>CM022303.1:526851584-528179779 GCA_011799875.1 Thinopyrum elongatum | reverse complement strand
TGTGAATGCTTAAACTTGTGCTAAAACTCCACCTCAACTTGAAGAACTTAAAAATTTCCACTTTACTTGTTGAGGGTCTAATCAACCCCCTCTCTCTTCTGATCCTTTCAATTGGGTAACAGAGCAATGGTCTCCATGCTTTTGTTAATCACCATTGGAGGAAGATGGATGAGTCTATGGTCGGGAGTATTAGATGTAGAGTGCCCATGTTGACGGAGAGTTCTACATTTCTTGGAAGAATGAGATGCTTGAGTTTTCAATGAATATAATTTGAAACAAGTATATTACTAGCCCTTATGTGCCCCCTATTGATCCTTTGCATCCTACCCCCGATGAGTATCTTGACATGAATCGCAATCTTAGAAATATTGATCTTATATAGAGGATTGCCTAAAATTTGCTTGTATGCTTGCCTCATTGAATGTGCTTATACTATATGGAAATATCTGAGGAGCGCTTTCCAAAATATTCCTGAAAAATTAGATGAGATTCTTCAAAAGTCCATTGACTTTCATAAAATGAATCCTAGTGACCCTAATTTTGATGACTGTCTATTTGAGCTCCGTGATCTTAGCGTGCCAAAGGAGATGTTGGAGTCATTAGTAGCATCATCCACAAATTATTAGAATTCATAAACATGCACATTGTCATGGTCATAAATCTAATGAATCACTCCCTCTAGTGATGATCATTCACATGATGATGTTGAACATGGATATTATGAAGAGGATGATGATATGACTTTGATCTTGATGAGTCTATGAGACACTTTGGTCTTATGGCTAACCTCGTGGTTACATGGCCAGAGGAAAGGAGTGGGTTCTCGATAGTGGATGTACTGATCATATGACCGGAGACAAGGACATGTTCCATGAGCTTGCAAAGAACGACGGTCCACGCAAGTATGTCACTTTTGGAGACAACTCCAAGGGTAAGGTGGCCATTTCCAATGATAGCTCTATCCAAAGCATTATGCTCGTTGAATCTCTTGGCTATAATTTACTTTCCGTATCTAGACTAGCTGACTTCGGTTTCAATGTTCTATTTACTGAAGTAGAATGCCAAGTGTTTCGAACAGATAATCATAACATGGTCTTTACCGGTATTCGTAGAGGTGATCTATACATTGTTGATTTCACTAAGAGAGCTCAACCTCGTACTTGCTTAATTGCTAAATCTTCTAAAGGTTGGTTATGGCATAGAAGGTTAGGTCACGTGGGCATGCGGAATTTTGATAAGCTTATTAAAGGTGATCATATCCTTGGCGTTAAAGATGTCATATTTGACAAGGATAGACTTTGCAGTGCTTGTCAAGCAGGAAAACAAGTTGGAGGAAGTCATCCCGTGAAGAACATCATGACCATGAGAAGACCGCTTGAGCTACTTCACATGTATCTTTTTGGTCCCAACGCCTACAAGAGTTTCAGTGGTAACTCGTTTGGTTTGGTCATTATTGACGATTTTTCAAGATTTACGTGGGTGTTCTTTCTTGATGATAAATCACAGGTCCAAAAGATCTTCAAGAACTTTGCTAGGAAGGCCCAAAACCAATTTGAAGTGAAGATCAAGAAGGTTCGAAGCGACAATGGAATGGAGTTCAAGAACGCCAATGTGGATACCTTTCTTGAAGAAGAAGGTATTTCACATGAGTTCTCGGCTACGTACACGCCTCAACAAAATGGAGTTGTTGAGAGGAAGAACCGGACACTTATTGAGATGGCAAGAACGATGCTTGATGAATACAAGATGCCAAAACACTTTTGGGCGGAAGCGGTTGAGACAACTTGTCATGCTACGAATCGACTATATCTTCATAAGCTTCTCGGCAAGACGGCATACGAGCTTCTCACCGGTAACAAACCCCAAGTTGGATACTTTCGAGTATTTGGCTCAAAGTGCTACATTCTTGATAAGCATCGTCGTTTGAAATTTGCTCCTAAATCTCATGAAGGTTTTCTACTCGGTTATGGCTCAAACTCTCACACTTACCGTGTCTACAACAATTTCACCTGAAAGGTTGAACAGACGGTAGATGTGAAGTTTGATGAATCTAATGGCTCGCAAGTAGAGCAATTGCCAATTGATGTAGGAGACAAAGATCCTTCGGAAGCAATCCAAGATTTGTCCATTGGCAAGATTCGCCCAACGGAGGTGAAGGAGAGTACTTCGTCTATTCAAGTGGAAGCCTCAACTTCACATCAAGGTGAACCACAAGTTGACTTGGAGGCATCCACAAGTGGAGCACGTCAAGACCGAGGAGATGAGGAAGTACAACAAGATGATCCACCTTGACCTCCTTCTCCACCTCCACAAGAGTACGACAATGCCAACAACAATGAAGAAGGAGAAGAAGAAGACGACAATGAAGAGGATGTTCCACCTCAACCCAAACAAAAGCTCTCACGAGTTAGAGCAAGAGTTACAAGAGATCATCCCATCGAACAAATCTTCGATGACATTCAAACCGGGAGAATCACTCGCTCTAAAACTCGTTTGGCAAAGTTTTGTGAACACTACTCATTCATTTCTAGTGTTGAACCTATGAAGGTTGAAGAAGCTCTTGAGGATCCGGATTGGGTGAACGCTTTGCACGAAGTGCTACACAACTTCGAGAGAAATCAAGTGTGGACATTGGTAGAAAAGCCCGACGACAATCACAATGTCATTGGAACCAAATGGGTGTTTCGGAATAAGCAAGATGAGGATGGACAAGTTGTACGCAACAAGGCCCGTCTCGTCGCTCAAGGCTACACTCAAGTCGAAGGTATGGACTATGGTGAGACATATGCCCCCGTTGCTAGACTTGAGTCCATACGCATCTTACTTGCTTATGCCAATCACCATGATATCACTTTATACCAAATGGACATTAAAAGTGCTTTTACCGTTCTCGCAATTAGCATGCTTTACTCTTTCCCTGCTCAATACTCTTGGCATGCTTGCTGAAAAGTATTGTGAATGCTTAAACTTGTGCTAAAACTCCACCTCAACTTGAAAAACTTAAAAATTTCCACTTTACTTGTTGAGGGTCTAATCACCCCCCTCTAGACCCCTCTTCTCGATCCTTTCAATTGGTAACAGAGCAATGGTCTCCATTGCTTTTGTTTAATCACCATTGGAGGAAGATGGATGAGTCTATGGTCGGGAGTATTAGATGTAGAGTGCCCATGCTTGACGGAGAGTTCTACATTCTTGAAGAATGAATGCTTGAGTTTTTCATGATAATAATTTGAACAAGTATATTACTAGCCCTTATGTGCCCCCTATTGATCCTTTGCATCCTACCCCCGATGAGTATCTTGACATGACTCGCAATCTTAGAACTATTGATCTTATCATTAGGATTGCCTAGAAATTTGCTTGTATGCTTGCCTCATTTGAATGTGCTTATACTATATGAAATATCTTGAGGAGCGCTTTCCAAACTATTCCTTGAAAAATCTAGATGAGATTCTTCAAAAGTCCATTGCTTTTCATAAAATGAATCCTAGTGACCCTAATTTTGATGACTGTCTATTTGACTCCGTGATCTTATGCGTGCCAAAGGAGATGTTGGAGTCATTAGTAGCCATCTCACAAATTATTAGAATCAAAACATGCACATTGTCATGGTCATAAATCTAATGAATCACTCCCTCTAGGTGATGATCTTCACATGATGATGTTGAACATGGATATTATGAAGAGGATGATGATAGTGACTTTGATCTTGATGAGTCTATGAGACACTTTGGCTTTATGGCTAACCTTCGTGGTTCCTTGTGAATAGTTCATCGGTACAACCAACATGGACTGCTTCGGTTTCACCGATTGGGACTTTCTGTGACTCTGGTATCTCGGCGTCACCGACGGAAAACAAATCGGCGTCACCGATTTCAACTCTGAGAAAATATTTTGCCATTTCTTATTGCCTATTTTCTTCAGCTCCACTCAATGATTCTTCCCTCTACCCGCATCTTAAGCTACATGCTGCTTTGTAGTGTCTCTCCAGGACCACACCTACTTGACTTAAGCTCCAGGAAAGCCCTTCTTGGAAATTGATGTCAAATGGGGAGAGAGAGAACATCAAAGCTTATCAAATGAGCACATCTAAGCTCTTGTACAGATGCTTGTTATCAAAGAGGAGAGAAGTCACATGTCTTTAAGAGGGGAAAGACATGTCAATATGTTTGATCTTAGCTATTGCTATTGAATATTCTTGTTTCTCTGATTTTGGTTGATATTACCCTATCTTGCTCTGATTTTATCTCACCCTACCTTCTCCCATTATCCAATATCAGATTCAGGGGGAGAAAGAATTCTTGTCTAGGGGAGAAAAATCTTTGGAATTCATTGCATATCTTTAGATCCTTGGGGACATGTCTATATCTAAAGAAAGTACTAAGTACTCATCCATTACATGTCATCCCAGTCTTGGTATCTTTGTGGTTTTCTGAAACTGCTTTACTTAGAGTGATCTTGTGTTATCTAACCCTGTTTTCTCAAGTCCACTCTTTCCAGAGCCAGCTCAAGACCACAAGGTAAGTATATGCATCACACTCATGTGCATGATGATCTCTCACTGATGTACATATTGTTTGCAAGAGGGATTCATAAACATGGAGGTGCACTTCTTAACCATATCATTTGCTCTGATGCATATAACCAAGATACATGTAACTCTCTGCTTGCTCTGTCATGATTATGCATTCACATGTTAGTATATTCTATCTTCACATGATTGCATACATGTAGGGGGAGCTTATGCATGTTACATGTCTTTCCAAAGCTTTATTTGTTACTCTTCATATCATTAACCTAGAGCTTTGATGTATGTTGTCATCAATTACCAAAAAGGGGGAGATTGAAAGCCCAAGTTCTCCCTGGGTGATTTTGGTAATTAATGTCAACATATCTCTTGTTGGACTAATGGTTTTATCTAGTGTATTTCAGACAAGTTCAACAATGGCGTGGAAAGGACAAGAGGATGTGGAACCCCTTCAAGATGCTAAGGACACATATTGGCAAAAGCTCAAGACTCTTCATTTATATTTTAGTGATCCAAGATCACATTGAGTCCATAGGAAAGCCAATACTATTAAAAGGGGATGAGGTGTTGCTTAATGGTCTACTTGCTCAAAGTGCTTAGTGATATTGCTCCAGAGCCCTCAACCACCTTCTCATTCCAAATATGTCCAAAACCCAAAGTCAAACTCGGCCCCACCGATTCTTTCTACCTAGAGCCACTGAGTTCATATGATATAGCCACTGCCAGAAACCCTAACAGTTCGGTCACACCGATACGGATCTCGGTCTTACCGAGATGGCCTTGCCAGCGCTCTGTGACTTGTTGCATTCATTTGGTCTCACCGAGTTATGCGATCGGTCACACCGAGTTGGCTTGACATTCGCTCTGTTGCTTATTGCTTCACTTCGGTCTCACTGAGTTGATGCAATCGGCACCACCAAGTTGATGTTTGCCCTAAGTCCTAGCACATCGGTCACACCGAGTTGTTCCAGTAGGTCCCACCGAGATTCCTAACGTTCACATTTTGAACTGAATCGGTCTCACCGAGTTCTTCTATTCGGTCTGACCGAGTTGGGTCAAATGTGTGTAACGGTTGGATTTTTTGTGGAGGCTATATATATACCCCTCCACCCCCTTCTCCATTCAAGAGAGAGCCATCAGAACGTGCCTACACTCCTAGCATACATTTTCTGAGAGAGAACCACCTACTCATGTGTTGAGATCAAGATAAACCAATCCTACCACAAGAATCTTGATTTCTAGCCTTCCCCAAGTTGCTTTCCACTCAAATAATCTTTCCACCATATCCAAATCTATGAGAGAGAGAGTTGAGTGTTGGGGAGACTATCATTTGAAGCACAAGAGCAAGGAGTTCATCATCAACACACCATCTATTACCTTTTGGAGAGTGGTGTCTCCTAGATTGGTTAGGTGTTGCTTGGGAGCCTCCGACAAGATTGTGGAGTTGAACCAAGAAGTTTGTAAGGGCAAGGAGATCGCCTACTTCGTGAAGATCTACCCGAGTGAGGCAAGTCCTTCATGGGCGATGGCCATGGTGGGATAGACAAGGTTGCTTCTTTGTGGACCCTTCGTGGGTGGAGCCCTTCGTGGACTCACGCAGCCGTTACCCTTCGTGGGTTGAAGTCTCCATCAACGTGGATGTACGATAGCACCACCTACTGGAACCACACCAAAAATATCCGAGTCTACATTGCGTTTGCACACTCCAATCCCATCCCTTTACTTTCTCGCAATTAGCATGCTTTACTCTTTCCGCTGCTCATACTCTTGGCATGCTTGCTTGAAAAGTATTGTGAATGCTTAAACTTGTGCTAAAACTCCACCTCAACTTGAAGAACTTAAAAATTTCCACTTTTACTTGTTGAGGGTCTAATCACCCCCCTCTAGACCCCTCTTCTCGATCCTTTCAATTGGTAACAGAGCAATGGTCTCCATTGCTTTTGTTTAATCACCATTGGAGGAAGATGGATGAGTCTATGGTCGGGAGTATTAGATGTAGAGTGCCCATGCTTGACGGAGAGTTCTACATTTCTTGGAAGAATGAGATGCTTGAGTTTTTCAATGAATATAATTTGAACAAGTATATTACTAGCCCTTATGTGCCCCCTATTGATCCTTTGCATCCTACCCCCGATGAGTATCTTGACATGACTCGCAATCTTAGAACTATTGATCTTATCATTAGAGGATTGCCTAGAAATTTGCTTGTATGCTTGCCTGCATTTGAATGTGCTTATACTATATGGAAATATCTTGAGGAGCGCTTTCCAAACTATTCCTTGAAAAATCTAGATGAGATTCTTCAAAAGTCCATTGCTTTTCATAAAATGAATCCTAGTGACCCTAATTTTGATGACTGTCTATTTGAGCTCCGTGATCTTATGCGTGCCAAAGGAGATGTTGGAGTCATTAGTAGCATCATCTCACAAATTATTAGAATTCATAAACATGCACATTGTCATGGTCATAAATCTAATGAATCACTCCCTCTAGGTGATGATCATTCACATGATGATGTTGAACATGGATATTATGAAGAGGATGATGATAGTGACTTTGATCTTGATGAGTCTATGAGACACTTTGGTCTTATGGCTAACCTTCATGGTTACATGGCCAGAGGAAAGGAGTGGGTTCTCGATAGTGGATGTACTGATCATATGACCGGAGACAAGGACATGTTCCATGAGCTTGCAAAGAACGACGGTCCACGCAAGTATGTCACTTTTGGAGACAACTCCAAGGGTAAGGTGGCCATTTCCAATGATAGCTCTATCCAAAGCATTATGCTCGTTGAATCTCTTGGCTATAATTTACTTTCCGTATCTAGACTAGCTGACTTCGGTTTCAATGTTCTATTTACTGAAGTAGAATGCCAAGTGTTTCGAACAGATAATCATAACATGGTCTTTACCGGTATTCGTAGAGGTGATCTATACATTGTTGATTTCACTAAGAGAGCTCAACCTCGTACTTGCTTAATTGCTAAATCTTCTAAAGGTTGGTTATGGCATAGAAGGTTAGGTCACGTGGGCATGCGGAATTTTGATAAGCTTATTAAAGGTGATCATATCCTTGGCGTTAAAGATGTCATATTTGACAAGGATAGACTTTGCAGTGCTTGTCAAGCAGGAAAACAAGTTGGAGGAAGTCATCCCGTGAAGAACATCATGACCATGAGAAGACCGCTTGAGCTACTTCACATGTATCTTTTTGGTCCCAACGCCTACAAGAGTTTCAGTGGTAACTCGTTTGGTTTGGTCATTATTGACGATTTTTCAAGATTTACGTGGGTGTTCTTTCTTGATGATAAATCACAGGTCCAAAAGATCTTCAAGAACTTTGCTAGGAAGGCCCAAAACCAATTTGAAGTGAAGATCAAGAAGGTTCGAAGCGACAATGGAATGGAGTTCAAGAACGCCAATGTGGATACCTTTCTTGAAGAAGAAGGTATTTCACATGAGTTCTCGGCTACGTACACGCCTCAACAAAATGGAGTTGTTGAGAGGAAGAACCGGACACTTATTGAGATGGCAAGAACGATGCTTGATGAATACAAGATGCCAAAACACTTTTGGGCGGAAGCGGTTGAGACAACTTGTCATGCTACGAATCGACTATATCTTCATAAGCTTCTCGGCAAGACGGCATACGAGCTTCTCACCGGTAACAAACCCCAAGTTGGATACTTTCGAGTATTTGGCTCAAAGTGCTACATTCTTGATAAGCATCGTCGTTTGAAATTTGCTCCTAAATCTCATGAAGGTTTTCTACTCGGTTATGGCTCAAACTCTCACACTTACCGTGTCTACAACAATTTCACCTGAAAGGTTGAACAGACGGTAGATGTGAAGTTTGATGAATCTAATGGCTCGCAAGTAGAGCAATTGCCAATTGATGTAGGAGACAAAGATCCTTCGGAAGCAATCCAAGATTTGTCCATTGGCAAGATTCGCCCAACGGAGGTGAAGGAGAGTACTTCGTCTATTCAAGTGGAAGCCTCAACTTCACATCAAGGTGAACCACAAGTTGACTTGGAGGCATCCACAAGTGGAGCACGTCAAGACCGAGGAGATGAGGAAGTACAACAAGATGATCCACCTTGACCTCCTTCTCCACCTCCACAAGAGTACGACAATGCCAACAACAATGAAGAAGGAGAAGAAGAAGACGACAATGAAGAGGATGTTCCACCTCAACCCAAACAAAAGCTCTCACGAGTTAGAGCAAGAGTTACAAGAGATCATCCCATCGAACAAATCTTCGATGACATTCAAACCGGGAGAATCACTCGCTCTAAAACTCGTTTGGCAAAGTTTTGTGAACACTACTCATTCATTTCTAGTGTTGAACCTATGAAGGTTGAAGAAGCTCTTGAGGATCCGGATTGGGTGAACGCTTTGCACGAAGTGCTACACAACTTCGAGAGAAATCAAGTGTGGACATTGGTAGAAAAGCCCGACGACAATCACAATGTCATTGGAACCAAATGGGTGTTTCGGAATAAGCAAGATGAGGATGGACAAGTTGTACGCAACAAGGCCCGTCTCGTCGCTCAAGGCTACACTCAAGTCGAAGGTATGGACTATGGTGAGACATATGCCCCCGTTGCTAGACTTGAGTCCATACGCATCTTACTTGCTTATGCCAATCACCATGATATCACTTTATACCAAATGGACATTAAAAGTGCTTTTCTAAATGGTGAAATTGAGGAGGAAGTTTATGTTAAACAACCTCCCAGCTTTGTTAATCCCAAGAAACCTAATCATGTCTACAAACTTCACAAAGCTCTTTATGGTCTTAAACAAGCTCCTAGAGCATGGTATAAACGCTTGACCAAGTTTCTTATTGAAAAAGGCTTTGAAATTGGGAAGATTGATTCTACACTTTTTACTAAAAGGGTTAATGGTGAATTATTTTTGTGCCAAATTTATGTCGATGATATCATATTTGGATCTACGAACCCCCATTTTAGTGAAAAGTTTGGAAGGCTAATGTCGGAGAATTTTGAGCTAAAGCAACTCAACAAGGTGTGAATACATCAAAATACTTAAACGAAAAATAGTAACCCCATTTTGAGCTTAAACTATGAGTATGACCTATGATCAAGTGACCTCACTTGACTCCTAAGTCAATATACTCTAACATAGGTGACTTTGTCGCCGACCCTTTCTAGATGAAGTTCTGTAGTGTTCTTTTGCCTAATTTTTTTCTGTTTTTCTTGTTCAATTTCATCTAGATCCTTTTATTTCTATGTTTAATTCATTGCAAATCTTTCTGTTAATTCCTTGCAAATACTTGTGAGATTTCATTTGCCAAGTGAGCTGAATTGACAAAATCTTTACTCTGTGTTGAACTCGGTCCGTCCGATCCAACCTCATCGGCTCGACCGAAACACAAGGTCTCCTTGTGAATAGTTCATCGGTACAACCAACATGGACTGCTTCGGTTTCACCGATTGGGACTTTCTGTGACTCTGGTATCTCGGCGTCACCGACGGAAAACAAATCGGCGTCACCGATTTCAACTCTGAGAAAATATTTTGCCATTTCTTATTGCCTATTTTCTTCAGCTCCACTCAATGATTCTTCCCTCTACCCGCATCTTAAGCTACATGCTGCTTTGTAGTGTCTCTCCAGGACCACACCTACTTGACTTAAGCTCCAGGAAAGCCCTTCTTGGAAATTGATGTCAAATGGGGAGAGAGAGAACATCAAAGCTTATCAAATGAGCACATCTAAGCTCTTGTACAGATGCTTGTTATCAAAGAGGAGAGAAGTCACATGTCTTTAAGAGGGGAAAGACATGTCAATATGTTTGATCTTAGCTATTGCTATTGAATATTCTTGTTTCTCTGATTTTGGTTGATATTACCCTATCTTGCTCTGATTTTATCTCACCCTACCTTCTCCCATTATCCAATATCAGATTCAGGGGGAGAAAGAATTCTTGTCTAGGGGAGAAAAATCTTTGGAATTCATTGCATATCTTTAGATCCTTGGGGACATGTCTATATCTAAAGAAAGTACTAAGTACTCATCCATTACATGTCATCCCAGTCTTGGTATCTTTGTGGTTTTCTGAAACTGCTTTACTTAGAGTGATCTTGTGTTATCTAACCCTGTTTTCTCAAGTCCACTCTTTCCAGAGCCAGCTCAAGACCACAAGGTAAGTATATGCATCACACTCATGTGCATGATGATCTCTCGCTGATGTACATATTGTTTGCAAGAGGGATTCATAAACATGGAGGTGCACTTCTTAACCATATCATTTGCTCTGATGCATATAACCAAGATACATGTAACTCTCTGCTTGCTCTGTCATGATTATGCATTCACATGTTAGTATATTCTATCTTCACATGATTGCATACATGTAGGGGGAGCTTATGCATGTTACATGTCTTTCCAAAGCTTTATTTGTTACTCTTCATATCATTAACCTAGAGCTTTGATGTATGTTGTCATCAATTACCAAAAAGGGGGAGATTGAAAGCCCAAGTTCTCCCTGGGTGATTTTGGTAATTAATGTCAACATATCTCTTGTTGGACTAATGGTTTTATCTAGTGTATTTCAGACAAGTTCAACAATGGCGTGGAAAGGACAAGAGGATGTGGAACCCCTTCAAGATGCTAAGGACACATATTGGCAAAAGCTCAAGACTCTTCATTTATATTTTAGTGATCCAAGATCACATTGAGTCCATAGGAAAGCCAATACTATTAAAAGGGGATGAGGTGTTGCTTAATGGTCCACTTGCTCAAAGTGCTTAGTGATATTGCTCCAGAGCCCTCAACCACCTTCTCATTCCAAATATGTCCAAAACCCAAAGTCAAACTCAGCCCCACCGATTCTTTCTACCCGGAGCCGCCGAGTTCATATGACATAGCCACTGCCAGAAACCCTAACAGTTCGGTCACACCGATACGGATCTCGGTCTCACCGAGATGGCCTTGCCAGTGCTCTATGACTTGTTGCATTCATTCGGTCTCACCGAGTTATGCGATCGGTCACACCGAGTTGGCTTGACATTCGCTCTATTGCTTATTGCTTCACTTCGGTCTCACCGAGTTGATGTAATCAGCGCCACCGAGTTGTCGGCGTGCGACACCTATGGGACCCCAAGGGACCCCTTTACGATTCGGCAAGGAGAGAGGTATGCACAAAGAGCAGAACCAACGATCGACGCAGGGCGATTTTACCCAGGTTCGGGCCGCTGATCAGCGTAAAACCCTACTCCTGCTTTGTTTTATTATGGGTGTTCTTGAGCCCAGGCTCCAGAAGCGCTTGCAATGAACAATACGTTCAAAGAGCAGCTACGCATGCAGAATGGGCCAGAAGATCCTCCTCCCCTGTAGCAGTTGCCTTGGGCCTCCTTTTATACGCTCAAAGGGGTCACCACAGTGGAAAAATGTACATACATTGAGGTGTAAAGTAGCTACAGGGTCATCATACCTAACCACTGACGGATTAGGACGAATGCATTTAATGCTCCGTGAGGTGTCCGTTTAGGTGTCCTCACTTTCTTGGGGATGGAAAAAGGGGCCATCCCATCAGCACCGCTTAAGCTCTACTCCACTGGAGCGTTGCCACGCATCCAGAGAAGGATCCAGAATGTCAGGCTGGTTGCCATGCCGAAGCGGTGGCACAGTGGCAGAATCTTGCCGGGCTTCACAGGCCACCTCGGCAAGATCTTGCCGGGGAGGCTGGCTTTCGGTCTTCAGCTCTTCTCGTTTGCTGATCCTCAGATCCTTGTCTTGAGTGTTTCTTCGATAGTTTGAGTCAACCTCGAACTGTTCCCCGACAAGCCTTGCCGCGAGTATGGCTACAACTGCCCGTGCACAAGTACGGGGTACTAATAGCCCAATACTTAGTACACCGACAGGAGCCCCCGGGCCTAGGCCACACACGAGTGCGAGGCGTTGTTGGGCTAGGCCCAAACAATGCACGGACACACATGGTCGGGAATTAACTGCTCGTAAATATCCCGCTTACTGTGCCCCCCACTACGCGCGCTAAATGCGCGACGTGGGAAGCGTGTGCTGAAAGGCTGCAACTGCAGCATGCCTGCAGAGGCGTATTTTCATTGGGGAGTAAAAGAAGCGGCTTCGCCCCTTCCCCATAAAAAGGGAAACTACAGAGGCGCAGCCTATTTACCCCCTTCTCCTTCTCAATCTGGATTCCGCCATTATCTTCCCCTCCCGAGCTCAGAGCCAGACTTCTCCCCATCCGCTCTTCGCTTCCGCACCCGCTAGATTCTCAGCCTCCGCCCTTGCATTCGCCATGCCGCGCAAGGCTAGCAAGGCCAAAGGCAAGAGCAAGGAGACGAAGGCCGATGTCCCGGAGAGCGAGCTGGTGAAGATGCGAAAGAAGTTCGTCGTCTTTCCTCCGACGCTCGATGCGAGGGCTTTGAAGAACCGATACCAGTGTATGTGGGCGAAGGGGACACAAGCTCATCCCGCAACGCGCATGATTCCAGGTTCTTGTTCCAAGAGTGCCCCTGACAGATATCGTTTCTTCACCGCTTATTTCTATTGCGGACTTTGTCCTCCATTCTCTGATTTCTTCAACGATATTATGTACACATACGGCTTCCGCCTTCTTGATTTCACGCCGAACGCCGTAATGTGCATGTCCATCTTCGCTCATCTTTGCGAAAACTTTGTCGGAGTAGTTCCCAACACCGCCCTTTTCCACCATTATTTTATTCCTCGCATCCAAAAGGGGGAGGCCCTTTCCGGTTCCATCGCCTGGATTCCACGGGCTTGGAATAAGGAGATATACCCGGAAGGAGTTCAACGCGAGAAGTGGGACGAATGGCGGTCTGAGTGGTGCTGGATCAAGGAAGAAGATCCTCATCCGTTCTGTTCGCCTCGACAGCAGAAGGTGGTCCACGACAGCGACTGGAGTGATCTCGCCGCGGAGGACGAGAGGCTCACAATCGCCACCACCAGAATCCTTCGCCTGAAAGCTGCTGGGCTTACAATGGAAATGATCGGCTTTGATTTCCTCCGCCGCCGCATCGCCCCCCTACAGAGCAGGGGAAGTCCAGCCTGGGAGTACCGGAACGCAGCGGATATCATGAGGCTGCGCCCGGGATTGAACAACAATCTGACGACCATGCAACTCGGCGCTCTTCACCACAAGCTATTCCAGCACGATGACAAACATCGGTTGCCGGCAAGAATTGTTCCTTTGTGCAACAACTTCGCGCTAGGGTCGATCATTACCTTCATGCCAATGTTCAACGCCCATGGTCTTGATGCAACTTGGGCCGAGCCAACCGAAGAGGAAGCACAAAAGTTCTTCGACAACTTGTCGAAGAAAGCCATCCGAGAAGAGACGGGCCTCATTCGCGCCACCACTGACGAAGAAGTGGCGTATATTGCCTCTAGGGTGGAAAAAGCGAATCTTGCCGCGGAGGCCGGCAGCGTCGATTTCACAGAATGAGAAACCAGCGACGCAGAAGTTGTGATGGAAGAAAATCCTGCCGGGGAAGATGAGGCTGCCGGGGAACAGAGCAGCGCGGCCGCTGAGGGCTCGTCCGACGAGGACGTAGCCGAAGAAGAGCCACAAGAGGAGCCCCCAGCTCCGAAGAAGACCAAGCGCGTCCTTCGAAAAGCTGCTTCTGTCATCCCGGCAAGCCAACCTTCTTCGAGCAGTGAGGCTCCCGGCAAGAAGGCGGCCGACAAGACTGCGCCGCGGCAAGGGGTTCGACAACAACCTGTGCGGCGCGTGAGACCCGCACCTGCGGCAACTACCGAAGCGGCAGGTGCGTCCCACACAACCGCATCGGAGGCTGAGGTGGCGGAATCACGCCAACCCCCTGCGCCTGCTACAGCCAAGCGACCCAGGACCCCTCCTTCGCCTCCTCACACGGACACTGCAACGGAGGTCGATTTCGACATCTCCGGCTTTAGCCCGGAGCGAGAAGAAGAAGAGTAAGTATCCTGTTACAGCCTTTATCTTCCAAATTTTGAAATAATCTCATAGCCTCGCTTTGTCTCGTCTCCGCAGTGATGCAGAAACTTTGGTGGAAAGGGCGGCAAAGAGGTCAAGAACTTCCACGGGCGACGAGCCCCCGGCTGGCTCCACGAGCGCGCCGGAAATTGTCGTCGTCAGCCCGGAGCTCAGTCCTCAACGCAGCCCCTAGCGTGAGTTCTTCACTCGTTTTCCGCTGATGGGCGCTGAGGTTTTTACCCTTGCCACTGATATTTTCGGGCTTGTAGGAGAAGAACAGCAACAGGGAGAAGTGGAAACCATCCCCGTCGTGCCGCCTCCGTCAACCGCGCCGCCCACAAGCGCATCCCCGGCAAGAGTTACCATTGACGAGACTATCCTGGTTGAGGAAGAGCCGATATACATGGATACCAGCAACATTTCCCCGGCAACCAACATTGCCGGGAGGGGCGAGGCCACCTCTCAACACCTTGATGCAGGTAACTGTTTGCCTTAGAGCGCTTGTTATCCTGTCTTCTTGAACTTCAACCTTGATCTTATTTGGATTCCTTCCTTCGTCCACCAGAGTTCCCTGTGATGGAACACATGGACGTCGACGTTGTCATCGAGGAGACCGCCAGGGACGCCGCCACCGAGGCGGACAGGATCGCCGCCAGCGAGGCCGCCAAAGATGCCACTGCCGAGGTCAGCGGAACTGTTGTCGAGGAAGCTGCCAAGGAATCTGCCAAGAGGGCCGGCGAGGAAACTGATGACCGCACTGACGGCACTCCTGCCGCAGGAGCGCCAGGCGCTACATCGGCCACAGAGCCCCCAGCCACCGGCGAGACGAACATCGAGGACCAACCATCAATGTCCGAAGCCCCCTCATCAAGCAAATACCTCAAGGTCGGCGACAAACTTATTCATCAACCTGCCGGGCACGACAAATACTGAAACGTTGACTGAAGGGGAAGCCTTTGATGAAGAAATCATTGCCGCCGCCGGGCTCGAGATTGTTGATGATCCAAGCGCCGGCAGTGGCAAATCTGAAGAGGATCAGCTCCTCCAGGCCATGGGCGAACATTTCCGCAAGCTCCAAGCACTCCATCGTGCCCGGAAAGAGAAAGCAGATTCCAGAATGGCAGTTGTCGAGGCAGCCGAAGCAGATTTTTGGAACCGCGTCGAGTAAATGCAAGTCTGGTACGCCGAGGCCCTTCGAGAGTTGACCGCCAGCCGGGAACAAGTGAGCCAAAACTGGACGGAGATCCTCTTGAAACGATCTGACCTAGAGAAAGCGCAGGAAGAAGCTGCACAAAGAACTGCCGCTGAAGATGCTCTCCTGACGGAGCGTCGCATTGCGCTTGACACTCATGAGGAAGATCTTGTCGCGCGTGAGCAAGCGCTCGCCGCCAAGCTTCGCGGCAAATATGAGGAAATCGACAAGCTTGTCGCGCAGCGGATCCAGGATCCAGGACCTGGCGCTCGAAGCTCTAACTGTAGATCGCGCTGGCAAGCTCAAGGAGGCCGTCGATGCTGCCGAGGCTGCAGAGGCTGCCAAGAACGAGCTGAGCGACAAAGTGAAGAAGCTGGAAGTGGATCTTGAAGAACACAGCAAGGAGCTCTCGACGCTCAAAAGGGACGGGGAGAAAACTCTCCACAGCCTAGCGGAGATGCAAGTTGCCATGTCCGACAAGACCAAGCAGCTCACTTCAGCCAATGATGCCATTGCCGATCTGAAGCTAAAGCTGACCACACTGGAGAAATCCCTCAAGGACAGCAGGGCCCGCGAGAAGACCCTAAGCAGAGATCTTCAGGAAGAAAGGAACTTGCTTAAGAGCGCTGCTGCCGCCCAAATTGACTATGAAAAGGGGGTGAAAATCTAGACTGATCGCCTTGTTGATGCCGCGGAAAGGCTCACTGCACAGTTGTCAACCATGGGGCAGGATGGCCTGCAAAACTTCAGGTATTCCACCGAAGAAAGGATATCTTCGAGCGCCAGGTTGACCATGTTCTTTGAAAGCATCGTTGACGCTCTGAAGCTGCTACAGTCCAACCGAGTGACCCAACTGGCCAATGAATCCCGCAAACTTTGCCGGGCCGTCCTCCGCAAGGTACTCGTCAAGGTGGTACGTAATAACCCTGGCATTGATCTCACCAACGTGCTCGACCACTTGCCGAAGGACGCAGATCTCAGGGCACTCGAGGAGCTTGTCGCGCCCATCCTCGAGAAGGTGGATTCAATCAAGAGGATCGAGGGGCGACGCAGGGACTAGCTGCCTCATTTTTTTCTTGTCGCCACCATTCCTTGCCAAAAGACAATCAAGTCTTATGTTAGAACTGCGGCAACTTATTGATGTAATATAACTTGCGTATGTTTGGGTATGTGCATGCTATTTCCCTTTTCTGATTCTTTTATGTACGGAGTATACCCTACGCTTTATTGAAAACTTGCCGGCGCGCAACCTGCCGCGAGCGCTGGGTGCGGGACTTCAGCAGCCTGCTGGAGGTGCAGCGGCCGGCAAGGCACCTTGGCGTTCTCAGTGCAGCCACCTAAATTGTTGAGCAGACTCGAAACAAAATAAGGGTGCAACCGATCATGACAAGGGTTCCTTCGCGTGCAGGTTTTCCATACAAAAGTCGAAATCGTCCAAGGGAAATAACTTTGTAATAAAAGAAACTTGCTTTAAGTTTTTAGAACTTAGCTCTCTGTCGCTATTCTTCTTCCGGTAAAGCGTCAATTCTAGACGTCGCCAACTAGTACTCATATCTTCCTTCCCCCCGGCAAACGTGCACGCGAGGAATCGTTCTGTCTTTTGAGAAAAAGAAAGAAGAGAAAATAAAGATATGGAACCTTGGCGGTTCGTTAGAACTTACCGGGAACAAGTGTCATACAACAGCTTAGATAAGCATGCATATATATATATATATATGAACATGGAAATCGATAAGGAAATGCACAACACTTAAGCTTATTCATCTGGGCTTAGGGTCTGCGACTGGCTTTGTACAAAGGATTACATGCCTCGCCGGCAAGACTTGTACAAAGATGTCGGCGTGCGACACCTATGGGACCCCAAGGGACCCCTTTACGATTCGGCAGGGAGAGAGGTATGCACAAAGAGCAGAACCAACGATCGACGCGGGGAGATTTTACCCAGGTTCGGGCCACTGATCAGCGTAAAACCCTACTCCTGCTTTATTTTATTATGGGTGTTCTTGAGCCCAGGCTCCAGGAGCGCTTGCAATGAACAGTACGCTCAAAGAGCAGCTACGCATGCAGAATGGGCCAGAAGATCCTCCTCCCCTGTAGCAGTTGCCTTGGGCCTCCTTTTATACGCTCAAAGGGGTCGCCACAGTGGCAAAATGTACATACATTGAGGTGTAAAGTAGCTACAGGGTCATCATACCTAACCACTGACGGATTAGGACGAATGCATTTAATGCATCGTGAGGTGTCCGTTTAGGTGTCCTCACTTTCTTGGGGATGGAATAAGGGGCCATCCCATCAGCACCGCTTAAGCTCTACTCCACTGGCGCGTTGCCACGCATCCAGAGAAGGATCCAGAATGTCAGGCTGGTTGCCGTGCCGAAGCGGTGGCACAGTGGCAGAATCTTGCCGGGCGCTGAATCTTGCCGGGCTTTGCAGGCCACCCCGGCAAGATCTTGCCGGGGAGGCTGGCTTTCGGTCTTCAGCTCTTCTCGTTTGCTGATCCTCAGATCCTTGTCTTGAGTGTTTCTTCGATAGTTTGAGTCAACCTCGAACTGTTCCCTGACAAGCCTTGCCGCGAGTATGGCTACAACTGCCCGTGCACAAGTACGGGGTACTAATAGCCCAATACTTAGTACACCGACATGAGTTGATGTTTGCCCTAAGCCCTAGCACATCGGTCACACCGAGTTGTTCCAGTCTGTCCCATCGAGATTCCTAACATTCACATTTTGAACTGAATCGGTCTCACCGAGTTCTTCTATTCGGTCTGACCGAGTTGGGTCAAATGTGTGTAACGGTTGGATTTTGTGTGGAGGCTATATATACCCCTCCACCCCCTTCTCTGTGACATCCCCAGATCTTAACCCTGTCTTCTAGCTAATTAACTTTCCATGTCATCATATTTTACTAAGTCAAAATTCCATTTATCTGAAATCAAATTCAAATCTAAATTGCAAGTCAAAAAAATTATTCCTTCAAACAGCCAAACAAAAATGTTCATGATGTTGCAAATATTCCCAAAGCAATTATAAAAATAAGATCAATATTAACTAAATTAGTTCAGTGACTCTAACAACTTCAAATAGTGGCAAACAACACATTTTTAATCCATTCCATTTAATCCAAATTACAAATGAAATCATAACTTGCCCAAACCAATTTCTGGTGGTAGGTAATATTGCACTATAACATTTGGACCAAGTCTCATATTTTGTAAAAGTCTACAAGTGGTTAAACAATTGTCAAAGCAGAAAGAATAAAGAAAAGCAGAAAAGAAGAAATGGAAAAGGCCTAAACTAAACTGTGTGACTAGGCCTCTAGTTCTACAGTGCCCGGCGGCCCAGCCCAGCTGCGGTCGTCGTCCACCTCATGCGCTGTCGCGCGCTCGCTGACACGCCGCCGATCGCCGCGTGTCGGCCATCCGCCGGTTCCCCGCGTGGATAAGCACCCCCTCCGGCCTCTCTCTCTCTCCCATCGCAACCCTAGCCCGTCAGATCTCCCTCCCTCGCCTCACTTTTTCCCTCCCTCGCTCGATCTCCACCATGGCCGACGCGGTCGTCGCCGTTGTTTCACCGCCCGCATAGCCACTGCCATCGCCTCCCCTCCCCGCCGAGTCATGCGTCGTCGCCGCCCTCGACTACGTCGTCTGCCCCGACTGGTTAGAGCTCGGAGCCGCCACAGTGTCCTCCCCAAGCTCTTCTTCCTCCTCGGCTCCGATGAACGCCGTCGTCGATTCCGGCTAATTCGCGCCTCCCCGAGCACACTGCCACTTCCTACGGCTCCCGGTGAGCCACCGCCTCTCTCTGTTTCCCTCCCCGAGCCCTTTTTCCCTCCTAGCTAGTCGCGTGTGTCGCCGCCGCCATTGCCGGACTTTGCTCCACTGCGGAGCTCGCCGTTGTCGCTGCGCTCGCCTAACGACCGTACCAAGAGCACGAGCGTGCTCCTGGTGAGCTCCTGCTCCGCTCTAGCTAGCTTGCGCGCTCGAAAATGGCCCGTAGCCGTTTCCTCTCTCTGACCCAAAACCACCACCACCACGGCTGATCGCCGGCGCGCCTAACGGCCTCCTCCGTCCGTTCTGAGACCATAGATCGACGCGGATGTGAGTCCCCGATCGAACGTGACAAAAACCACGTGAAACCACCCCCTGTAGCGTAGATCCGAGCCCCTCCGACGAGTTCGCCGCCGCGGGAGGCTCGCCGGAGCTCTTTCGGCGGCTCCGCTGAGTTGGCAAGGCATGGGGCCCGCCCAGAGACGCTGACAGTGGGCCCCTCGACGCCGTTTGACCGCGTTGACTCCGGTCAACGCGCATGCACTGTTCACTAATGCCGCTGACATGTGGGCTCGTGTGGCTAATCACTGTTAGTGGTTAGTTTAGTTAAAACTGTTAATTAGGTAGGCCACTGACAGGACGGGCCCACTACCTAATTACCTCTGTTAGTTTAATTTAATCACTGTTATTCCCCTTAGAGGCTGACCAGTGGGTCCCACTGGACCCACATGTCAGGTTTGACCTGGCCAGCCGGCTGTTGACTGCTGACATCACCCATACGTCATGCTGACATCATATTTCATTACTGTTGATTTAAAATAATTCTAGAAATTCAGTAAAACTTTGGAAATTCGTAGAAATTAAACCGTAGCTCGGATGAAAATGATTTATATATGAAAAACGATCAGAAAAATGAGACGAATCCGAATATGCCCTCCTCATACCTGTCACATGCCTCTAGCACAATGAACATGGAACCTTTGCCTCTGGTTCATCAGTCCGACAGATGCCTAACACCGGGAAAATATTCCCAGATATTTTCCCGCTTCGTCTGCGACGTGTAGCACTGCGTGAGGTCACCCCTAACACCACCTAGTGCCATGTCTTGCTTTGTGATTGCTTTTGTTGCAGTGTATTTATATTGTTTCTTCTTCCCCCTTCTTTCCGGTAGACCCCGAGACCGCTGACGATGCCCCGGTGATCGACTGCTTCACCGTCAGAGATTCCTTTTCCATCTGTCGAGCAACCAGGCAAGCACCCCACCTTTGAATATGCCTAGATCGCCTATTCTTTCTCCCTCCTGCTTGCATTAGAATTTGCTATTGCTTTACCTAATCTGATGCATAGCCTTTTTATTGTAACCTGCTATTGATACCTTACCTACTTATCCTAAACTGCTTAGTATAGGCTGGATAGAGACCCCAGTGACCCCACTTGTCCCAGTTGCCCCGCGGGATCTTCGGAAGACTCGACGACCAGACCCCAGCACCGCACATCACCCCCTTAGTTGTACGACACTGCAGCGTTACTATCGAGTGTCGAGGGTGATACCTCGTTTAGCACTTCTGATGTTAACTCTGTAGAGTAGCTATTCGGTCATGGTCATCGAGGGTGATTCCTCCTTCACCACTTCCGATAACGACGCTGTTGTGCAACACCTCAAGTGTGAACCCATCGAGGGTGATTCCTCCGAGTTCACCTTGACGGATACATCGAGTAGGAATCCAATGAGGGTGATACCTCAGATTCCCCTGATGTTATGGACACACGGATACTTGGACTTTACTACTATTACTTGGAAAGGTGGGTCGACCCTAAGGGATACCCGCGAGTGTTGTGGAGATGGGTTGACCTGGAGGGTGCCCGAGATATGAATACGAGGCGTGGCCAGGCATTCTTAGCCCTTGCCGCAAGTCCTCGAGACGGGGCGATGCGGTCACATCGATCGTGAGTCTCTGCTCGTTACCGCACTACCAATATACTAATGATTTGGATATTTGATCTGAGTGGGCCTCTGGCTCGATAGCACTAACCATCACACAGGAATAGTTATGGGCACTCTACATTGTATGCATCAGCCGAAAGCTCTGTCAGACGTCCAGTTCAGCATGTCGGTCGGGTCGGATTGTGCCGTTGGCACTGGTATCCACCCTGCTCGCAATGACCTAGAGTGCACACGGCGACGGCCCAAGACCCCTGAGCGCTTAGGATGTAGACCGACGGGGACCTCTCTGCTGAGCTTTAGGTAGGGTTGCGGTGTGTCGTTTGACCGAGGCCGGGCATGACCCAGAAAAGTGTGTCCGGCTGGAGTTAAGCGAGTGTGGTGGGTAAGTTGGTGCACCCCTGCAGGGAAGAACTAATCTATGCATAGCCGAATCCTCGGTAACGGACGCTCGGAGTTGTATCCCGATCGATACAACTAGAACTGGATACTTGTGATGAGATATGGATAGTAGGGCTCTGGGATTGCTTTCTCGCAGGGAGTCGAGAAAGCACCTCTGGCCGATGTTGATACTTGGATATTAGGGCTCTGGGATTGCTTTCTCGCAGGGAGTCGAGAAAGGATCTTTGGGTGAGGTTGATAACACTACTAGTATGGCTTTGGGATTGCTTCCTCGCAGGGAGTCGAGAAAGGATCTCTGGGCGAGGTTGATTACCCTACTACTACTTTACATCATGCTGATCTACCCTCTTCTAATGCTGCAAGACCGCTGAAGATGCTTGAAGTTGCTAGTCTTCGATAGGACTAGGACTTCTCTCCATTTTTGGCATTTCTGCAGCCCAGTCCACATATATAGCCTTTCTTTGAGAATGTTGCATATGTAGTGTAGATCCTTGCTTGCTGAGTACTTTGGATGAGTACTCACGGTTGCTTTGCTTCCTCTTTTTCCCCATATCCGTTTGATGCGACCAGATGACGGGGCCCAGGAGACGGCTGCCCCCGTCGACGACCACTACTACTACCCCGAGGATGGCTACTACTACGAGTTGGCTGACGACCAGGAGTAGGTTCGGAGGGTCCCAGGCAGGAGGCCTGCGCCTTTTCGATCGTAGTGTTTTGTTTTTCCCCGCCTTCTTAAGGCCTTTCTATTTTATCTTTTATATCTGTACTCAGATATTTGATGCTTCCGTTTCCACTGACGCTTGTATGCGAGCTTATGTATTCGAGCCCTCGAGGCCCCTGGATTGTAATATAAAGCTTGTATGATTTTATTTATGTTTTAGAGTTGTGTTGTGATATCTTCAAGTGAGTCCTTAGGCTTGATCGTGTGCATTTGCGTGTATGATTAGTGCATGATTAAGCCGGGGGCGTCACAGGTTGGTATTAGAGCCAACTGCCTGTAGGAATCCCCTTTCCAACTCCTTGGCCGAAGTTGAATCTAGTTGTCGAAAACTGTTTTACTAACATGGCTGTGTGGCTTATGGCCCCACATCGCCATTGGGTGGTACTAGGATCTTTTATTCCTCGTCCATACTCTGGGATTCTGATCTCTCGTCTACTCGGGTTAAAGATTTTACTAACTCTGACATTAGGTTCTCGCAACCGCTTCCTCCTGGAGAGCCCCCTCATTCCAGATGATCGCTTGGTCTACCAGAAGATTCTGAAGATACTCTCCGATGTTTTCCCGTGACCCTTGTGACCTCCGCCTTTGCAATTCCCTACCACCATTATATCCATATGGATAGTGACTTACGTGTGTCGCTCATACAATCATTCCCAATTGCTCTTGATGATTACAAGTTACCCCAATACTCTTCGTTGTTCCGAGAATCCATTGTGCTTCTGCTTTGCAGCTTCTTCTCGCACTGCGGATAATTCATTTACCCGGGATTCGTTTATCCCAGTTGTTCTTGTGTTTCACGAAATACCTCGTATTGCTTTCCGATCTCCCAAAAATCCTCTGTAGCCTAGTGCTCCCGAAAGTCTTGCTTGCCTACATTATGGTTAATTCCATATGTCTAGCAATATTCATTAACCTCCTTTGCCTCTATCATTTTGAGCTCCTTGATTCATTGTGATTGCGAATTCTCACAATCATCAGTCGAACCCTGAAATTTGTTCTTCCTGCTCAGACGTCATTTTGGACCTGAGCGGGTTCTCGGGGAATCAAGTTGCTAATGATTGTCCATCTAGTTCCATTCTACTTACCCATCTTTTGATCCGAGCGTCTCCTTCTGATCCCTTGCTTTGGAAATCATAAACCCTTTATAATTGAACATCGAATTATTCAGTTGCTTCTACAATCTGATGCTTTTGCATTCTTCTTCTTCTATTTGAGTACCAATACTCATATCAGATCCGTTGCCGACCAACTGATCTTTTGTTGGGTTATTATCCGACAGAGTCTTTCATATTCAATAATCTTGCGAGTCCTTTTCTCAGATACATAATGCCTTTGGTAAATGGTATCCTCTGCTTTGTCAACCTTGCTCTGCTTCTGAGCTTGAGTTCATTACTACTGTAGTTTGAGGTATATGTTCCTAAGATGCCCCGATGGGTTGAACATACGCCTTCCCTAATCTGTGTGAATCGAGAGTTATGCGGAATATATCTACTCACATTCCGTCGGATAAATTTTCAACTCTACAACTTCTTCAAAGACGAGAAGTGAATGAAAGATTATGCATTGGATAAGTGGGAGTCAACCTTGAACCTTTGTGTTCATGCCCATGGACCCGATGTAGAACTTATCATGGAAGCTGCTCGTAAAAATAATTATTTCCTTGGTACTAATTCATCTCGTATCTGTGAATTGATCCTTTGCACTCGTGGTTCCAACCATATCTTCTCCTTGATTCCATCCCTCGGACAGGTTAAAATATTTGTCCTCTGCAGATCATTTCACCTGTCCAACCTCTACTCTGATCAACCTTCGAGTATTGCCCCCTGTTATATTGGACGCAACATCCGAACTGTAAAAGTATAGCTTGACTTACCCATTCAACGGGATTATAGCTCAAGTAGCCCTCCTTGGGCTTTAGGAGAATAAAATATTGCTCTTCTCCTTTAAAGAGATCGGCAAGTATGGCTGCCATTGCTGCCTCGTTGGCAGGCCCCTTCCATTTGTAACGGGTCGTGTCACTTGTCCCGTTGCTGTAGGGGTTGGACGCACCGAGTAATGGCAGCGGCCATCACGTCGATGATGGTTAACCCGCTGTGAGCTAGCCACCTCACTTGAGCAGCCAGACGCTTCACTTCGGTGTTGTCCTTTTGAGCAGGGCTCTTCGGTTGCCAGTTGAACCACTTCTTTAGGGAAGCGAGTGAAAATTTGAGCAGTTCCCTCTGAGCTGGATCGAATAACGAGATGTCTTCGATATAGAACCACTCTGAGGTCCACTCTTCGACATCTTTCTTAGGAGTCCCAACCGGATACCCCGTCCCAGCAATACGCCATACTTCGGCTCCGCCGACCTCATGAATGGCCCCGCCTCAGGTGCACGGGACGAGGCAGAAGTATTTCCTCCATAGTTCGAAGTGTGCCTTGCTACTTCTTGAGCTTGCGTTGGTTTTTCCCTTGAAGAGGAAGGGGTGATGCAGCAAAGTAGAGATAAGTATTTCCCTCAGTTTGAGAACCAAGGTATCAATCCAGAGATAACGCACAAATCACCGAATACCTGCACAAACAATCAAACAACTTGCACCCAACGCGATAAAGGGGTTGTCAATCCCTTCACGGTTACTTGCAAAAGTGAGATCTGATAGATATAGATGAAACTAAATAAAAGATAAAGTAAATATTTTTGCTATTTTTGGTTTATAGATCGAAAAGTAAAAGATTGCAAAATAGTAGATCGGAAACTAATATGATGGAAAATAGTAGATTGGAAACTTATATGATGGAAAATAGACCCGGGGGACATAGGTTTCACTAGAGGCTTCTCTCAAGATAGCAAATAATACGGTGGGTGAACAAATTACTGCTGAGCAATTGATAGAAAAGCGCAAAGTTATGATGATATCTAAGGCAATGATCATGAATATAGGCATCATGTCCGTGTCAAGTAGACCGAAATGATTCTGCATCTACTACTATTACTCCACACATCGACCGACTCCTGCCTGCATCTAGAGTATTAAGTTCATGAAGAACAGAGTAACGCATTAAGAAAGATGACATTATGTAGAGGAATAAACTCAAGCAATATGATGTAAACCCCATCTTTTTATCCTCGATGGCAACAATACAATACGTGCCTTGCTGCCCCTACTGTCACTGGGAAAGGACACCGCAAGATTGAATCCAAAGCTAAGCACTTCTCCCATTGCAAGAAAAACCAATCTAGTTGGCCAAACCAAACCGATAGTTCGAAGAGAATTACAAAGATATCAAATCATGCATAAAAGAATTCAGAGAAGATTCAAATAATATTCATAGATAATCTGATCATAAATCCACAATTCATCAGATCTCGGCAAACACACCGCAAAAAAGTATTACATCGAATCGATCTTCAAGAACATCGAGGAGAACATGGTATTGAGAATCAAAGAGAGAGAAGAAGCCATCTAGCTACTAGCTATGGACCCGTAGGTCTGAGATAAACTACTCACGCTTCATCGGAAGGGCAATAGGGTTGATGTAGAAGCCCTCCGTGATCGAATCCCCCTCCGGCAGGGTGCCAGAAAAGGTCCCTAGATGGGATCTCATGGGTACAGAAGGTTGCAGCAGTGGAAAAGTGTTTTCGTGGATGCTTCTGGTGGTTTGGGAACATATGTGAATATATAGGTGAAAGAATTAGGTTAGGAGGGTCACGGGGGGCCCACAAGGCAGGGCGGCGCGCCCTACGCCCCTGGGCGCGCCCTCCACCCTTGTGGCCGCCTTGTGGCTCCTCCGACTTCATCTCCAAGTCTCCTGGATGTCTTCTGGTCCAAGAAAAATCATCGCGAAGATTTTATTCCGTTTGGACCCCGTTTGGTATTCCTTCTCCATGAAGCTAAAAAACAAGGAAAAAACAGAAACTGGCACTGGGTTCTAGGTTAATAGGTTAGTCCCAAAAATAATATAAAATAGCATATTAATGCATATAAAACATCCAAAACAGATAATATAATAGCATGGAACAATAAAAAATTATAGATACGTTGGAGATGTATCAAGCATCCCCAAGCTTAATTCCTGCTCATCCTCGAGTAGGTAAATGATAAAAACAGAATTTTTGATGTGGAATGCTACCTAACATACTTATCCATGTAATTTTATTTATTGTGGCATGAATGTTCAGATCCATAAGATTCAAAACAAAACTTTAATATTGACATAAAAACAATAATACTTCAAGCATACTAACAAGGCAATTATGTCTTCTCAAAATAACATGGCCAAAGAAAGCTTATCCCTACAAAATCATGTAGTCTGGCTATGCTCCATCTTCATCACACAAAATATTCAAATCATGTACAACCCCGATGACAAGCCAAGCAATTGTTTCATACTTTTGATCTTCTCAAACTTTTTCAACTTTCACGCAATACATGAGCGTGAGCCATGAACATAGCACTATAGGTGGAATAGAATATGGTGGTTGTGGAGAAGACCAAAAGAAGGAGATAGTCTCACATCAACTAGGCGTATCAATGGGCTATGGAGATGCCCATCAATAGATATCAGTGTGAGTGAGTAGTGATTGCCATGCAACAGATGCACTAGAGCTATAAGTTTATGAAAGCTCAAAAGAAAACTAAGTGGGTGTGCATCCAACTCGCTTGCTCACGAAGACCTAGGGCAATTTGAGGAAGCCCATCATTGGAATATACAATCCAAGTTCTATAATGAAAAATTCCCACTAGTATATGAAAGTGACAATATAGGAGACTCTCTATCATGAAGATCATGGTGCTACTTTGAAGCACAAGTGTGGTAAAAGGCTAGTAACATTGTCCCTTCTCTCTTTTCTCTCTTTTTTTTATTTGGGCCTTCTCATTTTTTTGGCCTCTTTTTTTCATCTGGAGTCTCATCCTGACTTGTGGGGGAATCATAGTCTCCATCATCCATTCCTCACATGGGACAATGCTCTAATAATGAAGATCATCACACTTTTATTTACTTACAACTCAAAAATTACAACTCGATATTTAGGACAAAATATGACTCTATATGAATGCCTCTGGTGGTGTACTGGGATGTGCAATGAATCAAGAGTGACATGTATGAAAGAATTATGAATGGTGGCTTTGCCACAAATACGATGTCAACTACATGATCATGCAAAGCAATATGACAATGATGAAGCGTGTCATAATAAATGGAATGGTGGAAAGTTGCATGGCAATATATCTCGGAATGGCTATGGAAATGCCATAATAGGTAGGTATGGTGGCTATTTTGAGGAAGGTATATGGTGGGTGTACGGTACCGGCGAAAGTTGCGCGGCACTAGAGAGGCTAGCAATGGTGGAAGGGTGAGAGTGCGTATAATCCATGGACTCAACATTAGTCATAAAGAATTCACATACTTATTGCAAAAATCTATTAGTTATCAAAACGAAGTACTACGTGCATGCTCCTAGGGGGATAGATTGGTAGGAAAAGACCATCGCTCGTCCCCGACCGCCAATCATAAGGAAGACAATCAATAAATAAATCATGGTCCGACTTCATCACATAACGGTTCACCATACGTGCATGCTACGGGAATCACAAACTTTAACACAAGTATTTTTCAAATTCACAATTACTCACTAGCATGACTCTAATATTACCATCTCTATATCTCAAAACAATCATAAGGAATCAAACTTCTCATAGTATTCAATGCACTTTATATGAAAGTTTTTATTATATCCCTCTTGGATGCCTATCATATTAGGACTAAATTTATAACCGAAGCAAATTACCATGCTGTTTAAAGACTCTCAAAATAATATAAGTGAAGCATGATAGTTCAACAATTTCTATAAAATAAAACCACCGCCGTGCTCTAAAAAGATATAAGTGAACCACTAGAGCAAAATTGCCTAGCTCAAAAGATATAAGTGAAGCACATAGAGTATTCTAATAAATCACGATTCATGCGTGTCCCTCTCAAAAGGTGTGTACAGCAAGGATGATTGTGGCAAACTAAAAATCAAAGACTCAAATCATACAAGACGCTCCAAGCAAAACACATATCATGTGGTGAATAAAAATATAGCCTCAAGTAAAGTTACCGATAGACGAAGACGAAAGAGGGGATGCCTTCCGGGGCATCCCCAAGCTTAGGCTCTTGGTTGTCCTTGAATATTACCTTGGGGTGCCTTATTAATCCCCAAGCTTAGGCTCTTGCCACTCCTTATTCCATAGTCCATCAAATCCTTGCCCAAAACTTGAAAACTTCACAACACAAAACTCAACAGAAAATTTCATAAGCTCCGTTAGTATAAGAAAATAAATCACCACTTTTGGTACTGTTGTAAACTCATTATTTATTTATATTGGTGTAATATCTACTGTATTCCAACTTTTCCATGGTTCATACCCCCTGATACTACCCATAGATTCATCCAAATAAGCAAACAACACAGAGAAAACAGAATCTGTCAAAAACAGACCAGTCTGCGAAGATCCGAATTGTTTGAATACTTCTTTAACTCAAAAAATTCTGAAAAAAATTACAACAGAGGAAATTTGTATATAAATCTCGTATAAAAAAATTCATGGTTTTTTTTAACGTTCCAGTGAATTATTAAAATTCTGTGACTGGACGCAAAAGTTTCTGTTTTTCAGCAAGATCAAATGAACTATCACCGTAAGCCATCCCAAAGGTCTTACTTGGCACAAACACTAATTAAAACACAAAACCACATCTAACTAGAGGCTAGATGAATTATTCAAAGCAAAACAGGAACAAAAAAAGCAAAAACAAAAATAAAATTGGGTTGCCTCCCAACAAGCGCTATTGTTTAACGCCCTTAGCTAGGCATAAAAACATGAATAGATCTAGGTATTGTGATCTTTGGTATGCAATCCATAAGTAGCTCTCATAATAGATTCATATTATAATTTAATTTTCTTTATAGGAAAGTGTTCCATGCCCTTCCTTAACGGAAATTGAAATCTAATGTTTCCTTCTTTCATATCAATGATTGCACCAATCGTTCTAAGGAAAGGTCTACCAAGAATAATAGGACATGTAGGATTGCAATCTATATCAAGAACAATGAAATCTACGGGCACATAATTCCTATTTGAAACAATAAGAACATCATTAATCCTTCCCATAGGTTTCTTAATAGTGGAATCCGCAAGATGCAAATTTAAGGAACAATCATCAAATCCACGGAAACCTAACACATCACATAAAGTTTTTGGAATCGTGGAAGCACTAGCACCCAAATCACACAAAGCATGGCACTCATAATCTTTAATCTTAATATTAATAGTAGGTTCCCACTCATCATAAAGTTTTCTAGGGATAGAAACTTCCAATTCAAGCTTTTCTTCAAAAGATTGCATCATAGCATCAACGATATGTTTAGTAAAAGCTTTGTTTTGATTATAAGCATGAGGAGAATTCAACATGGATTGCAACAAGGAAATACAATCTATTAAAGAACAATTATCATAATTAAATTTCTTGAGATCCAAAAGAGTGGGTTCATTGCTATTTAAAGTTTTGACCTCTCCAATCCCACTTTTATCAATTTTTGCATCAAGATCTAAAAACTCTGAATTATTGGGACGCCTTTTAACTAAAGTTGACTCATCTCCAGTCCCATATTTATCAAGATTTATATTGGAAAACATAGATTCAATAGGAGTCACATCAATCACTTTAAGATCTTCATCATTATTTTTACGAAAACTGGAAGAACATGTTCTAACAAACCAATCTTTTTTGGCACGCATCTTAGCGGTTCTTTCTTTGCACTCATCAATGGAGGTTCTCATAGCTTTTAGAGTTTCATTAATATCATGCTTGGGTGGAATAGATCTAAGTTTCAAAGAATCAACATCAAGAGAAATTATGTCCACGTTCCTAGCCAAATCATCAATCTTAAGCAATTTTTCTTCAATCAAAGCATTGAAACTCTTTTGCGAAATCATAAATTCTTTAACACTATTCTCAAAATCAGAGGACATCTTATTATAATTTCCATAAGAATTATTGTAGGAATTACCATAATTATTAGAGGAATTACTAGGAAACGGCCTAGGATTAAAATTACCTCTATACGCATTATTACCAAAATTGTTCCTACCAACAAAATTCACATCCATAGATTCGTTATTATTCTCAATCAAAGTAGACAAAGGCATATCATTAGGATCAAAAGAAGCAGTCTTGCTAGCAAACAATTTCATAAGTTCATCCATCTTTCCACTCAAAACATTAATCTCTTCAATTGCATGCACTTTTTAACTAGTGGAAGATCTTTCGGTGTGCCATTGAGAATAATTAACCATAATATTATCTAGGAGTTTAGTAGCTTCTCCTAAAGTAATTTCCATAAAAGTGCCTCCCGCGGCCGAATCTAAAAGATTTCTAGAAGTAAAATTCAATCCGGCATAATTTTTTTGTATAATCATCCACAAATTCAAACCATGAGTAGGGCAATTTCATATCATCAATTTCATCCTCTCCCAAGATTGTGCAACATGCTCATGATCAAGTTGCTTAAAATTCATAATATCGTTCCTAATGGAGATGATCTTAGCGGGAGGAAAATACTTGGAAATAAAAGCATCTTTACACTTATTCCATGAATCAATACTATTTTTAGGCAAAGATGAAAACCAAGTTTTAGCACGATCTCGAAGTGAAAACGGAAATAGCTTCAATTTAACAATATCATTATCCACATCTTTTTTCTTTTGCATATCACACAAATCAACGAAATTGTTTAGACGGGATGCGGTATCTTCACTAGGAAGGCCGGAAAATTGATCTTTCATAACAAGATTCAGCAAAGCAGCATTCATTTCATAAGATTCCGCACTAGTGGCGGGAGCAATCGGAGTACTAATAAAATCATTGTTATTAGTGTTGGAAAAATCACACAATTTGGTATTCTCTTGAGCCATCATGACAAAGAAAGCAAGCCAACACACGAGCACACAAAAAGCAAATGAAAAAGATGAACGGAAGAAGGGCGAATAAAAAGGCAAATCTTTTCGAAAATCATTTTAGAAGTGGGGGAGAGGAAAACGAGAGGCAAATGGCGAATAATGTAATGCAAGAGATGAGAGTTTATGATGGGTACTTGGTATGTCTTGACTTGGCGTAGATCTCCCCGGCAACGGCGCCAGAAATTCTTCCTGCTACTTCTCGAGCTTGCGTTGGTTTTTCCCTTGAAGAGGAAAGGGTGATACAGCAAAGTAGAGATAAGTATTTCCCTCAGTTTGAGAACCAAGGTATCAATCCAGAGATAACGCACAAATCACCGAATACCTGCACAAACAATCAAACAACTTGCACCCAACGCGATAAAGGGGTTGTCAATCCCTTCACGGTTACTTGCAAAAGTGAGATCTGATAGATATAGATGAAACTAAATAAAAGATAAAGTAAATATTTTTTCTATTTTTGGTTTATAGATCGGAAAGTAAAAGATTGCAAAATAGTAGATCGGAAACTAATATGATGGAAAATAGTAGATTGGAAACTTATATGATGGAAAATAGACCCGGGGGCCATAGGTTTCACTAGAGGCTTCTCTCAAGATAGCAAATAATACGGTGGGTGAACAAATTACTGCCGAGCAATTGATAGAAAAGCACAAAGTTATGATGATATCTAAGGCAATGATCATGAATATAGGCATCACGTCCGTGTCAAGTAGACCGAAACGATTCTGCATCTACTACTATTACTCCACACATCGACCGACTCCTGCCTGCATCTAGAGTATTAAGTTCATGAAGAACAGAGTAACGCATTAAGTAAGATGACATGATGTAGAGGAATAAACTCAAGCAATATGATGTAAACCTCATCTTTTTATCCTCGATGGCAACAATACAATACGTGCCTTGTTGCCCCTACTGTCACTGGGAAAGGACACCGCAAGATTGAACCCAAAGCTAAGCACTTCTCCCATTGCAAGAAAAACCAATCTAGTTGGCCAAACCAAACCGATAGTTCGAAGAGAATTACAAAGATATCAAATCATGCATAAAAGAATTCAGAGAAGATTCAAATAATATTCATAGATAATCTGATCATAAATCTACAATTCATCGGATATCGGCAAACGCACCGCAAAAAAGTATTACATCGAATAGATCTCCAAGAACATCGAGGAGACCATGGTATTGAGAATCAAAGAGAGAGAAGAAGCCATCTAGCTACTAGCTATGGACCCGTAGGTCTGAGATAAACTACTCATGCTTCATCGGAAGGGCAATAGGGTTGATGTAGAAGCCCTCTATGATCGAATCCCCCTCCGGCAGGGTGCCAGAAAAGGTCCCTAGATGGGATCTCACGGGTACAGAAGGTTGCGGCAGTGGAAAAGTGTTTTCGTGGATGCTTCTGGTGGTTTGGGAACATATGTGAATATATAGGCGAAAGAATTAGGTTAGGAGGGTCACGGGGGGCCCACAAGGCAGGGGGCGCGCCCTACTCCCCTGGGCGCGCCCTCCACCCTTGTGGCCGCCTCGTGGCTCCTCCGACTTCATCTCCCAGTCTCCTGGGTGTCTTCTGGTCCAAGAAAAATCATCGCGAAGATTTTATTCCGTTTGGACTCCGTTTGGTATTCCTTCTCCATGAACCTAAAAAAACGAGGAAAAAACAGAAACTGGCACTGGGCTCTAGGTTAATAGGTTAGTCCCAAAAATAATATAAAATAGCATATTAATGCATATAAAACATCCAAAACATATAATATAATAGCATGGAACTATAAAAAATTATAGATACATTGGAGACGTATCATGCCTCACAACCCAGGAACATCTCGCAGAGGGAGACATAACCCGAGACGTGCAAAATTGATCCCGGGGTGAGGTGGTGGAGTTGAATCCCATAGAACTCTAATAGACCTCTTAGAAAGGGATGAATGGGGAAATCTAAACCTCATAAGAGGAAGGGCACAAAACATACCGTTTCCTCCTCGCGCGGAACGGGGAAGTTTTCCTCGAACGCCTCGCCATTTACAGAAGTCAATCCAGGGCGGGTGGAGGTGAGATCTGACGCGGGTAGATACCCTTGCGTCTCAAGGCTGCCCAGCCTCAATCGAGAGACATAATAGCTTGCCCAGTCACCTGGGAGCGGGCCATGGGGACGCGAAGAAGAACTTGGAGCATTCGCCATTGTTCAAGATTTGTTTGTCTCTGGCTTTAAGGCGATTCGGGACCAGATGCGACGGCTTTCGCATTTTTTTGGGCCCGTTAAATAGACGTTTCAGCCAGGTCCGTAAGTGGTGTTTTTGTAAAAAGGCAGCAGGGTCACTTGTTTCCCTCTAGCACACAGAAATTGAGGAGTGTCATTAATTCTAAATGAAGAAGACGATGCAGCGACCCTCGTGACACTATGTTAGCCGAGGTGTTGAAGGGGCCGAGTTATCATCAGCCGAATACTGGAAATGGGAGGAACTCGCCCCTCAAGCCGAAGCCTTCAAGGAGCACAAAATGAACGGAGATTGCCGACCTCGGCGTTGGAGGCTAGTTCAAGGGCTACTGAGGGAGTCCCAGATTAGGGGGTCCTCGGGCTGCTGGCCTATTTCTCATGGGACGGACTAGTGGGCTGCTTATTGATTGACAGGAGAAGATCGTACTTCGAATAATCCTGTGGTCTAGAAGGAAACCTCCGGAGACTTGGTGTATACTCCAAGTCGTGCTTGGTGTAGCTTGCATGTTTATTCCCTGATGGCAACCGACCATGTGTAACCCTAGGTACCCCTGTTGTCTATATAAACCAGAGGGTTTAGTCTATAGAGGCTAAGAGAACCATCATCCTACTCATCTAGGGTTTGGTTCATACGATCTCGTGGTAGATTAACTCTATAACCATATACACACATCAATATAATCAAGGAGGACATAGGATTTTACCTCTTCGAGAGGGCCCTAACCTAGGTAAATACTGTCCCTGCGTTACCTGTTCCCCATTGATTCAAGATCCACAACTCGGGACCCCCTACCCAAGATCCGCCGGTTTTGACACCGACAGCTACCTTGATGCAGCCCTTCACAAAATATATTACCTCTTCTTCCATTGTTTCAATGGGTTTTTCTTTTTTCTTCCTTTTTGGGGGCTTTACCTTGCATATAGCCTTATTTTCCTCTTCAGGATATTCTTTGCTTAGGTATTCTAGTTGTGACTTTCTAACTGGAAATGGCAATTCTGGTACTGGTTCATAATCATTTTCCATGGGGATCACTGATGTTTCAACCTCCAAGGTCTCCACTATGACCTCTTCTTTGGGGTCGTCACCAGTGTAGCACTCACACTTTTTATTTGGAACCTCCATATGTTCTACATAGCTTTTAAGAGATCTAAAAAAATGTCAGGGTGAAGATACAATTCATTACTAACTTGATTAACTCTCTCTGACTTTAGATAAGCTTTTATGCAATCAAAATCTATCTCAACTTTACCGTCTTCTTCCTCCACACACTCCCCCAAGCTTTGTGATTAGCAAGTTTACATTCTAATAATCCTTGAGCCTCTGGCACCCAGCTAGTAATAAAGGAACCTCCAGAAGCTAAGTCTAGTTCTTCCTTGGAATCATACCAAAGTCCTCCATAGAAGAGATTTAATACCAGCCATACCGGGAATTTATGATGAGGGAAATCATTTAATAAAATTTGATACCTTTGATACGCATTTACCTGGTTTTCTCCTGGTCTCTATCGGAAATTTAAGATCCTCCGTCTTGTTTCATATGATTTGTTCTCAAGATAAAAATCCAATAAGAAAGTGTCCACAAGTTTATCCCATGTCTCAACGGTACCTGCAGGGTGAGACACTAGCCATTCTTTTGCCTTATTAGCCATGGCATGAGAAAACAATTTCGGCTTCATATCGTCATGGCTAAAAGCATTTAATTTGAATATCCCACATACATCTTCAAAAAATTGCAAATGTTGATAAGGATCCTCACCATCCTCACCTTCCTCACCTTTAAATTGCTTACTTTGCAATAGTTCGAGGACACTTGGGTTTACTTCATAAGCAACACTGGTAGGGTTAGGACCCAATGGTGTGAACATCTCATTCATAGGTGTTCCAGTAAGGCGCATGGCTGACAACTGATAGTTATGTCCAAACTCTGCCATCATTGCTCTAGATCTGCAAACAACTTAGTACACAAAATTCAAACCAAACTCAAGAGTAAGATCAAAAGTGCTCAGCTCCCCGGCAACGGCGCCAGAAAAAGCTTGATGGCCTGCAAGTGCACAGGTTTTAGTTGTAGCTTTTTTGAAGTAAGAGTATTGATCCGACAGGGAGCACAGGAATCAATCTTTCGTCTTTTGAATGATACAAATAGTGTACCTATAAGTTATGAGTAATTCAAAGCAATGATAATGTAATGAAAATGGTGTAGCAAGCAAAAAGGTGAATATTTCAATAAAAGTAAATAACGAGAAGTGTAAATAATAGGCTTAAAACCAATACGACTAAAGCGTTCCTAGGGAGTTCGGAATCCCCTCTAGTGTGCATCTACAGTGGTGCCTAAACAAAATGCTACTTCAGATTCCTAAGCCACTTTACATGTTTCTATTTGTGGGCAGAGCCGGTAGAGATACATGCATACACTCGGCAACCCCGTATCAAATACGCCACCACCGTTCTTGCCCACTCTAGTTACTAAACAGTGATTAAGGGGAAAAAGGTCCCTATGGACGCCTCCTATAGGTGGTCTCTGTTTTACCCCTGCTGCAACGATCCGCTATGAAGGGAGATGGGCCTGTCACATCACCCGCCTCCGTAACCACACGGTTCGCTAACAGTAATAACCTTCCGTCCAAAATTGGCATACATTGGATGGTCGACTTCACCCAACTTCAAGAATATCATTAACATAAACATGCAAAGAGGATATTAAATCCTAATATCAATGATCTATTACACACTAGGGTTCATCCATATCCCCGAGAACTAGGGGAACTACCCACTCATGAAGGCAACAAACATCATAACACTAGTGATGGAGGACATGAATGAATCACACATGTAATACACAAGTCATTCCCTTTTGGTTTCTTGGAATTACAATGAATAGGAAGTGGATGATTATGATGATGATAGTGGTGATGATGCTGACGCCTTCCTGAAAGCACAAGTGCTCCCTGGGTGGTTTTGGTAATTAATGTCAACATATATCTTGTTGGACTAATACTTTCATCTAGTATATTTTAGATAGTTCAACGATGGCGTGGCCTGGACAAGAGGATGTGGAACCCCTTCAAAATGCTAAGGACAAAGATTGGCACAAGCTCAAGACTCTACATTTCTATTTTAGTGATCCAAGATCACATTGAATCCATAGGAAAAGCCAATACTATTAAAAGGGGATGAGGTGTTGCTTAATGGTCTACTTGCTCAAAGTGCTTAGTGATATGCTCCAAAGCCCTCGACCACTTTCTCAATTCCAGATATGTCCTAAACCTAAAGTCAAACTCGGCCCCACCGATTTGATCTATCCGGCGCCACCGAGTTCCTTTGACATAGCCACTACCAGAAACCCTAATCAGTTCGGTCTCATTGATAGGTATCTTGGTCCCACCGAGATGGCAATGCAAACTCTCTGTTTCCCTTCGTAACATTTCGGTCTTACCGAGATGAGTGATCGGTCTCACCGAGTTTGCCTTGCAAACTCTCTATTGCCTGTTGCAACTATTTCGGTCTCACTGAAATGTGCAACCGGTCACACCGAGTTTGCCTGACCAACTCTCTGTTTGCTCATTGCTGAAATCGGTCTCACCGAGTTCATGCAATCGGTCACACTGAGATGAGGTTTTGCCCTAACCCTAGCACATCGGTCCCACCGAGTTGAGTATGTCGGTCCCACCGAAAATCCTAACGTTCACATTTTGAATTGAATCGGTCTCACCGAGTTCTTCCATTCGGTCTGACCGAGTTGAGTCAAATGTGTGTAACGGTTAGATTTTATGTGGAGGCTATATATACCCCTCCACCCCCTTCTCTATTCAAGAGAGAGCCATCAGAATGTGCCTACACTTCCACTACTCATTTTCTGAGAGAGAACCACCTACTCATGTGTTGAGACCAAGACATTCCAATCCAACCACAAGAATCTTGATCTCTAGCCTTCCCCAAGTTGCTTTCCACTCAAATCATCTTTCCACCATAGCCAAATCTGTGAGAGAGAGTTGAGTGTTGGGGAGACTATCATTTGAAGCACAAGAGCAAGGAGTTCATCATCAACACACCATTTATTACCTTTTGGAGAGTGGTGTCTCCTAGATTGGTTAGGTGTCACTTGGGAGCCTCCGACAAGATTGTGGAGTTGAACCAAGGAGTTTGTAAGGGCAAGGAGATCGCCTACTTCGTGAAGATCTACCCGAGTGAGGCAAGTCCTTCATGGGCGATGGCCATGGTGGGATAGACAAGGTTGCTTCTTTGTGGACCCTTCATGGGTGCAGCCCTCCGTGGACTCGCGCAACCGTTACCCTTCGTGGGTTGAAGTCTCCATCAACGTGGATGTACGATAGCACCACCTATCGGAACCACGCCAAAAATCTCTGTGTCCCCAATTGCGTTTGCACACTCCAATCCCATCTCTTTACTTTCTTGCAAATTGCATGCTTTACTTTCCGCTACTCATATACTCTTATCATGCTTGCTTGAAATGTATTGTGAATGCTTAATCTTGTGTTAAAACTCTACCTCAACTTGAAGAACTTAAAATTTGCTACTTTTGCTAGTGGAGTGTCTAATCACCCCCCCTCGAGACACCTCTTCTCCATCCTTTCAATTGGTATCAGAGCACTGGTCTCCATTGCTTTGGTTTAATCACCATTGGAGGAAGATGGATGAGTCTATGATTAGGATTATTAGACATAGAGTACCTTTACTTGATTGAGAGTTCTATCATGATTGGAAAAATGAGATGCTTGAGATTTTCAATGAATATCACTTGAACAAGTACATTACTACCCCTTGTGTGCCTCCTATTGATCCTTTGCATCCTACCCCCGATGAGTCTCTTGACATGATCCACAATCTTAGAACTGTTAATCTTATCATTAGAGGATTGCCTAGAAACTTGATTCTGTGCTTGCCTACACTTCAATGTGCTTACACTATATGGAGATATCTCGAGAAACGCTTTCCAAACTATTCCTTGAAAAATCTAGATGAGATTCTTCAAAAGTCCATTGCTTTAAATAAGATGAATTCTAGTGATCCTAAGTTTGGTGATTGTTTATTTGTGCTTCATGACCTCATGCAAGCCAAATGAGATGTTGGAATCATTAGTGACATTATCTCTCAAGTTATTAGAATTCATAAATATGAACATTGTCATGGTCATAAATCTAATGAGTAACCTTCTCTAGGTAATGATCATTCATATGATGATGATGTTGAACATGGATATTATGACGAGTATGATGATAGTGACTTTGATCTCGAAAAGTCTATGAGGCACTTTGGTCTTATGGCTAACCTTCATGGTTACATGGCCGGAGGAAAGGAATGGGTTCTTGATAGTGGATGTACAGATCACATGACCGGAGACAAGGATATGTTTCGTGAGCTTGCTGAAAACGATGGCCCTCGAAAGTATGTCACTTTTGGTGATAACTCAAAGGGTAAGGTGGTTGGCCTTGGTAAGGTGGCCATCTCACATGACAGATCCATCCAAAATATTATGCTCGTTGAATCTCTTGGCTACAATTTACTTTCCATATCTAGACTAGCCAATTTTGGTCTCAATGTTCTATTCACTGAAGTAGATTGCCAAGTGTTTCGAAGAGATAATCATAATATGGTCTTTACCAGTATACGTAGAGGTGATCCATACATTGTTGACTTCACTAAAAAGGCTCGACCTAGAACTTGCTTAATTGCTAAATCTTTTAAAGGTTGGTTGTGGCATAGAAGGTTAGGTCATGTGGGCATGCGAAATCTTGATAAGCTTATTAAAGGTGATCATATCCTTGGTGTTAAAGATGTTATATTTGACAAGGATAGACTTTGCAGTGCTTGTCAAGCAGGAAAACAAGTTGGAGGAAGTCATCCCGTGAAAAACATCATGACCACGAGAAGACCGCTTGAGCTACTTCATATGGATCTTTTTGGTCCCAATGCATACAAGAGTCTCGGTGGTAACTCGTTTGGTTTAGTCATTGTTGATGATTTTTCAAGATTTACGTGGGTGTTCTTTCTTGATGATAAATCGCAGGTCCAAAAGATCTTCAAGAACTTCGCTAGGAAGGCCCAAAATCAATTTGAAGTGAAGATCAAGAAGGTTCGCTTGGAAGGCCCAAAAACACTTTTGGGCGGAAGCGGTTGAGACAGCTTGTCATGCAACAAACCGACTATATCTTCACAAGCTACTCAGCAAGACGACATACGAGCTTCTCACCGGTAACAAACCCCAAGTTGGATACTTTCGAGTATTTGGCTCAAAGTGCTACATTCTTGATAAGCATCGTCATTCAAAATTTGCTCCTAAATCTCATGAAGGTTTCCTACTCGGTTATGGCTCAAACTCTCACACTTACCGTGTCTACAACAATTTCACCTGAAAGGTTGAAGAGACGGTAGATGTGAAGTTTGATGAATCTAGCGGCTCGCAAGTAGAGCAATTGCCAATTGATGTAGGTGATAAAGATCCCTCGAAAGCAATACAAGACTTGTCTATTGGCAAGATTCACCCAACGGAGGTGAAGGAGAGTACCTCGTCCGTTCAAGTGGAAGCCTCAACTTCACACCAAGGTGAAGCACAAGTTGACTTGGAGGCATCCACAAGTGGAACATATCAAGATGGAGGAAACGAGGAAGAACACCAAGATGAACCTCATCGACCTCCTTCTCCACCTCCACAAGAGAACATCAACGCCAACAACAATGAAGAAAGATAAGAGGAAGAACAAGATGATGAAAAGGATGTTCCACCCCAACCCAAACAAAAGCTCTCGTGAGTTAGAGCAAGAGTTTTAAGAGATCATCCGGTTGAACAAATCTTCGATGATATTCAAACTGGGAGAATTACTCGCTCTAAGTCTCGTTTAGCTAACTTTTGTGAACATTATTCATTCATTTCTAACATTGAACCTATGAAGGTTGAAGAAGCTCTTGATGATCCGGATTGGGTGAACGCTATGCATGAAGAGCTACACAATTTTGAGAGGAATCAAGTATGGACGCTTGTTGAAAAGCCCGATGAAAAGCACAATGTCATTGGAACCAAATGGGTGTTTCGGAATAAGCAAGATGAAGATGGACAAGTTGTACGCAACAAGGCCCGTCTCATCGCCCAAGGTTACACTCAAGTCGAAGGTATGGACTATGGTGAGACATATGCCCCCGTTGCTAGACTTGAGTCCATACACATCTTACTTGCTTATGCCAATCATCATGATATCACATTATACCAAATGGACATTAAAAGTTCTTTTCTAAATGGTCAAATTGAGGAGGAAGTCTATGTTAAACAACTTCCCGGCTTTGTTAATCCCAAGAAACCTAATCATGTTTACAAACTTCACAAAGCTCTTTGTGGTATCAAACAAGCTCCTAGAGCATTGTATAAATGCTTGACTAAGTTTCTTATTGAAAAAGTCTTTGAGATTGGAAAGATTGATTTTACACTTTTTACTAAAAGGGTTAATGGTGAATTATTTGTGTGCCAAATTTATGTGGATGATATCATATTTGGTTCGACTAACCCTCATTTTAGTGAAAAGTTCGGAAGGCTAATGTCGAAGAAGTTTGAGATGTCTATGATGAGTGAACTCAAATTCTTTCTTGGTTTGCAAATCAAGCAAACTAAGGAGGGTACCTTTGTTTCCCAAACAAAGTATACCAAGGACTTATTCAAGAAGTTCAACATGCAAGAGAGCAAAGGTATGAAAACACCCATCCCTATTAGTGGACATCTTGACTTGACTAAGGATGGCAAATCGGTTGACCAAAAGGTTTACCGCTCTATGATTGGTTCATTGTTATATCTATGTGCCTCCCGTCCCGATATTATGCTAAGTGTGTGCATGTGTGCACGATATCAAGCACCCCCTAAAAAATGTCATCTTAAGGCTGTGAAAAGGATAGTGAGATACTTAATTCATACACCAAACTTTGGCATTTGGTATCCTAAGAGGTCTTCTTTTGATCTTGTTAGCTACTCCGATTTGGACTATGCCGGTGACAAGGTTGATGGAAAGTCCACTACGGGAACTTGTCAATTTCTTGGTAGATCTCTTGTGTCTTGGTCCTCCAAGAAACAAAACTCGGTATCCTTATCCACCGCCGAAGCGTAATACATTGCCGCCGGTTCATGTTGTGCTCAATTACTTTGGATGACCCAAACTCTTAAAGATTATGGGATATATGTGAAACATGTTCCATTGCTTTGTGATAACGAAAGTGCTATTAAGATTGCTCACAATCCCTTGCAACATTCTTGAACTAAGCATATTGAAGTTCGTCATCATTTCATTCGAGATCATGTTGCAAAAGGAGACATCGATCTTAAGCATGTTCGTACCGATAAGCAATTGGCGGATATATTCACCAAACCGCTTGATGAGAAAGTATTTTGTCGTTTGAGAGGTGAATTGAACATCATTGATGCCTCAAACTTGGAGTAGAAACTCCATGTGGATACAGGCAAGGCATGAGCCTTTGACTAATCCTTGATATTTCTCTTACGATGATGATCATATGTCTTGGATCTATACTTGTACCCTTGCATGTTATCTAACCCTTGTAGGTACTTGGATAAGCCCAAATCTATGAAATTGCAAGCCACTCACATCTAGAGCGATCTCTACATCACCAAGTCTCTACAATATGGTGGTTGAAGGCAAGGAAGCTTGAATTCACTCAACATATCCTTTGACAATTTCTATATATCAAATTTCATTTGGTATCAAGTTTCATGATTGTCATTTTGGATACACAGGTGCTCTTCCTTGCAAGACTAACCCATGTAGGAAGATGAACTCAAACTAGAAGTGGTGCTCCCAACTCTTGATAAACTACATCAACCTTGAGCATCCAATACAAGTTCGACTACATGATCAAGATCAACACCACCACCCAAGGTATGTTATTCCATCTTAGAGAAGCTTTACCACAAGTCATGGGTCAAAGCAACTCAACAAGATGAGAATACATTAAAATGCTTAAACGAAAAATGATAACCCCATTTTGAGCTCAAACGATGAGTATGACCTACGATCAAGTGTTATCACTTGACTCCTCAGTCAATATACTCTAACATAGGTGACTTTGTCGCCGACACCTTCTAGATGAAGTTCTCTATTGTTTCTTTGTGTTCTTGCATATGTTTCTTGCTTGTTTGTTCCCCTTTAAAAAAAACTTCATCTAGATCCTTTCTTTTATTTTTCTCTGCATTTTCTGCATCTAATTCATTGCAAATCCTTTAGATAATTTCTTGCAAATCTTTGTGAGATCTTATTTGCCAAGTGAGCTGAGGTGAATTTTTTTCCTCTCTACTGAACTCGGCCTCACCGATTCACACCAATCGGCTAGACTGAACTACAAGAACACCTTGTAGATAGTTCATTGGTGCAACCGACAAGGACTAACCCGGTCTGACCGATTTAGATCATCTATGACACTGCCAACTCGGTGTCACCGTTGAAAATGAATCAGCGTTACCGATTTCACTACTGAGAAAACTTTTTGCCATTACAAACGTCATTTCTTCTCCAGCTCCACTCGATGATTCTTATCCTCTACTCGCATCTTAAACTACATGCTGCTTTATAATGTGACTCAAGGACCAATCCTATTTGACTCATGCTCCAGAAGACCCTTCTTGGAAATTGATGTCAAAGGGGGAGAGAGAGCACATCAAAGCTTATCACATGGGAGAGAAAAGCACATCTCCAGATGCTTATTAACAATAGAGGAGAGAAGTCACATGTCTTTAAGAGGGGAAAGACATGTTAATGTATGTTTATTTTTTGCTCTGATTTTTCTTGCTCTGATTTTCTCTTACCCTACCTTCTCCCATTATCCAATATCAGATTCAGGGGGAGAGGGAGTTCATATCTAAGGGAAGAAAATCGTTGGAATTCATTGCATATCTTTAATCTTTGGGGACATGTCTATACCCAAATAGAGTACTAAGTACTCACTTACTACATGTCATCCCAGTCTTGGTACTCTTGTGGTTTTCTGAACTTGCTTTGTTTAGTAGTGTTTCTGTGTTATCTAACCCTGTTTTCTCAGAGTCATCTCTTCCAAAGCCAGCTCAAGACCACAAGGTAAGTATATGCATCACACTCGTGTGCATGATGATCTCTTGCTGATGTACATATTGTTTGCAAGATGGACCCATGAACATGAAGGTACATTCCCTGTATCTACATCATTTGCTCTGATGCATATAGCCAAGATACATGTAACTCATTGCTTGCTCTGACATGCTTATGCATTCACATGATCTTTCATACTATCTTTACATGATTGCATACATGTAGAGGGAGATTACGCATGTTACATGTCCTTCCAAAGCTTTACTTGTTACCTTTCATATCCTTATCTAAAGCTTTGATGTATGTTGTCATCAATTACCAAAAAGGGGGAGATTGAAAGCACAAGTGCTCCCTATGAAAGCACAAGTGCTCCCTGGGTGGTTTTAGTAATTAATGTCAACATATCTATTGTTGGACTAATACTTTCATCTAGTATATTTCAGATAGTTCAACGATGGCGTGGCCTGGACAAGAGGATGTGGAACCCCTTCAAAATGCTAAGGACAAAGATTGGAACAAGCTCAAGACTCTACATTTCTATTTTAGTGATCCAAGATCACATTGAGTCCATAGGAAAAGCCAATACTATTAAAAGGGGATGAGGTGTTGCTTAATGGTCTACTTGCTCAAAGTGCTTAGTGATATGCTCCAAAGCCCTCAACCACTTTCTCAATTCCAGATATGTTCTAAACCTAAATTCAAACTCGGCCCCACTGATTTGATCTATCCGGCGCCACCGAGTTCCTTTGACATAGCCACTGCCAGAAACCCTAATCAGTTCGGTGAGATGTCTCACCGATAGGTATCTCGGTCCCATCGAGATGGCAACGCAAACTCTCTGTTTCCCTTCGTAACATTTCGGTCTTACCGAGATGAGCGATCGGTCTCACCGAGTTCGCCTTGCAAACTCTCTGTTGCCTGTTGCAACTATTTCGGTCTCACTGAAATGTGCAACCGGTCACACCGAGTTTGCCTGACCAACTCTCTATTTGCTCATTGCTGAAATCGGTCTCACCGAGTTCATGCAATCGGTCACACCGAGATGAGGTTTTGCCCTAACCCTAGCACATCGGTCCCACCGAGTTGAGTATATCGGTCCCACTGAAAATCCTAACGTTCACATTTTGAATTGAATCGGTCTCACCGAGTTCTTCCATTCGGTCTGACTGAGTTGAGTCAAATGTGTGTAACGGTTAGATTTTGTGTGGAGGCTATATGTACCCCTCCACCCCCTTCTCTGTTCAAGAGAGAGCCATCAGAACGTGCCTACACTTCCACTACTCATTTTCTGAGAGAGAACCACCTACTCATGTGTTGAGACCAAGACATTCCAATCCAACCACAAGAATCTTGATCTCTAGCCTTCCCCAAGTTGCTTTCCACTCAAATCATCTTTCCACCATAGCCAAATCTATGAGAGAGAGTTGAGTGTTGGGGAGACTATCATTTGAAGCACAAGAGCAAGGAGTTCATCATCAACACACCATTTATTACCTTTTGGAGAGTGGTGTCACCTAGATTGGTTAGGTGTCACTTGGGAGCCTCCGACAAGATTGTGGAGTTGAACCAAAGAGTTTGTAAGGGCAAGGAGATCGCCTACTTCGTGAAGATCTACCCGAGTGAGGCAAGTCCTTCGTGGGCGATGGCCATGGTGGGATAGACAAGGTTGCTTCTTCGTGGACCCTTCATGGGTGGAGCCCTCCGTGGACTCGCGCAACCGTTACCCTTCGTGGGTTGAAGTCTCCATCAATGTGGATGTACGATAGCACCACCTATCAGAACCACGCCAAAAATCTCCGTGTCCCCAATTGCGTTTGCACACTCCAATCCCATCTCTTTACTTTCTTGCAAATTGCATGCTTTACTTTCCGCTGCTCATATACTCTTATCATGCTTGCTTGAAATGTATTGTGAATGCTTAATCTTGTGCTAAAACTCTACCTCAACTTGAAGAACTTAAAATCTGCTACTTTTGCTAGTTGAGTGTCTAATCACCCCCCTTCGAGGCACCTCTTCTTGATCCTTTCACTTCGCGATGACAGTGATGGAGGCAGCGGCCTCCTCCTTGCCAACTCCTTCCTCTGGACCGCTCCAGCGGCTAGGGTTCCTACTTCTGGACAAGTTTCTGGTATCTTTGGGCGTCTGATCTCTGATCCATCTTCACGGGGTGAAATAGCTGAATAGGCAGCGGCAACGATACTCCATACGACCGCTCATAGGAGCGGGTGTGGTCGTATGGAACGCCGTCTTTTGCACTGGAAGCTCGGCGATGATTGCTTCTTTGCCCTTTTTGCTTGATGATTTTATGGTAGGTGATCATCACTTTAAATACATGATTCCACTACAATTTCTAGGGATTTGTTTCATAAAATGGTATCTAGTCCAGAACAACATTATCTAGGAAAAGCGACAAAAAGAAGTGTGTAAACACGGTAAAATTCCAGAAAGCCTACCGAGTAGGCACACACATACTCACAGAATAATCACGTAATTTTGACTCATCATATTCCCATAAATGTTCCACCTACAGCTCAGTCTAGAAGGTTTCTTTAAACAAAGTTTAGTCCCACATATTTTTTTTGCACTATCCTCCATAAACATAATCCAAGCGTGGGAGAAATTTTAATCATTAATTTCATCCTCTGCCATGCTTGTGCAACATGTTCTTGCTCAAGTTGTTTAAAATTCATAATTTGATTTCTAAGAGATATTATCTTAGTGGGTGGAAAATATTTAGCAATGAAAGCATCTTTACACTTATTCCATGAATCAATACTATTTTTAGGTTATGATGAAACCATGCTTTAGCTCGATCTCTAAGAGAGAAAGGAAATAATTTCAGTTTCACAATATCATTATCCACATCTTTCATTTTTTTCATATCACATAATTCAATGGAAGTGTTAAGATGGGATGCAACATCTTCATTAGGATTTTCAGGAAATTGTTCTTTCATAAAAAGATTTAACAAAGCAGCATTTATATCATATGACTCTGCACTAGTGGCGGGAGGAGCAATTGGTGTACTAATAAAATTATTATTATTATTATTATCATTCGAAAAATCGCACAACTTAGTATTTTCTTGAGTAGATATGGTGATTCAAGCAAAGATAGCACCCAAAATAATTTTGGTATTTTTATTTTTTTAGAGAAGTACTAGGAGATGAAAAGGATAAGGCAAATAAAAAGGCAAACAGTGGAGAAAGTAAAACAAGCAAATTGATAAACGTGGGCGAAGGAACCTGGACTTGTCAGGTGAAGCCTTCCCGGCAACGGCGCCAAAAAGTCTTCTACTACTTGTGATAGGCGTTGGGATTCCCCGAAGAGGAAGGGAGAAGTAGTGTAGTAGCAAAAAGTATTTCCCTCAGTTAAGAACCAAGGTTTATCGAACCAATAGGAGACACCACACAGACAAGATAAATGGTATCTGCACACACACACCAACAAATGCTTGCACCCAACGACAGCAAGGGGGTTGTCAATCCCCTTGTTCCCGCCAATTGCAAGGATGAAATCTGATAGTGGTAGATAGATAAAATAAAAAGGGAAATAAAATAAATAAATTGCAGCAAGTATATTTTTGGGTTTTAGTAAATATAAAGTGAATGGACCCGGGGGCCGTAAGTTCACTAAAGGCATCTCTCTCATGAGCATAGTATGGTGGGTAGACAAATTACTTTTGGGCAACTGATAGAATAGCGCATAGTTATGATGATTCTTCATGGCATGATCAATACATAGGCATTACGTCTGTGACAGGTAGACCGTCAAACTTACTAACACCTACTACTATTACTCCACCCCTTGACTGCTATCCAGCATGCATCGCAAGGTATTAAGTTCATAACAAACAAAGTAATGCTAGAAGCATGATGACATAATGTAGACAAATCTAGACCAATTAATATGTTCGAGCCCCATCATTTTACCCTTAGTAGCAACAATACAAATACGTGCCTTGCAACTCCTACTGGCACAGAGTAAGTACGCCATAATATTGAACCTACCACCAAGCACCTCTCCCACTGAAGATAAATCAATCTACTTGGCCAACGAAGACGGATAGATCGGAGAGAAATACAAGGCTATAAAATCACACATAGATAAATCTCCAAAAAGACTCAAATACTTTCAATGAATAACCTGATCATAGACCCACAATCCATCAGATCCCAACAAACACACCGTGAGAATTACATTGAATAGATCTCTGAAGAGATCATTGTATTGAAGCCAGAGAGAGAGAAAGAGAGAGAGAAATCTAGCTACTGCTATGGACCCATAGGTCCTGTGGGAATTACTCACATATCATCATGGAAGCAGCAAGGTTGATGAATATTGCCTCCTCAATGGTTTACCTCTCCGACAGAGTATCAAAAAAGAGCTCCAAATGGGATCACGGAAGAACAGAGACTTGCGGCAGCGACAAAATTGTTTTGGGTCCCGCTCTGGTGGTTTCTGGATTTTAGGGAATTTATAGCGCTGGAATTAGGTAAAACGAAGCCACGTAGGATCACAAGCTCACAAGACGCACCCATGGGGGCATGCCCTGTAAGGTTGTGGCTCTCTCAGCCATCGTCTGGTACTTGTTGTACACATGGGCCTATTAACAACCCATAAACAAACAATTCCCATTATAGCCCGTTTACGGCCCATATTGCGGTCCGTTAATTGTCCACGAAAGTACGACCCATGTTTGGCCAATCGATCATACGGCCCGTAGAAGTCCCATTGAATCTATGACCCGTAGAAGGCCCATGGATCATACGGACCTTAGGAGGCCCACTACAGTAGGCAGCAGGACTACTTCTAAATAAAAATGTTACCGCGGAAAAAGAACTGCAGCGACTACCAGCAAAAAAATAAACAATATAATAAGGAAATAAATAAGCAAGCAACTTATGCTAGGCTTTTACGGCTATTACAAATATTACATCCACTGGGCATCAAAGTTCGTCACCAGTGCATAGTGAACAAAGCAGCATATTACATACACTGGGCGTCTAAATTGGCCACCAGTGAAAATAAATGCGGCAGCAAAACAAGTCCACAAGTGAAACCACTTCAGAAGAGCTCAAGAAACAATATCCTGGATACCCACCATGCTGGCAAGAAGCTTAACAAGCTTATTAGTTTTCTCTTGTTTGGCACTAAAATCATCCAGCGCTTGCTGTTGTACCAGAAAGTATGCATCTGAATTCTGCAGGAACTTCCTCAATCCTTCGGCTTCTTGCCGCAGCACAGCTGACTGTTGCCTTTCAGCTTGTAGCTGAGACTGAAGAAGCCGAAGTGATTCAGGCAGCGAGTTCAAAGAGCTTGTGCCAGCGGTGGTGGCCAGTAACTCTAACACTACATCAATGCAGGACTTTGGGGTTGTCTCATTGTCTACAAGATAGTTTTTATCACCTTTCTTGGAGACCAACAGGGTTGTCTCACTATCTTGAACCTTATCTGCATTACTTTCTCTACCATCGCACAATGGGGTGCTCTTCTCCAATATTCTATTCGCATTCTACAAGAGAAACAAGCAGACACATCACATGCTTAGCATGTAGTATATGAAACTCATTTTGGTAAACCGGTTCAGTAGTAAGGTGGACAGGATAACAGCATGAAACAAACATATATCTATGTACTATGGTCACTGTATTGTCCATATCATTCTAGTTTACGTTGCCAAATCAAGATAGAGACACAGTTCAAATCATATATTTTTAAGACACATCAGCATAGACAGAATATAAGTGTGGGAAACTACACAGCACTGGCAACACTTGTAATGTGCATGACATGAGAACATAACTGTTTATACAACTGAAACTGAAATCAACATAGAGCAAGAAGTTAGAACAGCAATCCAGTTAAAGAAATAGGTTTAAAACATACCTGTTGTGCCATTGGAGTTTCAATTGGATCCTTCAAATTCAAAATTAGTTGGTATGAGTAACTACAGTGATGCAAGAGCAAAGGACTATAGACCATAGCTACAGAATCTGACCTGAGAACAGTTGCTATTCTGCTTTAAACATAGAGTTTGGGTTCGCTGTGGTGGTCTTCGTGCTTTGGGCACTGCAGTTGCTTTACAAACTGCTCGTGTGGGGGTACTCTGTGGTGGACATGGTGCTGTGTCAACTAGAAGTGGGTTACTATCCGCTGGGGTTGGGGTTAGATGGGGTGTAGCTGGTTCTCTGTCCAATGGTGTAAGTGTACAATCTGGAAGAGTCTCGATTATGTGTGGTGGGGCTAGTTCGTGGGCCAGTACAACCATGGTTCTATCTGCATCGACGGGTAGCACCGTCTTTTGTGAAGAACGGGTTTTTACTCCCTTAAATACTGCCATCACCCCCTCCAATTCAAATGGCTGATAAACAAGAAAAGAAATTGAAAGTACAGACATTGTATGATAGACAGATGCATTAATTCACATATATGTTGTCTAACCAAACAGAACAGCATGACACAATTTCACATATATGATGGCTAACTAAAAAGGATACCATGACACAGTTTCAGATATATGATGGATAACTTAACATGCTATAATGGCATAATTCAACATATGATGAGTATCTAAACAGGATGACATGACAAAACTATATGATGTCTTTCTAAAATAGGTTGGGATGAAATAATTCACATACATGTTGTCTAAGTATACTGGATGGCATGATATAATTCACATAATTGATTCATATACTAAGTAGCTGGCACTCGCATGTATGATCTCTAAACTAAGCAGATGGCATTGAATATTGTGTATATGATGTCTAAACTAAGCAATGCAAGACACCATATGCATGATATGAGAAATATAAACATTGCAAGTTAAGAGCATACACCTCAGGTGGGATATAGGACTGGTCATCTGTCTCTGAATCCTCCTCTAAGGAGCTACCTGTAACCATCGAGATATATGCTTCAACAAGTACCATTGCCTGCTCTGAAGACCTTGTTTTCACTCCAGATTTTTCCATAACCAGCTCAAATGGCTGATACACATGAAGAGTAGTTCAATATACACAGATTGTCGACAAATAGAATACGTAATGAAAAAAGGATGGCATGAGATAATTCACATATATGATGCCTGGCTACATGGCGATGCATAATTCACATATATGATAACTGGCTAAAAAACATGGCATTGCATAATTCACATATCTGATATAGAAAGCAAACAGGAGGCATTCACATAAAGCATGTCTAATCTAAGCGGATGGCATGGCAATGCAAGACACCATATGCATGATATGAGCAATATAACCCTGCCAAGTTAGAGCATACACCTCAGGGGAGAATGTGACTGGTCATCTGTCTCTGAATCCTCCTCTGAGGAGCTATCTGTAACCAGCAAGAAATCTGCATCGACAGGTAGCACTGACTGCTCAGAAGACCTTGTTTTCACTCCAGATTTTCCCATGACCGACTCAAATGGCTGATGCACAGGAAGAGTAGATGAATGTATAAACATTATTGACAAATGGAATACATTATGAAAAAAAATATGGCATGATATAACTCACATATACGATGACTGGCTAAACAGGATGGCATTGCATGATTCACGTATATGAAGCCTGGCTAAGGAAGATGGCAATGCATAATTCACATATACTACCTCCGTTCCTAAATATTTGTCTTTTTAGAGATTTCAAATGGACTACCACATACGGATGTATATAGACATATTTTAGAGTGTAGATTCACTCATTTTGCTCCGTATGTAGTCACTTGTTGAAATATCTAAAAAGACAAATATTTAGGAACGGTGGGAGTATGATATAGAAACCAAACAGGTGGCATTCACACAAAGCAAATCTAAACAAAGCTGATGACATATAAGATGTATAATGTAAGCAATGCGAGGCGCCATATGCATGATATGACCAACATCTGCATGCCAGGTTAGAGCAAACACCTCAGGGGGTAAATAGGAGTGGTCGGCTCCCTCTGAATCCCCCTCTGAACAGTTTCTTCCTCCGGAATACAATCTGGAATGGGGGAGGGGGCCCACTTCGCCCACCATGGAGCGGCGTCTGCATGACATTATATTCCCACGCAACGGTCTTCTCTTTTTCTCTACATGTTCAGTACGATTGTGTACAATAACTGACATGCATAATAAAAAAATATAGTTAGATTATGTAAGGCCTAAGGGGTGCATGCAGAAATCAAGACTGATGGTAGCAAACGAGTGGATAGATCCAAAACTAATGATAGCAGGCAGATTATAGCTTCAGTTTAAAAAGATAGACGATGGATCATCTACTGTTTGTTGCCCACCCAACATGAACCACATAGAAGACCCCAGATGAACCAGATAGTAGACATATACTATTCATTACTGCCTCGATATGTGCCCCACAGGCATTTTAAAACTCAAGTTTGAACATTAGTTTGGACCTGACTCGGAGTCTAAGAGGTGAATAGGATGATAAAGTAGCAGGTAATAATAACCGATGTATAACGTAAGCAGACACGAAAGAGTGCGACCTCTCTTCCGGAACTGTGTAGTCCTTAGGTTCGTCTGCTCAATCGATGATGGTAATGCAGTTGGCGTGGCTGCCGGTAACGGGGAAGATGATCTGAGGCGGCGAAAGAAAGTCTGCAGGGGGAAGCTCTGTTGTAGTGAACGCTTCCGTCGATGGTGCACCTCAGGTGGGGTGGATGACGGCACGGCAGGAGCAGGACATAACACACAGAGTGTTTTTTGACACCTATTTGAAAATGAAGTAAATCTGTAAGGGCTCCTTAGAATTGGAGGATTCTAAAAACGCAGGGATAGGAAAAACACAGGAATAGGATAGGAATGCACTTGCAAAACAGAGCATTTGCAAACATAGGATTTTTGTCAACCTGGGTGTTTGGTTCACATGAATTGGAAGAACACAGGAATGGAGAAACATGGTCAAATTAAAGTCAAACCACATGAAAATGTAAAATAAGAATCTTATTATGCCAGTAATGCAATTAGTCCTGTTCTTCATGCATATTAATTTGAAAAGGACGTCCAAGTGGATATAAAAATTCCTACGTTTTTTCTTTGAAAGAGACACCAAAGGAAAAAATATCCTCCAGTTTTGCTTTGCTCCATTCCTTCTAACCAAATGCATGAATAGTAGTACCATAGTAAAGTTTCCAATTCCTATGTTTTCCTTCACTTTTTCTTTGAACCAGTGGCGATTCTAGTAGGCAGTCTTCAATAGGCTGAAGCCTGCCCTTGAAATATTTTGTGAGCTTAGATTTGGTCCACATGAGTATCATATAATGGCTATCTTGCTAAACCGATTCAAATTGTAGTTCAAAAGAGCATTTAGTTTTCTCCCTGTTAACTTTGTGACCACGATTCATTTATTTCTAGATTTGCAACTGCTTTGAACCAAAGGATCCCTGAGAGATCGACATGAATGCAGAGTAACAAAGTGATGCGATGAGTGTACAACCTCTTTGGCATAGCCTTGTCAACCTCAACACAATTGGGTTGGACGTGGAGGATGGTGATGCTGGTGTGACTGTCGGAGGCGGAGAATAAGATCTGAGGCATCTGGAGACGGCGCCGAGGGTACCGCTCCGCTGTGATGGACGGTTCCATCGTTGGAGCAGCTCCGATGAGGTGCACGACGACGAGGCTGAAGCAGGACAAGACATACAACATTAATCTGAAGTGGGACTCTAATAGCATCTGCAATATATGATGTAAAATACATCACCAAAAAGTGCTAGATGTAAAATGCATTAGCCGCGCCATGGCCGCTCCGACAGATGCTGTAAATACTGTTTACTCTGAACTTAACTGAAGACACTAAACTTTACAGTCGAAACTAAATTTTACTGTCAAAACTGATTGAACTAGTAGTAGAGCATTGCAATAGAAGTTTAGGGCGTTCGAGCACTAGTAGCAGAGAAGCAGTGATCTAAATCAGCAGCCGCTCGAGCAGGGAACACACTAGCAGAGAGCAACTCATGCAGCAGCACCGCGAGCGAGTGCTAAAGCAGCAACTTCTGTAGCTGCCGCAGGTCGTGCAGCAGCAGCAGCAGCAGCGCGAGCGAGAGCAAGAGTAGAGCAGAGCAGCAGCATGAACGAGAGCAAGAGCGGAGCAGCAACACGAACGAGAGCAAGAGCGGAGCAGCAACGTGACCAACAGCAATAGCAGAGCAGAGCAGCAGCACGAACGAAAGCAAGAGCAATGCAGCAGCGCAATCGACAGCAAGAACAGAGCTGCAGCGCGAGCGAGAGCCGGAGTAGCAGCAGCAGCGCGAGCAAGAGCCGGAACAGCAGCAGCTAGTGCTGGTGTGGAAGTCTCCACTGAGGAAGCAACGGCATGGGGGAGATATGCCATGGAGGAAGTGGCCGGCGATGACACCATCGATGGAGACCCGCCATGGCTGCTCGGTATCGAGCACTGGCAGCCCCGTGAGATCGAATAAAAGATAAAATGCAGCGATGAGTGCAAAACCTCCTTGGTGGCACCGAGTAGGCCTCGGCTTCATCAGAGGAATTGGTGAGGGTGTTGTGGTTCTGGTTGGGCAGGTCAAGACGGTGCTGTGGGGATGGAGGTGGCGCGATAGACGAAGCGAACATCGGGGCAGCTCCTTGGAGGTGGAGGACGGGGCGGCTGATCCGGCGGGACGACGAGATCGACGACGAATCCTCATCCAGTGCAGTGGATGAGGGACGTCGAGCTGTTGCTGTGGACGACGTCGTCGGGGAAGAGTCTTCGGCTGGGCGGCGGTCGGGAGGCCGACGGAGGAGCGTGGGGTTTTGGCGGCCTCGGTGTACGAATGGGGGGGGGGGACGAAGGGGATGGTAGAGGGAGCCATGGCTTAGGGACACGCTTGTCCGAAATGTGGGGTAAGTTACGAATGTACCCCCACCGGTTTTGACCACGCGACATCGAGGCGGCATTTCCGGCTGAGGGGTAGAAGGGGGATTTCGCGTGTCTGGGCTGCGGGACCGATTGCGGATGAGGAGGGAGTTTTCGCGCGCATCAAAATTTCAGGATAACAAGGCGCGATGCGGGTTGAAGAGGCGGGAGTTTCACAACAGAAGAGACAAAAGATACTCGAGCTTGAAAATTTCGGGATAACAAAGCGCGGATTCCATGTTCGGCAGAACAAACTTAACGTGTACAAAAAAAAACAATTCATACAAGACACAAGAGATTCATGTCCCCTTTTACTATATTGCTATAAATGCCATTGAAAAAACTACAAGAAAAATGTAAACAAAATCGGGAGAACAAGATTAGCCTGTATAGTACCAAATCAATTCGCACTTCCCTCAACAACAACAAAAAACAAATCAATTCCCACCACAAGAAAGAGTCATGTCCCTTTTTATATGATTACAAATGCCAGGATCTCGAATTTCAATTTTTGAATCCATGTTATGTTGAATTCAAATATATCGTTAGGTGATCTTGCGGTTTATAATTGATGTAGTCCTACATTTTGATCTTCCATCTTATATGAACATTTTACTCCACCCTATGAATATATATATTGCCGTCTACCATATGGACTAAATTTGAATCAATTTTTCTTATTTGAATACGATTGTTGTCAAGTTATACCATCATTTAAATATTATCTTGATAACAGAAAACATGCATATAGTAGTAATCATATTTCAATATGAACTACATGTACCATACGATTTCCAATTCAAATATTTGTATCCATTTTATGTTCAATTCAAATCACAGTACATTGGTCTAGGTAGCGAGATGTTCAGGATGATCTAAACCCTATTTTCATATGTATAAATTTTGGCCAAATTGGGACAAGTTTTGGTATAGGCTTCTTGCAAACCGGATATTCTCTCAAGAAGCCTCGTGGTTCCGAGAGGGAACGTGTCACCTTTGTGTGCGAAACAATATACGCTGCCTCCCTCCTGATTTTCTTTACAGAGGCAACATAGAACTATATGAGTGCCCTGTTAAATTTTGGAATTATTCCGGGTTCGTTTGGCCTTTTTTATACATTAATTGAGTTTCTGGTCATTTAATGTGCATAATTCAAATTTGAACTACAAGAACATGCTCTAGTGCACCAAAGTTGATTGAAAATTAACATGTGTGTCCTTGGGTGAATTTCTAGGTCCCATGCAATAAATGGGAATGAAATTCAAACATCTGGGCGTTGTGGCTCGGCCGAGAACATTGAGAAACTTGGTTTTTAAATTCTTGTAAATCCAAAACACGCCTGAAAATCATGAAACTTGGCATGGTGTCATGTCATGGCACTAACATGTTGTGGTAAAAATTTTGGCCGAATTGGAACAAGTTTTGGTATAAGCTTCTTGCAAACCGTAGCTTCTCTCAAGAAGGCTCATGGTTCTGAGAGGGAACGTCTCACCTTTGTGTGCGAAACGATATACGCTGCCCCCCCCCCTTGATTTTCTTTACAGAGGCAACATATAACTATATGAGTGTCGTGTTAAATTTTGGAATTATTCCGGGTTCATTTGGACTTTTTTATACATTAATTGAGTTTCTGGTCATTTAATGTGCATAATTTAAATTTGAACTACAAGCACATGCTCCTGTGCACCAAAGTTGGTTGAAAAATCACATGTGTGTCCTCGGGTAAATTTCTAGGTCCCATTCAAGAAATGGGAATGAAATTCAAACATTTGGGCGTCGTGGCTTGGCCGGAAACATTGAGAAACTTGGTTTTTTTTAATTCCTGTAAATCCAAAACACGCATGAAAATCACGAAACTTGGCTTGGTTTCATGACATGGCACCAACATGCTGTGGTAATTTTGCTGTCCAATTTGCTAAGGCGCACACATTAACAATCAACAAAGTCATTTTGGAACAAGTGCCATCACGTTACAATCGAAAACACAAGTATTATTGAAACTGTGGGTGTTCTACTTACCATTTACATGCCGCCACGTGTCCCCTTTTTTATTGGCTAGGAGGCGCCGTGCGGGGTAGCTATTTGAGTACAGGAGGCATGCGATCAGACCCCTGCGTGTGCTTATCGGGAGGAGAGCCCTTTGACCTCCATCTGCCGCCCACCTCTCTCCCAAGGTCTCCATTAATGGTGCCCGAGCCCTATTTAATGGCGTGGCTATGTCTCACTCGACTGAGATTTAAGAGAGAAAAAAGAAAATTTTGCACGGATCTTGATGTAAGATCCGACAGACCTATATAGCATCTACTAAGACTTATAGCAAGACTGATGAATATATAAGGACGACGACAGTGGATAATAATTGTCTTACATATTTAGGAAGATAACTAAAAAAGCCACATGCGGCTATGCCCAAAATACACAAGGGCAAAAGAAGAAGGAAGACGCATACAATGATCTGGCTCACTGATCTCTACTTTCTTGATGCGCTACAGGTCGCGGAGACTAGTTCTCGCGGAGAGCGGCGATGATCTCTTTCATCAGTTTCATGTCCTTAATACGCTGCTTGGCAGCATCCACAGATCCTCCACCAGCCTTTCGCGCTCGATGCGGAGCATGGCATTCTCGTCCATAAGTTTCTTGACGATGACGCCCGTCCTCTTCAACAAGGCAGCGGTCTCCTCTGCCTACTTCGCCCTTCCGGCGATCTTCGCCCTCAGCAGATCACGCTCGGTGCGGAGCTTTGCCTTGTCCTCCCCTAGTCCCCGGATGACGGCAGTAGCATTTTCAAATGAGGCATTCATCTCGTCCTGCAGCTTCATCCAGCCGGAGATCCGACCCATCAGGCCATTGAGTATAGCACGCATGCGCCTGTGAGAGTCCTTGCCTGCCCGCGAGACATTTTCCTAGGCCGCCGCGGCACGGGAGGACCTTCCTGCTACATTCGCGGCACGGCGGGACATCTCTGCTGCTTCCGCGGTGCGGCCGGACCAGTCTGCTGGATCGGCGGTGTGGCGGGACCTCTTTGCTGCTTCGGCGGCGTGGCGGGACCTCTGTGATGCTACGGCGGCGCGGCGGGACATGTCGGCTGCTACGGCGGCGAGGAGGGATATCTCTCGTGCTTCCGCTTCCATGCTCGTCTCCCCCTGGTAGTAATCTCTCGACCCAGATCTCATGCGGGCCATGGCAGACGCAAGGGAACGACGATGAAAGACTTGTTTATTTTTGTGGATGAGGAGTTGAGGAGGAATGTGTAGTCATCTTGGAGTAGAGTATTTATAACCCAGTACTAATACGCTCCTAAGTGGGAAACCATTTAGGTTTTGGTCGGTGTGAATAGGTTTGCAATTAAATATAGCGTGGTAGTAATTTGGAATGTGACGAGACGCAAGCTCAAAATTTATTGACGGTTCTAGTTTCGAAGTGCGGCACTATTCCTGGATGGCGTAACGTGGGCACGCGTTCTCGGCCATGGTGTAGCAGGTTCGTAACATGCCACGGTACTTTTTTTTCTACTACTATGTACGTGCAATAACTGGCACCGTCGGATACATATCTTACGGTTATTGGGGCATTCGCCAGGAATAGCCTCGTGGCGAGCTATAGACTAGTCTTTTTTTCACACGCATTACATCGACACATATCATCTCTCTTCCTCTTTCCCACGCACACACCTTAGTCTCTCGGGACTTCTCGCACGCACCATCTCTAGCTCCCTAGGTCGATGTCACCCACATACACTTGTACTCTGAGTTTAGTACGTTATACACGAAGAGAAGAGGTGCACGCACGCACTCGTCCTCTCTCACACACGCATCTGTAGCTACGAATTGTAGTGTTCTCAACCATCCGATTGGCTCTATCATAGGTTCCCGTTGCTCCTTGGGCTTGAGATTGAGAAGTTTAAAACACGGAGGCAAAGCTAGAGGCGAATTGTTTTGGTTAATGTGCGGGCCGCACACGGCACCAACACGACACGAGCTTCGTCTGCCTGGTGCGCAGTCGGGTGAGTACTACTAGTAGTAGTACTACTTTGATGTGTCGCGTCAACACGCAGAAGTATGCAAAACTTCCTCAACAAACAAGCATATAAGCAACTTATACTTCTTACCCAAAGGATCTTTATATCCAACAGACACAAAATATCTGTTCCACTGTTGGAAATTACTTTAACTACTGATCTGATGTCGAAGTAATTGCTGCATTGCCACCAAAATCCACCATCTCTTAAGCTAAAGTAGACCGAGCTAACCCCTATATTAGCATATTACTAAGATAAACAGAAGGCACTGTAGAATCATTTAGGAGGTGAGCTTGTCAATCTGAATGTGGAGGGACACCGTCCTCGACAACTCAGCCCCGACCAGCAGCCTGGGCAGAACTGTGAAGAAGGTCAGCTCCTGCACGGCGACGGCGCCGGGATCCTTGCTTCTTGTCACCTTGATTTCCACCTTGACGGTGTCGGTCCTGCCTTTGGCCTCCCCCGGTGGGCCGTTCGCCCACAGCTTGGCCGCGTAGTGCGGCAGTTGGGACGGCCCCGCTCTGATGTAGACGCCCGACACGGTGATAGGCGCGCCGACGTCGAGCATGCCACCGACCAAGAAAAACGCGCGGTCGTCCTCCTCCGCGAACAGGAAGAGCCGCGGCTCCGACACTGGCACTTGCAGCTGGAGCACCTTGCCGTACTGGATCCTGTGCACGGGCATGGGATGCACGGTGCTGATGTGGTGGGGGAGCGTCGGCGGCGGGCCTTCATGGCCGCAGACAGGCATGGGGCATTTGCAGGGCGCGAACGGACACACGCTCTGGTGATCGGCGAGCTCGTGGTAAGTGACGTAGAGCCCACAGCCTTCGTGCGGGCACTCCACCCTCACCGAGGAGAGGACGGCGTCCATCGCCGTGTTCTGCATGTCGAAGCCACCGCAACGCTCACACTTCTGCCACTGCCACTGGTTCCCGGGGCGCTCGCCGCGGCAGTCCGCGCAGGCCAGGTGCCCTCTAATACGTCTCCAACGTATCTATAATTTTTGATTGTTCCATGCTATTATATTATCTGTTTTGGATGTTTTATATGCATTATTATGCTCTTTTATATTATTTTTGGGACCAACATATTAACCAAGAGCCCAGTGCCAGTTTCTGTTTTTTCCTTGTTTTTGAGTTTCGAAGAAAAGGAATACCAAACGGAGTCCAAACGGAATAAAACTTTCGCGATGATTTTTCTTCTACCAGAAGACACCCCGGAGACTTGGAGTTCAAGTCAGAAGAGCCACGAGGCGGCGACAAGGGGGAAGGGCGCGCCCCCTGCCTTGTGGGCCCCACATGACTCCACTGACCTAGTTCTTCGTCCTATATATTCACATATATTCCAAAACCCTCAGAAGCATCCACGAAAAGACTTTTCCACCGCCGCAACCTTCTATACCCGTGAGATCCCATCTAGGGACCTTTTCTGGCACCCTGCCGGAGGGGGATTCGATCACGGAGGGCTTTTACATCAACTCTATTGCTCTTCCGATAAAGCGTGAGTAGTTTACCTCAGACCTACGGGTCCATAGCTAGTAGCTAGATGGCTTCTTCTCTCTCTTTGATTCTCAATACCATGTTCTCCTCGTTGTTCTTGGAGATCTATCCGATGTAATATTATTTTGTGGCGTGTTTGTCGAGATCCGATGAATTGTGGATTTATGATCAATTTTTCTATGAATATTATTTGAATCTTCTCTGAATTCTTATATGCATGATTAGATATCTTTGTAATTCTCTTCGAATTATCGATTTGGTTTGGCCAACTAGATTGGTTTTTCTTGCAATGGGAGAAGTGCTTAGCTTTGGGTTCAATCTTGTGGTGTCCTTTCCCAGTGACAGTAGGGGCAGCAAGGCACGTATTGTATTGTTGCCATCGAGGATAAAAAGATGGGGTTTACATCATATTGCTTGAGTTTATTCCTCTACATCATGTCATCTTAATGTGATACTCTGTTCTTCATGAACTTAATACTCTAGATGCAGGCAGGAGTCGGTCGATGTGTGGAGTAATAGTAGTAGATGCAGAATCATTTCGGTCTACTTGACACGGACGTGATGCCTATATTTCATAATCATTGCCTTGGATATCGTCATAACTTTGCGCTTTTCTATCAATTGCTCGACAATAATTTGTTCACCCACTGTAATATTTGCTATCTTGAGAGAAGCCTCTAGTGAAACCTATGGCCCCCGTGTCTATTTTCCATCATATAAGTTTCCGATCTACTATTTTCCATCATATTACTTTCCGATCTACTATTTTGCAATCTTTTACTTTCAGATCTATAAACCAAAAAAACCCAAAAATATTTACGTTATCTTTTGTTTAGTTTTATCTATCTCTATCAGATCCCACTTTTGCAAGTAACAGTGAAGGGATTGACAACCCCTTTATCGCGTTGGGTGCAAGTTATTTGATTGTTTGTGCAGGTGCTAGGTGATTTGTGGGTTGTCTCCTACTGGATTGATACCTTGGTTCTCTAACTGAGGGAAATACTTATCTCTACTTTGCTGCATCACCCTTTCCTCTTCAAGGGAAAAACCAACGCAAGCTCAAGAAGTAGCAGGAAGAATTTCTGGCGCCGTTGCCAGGGAGGTCTACGCCAAGTCAAGACATACCAAGTACCCATCATAAAACTCTCATCTCTTGCATTACATTATTCGCCATTTGCCTCTTGTTTTCCTCTCCCCCACTTCTAAAATGATTTTCGAAAAGATTTGCCTTTTTATTCGCCCTTCTTCCATTCATCTTTTTCGTTTGCTTTTTGTGTGCTCGTGTGTTGGATTGCTTGCTTTGTCACGATGGCTCAAGAGAATACCAAATTGTGTGATTTTTCCAACACTAATAACAATGATTTTATTAGTACTCCGATTGCTCCCGCCACTAGTGCGGAATCTTATGAAATTAATGCCGCTTTGCTGAATCTTGTTATGAAAGATCAATTTTCCGGCCTTCCTAGTGAAGATGTCGCATCCCATCTGAATAATTTCCTTGAGTTGTGCGATATGCAAAAGAAAAAAGATGTGGATAATGATATTGTTAAATTGAAGCTATTTCTGTTCTCACTTCTAGATTGTGCTAAAACTTGGTTTTCATCTTTGCCTAAAAATAGTATTGATTCATGGAATAAGTGTAAAGATGCTTTTATTTCCAAGTATTTTCCTCCCGCTAAGATCATCTCCCTTAGGACTGATATTATGAATTTTAAGCAAATTGATCATGAATATGTTGCACAATCTTGTGAGAGGATGAAATTGATGATACGAAATTGCCCTACTCATGGTTTGAATTTGTGGATGATTATACAAAAGTTTTATGCCGGATTGAATTTTGCCTCTAGAAATCTTTTAGATTCGGCCGCGGGAGGTACTTTTATGGAAATTACTCTAGGAGAAGCTACTAAACTTCTAGATAATATTATGGTTAATTATTCTCAATGGCATACCGAAAGATCTTCCACTAGTAAAAAAGTGCATGCAATTGAAGAGATTAATGTTTTGATTGGAAAGATGGATGAACTTATGAAATTATTTGCTAGCAAGAGTGTTTCTATTGATCCTAATGATATGCCTTTGTCTACTTTGATTGAGAATAATAATGAATCTATGGATGTGAATTTTGTTGGTAGGAACAATTTTGGTAATAACGCGTATAGAGGTAATTTTAATCCTAGGCCGTTTCCTAGTAATTCCTCTAATAATTATGGTAATTCCCACAACAATTCTTATGGAAATTATAATAAGATGTCCTCTGATTTTGAGAATAGTGTTAAAGAATTTATGATTTCACAAAAGAGTTTCATTGCTTTGATTGAAGAAAAATTGCTTAAGATTGATGATTTGGCTAGGAACATGGATAGAATTTCTCTTGATGTTGATTCTTTGAAAATTAGATCTATTCCACCCAAGCATGATATTAATGAGTCTCTCAAAGCTATGAGAATTTCCATTGATGAGTACAAAGAAAGAACCGCTAAGATGCGTGCTAAACGAGATTGGTTTGTAAAAACGTGTTCTTCTAGTTTCCATAAAAATAAAGATGAAGATCTTAAAGTGATTGATGTGACTCCTATTAAATCTTTGTTTTCCAATATAAATCTTGATAAATATGGGACTGAAGATGTGTCAACTTTAGTTAAAATGCGTCCCAATAATTCTGAGTTTTTAGATCTTGATGCATAAATTGATAAAAGTGGGATTGGAGAGGTCAAAACTTTAAGTAGCAATGAACCCACTCTTTTGGATTTCAAGGAATTTAATTATGATAATTGTTCTTTAATAGATTGTATTTCCTTGTTGCAATCCATGTTGAATTCTCCTCATGCTTATAATCAAAACAAAGCTTTTACTTAACATATCGTTGATGCTATGATGCAATCTTTTGAAGAAAAGCTTGAATTTAAAGTTTCTATCCCTAGAAAACTTTATGATGAGTGGGAACCTACTATTAAAATTAATATTAAAGATTATGAGTGCCATGCTTTGTGTGATTTGGGTGCTAGTGTTTAGACGATTCCAAAAACTTTATGTGATGTGTTAGGTTTCCGTGAATTTGATGATTGTTCCTTAATTTTGCATCTTGCGGATTCCACTATTAAGAAGCCTATGGGAAGGATTAATGATGTTCTTATTGTTGCAAATAGGAATTATGTGCCCGTAGATTTCATTGTTCTTGATATAGATTGCAATCCTACATGTCCTATTATTCTTGGTAGACCTTTCCTTAGAACGATTGGTGCAATTATTGATATGAAAGAAGGAAACATTAGATTTCAATTTCCGTTAAGGAAGGGCATGGAAAAATTTCCAATAAATAAAATTAAATTACCATATGAATCCATTATGAGAGCTACTTATGGATTGCATACCAAAGATGACAATACCTAGATCTATTCGTGTTTTTATGCCTAGCTAAGGGCGTTAAACAATAGCGCTTGTTGGGAGGCAACCCAATTTTATTTTTGTTTTTACTTTTTTGTTCCTGTTTTGCTTTGAATAATTCATCTAGCCTCTGGTTAGATGTGGTTTTGTGTTTTAATTAGTGTTTGTGCCAAGTAAAACCTTTGGGATGGCTTACGGTGATAGTTGATTTGATCTTGTTGAAAAACAGAAACTTTTATATCCAGTCACAGAATTTTAATAATTCACTGGAGCTTTGAAAAACCCTGATTTTTTTATACGAGATTGACATACAAATTGCCTCTGTTTTAATAAATTTTCGAAATATTTGGAGTTACGTAAGTATTAGAAAAATTCGGATCTTCGCAGACTGTTCTGGTTTTGATAGATTCTATTTTCTTTGTGTTGTTTGCTTATTTTGATGAATCTATGGGTAGTATTGGGGGGTATGAACCATGGAGAAGTTGGAATATAGTAGATATTACACCAATATAAATAAATAATGAGTTCAAAACAGCAACAAAAGTGGTGATTTATTTTCTTATACTAACGGAGCTTATGACATTTTCTGTTGAGTTTTGTGTTGTGAAGTTTTCAAGTTTTGGGTAAGGATTTGATGGACTATGGAATAAGGAGTGGCAAGAGCCTAAGCTTGGGGATGCCCAAGGCACCCCAAGGTAATATTCAATGACAACCAAGATCCTAATCTTGGGGATGCCACGGAAGGCATCCCCTCTTTCGTCTTCGTCTATCGGTAACTTTACTTGAGGTTATATTTTTATTCACCACATGATATGTGTTTTGCCTGGAGCATCTTGTATGATTTGAGTCTTTGATTTTTAGTTTACCACAATCATCCTTACTGTACACACCTTTTGAGAGAGACACGCATGAATCGTGATTTATTAGAATACTCTATGTGCTTCACTTATATCTTTTGAGCTAGGCAATTTTGCTCTAGTGCTTCACTTATATCTTTTTAGAGCACGGCGGTGGCTTTATTTTATAGAAATTATTGAACTCTCATGCTTCACTTATATTATTTTGAGAGTCTCTAAACAGCATGGTAATTTGCTTTGGTTATGAATTTAGTCCTAATATGATAGACATCCAAGAGGGATATAATAAAAACTTTCATATAAAGTGCATTGAATACTATGAGAAGTTTGATTCCTTATGATTGTTTTGAGATATAAAGATGGTGGTATTAGAGTCATGCTAGTGAGTAATTGTGAATTGGAGAAATATTTGTGTTAAGGTTTGTGAGTCCCGTAGCATGCACGTATGGTGAACCGTTATGTAACGAAGTTGGAGCATGAGATATTTTTTGATTGTCTTCCTTATGAGTGGCGGTCGGGGACGAGCGATGGTCTTTTCCTACCAATCTATCCCCCTAGAAGCATGCACGTAGTACTTTATTTCGATGACTAATAGATTTTTGCAATAAGTATGTGAGTTCTTTATGACTAATGTTGAGTCCATGGATTATACGCACTCTCACCCTTCCACCTTTGCTAGCCTCTCTAGTGCCGCGCAACTTTCGCCGGTACCATACACCCGCCATATACCTTCCTCAAAACAGCCACCATACCTACCTATTATGGCATTTCCATAGCTATTCCAAGATATATTGCCATGCAACTTTCCAGCGTTCCGTTTTATTATGACACGCTTCATCATTGTCATATTGCTTTGCATGATCATGTAGTTGACATCGTATTTGTGGCAAAGCCACCTTTCATAATTCTTTTATACATGTCACTCTTGATTCATTGCACATCCCGGTGCACCGCCGGAGGCATTCATATAGAGTCATATTTTGTTCTAAGTATCAAGTTGTAATTCTTGAGTTGTAAGTAAATAAAAGTGTGATGATCTTCATTGTTAGAGCATTGTCCCATGTGAGGAAATAAAAAAAGAGGCCAAAAGGCCAAGCCAAAAAAAAGAGAAAGAAAAAAAAAGAAAGAAAAAAAATGAGGGAAAAAGAGAGAAGGGGCAATGCTACTATCCTTTTTCCACACTTGTGCGTCAAAGTAGCACCATGATCTTCATGATAGAGAGTCTCCTATTTTGTCACTTTCATATACTAGTGGGAAATTTTCATTATAGAACTTGGCTTGTATATTCCAACGATGGGCTTCCTCAAATTGCACTAGGTCTTCATGAGCAAGCAAGTTGGATGCACACCCACTTAGTTTTCTTTTGAGCTTTCATACACTTATAGCTCTAGTGCATCCATTGCATGGTAATCCCTACTCACTCACATTGATATCTATTGATGGGCATCTCCATAGCCCGTTAATACGCCTAGTTGATGTGAGACTATCTCCTTCTTTTTTGTTTTCTCCACAACCACCATATTCTATTCCACCTATAGTGCTATGTCCATGGCTCACGCTCATGTATTGCGTGAAAGTTGAAAAGGTTTGAGAACACTAAAAGTATGAAACAATTGCTTGGCTTGTCATCGGGGTTGTGCATGATTTGAATATTTTGTGTGATGAAGATGGAGCATAGCCAGACTATATGATTTTGTAGGTTTAAGCTTTCTGTGGCGATGTTATTTTGAGAAGACATAATTGCCTTGTTAGTATGCTTGAAGTATTATTGTTCTTATGTCAATATTAAACTTTTGTTTTGAATCTTATGGATCTGAACATTCATGCCACAATAAAGAAAATTACATGGATAAATATGATAGGTAGCATTCCACATCAAAAATTCTGTTTTTATCATTTACCTACTCGAGGACGACCAGGAATTAAGCTTGGGGATGCTTGATACATCACCAACGTATCTATAATTTTTGATTGTTCCATGCTATTATATTATCTGTTTTGGATGTTTTATATGCATTATTATGCTATTTTATATTATTTTTGGGACTAACCTATTAACCTAGACCCCAGTGCCAGTTTCTATTTTTTCCTTGTTTTTGAGTTTCGCAGAAAAGGAATACCAAACGGAGTCCAAACGGAATAAAACTTTCGTGATGATTTTTCTTGGACCAGAAGACACCCCGGAGACTTGGAGTTCAAGTCAAAAGATCCACGAGGCGGCGACAAGGGGGAGGGCGCGCCCCCTGCCTTGTGGGCCCCATGTGACTCCTCCGACCTACTTCTTCGTCCTATATATTCACATATATTCCAAAACCCTCAGAAGCATCCACGAAAAGACTTTTCCACCGCCGCAACCTTCTGTACCCGTGAGATCCCATCTAGGGACCTTTTTCGGCACCCTGCCAGAGGGGGATTCAATCACGGAGGGCTTCTACATCAACTCTATTGCCCTTCCGATGAAGCGTGAGTAGTTTACCTCAGACCTACGGGTCCATAGCTAGTAGCTAGATGGCTTCTTCTCTCTCTTTGATTCTCAATATCATGTTCTCCTCGTTGTTCTTGGAGATCTATCCGATGTAATATTCTTTTGCGGTGTGTTTGTCGAGATCCGATGAATTGTGGATTTATGATCAGCTTATCTATGAATATTATTTGAATCTTCTCTGAATTCTTATATGCATGATTTGATATCATTGTAATTCTCTTCGAATTATCGGTTTGGTTTGGCCAACTAGATTGGTTTTTCTTGCAATGGGAGAAGTGCTTAGCTTTGGGTTCAATCTTGCGGTGTCCTTTCCCAGTGACAGTAGGGGCAACAAGGCATGTATTTGAAAGTGCGTTATATCGACTAGAGGGGGGGTGAATAGGTGATTTTTATGAATTCATCGCTGAGGAAATACTACTTGAGGAATTTCCTAAGCAACGAACTACAAGAAGTGGAGTAAGTACTCATGTACATGGATAACAAAGCAGTAGCATAGTCATCATGATGAAATGAAACAAAACAGAGCACAGGTAGTGTGTAAATAGGATAAGCAGGCTGAAGACAAAGTGACTGAAGAAATAGGAATGAGGAAATTGAGAAAGTCTTCAGTCAAAGTCTTCAAACAGTAACGATCAAGTACACGGCAAGCATGCGAGGAAATGAAAGGGTTGAGGAAATAGAACCAGTAGCTTGGTGAAGACAGTGATTTGGTAGACCAGTTCCAACTGCTGTGACAGTTGTACGTCTGGTTGGAGCGGCTAGGTATTTAAACCTGAGGACACAAAGTCCCGGACACACAGTCCTCACTGTATTCTCCTTGAGCTAAGATCACACAGACCTCGCCCAATCACTCGTGGTAAGTCTTCACAGGTGACTTCCAAACCTTCACAGACTTGGTCACTCGGCGATACACAATTCCTCTTGGATGCTCTAGACCATGACGCCTAACCATCTAGAGGATGCACAGTCCTCAAAGGTAACAAGCGTCGATTCCACACAGGAACAATCTCTTCAGTGATGCTCAATCACTTTGGGTTTTAGGTGTTGGGTTTGGGTTTTTCCTCACTTGATGATTTTCACTCAAAGTCCTCGGAGGATGGGATGCTCTAAATGACAAGTGTCAGTTTCTCTCGGAGCAGCCAACCAGCTAGTGGTTGTAGGGGGCGGCTATTTATAGTCGAGGAGCAGCCCGACATGATAAGACATAAATGCCCTTCAATGATATGACCGTTAGGTGGGTAGGATATTTTGGACAGCTGGCGCATAGCACAGCAACGGTCGGAAATTTGAGCTCTCAAATTCCTCAGGGCTATCATGTTCCTCACTTGTAGGCAATCCGCACTGGCGAATTCCTAACTCCTCAGTCAGAAAAAATTCCTCAGAGAACAGAAGAACTTCGTCTCTGTCACTGAAGAACTTGACTGAACTGTATGAGATTTCCAATGGCTTCACTCAAAAGGATTGGTAGGTGTAGGATTTGAGTTGAGCATCACTTGGAAACTTTTCCTTAGTTTTACCTCGACCCCCTTTAACAGTACGGTGTTTCCTATGACTCAAGAAAGGGAAAACAAAACTATGAAAACAAAAGTCTTCACGCTTCATAATCCTCGCATCAATATCAAGTCTTCAAGGTCACACCAATTTCCTCATTTTCAAAGTCTTCAAGAAAACCAAAGTCTTCAACTGAAGACATTCATTTTTAGGGGTCGACTTTCTTCGTAAATATCAAACTCCTCATTGACTTATAGAACCTGTGTACACTCACAAACACATTAGTCCCTTAACCTATAAGTCTACAATACACCAAAATCACTAAGGGGCACTAGATGCACTTACAATCTCCCCCTTTTTGGTGATTGATGACAAATAGGTTAAGTTTTCAATGGGGATAAAACATATGAAGTGTAAATACTGATATTGAGGAATTTTATTGCAAGATATAGAGGAACTCCCCCTGAAGATGTGCATATTGAGGATTTTGCTTTGGATTGCAAATGCACATTGTAGATTAATATCATGGAGATCTTCCCCTATATCTTGTAATTCATACACGCATTTAACATATGATATGAAGAATTTGAAATGCATGATGAAATATGGTGTCTGACGAAATTCAGCATGCGTGCATTAAGGTACTTGAGGAAATAAGCATGCAGAAAGCAGTTCAAAAGTATCAGACCACCATAGGACTTAAGTTTACAACTCATCAGATCAAACACCTCAGAAGAGCAAGAGTTGTAACTTAACAGAAAAAAATAGCCCATATATAAGACCCGCTTGAAGACTAACTCAAATTTCTCCCCCTTTGTCTTCGAATGACCAAAAGGGACGAAAAATGAGGACTAACGCCCCTGAAGAATATCATCATGATGTCGATGGAGGAGCGCCAGCGTTGGTGGGGTCGTCCATTGAGGTAGGGCCTGCCGCAGTGTCATTCAAATCTTCAGCTTCATCCGTCTCGCGCGATGAAGAATATGAACTGGCAACAAGCTGAGGAACTTTGACCTTCTTGAATTTCTTTGAAGGTGGCTGAGACCAGTCAAAGTCCTGTTGGAAGCCCATCTCCTTGAGATCTTCAGCACTATAAAGATTCGACAGAATAGCCCAAGTGCGGTCAAAGACTTCATGCAAGTAGTAGTGATTCTTCTTCACAGTGTTTTGAGTGACTGTCATGTTTTGAAGAATTGCACCAAACTGACGCTTGACCCACTTGTGATTTCGATCAACTTTCTGATGAAGACTGAGGAGAAGTTCACGATCAGTCATCACACGCAGAGCTATTGCTTTAGGATTTTGCTTTGAAGCTTTGGCGGCAGAATCTTGTGTTGCAGAGTCATCATTGGTGGAATAGGATGCAGCTTTGCGAAACCGTCCATCCAATGGACGAGTGCCTTCATCTATAATAGCAGCCTTGCCCTTCTCATCAGCTGAGGAAATAGTCCGCTTGAGGACTTTAATAGGTGGCAAATAGCTGAGATGATTTTGAAAGTCAGCCTGATAATGAATTGAAGACCTTGATCTGATGAATTTCATGATCCAGGGAGTGTAAGGCTTCAACTCAAAAGGCGACAGAGCAGCATTAGCCAAAGTCCTCATGAAGAAATGATGGTAGTTAATGGGAATGCCATGTATCATGTTGAACAGCAGATTCTTCATGATGCCAACAACCTCTTCTTCATCAGAGTTGTGGCCCTTGATTGGACTGAGGGTTTTGGTCAATATGCGATATATCGTCCTTGGCACATAGAGCAATTCCTTCACAAGGAAGGTGGTCCTTGGAGCTTGGCCAACCTTCAAAGGCTTCATCAGCACTTGCATCAGATGATTTGAGAGTTCAGGTTCCTCATAGATGAGCCTAGCACCTTCAGTGGGAGGACTGACTGGGACGGCATGAAGCAATTCAGAGGCCGGTGCTTTGTAATGAGTATTTTCGATCATCCAGTCTAGCACTCATGAATTCACATCTTCAACATTTCCAGTGATATGCAGTGTGGCGTAGAATTGAAGAATGAGTTCTGCATTCCAGTCGCAGATGTCAGTGCAGAAGTTAAGCAGCCCAGCGTCATGAAGAACACTGAGGACTGGATGGAAGCAAGGAAGCGACTCCATATCCACATGAGGAATTTGCTCGTGGTCAAATACCTTGTTCTTACCAAACAGGAGGGAAGAGTAATAGTTCATTTGACTTGCTGTCCAGAAGCGCTTGTGTCGCAGTCTTGCAGAGTCATAGGGATTGTAATCCATGAAGAAATGATGCTCAGCAAAGAAATCATCAGCGTTGAATTTCTGCTTCTTGGTATGAGGATTTTGTGGCTTGGGCTGAAGATTAACAGTTGAAGTCTTCACAGCCGCTTGGCGCACAACCTCTGGAGCCACAAACTGAGGAATTTCCATAGCAATTTCATCAGCAGTAGTCTTGGACTCCATTTCTTCAGCATTAGTAGCTGGAACTTCCTCTAGAATAGAATGAAGTGAAGATTGATGTCCTTCAGAGCCCGTATGAATTTCTTCAGTCTGCACAAGGGACTGAGGAATTTGTTGCAGAGGAGTGGTCAATGGTGAATTTGGATGATGTATTTCCCAATAGTCATCATTGAGAACTGGTGTAGTAGACCCAATGTCCACATCCTCATCTTCTTCATCAATTTCTTCAATGCCTGCCTCTTTAGCTGTGAACTGAGGCACGGGCGATGATACCAGTGGGGTTGAAGGGATATCATTCACTTCAATTTCTTCATCCAACTGCTCTGAAGTAGCAGCAGAAGGATTCGCTTCATCACTATCATCTAGAATGACATATTCCTCACCAAAGGGAACAATTTACTCTGATGGCATGCTTGAGATAGGAACAACATCAATGGGGTTGGTGTCCGAGCTTTGCAAAGTCTCCACTTTCTTGGGAGCCGAAGACTCTGCCGTTTCTGATGCTTTCCTTTTCTTCATAGCTGCCTTTTCTGCAGCTTTGGTCTTCTTCGCTTTTGATGCAGAAGGAAGGTGGATATCTTTCATCTGTGATGACTTCGCAGGAGGAGCAGATGAAAGTGGTGCAGTTTCTTCAGGCACAACTGATGCAGTTGCCCTGGCTTGTTCAGATTCTTAAGGCGCAGCTTCATATGCTTCAGCTGACCTGAGTAGTTCTTCAGGCGCAACATTGGAGGTTGCCCTGGCATTTTCTTCAGTAGGCTGAGCAGATGCATCAGCCCGAGGAAGTTGTTGTTACGATGGAGCTGCAACATTCGGGTTGAACCCCTTGGCCATTCTGACAAATCTGACTTTGGCACCTAGCCAATCTGCACGATATGCGTCAAATTCATCGTTTAGAGCTTTGATCTCCTTTTGCAGATTCACAAGTTCTTCAGGAGTCATCTTCACAGCATTCTTCTTCAGAAAGCGCTCCTTCTTGTATTGAGCTTTCTTGACTTGTCTGGCCTTCTCAAATTTCCATTTTTCTTCGACTATGAAGGCCGTCAACATGTGGCTCTGGCCAGGAGTGAGGTTCAATTTAGGCAAAGGAGTATTTGGATCCTTGTGCCATAGATCGATGAAATCAAGGATCCTTTTAGGATCTAGCATGAGTGGCATAGCACTGCCTTTGGCTCTAGCGGCCTTTTCTTGCCTGTCTTTGATTATCTCAGCAAGTTCTTCATCATCAGCTTCATCGTCATCTGATGGAACTTGAAAGGCAACTTGCTTCTTGTGAGGACTTGGCCTTGGGCCTCATCCAGCAGTGGCCTTTTTCTTCAGCAAGATTGGACCAGTTGAAGACTGTGGCGGAGCTGAGGAACTTGCAGATGCTCCTGAGGCAATAGAGATTCCTGTAGTCCATTGGCACGTGGCAAGATGCACAGGTGCTGAGGACTTTGCAGCTGAAGTTGAAGACTTTGTGGCAGCTGAGGGAATTGGAGCTACCCTTGATGTGGTTGCCTGAGGACTTGGCAGTGAGGGCTTTGCAATTAGCCGTGAGGGCATAGCAGTTGAGGAACTCGGCTTCACAGCAGATTTCTTCGGCAAAGCCTTCTTGGGCTTGCTAGCAGAGGCCTCAGTAGCAGCAGCAGCAGAGTCTTCATTGAATTTCTTCACTGCTTCCTTTGCTACTTTAGCCAACTTGGCTTGGCGCTTAGCCCATTCTCTGGGAAATTCCTCACCGCGCCTGATACTTGAGGGATCAGCTTCTTGGCCTGGAGCCAATGGAGGTCTTGGACATGGAGGGTTAACAGCGAATTTCTTCATGTACTTGGGAGTAACATAATGATATTCCCTCCATTCCTTAGCCCATCTTCTCTCAATTCTCTGTATGCGCACTTTGCGCTGAGTCTTGGTCTCTTTGCCATGAGTTGCTTCATCAGGTGTGCAGTATTCATCATATATGTCTTCAGGGATCTCAAAAGCAGTGTTTGTTTCAGGCCTCTTTCCTCCCTTCTGTGGTCTTTTACCATCAGCCATTTTCTTCACTTGAGGATTTTGAACAATTGATGTTTCTGAGGAAGTGTGCAACTTATCTTCGAGGAACGCTGCAAATGAGTTAAGTTGATGAGAACCTAGTGATTCAGCAGCAGACATTTTGTACCTGTGAACAGAGTATAGGTGCGAAGAATTTGGAGAGGTCATATGTGTTCTCAGAAATTTTTCAAAAGAAATCAAGTTTGAGGAATTTGACCAGGGGAGTCTTGAGGAATTTCACTAAGCATTCTTGACTTAGGTTCCAGAGTTGTATAGATTATAAAATCCACACAATTGAGGAATCTTGAAGAAAAATATAGCTTAGAGAAATAAATCAAGATACAGAAGCATTCGGGAGTTTATGGAATGGGAAGTTGAAGAATAAACACCTTTTGAAGATTTTGTGAAATCATCAGAATCAAAGTAGGGCAGTAAAATCAGATTTTATTTACCCTGGACAAAGAACATGATGAACTAGAAGTGGAAGTGGAGAAGTTCGTCCGTTCAGATCTCCCACGCCCTAACCTGGCGGTGAGAGACAGCTACGGCGGTGACGGAGTGAAGATTTCCGTGGCCGGCGCGAGTACGACGGCGACGAGGTCGAGGCAGTGAAGCTCTTCCTCACCGGCGACTATGGAGAGTAGCGGCAGCTCTAGGTCTGAGAGATCGAGCGAGTTGGTGGTCGAGCGGAATAAATGAAGACAGAGGAAGGGAGGGGGGTATTTATAGCCACGGTGAAAAACTGCCCGTTTGAAATTTTTGGACGAACATGCCCCTGACCCTTACTCTTCTAACGACATGTGTCACCCACGTACATAGAGATGGAGATCGTGGTAGATCATGGGTGAGTAGTTTAATCCTATCGCGGGATGCGGAACGGTTTGAGCGGCAAAAGCCGAAAATTCAGATATGAAAAATTTAATGTTTCGTTCGCAAATTCTTCAGCTGTCAAGGACACAGTGAAGACTTTGAACGGGTTTCAAATAGAACGCACATGAAGAATTTGTGAACAGACTGGGTTGAGTTTAGCATAGAGGGGGAACGGGTCCGATCACATTCACTTAGAAGAAAATCAACTTGAAGAATTAGCAATAAGTGAATGCTGTTGAGGACATGAAAAACTCAATTATATATATATAGTCAATGAAGAACATCAGTCGAATTTTTTTGAAGACTTTGCAAGTTGAAGAATTTGAAATTTGAAGAATTTGAAAATTGAAGAGTTTGCAAAATGAAGAAAAACTCAATTTTGAAGATTTTCAACTTTTGTGGTGGCGTGTCCCACCGTATAAGAATGATGATTTCAGACACCGCATACAATTGTCGTAGGGCTCTGAGAATCAAATTCTTCATTAATTTCTTCACACTTAGAGGGTTAGTCTTCATTGATTGTAGAAAAACGTTACTTCATGTGTTGCACATCTAAGTCATCAATTTTGCATAAGTGTTAGGATGTGTGTCCTTTTCAAAGAACATTCGAAGATTCTAAGATATTTAGCTCACACCACAACTTGCTAAATCTCTTCTCATCCAAGGGCTTGGTGAAGATATCCGCTAGCTGTTCTTCAGTCTTCACGTGATCAATAGAGATGTCGCCCTTCAACACATGTTCTCGAAGAAAATGATGACGAATCTGGATGTGCTTTGTCTTTGAGTGCTGAACTGGGTTATGAGCAATCTTGATGGCACTCTCGTTGTCACAGAAGAGTGGCACATTCTTCATGTTGATGCCATAGTCCTTGAGGGTTTGCTTCATCCACAGCAATTGAGCACAGCAAGAACCAGCAGCAATGTTCTCAGCTTCAGCAGTAGAGAGTGATACGCAGTTCTGCTTCTTCGAGGACCAACATACTAAAGATCATCCGAGGAAATGGCATGTGCCTGATGTTGACTTGCGATCCACATGATCACCAGCATAGTCAGAGTCAGAATATCCAATGAGATCAAAAGCCGAGCCCTTGGGATACCATAATCCAAGTGTTGGAGTGTGAGCTAGATATCGAAGAATATGTTTCACAGCCTTATGGTGTGATTCCTTTGGTGTAGCTTGAAAACGGGCACACATGCAAACACTAAGCATAATATCTGGCCTAGATGCACATAGATACAGTAAAGAGCCAACCATGGAGCGGTATACCTTTTGATCGAAGTCTATACCATTTTCATCAGTGCATAGATGGCCATTTGTGGGCATAGGGATTTTGACGCCTTTGCAATCTGGCATACCGAATTTCCTCAGAATGTCCTTGAGGTATTTCTCTTGAGATATGAAGATGCCATTTTGTTGTTGTTGAATTTGAAGACCTAAGAAGAATTTCAGTTCTCCCATCATGGACATTTGATATTCCTCACTCATCATATAAGCAAATTCGTCACTGTAACGTTGGTTAGTACAGCCAAAGATAATATCATCAACATATATTTGGCACACGAATAATTCATCATCATATGTTTTGGTGAAAAGAGTTGGGTCGAGTGAACCGGGTTTGAAGCCTTTCTTCATGAGGAATTCCTTTAGAGTATCATACCACGCCCGAGGGGCCTGCTTGAGGCCATAGAGGGCCTTATTGAGTCTGAAGACTTGATCAGGATGCTTAGGATCTTCAAAACCTAGGGGTTGAGAAACATATACTTCTTCCTCAAGCTTACCATTGAGGAATGCACTTTTCACATCCATTTGATATAAGATGATATTATGATGGTTAGCATAGGCAAGCAATATGCGAATAGCCTCAAGTCTAGCAACAGGTGCAAAAGTTTCATCGAAATCAATTCCTTCAACCTGTGTGTAGCCTTGAGCTACAAGACAAGCCTTGTTCCTCACCACTAGGCCATTTTCATCTTGTTTGTTGCGGTAGATCCATTTGGTGCCCATGATATTGTGCTTGCGTGGGTCTGGTCGCTTGACAAGCTCCCACACCTTGTTCAGCTCGAATTGATGTAATTCCTCTTGCATTGCTTGAATCCATTCAGGTTCCAGAAATTCCTCATCTACTTTGGTGGGCTCTGTGATAGAGACGAAAGCAAAATGCCCACAAAAATTAGACAAATGTGAAGCTTTTGAGCGAGTGAGAGGACCTGGTGCGTTGATGTCGTTGATGATTCTCTCAATCTGCACTTCATTTGCAACGCGAGGATGAGTAGGTTAACGACTTTGACTTGGCTCAGCATTTTCTTCAGAGCCATTTTCTTCAGATGCACCAGCATGATTTTTTTCACGATCTGGAATGACTTCTTCAGCAGATTCTTCAGTAGGTATGACATCCTCAGTAGCCTTTAGCTTGATGGATTCCTCAGGAGACATTTCATCTAGCACAGGAGGTAGGTGCTCTCTTTGCGAGCCATTATTTTCATCGAACCGCACATCTACAGTTTCAACAATCTTGTTGTGATAGGTGTTGAAGACTCTGTAGATATGCGAGTCCTTTCCGTAACCAAGCATAAAACCTTCATGTGCTTTCGGTGCAAATTTAGAATTGTGATGGGGATCTCTAATCCAACATTTAGCATCGAAGACTTTGAAATAACTCACATTGGGTTTCTTGTCAGTGAGGAGTTCATATGAAGTTTTCTTGAAGAATTTGTGAAGATATACTCTGTTGATGATGTGGCATGCAGTATCAATTGCCTCAGGCTAGAAGCGACGAGGTGTCTTGTATTCATCAAGCATGGTTCAAGCCATCTCAACAAGAGTCATGTTCTTGCACTCCACAACGCCATTCTGCTGAGGAGTGTATGGGGCAGATAACTCATGAGTAATACCAAGTTCATCAAGATAGTCATCAAGACCAGTATTCTTGAACTCAGTCCCATTGTCACTCCGAATATGCTTGATCTTCACACCGAAATTCGTCGAAGCCCTTGAAGAAAATCGTCTGAAGACTTCCTGCACTTCAGTTTTGTAAGTAATGACATGCACCCATGTGTAACGAGAATAATCATCAACAATGACAAAGCCATATAGAGATGCTGCATTTGTTCGTGTGGCATAATGAGTAGGGCCGAAGAGATCCATATGAAGCAATTCAAAAGGACGAGAGGTGGTCATGATAGTCTTCGAGGGGTGCTTGGCTCTGGTCATCTTTCCAGCCGCACAAGCCCCACAAAGATGATCTTTGAGGAATTTGACACCCTCAATGCCAATGACGTGCTTTTTCTTCACGAGCGTGTGTAAGTTCCTCATGCCAGCATGACCCAGACGTTGATGCCATAGCCAGCCTTCTGAAGCTTTTGCATGTAGACAAATGGCAGGCTGTGGTCCTGCAGAGAAATCAACATTATACAAGTCTCCTCTCCTAAAGCCTTCGAAGACTCTGGAATTGTTAGATTCCATGAGCACTAAGCAGCGATATTTGCCAAAGACAACAACCATATCAAGATCACAAAGCATTGAGACAGGCATGAGGTTGAATCTGAGGGACTCGACAAGCATGACTTTGTCCATGTGTCGATCCTTTGAGATTGCAACCCTACCTAGACCCAATACCTTGCTTTTGCCTTTGTCTGCGTAGGTGATATGCTTCAAATGTGATGGAGATAAAGGAGTGTTCATCAGTAAGCTCTTGTCACCGGTCATGTGATTAGTACATCCACTGTCGAGGACCCACTCAGTAGCTTTGGGTAAATCATCCTGCGGATGAATTAGTGCATCTTACGAACACATATCTTCAGAGTGAAGAATATGACATCAATTTCATCAGACATAATTTAATCAATTAATGCAACATATGTATATATAGCAATATGAGGACATGAGAAATGAATGAATCATTTCTTCATGATTAGCTTGTGTCCTTTCAAGCATTTCTGGTCTCCAAAAAATTCTTCAAACGATTTAGTTCGTCTGGAGACCTGACCCTGCATAAGAGGTTAGTTCTTGTTCTTCACCACCCACATCTGGAGGGGTGGCAAAGAGTTCATCATTCTGCGAGCTCGATAAGAGAAAGGTGGCATTGATGCCAAAGCGCTTCATTTCACAGGAGAGGGATTAGTATAGGCATATGAGTAAGCAGAGAAATTCTTCGAGGACTTATGAACATAATGATTTGAAGAATAATGCACATAATCAGAACTCTTAGATTTTCCCTGCAAAACAGAAGCATTAGCATGATGATGATCTTATGAGGACTTGGATCCACATGAGGAATTTGATCCATAAGAGGACTTGGATCCATATGAAGACTTCAGTCCATATGAAGAATTTGATCTGGGGTTCCTATTCTTCACAGGTGGTGTCATGAGGACATTCACCTGAAGACTTTCAAGGCACCTTTTGGGAACCCAGATTTTCTTCATAGGGGGACCATTCCTGCAGTTAGTTCCAACATATCTAGCAAATACTTCACCATTCTGATTTTTGAACAGTTTATAGTTGGAGTCAAATGACTCATCAGATGAATATGAGGATTCACAAGTAAAGCCAGATAAAGTGGATGGATCTACGGGAGGTCCCTTCATAGCAACCCATGAGGTTTTGGGATACTGCTCAAGTTTCCAGTAGGTTCCATCAGCATTGAGTTTCCTCTCAAAGGCAATACCCTCTTTCCTAGGGTTCCTGTTCAAGATCTTCTTTTTGAGCACATCACAAAGAGTCTGATGCATTTTGAGGCTTTTGTACATGCCTGTCACATACAATTCCTTCAACCCTGCATTTTCGTCAGTGATACTAGTGGTATCCTCAGATGAGGAATTTGTGACCACAAAGATAGTTGAATAATTTGCAGCAATAGAAGCATTTGAACTTTCAAGTGAAGAATTAGCAGTTTCACGTTCAATGCATTTCAAACATGGTGGAATAAATTCTTCCTGAGCGGAACTGATCTGTTGAGCAAGTAATGAATCATTTTCCTTCTGAAGATCTTCATGACTCACCCTTAGCTTCTCAAGATCTTGCTTTCTTTGAAGAAATTCAAAAGAAAGCTTCTCATGATCGGCTAAGAGAGTTTCATGACGACTTTGAAGGTTGTCAAACTTAGACTATAGTTGCTGAAGATTATCAGTCAGTGCTTGAGTTCGATCCATTTCCTCACCTAACAGGTCATCGCTTTTGTCTAGCATATTTTGAACTTTTTCCAAAGCCTTTTGTTGTTTAACAGCAATATTAGCAAGTTTGGAATAGCTGGGTTTGAGGTTATCATCAGATTCATCCTCACTTGATTCAGAGGAGGGATATTTGAATACCTTGGCACCTTTTGCCATGAAGCAATAGGTGGGAGCATAGTCATCGTTGCCGTCATCAGCAGTGTTGGGGAAGCCATTTTCCTCAGTGTTGAAGATGGACTTGCTGACGTAAGCAGTAGCGAGGGCTAGGCTCGCCACACCAGAGTCTGACTCCTCAGATGCCTCCTCTTCCTCATGTTCCTCAGATTCAGCTTCAGAGTCCATTTCCTTGCCAATGAATGCCCGAGCCTTCTTGGAGCTGCTCTTCTTGTGAGATGAAGACTTTGAAGATTTTGATGATGAGGACTTTGAAGATTTCTTCTTCTTCTTTGAGTCATCTAAACTATCATCCTTGTATTTCTTCTTCTTTGATTCCTTTGCCCACTGAGGACAATCAGTTATGTAGTGACCAGGTTTCTTGCATTTGTGGCAAGTCCTCTTCTTGTAATCACGGGATGAGGAATCTGATCTTGTGTCATCACCTTTTGAAGATTTTACAAAGCGACCACGCCTTGAGAACTTCTGGAATTTCTTCACGAGCATTGCTAGCTCCTGGCTTAGTTCTTCAAGGTCACCAAGGCTGCTATCAGAATCTTCTCCTTTAGATGAGGAAACTGCCTTAGACTTCAGTGCGCGTGATCTTCCATAGCTTGGCCCGTAGATATCTCTCTTTTCAGCTTGTTGGAATTCATGAGTGTTTAGCCTCTCAAGAATATCAGCAGTATCTAGTGACTTGTAGTCTCCACGTTCTTGAATCATCAGTGCCAGTGTATCGAATGAAGAATCGAGTGACCTCAGCAATTTCTTCACCACCTCATGGTCGGTGATGTCAGTGGCACCCAGTGCTTGAAGCTCATTTGAAATGTCAGTGAGGCGATCAAAGGTTTCCTGGACATTCTCATTGTCGAGTCTTTTGAAGCGGTTGAAGAGATTGCGAAGAACGTCAACTCGAGAATCACGTTGAGTTGAGATTCCTTCATTGACCTTGGACAGCCTGTCCCAGATAAGTTGTGCAGACTCCAAAGCACTCACTCTGCCATACTATCCTTTGCTCAGATGGCCACATATGATATTCTTCGCTTGAGAGTCGAGTTGCTTGAATCTCTTCACATCAGCAGCGTTCACGGAAGGAGTGACAGAGGGAACGCCATTTTTCACAATGTACCAGAGATCATTGTCAATTGCCTCAAGATGCATGCGCATCTTATTCTTCCAGTAGGGGTAGTCTGTCCCATCAAAGGTAGGACAATCAGCCGAGACCTTGATCATGCCTGCAGTCGACCTAACTAAAACTCCAGGTGGTTAAACCAAAATCACACAGAACAAGGGAGAACCTCTCTCTGATACCAATTGAAAGTGCGTTATATCGACTAGAGGGGGGGGGTGAATAGGCAATTTTTATGAATTTGTCACTAAGGAAATACTACTTGAGGAATTTTTTAAGCCACGAACTACAAGCAGCGGAATAAGTACTCAGGTACATGGATAACAAAGCAGTAGCATAGTCATCATGATGAAATGAAACAAAACAGAGCACATGTAGCGTGTAAACAGGATAAGCACGCTGAAGACAAAGTGACTGAAGAAATAGGAATGAGGAAATTGAGAAAGTCTTCAGTCAAAGTCTTCAAACAGTAACGATCAAGTACACAGCAAGTATGCGAGGAAATGAAAGGGTTGAGGAAATAGAACCAGTAGCTTTGTGAAGACAGGGATTTGGTAGACCAGTTCCAACTGCTGTGACAGTTGTATGTCTGGTTGGAGCGGCTAGGTATTTAAACCTGAGGACACACAGTCCTGGACACACAGTCCTCACCGTATTCTCCTTGAGCTAAGATCACACAGTCCTCGCCCAATCACTCGTGGTAAGTCTTCACAGGTGACTTCCAAACCTTCACAGACTTGGTCACTCGGTGATCCACAATTCCTCTTGGATGCTTTAGACCATGACGCCTAACCGTCTGGAGGATGCACAGTCCTCAAAGGTAACAAGCGTCGGTTCCACACAGGAACAATCTCTTCAGTGATGCTCAATCACTTTGGGTTTTAGGTGTTGGGTTTGGGTTTTTCCTCACTTGATGATTTTCGCTCAAAGTCCTCGGAGGATGGGATGCTCTAAATGACAAGTGTCAGTTTCTCTCGGAGCAGCCAACCAGCTAGTGGTTGTAGGGGGCGGCTATTTATAGCCGGGGAGCAGCCCGACATGATAAGACATAAATGCCCTTCAATGACATGACCGTTAGGTGGGTAGGATATTTTGGACAGCTGGCGCATAGCACAACAACGGTCGGAAATTTGAGCTCTCAAATTCCTCAGGGCTATCATGTTCCTCACTTGTAGGCAATCCGCACTGGCGAATTCCTAACTCCTCAGTCAGAACAAATTCCTTAGAGAACAGAAGAACTTCGTCTCTGTCACTGAAGAACTTGACTGAACTGTATGAGATTTCCAATGGCTTCACTCGAAAGGATTGGTAGGTGTAGGATTTGAGTTGAGAATCACTTGGAAACTTTTCCTTAGTTTTACCTCGACCCCCTTTAACAGTACGGTGTTTCCTATGACTCAAGAAAGGGAAAACAAAACTATGAAAACAAAAGTCTTCACGCTTCATAATCCTCGCATCAATATCAAGTCTTCAAGTCACACCAATTTCCTCATTTTCAAAGTCTTCAAGAAAACCAAAGTCTTGAACTGAAGACATTCATTTTTAGGGGTCGACTTTCTTCGTAAATATCAAACTCCTCATTGACTTATAGAACCTGTGTACACTCACAAACACATTAGTCCCTTAACCTATAAGTCTTCAATACACCAAAATCACTAAGGCGCACTAGATGCACTTACAGTATTGTATTGTTGCCATCGAGGATAAAAAGATGGGGTTTACATCATATTGCTTGAGTTTATTCTTCTACATCATGTCATCTTACTTAATGCGTTACTCTGTTCTTCATGAACTTAATACTCTAGATGCAGGCAGGAGTCAGTCGATGTGTGGAGTAATAGTAGTAGATGCAGAATCGTTTTGGTCTACTTGACACGGACGTAATGCCTATATTTCATAATCATTACCTTGGATATCGTCATAACTTTACGCTTTTCTATCAATTGCTCGACAGTAATTTGTTCACTCACCGTAATATTTGCTATCTTGAGAGAAGCCTCTAGTGAAACCTATGGCCCCCGGGTCTATTTTCCATCATATAAGTTTCCGATCTACTATTTTCTATCATATTACTTTCCGATCTACTATTTTGCAATCTTTTACTTTCAGATCTATAAACCTAAAAAACCCAAAAATATTTACTTTATCTTTTGTTTAGTTTTATCTATCTCTATCAGATCTCACTTTTGCAAGTAACGGTGAAGGGATTGACAACCCCTTTATCGCATTGGGTGCAAGTTATTTGATTGTTTGTGCAGGTGCTAGGTGATTTGTGTGTTGTCTCCTACTGGATCAATACCTTGGTTCTCTAACTAAGGGAAATACTTATCTCTACTTTGCTGCATCACCCTTTCCTCTTCAAGGGAAAAACCAACGCAAGCTCAAGAAGTAGCACCCTCCCTTGCACTGCACAAATCAATCGTACAACACATCAATCAAGAAACCTGCACCTTGCTCGATCAGCCGAACGGACGAGGTGTATTCGAACCTCATACACTGGAGGCTTGGAGGGGTGAAGGCACAAGGGGTAGTGGAGCAAGGTGAGGTCCATAGAGACCATAGAGAGCTCCATCATCGGGTCCTGTTCCATCGGCATGATCTCGCCCTCCTCATGCACCACCATCTCTCGCTTTAGGGCCGGGGCATTAGAAAGTTTTACCATCACATATTCATACTACTTCAAGGTGCATTAAATCAACACATGCAAGTATCAAAAGGAAAGTCATGGCATGCATGCATGCATTGTAATTAATGCATCAGTAAATGCAAATTATTGAAATATATCGAGTGCACTGCTTTGATGTGTCGCGTCAACTCGTACAACAAGGAGAAGTTTGATTACAACGCCCTCTCCCACGCCCATGAGCGTGGTGGCTTGCAGGACTAGAGAAGCTTTCGCTACTTGCTCTCCCTCCCGCACGCGGTGGACACGCAGCAGTTCATTCGGTGTCAGATGGCCAGAAGCATACTAGTAGTACTCCACTGTAGTAGTACCATCATTGTTCAACTTCCCGAAGAGGCGAAGAGCCAAGCGCAACCCGAACGCTCGTGTGGCAGTTTCATGTGTATAGGGGAGGTAGTATAGTAACATAGTCTAGGATAGCGTGTACCGTGCCTCTAAGCTTAAAATTGTTGGAGTCGGCTCCATGCTATGAGGCCGTCTCGAAGCATTTTTTTGATTAAAATAATCTTCTGGCCCTACCTGTCATCCTAGTTATTGTAGTTTGCACGCTGATCTGGTCAAGAGAGAATATATATTTTAATTTGTGGTGGGGTAAAATTTAGAGGTTGCAGCAAATATTGTACAATGTGTGTCTTTTAGCCAAGTTTAGAGGCAAGCATGTGGGGCCCATGCTATGATGTGTCGCGTCAACTCGTACAACAAGGAGAAGCTTGATTACTAGTAGTACGCCCTCTCCCTCGCCCATGCGTGCGGTGGCTCACAGACAAGGAGAGGCTTTTGCTTTTACTACTCCTACAACAAGCTCTCCCTCGCCCACGCAGTGGACGGTACATGCAACAGTTCATTCGATACTGTAGAAGCCTTCATTAATTGAGACATAGACTCATTTTACCTCGAGGTGTGTTATGTTACAGTAACATATTATGTTACCACAAGCATCTCTCCCCTCATTAACTCCATGCCACATAAGCAAATTTGTCTTACTCCCACTATGACTAGCCTTAATAGTATAGCCCTATAAACCGGAAAGGAGGGACTACTCCCTCCGTTCCTAAATATTTGTCTTTCTAGAGATTTCAACAAGTGACTACACCGTAAATGAGTACATCCGGAGCAAAATGAGTGAATCTACACCATAAATAAATACTCCCTCAGTTCCTAAATATAAGTCTTTTTAGAGATTTCAAATGGACTACTGTCGGATTCAGGGCTCCGCAGACCCAAGAAAGTTCGAACTCTGGGGCGTGTGCGAAGAACTCAACCTGTCCAGCCAACCAAACGCGCCGCCCTACAGCCTAGCCCGAAGAACAGGGAAGAAGATGAACACGGCAGTTTACCCAGGTTCGGGCCACCTTGCAATGTAATACCCTACTCCTACTTTGTGGTTGATTAGCCTCACGAGGGGCTGGGGATGAACTAGTACAAAGGATGAACAAGCTCGCGAGGCTTGCTCTGGGGAGAGCGAGTTGTTCTGGGCTCGGTCCCCCTCCTATGGTGGTGGCTAACCTATATATTGTGGCCTCGGTCCTCTTCCCCGAAAACGAAGGCGGGAAGGGATTCCACAACGGCCAATTTGAAAGGGGACAAGTAGTACATCTTATCCTAATGAAAGGTGGTCTTCGCCTGCAAAGCTTCTGGTCATGACGCCGTGGTGGGCTCGGCGATGACATCTGTCCTGCCGTCCTGGTGGTCTTGGTCTCGTTGCACGGGAATGGAAACCTTTGGGTGATTCCTCGGGACCCCGCGCCTGCGCTTGCCTCCTTAGCACCAAAGGGGAAACTTGCTGCTTTGCGCCCGCTGGCGCCCGCTTGGCCTTGGTCGTCATGGCTTGCGTCACCTCAACCTCATGAGGTGGGTGCCCGCATGGAAATCTTCGCTCTTCAGGAGCCAGCCTGAGGAGGCCGCTCCCTCCGGAGGTCCTGATGTCGCCCGCCTCGCGAGGCTTGGCCCCTCGCGAGGGTCTTGTCTTGAAGGTATTGTAGATGGGCCGTACCAGGCCGTCGATGGTGCCACGCCGTGGGCCGCAGGCAGGCAAGTCTGGGTACCCTGGTTCCCAGAACACCGACAGTAGCCCCCGGGCCCAAGGCGCACTAGGACTTGGCTTCGAGGTGAAGCCAAAGGGCAAGGGCGAAGCGCCGCGGGCCCCAACCGCCTGCGGACCAGGCTGACGCGTGGCGCTTTGATGGGACGTGGGCGCCTCCACTTCCCCACGCCGCCTCGGCAACTGCCCCGGGTTGACAAAAGACTGGCGCTTGCCCCCGAACCTTCATTGCCCTCTCCTCGCCTTGCTCCAGATCCCCTTTCCTCCTACTGAGGATATCTTTGGATCTAGTGGAACTCCTCCTCCTTCCCTCGTCTCTTTCCCCAGGTCCTTCGCAAATGGCATCCGGGAAGGTGAAGCTGGCCGCGCAGGCCGCGAGCTACTCCTCCTCTCCTGCGCCGGCTCTCGGCACGTCCTCCATCACTGAGGAGAGACACCTTGCTGCCCTGCTCCCATTGACGGCGGGCGCCGACAACAAGGGGAAGGAAACAACGCTCCTGGCTGGCTCCACCAAGCAAGGGGCCCTGGCAGGAACATTCTGCCCTTCTTCCTCCACAGCGTCTTTGCAGGGCTCATCCCGCCCTTCTCCAAGTTCTTCATCGCCGTCCTGGACCACTACCAGATCCAGGCTCTTCACCTTCAGCCCAACTCCATTCTCCTCCTGTCGGTCTTCGCCTTTTACCGCGAGGCGTTTGTGGGCGTGATGCCTTCAGTTGTGCTCCTCCGCCACTTCTTCTACCTTCGGTAGCACGACCCAGCCCAGCGCTCCGGCTACGTTTCCTTCGCTGCGGTCCACCCCGTCAACGCGCTTATGCGGGCCGGGATGAAGGTGGAGAACTTCCGGCGCAAGTGGGTCTTCATGGACGCTGGGGCCCTCCATGCGCGGCTGGAACTATCGACCGAGCTGCCGGAGAAGCTCATCGACCGCCAGGCGGCACCAGTCTTGAAGAAGATGACGATGAACATGGAGGCCGGGGTGCTGACGGGGGCCATGCTCATTAAGGAGTTCCTGACGCAACGCCTGGCCCCGCTCCAGGCACACTCGCGCCCCATGTGGGACTTCAAGGGCGCGAAGGACAACATCTAGCTGCGCCCAGGGAGCTTGACGGGCGAGGAGCTGGACAAAGCCATGCATACCCTGCTTGAGAAGGATCCGGGCGGCCTCCCGGCGGCGTAGATCCCACTGTACCTTCGGGGCGACGGGGCGGAGCTGGTCGCCGCCATGCCCGTCTTCAACAAGCTGGGGCTCGTGCCGCCGAAACTCCCCAGCTCCCCGGTGATGGTATCCTCCGGCGATGACGCCGAGAAGAAGGGGGAGGAGGACTCGGAGGAGACCGTGGACGATGTGGCAGAGACCTCTCCCCCGCTGCAGAGCGAGCTTCTCCGCAGCCTTTCTGACGACGACGACGCCGCTGAGCCCCCGGTCAAGGGATCCCTGCGCTCCACTAGGGTCGTCACGTGGTCCGGGGCCACCCCCTTGCGGAGGCCAGGCTGAACGACTCTGAGGAAGGGTGAGGCGACATCTCTTCCTCGGGACGTCTCCTCCGTCTTGCCGTCCGTCGCCGCCGCACTGAAACTAGCCGTCGTGCACCCCATCGATTCCCAATGTGCGGTAAAGCCCGCGCTCAGGAAGATTGGGGGCGCCCTGGCCTCGGTTAGGAAAAGGGGGTACATCACTATTGACGAGTAAGTATCTTACCTTGTTTTCGTTTATCGTTCTTGATGCCGCGCCTGCAATACTCACCTCCCGGTGACCAGGATGGAGACCGTGGTGAAGAAAAGGAAGCAGGGAGGCGGGGCCTCGGGGGCACCGCCGTTCGCCGCGGCCACGGTGACCCTGGCGCAGAGGGAGGAGACCGCCTCGCGCCCCCTCGCGACGGAGAGAGCCCCTCAAGGCGCGGTGGCGGAGCCTCAGGAGGAGGCCGTCTCCATGGGCCAGAAGGCTCCAGAGCCGCCTATCCCCGTTGCATCCATGGGGGGTTCGGAGGCTCTAGAGCCCCCAGCTGCCCTTGCTGCTGCGGCGTCGCCAGTTCATGCACCGATGCCGCCCTCTTCCCAGGCCCTCGTGCAGGCGGGTTGTAGCCCCCTTGTCGGGCCCGGGGCTCTGGAGGAGGCTTTCTCCGCGCTGGACCAGCTCCAGACCGATCTCCATGATGCCGAAAGGTGCACGGTGAAGGAGCGACTGGGGCTAGTCTCGGTGTGGCTCCATGCCGACGCGTCCGCCAGGACGGCCTGGAGCTAGGTCGAGGCCATTGCCGCGGAGAGCAGGAGGGAGGCGAACGAAGCCACCAAGGCCCGCGACACGGCGCGGGCCGACGCGACATCCACCAAGGAACGCTGCGACAAGGTGGAGACCACGCTGAAGGCCCTCTGTGAGGAGCAGGCTGCCCACACCCGTAGGCTTCAAGAGTAGGAGGAGGGGCTCAAGGCCAGGGAGGCGACGCTCGCCGATCGCGACGCCAAGCTGGCCCAGGCGGCCAAAGACCAGGACGCGGAACGGGACCGCCTAGGCAAGCTGAAAGAGGAGGTGGACAAGGCCCAGGCGTCCCATGAGGGAGTCCTGGATTAGGGGGTCCTCGGGTGTCCGGTCTATTCGATATGGGCCGGACTGATGTGCCGTGAAGATAAAGCAGAAGACCATCCCCCGTGTCCGGGTAGGACTCCTATATGCGTGGACGGCAAGTTTGGTGTTCGGATGTATTATTTCCTTCTTCTGTAAACCGACTCTGTACAACCCTAGGCCCCTCCGGTGTGTATATAAACCGGAGGGTTTAGTCTGTAGAGGCAATCAGAATAATCATAGGCTAGACAACTAGGGTTTAGCCATTACGATCTCGAGGTAGATCAACTCTTGTAACCCCTATACTCATCGAATACAATCAAGCAGGATGTAGGGTTTTACCTCCATTAAGAGGGCCCGAACCTGGGTAAACATCGTGTCCCCATTGTCCATTGTTACCATCGATCCTCAGACACGCAGCTTGGGACCCCCTACCCGAGATCTGCCAGTTTTGACACCGACATTGGTGCTTTCATTGAGAGTTCCGTTGTGTTGTCGACAGAAGAATCGATGGCTCGCCTCGTTGTCGATAACGATGCTGTTTCCGGGGAGACTTTTCTCCCTGGTCAACTCTTTGTGTTTGGTGGCTTCACGCTACGTGCCAACTCGACCGGCCACCTTGAGCAGGTCGACAGCTATGCCCCTGGTCACCAGATCAGGTTTGGAAGTTTGAACTACATCGTCGATATCCGAGGAGATCTAATCTTCGAGGGGTTTACGGCCTCGACCACCGCTCCCCACCCATACAAAGAAGGCCCTTCGGATCCGTTATCAGATCCCGTCCAGGGATCGACTATCATGCCCGCCCTGGCCTTAGATCCGGAGTGGGACACTTCGTCCGAATACCGGGGGGTGGACCCCGCTGGACTTTCTCCTATTGCGGAGCTTCTAGTCGGAGATCCAAATGCGACCATGCCGTTGGCGGACCCGGAGTCAAACGGGACCCTCCCCGTCATCGGGAAGCCGGATTCGCCTCTGGACGTCAACTCCGAACTCTCGAGGTTTGCGTCTATCAAGCTCGGTCAAGTCATTATTACCGAACACAGCTCTGCAGATCCTCAGATGCCTGTCCATCTTTCACTCTTAAACGAAACACTGGATCTAATGCGATCTCTCGCCATCACAGAAGTATCACCTCCGAACTACGCCCAGCTTGAACTGGGGGCTGAGAGCAGGGAATTTTGCGTCCCACGCACCACCCACTTAATAGCCACTGTCGAGGATTTAACCGACATGCTAGACTACGCCTCCGAAGACATCGATGGTATGGACGACGATGTCGAAGTTGAACCAGGCCAAAACCCGCCCATCACTGGGCGTTGGACGGCCACTTCTACTTATGACGTATACATGGTGGACACGCCTGAAAAGAAGGACGACGATGGCACTCAAGATCCAGAGGAGAAGGAGCCCGTCGACGAACCACCAAAGCGCCGGCGTCAGCGGCGCCGCCCACGATCGCGTCGGGCAAGGGAAAGCAATACCGGCACCGGAGATAATTACACTCCGGACAACGCCGAAGACTCTGACCACCCCACTGAGCCTACGTTCGAGCAGGACGAGAGGGAAGAGAGTCAAGTCAACCCCGATGAACTTGCCGATCACGGGGATTCGGAAGATAGTAACTACTTACCTGTCTCCGAAGAGGATATTAGCCTCGGTGACGAAGATTTCATCGTCCCAGAGGAACCCCTCGAACAAGAATGCTTCAAGCGACGGCTGATCGCCACTACATGGAGCCTGAAAAGGAAACATCAGCAGATTCAAGCCGAAAAGGATACGCTCAATGACAGATGAAGTAAGGTCCTGGCCGCCGAAGAGGGATACGACTATGAGCGCCAAACAAAGAGCTATCTTAAGCGCAGGCTCTTGCCACAATTCGATGATGAGGCCTTTGAGCCAATACCGTCAAAATACAATCATGCTGATCAGCCGGACCGACCACCACATGGACGGGATAAAACGGCCAATTATGCCGAACACCAGCCCGCGCCCCCTCGTAACAGAGGCAAGGAAGCAGCGGCTCTGCGCTACACGTACGACCTATGTCAGGACCTGACCAATAGAGCCGGCCAGACTAGATCCATCTATGGACCAAGAGGACGTGCCCCCACACAAGATGACGGCCATCAAGCCTAGCATGACAAACCTAACCAAGTCCGGGGTCAGCACCGGACACAGATGTCATCCGAACTCCGTCATGATGTCACCCGGTACAGAGGTGCTGCACACCCCATGTGATTTACTGATGAGGTAATGTAGCACCAATTTCCGGAAGGGTTTAAACCCGTGAACATCAAGCAATAGGATGGAACGACGGATCCCGCCGTATGGATTAAAGATTTTCTTCTCCACATTCACATGGCTCGCGGAGATGATCTCCACGCCATTAAATACCTCCCTCTAAAGCTAAAAGGACCAGCACTGCACTGGTTGAATAGGCTCCCAGAGAACTCCATTGGAAGTTGGGAAGATTTAGAGGATGCTTTTCGGGACAACTTTCAGGGCACTTATGTCCAGTCACCGGACGCTGATGACTTGAGTCACATAGTCTAGCAACCTGGAGAGTCAGCTCGCAAACTTTGGAATCGGTTCTTAAATAAAAAGAACCAAATCGTGGACTGTCCAGATGCCGAAGCCCTAGCGGCATTTAAGCACAGCGTCCATGACAAATGGCTTGCCCGACACCTTGGTCAGGAAAAGCCAAAGACTATGGCAGCTCTTACTGCACTCATGACCCGCTTCTGTGTGGGCGAAGATAGCTTGCTGGCTCATAGAAGCAACAGTACCAGTGACCCCGGCACCTCTGAGGCCAGGGATGGCAACGGAAGGCCACGACGCAGCAAAAACAAGCGCCGGAACAACAACAAAGAAACAGAGGATACGGCGGTAAACGCCGGATTCAGTGGCTCTAAACCCGGTCAGCGGAAGAAGCCATTCAAAGGTACTAGGGATGATCCATCCAACTTGGACAAGATACTGGATCGACCCTGCTAGATTCATGGCACCCCTGACAAGCCTGCCAACCACACCAATAGAAACTGTTGGGTTTTCAAATAGGCCGGTAAATTAAACACCGAACATAAGGGGAAAGAACCTCCAAGCGAGGATGATGATGAGCCTCGCCCACCACACACCAGGGGATAGAAACAGTTTCCCCCCGAGGTAAAAATGGTGAACATGATCTACGTCACCCACATCCCCAAGAGGGAGCGCAAACGCGCATTAAGGGACGTCTACACCATAGAGCCTGTCGCCCCAAAATTCAACCCATGGTCGGCTTGTCCGATCACCTTTGATCGCAGGGACCACCCAACCAGTATCCGCCACGGAGGTTTGGCGGCCCTGGTACTCGATCCTATCATTGACGGATACCATCTTACTAGAGTCCTTATGGACGGCGGCAGCAGCCTCAATTTGCTCTACCAGGATACTGTACGTAAGATGGGTATCGACCCGTCAAGAATCAAACCTAGCAACACTACCTTTAAAGGAGTGATATCTGGCGTGGAGGCCCGCTGCACGGGCTCCTTAACACTGGAAGTCGTATTCGGCTCTCCAGATAACTTCCGAAGCGAAGACTTGATCTTTGACATCGTCCCTTTTCGCAGTGGTTATCATGCACTGCTCGGACGAACGGCCTTCGCCCGCTTTAATGTGGTCCCGCACTATGCTTATCTGAAGCTCAAAATGCCCGGACCTCATGGCGTCATCACAGTAAATGGGAATATGGAGCGCTCCCTCCGTACTGAGGAGCATACTGCGGCTCTAGCAGCTGAAGTACAGGGCGGCCTCATCAAGCCGGACAACCCATCGGTCTTCAAGACCCACGACTCGGCTAAGCGAGTCTGATCCGCACTACAATGCGATAGCCCGGTGTAGCCGAAGCTTAAATAGCAGTTTAGCCTCCGCCGACCGCCCCATAAGGTTGTGGCATACGTACCGCGCTTACATAACTACGCACTGAAAATACCTTGGGCAGCACCGGAGGCACACTGCGGAAAAGGTCCATAGTACGGTTTGACCCTATTCGGACCTCAACTATTTTTTCCACTATAGGTTCGTTAAAAACCTACCTGATCTACGGAGGCTCTTTTCCATGTCCCTCTTTCTTACAGACGACCATCACCTCCTCCTCTTAAAGGATTTCCCATCAAGGAGAAATGGCGTAGACATGTGACAGGGCACCATTGGGATCTTCAAACCACTACTAGGCCCTGTGTAAACCTTTTCCTTGTGTAAAACTTTTGGCATGTAAAATAGCCTCGATATTTATGGCATTATCTGTAATAATACGGCTCGACGTACTTATCAGGGTATAAAGGAAGCAGTTGATCACCACTCTTGTTTGGCACTCATTTATTTTTGTCATCTGTATGCCCTCCCTACTTTAGACTGCCACACGTGCTTTAGTCCGGCCTTAACACCAGAGGCTGTATTCGGTCCTGCATGTTTCAAAGTCCGAACACCTATAGGGTACTCTTCGGCGTCCCAGATATTGCATTATATGCATCGGCTCCGAATCATGTCTTTGGTCTACAGTTGGGTTGCCCGGCTCCTGTGCTTACCACCTTACGTTCCGCTCGTTCGGCTAAGGTAGTAAGGGAGAACTACCGCGATTGTATTTCTGGTTCGTCCGGTTAAGTACCTCAGTAGAGAAAGCCGAAAACTGACTGTCATGATAAGCGCGAGTTGGTCGGTGATCCGGCGACTTAGTATTGTACTACAAATCGGTAGCGATTTACTCCGTGTTATACGAGGGGCTGGTCTTCTTCCAGCCACGTGGAAAAGGCACCGTAGTCCGGATAGCCGAACACGCACCAGGGGCTAGTACTTAGCTCCACAGTTAAACTCCTACGGCTAAGTGAAAGTAATAAAGCCGCATAGTCTGATTGCCTGGTTCACCACGCTGACACCTCCTTTACGGACCAAGACGTTGGATAAAGTGTGGTCACGCATTACACCGAACACCCCTGTAGCATCTACATGGGGGCTGAAGCCGATGACTGGCAACTTTCAAAAATAAAACAATAAACGGCCGCACAGGAGGAAAAATCGCTTGAAAGAAAAGGCGCAAACATTGCTATATAAACATCATGGGTTCATCACATTGTTCGTACAACTTGAACACACTCAATCAAATATTACGTCCTTAGAGCATTGACCCTCGATCACTCGGGCTCCTTCTAGGACATCATTGAAGTACCTTTCCGGCTTTCGGTGATCTTTGCCTTCGGGCGGGCCTGCGGTTGCCACTTCGGTGGCCTTCATCTTTGCCCATTGCATCTTGACGCAGGCGAAGGCCATCCGGGCATCCTCTATGCAGGCCGAGCACTTCAATGCATCAATCCGAGGCCGCGCATCGATAAGCCACGTCACCAAACTGAAGTAGCTACTAGGGATTGGCTCGGCCGGCCAGAGCTGGACTATCAGGTCCTTCATGGCCAAACCTGCCACCCTATGCAGCTCAGACAGCTGCTTTAGTTGGTCACCCAGGAGAGGCGTCGAGTGTTCCGGCGCGACAAATTGCGACCAGAACAGTTTCTTGGTCGAGTTCCTCTCCTGGGCTCAGAAGTACTGTGTGGCATCAGTGGCACTCTTCAGAAGATCCGCAAACGCGCCTGGAGAACTCCACACTCGGGTCAACAAAGCATACCTCTGACCTCCAAAGACACTCTGCAAAATAAAGGCCTTACCAGCCGCTATCTGCCTCGCCTGATGGATCTCTTCACGAGCACTCCGGGACTCGATCCTCGCCTCTTTGGCATCATGGAGAGCCTTGGTGAGCTCGGTCGACTGGTCTGAAGTCTTGTGCTCTAAAGCTTCGCATTTGCTGATGGCATCCTTCAGCTCCTGCTCTACTTCGGCCACCCAAGCTTCGTGTTGGCGGCGGGCATCTTGCTCGGTCTTCAGTACGGCAGCCGCCTCGTCAGCGGCTGCCTTATTCGCCTCCGCCTCCTTTTTGGCCTGGGCAAGGGCGCTTTTGAGGGTCTCGACCTCGGCTGCGCTAGCTGTGATTATAATCAAAGCATTCCATGAGTTAATCTCTAAATATACATATCACTTCTGATATCAAAATAAACTTTTAAGATTATACGCATACCTTGCGTCTCATCGAACCGCTTATTAATGCGGTTGATTTCCTCATTGGCCACCTGAAGCTTTCGATTGAGTTCAGAAACTTCTGCGGCCTGGGCGGTTGCCGCTAACAGGGAAGCCTGTTACAATAACAGCACAACATGTTAACTCTCCTGAATACTATATGGATCCTCTGTCCAGTTTCTTTTAACCAAATAGAGCCTTAGGGGCTACTGTCTATACACAGGTATATTTCTCTATATGAAAAGTTTTTAGAACATTATGTTGCATACCTCAAAGCCTGTCAGTAGGCTGGTGAAGGCTTCATTCAGTCCGCTCTTAGCAGACTGAACCTTCTCCACCACCGCACCCATTAGGGTGCGGTGCTCCGACACGATGGAAGCACGCTGCAGTGCTTCCTCCAGAGCGTTGGGCGCCTTCGGATTAGTGGAGGTCGCCGATGGAGCTGATGCTCCTCCCCCCTCCTTTGAAGAGGGCTGCTTATCCCATCCCGGAGCCGTGTTGGTCTCCGGAATGGTGTCCGGCTGGGGCCCGGATTGTTGGGGGTCCCCACCGTCGGTTTTCATAGGGGTCGCCTCCCCTTGGTTTTCGGCGACCGAGGTATTAACCTCGGGCGCTTTCTCGACGGCTTTGTTCGCCCCCCCCTCTGCCAAGAGAGGTCCTTTGGGACAACACCTCGGTGTCCTCCATGATGATAGGAGAGGTGGCATGCGTCGGCGTGTCACTCTCTGCCATTTCGGGTGGCAGAGAGTTCCCCTCCAATGATGGGTTTTGCGCGAGCTCGTGGGGAGGGCTGAAAGGCAAATAACAAAATAACTTGTATAATGGAAGCAGGTAGACCGAAGATAAACAGTAAGTTTCCGAATACTTACGATTCGGCCAGGGGCTTCACCCTGGGTGGCTTCTTGGGGACTAGTTCGGTCTCTGAGTCCGAACTGTCCGGAAGGGCCAGCTTCCCTCTCTTGGGCGCCTCCTTCTCCGGGTCTTCGAAGGCCGCCCTCTTCTTCTTCCTCCCCTTATGGGGGGAGTCGCTCTCCACCTCCTCCTCCTCTTCTTCCTCATCTCCTTCATGGGAGGAGAGGGCTTCGGTCTCTCCGGACACTATTTCCGAAGGACCTTTATGGCGGGGGCCGCCATTGGACTCCTTGCCTTTCTTCTTCTTGGTCTTCCTCTTCGGCGCCTGATAGGGCGCCGGGACCAGCATCTCCGTTAGCTGGGGTATTGCCGAATCCTTAGGCAGCGGTGCCGGACAGTTGATCCGCTCCGCCTTTGCCGTCCAGACCTATAAAGAAAGCAGGCGATATAATTTCTATCAGATCTGAAATATTGATCAGATAGGTCTTCGGAAAGATTATGCTTACCGCCGTGGCTGGGTTCTCGATGTCGAGCCCGATGTCTTCATTCTTCTTCAGGCACTTTTTTTGAGCCTTGAAAAGATGCTTCCATATATCTTCGTGTGTGGTGCCGAACAAGCGCTTCAGGGTCCGTGGCTTCTCCAGATCGAACTCCCACATGGGGGAGGACCGGAGCTGCCAAGGAAGGATGCGGCGGAAAAGCATCACTTGGATCACGTTTGTGAGACCTGTGTTCTCACCCAACATGTCGGAGATGCGTTTTTGGAGCACCTTCACCTTCGGTTTGGACCCCCAATCAAGACCCTTGGCGGTCCATGAGGTGAGTCTCGTGGAGGGTCCGGATCTGAAGTCAGGCGTGGCCGCCCAGTTGGCGTCGCGGGGTTCGGTGATGTAGAACCACTCATGCTGCCACACCTTTACCGTCTCTACGAATGCCCCTTTGGGCCAAACGGCGTTGGGGAGCTTGCTCACCATGGCCCCGCCGTAGTCCGCATGCTGTCCGTCGACCACCTTCGGCTTCAGATTGAAGACCTTGAGCCATAGGCCGAAGTGTGGGGGGATGCGAAGAAGAGCCTCACACACGATGATAAACGTCGATATGTGGAAATCTAGCCCGTAGTAGAACATAAGACCCCGGACGAAGGGGTGGAGGGGAAACCCTAGCCCCCAGAGGAAATGGGGGATGAAGACGACCCTCTCACTGGGCTCCGGAGTAGGAATAACCTGATCATTGTCAGGGATCCTATGCGCGATATCCACGGACAAATAGCCCGCGCTCCGGAGATCCTTGACGTCCTTTTCAGTGACGGAGGAGGCCTCCCACTTGCCCTTGGAGCCGGACCCGGCCATTGCTGGGGTGGGTGGCAGCGGTGGAGGAGATTGGAGCTATGGGTGCTGGAGCTTGGAGATTGGGAGACAGAAGCTAGAGGAAGGCGTAAAGAAAAAGGAGAGTTTTTTACCCTTTTATAGATGGTGAAAATACCAAACGTCCCCCCTCCTAAGCCATAAACCTCGCCTGTTCCCAAATCATGCATAAGGTGCGGTTGGATTACCCAAACCACATTGATGAGAATCCCATAATGGATGGGCATGATCTCTGTTTTGACAAGACGTGCCAATGAAGGCTAGACCTCGAAACGCGAAACGGGAGGCGTGAAAACGGTTCGAAATGTTAAAGAGTCAAGTGTGACGCTTAGCCTAAAAAGTTGTCAGTAAAGACACTGTTCCTATTTTGACATCTTGCCTTCATGGCTAAGGGTTGTATTGATTACGTAGAGCCGGATACAGTTTCTTTATGCATGGAGCTAACTTAAAATTTTCGGGGGAAGGAACCCGCCTTGCAATGCCGAAGATAATCCGCATGCCGAACTCATCGTCATCGAAGACTGGTTTAGGGGCTACTGAGGGAGTCCTGGATTAGGGGGTCCTTGGGTGTCCGGTCTATTCGATATGGGCCGGACTGATGGGCCGTGAAGATAAAGCAGAAGACCATCCCCCGTGTCCGGGTAGGACTCCTATTTGCGTGGACGGCAAGTTTGGTGTCCGGATGTATTATTTCCTTCTTCTGTAAACCGACTCTGTACAACCCTAGGCCCCTCCGGTGTGTACATAAACTGGAGGGTTTAGTATGTAGAGCCAATCAGAATAATCATAGGCTAGACAGCTAGGGTTTAGCCATTACGATCTCGAGGTAGATCAACTCTTGTAACCCCTATACTCATCGAATAAAATCAAGCAGGACATAGGGTTTTACCTCCATTAAGAGGGCCCGAACCTGGGTAAACATCGTGTCCCCACTGTCCATTGTTACCATCGATCCTCAGACACGCAGCTTGGGACCCCCTACCCGAGATCTGCCAGTTTTGATACCGACATCCCACGCCCAGCTCATCTCTGAAATGACAGCCAGGCTGGAGACCAGGGAGAAGGCGCTCGCCGCTGCCAAGCAGACGGCAGCCGCGGGACGCGGAGCCTTTGTCTCCCTCGAGCTCAGGTCTCGCGAGGCGCTGCGTTCCCTCTACGGGGGAGGGTACGAGGAGCCGCTGGCGACTCCGGAGGATGGCCCCGCTGGGCTTCTCCCCAAGCTTGCGGAGGCGCTTGAGGGCATCGCCGCTGGAATGGATTCCACGGTGGAGGGAGGGTGCCGCGCGCTCTTCACCTCGGCCACAACGCGCGTGTTCAGCCACCTCCACCTCCGGGACCCAAGCTTCGACCTCTGGGCACTGATCGAACCGGTAGCTCCTGAGTCCCGCACCATTGCTGCCGAGGCAGCGAAGAAGCAGGTGGAGGCCCTACTGGGAAGTTCCTCCACATCCCTGACCCTGCAGCTACGGCAGCAGAAGCCGGTGGCAGCGTTATCAATGACGGGCTCCCCAAGGTGGGCGGCAACGGCAACCAAGGCGACGGCGGCGTTTCCTCCTAGTTTGACCCTGCAACATGCACGGTGCCTCGTGGAGGCATGAGAACTTCTGTTTGAACTTATGAGCCATTATGCTTTGTAATAATTTGCTATGACTCCATGATTTCTCTTTCATGCTCGGTTTCCTTCGCATTTGCTAGCGTTCTGCGTCAGCAAGGCCCAGCCCCGCGCGTACCTCGTCCGCCGTTGGGGCGTCTGGATCACCAGGATGAGACCAAGGGGCGAGAGGCTACGTGACTAGTGAGGCCCCTGAGTCGCGATGCTCAGGGGCCCCCCTTGACGTGCGAACGACCCTCATGAAGGAAAAACAAGCAGTCGTGCAAGATAATCCGGAGTCCTCCATACCTTTGCTCGCCTGCCTTTGCCTAGGAGGGACGCAGGAAAACCAGGCGCGAGAGACCTGGTGAGGTGGCGTACGCCAGGCGGGGCCTGAGCGTAGCCCCCATGCCCAGCCCCCTCACGCGGCCCTTGTCGGTGTCAAAACTGGCAGATCTCGGGGTAGGGGGTCCCGAGCTGTGGATTCTTGGATCAATGGTAACAGGACGATGAACACGGTGTTTTACCCAGGTTCGGGCCCTCTTGATGGAGGTAAGACCCTACGTCCTGCTCTTGTTTATATTGATGAAGTATCAAGGTACAGAGTTGATCTACCTCGAGATCATATTTTGTGGTCTAAACCCTAGGGGTATGATGAGTAAAGTCATAATCTATCTATCAACGAGCCTGGCCTCGGCTTATATAATGTACCGGAGGCCTAGGATAACAAGAGTCCTAGTTGGCTACGTCGGTGGAGAGGAGTCCTTGTCTTGATCACCAAGTCTTGTGGAATCTTCCTCGTATATGTCATCGGCTGTCCGAATTGGCCCATTAGTGAACCGCCATGGGGGTCCTCGGCCCGACCCACTGGTCGGGAGACGACATGGTGAGTACCCCCTAGTCCAGGACACCGTCAGTAGCCCCCTGAACCGGTCTTCAAGTTGGGGACGCTCCTCGGTTCTTCCGAACTGTTCTTCGTCTTTGGTCGTCGGTCTTGAAAACCGGTTCAACAAATCTTCCCATCTCCGATCTTGAGGATTGCCGAGGTATATCCGAAAAGTTCATACGTCGGGTATCTGAGGAGTCTTTTATGTTCTCGACCTTATTATTGCCTTGTTATCTTTTACACCACACGTCAGGTTCGAAGTGTTTCCCGTGCGGCAGTGTCCTCTTGCATCCAAGCTCCAACGCCGGACTGCATCCGAGGTATCTCTTGCAGCTGAGCTCCAACGCTAGTCTGTATCCGAGCTCCAACGCCAGTCTGTATCCAAGCTCCAACGCCATTCCGTATCCGAACTCCAGCACCGGACTGTATCCGAGCTTCAACGCCGGAAAGGTTCTTTTATGGAGCCAGCCACTAGCAGCCGAGCTTTATGCCGGACAGCTAACACGTCTCCAACGTATCTATAATTTATGAAGTATTCATGCTGTTATATTATCATTCTTGGATGTTTTACAATCATTTTACAACAACTTTATATCATTTTTTTGGGACTAACCTATTGACCCAGTGCCCAGTGCCAGTTGCTGTTTTTGCTTGTTTTTTACATCGCAGGAAATCAATATCAAACGGAGTCCAAACACCGCGAAACTTTTTGTGGATTTTTTATGGACCAGAAGACATCCAGTGGGCCAGAGAAGCACCTGGGGGGTGCCCCGAGGGGGGCACAACCCACCAGGGCGCGCCTGGGCCCCCAGGTGCGCCCCGGTGGGTTGTGCCCACCTCGGTGGCCTCCCGCACCGCCTCTTCACCCTATAAATCACCAAATATTCCAAAAACCCTTGTGGTAACCCTAGATCAGAAGTTCTGCCGCTGCAAGCCTCTGTAGCCACGAAAAACCAATCTAGACCCCGTTCCGGCACCCTGCCGGAGGGGGAAATCATCACCGGTGGCCTTCTTCATCATCCCGGTGGCCACCATGATGAGGAGGGAGTAGTCCACCCTCGGGGCTGAGGGTTTGTACCAGTAGCTATGTGTTTAATCTCTCTCTCTCGTGTTCTTGGGATGTCACGATCTTGATGTATCGCGGGCTTTGTTAATATAGTTGGATCATATGGTGTTTTCCCCTCTCTATCTTGTTGTGATGAGTTGAGTTTTCCCTTTGAGATTTTGTTTTATCGGATTGAATACTTTTATGGATTTGTGAGCACTTGATATATGTCTTGCATACGAATACCCGTGGTGACAATGGGGTATTATATTGATTCACTTGATATATGTTTTGGCACTCAACTCGCGGATTCCCGAGGTGACATTGGGGTAATCTATGCATAGGGGTTGATGCATGTTCTTGTCTTTGTTTCTCCGGTAGAAATCTTGGGGCACTTTTTGAGGTTCTTTGTGTTGGATTGAGCATTACGAATCTGAATTTGCTTTGGTGTTATTTTAGTACGAACTCTTGGATAGATCGATCGGAAAGAATAGCTTTGAGGTGGTTTCGTACCCTACAAACAATTTATTCTTATGTTCACCGCTAGATAGGAACTTTGGAGTGACTCTTCATCGCACGTTGAGGGATGGTTATATGATCCAATTATATTAGCATTGTTGAGAGATTGCACTAGCGAAAGTACGGACCCTAGGCCTTGTTTTCAAGCATTGCAATACCGTTTGTGCTCACTTTTGTCACTTGCTACCTTGCTGTTTTTATTTATTCAGATTATAAAAATATATTTCTACCATCCATATTACACTTTTATCACCATCTCTTCACCGAACTAGTGCACCTATACAATTTGCCATTGTATTGGGTGTGTTGGGGACACAAGAGATTTCTTGTATTTGGTTGCAGGGTTGTTTGAGAGAGACCATCTTCATCCTACGCCTCCCACGGATTGATAAACCTTAGGTCATACACTTGAGGGAAAATTGCTACTGTCCTACAAAACTCTGCGCTTGGAGGCGCAACACGAGTATACAAGAATAAAGTTGCGTAGTAGACATCAAGCTCTTTTCTGGCGCCGTTGCCGGGGAGGTTAGGTAATCGGCACTCACACCCCGTCAACGAAGCTCTTTTCTGGCGCCGTTGCCGGGGAGGTGAGTGCATGAAGGTATATCTTTAGATCTTGCAATTGAATCTTTTAGTTTCTTATTTTATCACTAGTTTGGTTTATAAAAAGAAAACTACAAAAAATGGAATTGAGGTTGCATCATATTATTCATCTCTATAATGTCTTTCATGAAAATGATGGAAAGGAAAATTGTGCTCAATTGATAGAAGAAGAATTCTATAAAATGTTTGACAATAAATCTTTGAATGATGAGCATGATTGCAATGTTGTTGGTATGAATTCTTTGAATATCCATGATGCTAATGATATGCAAAGCAACAAGCTTGGGGATGCTATGTTTGATGAAGATGATATTTTTAGTCCCCCAAGTTTTGATGTGCAAATTTGTTATAATGGTAGCATGCCTCCTATTTATGATGATTATGTTGATGAAAGTGGGTTTGGAAGAGTGTCAACTCTAGGTACTAATGATCCCACTATTTTGGAGGGTGTTGAATCTTATTGTGATAATTATGAAAGTGGATTTGGAGAGGTCATGACTTGAATCTGTGCAAAAACAGAAACTTTTGCGTCCAGTGTAGAAAATCCTGTCTATTACTGGAACTAGGAAAAATTCTGAATTTTTTACAGTTGATGTGAATACAAATTTTCTACGTTGTCCTAATTGTTCAGAATTTTTGAATTTACATAAGTATGACCTTAATTCAGATCTTTAGGTACTGTTCTGTTTTTGACAGATTCGGTTTTCAATGCATAGTTTGCTTGTTTTCTAGTTTCTATGGCTTATATTGCTCAATATAAATTGTGGAAATTATATTCTACAGTAGGAATTGTGTGGAAACAATTATGAATCTTGTATTTGACAGTACCAAAGTGAAATGGTTTGCTCTTTGTCATACTAACCTATCTCACGAAGTTTCGTTAAGTTTTGTGTGATCGAAGTTTTCAAGTTTTGGGTGAGATGTCGATATGAGGAGAATAAGGAGTGACAAGACCCTAAGATTGGGGATGCCCAAGGCACCCCAAGTTAAATATCCAAGGAAGATCCAACCAACTAAGCTTGGGGATGCCCCGGAAGGCATCCCCTCTTTCGTCTTCAACTTTATCGGTAACCTCACTTGGAGCTATATTTTCATTCGTCACATGATATGAGTTTTGCTTGGAGAGTCATTTTATTTTATTAGGATTTGCTTTATGTTATTTATAATAATGTTTTGCATCTTTATTTTCAATAAAAATGTCAAGGATAGCCTTTACCATGCTTATTTTGCAAGTATATGAGTTGCTTTCTCAAAACAGAAAGTTTGTCGCTGTTGTAAAAATTTCTGAGAAAAGTCAGAATGTGATAAAATGTTGAAACTTTTTGCATAATAAGATATGATGAATTTTCTACAGTTTGATAAATTTTCAGAATTTTTTGAATTAAATAAGTATTGATACTCTTGCATTCTTTACAGACTGTACTGTTTTGGCAGATTGCTGTTATGTTTGCATTGTTTGCATATGTTTGCTTGTTTAATTATTCGATTTGAGGATAGGAGTATTAAATATGCAGAGGCATTTAGTATGCAATGTTGAATAATAATTTTTGTGATTTTCTACAGTAGAGAATGATAAGGTTTTTGCATTGGTTTATACTAACTTATGTCATGAGTTCTTGTTGAGTTTCGTGTGTATGAAGTTTTTAAGATTTAGGGAAACCGTGATATAAAAGGAATTAAGGAGACACAAAAGCTCAAGCTTGGGGATGCCCAAGGCACCCCAAGATAATATTTCAAGAAGTCTCAAGCATCTAAGCTTGGGGATGCCCCGGTAGGCATCCCACCTTTCTTCATCAACAATTATCGGTTAGTATCGGTTGAGCCTAAGTTTTTGCTTCTTCACTTGAGTTGTGCTATTCTTGGAATGTTATTTTGTTTTGTTTTACTTGCTGTTTTAATAAAATACTTAGATCTGAAAGTTTTTAAATAAGAGAGAGTCCTCAATTAGCTACCCCTTTACTTAACTACTCGCTTGATCTTCACTTATATCTTTTTGCAGTAGTTTGTCATTTACTCTCATGCTTCACTTATATCCTATGTGTAAATTGTTGAATGAATTGAATATCATGAAGTTGAAATTATATGTTCATATCATGCCCAGTGGTAGCTTCACATTGGGTTTAGAAAGTGAAATCTTTTGAAGCTTGACAATCACAATATTGGTCATACAAGCAATTCATGAATGATTACTATAAGGAAGAGAACTTTCACATGCAAATACACTATCTTGGAAATCTTTTGTGATTGTGAGCCCCCATCAAAATATTATATGCCAAAATTTTTGACGTTGGACAAGGAAGACAATGTAATTATTTATGTTTGTTCATATTCACATAGAAGTTATATTGTCTGTAATGATTTATGTTTGTTCATATTCACATAGAAGTTATATTGTCATAGATCCTTCAACATGTGGTGCTTGCCCCCCATCTTTCCTAGCCAAAAATTCCGCACCAAGTAGAGATACTACTTGTGCATCCAAAAACCCTTAAACCCAAATCTTATTTTCAAGAGTCCACCATACCTACCTAAGGATTGAGTAAGATCCTTCAAGTAAGTTGTCATCGGTGCAATAAGGCAATAAAAATTGCTTCTAAAAGTGTTAGATCATTTAGTGTAAGAGAAAATTGAGCGTTGTACGAACTTGTGATGGCAAAGAATAAAAGCGACAGACTGCATAATAAAGGTTGCTATCATAAGGGGCAATATAACGTGACATTCTTTTGCACTAAGGGGTTGAGCATACAAACAAATAAGCGCATGGCAACCTCTGCTTCCCTCTGCGAAGGGCCTATCTTTTACTTTTATGCAAGAGTCAAAGTTTTTCTCTCTATTCCTTTTTATTTTTCTCCTTTGGCAAGCATCATGTGGTGAGGAAAGATCTAGGCACATATGTCCAGTTGGATATGGGTGGCATGAGTTATTATTGTTGACATCACCCTTGAGGTGAATACGTTGGGAGGCGAAATTATAAGCCCCTATCTTTCTATGTGTCCGGTTGAAATGTTTTGCTCATGTGTATGCGGTGAGAGTTAGCAATCATAGAAGACTATATGATGGTTGAGTATGTGGAGCTCTTACTTAGACTCTGTTGAATAAGTTGAATTGCAATTGTTTGGTGACTAAGAATATAGGTTGTTGAGTTTCAAGAGAATTCATTGTTTGAGCCTTAACATGTGAATTGGTTGCTACTTTAACATGATGAGTTTTATGAGAAAGAGTTGCTGTTATGATGCTAGGAAAAGTGATTGAAATTGTCATTGATCAAACTTGTGCACTTTGCTAGCATTAACACTTCATAAATTATTTCTTTTATCATTTACCTACTCGAGGACGAGTAGGAATTAAGCTTGGGGATGCTGATACGTCTCCAACGTATCTATAATTTATGAAGTATTCATGCTGTTATATTATCATTCTTTGATGTTTTACAATCATTTTATAGCAACTTTATATCATTTTTTTGGGACTAACCTATTGACCCAGTGCCAGTTGCTGTTTTTGCTTGTTTTTTACATCGCAGGAAATCAATATCAAACGGAGTCTAAACACCGCGAAACTTTTTGTGGATTTTTTATGAACCAGAAGACATCCAGTGGGCCAGAGAAGCACCTGGGGGGGTGCCCCGAGGGGGGCACAACCCACCAGGGCGCGCCTGGGCCTCCAGGCGCGCCCCGGTGGGTTGTTCCCACCTCGGTGGCCTCCCGCACCGCTTCGTCGCCCTATAAATCCCCAAATATTCCAAAAACCCTCGTGGTAACCCTAGATCAGAAGTTCCGCCGCTGCAAGCCTCTGTAGCCATGAAAAACCAATCTAGACCCCGTTCCGGCACCCTGCCGGAGGGGGAAATCATCACCGGTGGCCATCTTCATCATCCCGGCGGCCACCATGATGAGGAGGGAGTAGTCCACCCTCGGGGCTGAGGGTTTGTACCAGTAGCTATGTGTTTAATCTCTCTCTCTCTCTCGTGTTCTTGAGATGTCACGATCTTGATGTATCGTGGGCTTTGTTAATATAGTTGGATCATATGGTGTTTTCCCCTCTCTATCTTGTTGTGATGAATTGAGTTTTCCCTTTGAGATTTTGTTTTATCGGATTGAATACTTTTATGGATTTGTGAGCACTTGATATATGTCTTGCATACGAATACCCGTGGTGACAATCGCAGTGGTTCTCCCTTTGCGCTCCTAGCGAAACAAAGCGGAACGTAGGAGGCAAGCACAAGAGCCGGGCAACCCAACTATTGACCGAAGACACAATTCGAAACCGATGCATATAAGGCAATATCCGAGAATGTTTTGCCGAGGACTCCATGACTTACCGTGGCTTTCGGTGGGTTCGGCTCTAGTTGCAGCCCATTGTTGATATTGCCGAATATGTAAAGGTGTCCGACGTTGCACTGCGAAAGTTATGCTGGAAACACACAAATAGGTTAAAAATGCCATAGGCTTGGAAAACCAAAAAACTTCAATAAAAACCTTACGCCCGAACTAAATCAAGTTTTTGGTGCCAATCCGAACTTGGTCTTAAAATTAATTTATGCTTCCGTCGTGCTTTAACATGATACATCCGATCTCCAGACTTCAAGCGGGTCAGCCTTCGGCTTCAACCTCCTATCCCGAAGGCGGAGTGTTTCTCAGGCCAGTTTAGAGAACTAAACGTGAGCGGTTTTAGAGAGAAAACAGGCTATCCGGCTATTGACCACACACTCTCGTCGGAAAAAGGAGTAGTGGAAAAAGACTTTGCAACGACTTAGAAAAAAGAAAAAAATATTTATTATAGAACGACTCTTATAAATTTTAAGTGCCCCCAGTTAACATGGGTAGAGGGAGTTTTTTTTAACAAACAACGTATGTGAGCATGGTTGAACCGAACACAAATTAAAAATTTAAAAACTTTGAGCATGAAAGCGACTTAGTTGGTTAATGTGTTCGGCGTTGATGACGTGGGCCAAGCTTGTAGCGGGTTGAGATCCCAGCCCCCAAGCTGGTTCCGAGGTGCCCGAGCGAAGAGCTCGGCTTGATGAAGTGGCGACGCCGCTCGGTCGATGCGGCGAGGCAAAGCCCCTGGTCCAGCCGAGGTGACGAAGATGGTCGGCTGGTGACGCCGAAGTCCCCGGTCCAGCTAACGTGACGAAATTGGTCGGCTGGTGACGCCAAAGTCCCCGGAGTAGGTTGATGAAGAGACGGCGAAGCCCCCTGTCTAGCCGAGGTGTTGGAGCAGACGACGCAGACCAGTCGACGTCGATTTACCTGTGCACATAAAAAAGTGCAAACCAAAAGTAATAACAGATAAAGATAATAATATATATATATTTAAAAAAAATCTTCTACTTAATTAATTTAAGTGAAGTAAATAATTAAAGAAATATGGCCTGAATGCTGATGTCAGTCCAGTGGAGTGGTCATCGTCTGGATCCGATATAGCATCTCGTTTAGCAGGGCGAGATTTAGCCGGATTGGTATCTGAGATTTCTTCGGAGTCGTCCTCAGGTACGATGGTGCGAGGGGCGAGTCCGGCCAGGGCTGACTCCTAGTGTTCGGACGCTGAAGTCGCGTCTAGGCTTGGAGCTGGATCCGGGATAAGAGAAGCGAGTCCGGCCGGAATTGACTTCCGATCTTCGGACGCAGAGGTCGCATTCAGGCTTGAAGCTGGATGCGAGATAAAAGCCGACCCCGGGATCGGGTCGGAGACAGATCCCTAAGTCAAAGCTTCAGGGTTGTTTAAGTTAGGGTTTCGCGATGCCGATCTCATGCTCGGCTTCACGATGCCGAACTCTTGCTCGGCTCGCTAAGGTTATGATCCGAGGAGGTGTCGTTGGCTTGATGGAGCGACGGCGCAGTCCATGCTGGCACAGGTCGGTAGCCGTGGAGTAATGTGTTCAGGCCGGTTTGACATTGGCCCGACGATAAAGACCGCCTCAGAAAAAAGCTTTAAAATTTGTCGGCACGTGTTTGAGAACAACACATAATACCCTAGAAAAAGTTTCCTTCCAAAAAGGATGTTCAATATCCCGTTCATGAAGAAAGATGAATTCGGGTCGGATTCGTTTTCGCGCAGAAAACAGATCCGAAAATTGACGCACTCCTCGGGCTGTTCCTGGAGTTTGAACGGTCGGATCGAACTGAAAGTTTGAGGGGTAATTGATATTGTAATTCTGCAGCCGGTCAACGGTTGGATCTTCCAAATGATGTCCGAGCTGGGCGCTGGACTCCTCACCCTAAACTCGTTCAGATTCCCGTTCAGATTTGACAGGGCTCCGGTATATCGTAGATCGCCGGAGATTCCTCCATCGGAACGCGACAAAATTTTACAGGGTTATTATATGCACAATTCCGCACTATTCCACCAAAGAAATCATCAAAGCGACACCCGAGGAAGCGGCGACGGCGAATACAAATCCATTGTATAGAAAAACAGCACGGTCGCCCGAGGACAATGTTGAAGTTGAGCCCCCGAGCTATATGGATGATTCCTCCACGATCTTGATAGAGATCGGAGTTGATGTTGATGAAGGACCACGTCTGATCATGATGATCTGAGGCAGAGCGCAGTCCTCGGTCGAGCCAAGGTGACCAGTCGAGCCGGCGACGAATATGCCAACGTCGCAGTTGATCTGCAAGCGAGCCATTGATCCATTGCCGACCACACAGCGAAACTCTCAATGAAAGCACCATTGTCGGTGTCAAAACCGGCAGATCTCGGGGTAGGGGGTCTCGAGCTGTGGATTCTTGGATCAATGGTAACAGGATGATGAACACGGTGTTTTACCCAGGTTCGGACCCTCTTGATGGAGGTAAGACCCTACGTCATGCTCTTGTTTATATTGATGAAGTATCAAGGTACAGAGTTGATCTACCTCGAGATCATATGTTGTGGTCTAAACCCTAGGAGTATGATGAGTAATGTCATAATCTATCTATCAATGAGCCTGGCCTCGGCTTATATAATGTACCAGAGGCCTAGGATAACAAGAGTCCTAGTCGGCTACGTCGGTGGAGAGGAGTTCTTGTCTTGATCACCAAGTCTTGTGGAATCTTTCTCGTATATGTCATCGGCTATCCGAACTGGCCCATTAGTGAACCGCCATGGGGTTCCTCGGCCCAACCCACTGGTCGGGAGACGACATGGTGAGTACCCCCTAGTCCAGGACACTGTCAGCCCTCCCATAGGGAAACGGCGCGGTGAGGCTGGACAGCGAGCCCATCGGCTCTCCTGAGGTTATTGGAGCTGCTAGGGTGCCGTCGGTTGTTTATTCACCAGTGCGGGGCATGGTGCTTCCACTCCAGCGTGGGCATAGCCGCGCCTCGACCGTGTCATCCGCCAGCGCGGAGCATGGGGCTTCCACTGGTGCGTGGGCATAGTCGCACCTCGATCGTGTTGTCCACCAGCATGGAGCATGGGGCTTCCACTGGTGCGTGGGTGGGAGTTCCCTCGGGGGGGGGGGGGGGAGACTCCGGGGCGTGTACAGCCCCGTCTGGCCACGTGGCTTGCACAGCCGGACTAGAGGAGGTGTATATGGGCACCCGTGAGCCAGCGCGGGACTCACGAGGCCCTACCTCAAGGTGGGTTGCACCTGAATTTTGTTACGGGGTGCCTATAAAAATCATGAGAGATGTTGGGGGTGGCCTGCGCCGAGTGAATCTCCGGAGGACATCGTATGCGAAGGCCAAACACCAACGACACTAGGAGGTGACGCGAACGGGGCCGGCCCGCCAAACAAAGCTCAGCCGTTGGGTTTATCGATGCTGCAGGGACGGACTACCCGAGCACAGACGCCGTGCCCAGTCTTCTCATGCACCAATCCTAAAGAAAGACAACTGGCGCGCGGCTCCCGCGGTGGCGAGGCACCAGGTCGCGCGCCCTAACTCATCCGCTCTCGATTAGCTCATGCGAGAACAAGGCACCAAGGACCATGGGAGGTGACGTGCGCGGGAGCTAGCCCGCGAGACATAGCTCAGCCACTTGGGTTTAGCGACGCTGCAGGGACAGACCCGAGCACAGACGCCGTGCCAGTCCTTAATCATGAGGCTATCGCGGGCGGCTCGTGAGGGTGCACAACATTCATGGTGGCGAAGCACCGGACATGCAGGTGATAATATTAAGCAATTCATGGAAGGGCAAAGCCAGTTCTGATACATGCGCAAAATGATACATGCTGCAGGTGCGGGCCCTGGCAGCTTGAGGATAATGCAGCCTGAGGGGCGCCCTCAATTGAACAAACTAAAAAGTCACCTGGCACCGTTGCCGCAGAGGTGTTGGGGTAGCTGAAGACACGTGCTGCGGTGGTCATTCCTCATGAGCCGGCTGACTCCTGAGGCTCGGGAGGCTCTGGAGGCCCGGGAAGCTCGCGAGGGTCCGGCACCTCCTCTGTTAGGATCGCCTAACGCCGGGCCTCGCGAGCCACCAGGATGCCCTACATGTAGCGCTGGTGCGAGGCAGCCATGTTCAGCAGGCCGAACGGCATGCGGATGTAGCTGCGGGGGCAGCCCCCACTCCGTCTAATGTGGGACGGCCAGTAGAGCTCCTGAGAAGCGGCCCTGTTGAGACCTGGGATGTTGACACAGACGCGCAGCTCGCCACCCATGTCAGGGGCGGCAACTGCGCTGGACGATGCGGGGCGACGCTCGCCACGCATGGCTCACGCCTCTTGGAGCTCTCGATTGCCTTGGTGATGAACTCCTGAGCGCGTGGCGCCTCGCGCCTTGCTCACGGAGGCGCGCGTTGAAGCATGCCTCCACATGGTGCCCGAACACCTCCCTCATGACACTGGTCAGGTCAGAGGCCCTCCAGAGGAGAGCCCCCGAGCCTGTCCTTAGGGAGGCGTCGGGCGCGCCTTCCTATGCGAGGCGGAAGGGCGCCCCAGCGGCGAGCGCGAGGCCTGAGGCGCGATCGTCGGACACACCAGCCTCCTGGCGGCCCTTGGGGAGGAGCTGCTTCTTCTTCTTGGGGATGGCCTCAGGAGGCCGAACTGCACCCTCATCGTCAGAGTTTTCGACTGCCGTAGCCTGGTAGGCGCGCTCAAGGGAGCACACTGCTGCCTTCTTGTCGCAGGCGACCGTGATGATACCGCCGCTTCCTGGCATCTTGAGGACGTTGTAGCCGTGGTGAGTCGCCACCATGAACTTGGCGAGGGCTGGATACCCGAGGAAGGCATTGTACGGGAGGAGAATGTGGGCAACATCAAAGTCGATGAGCTCAGTGTGATAGTTGTCTCGCTGGCCAAAGGTGATAGGGAGGCAAATCTGCGCAATGGGGGTGGTGGAGCCATCGGTCACCCCTGAGAAAGGCTTGGTAGGGAGGAGCTGGTCGTATGGCACCTGGAGCGTCTCGAACGTCTCGACGGAGAGAACGTTGAGCCCCGCGCCGCCATTGACGAGTGTCTTGGTGATGAGGATGTTGCTGATGGTTGGTGAGCAGAGCATTGGGAGCGTGCCAGCGGCAGCTGAGCACCTGAGCCGGTCTGTAGAGTCAAAGGTGACATCGTACTTGGACCACCTGAGGGGGTGCGACGCCTCGATCTTGGGGAGGGCCGCGTTCACCTCACGAGTGAACTGCTTGAAGATGCGATGGGAAGCGGGGGCCTGAGCGCCACCCAGGATGCAGGCAATGGCACGAGGCTCTTGGAAGCCCCCGGCCCCGTCGTCTTGGCTGTGGTCGTCGTTCCTCCTTGGCAGCGGCGACAGCGAAGGGAGACCGGCATTGCCCTGAGGGCGATCCTCACGATGCTGGTCCCTCCAGGGGCCGTCGCGAGGCTGGCCCTGCCAGTAGTCCTCACGAGGCTGATCGCGCCATTCCTGGCGGGGGTCGCGGTTGTCCCAGTGGCCACCCCCGCGGCCTCCCCCGCGGCCGTAGCCACAGTTGTTGCTCTCGGTACGGCGGCCAAAGCGCCCGTCGTGGATTGCCCTGAGCTCTTGGCAGTCGTTGGTGTTGTGGCCGTGGACATTATGGAAGACGCAAAACGGACGGCTGCCCTTGGAGGACTCGGGGTGGTCGTAGCCGTGCTTCATCTCAGGTTCAGCCGCGAGCACAGCTGGTCCCTTGCACTTCATGTCCTTAGCCTTGGCCTTCTTGTCTTCAGGATCAACCTCCGGAAGCTCCAGGAGGAAGAGGCGGCCTTCCTCCGCCCTCGCGCACTTGGTGGCCATGTTAAACATCTCCAGAGCCAAGCACAAATCCTCGTGCATGGCGAGCTCTTCCTTCATCTTGACATCCCGGACACCCTCAGAGAACGCCGTAAGGATGGCCTCGTCCGACACCTTAGGTATCTTGAGGCGAACGTTGGTGAAGCGCTGTATGTACTTGTGCAAGGTTCCGCCTGGTTGCTGCTTGATGCGTCGTAGGTCACCTACCCCGGGAGCACGGTCGCGAGTGCCCTGGAAGTTGGCGATGAAGCACTCGCGTAGCTCATCCCAGGAGGAGATCGACCCCACCGGAAGGTTCAGGAGCCAGGAGCGCGCGCCGTCCTTGAAGGCCATGGGGAACCAGTTCGCCATGACCTTCTCGTTGCCGTTCGCCGCCTCGATGCTCAGCTCGTAGAGCTAGAGGAACTCGGCGGGATCAGGGCTGCCATCGTAGCGCGGAGGCAGATCCGGCTTGAACTTGCCGAGCCAGACGACGCGGCGCAGCTTCGGGGTGAAAGCACGGCACCCTGCTGTATTCATCGGGGCCACCCGCTGGGGAGGAGCCTGATCTTGATGCCCGTGCGCGGCCGCCTCTGGTGGTACGCAGTCTTGATGTGGCAGTGTTGGGAGCACACGCGCCTCTCCTTGGGGCCGCTGCACCACCTGGCAGCTTTCTTCATCGCACGCTAGCACTCTGCGCGGTGGGTCGCGCTGGGGAGCTTCACACCTCGGCTCAGGGCCCTCACCGCGCAGCGGAGGGGGAGGAGGTGCGCCGTGGGCCATGTTGCCCGCCTGGTATAGCAGAGGGCGAAGCGAACGAGACGGTGCTGGGGCTTCGCCAGCGGCATTGACGAGCTCAGCGATGTGGGCAAGCCAGTCATCATAGAGGTCGTTGGTCGGACGATAACGCAGGAGCTCGCGCGCCATGAGCAGCGCAGACTGCGCATTCGCCGGCCCATGACGACCGTGAAGACAACGCCGTGGCTAGAGTGGGTGACGGAGTCGCGGTGCGGCCGTCGCGCTGCACGGACGGCGGCAGCGACGAGTCCTGCTGCTCGCGGGCAGCAGGGTCGGTGGCGGCGTTAGCCACCAGGGAGGCAGAGCGGCGAGGGACGCTGTTGCCCGCGGGTGCCGCCTGGGCAACACGAGCGGCCCAGCGCTCGGCACGAACACAGCGAGCGTCAGCCATCGGAACTGCGGGACGGTGGAGGAACGAGCGGCGGGAGAGAGGCTTCGACATGCCCCTACCTGGCATGCCAAATGTCGGATTCAGGGCTCTGCAGACCCAAGAAAGTTCGAACTCTGGGGCGTGTGCGAAGAACTCAACCTGTCCAGCCAACCAAACGTGCCGCCCTACAGCCTAGCCCGAAGAACAAGGAAGAAGATGAACATGACAGTTTACCTAGGTTCGGGCCACCTTGCAATGTAATACCCTACTCCTGCTTTGTGGTGGATCAGCCTCATGAGGGGCTGAGGATGAACTAGTACAGAGGATGAACAAGCTCATGAGGCTTGCTCTGGGGAGAGCGAGTTGTTCTGGGTCCGGTCCCCCTCCTATGGTGGTGGCTAACCTATATATAGTGGCCTCGGTCCTCTTCCCCAAAAACGAAGGCGGGAAGGGATTCCACAACGGCCAATTTGAAAGGGGACAAGTAGTACATCTTGTCCTGACGAAAGGTGGTCTTCGCCTGCAAAGCTTCTGGTCGTGACGCCGTGGTGGGCTCGGTGATGACATTCGTCCTGCTGTCCTGGCGGTCTTGGTCTCATTGCACGGGAATGGAAACCTTTGGGTGATTCCTCGGGACCCCGCACCTGCACTTGCCTCCTTAGCACTAAAGGGGAAACTTGCTGCTCTGCGCCCGCTGGCGCCCGCCTGGCCTTGGTCGTCATGGCTTGCATCACCTCAACCTCATGAGGTGGGCGCCCGCATGGAAATCTCTGCTCCTCAGGAGCCAGCTTGAGGAGGCCGCTCCCTCCGGAGGTCTTGGTGTCACCCGCCTCGCGAGGCTTGGCCCCTCGCGAGGGTCTTGTCTTGAAGGTATTGTAGATGGGCCATACTAGGCCGTCGATGGCGCCATGCCGTGGGCCGCAGGCAGGCAAGTCTGGGTACCCTGGTTCCCAGAACGCCGACAACTACCACATATGGATGTATACATAGACATATTTTAGAGTGTAGATTCACTCATTTTGCTCCATATGTAGTCACTCATTGAAATATCTAGATAGACAAATATTTAGGAACGAAGGGAGTACGTATTAAGTTCTCTCGTTTTCCTCTCTGCCTTGGTCGCGGTGCACAATATTGAGTATACTACTACTGACTAGTCTCTTTTTGACATGCATTTACGTTGATACGGCTTGAATGCCAACGAGGGAGAGGGTAGCGGTTCCCGAAACGTTGAACGGTCAATGATGCCTCCGCATTCAATTAGCATGTAGAGGTAAGTAATTGGAGAAGTAGAATGGAGCCAGCACGATGTGAATGTAATGCAGTTTGGAATCTCATATAAAGGCGCCCCACCACTCCAATCCATCTACTCCTAGTCTCTGCACAACACTGCCCACTCCAATCCAAGACCAAGACCAAGTGACCAGAAGCCACAAGAACCCATGGCGTCGATGGACGCGAGCGGCAGTTGGCTGTGTCGGATCGTCCAAGACGCCGGCCTGCGTCCCCGCACTGCGCAGTGTTTCCAGACAGTGCTAGCGACCGCCGGCATCATAGCCCTCGCCGACGCCGGCTTCGCCTCTCGCATGTGTGAGATGATGGTCGGCTCCATCCGCAAGTTCACCGCCGTCAAGAAGCGCGCGGACGACCTTGCCGTACTGCTCCAGCCCGCGAGCCCAGGCTCCTTGTTGCCTGCCACCCTCATTGGCCTCCAAGGTGACGAACTCTTTGAAGCACTAGTGGCCCTGCAGCTGCCGAAGGTCGCGACGAAGAATGTGCACCTCGAAGCCGCGCTCGCCGTGCAGCGCCTTGCCATGCAAGAAACCATCGACCTGCACATCCACGTCTACAAGGAAATCATCTACTTAGGCCACTACAAGGCCAGCGAGGACAGAAAGACATTGGCCTTCTTCCAGCGGCTAGAATCTTTGGACACCATTGTTCAGAAGCACGTCGACCTGGCCACGAAAGTTGCTGCTACTTAGCCGCCGTTCGGTGGGCCGGTGCCCTGAGTTGAGGAGGTGGACGTCGTCGATGGATGCATCTTTCTTCTTGCCTCATGTAACCAACACTGCATCGCCTCGTGGCCTTAATGTTTTATTAGTGTATGGCATTTTTATTCCAGTCGTAAATGACATGTGTGATCCCTTGCTCTTATTTGGCGTTAATTATATGTAGTATCACTGTCTTCGTCCTGGTGTACTACCTAGGTCCTGGTTTATTAGTCCCTTTTGTAATTTGTGCTAAATTTTGACCAAAGATTTAACTGACAATATGTTAGTGCATGTCAACAAAAATTATATCGTTTGATATGTATTTGAACATAGTTTTCAATGATATAATTTTGGTGACATGCATGAACCTTTTGTTAGTCAAATTTATGCTCAAAATTTGGCACAGATTACGACGGGGAGAAATAAACCAGGACGGAGGTAGACTGGTCCATCACCATCGTGTTTTGTGTCTAATTTTCACTTCAGCGACCCAACCTACATGGAGGGAGTACTGTATATATTGGCGCGACAACCAAACTTATATATTCAAAACTGAGTGTTACTACATGTCACGAGTTCAAAACGAGAAAGTGGAACAAGTACAGCATGCCCGTGCCGTTCGCGTCGCACCACCACACGGTCTGTCCGGCACGCCGCTCAAGCTAGGGAACGCTTGTTGTCTTAGCATTTTCACTGTCAGGTGGGACCGTAGTTGAGCAAACCGACTATCGGCAAATCCCCACCCCGCCCACCGCACGTCGGCTGAGTTAGAATTGGAAGAGAGAAACGAGGGAGAAGAGCTAGCTGTAGCACGGACGCTGTTGTCAGATGGGACTCGTGTTGATAGAATAGGAGTACTGAGTACTCGTACCTCTTTTTTTTAGGGAAAAAGTAGTCGTATGTCTAGTACCACTAGTTGGGTGCGTGTGACCTATACCTGTCATCACTTTTGGTCTCCTTTTCGTTCACCTCCTTTTCGAACCGCAGCTACGCTTCATAGTACATATTTTTTCACGCATTTATCCTCCTATATGTACTCCTAAGCTATTTCCACGTGCTTCCTTTCGCCAACATGTGGGACATAGAGCATCTGGGTCGTAGTCCATGCACGACTCGGAGCATATGCAACCATGCCGACGTACTTTACATTTCAGACCTCACGAATTACATGCAAACCCGCCGCAGAAGAATAAATAAATAAATGAATTACTACATGCAAACCGGATTATTTTCATAGAAACCGGAGCACGTTCATTAAATTTTGGACATAACACATTTACTCCCTCCGTTTTTATTTAGTCCGCGTATTAGCTTTTGTAAAAGTCAAGCCTTGTAAACTTTGACAAAGTTTATAAACAAAAATATTAACATATACAATAATAAATCAATACCATTAGATTCATCATTGAATGTACTTTCACATCATTTTGATTTTTTATGATAAATATTTATATTTTTTTTCTATAAACTTGGTAAAACTTTACGAAGTTTGACTTTAGTCAAACCTAATATGCAGAGTAAATAAAAACGGAGGGAGTATAAAAAATGACTGGACCTAAACCAGCCAATGGGCCTCTTTGATTCGCAGGATACTAAAAACACAGGAATGGGGAAAGTATGATGGTGATGAACCGAGAGGAGGAGGAAGAGGAGGAGTACTGTACATGCTAGAGACAGGACTGTAGCACATTGGTTTTTATGGCCATATCACCACATTGTTTTCTATGGCCTATCGCCTGCTGGTTCACTGGGCTGCCGTGGTTTGCACTCCTCCGACGTGAGTAGTACTAGTATATACACTATATATACCACATGATTCTTTGCTCCTTCTTACTTCGCCGACATGTGGGAGAGCCAACATCCGGGTCGACGTGTCATGCACCAGATTAGAGTGGGGAACGGAAGGGGGGCATCACCCCGGTTGTAGCGCCAGTAATTAATGACTAAAGTGAGTAGTCATATCACAAGACCCCATCTTTCTAGCAGTAACGCGCTGTCAAATTGAACAACCCTACCTTTCCAGCAGTAAGTTGAATCCGCTACTCCCTCACCCTCCTCGCCTCTTGGTCAAACCGGCTATGCGAAAACTGCCGCACGTACTGCCCGGGAAAAGCCCCGCCCTCAAGTTTTAACTACTCATAGTATAATTTTGTATCGATGAATTGCGCCATGGAGCAGAAAACCAAAAGAAAAAGGTGGTACATGTAAACAAATATAGTTCAAGCTCTAGCTAGTGATTCGGAATGTAAACCGTGCATGTGTTTATACATATATGTTACTTCAAAGTACTGAGTCCATTGATGCAATGTGGTCAAATTGTACCATCGATATCTCAAAGCCAAAATAGTTCGAGCTTGTTCATTCTATATAAATAGTATTGTATGTTTATTCACCCGTGGGGTTGTTCAATGAATGGAGGGCCGGGGAGCACAAGTGAATACTACTACTAGTAAGTAGGAGTAGTACAGTTAGTCATGTCAAATAGAGAGTTTTTTTCTTTAATGCCACGTACACAAATTGAAACGCTTGTTGTGGAGAGAAAAAGATAATAACTCCACTATATATATAGGCAGGGGCCTGAGCGCTTGCTTTACTAGGGTTGCCCTCTTCATTCTCTCATCCTCTCTAGATCTAAACAAGACAGCGGTAGCGGCATTTTCTCTCTGCTCACCGCTGGTCACAGATCCGGCAGGATCCCTTCGGCCGGTGTGTGTAGGGGACTAGGTGCATCGTTCACGTGGTCATTGACATTAAGGGAAGAAACCCACAGCTGCCGGCGGGTCCCGATCCTCTGCCCGTGCCATTCTCTCCGACACAGCACCGACTCGGGAGGTCCTCCGACCCTTCTTCCTCCCTGCCGTATTGTGCGCAGATCCGACCTGCCACCGGCCTCCTAGCCACATCACGACGACCTTCAAGTATAAGTTCCTTCAAAAGCGGCCTTGCTCTACTACCCCAGCTCCCCACATGTCTGCATGTGGATCTTTTTCTACTTCCATCAGCTCTTCCAAAGCCACCTAAATTTTTAGTACTCCCTCCATTTTTGCATACAAGGCCAAAAACTCATATTACAGGTACCAAGGTAAAAATCAATGTTATGTTTAAGTCAATGTTGCAAGCTAGCTTGTCACCTTGTTTGTCATGTTAATTAATGTGGTTTTTTCTCTCCCACGCACAACAAGCCAACCCTCTTACTCCTCGTTGGTTGATTAATGTTGGGAATGCAAGCTAACCTTCTCACTCCCGCATGCACACAAGGGATATTAATGTCCCCGGGTTCTAGTACGAGGCAAATGCCATCAATTTTGCCGTGATTAATGTTAGTGGCCTTGTATAGTTGCAAATTGTAATTTTGATAGTGGCCTTGTATACAAAAATGGAGGGAGTATTATTAGAGGTAAAGCCAGTTCATGCAGTCGAATCTAGGACTTGGTTCAAACAACGAAGAAAGGGGGGAAAGTTATAGCATGAATCTATGACTTGATTCAAAGAGGAAATAACAGGGGGAAAGTAGTAGAGACTGGATACCCAACCGGTCTCTTGGTTGAAAAGGGAAATAAAGGGAAAAGGCAGTACAAACTGGATAAGGAACATACCTATTAGTGGTTGAAAAAAGGATAGAAAGTGGCGGCTGGTGGACAAGTCAACAGAGTATGTCCAAGATTAGATTTGCTACCCTCACATAGTAAAAGGTCTCCAGGATTAGATTTGTTGCCCTCACATAGTATGAACAAACTCAGCATCACCACTTTATGCCTCCTTGTAGGTACATTGTGCTGATGCGTCCACTGTCGCATGTCCTTATACCAACTTTTTGCTGTTGTTAATGTAAGGGCGCATGTGAAATGAAGCAATCACACTGTTACTGTAAGGACATGTCTAACCAGTGTTATTGTTAATCTAATGCCTCCAGTAATATGATGCAGTTAAACTGTGTTACAAATGGTACTCCTGCTGTTTTCCCCAGTATGATAAGTAAGTTGCTTCTTTACGCTGCTGAGTGTCCTGGTGTCCCCACTATCCCATGCCCTTAAACCAACTCTTTAGCTGCTGTTGATCTACTGTATCTGGTAAACAAGCAATGCCACCTTAATGTTGCTCAATTTTAGTGCAACTACTAAAGAAGAACCTGTCAGCTCATGAGAGCAAGTATTTCTTGCTAGCTGCATGATGCAATCTTTGCTTCATTTCAGGCAGACTACAGAAAAAGGTCGCATGAATTTAATCATCCGAGTGGATCTGCAGGTTCACCACATCGAGTCGTGGCGGCATAGGGCCCTCTCTCAGTTATGGTTCCCATGACCGGGTATGTTCCTTTTTGGTTGATTTTGACTCTGCATCCAGCTAGTGATCTTGTGCTACTGTTTTGACACTGCTACTGCCACTGATAAAATGAAGTAATAATACATTTAAAATAGAGCTATTGTCTTAGCTACCATTTCATTTCCAATGTAGATAGCTTGCAGAAGACCTATCCGGCAGAATCAAGTCCATGTGCACTGCATCAATCACATAGCTGCACTGAACTAGTTGAGTCCATCACGCCTACCATTGAGGTGGCGGGGGCCACCTCTCTAACTGGCGAGCGCCAAAATTTTAGTTGAACTGCACAAAAAAAGTGATTGAAATGAGTCGACGCTCCTCCTTCTACTGCCACACTAAGGTGTTAATGGATGTCAACGAATCGTCTTCATGGCTAGATACGGGGACATGAAGAATAACTTGATCTCCCAAAGTCATCTCACACAGGTCAGTACTGTCCTTTATCAACATGATTGTGCTTTTTCATACTGTGCTAACGTTGTATTTTTTTAATAAAGCTATTCTATCGCAATCTTTTCTCGTTTTGGAAATAAAGTTGCTTTAACTAGTGCTAATATTATAGTAATCATGCTCTTTCTTATCTATGCAAACAGGAATACTCAACTACAGATGTTGTGATGGTCAAAAGCATTCGCCCAGGGTTGTATGACACGGCTAGCCAAGATGGATTTAATCACGAGATTCACTTTATCCAAAGGCTCTAAAGTGCCATGCGTGTGTGCAAGGTGGAAAGATACATTTCAGGACATTGATTGATGATTCCACTAGATTCTGCTATGTGTATTTGTTAAATACTAAGGATGAGGCTCTATACACACCACTTCAAAATCTAGAAGGCCCTCTTGTGCATATATTGGAAGTGGTAGTGCCACCAGTGATGCAGAATATTTTAGCTGCCAATGTTTGACCTGTGTGGCCTTAAAAAGGACTGGTTTCAATGTTTAAGCAAATCCTTGGATCAAATTGCTTATATGAAGCATCAATCAATTTTTATTTATTTGTTCACATTCTCACAATGTTTGAGTTGTACACTTACGATTGACTCTGAGCTATGAATCATTGAGATGTGTAGGCATCTTTGTTGTATTTATTATTATTTGAATCTAATGGGTTGGTTCTGAATCTTGCAAGTTGGGAATCATTGTGATGTGTAGGCATCTTTGTTTTACTTATTATTTGAATCATATTGGTTGGTTCTGAATCTTGCAAGCTGGGAAACACGGCATGATGATGCAGAGGACATCAACCATAACTAGCTGTTCAAACTTGGTAGTATTGTCTATGTGAAAGTGCGGCAAATGAGCTGATCGTTTGCGTCTTGAGAATAATAATTCTAATTGATGTGCATGTTGATCCAGTGGCACTGATAGAACGAGCCAATGCTTTGGTTGTTTTAAGAATAAAATTTTAATTAAAGCCAATAAAATTTATGTAAAGTGACCACTAACACTTGCTATTACAGTACCAATACAGACCCGCTCGTGATCCCGAGGGGGCATGTTCTGCCGGGTGTGCAGCGGGCGAGGGAGGTCTAGTAACTGTTGTTGCCTGTACACACTCAGTTTACTGTTGGATGCAGTTCCCCAAGAGCTGAAAAACGAACTGCTGCCGCCGCCTACCCACTCGTTCACCGTTGATTGGAGTTCCCCAAGATTGGAAAAACGAACTGCTGTTGCGGCGGTGCCGCCCCCCAGTACCCCAGTACACACCAATCATCTTCATCCCCCTGCCCCCAATCCCCACAAACGGGGATCGCCACATCAACTCTGCATGAGAAGAGACTCCAATGACGATCCGAGGGGTGAGCCTGCTGGATATGGACTTCAGCAAGGAGTTCACCTTTGAGTTCGCCGTTCAGACCCATGGCAGCACCAAGTTGAATGTGATGTGCACCAATGATCCAGACTCGGTGAACTCTGCCTCGCCAAGTTCAAGCAGTACCCACAGGAGGAGAAAGCACAAGGTCACGGGACTAGGCCTTGTGCCCATCCATTCGTCTCCTGACAGGGACCAGCGGATCGCCATCGCCCAGGTATGCGTGCGCGATGAGGTTCTTGTCTACCACTGCTGTAGGGCTACCAGAGGTTCTGGAGCATATGGTTCAACAAGCTTGTCGGCATCCAGAAGCAATACAAGATCATTGGCAATGGGCAGGAGAAGGACTCCGTGGTTGACCTTGCCGCTACCATCATCGACCCCTGCTACGCCAACATGAAACAAGACGTCGATACCAAGAACCTGAACATGTGGGAGGTACCTCTGAATCTAGCCTACATAACCTATGCGGCCAAGGACTCATACGCATGCTACGACATGTACAGGCGGATCTTGGACATGAGGGCGTGTCTGCTTCCCGTAGCCGACGAGTACACGGACAGCCGCATCATCATGATCAAGTGTGCTAGGAAGGTATAGATGATGTACTTTATCTGTTTAAGCAACTTTATCATTTTAGTGTTTCATGCATTAGCCTATGCGTCGTAATTATCTGTTTTGTCTGAAATATTTCGTCTAAGAACCCATTAACCCGTTTGCTTTTTCTAGTGGCTATTTGCTTATGTATGTAACTAGTTCACTCGGCTGCCGTGCTTTGAATCTCCTTGCTCCCAACATATTCCCCTTCTTAGGTGGACCCAGCAAGTCTCATACACAGACATCTGGGACCAACCACCTATCCATTTGTATTTCTTTATTTTGTTCAATCTTTCGTCCTCTTCCTACAGCGGCTGGCGGCGCTGCCACGCACGCCTCGGTGACCCATCCTAGCCTATGGCGCTAGCTAGGCCATCCCTCTACTCCCACACATTCTCCGGCGGCGGCAGCTCCACCGGCCCACCCTGCACCCGAACAAGTCAACCCTCGTACTCCCCTCGGCCTGCGTCTTCCCCAGCTCCGGTTTGTTCGGTCCGAGGTCTCGACATTGTCCTCCGCCTTGGTGCTCTCTCCGCGGCGCCGCCGTTTGTCGTTCCCAACAAGGTCAACAAAACGAGAGGAATCGGGAGATGACTGTTCGTCGAGAGGCTGACAGTCCCGGGCCCACCAGGTCTATGGCCTAGGTTTTGTTGTTTAACATGTGCAGCCCACGACATGCAGACACAGTTGATCCAGCTGGTTTCAACTTTTTTTGGGTCCAACAGGTATCAAGCGGCCTCTGGGCCTCCCAGCCTAGCTTGTCTATAACATCAGCAGCCCAAGTTATGTTTGTTTTTTCAAGATGACGCACAGCTCAATTCTATTTTTCTATAAGAATGCAAAACTGAACCTATGTTTTCCCTTCTATAATAGTATGTATATTTATATCTTATTTTATTACATATACATAATAGAAACAACATAAGGTTCCGTTAAACCTGTCGTTCGTCCAACCATTGTATAGACCTTCCCACTTCCTTTATTTTTTGTTTTTATTAATCCTATATCTGAATTTTCTCCCACTTTCTTTTTCGATGTAATCTGAGTTTTCTCCCAGTACTTTTCCCTAGAACCAACTCAACTGTCCCACGTCTAGCCTAAAAAATAATAATACCCCATGTCCTATTAACTCATCAAATTAAAATGATATTTTATTTCGTAAATCGAAAGTTCTTACAAAATAATAATAATAATTGTTTATATATAACTTGGCAAGTTAACTCCTGGTGATTGCGTACATAAGCTTGCAAAAAGATTTTACTGACCAATGCAGTAATAGACGTGCAATCATGTGTTTATGTTTTTATAACATTTCTCCGTCCAGCCCAACATGATATTTTCACCCAGCCCAGCAAGTCCGCGGATTTCGAGAAAAATGCAAATGGGCTTTAAATTCTAACATAATATATAAACGGGCTGCATAGACGCTACATCATTGTTTCACCTAGCCCACCAAATGGACTAAAAAAACCAAATGGACTAGCTGATATGTGGGCCAGTAGGTCGAAGCCTAAGCACTTTCGCAAAAAATAAAAATACAAAGGTCGAAGCCTAAGCAAGGTGTTGGATTTACATCCAACGACCGGCATTCTTCTTCAATCTCTCGTCTTCTTCTCCCAGCACTGCCGGGACCGCCTGGTCCAGCCTCCGGTGTCCAGCGGTGCTGTTTTGCGCGCCTCGCAGCGAAATGCTACCCCACCGACGGCCAGGCCATCCCTCTACTCCTCCGCACCTCCTGTTATTCTCTGACGAGTGTAGGCCCACCCCACACCCGAACAAGTCAAGTTTCCCACACCTCTCCGTCTGCGACTCCACTACCGCGTCTTCCCCATCTCCGGGGCATTCCAGTATGGGGCATCGCCGTCATCCACCGGCCTTGGTGCGCTCTACACGGTGTGGTCAACGTGGTCAACAAACGAGAGTCATCAAAAGATGACTGTACGTGGAGAGGCTGACATTGGGGACGCACCACACCCATGGACGCATGCATGCAACTGCATCCTTTTTACCCTGAAAAATAATGTTTTCTCCCCCTGGCAGCTGGGACCCGCCAGCTACATCTTCGCACACAAGGAAGTGCATCCTTATTACGGGCAAAAAAATGATTCTTCCCCTTGACAGCTGGGACCCACCAGCTATATCTTCGCACGCAAGGAAGTGCATCCTTATCCTCCCTGACAGCTGGGACCCACCCGGTCGAAGCGTACGTAGCGTTGTCTGTGTACATACCAGTCGATCGGTCTGTCTGCCACGATGAACCGTGGCCGAGTAAGGAGCGGTAGCAGTTCAGGCAGTCTAGTCAAAACCGTGTACACGTACGTACAGCCAGATGCCAAAAAATACGGCCACGTACGTACATACGAGCGGGGTCTCGAACGCGTACTCGCGCATACGTATGGCCAGGGCTCATGTACATGGAGGGGCAACGGACGGCAGCAATGGCGTCCTATTCATTGGAAGCCAAACGGCTGGGTCAGAACGGAGAAACTGCGTCGTGTTCATGGGGAGGTAACGGAATGAGTCGTGTTCATCGGGAGGCAATGGAATACATCGTGTTCATCGGGAGCCAACCGGCTTGGACGGAATAGCCAAAATGAGGTCTGGCGTACCGCAGAACGGAGGAAACGGGCCTTCTGTTCGACCGCGTATGGTCGAAACGGGGTCCAGTTCATCGGGAAGGGTCTGGCGTACCGCAAAACGGAGGAAACAGACTTCTGTTCGAGTGCCTACGGTCGAAACGGGGTCCTGTTGATCGGGAGGGGTGTGGCGTACCGCAAAATGGAGGAAATGGACTTCTGTTGGAGCGCCTACGGTCGAAACAGGGTCCTGTTCATCCACCGTCTACTGCCTTGCTCCAGCCTCCACGGGCTACTGTTCATCCACCGTCGACCTCCTCCAGCCTCCACCAGCTACTATTCATCCATGGGATACTGTTCATCTAGCCTCCACCGGCTACTATTCATAGAGCCTCCACGGGGTCCTGTTCATCCACCCCCAACCGGCTAGGGTGTGGCGGCCTCCTCGGGGTCCTGTTCATCCAGCGGCAACGGCCTACTACCACGGGGTCCTGTTCATCCAACCCCCACCGGGAACTGTTCATCCACAGCCAACCAACCGGCTCGACTCACCACGTCTCAACTCGTTCTACATACCGCACGCACGGTAGCAACGGTCACTGTTCATCAAGAGGCAACCCAACACCGGCTAGCTACGTCTCGCACGGGGGCTCGATCAGCTTCAGTAAGCAGCAGCAGTGATCGATCACTCGGTTCAATTAGCAGCAGCAGCGAAGGAATCGCTCAGGTTCAGTCAGTAGCGAATGAATCGCTCGGGTTCAGTTAACAGCCAAGGGATCGATCGCTCGGGCTCAGTAACATGCGATCGCTCGGGTTCAGTTAGCCAACGCCTTGCACACACGCGCGTACACGAGAGAAACGCGCAAACCACAGTGCATCGCTCGGCCCTGACCACCCACCGTAACTGGGAACTCCCCGATATTTTCCTCGCCCTTGCTTCTACCATGATTTTTCCCGTCATGGACGGCCCAAAGAATGTCATGCAGCTGCGTCTCCGGCCCGCCCAGGACGAAAAGCCCATTTTTTGTCATGATTTTTTGTCATAGAAGTAGGAGCCCACCACATCTATGATGATACCGGGTTTTGTCACAATTATCGTCATAGAAGTGTCATAAGCATGACATAATTTTTTTTCGTTCGGCCCAAAATGTCACGGATGTGTCTTTTTTTGCAGTGCTAATAATGCATATGATCATCACACTTCTATTTACTTACAACTCAATACTAGAACAAAAATATGACTCTATATGAATGCTTCCGGCAGTGTACCGGGATGTGCAATGATCTAGCGTGACATGTATAAAAAATATGAACGCCGGCGGAGCCACAATTACTATGCCAACTATATGATCATGCAAAGCAATATGACAATGATGATATGTGTCATAATAAAACGGAACGGTGGAAGTTGCATGGCAATATATCTCGGAATGGCTATGAAAATGCCATAGTAGGTAGGTATGGTGGTTGTTTTGAGGAAAGGTATAAGGATTGTTTAATGCACCAGCGAAAGTTGCGCGGTACTAGAGTGGCTAGCAAAAGTGGAAGGGTGAGAGTGCGTATAATCCATGGACTCAACATTAGTCATAAAGAAATCACATACTTATTGCAAAAGTTTATTAGCCCTCAAAGCAAAGTACTAGTACACATGCTCCTAGGGGGATAGATTGGTAGGAAAAGACCATCGCTTGTACCTGACCACCACTCATAAGGAAGACAATCAATAATAAATCATGCTCCAATTCCATCACTTAACGAGAGACCATACGTGCATGCTTCGGGAATCACAACCCTTAACACAAGTATTCTTACTAAACCACAATTACTAACTAGCATGACTCTAATATCACCATCTTTATATCTCAAAACAATTGCAAGGAATCAAACTTCTCATATATTCAATGATCTTCATGAAAGTTTTTATTATATCCCTCTTGAATACCCATCATATTAGAACTAAATTCATAACCCAAGCAAATTGCCATACTATTTATAAGACTCTCAAAATAATATAAGTGAAGCATGAGAGTTCATAAATTTCTTCAAAATATAATCATCGCCGTGCTCTAAAAGATATAAGTGAAGTTCTAGAGCAACTGCCTAGCTCAAAAGACATAAGTGAAGCTCGAAGAGTATTCTAATAAATTCACAATTAATGTGTGTCCCTCTCAAAAAGGTGTGTCCAGCAAGGATGATTGTGGCAAACTAAAAAGCAAATAAAGTAAAGACTCATATAATACAAGACGCTCCAAGCAAAACACATATCATGTCGTGAATAAAAATATAGCCCCAAGTAATTACCGATGTAGCGATCCGACCTCAGATGGTCAAATCTCTGTGTTCAAGTGTCATCCCTGGATCGGTAATGCTGACACACACAGTACTCGAAGGATTTATAATAGAGTGCAATCACACACTTATTACATCGAATGTCTCAAAAGAGAACTTATTACAATAAATATGGCTTAAGGCCATCTATAGAAGATAACAGCGGAAGGCTTGGAAGATAAAGTGAGTCCATCAACTCCAACGGCATAGCTGAGTGCATGACAACGACCTAGCGCACCTTACTCTTCATCTGAAAAGTCTGCAACATGATATGTTGCAGCCCGAAACGGGTCAGCACATGGAATATGCTGGCAATATAACACAATAGAGCAAGGAACAGATAATTGCTATCACTACATGAAAGCTCTAGGGTTATATTGTTTTGCGAAAAGCCAAATTTTCCCTACATCAAAGGAATATGTTTTATTTAACTATCATGGTAGTTGTTAAACATTGAGAAGGTAAATCCCCATCTCAATCCCAATTAAAAGTAATCATTAAACCCAACAAATTAATTTAGAGTGATGAGATCAAATCAATAATTCAAGTACCAGATACTCAAGATGTCCATAACCGGGGACACGGCTAATCATGATTAGTTTATACACTCTGCAGAGGTTTGTGCACTTTTCCCCACAAGACTCGATCTCCTCCATTGGATTTCTCGCACTACATGGTGTTTGAGAAACGGATGACCGAGACACAGTCTTTCAGAAGCATTTACTCTTTACTCTGGGTAGACAGTTACACCTACTTTCCCCTACATCTGCTAGCCTACCACTGAAAGAGGTCCTGCAATATACTCAACTATGCTAGAGCCCATAATAGCTTGTGGTTGCACACGGAAGTTTCTAGCATGAATAATCTTATGATCCCTTTGAGCCTGGGGGGCGAACCAAAAAGACAACACTGGTATATCCCCAGGTGCCTGCAACCAATCCACCCAGATGTGTATTTTAGTAGCCACCTTAAGTTAACCATTAATTAACAATCTCACATCTGTCATGGATACACTCAAACCCAATCCACGTCTACGAGCATAGCATGGCAATATAAGCATAACGTAGAAGTAACTCCCAAGGGTTTGATAGTAAAGGGCAATAGGTTCTACCTCATCATCTACTTCCCGATACCCACAAGTTAAACACATCCTAATCATGCAGTGTTTGAGGATTGAAACTAATGCATAAAAACTAGGTATGAAAAGAGTATGATCAATGTGTTACTTGCCTTGCTGACGATCTGCAAACCCAAGAGACTCGTAGTAGCACGCTTCGCACTCCGGGAATTCTATCGCAAACAAACAATAGCATACATAAGCAATCAAGCATAGATGCAAGGGTAAAACTCAAATAAGAAGATCAAATCTTAAAGTTCAACTGAAGAGATTCGATCTGCAAAAAGAACCAATGGAATCGGAGCTACGAAACTGAAACTACGGTCAAAAGAACTTTGAAAAAAAATCTGCTTGAAACCAAATTTTAAATTGTCAAAATCATGTTCAAGTTGATTAAACAGAAAGAGGGGTTCGAGACGAAGATTTTGGCGTTGGTTTCACTGGATTTGGACGAACGGTTTAGAAACGGCGAGGGTTTGAAGATCAGGGGCTGATCTGCGATAAAAGTAATCACGGATAGGTCCCTGGCAGAAAAAGAAAAAAACTATCGGACGAACGTCCGCTAACAGAGATGAACGGGCGAAAATGTTCGTTAAAACGAACGAACAAACGAACTAAACCGAGAAAACCGAACCGATCTAATGAAATAAAAAAAACCGAACTAGGGTTTTAAAAAAAACCGAGACGGTTTTTACCTAAACCAAAAAAAAACCGGCGGCGGCGGCGACGAGATCCGGCGGCGGCGGCGCGGCTCCGGCGACGCGGGCGGGGCGGCGAAGCGGGCGGGGCGGCGGCGGCGGCTAGCGCGGGCGGCGGCGGCAGGAGGTGGCGGCGCGGGCGGCTGCGGGCGGCGGCGGCGCTGGCGGCGGCAGGAGGCGGCGGCGGGCGGCGGCTGCGGGGCTGCTGCTGCTGCTTGGAGGGGAGAGGGGGGCGGCTTATAAAGGCCCGTGGGGCGACTTGGGGGAGGGGGCGGCGACTGCCGTGGCCGGCTCGGACTCCGGCCGGAGTCCGGCGTGAGCACGGCGCGGGGGAAGGCGGCGCGGCTTGCTGGGCCGGCCTGCTCGGCCCAGCCGAGCGAAAGTTTTTTTTTTTTAAAAATAAATTAATTCCGCCAAAGAAAAATCCTAAATAAAATATAAAAAAATCTAAAAATGCCAAAAACAATTTTCACCGTCTAAATAGAATATTTAGAACAAAGTGAACATTTCTCGGCCTAAAAATGCAATTTTAAAAACAATGCATATTTTTCTAATTCAAATAAAATAGCAATAAAATCCAAATAAAATTATTTATTTGATTTTAACATTTTTCCTCCAATATTTCTTTTATTTTGGAGAAGTCATATTATCTCCTCTCATATGTTTTTAATATGAAATATTTTGGAAAGAAAAATAAATAAAACCAAAATGATCCTCTTTTCAATATTTGAGAAAATTCAAATATGAAAATAATAAAATCCCCAACTCTCTCCGTGGGTCCTTGAGTTGCTTAGGATTTTTAGGGTCATAATAAAAATGCAAATAAAATATGATATGCATATGATGACCTATGTATAACATTCCAAATTGAAAATTTGGGATGTTACAACCGATGGATTGCAGACAAAAGAGGGGATGCCATCCAGGGCATCCCCAAGCTTAGACACTTGGTTCTCCTTGAATAATACCTTGGGGTGACTTGGGCATCCCCAAGCTTAGGCTCTTGCCACTCCTTATTCCTTAGTACCTCAAAAATTTACCCAAAACTTGAAAACTTCACAACACAAAACTCAACAGAAAACTCGTGACATCCATTAGTATAATAAAACAAATCACCACTTTCGGTACTATCGTAAATTTATTCCAATTTCATATTAGCATTATATCTACTGTATTCCAACTTCACCATGGTTCATACCCCCCGATACTACCCATAGATTCATCAAAACAAGCAAACAACGCATTGAAAACAGAATCTGTCAAAAACAGAACAGTGTGTAATAACCTTAATATTGCTCATACTTCTGTAACTCTAATAATTCTGAAAACATAGGACGACCTGGGAAGTTTGTATATCAATCTTTTGTAAAAAAAAATAGAGCAAAAACTCATTTCTGTGAATTTACAAAATTCCATAACTGGGCGCAAAAGTTTCTGTTTTTTCACAGAATCAAATCAACTACCTTCCAAATCATCCCAAAGGTCTTACTTGGCATAAACACTAATTAAAACATAGAAACCACAATCATAATAGTAGCATAATTGTGTAATTGTAGGAAAACAGAAGGAGAACAAGAAAAACAAAAATAACATTGGGTTGCCTCCCAACAAGCGCTATTGTTTTACGCCCTTAGCTAGGCATATTGCATAGGTCTAAGTATTGTCATATTTGGTATTCAATCCATAAGTAGCCCTCATAATAGATTCATATGGTAACATAATTTTCTCTCTTGGGAAGTGTTCCATGGCCTTCCCTAATGGAAATTGAAATCTAATATTTCCTTCTTTCATATCAATAATTGCACCAATCGTTCTAAGGAAAGGTGTACCAAGAATTATAGGGCATGTAGGATTGTAATCTATATCAAGCACAATGAAATCTACGGGCACATAATTCCTATTTGCAAAAATAATAACATCATTAATTCTTCCCATAGGTTTCTTAATAGTAGAATCCGCTAAGTGCAAATTTAAAGAACAATCATCAAGTTTATGGAAACCTAGCACATCACATAAAGGTTTTGGAATAGTAGAAAAGCTAGCACCCAAATCACATAAAGCATAGCACTCATAATCTTTAATCTTAACTTTATTAGTAGGTTCCCATTCACCATAAAGCTTTCTAGGGATTGAAACTTTGAACTCAAGTTTTTCTTCAAAAGATTTCATCATAACATCAACCATATGTTTAGTAAAAGCCTTATTTCGATTATAAGCATGAGGTGAATAAAGCATGGATTGCAACAAGGAAATACACTCAATCAAAGAACAAATATCATAATTAAAGTCCTTGAAATCCAAAAGAGTGGGCTCATCACTAGTTAAAGTTTTGACCACGCCAATCCCACTTTTATCAATTTTTTCATTAAGATCATCACCCTCCAAATTATTGGGACACCTTCTAGCTAAAGTTGACTATTCTCCAGTCCCTTATTCATTTTTATATTATCAAACAAAGAGTCAATAGGAGTCACACCAATCACTTTAAGATCTTCATCATGATTATCACAAAAACTAGAAGAACATGCTTTATCTAGCCAATTTCTCTTAGCTCGCATTCTAGTGGTTCTCTCCCTACTTTCATTAATAGAAATTTGAATAGATTTCAGAGACTCATTAATATCAAGCTTGGGTGTCATAGATCTAATCTTAAAGGAATCAATCTCATGAGAAATTCTATCAATGTTTCTAGCCAAATCATCAATCTTAAGCAATTTTTCATCTACCATGGCATTGAAAATCTTTTGAGAATTAATGAAATCTTTAATATTGTTCTCAAGATCAGAGGGTATCTTATTATAATTTCCATAAGATTTTTGTAGGAATTACCATAATTATTAGAGGAATTACTAGTAAATGACCTAGGATTAAAATTGCCTCTATACGCGTTATTACCAAAATTGTTCCTACCAACGAAATTCACATCCATAGATTCATTATTTTTCTCAATCAAAGTAGACAAAGGCATATCATTAGGATCAATAGGAGCACCCTTGCTAGCAATCAATTTCATAAGTTCATCCATCTTTCCACTCATAGTATTAATTTCTTCAATAGCATGCACTTTTTTAGTAGAAGATCTTTTGGTATGCCACTGAGAGTAATTTTCCATAATATTATCTAGGAGTTTAGTAGCTTCTTCTAATGTGATTTTCATAAAAGTACCTCCCGCGGCAGAATCTAAAAGATTTCTAGATGCAAAATTCAATCCAGCATAATTTTTTTGTATGATCTTCCATAAACCTAAACCATGAGTAGGGCAATTTCTTATCATTAACTTCATCGTCTCCCATGATTGTGCAACATGTTCATGATCAAGTTGCTTAAAATTCATTATATCATTCCTAAGAGAGACGATCTTAGCGGGAGGAAAATACTTGGAAATAAAAGCATCCTTACACTTATTCCATGAATCAATACTATTTTTAGGCAAGGATGAAAACCAAGTTTTAGCACAATCTCGTAGTGAGACCGAAATAGCTTCAATTTGACAATATCATTATCCACATATTTTTTCTTTTGCATATCACAATTCAACAAAAGTATTAAGATGGGATGCAGCATCTTCATTAGGACTACCAGAAAATTGTTCTTTCATAACAAGATTCAACAAAGCGGCATTAATTTCATAAGATTCCGGACTAGTGGCGGGAGCAATCAGAGTACTAATAATATCATTATTATTAGTGTTGCAAAAAGCACACAATTTAGTATTTTCTTGAGACATTGTGGCAAAGCAAGTAATCTAGCACACAAGCAAACAAGAAGCAAACAAAAAAGGCAAATGGAAAGAAGGCAAATAAAAAGGCAAATATTTTTTGTGTTTTTCTGAAAATGTTTTAGAAGTGGGGAAGAAAATGAGATGCAGATGGCAAATAATGTCAGTGCAAGAGATGAGATTTTATGATAGGTACTTGGTAGGCTTGATGTAGATCCTCCCCGGCAACGGCGCCGGAAATTCTTCCTGCTACTTCTTGAGCTTGCGTTGGTTTTTCCCTTGGAAAGGGTGATACAACAAAGTAGAGATAAGTATTTCCCTCAGTTAAGAACCAAGGTATCAATCTAGTAGGAGGAACAGACAAGTCTCCAATGATAACACCTACACAAACAAACAAATACTTGCACCCAACGCGAAAAAGTGGTTGTCAATCCCTTCACGGTTACTTGCAAGGATGAGATCTGATAGAGATTGATATAAAAGATAAGTAAAAGTGCAAAATTAGATAAAGGTAAATAAATTGCAGCAAGGTATTTTATGTTTTTGGTTTTATAGATCTGAAAATAATATGATAAAAGATAGACCCGGGGCCATAGTTTTCAGTAGAGGCTTCCCACTTGAAAGAAAGCATACGGTGGGTAAACAAATTCCTGTTGAGGAATTGATAGAAAATTGAATAATTATGTAGATATCCAAGGCAATGATCATCTATATAGGAATCACGTCCAAGACAAGTAGACCAACTCCTACCTACATCTACTACTATTACTCCACACCTCGACCGCTATCCAGCATGCATCTAGTGTATTAAGTTAACAAGAACGGAGTAACGCCTTAAGCAAGATGACATGATGTAGAGGGATAGATCCAATCAATATGAATAAACCCCATATTTTTATCCTTAATGGCAACAATACAATACGTGTCATGTCCCCTTCTGTCACTGGGATTAAGCACCGCAAGATTGAACCCATCACAAAGCACCTCTCCCATTGCAAGAAAAATCAATCTAGTTGGCCAAACCAAATCAATAAATCGAAGAGAAATAGTAAGCTATATAAATCATGCATAAAAGAGTTCTGAGAATACTCAAATAATATTCATAGATAATCTGAACATAAACCCACAATTCATCGGATCTCAACAAACACACCGCAAAAGAAGATTACATCGAATAGAACTCCAAGAACATCGAGGAGAACATTGTATTGAAGATCAAAGAGAGAGAAGCAGCCATCTAGCTACTGGCTATGGACCCGTAGGTCTGTGGTAAACTACTCACACATCTTGGAGGGGCTGCAAGGTTGATGTAGAAGCCCTCCGTGATCGAATCCCCCTCCGGCGGAGTGCCGGAAAAGGCCCCAAGATGGGATCTCATGAGAACAGAAGCTTGCGGCGGCGAAAAAGTATTTTTGGTGTGCCCTCTGGTCTACAGGGAATATCTGGGTATTTATAGAAGAAGAATTAGGGTTAGAAGTGCCATGATGGGCCCACAAGCTCGGGGGCGCGCCGAAGCTTCTAGGGTGTCTTGTGGTCCAAGAAAAATCCTCAAAAAGTTTCATTCCATTTGGACTCCGTTTGATATTAATTTTCTGTAATGGCAAAAACAAGGAAAAAACAACAACTGGCACTTGGCACTAGGTTAATAGGTTAGTCCCAAAAAATGATATAAAATAGCATGATAATGCATATAAACATCCAAGATGGATAATATAATAGCATGGAACAGTAAAAAATTATAGACACGTTGGAGACGTATCAGTGCTCTGGCTTAAGCTGATCATCCTCCTCGATCTATCTCTATAGGTCTTAGTGCCCAATATGTAAACTGCTTCACCGAGGTCCTTCATTGAAAACTTTCCACTCAATGAGTCCTTCACTGAGTTCAGCATTGAATCATCATTTCCGATCAGCAATATGTCATCCACATATAGGATCAAAAACACTACCGAGCTCCCACTTAACTGCTTGTATAAACAAACATTCTCTTCACTTTTGATGAAACCGAGACTAGTGATGACCTCACCAAAATGAATATTCCAACACCGATATGCTTGCCTCAACCCATAAATGGATCTCTTGAGCTTGCATACCTTACTAGTGCTAGTCGGATCGACAAAACCCTCGGGCTGTATCATATACACATCCTCGGTTAAATATCCGTGTAGGAAAGCCATTTTGACATCCATCTGCCATATCTCGTAATCAAAATATGTAGCTATAGCTAGTACAATCCTCACTGAGTTCAGCATCACTATCGACAAGTAAGTCTTATCGTAGTCAATTCCTTGAACTTGTCCATAACCTTTAGCGACAAGCCAAGCTTTGTGGATCTGAACATTTCCATCCACATAGGTTTTCTTCTTAAAGACCCATTTGCAACCAATGGCTGTTATGCCAGGTAGCGGATCAATCAAGTCCCAGACTTGATTCTCATCCATGCACTTTAACTTAGATCCCATGGCCTCTAGCCATGCCTCGGAATCTGGGCTCACCATCGATTCCGCATACGTGGTCGACTCGTCGCTTTCTAGCAACAATACATCACACACTCTGTGCAATCTTTCCGACCTCCGTGGTTCCGGTGCCGCTTCCGCTACTGGTTCCCTGATCGACACCAGTATGATCTCATTACTAGCCGAGTCGTCCCCGAGTGGTCCCCGAATTTCTTCGAGTCATACTGTCCTCCCAGTGGTTTCCCGACTGAGAAACTCTTTCTCAAGGAAAACCCCGTTCCGAGCAACAAACAATCTGTTCTCTTCCCAGTTGTAGAAACTGTATCCCAAGGTTTCCCTCGGATATCCCACGAATATGCATTTATCCGACTTGGATGTAAGCTTGTCTGACATAAGTCGCTTGACAAATGCTTCACAACCCCAAATCTTTAGAAAAGACAAACTGGGACTCTTCCTGGTCCACATCTCATGTGGTGTCTTGTCTACGGATTTTGATGGTACCCTGTTAAGTGTGAAAGTTGCAGTTTCTAGAGTGTATCCCCAGAATGAAAAGTGTAAATCCGATTTGCTCATCATAGACCGGACCATGTCCAACAAGGTCTGATTCCTCCATTCCGATACACCATTTCTCTGTGGTGTACCCGAAGGTGTGAGCTGAGGTACTATACCTCGGCTTTTCAGATGATTATCAAAATCCTGGCTCATGTACTCACCTCCATGTTCAGATCATAGAAGCTTTATAGTCTTGCTGAGCTGATTTTCCACTTCGTTCTGAAACTCTTTGAACTTCTAAAACTTTCCGACTTGTGCCTCATCAAATAGATATATCCATATCTACTCAAGTCATCGGTAAAAATCACGAAGTACTGATAGCCACCTCTGGCAGTTGTGCTCATTGGACCACACACATCGCTGTCTATAAGCTCCAACAACTCGGACACCCTCTCGCAACTCTTTACAAAAGGAGACTTAGTCATGTTGCCGAGCAAGCATGATTCGCATGTCTTGAATGACCTGAAGTCAGACAAAATTAGGAGTCCATCATCATGGAGCTTCTTCATGCATTTCAGACTAATGTGTCCAAGCCGGCAATGCCAGAAGTATGTCAGAATTATCTCATTAGGCTTATGCCTCTTGACATTCATGTTATAGACCGGTTCCATTTCTAGATTCAATATAAATAGCCCATCAACAATGGGTGCATAGCAGTGGAACATTCCATTCAGAGATATCAAACAACCATTGTCCTTTAAATTGACTTCATGACCCTAACTCATCAAGCATGAGGAAGAAATAATGTTCCGACTAAGTGCAGAAATGTAATAACAATTATTGAATTCCAAAATAAATCCAGAAAGAAGCTGGAGATGCATCGTGCCGACCTCCAAAGCAACAACTCTTGCTTTGTTGCCGACCCTGATGTCAATCTCCCCTTGTGCCACATGCCTAGTTCTTTCCAGCCCCTGCATCGAGTTGCAAATATGAACAACCGATCCGGTATCAAATACCCAAGAGCTACTAGGAGGTATGTCAACAAGGTAAATGTCTATAACATATGTAACAAGTGTACCTTTGCCTGAAGAAGCATTTTCGGCCTTCTTGCCATGCTCAACAAGCCACTTGCTACACTTTCTCTTCCAGTGGCCAGGTTCCTTGCAATGATAGCAAATGGTCTTCGAGTCCGGTCCCGACTTTGGCTCAGCGGCAAAGGTTACCGTCTTCGTGCCCTTTGGCTTAGCCTTCTTCTTGGACCAACTCTTCTTTAACTTAGTCGATTTCTGCACCATCAATACTTGATGCGTGCCTTTCTTAATATCCTGCTCTGCCACCTTGAGCATCCCATGCAATTCGCTGAGCTTCTTATCCATACTGTGCATATGATAGTTCGAAATGAATGTCCCATAGCTAGGTGGAAGAGAACCTAGAATTGCATCTGTAGCTAGCTCATCCAAGAGCTAGAAGCCTAACCGATCCAAAGCTTACACGTATCCAATCATCTTGATCACATGCGGGCTCAGTGGATCACCTTCCTTCATCTTGCAATCCATCAAGGATCGCCAGACGTTGAACCTTTCAGTTCTAGCATGTACCTGAAACATGCTCTTGAGACTCTCGATCATATCGAAAGGTCCAACATCTTTGAAATGTTGCTGCAAATCGGGCTCCATACAAGCCATCATGAGGCAACTAATCTCGTTTGATTCATCAACGAGTTTCTGATAGGCATTACTGGTTGTGGCATTAGCATTATCGGTAGGTTCCTCTGGAAGTGGATCCTCTAGAACAAGTTCCTTTTTTCGTACTTGAGAACAATTCTCAATTTTCTATTCCAGGTGGTAAAGTTTGTTCCATTCAGTTTATCCTTTTCCAGAATTGATTTCAATGCAAAGTTGGGTTGAGCAGGTGGTGCCATTGATCTACAATAGAGAAATATGCAATCACTAAGAAATGTGTTTATGTAGAGTAATTCAAGCCATAAACAGAAATACTCCCACTGAAGTCAGCATCCCGCCGCGAACTCTGAGTGATTCAGGATCCGACTAGCGCATGCGACTAGTGGGCTTTAGCATCACTGCTAGCCAATGTGCCTATCCGGTAAGCAACTCCTTGCTAATCATATCTCTATACGGCTCCTGTCGGTCAGGTATGTATCTTATACGCCGGCTCCCAACCTTCCTTGCCACAAGGCCCAAAGTTGTTTTGATAGCCTTGTTAAGTTAACCTAATGCACTACATGTCCGTGTCCAGCACGAACTGTTCAGTTCAAGGACACCTAGTAGCACCCCAATTTTATGAGCCCACTATTAGACGTACTTGACGTGCGAAGGTGCAACATCTGGGATGTCAATTCGCTTGCTATTAACGAGGGATCTTTCTACCATTTTAACATGCATAAAAACTAAGAAGCATAACAATCACAAATAAACATATTTTGTGAAATAGTATGGCTCCTTCATGGACATCCTTCCTCAGTGGCTCCAACTCCGATGACAAGGTCAGCACTCCATCTTGTACGTCACGCTGGGACGCCAAAGCCTCGAACTTGATCTCTGTCCTCCAAGTACTACAACTAGTAATGAATTTTACAGAGAATTACAACTCGACACGCAGGTTGTTATTCATTATAATGATAGCACTTTGGCTCCTGCCGTCTGACAAATCATGACGCGCATGCCATGTATAATTTACACACATGCATCACATACACATGAGCCATACTATTCACATCAAACCTGCAAAACAAAGTTATGCATAGAATCGCATTTTACCAGTTTGAGTGATCGTGTATGAAATACAAGGCGCTACACATACAGTGGTCTTGTCTGTACTCCGATCACGCCTAATTTTCCGATCTGACCGATGATGTCCTGCAAGGGCACAGGGTTGTTGTAGCACTTTCTTGTGATAAGTAGAGTGTCGAATTCACAGGGAGCAAATAGGAAGACACTACCAACCCCGCAACTACGTTGTGTGTGTAGCTACGTTCGCACCCAAACCATAGTTTGGAAATAGCCTATTCTATCGGTTGCTACCGAAACAATAATAAAGGGGGATTTAACTAGGCTAGAAACTTGGACAGAAAATATACTAAACTAGAACACAAAATAAAAGGGGTTGTATTTGTAGGATTGAATAGAGCAAAAGGCGGTATCTAGGCTTTCGGTCTCACTAGTACTAGAGGAGCATCTCTGTGGCATACAAGTATTATAGACTACTAAACGTTCTCCTATGGTTTGCATCCGCGGTCTTTCACTCCTAGGTGTACTAGACATAACATCGCGTCAAGGTCACACGCAGTTGTCAATAATACACAACGGAACCAAAAGGATCATGAAGTTCATCTATCTACTCTGTGTATGTGCAAGTAACATACATGCAACATGAAAGAGAGTAAATACTAAACGAAGCGACAAAGACTAGTTGTGCATACTAGATCATACCTCAACCTAGAACCGGATCAATCACTCACACATAGATGAATAGGCACACAAAGAGGAATGATTTATTGCTGCCATCAACATGTTCAATCTTACAAAATACATATGCGAGGACGAAGATGGAGATGGAGATGGGCACCAACGCCCGGTGATGGCGGCGACGACTCCTCCTCCTCTTGCATAGCCTTCGTGGTGATGGTGATGGAGGGAGAGGCCTCCCTCTAGATGAGATGGGAGAGCCTCTTGACGTCTATGAGAACTTGTGGTGGAATGAGGATGATGATCCCGGCGGCTAGGGTTGGAGTTCTTCATATAGGATGCCTCCTTGGGTCTCCTTCGTTAATGTAGTCTCCTCCCCTTCATCCAAGGGCTCCAGGGGAGTCAAATCCATGCCCAAATGATGCCTTATTTGCAAAAGATCCCGTAGTAACAAATTGGGATGAAATCGGAGCAAGATCGGGAAAGTTCTGGCCAAATTACGAAGCTCTCTGGAGATCATACGAGCGCCCAAATGAGCGCCTACGGTCGTATGGAAGGTCGTCTTCCGTTCTGGACTCCGGGAGCATTTTCGTATTTTGGTCGCCATTTCTTCATACGAACTCCGATTTTGATGTTCTTGGGCTTGTTGGATTGATAGAGAAAAGCCCGATGCGTTTGTGGCCTTGGACATTCAATTTGGACACTTTAATAAATGTCAAATCATCAAGTACTCCATATGGCCTTTATCTGGTGCCTGGAACTTCTCCGCTTGACTCCCAACTTGGTTCTTTTGATGTGCCAAGTCCATGAACATGCCAATACACCTACAAAGAGCACAAAACAAAGGGAAAGTAATAAAAACTAAATAAGAATATAAGTTGTGCAACAAACTTGGTAAAACGAGTAAATACTGAAAACTGTGCATTGGGGACATGTATAAGTGCTAGATGGATATGTTATGAGGGATTTTTGCTCTAGAATATACTCCAAAAAGTATGCATATATCCACTCATCAACTTCCCCAAGATTTAACCTTGCTCGTCCTCGAGCAAGAAGGTTGATAAACCAAAGTTATCCATCTAGCTGATCAATAGGATTGTTTCCCATGGGCGTATCCTTGTCTTCTCTGCAAGCTATAAGCAAGACGGATCATATTTGACAAGGTAGCATATGCTCAGCTAGGTAACGCATATACATTTTGATGCAATCCATGAGAGCTTTTGTAAAAATTTATATGCTCATTGTCAAAGTTTAATCTAGCATGAAAACAGATACTTGGATCCTCTTACTTAATAGCTTATTTATTTATTTTTGTTGTCTTTCTTTTTATACAAACTTGAACACAGAGAGTTGTCAAAAAGTCAAGATATAGAGTTTCTCATCACCTCCCACTAATGTTCTCGAGTCAAGGCTCTCAGGAACTTACTTCAATCATTGTTTGATGAAACTTTTGTTGCCGGGTGACGAGATCATGCCGAAGAAATGATCATGCATAAGGTTTCGCAGTGGCTGAATTTTGGGTAATATGGACCAATATGTTCTCTTTTTCAAGCTCTTGTGATAAGTACCCTTTACTTACCACATACACACCATTTCAAGAGAAAGTTGAATAATATTCGATGTAGATGTAGTGTTGCTACTACATACGGTAACAAACGCATAGCTGAAATCCGAGCCAAAATTCTGGTGGATCGTTCATTGGCGAGCGGAGTTCTCAGCATAACATCAAGAAAGGTGACGAAGCTACATTTACACATGTACACATGCATAGACTAGCAAGGCCATAGCACTAGCGAGAAGCTGAAGCACCATGTAAAAATACAAACACATATTTTGGCATAATCTCATTCACCTTTCAATTAAGTTCATTTAGACAATTTTATCCACAAGGGCTATCGAGTCTATTATATCAAACACCATTGGGTTTAGCTACTCCATAACTCTTTCTTTTTTAAACAATTCTAACAAGTGTCAAACTTTTATTCAACCATCATCATTGTCCCCGTTTTTGTAAAAGTAGAGATCATGGAAATGTCTTTTAAAGGATCACAAGATTGTTCTCCAGCTAAGTAAAAACTTGAAAAAAGTGCATAAAAACATTAACTTGGCAATATGGGGCCTAACTTAAGCAATTGATTCCCTTATACAAATATAGAGCAATCATACTTAAGCAAGCATGTGAAACAGCGGGACACATGATTGCATAGTTGCTACTGGTGAGCTGCGTTGAGATTTCCCCAAAGAGGAGGGGATGATGCAGTACAGTAGAGATAAGTATTTCCCTCGGTTAGAAACCAAGGTTATCAATACAGTAGGAGAACCACGCAACAACTAGTTTGCAGCACCTACATACAAAATAGCAAATACTTGCACCCAATGCAAACAAGGGGTTGTCAATCCCTTGGCGGTTAATCGCAAGGACCAAATCTCATAGTGATAGATGGATAAATAGAAACAAAAAAATAAGATAAGTAAATAAAAGTGCAGCAATATTTTTTTGGATTTTTAATATATTATTTAAATAGACCCCAGGGCCATAGTTTTCACTAGAGGCTTCTCTCTTGAAAATAGCATACGGTGGGTAAACAAATTACTGTTGGGCAGGCAATTGATAGAAAAGTAAATAATCATGACGATATCTAAGGCAATGATCATGTATATAGGCATCACGTCCAAGTCAAGTAGACCGACTCTTGCCTGCATCTAGTACTATTACTCCACACATCGACCGCTATCCAGCATGCATCTAGAGTATTAAGTTCATAAAGAACGGAGTAACGCCTTAAGCAAGATGACATGATGTAGACAAAGTAAACTCAATTAATATGAATAAACCCCATATTTTTATCCTTAGTGGCAACAATACAATACGTGTCATGTCCCTTTCTGTCACTCGGATTGAGCACCGCAAGATCGAACCCATCACAAAGCACCTCTCCCATTGCAAGAAAAATCAATCTAGTTGGCCAAACCAAATCAATAGATCGGAGAGAAATACAAAGCTATAATAATCATGCATAAAAGAGTTTAGAGAAGACTCAAATAATATTCATAGATAATCTGATCATAAAGTCATAATTCATCGGATCCCAACAAACACACCACGAAGAGTGATTACATCGAATAGATCTCCAAGGACATCAAGGAAAACATTGCATTGAAGATCAAAGAGAGAGAAGAAGCCCTCTAGCTACTAGCTATGGACCCGTAGGTCTATGGTAAACTACTCACACATCATCAGAAGGGCATCAAGGTTGATGTAGAGCACCTGCATGGTTGAATCCCCCTCCGACAGAGTGCTAGAAAAGGCCCCGGATGGGATCTCTCGAGAACAGGAACTTGCGGCGGTGAAAAAGGCTTTCTGGTGGCTGTCTGTTGGTTTCCCGATTTTGGAGAAATGGTAGAGGCGGAATTAGGTCAAAAGGTTGTATGTGGGCCCCACAAGCCACCAGGGCGCGCCTACCCCCCTGGGCATGCCCTGGTGCCTTGTGGGCTACTCCTTCATTTTCTGGTCTCCTCCCAAACCTTCCAGGGTCTCTTTTGTCCAGAAAAAAATCTCCAAAAAGTTTCGTGGCAATTGGACTTCATTTGGTACTGATATTCTGGAAAACCAAAAAACAGGGAAAAACAGCAACTAGCACTTGGCACTAAGTTAATAGGTTAGTCCCAAAAAATGATATATAATTGCTTATAATTGCATATAAAACATCCAAGATTGATACTATAATAGTATGGAATAATAAAAAAATTATAGATACGTTGGAGACGTATCAATAGTATCTATCATATGAAGATCATTAAACAAAACTCTACACATGCAAAAATAACTTCCCCAAGCTTGGAACTTTGCAAGAACTAATCTCAAGAAAATTATGAAATGAAGAGAGAAAGTGCAGTTTATTAAAGGAGAGTATGGAAAGTGGCTACCACCCCAAGCTTAGATGTAAGCAAGGGTAATAAAACTTTTACTGTTGAAGTGCAAACATTGACAAAGTGCATATAAAAGAAACATGATGAACTATAAAGAGTCATTGGTTCAGAGGCTTCTGAGGTAAATAATAAACATTAAAGTGCAAACGGATGGTTAAAATATAACCTACTGACCTCCACTAGAAGAAATAAATAAACTGGGCATTTTCTTGCCTTTGTACGAGCGCACATACGACCGCTTGTGGTCGTTCGGTCCATCGTCTTTTGCTCTGTTGTGCTACACGACGCCGTCACCCAGCCATACGAGCGCTCGCGTTCGTATGGAACACGGTCTTGCACTCTGGATCTCCGGTCGCTTCTGCCCAAGTGCCAAACGAGTGCTCATACAAGCATACGCGCTCGTATGGAACGTCGTCATTGGCCCTGGCTTTCTGCTTGTGTGCGTTGGCACCTCCCTCGCTCGATACGACAACGCATACGACTATGAGCGGTCGTATAAAACACCGTCATTTGCCCTGTTTCGTTTAGAACTTCCTTTTCTTTGAAAATTCCTGCGGGGTTAGCTCCAACACTTGTACTAGGCGGATATTAAAAAGATCCAAAAGTGCAATTATACCACGTATAAAATTTTGAGCAGATGAAAAATTTCACCTAGTGAAGACTTAAACCAAACCAACTTTAATAGCACTCCTTGCAAAGTGCCAATGCAAAAAAATATGAATGCAACTATACTAAAAAGACTCAAGAACTAATAAAAGACTCCTACTTACTTCCGGTTTGCCTCCCGGCAATGCTTTCTTTAAAACCATTCAGCTAGGCTATGATGCTCCATTTATTTCCTTCGACCATGTTTCAGAGTTCCTCATAGCAAATTTTGTCAAAGTCTTACCCGCTTGCGGTGCATCGGCATTATGTAGATGAACAAGTCTTTATTCTCAAACTAGGGTTGATGCACCAGATGAGGTAAGCATGCCTCCTTGATTTTCTGCAGCAAGAGGTTTAGAGGCTTATGTTTAGACTTCAAAATTTTACCTTGGGTACTGTTGCGAGGAAGCACTTCATGAAATTCTTTAGAAGTCAAGAATGCACTCTTCTCCGGTATAATTTCCTGCACCATATCAGTGTGACAAAATGCATAGCCAAGAATTACTGGAGATGTGCAAGGCTTCACTTCTAGTTCATCATGATTGCTAATTCTAGATTCCTTAAACAAGACATCTAATGACTCATAATAATTGGCATCCTCATTTTGATGGTGACATTCCTGCACATAAACATCATTAGCATATTCATCCGAACTAGAAAAATCATAATCATTAGGATTATTATAAATAACATCTTTGTCAGCAAGTATAAGAACCCAACTTTGATGTTCCCATGAACCAGTGTCGTTATAAAAGAGCTCATTAATTTTCTGCGAAGAATTACTAACAAAAGTGGAAGGTAAGAGCAAGTAATCAATCTGTTCCTTCTCTTCGTCCTTGTTGCACATTTCGTTCTCTGCACACACTTGTTCATGTTGCATATGTTGCTCTTTGTAGACCTTCTCTTTTTCAACCTTTGGAGCTATATCAATTTTGCAAACATCATCTGTTGTTGGAGTGGTGCGTCCATGTTTCTTCGAATGTGAAGCTTTGCCAACACATTTCTTCTTGTGCCTCCTACTAGGAGAAATTTTTCTCATTATGTCCTGCACCAACCTGTTTCCTACAGGGTGAGGTCTACAATTTGTAGGTATTTCACAATAAGTGCTTATGGATGCCAACGGTACTTCCATTTGCTTGGTATAATACTCCCATCCTTCTTTTGGTACTTGCAAATGCTCGGTATACTTTTTGAAAATATGCAAGATTGTGTAGTCACAATCAAGATGACATTTTTCACTCAGGTTTTGACATCTTGAGACTTGGAGTAACTTTTAATACAATCATATTCAAGCTCTAGTCCCTCGTCACCTCCTATATCCAATTTCCATTGCTCAGCATTCTTATCAGTTTCATCTAATAATTTCCAACATTGTTTAATAGTTTGATCCATAAAAGCTCCATTGCTAGTAAGATCTAATCTCTTTTTACATTCATTCTCTAGTCCTCCATAAAAGAAATGTATAAGCAGTGATGAAGAAAAATCATGATGAGGACAAGTACGTATTAGAGAGCGGTACCTTCGATAAGCCTTAACAAGACTTTCACCTAGTTTTTGGTTGAAGTTCACAATCATGCGTCTCGCTCCATAAGTCTTCCATTGCGAGTAGAAGCGATCTAAGAATGCGTTAGAAATTTTTTCCCAAGAGTCAAAAGAACCTGCATGATGATTTAATAGCCAATCTTTTGCTTTGGCAGATAATGAAAAAGCGAAAAGCTTAAGTTTCATTCCATCTAGAGTAAAAGCTTTTAATATAAGCACCATGCATAGCTCTTGAAATTGCTACAAATGTTCATACGGATCCTCCGTATCATCACGTGTGAATGGATTACCGCGCATCATACCGATTATTCTCGGATCAATTTCCCAACTCCCTTCGGGTGTTGGTCCCAAGGGTTTAAACATTCTCTCTAGAGCCTTCCCTCTTGCAAGACTGTCAAAGCCCTATAAAGACATCTCAGTAGACATGATGAGTAGATTTAAAAAAACTAAGATAACAACTAACAAAATAAACTCTGTGCGAGTAGGAAGGTAACGTCAAGCGCTATGCTCCCTGGCAATGGCGCAAGAAAATACTTGATGTCCTGCAAGGGCACATGGCTATTGTAGCACTTTCTTGTGATAAGTAGAGTGTCAGACCCACAGGGAGCAAATAGGAAGACACTACCAACCCCGCATTGTCTGCATAGCTACGTTCGCACCCAAACCGTAGTTTGGAAATAGCCTATTCTCGGTTGCTACCGGAATAATAATAAAGGGGGATTTAACTAGACTACAAACTTGGACAAAAAATATACTAACCTAGAACACAAAATAAAAGAGGTTGTACCTGTAGGATTGAATAGAGCAAAAGGCGGTATCTAGGCTTTTGGTCTCACTAGTACTAGAGGAGCATCTCTGTGCCATGTGCAAGTATTATAGACTACTAAACGTTCTCCTATGGTTTGCATCTGTGGTCTATCACTCCTAGGTGTACTAGACATAAATCGCGTCAAGGTCACACGCGGCTGTCAATAATACACAATGGAACCAAAGGATCATGAAGTTCATCTGTCTACTCCGTGTACGTGTAAGTAACATACATGCAACATGAAAGAGAGTAAATACTAAATGAAGCCACAAAGACTAGTTATGCGTACTAGATCATACCTCAAACTAGAACCGGATCAATTACTCACACATAGATGAAGAGGCACACAAAGAGGAATGATTTATTGCTGCCATCAACATGTTCAATCTTACAATATACATATGTGAGGACAGAGATGAAGATATAGATGGGCACCAGCGCGCCCGGCCTATGGCCGGCGCCCGGTGATGGCGGCGGCGGCTCCTTCTCCTCCTCTTGTGTGGCCTTCATGGTGATGGTGATGGAGGGAGAGGCCTCCCTCTAGATGAGATGGGAGAGCCTCTTGACAGCTGTGAGAACTTGTGGTGGAATGAGGATGATGATCCCGACAGCTAGGGTTGGAGCTCTTCATATAGGATGCCTCCTTGGGTCTCCTCCGTTGATGTAGTCTCTTCCCCTTCATCCAAAGGCTTTAGGGGAGTCAAATCCAGGCCCAAATGATGCCTTATCTGCCAAGGATCCCATAGGAACAAACTGGGATAAAATCGAAGCAAGATAGGAAAAGTTCTGGCAAAATTACGAAGTTGTGTGGAGATCATACGGGCGCCCAAACGAGCGGCTACGGTCGTGTGGAAGGTCGTCTTCCGTTCTAGACTCCGGGAGCATTTTCGGATTTTGGTCACCATTTCTTCGTACGAACTCTAATTTTGACGTTCTTGGGCTCGTTGGATTGCTAGAGAAAAGCCCGATGCATTTGTGGCTTTGGACATTCAATTTGAACACTTTAATAAATGTCAAATCATCAAATACTCCACATGGCCTTCATCTGGTGCCTGGAACTTCTCCGGTTTGACTCCCAACTTGATTCTTTTGATGTGCGAAGTCCATGAACATGCCAATACTGTTACAAAGACCACAAAACAAAGTAAAACTAATAAAAACTAAACAAAAATAAAAGTTGTGCAACAAACTTGGTAAAACGAGTAAATACCGAGAACTATGCTTTGGGGACATGTATAAGTCATAGATGGATATGTTATGAGGTTTTTTTTGCTCTTGAATATACTCTAAAAAGCATGCATAAAATCCACTCATCAAGCAATCTTATCGATCATTGTGAATTCGATTCTGATTTATGTTTCACTGTTAACCCCGATGGCGGATACCGACCGGTAGGGGTAGGTTGTGTCACGACCTCATCGATTTTGATTGACAGAAAACATAGCCTCATCGATCCCCATGTGCAATTGATCTCATCAACCGTGCACATAGCCAATCTCATAAACGACAACAGATCTCATCTGGAGCCTCCACATATCAAATATGCATCCAATCTGAATCCAAATCCTATAGCAGAGGCTATGATTCCATTGTTGGGTTCTACGGTAGGGTGCATCGGCTGTAAATTAAAAATTCCTACCCGCAGAACATCCAGGAACATGCTACGAGAGATGAATCACAGATCGTTACCACTAGATGCGCAGTCCCATGCAACAGAAGTAGAGTTGGGGCAACGCGTCTTCGGAGTCGTCTCCTCCTCGTCGATCTCCCACGTAGCTGATCGGATCCCACGAACAAGTTCGCTGGAGCAGCACAAGTGCGCCGCCTCTAACGATATCCATGCGTGCAGGAGGAACGTCATATGGCGTACTGCTAGGTCCGGTCATACAACCGTCGATGAGTGGAGGTGGCTAGTTGCAACACATGCAAAGCCCTAGTGACGGCGCCGAAGCGATCAACAAATGAATGTGCCGCACCTCCACTATATATAGGCATCCGTCGCGGGATCAACACTTGGGCCTCGCATGGATCCTAAAACCCAAAGTCTGTTTAGCCTAGATCCGAGTCCAAGTAAGATCATATCTGACTCGTGGAGTCGTATCCGGCCTCACAGGTTCCTTCCCTTAAGCGCGCGGCCCCTTAGGTTCAAGTCGGCTTGGTCGCATGTCGGATCACCTCTGACCTGCTCGGCTGGTAGCGGCCTCTAGCAAGGCGTGCCAACCACAAAGTAGACAATGAAGCCGGTTGGCGAACCTGTACAACATGTCACACTTCTGTTCCCTTTGCCACAGGATATATGTTGTCGGTCTCAAGGCAAGTATGTTGTGTTTGTACTAGCCCGACCTCTTTCTTATTCCAGTGATGCCGACCACCACTGGTGCAGAGACGTGCTATACAAACAGTTTTTACCCCCTTTCCGCGACGGAGTTTTAAACCGTCGCCAAGTGAGTGTGTGCGGTTGGGGGGTCCTTCCCACACGACCCAGAAACCGTCGGGGATAGGCCCTCCGGTCACACCGGCAGGGGCAAAATGAACTCGTGTGCGATCGCGCGAGGCATCGAAGCCCAATCATTTCAATTTGTATGTACATCCCACATAGTGAATCCCAGAAAAATGTTTCCGTTTGTATGTGTATCACACACAATTTTTTGTGTGGAAACATTTGTGCAAGGTGGCCTAACGCAAACAGTTCTCTGCTGGAAGCTGTGTGTGATTGTTAGTTGATCGAACATGCCTACTTTCTAGAAACCGTGTGGGTTCTTTGAGTTCATCGCCCACGGTGTTGTCTGAGTAACCGTCTGCAATAGAAAACCCCAATAAGCAAGGTAATTAGCCTATTATTTGATAATCCATCTAGTAATCAAATTGTCATTATTATAAAACACACCATATATTTCATATCCGTATAACGGCAACTAGGATTTCATAATCGAATTACATCATATAGCTTCAGCACTCAGTTACACCAAAGAGGGATATAGCTAGCTACGCAATTACACAACAGCACCAAGTTTCACATGCAACATCGAAAACCTTTGGAAAAGTAGCATCATTCACGGTAAATAGACAGATGAATCTCATCTAGGAAACTGCAGAAGCGGAAGGCGAATATTGAGCCTTCAGTGATGTTGAATGTCCTTGCAACTTTATGCCAGTGGCTATGGATAATTGCCCGCCCAACCTTTGTCCTCTTTAGGAAGACTTCAATATTGTACCGTGGGTGTTGAATGAATACCTTGCTCGCCTCTTGACCATGCAGGTGGTTTGAGAGGTAATCATTGGTGAACTGCTTTGAAAAGTACTGAAAACAAAGATATGCATAAATCGCTGTTATAAATTTTGAAATGGCACAAGGGGTAAAAACAAGATAAAAGAGTTAGTACCATCCTATAGTTGACTGATGTCTTCTTCATTGTGCAAACAAAGATCTTGCTATTATTCGTCGCAAGTTTCTTTATCCTAAAAATCTTTCTGAGTTTCTTGACTTGACTGATATTCATGGACATCTCATTTCCCCATATGCAAAATGGGTCGAACAGTGGGTCTAAGCCTGTGACAGCAGGACCTACATGTGCAAGACCAAATTGTAAGAAACCTAAATATTAGAATGATTCCTGCAACTGCAGGATAATGTGCTATTAGCGAAAGGACCATGCATGAGCAAACCTCGATGGTACACCGTAGTGTCTCCCATTGTTTCCCTGCAACACATATAAGGAAGATCTTGATTAGGTTAACTGAGAGTTGCCATACTATCAGTAGAATATGTATTGAGTACAGCCAAATTCGATTTATTTCTCACATGCATAACAATACAAAATTGTACCCGCAACAAATGATAATCAAATTGCAGAATTGAACCAAACAGTTAACTGGACAACACACCAAATGAACCAAAACAGTTAACTGAGCACGACATTGCAGAATAGAACATATACTAGAAGATAAGACAGTTAACGAAACCAAGAATGCTTGAGAACAGTACTACGAAATGTAGCAATTGTTGGACCAGACTGTTAACTGAACATTACATTTCAGAATATCAGATTGCATATTAACATTACAGAGGACAAATCACTAGAAGGCACTGGCGGTGGCCTCCAGAAAACAACACGAACTGTATTTTAAAGTAGACAACCACGTGGCGGTGTCGACGGTGGCCTCGAAGACGAGGTGCTCCTCCAAGATCTGGCAGTGGGCACGCATGGAAGCCATAGCGACCTCGTCCGCGTGTGCGGCCGTGATTTGCTTCTCTGCTGCCAGATGCTACTGAGCTCCACGTTATACTGCGTGCAAAATGGCTATGGGCGGCGCTTAATTGGAGGAAGGGGACAGTGATTTTGGTGGAAGGTGTCGCGCCGTCGGTCGGGGCATGTGGGACGGGGAAGGAGGTGGATGGTGTGGGTGTGTGTGGATTACCTGACCATATCAACGAGGCCGCGTAGCAAGAAGAAGGGTCGCCGACGAGGAGGCGGAGCTGCAAGAAGAAGGGTCGCCGGCGAGGAGGTGACACTGCAAGAAGAAGGGTCACCGGCGAGGAGGCGGCACTTCAAGAAGAAGGGTCGCCGGAGAGGAGGCGGCACTACCAGTAAGCAGCAGTGAAGGTTTGAACTTCAAAAGCAAGGAGGAACAGTGGAAATGTGGCTTTTGGTGGGGTGGGGGGAGGGTGGGGAGATAGATATTTCTGCGGTGGCAGAAAAGTTTCGCTCGGTGCCGTGAGAAACTGGCGCACAAGTGTGGTTCAAGCGCGGGCCGTGGACTGTAGATGACGAAGCTTCCTGCGTAAGCGAGACAAGACGGTGCACCAAGATATTTTATATCGCATCCCACACGATTCTTTCTAGTAAACTGTTTGTGGTATACCTAATTTTTTTTCATTCTGTTTTGAAAGACAAAATGGTGTTACGGAGGGAAAGGATGGTGTCTGAATTGCTAGAACATTTATCTACAGTGAACATGCAACTATATGAATGTCGTGTTAAAATTTGGAATTATTCCGGGTTTGTTTAGCATTTTTATGCATTAATTGAGTTTCTAGGCATTTAATGTGCATAATTCAAATTTGAACTACAAGCACATGCTCCAGTGCACCAAAGTTTGTTGAAAAATCACATGTGTGTCTTTGGGTGAATTTATTGGTCCCATGCAAGAATGGGAATGAAATTCAAACATCTGGGCGTCGTGGCTCGGCCGGAAACATTGAGAAACTTGTTTTTTAAATTCCTGTAAATCCCAAACTTGCCTGAAAATCATGAAACTTGGCATGGTGTCATTTCATGGCACCAACAATGATGTGGTAAAAAAGTTGGCCGAATTGGGACAAGTTTTGGTATAAGCTTCTTGCAAATTGGAGTTTCTCTCAAGAAGGCGTGTGGTTTCGAGACGGAACGTGTCACCTTTGTATGTGAAGCGACATACCCCCCTCTTGATTTTTTACAGAGCAAAAATAGAACTATATGAGTGTCATGTGAAAATTTGGAATTATTCCGGGTTCGTTTGGCCCTTTTTATGCATTAATTGAGTTTCTGGGCATTTAATGTGAATAATTCAAATTTGAACTACAAGAACATGCTCCAGTGCACCAAGGTTGGTTGAAAAATCACATGTGTGTCCTTGGGTGAATTTCTAGGTCCCATGCAAGAAATGGGAATGAAATTCAAACATCTGGGCGTCGTGGCTGGGCCGGTAACATTGAGAAACTTGGTTTTTTAAATTCATGTAAGTTCAAACTCGCCTAAAAATCATGAAACTTGGCATGGTGTCATTTCATGGCACCAACATGCTGTGGTAAAAAAATTGGTCGAATTGGGACATGTTTTGATACAAGCTTCTTGCAAACCGGAGCTTCTCTCAAGAAGACTCATGGTTCCGAGAGGGAACGTGGCACCTTTGTGTGCGAAACGATATACGCTGCCTCCCCCCACCTTGATTTTTTACAGAGGCAACATGGAACTATATGAGTGCCGTGTTAAAATTTGGAATTATTCCGGGTTCGTTTGGCCTTTTTTATACATTAATTAAGTTTCTGGGCATTTAATGCGCATAATTCAAATTTGAACTACAAGCACATGCTCTAGTGCACCAAAGTTGGTTGAAAAATCACATGTGTGTCCTTGGATGAATTTCTAGGTCCCATGCAAGAAATGGGAATGAAATTCAAACATCCTGGAGTCGTGGCTCAGCCGAAAATATTGAGAAACTTGGTTTTTTAACTCCTGTAAATCCAAAACACGCCTGAAAATCATGAAACTTGGCATGGTGTCATGACATGGCACCAACATGCTGTGGTAAAATTGTTAGCCGAATTGGGACAAGCTTTGGTATAAGCTTCTTGCAAACCGGAGCTTCTCTCAAGAATGCTCGTGGTTCCGAGAGGGAACGTGTCATCTCCGTGTGCGAAACGACATACACTGCCTTCTCCCGCCTTGATTTTTTTACACAGGTAGCTTAGACCAATAGGAGTTTCATGCTAAATTTTGGAATTATTCCGGGTTCATTTGGCCTTTTTATACATTAATTGAATTTCCAGGCATTTAATGCACATAATTCAAATTTGAACTACAAGCACATGCTCTAGTGCGCCAAAGTTAGTTGAAAAATCATTTATGTGTACTTGGGCGAATTTATATGTCCCATGCAAGAAATGGGAATGGAATTCAATCATCTGGGCGTCTTGGCTCGGCCGGAAACATCGAGAAACTTGGTTTTAAAATTCCCGTAAATCCAAAACTCGCCTGAAAATCATGAAACTTGGCATGGTGTCATGGCATGGCACCAACATGTTGTGGTAAATTTTTTGTCTAATTTGCGTATGCGCACACATTAACAATCAACAAAGTCATTTTGGGACAAGTGATGTCACGTTACAATCGGAAACACAAGTATTATTGAAACCATGGGCGTTCTACTTACCATTTACGTGCCGCCACGCGTCCCCTTTTTTTATTGGCTAGGAGGTGCCGTGCGGGGTAGCTATTTGAGTACGGGAGGCGTGCGATCAAACCCCTGCGCGTGCTCATCGGGAGGAGAGCCCTTTGACCTCTATCCGCCGCCCACCTCTCTCCCAACGTCTCCATTAATGGCGCCCGAGCCCCTGTTTAATGGCGTGGCTATGTCTCACTCGACTGAGATTTAAGAGAGAAAAAAGAAAATCTGAAAAGAAAGTTTTGCATGGATCTTGATGTAAGATCCGACGGACCTATATAGCATTGACTGCGACTTATAGCAATACTAATGAATATAAGGACGATGACAGTGGATAATAATTGTCTTACATATTTAGGAAGATAATTAAAAAAGCCACATGCGGCAACGCCCGAAATACACAAGGGCAAAAGAAGAAGGAAGACGCAGACAACGATCTGGCTCGCTGATCTCTACTTTCTTGATGCGTTGCTGCAGGCCGCGGAGACTAGTTCTCGCGGCGAGCGGCGATGAGCTCTTTCGTGTCCTCAAGACGCTACTTGAGAGCTTCCACGGATTCCTCCACCAGCCTTTGGCGCTCGATGCGGAGCATGGCATTCTCGTCCATAAGTTTCTTGACAATGACGCTGGCCTCTTCAACAAGGCAGTGGTCTCCTCGTGCTGCTTCGTCGTTCCGGCGATCTTCACCCTCAGCAGGCCGTGCTCGGTGTGGAGCTTAACCTTGTCCTCCCCTAGTCCCAGGATGATGCTGGTAGCATTTTCAAAGAAGGCATTCATCTCGTCCTGTAGCTTCATCCAGTCAGAGATCCGACCCATCAGGTCATCGAGCATAGTGCGCATGCGCCTGTGAGAGTCCTCGTCTGCCCGCGAGACATTTTCCCAGGCCGCCGCTGTGTGGGAGGACATCTCTGCTGCATTTGCGGTGCGGCGGGACATCTCTGCTGCTTCTGCGGCGTGGCCGGACCAGTCTGCTGCATCGACAGCGCGGTGGGACCTCTATGCTGCTTCGGCGGCGCGGCGGGACCTTTGTGCTGCTACGGCCACGCGGCGGGACATGTCGGCTGCTTTCGCGGCGAGGCAGGACATCTCTCGTGCTTCCGCTTCCATGCTCGCCTCTTCCTGGTAGTAATCTCTCGACCCAGAACTCATGCGGGCCATGGCAGACGCAAGGGAACGATGATGAATGACTTGTTTGTTTTTGTGGATGAGGAGTTGAGGAGGATTGTGCAGTCATCTTGGAGTAGGTAGTATTTATAACCGAGTACTAATACGCTCCTAAGTGGGAAACCGTTTAGGTTTTGATCGGTGTGAATAGATTTGCAATTAAATATAGCGCAGTAGTAATTTGGAATGTGACGGGACGCAGGCTCCAAATTTATTGACGGTTCTATAATTTCTAAATGCGGCACTATTCCCGACCGACGTGACGTGGGCACGCGTTCTTGGCCGCGTACGTGGCGTATGCAGGGTGCATCGCAATAGGCGATGTCAGCACACGTCTTGTTCCATCAACCGTGCGCGCTCGTTATTACCATCGCGCACGCTTCTTTTAATTAGAATGTGTGCCCGTCTAGCGCACACACGTTGATCTGTCTAACTATTTGTGTTTGTTGTGGCTAATCGAAAATAGTTCATCCGAGTGAACTGTATGCCGTATATCAAACACACCTTGATCTGGCTGACCGTTTCTTTTGTGTTGCCTAATCACAAACAGTTCAGCCGAGTGAATTGCATGCTGTATATCGCACACACCTTGATCTGGCTGCCCATTTTTGTTGTTCCGCCTCATCACAAACAGTTTATCCGAGTGAACTGTATGCCGTATATCACACATGCCTCCATCTGGCTGCCCATTTCTTTTCTTCTGCCTCATCACAAATAGTTCATTGAACTGAACCGTATGCCCCGCAACGCACACACAAATAAAATCTGAACCTTGTTTGATGTATCCTCCATCGCAAACATTTTGCATCTTTTTTGACGGTTTTTTACATCACAATTTCATCAAAGGGTCTCTGATTGTAGTGTCGCGTTAGCAGCATCTTGCAGTAGTGCACTAACTAGATTATCTCATAATCCTTGTCGCATGGCCATGCTTATCTTGGTTGGATCAAACGAGGTGCCCAGAGTATATCTCTTCTGATCTGAGGGGCAAATCCCATCTTGCTCGACAATGTCTCGCAACATGGGTTTGGACAAGCCCGGAACCTACCTTTGTAACTACCCAGTCACAGAGTAGCGTTTGGTCGGCCCAAAGCAGGTAAGTCACCATCCTGAGTACATGCGCTAGCTTAGGTCTTAGAACATAGAATGTATGTTGTACTAGAGACTCACAGATGACCTATCGCTGCATCTCATAGTCGGGTCTGTCCAACTCGGACCTTATGTCGACTCGGATTGGACTATGTCGAATCCGACCAGATCCTTCTGAGTCTGTATTATCCGGTCAGCATCCAATGATCCATGGCTAGTGAGACCGAGCCATCCACCGTGTCATATGCTAGTCTAGTCAGATGCACATCCACACAGCCCTTTGGACTAGGGACCTTTTAGGACAGTCATCATACAATGCACAGTCCCACAAACAAGTCACGTACTTCTTGATATACATCATTGATAATGTCCAAGGACTATCTTTATTCATATACACATAGTAAATATCATCATACATGATTGCCTCTAGGGCATATGTCCAACAACATAAAGTACAAAAAAGAATAATATTTTTGGTGAAGTCAGTAAAGGAAAATAGACCCCCGGGGCCATTGGTTCACTAGCGGCATCTCTCCAAGCAGACAAATGTAGTGTGGTGAACAAATTACATTTGGACAGTGATTAAATTGCAATATTTATATTTATATTTATGACTATGATCATTCATGGTATAATCTCATATAGGGATTACGTCAGTGATATGTAGACCATTATCCAACTGCATCTACAACTAAGTCTCCACCCCAAGAATGCTATCAGCATGCATGTCGAATTATTAAGTTTATGACAAATAGAGCATTGCAATAAGCATAATGACATAATGTAGATAGTAAAACTAGCATCCAAGTGTGATAAAGAAACCATCGTCTTATCCTTAGTGGCAACAATACAATACATGTCTGTTTCCTTTCTATTAGTGGGATGAATCACTTCAAGATTGAACCCACTACTGTGCACCACTTCCTCTGAAGAACTACCCATCAAACTTGGCCAAAGTAGACAAATAGATTAGAGAGCATACAAAGCTACTTAATTATACAGGAAAGAAACTTCAAGAGATTCAATATAATTCAATGAACAATCCGATCATAAAGTGACAATTCATCATACCCCAACAAACACACAACCGATTACATCATATGGATCCCGATCATGTGAGGCAGCTCACAGGAACTTTGTATTGAATCACAAGGGAGAGAGAATGCCATCTAGCTGCCGCCATGGATTCTAAGGTCATAAGGGAACAACTGACATATGATCAGGGAGGCAGCAAGGTTGATTAATAATCCTTCGGTGATGGATTCTCCCTCCGACAGGGTGTCGGAACAGGTGTCACCGCGTGTGTGCAAGACACACATGGGACACCAAGGACCGGAAATTCCCTTCGGTGATTCATGGGGAGGGTGCGGCAACAAGGATAAACACTAGATGAAAACACAGAACACTTAAGGATCTACCCATGTTCGAGATGCATGATTGCGTAAAACCCTACTCCTGCTTTGTGCTTTTTATGTGGGTGGACAAAAAACTACAAGTCTTTCCCAGGAAAGAATTGCTTGCTATCACTCTCAGCTATTATATAGATTGACCAGCCCCCCCTGAACTCAGTAGCTGGGTCCTCTTTTTATAGCTCAATGCATACCACACTGGCTACATTAGTCTATACCTAACTCTGACAGAGTAGGACAAATGCATTAAATGATCTATGAGGTGTCATCATCTTTGGGCTTCCGGGAACGAACGCCCGCCACTTCTAAGCTACTTGGAGTAACTACCTAATATTAGTGTGACACACACTAATATAGGTGTCAATCACACGATAAATACATGGTGAATAGACGCTTGCACATCTGTCATTCCACCAACCTGCCTGCACGCTTGCCACGTGCTGCAAAAGGTCTATCGATACAGCGCCGCTGTGCCATGCGTTCAGTGCGGTGGCATGTTTCTGCTCCTTGCTGGGAAGGATTGTTTCCTTAGCAGGTCAGGTGAAATGGGCATTACCGGACACCATGGTCATTCCAGGATGCCTCATGTCTTTCAGTGTTGCTGAGTTGTTCGAGCAACTCTTCTTAGCTGTTTACCCTCTTGTTGGTGTGGAAGTCTAGAGAAAGTGGACTTAGTCTTGTTTGTGACCTGCCTGGAGGTCTTCTTCATCTTGATGCTATTACATCTCACATCTATAGAGATGTCGCTGGCCTTGCCGGAGTGCTCACTTGGCGTTCTTCCCGGCAAAGGAGGCTACTGTGGCCCGTGAGTAGATGGGTTAGTGGATGCCCAATAGCCACGATACCAATAACATGCCCCCAGATTGGATCTCCTTGGAACAGGAACTTGCAGAGGCAAAAAGAAAAAAGAAAATTGGTACCAATGGTTTCTCGATTTATGGAATTTATAGGCGAAAGAATGGGCGAAAGGCAGTGCACAAGGGGCCTGTGAGGCCTAGCCACATGGGTCATCCTGTGCCCGCACTACCTGGCCTCATGGGGCCCCTGGCTAGCCCCCTGACAGGTCCCGACACTTCCTACAATCATCTTGACCAAAAAAATGTATTAAATCCTTAGGAGTTTTTAACCTCCGTGGATATGGATTTTCTGAAAAAAAATCAAAACATGCAGAAAATGACAACTGGCTCTGGGCACTGAATTAACTGGTTAGTCCAAAAAATAATATAAAATGTATTCAAAAGTGATATTATAATAGCATGAAACAATCAAAAAATATAAATATGTTTGAGACGTATCATGGCATACCTGAAAATTCCTCTGGAAACACTTTAGGGTAATCTCTTACAACTGGCACTCCTTCCAATACAACTCCTTTTCTGGCATTAACTTGTTCTTCCTCATGTTTGCTCAAGGTCACATATCTTATCCTCTGACCTCCTATTGCTATGTGAGTGATTGTCAGCTTGGTAGTGTCTATGGTTCCTTCATACTGAAAGAGCCAACCCATACCCAAAATTATGTCCAGTCCTTGTGTGTTTGTTGTGCCAAGATTTGTCCGAAAATTTTATTGTCCAATGGTTAGGGTCATCTAGAAACATCCTTGGCTGGCCACGGATTCTACATCGGCCAGGTACTTATAAAAATAGGGGCTTTAAGGACTATGGTGGGAAGTTATATTTATCCACTACAACCCTTGACATGAATGAATGGGAAGTGTTCTTTTTGTGAAATATATTTCTTTATATAAATTTTATTTCCATACATGACTAAATTTCTGGTAATATACTCGCATGCTCTTTGTTACGGAAGCGGGAATACCTTATGTTGATACTCATGTTTTTCCTTTGCTTCCCCACAGAAAAAAACCCTCCTGCCGATGTAATTAATACATGGAAAATTACATGCAACATCATTCTGTATTTCTGCATAATCTTTGGCAATGTTTAATGGCATGGCTTATCTAGAGAGCCTATAAAACAAGAGTTGCTAAAGAAAAGCAATGTGGGGAAGGAAACAAATAGCACCCTAATATTTCCCGAGGACCAGGCAACAATTAATAGCATATATTAAGGAAAATAGAAGGGGGTGGGACAATGTACATAGACCAAATCAAAACATGACCTATCTATCTTCTAGAATTCACCACAAATGAATCATAATGCTAAAGAGCTGACTTGCAGATGTAAAGGTTCGGGTCAAAAAGCCTATGTGCAGTTGTGGACATCCTTGTATCACGCGGATGTACTATTACACTTTGGTATGTACACTAAGAAATCAATGTGAAAGTACCTCCTAAACTTGAGTTAATACTTCAAAAATTCATTGGCATATTATAACGTGATTAGTAGCAACAGCTCATATTTTCTCATAAGCAACAGTGAGTGTGGCCTTTTGCTTTAATGAATATTTATTTTGTGCTAAAGATATAAAGAATGAGATATTAACCTGGTGTGAAGCTCCCCTATAAATACACTTTATTGTTCTTAAGGTTCTTCCAAACCAGAGCAACAACTAAACAAGCCCTCCCCTATTCGGTGACAATACTGATATGGCTCAAGGAGATAATGAAGATAATTCCACAAGGAGACACACAGAGGAATTCAATGATGGGTAAATGGAAAAATTGATATTGATGTTTCTTACTTTCTTTTACCGTGGGGAGTGTCTCAATGTATATAATCTCCGTGTTTCAAAAATATTGTTTGATTGAGACATCACCTTTTTCTAGATAGGAATCATGAGCCATGATATATATTCAAGTAGTTCTTAGAACAATTGTATGATATGTACTTGCTCACCATTCATGTATACAACAACATTGTTTGCAGCTGGCAAGGATGGAGACCATGAATGAAGAAGAATTAATGGAGTATGCTAAGAAATACAAAGATATGTTTAATAGTAAAATGGTCGAGGCATTTAAGAAGGTAAGCCTTATATAATTAGTTTGTTGAAACTTAGTTTATTCCTAAAAAATCTTAGTTATATATATATATATGTGTGTGTGTGTGTGTGTGTGTGTGTGGATCTGATAAATTTTCTGAATATTAACCAATCCACTTTTGCAGCTTCAACAAAAGAAACAACAGCAACCCAAAAGGAAAAAGAAGAGGACCGCGCCAAGTCCAATAATGGGGGCAGTCCTAAAGTTCCACAAGGCCGATAACTATACCATCCCCCACCCAGGAGGATCTCCTAGTGCATGTTGAAGTGTCTCTCTTATCAGTCCTGGTTCTATAAGTGTACTGAAAGGTGCTCGAATAAATTATCCATGTGGCTATTTATTTAGTTCTAGATTTTATTTCATGTAAAAGTTCGATTTGGTGAAAATAAAGAGGTGTTTGGTATTCATGTTGTTGTCTTTCCAGTAAGGTTCATGTTGACGATTTGTGGCTCTTATGGTTGGACTTGGATTTGATTCCATGTAAACTCGTATTGACAATAAAAGAGTTATCATGTTGTCGAGTCCATGTTGCTATGTTTGCCACGCGATAGTAAGTTATATTGTACATATTTCTTTAGCAAATTAACCTTTTGGGAAGTTGATTAGCTTTGTCTATTGATTAGTCACCTATAATTCAATTGTTCTTATAACTGATTTTGGTAAATATTGGTACAAAGAATAAAAAGTCGAGTTCTAGGTTTGGTCACAAAGATATAAGCTATGTTCTGTAGAATCTTGGCATGAATTGATGTGGCAAGATTTCTAAAATGACTTGGACCGCAAGCTCATGCTCGTCTTTAGCAGCAAGTGATTCTCCAGTATAAAAAAAGAACAAGTGATGGCATAGAATTGAGCAAGAGCTTACCAGTCACAACTCCTGGCTCCTTGTAGGCCTCCTCCACATTAACGTGGTTTACATTCCCCTTATTGAATGGATTTCACATCTTCCCATTTTTGATCTCCCTTGTCAGCTCCATCTCCCATCTTGTTTTTCGAGCAGACCAAAGAGCAGTGACCTATACTCCTATACTTAAATCATGTTATGTGGCTCAAAATACTTGTTCATGGGTGGGCAAGGAATAGGTGGATGATGTTGGTTATTGTTCTCTCTAGTGTTGTCCTTCTTGATGTCCTTATGCCGATGTCTTATGAGTGATATGTTTGCACTCATTCCATCATTGTTTAAACCGGATTGTCCCGCAAAATCCAAGAGAACCACTTCAATATTGCCAATAGTGACTAATGAATGCAAGAAATTGTGAAATCCTTTGTTTAATGTGTTTCCGTAGGACATGGACCAAAACATGAAACAAAATCCTCACTGGGAATGAAACATCAAGTTTGGAGACCAAGCCAAGGAAACTGGAGTCATCAAGAGGAAAACAGGGTAGAAGATGGCATACGCTCATACACATGGCCATACTGAACGCCATAGACACTTTGGCTTCCACCTGAACTAACTTTATAAAGGGGCCAAGACTTATTCACAATATAGAGCCGCCCATTGACGAAAAGGAGAACGAGAAGTCATTCACAAACCCTAGCCTCCGCTATTTCCCATCTTATCTCCATAGATATCAACCCCATCATCACGACAAGCATACTCTCCAAGTTAGCCGTACCTGTAATCGGAACATCACAATCGGCAACTATTGTAAGACAAATTATCAATCATTCATTCATCTTATGTTGTCTTCAATGATTTCTTCTTGTGATCTGATCGTGATTTTTTAGTAATTCCTTAAGTAATGGGTTGAGTCAAGGCCTTGCAACCTTATGTATTTGTGCAAAGGATTGTTGTAATGCTTAGCTTGATTGATGTTATTTATATGTGCGCTTCACAACAGAGTTGGCGTTTGTCTTCTTCTCATTCTAAGGCCCTGCATGTACCTAGGATCCCGCAGATCGATCAAGGAGGAGGTAAGAAGTGAGGATGTGTGTAATTCTATTCTGAACACTAGTGATAGAAATTATTAGTACGCTGGCGAAAAGTAATTGCTAAGGATAAAGGAGGTGTAGTCATTGAACGTCCAATGCTTTTGTGTGAAGTAATCCTTAATAATCGAGGTAACCCTTCGTGACAGTAAGGGCCATTGTTAGGACCAAGAGTATATCAACCAGAGGCAGGTGAATGGGAGATTCAAAATTTCTTTCGAAACTTCAAAACTAAACCAATCAGGATAGCGGAATTAATACACAATGAAGAACAGTGAAAGATAACAGATGCAAGCGTATATAAAGAACTTGCAGTCAAAGAAAAATTAAGCAAAACTTCCGATGAAGTAATGATAATATTTTGGGTATAATAGCGCACAACTTTTGCAATGATAATAGTGGCACATAATGGAAGTAAAGAGAACAAAATACAAGATTAACTATGAAAGAAAACAGGTAGAGGAACTCAGAGAACTAGAAACAGAGAGCACTACAAACTGAAGGAAGACAAATGAAGAAGACATATCACGAAATATAAACAAGAGCTAGATCAACGATATCTATCGGAGCACAGAGGAAAAAAGATAAACTACTAAAGGAATTGCAGTAGTGTAGAGTGAACCGGTGGTGCTCGATGGCGACAAATGATTTTGTAGACCAGTTCACTCTTCTGCAAAAGAGCTACATATGGTTGGAAGGACTTGTGATTGAACACAGGAGCAAACCTCTATCCGTATTATTCTCCTTTAACCCAAAGCTAATAAGACTTTAGCTGAACTCACTCGAGGTACATTCTTATCGGTGATCTCCGAACCTTCAACAGACTTCTTCGCGAACAACAATTACTCTTGGTTGCTGAAGACTTGTCTTGGTGAAGACAATTACTCTTCGACACTCAAGCCATCACATATCCATCTAGAGACTGTGCAACTCTCAAGAGTAATTGGTACATGAACTCTAAGTTGGATTTACTGTGATTCTCAACCACTATCTAAGTTTCTGGTCTTGATTTTCTCTCAGTGGATCTTAAACTCAAATCTCTCGAGAGGGGTGGTCAAACAATCTTCTCAGAATCTCAAGCGGAGTGATATGTATCCAACGCATCTATAATTTTTTATTGTTAAATGCTATTATATTATCACTTTTGTATGCTTTATATGTAATTTGATATAATTTTTATGGACTAACCTATTAATTTAGTGCCCACTGCCACTTCCTATTTTTTGTTTGTTTTTGGTTTTCCAAAAAATCCATACCTACAGAAGTCCAAACACGATGAAACTTTTTGATAATTTTTTTCTAGACAATAAGAGACCCTAGAAGCTTCGGGGTAGGATGAGAAGACACAAGGGCCCCACAATCTAGGGGGTGCACCTTGGGGGGTAGGGCGCGCCACCCTGTCTTGTTGGCCCCTCATAGTTCTATTTGCCCTAATTCTTGGCCTATAAATTCCCATATATTCCAAAACCCACGAAGCGAGACCCGAAACAATTTTATCTCCGCGGCAAGCCTCCATTCCGAAGTGATCCCATCTGTAGCCCTGTTCCGGTACTCTGCCGGAGAGGGCAATCATTGCGGAATCCATCTTCATCAACCTTACTGCCTCCATGATGATGTGTGAGTAGTTCCTTCAGGACCTATGGGTCTATAGTAGTAGCTAGATGGTCCTCTCTCTCTCTCTTTCTCTCTCTTCAATACAGTGATCTTCTCTAAGACCCATCCGATGTAATCTTTTGCGGTGTATTTGTCGGGATTCGACGAATTATGGGTTTATGATCAGATTATTCATTGAATTATTTTGAATCTCTTGAGGTTTCTTTGTTGCATACAAATAGCTTTGTATTTCTCTTTGTTCTATACGTCTACTTTGGCCAAGTTTGATTGATTTATCTTCAGTAGGAGAGGTGCTTTGTGGTAGGTTCAATCTTGCGGTGACCTTGCCCAGTGACAATAAATGCAAAGGCACGTATTTTTATTATTTCTACTAAGGATAAAACATGGGGTTTGGTCATATTGATTGATCTTACTTTGTCTAGATTATGTCATGTTGCTTAAAGCGTTACTCTGTTTGTATGAACTTAATGCTTTGATATGCATGTTGGATAGCGGTGTTGGGGTGGAGTAATAGTAGTAGATGCAGCTGAATTAACGGTCTACTTGTCACGGGCATAATGCCTATGTATTTATTATTCCATGAATGATCACAATTATAACTATGCTCAATCCTATAAATTTCCCAACAGTAATTTGTTTACCCACCGTTGCTATGCTTTCAAGAGAGATACCACTAGTGAACCTATGGCCCCCGGGTCTATCTTCCATAAATACTTAAGTCTCCAAAATTGCTCTTTTTACTCATTCTTTCATTCCATTTTGCTTTCCATATCAATATTTGCATTTAACCTTGTGGCTGGCAAGAACAAGGGGAGTGACGACCCCCTTGCCTTTGTTGGGTGCAAGCAATTATTTTGTTTGTGTGCAGATGCTGCTAAAGTTGTTCATATGTTGCCTCCTACTGGTTCGATAAACCTTGGTTCTTAACTGAGGGAAATACTATCTACTACTATACTGCTTCACCCTTCCTCTTCGAGGAAATCCAACAACTCCCTCGCGAGTAGCAGAAGAATTTCTGGCGCCGTTGCCGGGGAGACATCACATAACAAATCAAGTGCCTTCACACAAACACTTTATTTTTGCTTGTTTTTATTCTTTTGCCTTCTTCTTTGTCTTCACCTTCTCTTTGCAAAATTCTAAAATACGAAAAAAAAACTTGTGTTGCCATCTTTGTTTGTGTTGCCATCATGTCTACTCCACAAAATACCAAGCTTTGTGATTTCACTAGTACTAATACTAATGATTTCATTAGTACACCTATTGCTCCTCCCTCCACTAGTGTGGATTCTTATGATATTGAAGCCGCTTTGCTAAGTCATGTTATGAAATAATAGTTTTTCGGAAATTATAATGAAGATGTTGCTTCCCATCTTTATACCTTTTTTGAGTTATGTGATATGCAAAAAATTAAAGATGTGGATAGTGATATTGTTAAACTAAAATTATTTCCTTTTTCTCTTGGAGGTATAGCCAAAGCATGGTTATCTTGTTTACCGGAAAATAGTATTGATTCTTAGTATAAGTACAAAGATGCTTTCATTAGCAAGTATTTTCCTCCCGCTAAAATAATATCTTCGAGGAACCAAATTGTGTACTTTAAGCAACTTGACCAAGAACATGTTGCACAATCATGCGAAAGAATGAAATTAATGCTTAAAAATTGCCCCACACATGATAGTGCAAAAAAATTATGCTAGACTAAACTTTGTTTCAAGAAATCTTCTAGAGTCTGTTGTGCGTGAAACTTTCATGATTATAACACTTGGAGAAGCCACAAAGCTTCTTGATACTATGACAGCAAACTATTCCCAATGGCACACCGAGCGCACTCCTACCAGTAAGAAGATAAACTCTATCAAGGAGATGTCATCTCTAAGTGATAAATTTGATGCTATCATGTCTATGCCCTGGTGTAGCGATGTCCTATAGAAACGGTTTTAACCCCTTTCCGCGACATAGTTTTAAACTGCCGCCTTGCCTGTGTGGGCGATAGGGGGTGGTCCATCCCACATGACCCAGAAAATCATCAGCGATAGCTTCTCCGGTCACACACGCTTAGCACATATGCTCGTGTGCGATTGGGGGAGTTAACACAGAAAATTTCGCCGGACAAGCCGTATGAGATCGTCTTGGCATTGCACACAGTAATCATGGAACAAACGCTTATGTTGGCAGACCGCATCACACATAGCTTTCTATATAGCCTCGTCTGTGATAGGTGGACAATCACGGACACTTTGCCTCACCTAAGCGTTTGCGTTATTCAAGTATATCACACACGATTTGGTGAAGAAAACTATATGTCATAGGGCTATCCATCACAAACGCTTTTATTGCTGAAAACGACTATTAGTTTAGTATTAATACTCCCAGTATTAAGCAAATTCGCATTTCGTATTGAACAAATCTTTACCACTTTCATATCGGGCACACAAATATAGTTTAACATCACAATACATATAGCTACATCACAGTGTTTAAAGATTTCAGCTTAGTCCACAACGACACTTGCACTATGTTATTTATTTTCCGCATCATTCTATCATGCAAGTGAAAGACAATAATGATGATGATTTGATGAAGTGACCATGGTGACGAAAATCTGGTATGAACTCTACGTGTTTTTGTTCATGTACATATGTTTATCTCTGTGATCTTGTTTAAACATATTATGGATAACCATATGTATGATGATAATTAGAGTTCATGTTTTCTTCTGTCATGCTTAATTAGCTAGGAGTGGATAATATATTATCTTGAGTATCAACATGCATTAAATTGATTATGATGTGGTATGTTAGGATGGTATCCTCCTCTGAAGAATTTAGGTGGCTTGACATGGCACATGTTCACGCATGTAATTGATTCAAAACCAATCTTGCCTCTATGATATTTATGTTCAGCGTGTCTATATCCTCATCATGCTAATGTTCAATGTTGGTTATTCAAAATGCATGATTATGACCATTGTCACAACCTAGTTGGTTGCTTCCCAGTCTATTACTAGCCTTCGCTTGTACTAAGCAAAAATGCCGCTTGTGCATCCAAATTCTAAAACCAAAGTTGTACCATAAAGAGTCCACTATATCTTCCTATATACAGTATTACTCTGTTGTTCCAAGTAAATTTGCATCTGCCACCTCTAAAATTTCAAATGGATATCTGTTTTGTGTGCCCATAAAGCTCACGGGGCGGTGGGGGAGAGCATCATCTTCTATGATAACTAATGTGTTCCTCTTGACAAGTATGACATCTACTTGTTTTAATATTGCAAAAATAGCTGGTAAATGGGATGCCCAGTCCTGAATTAATTAAACAAATAAAAAGCACTCCTCCCCGACGTATGTTGACAAGCACCCATGAATTCAGCTAGCCACGGTTTGTGGAAAGACAATGGTGGATGGGCAGTGTTAAGCATGGGAATCGCTCTCACACATGTTTCTCTACTATTAAAGGGAAATCTGCCGTCCTCATCGTCATTGTTGTGAGGGTTCAACCAGCGTCCTTCCCCCACTCCAACCTCTATTTTTTCCTATACCGACGTCCCTCGTTTCAGTATGCGAAACCGATCCTTTTTCTCATGATCGATCCCACTCCCTTCCCTCCACGTGAGCCCCATGAGGCGGGGGCCTCTCCCCTAAAGACGCTGCTCCTTGGCCATGAGCCCATGACCCCCACAAGCCCGCAACCTTGTATTCGCTCCCCTCAATCAAGACTCTTCCTGCACGACTTCGAGCAACCACCGCCGCCATCAACATCACCGCACCCCAGCAGGCCTTGTGCGAGCTCATGGACCGCATGCCCGGGTATCCAGCTATCCACTACCAGTAGCAGTCTCCTGCTACCATGCGCTGGCCCTCCCTTAGATACGTTGTTTGTGATAGGGTCGGCAGATCTCGCCGCTCCGGGCCTCTGCTGGAGTAAGATGACGACCACCATCGCTTGGCTCCGCCACCATCTTCCTTGTGCAGGCGGACATGAAGCTTGTGGGTAATCCTCTCGAAATGGGATGGACCATCGACGATGCAGGGAATCACCTCAGCGGCTCCCGCGACAATTGGGAGTGTAGCGCCATTTGTCCTAGTATGTATGCTACTAGCGTTTTACATTTGATTTCTTTTTTGGATGGGTCTTTGGTTGGAATTTTTGCTGGCAGTGTCCAGCGGTACCACTGGTTGGAATTTTTGTTGGCAATGTCTGGCAGTACCTTGGCGAAGTATGGGTAGGTAGTGGAGGTTGTGCAACAGCAGTAAGCTAGGTTGCCCTCTATATGCCGTAGAGGACATGGTGCGCATAATACATCCAAATTAAAAGGAAAGAGTAACATACAGATGCCCTTTAAAATTTTCTATTATCTGAAAAGAAATCATCACGAGCCTGAACCAAACTATTGCCTGCTAAATTGTACCATTGCAGTGTGGGACTTGTTTCTAAAATAAGAAAAAGGCACATCAATTATTTCTCGATTGAATGGAAAACTATATAAAAGAAAATTCATGGTTAACAATAGTTCTATTCATTGTAAGAAGTTGAGGGAATAGAAGAGTGCTCATTGGTGTGTAAACAATTATGTGTGCATCATTGATAACCCACAAGTATAGGGGATTGCAACAGTTTTCGAGGGTAGAGTATTCAACCCAAATTTATTGATTCGACACAAGGGGAGCCAAAGAATATTTGAAAGTATTAGCAGTTGACTTTTCAATTCAACCACACCTAGAGAACTAAATATTTGCAGCAGAGTGATCAGTAGCACAGTAATATGATAATTTGCTAGCGGTAGTAGCAATAGCAATAGAAGCAGTAACGGTAACAGCAGCAATTGTGTAGCAATTGTGACAGTAGCAGCAACAGTAGTAACTTAGCAAAGATCAATATGTGAAAAACTCGTAGGCATTGGATCGATCACGATAATTATGTTGGCTGACATCCATCATATAATAGTTATAACCTAGGGTGACACAGAACTAGCTCCAATTCGTCAATGTAATGTAGGCATGTATTTCGTATGTAGTCATACGTGCTTATGGAAAAGAACTTGCATGACATCTTTTGTCCTACCCTCCCGTGGCAGCGGGGTCCATAAGGAAACTAAGGGATATTAAGGCCTCCTTTTAATAGAGAACCAGAACAAAGCATTAACACATAGTGAATACATGAACTCCTCAAATTATGGTAATCACTGGAAAGAATCCCAATTATTGTCACATTGGGGTATGCGGATCATAACACGTAATAGGTGCATATAACTTGCATGGTAGGATCAAGAACACAAATATATTGGTGAAAACATAAACGGTTCAGATCTGAAATGATGGCACTCGGGCCCTAGTGACAAGCATTAGGCATAGCAAAGTCATAGCAACATCAATCTCAGAACATAGTGGATACTAGGGATCAAGCCCTAACAAAACAAACTCGATTACATGATAAATCTCATCCAACCCATCACCGTCCAGCAAGCCTATGAAGCGATTACTCACTCCCGGCAGTAAGCATCATGAAATTGGTGATGGAGGATGGTTGATGATGACGATGGCGGCGAATCCCCCTCTCCCGGGCTCAGAACGGACTCCAGATCTACCCTCCCAATGAAGAATAGGAGGTGGCGACGGCTCCGTATCGTGAAACATGATGAAACTTTCTCTCTTATTTTTTTTCTTGGGAAATTGGAATTTATAGTATCCAGATTAGGGTCAGCGGAGCCTCGTGGGCCCCACTACCCACCAGGGCATGCCCTAGGGGGGTGGCGCGCCCTGGTGCCTAGTGGGCAGCAGGGGCCCCCTCCAGTGGGTTTTTGCTCCAGTATTTTTCTTTTATTCCAAAACAATTCTCCAAAAAGTTTTGTCCAATTCTGAGAACTTCTATTTCTGCACAAAAACAACACCATGGTAGTTCTGCTGAAAATAGCGTCCGTCCAGGTTAGTTTCATTCAAATCATGCAAATTAGAGTCCAAAACAAGAGCAAAAGTGTTTGCAAAAGTAGATACGACAGAGACGTATCAATCATAATCCTGGGATGTGCTTGGTCGGGAACTCTGTGGGCAATCAACACCGATCAAATTATGTTTCATTCAGCAAATGTGAACTAAAGAGGAGTATTTCGTTCACCACAATGAACTAGCTCATCTTCTTTTAAATGTTTTGGCTGCCAAAACAAATTTTCTGGAATAATTACACTAAAAATGTCATAATTTTTGCTATTCTTAGTTCTGCAACCTATTGCTTATATACATTAAATGCTTCAGATTAGGTGGTCTCTGGTTGAATTTCAAAGGTGCAAGGATTCTGTAGTACGAGATTTTAAAGAGAGGGCTTAGACATGGTCACAAGAATGAAGGTGGAGTGGAGAGAAAGATGTCTCTCTCTATGTGTGGGCTTGCTTTGTCACAAGGGACGCCCATTCTGAACCTGCACAATATTGTCTTCCATTTTCTTATGAGTTTTGCAGCTTCAAGTAAACGTAAATACGATCCAAGGTTACCTAATCTTATACTACAATTTCAGAATTTCCCTATATGATTTTTTGCAGGTTCAACACTACAAGTTCTTACTGCTTTTGACACTCAGTTATAATTGTGTTATGCATATCCTTTCAACATGTTGAATAAATGAGATCAACATCCATGTTCAGAGCCAAATCCATGCAGGGTGTAGCTTCAATGGCTAATGCACATATTTCTACCCATCACCATGGTTGGCCGGTGGCAAAGCAGTTACAGCTGAAATGGATGGCCTTCATGCAAGATCACATTAGATGAAGACAAGGGTTAAAGTTTTATTTCATTGAAGCCTCAAGCTAACTTAGAAAATTTGACCATGTAGCATAATTCAGTTGTTTTATAGTTTCTTCCTGGTAGGATTTTTTAAATTATGGAGAGGGAGGGAGGGAGGGAGAGAGAAGGAGAGGGAGGGAGAGGGAGGGAGGGATGGAGAGAGAGAGAGGGGGAGGGCGAGAGGGAGGGAGAGAGGATTTGTTTTAGTCAGTTATTATTTATTAATAAGAAATTTATGCAAAGTGTCATCTATCATGGTAGTTTTCCATTCATAAATAAGGCATAAAATACACAATCATCTCTCGCGGTACATGATGACCATTTCACACTCAAAATGTATCTCCCCGAGTCTACCTCCTGCTTTTATTAGCCACCTTTATTGCAAGCGAAACACTACTGATTTCACAAATTTTCCAAAGTTTCAGGAAGGTTTCCAAGTGATGGTAAGGCAATATGACTGACTATTGAACTCATGAAAACGAGAAGACAACTATAAGACAACTGACAAAATAAGAAAAATGAGTGGAAATTGAAATATTAAATTATTGATCTTGAATATTCAACTGGTTAGTCCATAAAAAGAGAAAAAAAGAATCAATTGATCTGATTTTCTTGTACAAGTACAAGATTTTGAAAAGATGGTTCAACCATGGTTGCTTGAACAAAGATGGGGGAAGGACGGCTAGGAAGAAATGTATCAATTGACGTCTTGCAAAAGGAAGGTGAATAAAAAAGACACGGCGATTGTGAGGATGAGTGACACTACTTTTTGAATTAGTCTAATTGTTTGATAACAATACATTTTTATCCCATGGCAATGCACGAGTATTCAACTAGTCTTATATAATATGAAGAGATTCTCTGTCGTAAACTGTTGACTGAAAAGTACACCTCTCAAAATGAAATTATCTCTAATTTAAAGCAATGAGCTCTGGTACATAAGCTAATCCCTGCTCCCCTCTACGAAGGGCCATTCTTTTAATTTGTTGATGAGTCATCAGCTTCTCATTCAAGCACCAACATAGAGAGCGCTAGTGTCACTCTTAGTTTAACATGCATTTGGTCTAATTAATGTTGGATGTGAGCATGACTAGATGTTTTCTATGCTGAATTACAATGTATAGTCGTTGCTTGAACTTCAAATGTGATCTGCATTTATGTTTTACGGTCTCAGAAAAAGCTTGCGAGCTACCATTTTATAATATTGTACCATGGTTATTTTGACAAAATGTTGATATCTGAGATATAGTATTGTTGCTCGCTAGTTGGTTATGTTATTGATTTGAGTAAATGTGGCTGCTAAGTGTTATCATATATATGGTTATTCCATGATCTTTGTTGAAATCTGATCACTAGCTAAATTTATGTACATCTACAAAAGCAAATGAGTTTGTAAAAGTTTTTCTTTATCACTTTATGTTTATCAACTAATGGCTTGAGGACAAGCAATGAGTTAAGCTTGGGGGAGGTGATACGTCTCCAATGTATCTACTTTGCCAAACATTTTTGTTATTGTTTTGGCTTCTATTGCATGATTTGAGTGAAACTAACCCGTGCTAACGCTGTTTTCACCAGAACCGCCATGGTGTTGTTTGTGCAGAAATAGAAGCTCTCGGAATTGGATGGAATTTCTAGAGAATTTTTTTGGAATATATAAAAAATACTGGAGCCAAAAAGTACCAAAGAGGAGGCACCAGTGGGCCACATGGACAGGGGCGCAACCACCCCTAGCCATGCCACATGTCCATGTGGGGCCCCTGGACACCGCCTTTACCTGATTCCCGGTGCTACAAATTCACATCAACCCCGAAAAAAGTAACAAGAAAATTTCATCACGTTTTACGATACAAAGTCGCTGCCACCTCCTGTTCTTCATTGGGAGCCCTAATCTGGAGCCCGTTTATGGCTCCGGAGAGAGGGAATCGTCGTTGTCATCGTCATCACCAGCCCTTCCATCAACAATTTAATGATGCTCACAACCATGTGTGAGTAATCCTTTGTATGCATACTAGAGGTAGATTTGATTTGGATGAGATTTCATATGTAATTATTGTCAATTTATTAGGGCTTGATCCCTAGTATCCACTATATTCCGTGATTGGTGTTGTTATGACTTTGCTATGCTTAATGCCTGTCACTAGGGCCCGAGTGCCATGATTTCAGATCTGAACCTATTATGTTTTTATGAATATATTTGAGTTTTGATCATATCTGCAAGTTCTGTGCACGTGTTATTGTTCTAAACCCTAGACCCCAAAGTGAAAACAATTGGCATACTCCATGGGGATGACTTTAATTTGAGGATTGCATGTATTCAATACATGTTAATGCTTCATTCTGGTTCTCTACTAAAAGGAGCACATTAATTACCCCTAGTTCCCATTAGGACCCTATTACCACGGGAGGGTAGGACAAACGATGTTATGCAAGTTCTTATCAGAAGCACGTATGACTATATACATAATACATGCCTACAAATGACAGATGAATTAGGGTTAGTTTGTGTCGCTCTAGGTTATGACTGTTGCATACTGAATCTCATATGAACACCCCATCGCTACTCCATGCCTACGCTTTCCTGCTATTGTCACCGTTTCAATCACTACTGCTCTGCTTGCTACAAACTTGTTACTATTACTGCTACTACTATTACTTATCACTACCACTATCATATTACCATGCTACTAATAAATTTCTGCAAGGAAGTTGTCTCTCAGGTGTGGTTGAATTGACAACTCAACTGCTAAGGCTTATAAATATTCTTTGGCTCCCCTTGTGTCGAATCAATAAATTTGGGTGAAATACTACCCTTGAAGCTGTTGCGATCCCCTATACTTGTGGTCCATCAAGTATCTTTTTTCCTTTCAACCGGACAGCTCCAGAGTTGTAAACTTATTGAATCTCATAAGGCCCTTCCCATCTGAACCTAAGCTTTCTTGGAAGCAACTTGAGGCGCAAATTCAATAGGAGGTCCTTCCCCCCGCATTAAATGTTCGTTTTAAGATTTTTGTACCATGCCACTTCTTAACTTTTTCTTTAAAGAGACAGACACTTTCATAAGTCTTATTCCGGAGCTCTCCCAAAGCTTGCATATCTAGCAACCTTTTCTCACCCGCTTCTTTAAGATCAAAATTTATATTCTTCACCGCCCAGTAAGTTTATGCTCTAGCTCTAAAGGTAAATGGCATGCCTTACAGTAGACCATCTTGTATGGCATCATACCCATAGGATTCTTCTAAGCGGTGTGGTAGGCCCATAGGGTCTCACTGAACTTTCTCGCCTAGTCTTTCCTGACTTTTGCATCATCTTTTGCAGTATTGTCTTCACTTCACGGTTTAATAGTTCAGCTTGGCTACTCGTTTGAGGATGATATGGAGAATCTATTCAATGAGTTACTCCATACTTGTGGAGGATCTTTCTAAAAATACCTTGTGTAACTGAGATTCACCGTCAGTAATAAGAACTTTAGGTACACCAATCCTGGGAAGAACTACATCCTTTATCATCTTTAATGAAGCAGCCATATCAGCATAGTGTGTAGGGATTGCTTCAACTCATTTGGTAACATAGTCTACAACCACAAGAATGGGAGTATCCCATCTGAGACCGAGAACGGTCCAGATAATCTAGCCCCCAAACATCAAAAGGTTCACAAACTAGATTATAATTCATAGGCATTTCTTGTCTCATGCCTATATTACCTGTGTGTTGACGTGCATTGCAGTGCTACTTCTTGAGATTGCGTTGATTTTTCCCTTGAAGAGGAAAGGGTGATGCAGCAAAGTAGAGATAAGTATTTCCCTTAGTTAAGAACCAAGGTATCAATCCAGTAGGAGGCACAAGGAAGTCTCCAATCTATGCACCTGCACAAACTAACAAACAGTTGCACTCAACGCGAAAAAGGGGTTGTCGATCCCTTCACGGTCTCGAACAAGAGTGAGATCTAATAGAGATAGGTATAAAAGATAAATAAAAAGGCAAACTAAAGTAAATATAAATAAATTGCAGCAAGGTATTTTTGGGTTTTTTGGTTTATAGATCTAAAAATATATGATGGAAAATAGACCCGGGGGCCATAGGTTTCACTAGAGGCTTCTCTCTTGAAGAAAGCATACGGTGGGTAAACAAATTACTATTGAGCAATTGATAAAAAAGTGCAAAGTTATGACGATATCTAAGGCAATGATCATGAATATAGGCATCACGTCCGTGACAAGTAGACCGACTCCTGCCTGCATCTACTACTATTACTCCACACATCGACCGCTATCCGGCATGCATCTAGAGTATTAAGTTCATAAGAACGGAGTAACGCCTTAAGCAAGATGACATGATGTAGAGGGATAAACTCAAGCAATATGATATAAAACCCATCTTTTTATCCTTGATGGCAACAATACAATACGTGCCTCGCTACCTCTTCTGTCACTGGGTGAGGACACCGCAAGATTGAAACCAAAACTAAGCACCTCTCACATTGCAAGAAAAACCAATCTAGTTGGCCAAACCAAATAGATAGTTTGAAGAGAAATACAAAGATATCTTAATCATGCATAAAAGAGTTCAGAGAAGACTCAAATAATATTCATACATAATCTGATCATAAATCCACAATTCATCGGATCTCAACAAACACACCGCAAAAAAGTATTACATCGAATAGATCTCCAAGAACATCGAGGAGAACATTCTATTGAAGATCAAAGAGAGAAGAAGCCATCTAGGTACTAGCTATGGACCCGTAGGTCTGTGGTAAACTACTCACACATCATCGGAAGGGCAATAAGGTTGATGTAGAGGCCCTCCGTGATTGAATCCCCCTCCGGCAGATCGCCAGAAAAGGCCCCAAGATGGGATCTCACGGGAACAGAGGCTTGCGGCGGCGAAAAAGTATTTTTGTGGATGCCTCTGATGGTTTGGGATATTTGGGAATTTATAGTGCAAAGATTAGGGTTGGGAGACCTCTGAGGGGCCCACAAGCCCTCAGGCCCCCCCCTAGGGGCGCGCCTGGCAGGCTTGTGGCCTCCTCAGGAACCTTCTGGCCCTCTCTCCAAGTCACGTAGGTGTCTTCTGGTCCAAGAAAAATCACCGTGAAAGTTTTATTCCGTTTGGACTCCGTTAGATATTCCTTTTCTGTAAAACTCAAAAACAAGGAAAAAACAGAAACTGGCACTGGGCTCTAGGTTAATAGGATAGTCCCAAAAATAATATAAAATAGCATATTAATGCATATAAAACATCCAAAATAGATAATATAATAGCATGGAACAATAAAAAATTATAGATACGTTGGAGACGTATTAAGCATCCCCAAGCTTAATTCCTGCTCGTCCTTGAGTAGGTAAATGATAAAAACAGAATTTTTGATGTGGAATGCTACCTAACATATTTATCAATGCAATCTTCTTTATTGTGGCATGAATACTCAGATCCATAAGATTCAAAACAGTAGTTTAATATTGACATAAAAACAATAATACTTCAAGCATACTAATAAAGCAATCATGTCTTCTCAAAATAACATGGCCAAAGAAAGTTATCCCTACAAAATCATATAGTCTGGCTATGCTCCATCTTCATCACACAAAGTATTTTATCATGCACAACCCCGATGACAAGCCAAGCAATTGTTTCATACTTTTGATGTTCTCAAACTTTTTCAACTTTCACGCAATACATGAGTGTGAGCCATGGATATAGCACTATAGGTGGAATAGAATATGGTGGTTGCAGAGAAGACAAAAAGAAGGAGATAGACTCACATCAACTAGGCATATTAATGAGCTATGGAGATGCCCATCAATTGATATCGATGCAAGTAAGTAGGGATTGCCATGCAACGGATGCACTAGAGCTATAAGTGTATGAAAGCTCAAAAAGAAACTAAGTGGGCGTTCATCCAACTTGCTTGCTCACAATGACCTAGGGCAATTTGAGGAAGCCCATCATTGGAATATACAAGCCAAGTTCTATAATGAAAAATTCCCACTAGTATATGAAAGTGAAAAAGTAGGAGACTCTCTATCATGAAGATCATGGTGCTACTTTGAAGCACAAGTGTGGAAAAAGGATAGTAACATTGTCCCTTCTCTCTTTTCTCTCATTTTTTCTTTTTTTTTTGTTTGGGCTTCTTTGGCCTCTTTATTTTTTTGTAAAGTCCGGAGAATCATCCCAACTTGTGAGGGAATCATAGCTTCCATCATCCTTTCCTCACATGGGACAATGCTCTAAAAATGATGATCATCACACTTTTACTTATTTACAACTCAAGAATTACAACTCGATACTAGAACAAGATATGACTCTATATGAATGCCTCCGGCGGTGTACCGGGATGCGCTATGATCAAGAGTGACATGTATAAAAAATATGAACGGTGGCTTTGCCACAAATACTATGCCAACTACATGATCATGCAAAGCAATATGACAATGATGGTGCGTGTCATAATAAACGGAACGATGGAAGTTGCATGGCAATATATCTCGGAATGGCTATGGAAATGCCATAATAGGTAGGTATGGTGGCTGTTTTGAGGAAGGATATATGGTGGGTTTAATGCACCAGCGAAAGTTGCGTTGTACTAGAGAGGCTAGCAATGTTGGAAGGGTGAGAGTGCGTATAATCCATGGACTCAACATTAGTCATAAAGAACTCACATACTTATTGCAAAAATTTATTAGCCATCAAAACAAAGTACTACACGCATGCTCCTAGGGGGATATATTGGTAGGAAAAGACCATCACTCGTCCCCGACCGCCACTCATAAGGAAGACAATCAAAAAATAAACCATGCTCCGACTTCATCACATAACGGTTCACCATACGTGAATGCTACGGGAATCACAAACTTTAACACAAGTATTTGTACCAATCCACAATTACTCACTAGCATGACTCTAATATCACCATCTTTATATCTCAAAACAAATGCAAGGAATCAAACTTCTCACATATTCAATGCTCTTTATATGAAAGTTTTTATTATATCCCTCTTGGATGCCCATCATATTAGGACTAAATTCATAACCTAAGCAAATTACCATGCTGTTTAAGAATCTCAAAATAATATAAGTGAAGTATGAGAGTTCAACAATTTCTATAAAATAAAGCCACCGCCGTGCTCTAAAAGGATATAAGTGAAGCACTAGAGCAAATTGCCTAGCTCAAAAGATATAAGTGAAGCACATAGAGTATTATAATAAATTCACGATTAATGTGTGTCCCTCTCAAAAGGTGTGTACAGCAAGGATTATTGTGGAAAACTAAAAAGAAAATAAAGCAAAGAGTCATATCATACAAGACGCTCCAAGCAAAACACATATCATGTGGTGAATAAAAATATAGCCTCAAGTAAATCTATCGATGGATTGAAGACAAAAGAGGGGATGCCATCCGGGGCATACCCAAGCTTAGATGCTTGGTTGTCCTTGAATATTACCTTGGGGTACCTTGGGAATCCCCAAGCTTAGGCTCTTGCCACTCCTTATTCCGTTGTCCATCAAATCTTTACCCAAAACTTGAAAACTTCACAACACAAAACTCAACAGAAAACTCATAAGCTCCGTTAGTATAATAAAATAAATCACCACTTTAGGTACTTTTGTGAACTCATTCTTAATTTATATTGGTGCTATATATACTGTATTACAACTTCTTGCTTCATACCCCCCCCCCCCCCCCCCCCCGATACTACCCATAGATTCATCAAAATAAGCAAACAACACATGGAAAACAGAATCTGTCAAAAACAGAACAGTCTTCGAAGATCTGAATATTAATCATACTTATGTAACTATAAAAATTCTGAAAAATTAGGAAAACCTTTTAAATTTGTATATAAATAGTTTGTAAAAAATTCAGAATATGTTGTCGCTTCTGTGAGTTTACAAAATTATTCAACTGGACAAACAAAATTCTGTTTTTCAGCAAAATCAAATCAACTATCACCGTAAGCCATCCCAAAGGTCTTACTTGGCTCAAACACTAATTAAAACACCAAAACACAATTAATACAGAGGTAATAATGTGTATTTATTGAAGAACAGAACCAAAAACATAAAACATAAAAATAAAAATTGGGTTGCCTCTCAACAAGCGCTATTGTTTAACGCCCCTAGCTAGCCATAAAACATAGATCTAGATATTGTCATCTTTGGTATGCAATCCATAAGTAGCCCTCATAATAGATTCATATGGCAACTTAATTTTCTTTCTTGGAAAGTTTTCCATGCCCTTCCTTAACAGAAATTTAAATCTAATGTTTCCTTCTTTCATATGAATAATTGCACCAATCGTTCTAAGGAAAGGTCTACCAAGAATTATAGGACATGTAGGATTGCAATCTATATAAAGCACAATAAAATCTACGGGCACATAATTCCTATTTGCAACAATAAGAACATCATTAATCCTTCCCATAGGTTTCTTAATAGTGGAATCCGCTAGATGCAAATTGAAAGAACAATCATCAAATTAACGGAAACCTAACACATCGCACAAAGTTTTTGGAATAGTTGAAACGCTAGCACCCAAATCACATAAAGCATAGCACTCATAATCTTTAATCTTAATCTTAATAGTAGGTTCCCACTCATCATAAAGCTTTCTAGGGATAGAAACTTCCAACTCAAGTTTTTTCTTCAAAAGATTTCGTCATAGCATCCACGATATGTTTAGTAAAAGCTTTATTTTGATTATAAGCATGTGGTGAATTTAACATGGATTGCAACAAGGAAATATAATCTATCAAAGAGCAATTATCATAATTAAAGTCCTTGAAATCCAGAAGAGTGGGTTCATCACTACTTAAAGTTTTGACCTCTCCAATCCTACTTTTATCAATTTTTTCATTAAGATCTTTAAACTCCAAATTATTGGGACGCCTTCTAGCTAAATTTGACTCATCTCTAGTCCCATCCTTATCAAGATTTATATTAGAAAACAAAGATTCAATAGGATTCACATCAATCACTTTAAGATCTTCGTCATTATTATCACAAGAAATAGAAGAACACGCTTTTACAAACCAATCTCTCTTAGCACCCATCCTAGAGGTTCTTTCTTTACATTCATCCATAGAAATCTTAATAGCTTTTAGAGATTCATTAATATCATGCTTGGGTTGCATATATCTAATCTTCAAAGAATCAACCTCAAGAGAAATTCTATCAACGTTCCAAGCCAAATCATCAATCTTAAGCAATTTTTCTTCTACCATAGCATTACAATTCTTTTGAGAATTAATGAAATATTTAATATTATTCTCAATATAAGAGAGTATTTTATTATAATTTCCATAATAATTGTTGTAGGAATTACCATAATTATTAGAGGATTCACTAGGAAATGGCCTAGGGTTGAAATTACCTCTATACGCGTTATTACCAAAATTGTTCCTACCAACAAAATTCACATCCATAGATTCATTATTATTCTCAATTAAAGTGGACAAAGGCATATCATTAGGATCAATAGGAGCACTCTTACTAGCAAACAATTTCATAAGTTCATCCATCTTCCCACTCAAAGTATTAATTTCACTTTTTTACTAGTGGAAGATCTTTCGGTATGCCATTGAGAGTAATTTACCATAATATTATCTAGGAGTTTAGTAGCTTCTCCTAATGTGATTTCCATAAAAGTGCCTCCCGTGGCAGAATCTAAAAGATTTCTAGATGCAAAATTCAATCCGGCATAAATTTTTTGTATGGTCATCCATAAACTTAAACCATGAGTAGGGCAATTTCTTATCATCAATTTCATCCTCTCCCAAGATTGTGCAACATGTTCATGATCAAGTTGCTTAAACATTCATTATATCGTTCCTAAATGAGATGATCTTAGTGGGAGGAAAATACTTGGAAATAAAAGCATGTTTACACTTATTCCATGAATCAATACTATTTTTAGGCAAAGATGAAAACCAAGTTTTAGCGCGATCTCGTAGTGAGAACGGAAATAGCTTCAATTTCACAATATCATTATGCACATCTTTTTTCTTTTGCATATCACACAATTCAACGAAAGTATTTAGATGGGATGCGGCATCTTCACTAGGAAGGCCGGAAAATTGCTCTTTCATAACAAGATTCAACAAAGCGGCATTAATTTCATAAGATTCCGCACTAGTGGCGGGAGCAGTCGAAGTACTAATAAAATCATTATTATTAATGTTGGAAAAGTCACACAATTTGGTATTTTCTTGAGACATCATGACAAAGCAAGCAATCTAGCACACGAGCAAACGAAAAGACGAACAAAAGAAGGGCGAATAAAAAGCCAAATATTTTTGTGTTTTTCTAAAAACATTTTAGAAGTGGGGGAGAGGAAAACGAGAGGCAAATGGCAAATAATGTAATGCAAGAGATGAGAGTTTATGATGGGTACTTGGTAGGCTTGATGTAGAACCTCCCCGGCAACAGCGCCAGAAATTCTTCCTGCTACTTCTTGAGCTTGCGTTGATTTTTCCCTTGAAGAGGAAAGCGTGATGCAGCAATGTAGAGATAAGTATTTCCCTCAGTTAAGAACCAAGGTATCAATCCAGTAGGTGGCACAAGCAAGTCTCCAATCTATGCACCTGCACAAACTAATAAACACTTGCACTCAACGCGAAAAAGGGGTTGTCAATCCCTTCACGGTCTCGAACAAGAGTGAGATCTAATAGAGATAGGTATAAAAGATAAATAAAAGGCAAACTAAAGTAAATATAAATAAATTGCAGCAAGTTATTTTGGGGTTTTTTGGTTTATAGATCTGAAAATATATGATGGAAAATAGACCCGGGGGCCATAGGTTTCACTAGAGGCTTCTCTCTTGAAGAAAGCATACGGTGGGTAAACAAATTACTATTGAGCAATTGATAAAAAAGCGTAAAGTTATGACGATATCTAAGGCAATGATCATGAATATAGGCATCACGTCCGTGACAAGTAGACCAACTCCTGCCTGCATCTACTACTATTACTCCACACATCGACCGCTATCCAGCATGCATCTAGAGTATTAAGTTCATAAGAACGGAGTAATGCCTTAAGCAAGATGACATGATGTAGAGGGATAAACTCAAGCAATATGATATAAAACCCATCTTTTTATCCTTGATGGCAACAATACAATACGTGCCTCGCTACCCCTTCTGTCACTGTGTGAGGACACCGCAAGATTGAACCCAAAACTAAGCACCTCTCCCATTGCAAGAAAAACCAATCTAGTTGGCCAAACCAAATCGATAGTTCGAATAGAAATACAAAGATATCTTAATCATGCATAAAAGAGTTCGGAGAAGACTCAAATAGTATTCATAGATAATCTGATCATATATCCACAATTCATCGAATCTCAATAAACACACAGCAACAAAGTATTACATCAAATAGATCTCCAAGAATATCGAGGAGAACATTGTATTGAAGATCAAAGAGAGAGAAGAAGCCATCTAGCTACTGGCTATGGACCCGTAGGTCTGTGGTAAACTACTCACACATCATCGTAAGGGCAATAAGATTGATGTAGAGGCCCTCCGTGATCGAATCCCCCTCCGGCAGATCGCCGAAAAAGGCCCCAAGATGGGATCTCACGGGAACAGAGGCTTGCGGCGGCGGAAAAGTATTTTGGTGGATGCCTCTGATGGTTTGGGAATATTTGGGAATTTATAGTGCAAAGATTAGGGTTGGGAGACCTCCGAGGGGCCCACAAGCCCTCAGGGCACGCCTCCCAGGGGCACGCTTAGCAGGCTTGTGGCCTCCTCCGGAACCTTCTGGCGCTCTCTCCAAGTCACGTAGGTGTCTTCTGGTCCAAGAAAAATCATCGCGAAAGTTTTATTCCGTTTGGACTCCATTTGATATTCCTTTTCTGTAAAACTCGAAAACAAGGAAAAAACATAAACTGGCACTGGGCTCTAGGTTAATAGGTTAGTCCTAAAAATAATATAAAATAGCATTTTAATGCATATAAAACATCCAAAATAGATAATATAATAGTATGGAATAATAAAAAATTATAGATACGTTGGAGACGTATCATGCAGCAGCAAACCTTTGTGCTTCCTTAAAGAGCGTAGGCTAGTAGAAACCTGACTGAAGTACCTTGGCGGCGGTATGGTCTCCTGCATGATGTCCCACATAAGACTGTTGTGATACTTGTTTAGGTTGGCGTTCATCTCATGTCTAGGGACACACCACCTTATCATATTATCCGACCCATGCCGATAAAGAAAAGGATCATCCTAGAAGTAGTACTTTAACTCACTGAAAAACTTCTTCCTTTGACTGTAATTTAAATCCGGAGGCATGTACTTCCCTACAAGAAAATTAGCATATTTTGCAAACCAAGGTTCTATCTTTTTATTCATAGATAAACTTTCACCTTGCAATGATTCATTTAGTACTGGATTATAGGGTATCCTTATAATGCGGGATAGGTGGTCTGCCACTGGATTGTCTTTGCATCTTCAATCAACAATCTGTAAGTCAAATTCTTGGAGTAATAAATCCATCAAATCAATCAATGGCTTAGCGTCCTTCTTTGAAAGAAGATAATCTAAGGAGCGATGATCTGTGTGCACAACTACTTTATAATTAACCATATAGGTCTAAATTTATCACATGCAAAGACAATAACAAGCAATTCTTTCTCAGTTGTAGCTAAGTGCTTTTGATCATCATCTAGACTCCTTGTTGGGGATATAACTAATGGGTATGACCCGCCCAGGAGGGGCCGGGTCATGCCCCTGGCGGCTTAAAGTCAACAGGCCTGATAAGGTCCAAGAAGATGTGAAGTTGGCGGTTCATAGAGTAAGCTAATTGAAGGCCCAAGACCCAGGGACGGCTTGAGGCCCACGGGTATGAGCCGCCATATGTTTAAACTTGTCTTGTAAGGCAAGGGTAGTTAGAAACTGAGCCGGTCACGTTTGTGTGACCTGGTCGGGACTCTGTAAGCCACCGGGCATCAACCTGTATATAAAGGGGTGACCCGGCGGCGGGTTAACTCAAGAAACAACTGATTGAGAACTAGGTCAAGCGTATTCGCTCCCTGGTAATCGAAACACAAGCAATACAACCTAAAGCAGGAGTAGGCTTTTACCTCATTGAGAGGGGCCGAACCTGGGTAAACTCTCTGTGTCCTTTGTCCCGTGTAACCCCTTCAAGCTAACCTAGTTGCGATGGCTCTACACCTAAGTCCTTTTGTTAGGGCATCTGCCGTGTTAAGTCCATGACAGTTGGCGCCCACCGTGGGGCCAGCGCACGGTGGTTTCGAGTTCTTGAAGGGCAGCTTCAAAGGGATCAAGGGATATGCCGTGGGCCGGATTACCAAGAGTCGCCGCGGCAAGATCTACATCGACGACGCAGGCTGGGGTCCCGAGGCCGATTCAATCGAGTACGGGTACCGGGTCCCCTTCGGCAGAATCCATGTCTTCATCGGCAAGATCGGCGAGTCGGAGCCTGAGCCAGACATCTGCACCAACATCATCGAGACGGCTCGGCGTGTGCGACCCACCAAGGTTCAACCCGCCGTGAAGCACACCTTTGTTGGGTTTGTGCATGTAGTGGATTTTGAGGAAGGATCTGCGTCTGGTGGAGAGACGGTCATCTATTCTGATGGTGAGTCCTCAACCGGTGAGACTAATTCAATGTATCAACTGCAAGACGGCGGGCTTGGGGGCTGTTCTGATGGTGATAGTATTCCGGACCCCTATGAGCCGCTGAACAGGGTCGCGATCTTCATGGCTGGCATGCAACCAGTGCTGCAATCGTCAACTACGGCAGCCATGACTTCCAGTTCAACGGCCGAAGCAACAGCTGGCGTGAGCGGTCCTGTGCGCCCGCCGGCTCAAGTTTTGTCTGAGCTCTTGGACGCCTTGGCAACTCTGCTAGAGGTAGAGGTTACTCCGCAGACTCAAGCGCAACATAAGGTGGATGTGGCAAAACTATGAGATGAGATAGCTCAAGCCAGAGTTGAGCTTAATGCTGAGAACGCTAGGATGGCAACAGAACAAGCCGCCCTGGACGCGGAGATGCAACGAATTCAAGCAGAGAATTTCTGGTTAACCTTGGACCAGAATGCATCTAACGCCATTTTACGAAGGAGGCACATGAGTCGGCTACCTCCGGAGTACGATGCGAGGAATCTCTTTAACACACCTGGGGCCGGGCCAAGCAATCCACCTGAGGTAACCCGGGCTATTGAGGCGCCCGTGACTGGAGGGACGGCTCAGCCACGAGTCGCAGACCCGCCTCGTTTGAATTTAACCCTGCCTCAGCAGGTGCTGACACCGCTGGGTCATTTTTCTAACCCTCTGGACAACATGATTGCTACGGCGTCGCGGCTGGCGGCTCTCCCGATGCAAGGCGAGTCGCCCGTGGTAGTTGAGACCTGAAAGGCTGTGGAGCTTCTTCAAACCGCGTTGGTTCAACAGGCGGCGTATTCGTATAGCCGTGAGCGGATCCATTCAACCCCACGCCCAAGCCGGAGTTACGGCCGGCGCATTGAGTCACCGGCGGTTTCGAGCAGTGAGCAGAACGACAACCAGCCTCGTGGGCGTGACCCGCCACACGCTGATAACCATGCTCAGGCTTTAGTGAACCAGGCCAGGGCACATCGGGAGGCGGAGCTGGCGGCTCAGTTGGCGGCTTATCAGCAACCCCAGCATAACCCATCCTCATCTATAGAAGCTGGGATGACTTCTAGGACTGTGGGGGTGCCGTGCCTAGTGCCGGCCTTACGTAATGAGCGTCTGCCCAAGGATTTTAAGGGCCCTCGCAAAGTGCCCAACTATACAGCTGATCAACCTCCGGAAGCATGGATTGAGAGCTATGAGATGGCCATGGAGATGCTAGATGTCAACGACGCTGTGTGCGCCAAGTATTTCACCATGATGTTGGATGGGCCGGCTCGTACCTGGCTGAAAGGGTTACCTGCCAACTCCATCAGTTCGTGGGCACAGTTAAAGGCGCATTTTATTTAGAATTTCAAAGATATGTGTAAGCAACCCATGTCGATCATCGACCTTGATGCTTGCGTCTAGCTTGAGGATGAGTCAACCAATCACTGGGTTCGCCGGGTCTCGGAAGTCATTCATTCATCAGATAGCATTAATGCCGGTTCAGCCGTCCTGATTTTAGAGAAAAATTGTCGTTTCCTTCCCCTTAAACAGGAGCTGGGGCGGCTTAAGCGCCACTGCAATGATATGGGAGAACTCATGGCGGATCTAACCAAATATGCCGACTCAGATAGTATGAAAGACCCGGCGTCTGACAAAGAGAAGGCTAGCAAGGGGAAGAAGGGCGGCAATGGAAAGGGACAACATCACAATACGGCGGATCAAGGTAACAACGGTAAGTGCAAGCAAACCGATGGCGGTTTAGATTTTGTGGCTAACACCAGCACGCAGAATAGCAGCCAGCACCATAAAGGGAAATCATCAACGCCCCGGTTTGGTGGGCCAAAGTTTAACCTTGAGGCAATAATGAATCAGCCTTGTCCAAAGCACGGTACTCAGGATAAGCTGGCCACTCATTTATGGAAAGATTGCTTCATTATGAGGGATTATAGAAATTCCGGTTTTTATCAGAACGGCCCGAACGGCGGGTCAAGATCCGGCTCTCACGGGCCTGGTTTTGGAGGTGGTGGTTCAAACTCTGGTTTTCAAGGCCAAGGCAATCAAGGTGGTGGTAATCAGTAGTCCGGTCAAGGTAGTTAGCAACAGCAGTCTGGCTATCAGAGTAATCTGAAGCAGCTGAATAGTGGTCAGTATCATGTTTTCACAACAAACCTATGCAAGCGAGACCAGAAGGTTCATAAACAAGCAGTGAGCACGGTTGAACCAGCAGTCCCTCGATACTTGCGATGGTCAGCGCAGCCTATCGTATGGAGCCTTGAGGATCACCCGCCTCGGGTTGATAACCCGGGTCAGCTTGCGTTGGTGGTTGCTCCACAAGTTGGTGGTTACAAGTTTACGAAGGTACTTATGGACGGGGGCAGCAGTATCAATATTCTTCATTATGATACTTTTCGCCGTATGGAATTGACTGACAAAGATCTCCAGCCGTCTTCTACTGTGTTTCATGGAGTGGTGCCTAGTAAGTCGGCATATCCAGTGGATAAGATAGCCTTGGAAGTGGCTTTTGGCGATGAGCATGATTATCGGGTTGAAACATTGACTTTTGAGGTGGTCAAGATTCAGAGCCCTTATCACGCCTTGTTTGCGCGGCCGGCTTATGCCAAGTTTATGGCGCGGCCTTGTTATGTTTATCTGCAGCTCAAAATGCCAGGTCATAAGGGCACCATCACGGTGCATGGTAACAGGAAGATAGCCCTGGAGTGTGAAGAAGGCGACGCCGCTTATGCTGAGTCTGTTTGTGCAACAGAGGAGTTGAAGTTTTACAAGGATAATGTTGACCCGGCGGATATGAGTCCCTTGAAGAAGCCAACTACAGAGCATGACCCCTTGTTGAAGTTCAAGTCGGCTGATGACACCAAGCAAGTTGACTTTCTCCCTGGCGATTCATCCCAACTGTTTATTATCAGTGCCAATCTGGATCCGAAATAGGAAAGCGCGCTCATCGAGTTCATCCGTGAGAACCATGACATCTTCGCATGGAAGCCTTCAGACATGCCAGGTGTACCGAGGGAACTCGCTGAGCACACTCACAATATTGATCCAAAGTTTAAACCGGTCAAGCAATTTCTTCATCGTTTTAATGAAGAGAGACGCAAGGCCATTGGTGAAGAGGTGGCCCGGCTCTTGGTAGCCGGGTTTATCGTTGAAGTTTTTCATCCTGAGTGGTTGGCTAACCTGGTGTTGGTGCTTAAGAAAAATGGCACTTGGCGTATGTGTGTGGATTACACGGACCTTAACAAGGCTTGTCCAGCTAATCCTTTCGCTCTCCATCGTATTGATCGGATTATTGATGCTACGACGGGTTGTGAGCGCCTGAGTTTTTTGGATGCTTATTCTGGTTATCATCAGATCAAGATGGCAGTTAAGGACCAGGAGAAGACAGCTTTTATCACTCCCTTTGGGGCCTTCTGCTATGTGTCTATGCCTTTTGGGCTCAAGAGTGCCCAGGCGACTTACCAGCGTTGTGTTCAGAATTGCCGCCATGATCAGATTGGACGCAATATTCATGCTTATGTGGATGATATTGTTGTGAAATCCAGGAAGAAGGAGACCTTGTTAGATGATTTAAAGGAGACCTTTGACAACCTTTGGGTCTACAAGATGATGCTTAACCCGGCCAAGTGTGTATTTGGCATGCCTGCAGGCAAGCTCTTGGGTTTTTTGGTCTCTGAGAGAGGCATTGAAGCTAACCCGAAGAAAATCAAGGCTATCACTTCTTTGGCTAAGCCGGCATGTGTTAATGATGTCCAGCGTTTGGCGGGTCATATCGCGCCCTTAAGCCGGTTTATAAACCGCCTGGGAGAAAAGGCTATCCCCCTCTACCAGATGATGAAGAAAATGGACCACTTCGTTTGGAGTGATGCTGCTAATCAGGTGTTTGAGGCGCTTAAAAAACAGTTGGCCTAGCCTCCGGTTCTCGCAGCTCCTATTGACAAGGAGCCCTTGCTTTTATATGTGGCTGCTAATAACAGAGCCGTCAGTGTGGCGGTTGTTGTGGAAAGGAAGGAGTCAGGCAAGGAGTTTCCGGTTCAGAGGCCGGTTTATTATGTCAGTGAGGTGCTAATTGAACCTAAGCAGAGGTACCCACATTGGCAGAAGCTGGTTTATGGAGTGTTCATGGCTAGTCATAAGTTGAAACAATATTTCCTTGGTCATCCTATCACTGTGATCAGTTCTACTCCTCTAGGCGATATTATTCAAAATAGAGAAGCCACAGGCTGGGTGGCCAAGTGGGCCGTTGAGCTTGGACCTCATAGTCTGAAATATATGCCCCGGACAGCCATCAAGTCTCAAGCACTTGTGGATTTCATCAATGACTGGACGGAGTTACAGATGCCTGAGGAGAAGCCTGATAATACGTATTGGACTATTCATTTTGATGGATCTAGGCAGCTGGAAGGCTCGGGGGCTGGAGTCATCTTGACTTCCCCACGAGGTGATAAATTTTGTTATGTCTTAAGATTGATGTTTCCTTGTACTAATAATGCAGCTGAGTATGAGGCCTTGCTCCATGGCCTTCGGATGGCTAAAGAGATGAATTTAAGCCGGGTCAGATGCTTTGGCGATTCAGATCTGGTGGCTCAGCAAGTCTCAGGAACTTGGGATTCCAAAGACCCACTCATGGCGGCTTACCATCGGGCGGTTGATGCTATTGCTGGTCATTTCAAAGGCTATCAAGTGGAGCATGTTGATCGCAGGAAAAATGAGGCGGCTGATGCTTTAAGCCGGCTGGGGTCTCAGCATAAGCCGGTACCACCTAATGTTTTTCTGGATATTCTGAATAATCCTTCAGTTAGGTTGCCCACGGAAGAGGATCTTGCTATCCCTGACCCGGAGGCACACAGTTGGTGGCGGCTCTTCACGTTATCCCTGATTGGACGATGCAATATTTGGCTTATATGACCCGGGGTGAGTTACCTGAGGATGAAACTTTGGCCAGGCAGATAACCCGGCAATCTAAGTCAATGACCATTTTCAATGGCGAGTTACACCAATGCAGTGTCACAAGGGTGTTTCAGCGATGCATATCTCCTAAAGAGGGCTGTGAAATTCTAAGGGAGATTCATGAAGGAGATTGTGGTCATCATGCCGACTCTAAGTCTCTTGTAGCCAAGGCTTTTCGTCACGGATTTTATTGGCTGACGGCTCATACTGATGCAGAGGACCTGGTTAGCAAGTGTGATGGTTGTCAAAAGTTTTCCAAACTAGCTCATGTGCCGGCTCGAGAATTGAGGATGATTCCAATTACTTGGCCGTTTGCGGTCTGGGGGCTGGATATGGTTGGGCCTTTTAAGTGATCCAAAGATAAAAAGACCCACCTGTTGGTGGCAGTTGACAAATTTACAAAGTGGGTTGAGGCAGAGCCGGTCAGTAAATGTGACGCGGCCACGGCGGTTCAATTCATTAAAAAGGTGATATTTTGCTTTGGCTACCCTCATAGCATCATAACTGATAATGGCACTAATCTGTCCAAAGGTGCTATGAAAGAGTTTTGTCAACGAGAGCATATTCGTCTTGACATCTCATCGGTGGCTCACCCCCAGTCCAATGGTCAAGATGAAAGGGCCAATCAAGAGATCTTGAGAGGTATCAAGCCCCGGCTTATGGTCCCTTTGCAGAGGACGCCGGGTTGTTGGGTTGAGGAGTTTCCCTCAGTGCTTTTAAGTATAAATACTACCCCCAACAAATCCATGGGTTATACGCCTTTCTTCCTGGTTTACGGAGCAGAGGCGGTTCTCCCTAGTGACATCCATCACGACTCGCCCCATGTGGCGGCTTATGTTGAAGCTGATAATGAAAAAGCACGTCAGGATGCTCTTGATCTCTTGGATGAGGAGCGTGACCTTGTGGTGGCTCGTTCGGCGATATACCAGCAAGATCTGCATTGCTATCATAGCCGCCGGGTTAAAACTCGAACCTTTCAAGAAGGCGATTTGGTGCTCCGGCTCATCCAGGATGAAACTGATATGCACAAGTTATCTCCACCTTGGGAAGGGCCTTTTGTGGTCAGCAAGAACTTGAACAACGGGTCATACTACCTCATTGATATTCGAGATTACAAGGACTCACGCACATCTGAGGAGGAGACCCACCGGCCGTGGAATATTGCTCATCTTCGGCCTTATTATACCTGAGCCACTAGCTCTTGTGTTGTATATATTTTCATCCTTGTATATATTGTGATCAAGTATAATAAAGCCGGCATCCCTGATAATTCAGGGCCTCTGTCGTTTCATTTCTGAGTATCTTAGTCTTTATTGTCAGTTCATAAGATCACTTGGGGGCTTCCTGCTCATTGAGCATAGCTGTGACTACCCTCTTGATCCGGCTTGCACGCCTTTTTAAAAAAATTACTTGGGGGCTTCCTGCTCATTGAGCATAGCTATGACTACCCTATTAACCCGGCTTACACGCCTTGATGCAAATTGCTTGGAGGCTTATTGCCCAAACTGAACGGGTACCAAAGAGAACTTGCTGCAATGAGCAGTTCAAACATAGGTATCCTGCCTTAAAGGCTCATTATTGGTCACTTGGGGGCTTATTGTTCAATGAACATAGCTTTATTGACCCTTTTGATCGGCTTGGATGCCAGGTGAAAAACACCAAAAACTCCGGGTTATCCTGCCTATATGTCTGCCACTCTGCCCAGGTTATCTGGATGACCCGCCGAACTCTTGATAGTCAATCTTATAAAGACCCTGAACTTGTCAAGGTTAAAACAGCGGTTGGTCATGTGAGGCCCGGCTTACAGGTTTAAATGAAGAATTAACTCAGTGGTTGTGCGGCCCATGAACAACACTTGATATTGAGGCTTGGCAGCCTATGGAAGCCTTGTTTTTCTCATTTGTTATTTTCTTTGAACATTATTCGGGTTTATACCCTTGTACCATATTGATATATGGTTTAACATGATTCAGGCCATGTAGCCTTAATCCTTATGACTCATACTTGAGCTTATTTGGGGTTTTGATAACCCAGACTGGCTTTGGACAGTAAGTCGCCAGCATATTTTGATTATGCATTTGGAGTTATGCACTTCCAGTTTTGGGCTGTTACCCTTACTGCATACGGCACTACAAGCCGGCGGTATGAACCAATCTCACAGGTATGTGTTTACTTGTTATATGAATATGTAAGGTTTTATAACCCGCCCCGGTTATGGACTATAAATCGCCAGAATATATGATGTTGGACATTATGACCCGCCCTGGCGTAAACCGCCAGGGTATCTATTGTTTACTCTATGCAGGAGCTTTGTAGAATAATATGATATTCCTTGCAAAGTTCATCCATGGCATATGAAAAGTTCATCATCAATTTCAAAGGCTAAGAACATGCACGATGGCATGAAAGATCATGGTTTTCACTAGCCTATTACATGGCTTTCAAAGCCCAAATGATTAAGTGTTTTTTCAAGCAAGCACTATGATGCAGTCTGAGAGCCGCCTTCCGGATCAGTTGTCCTGGTCTTGGTGAGTTGAAGCTTTCGGGTCATCCAGCGCCGGTTCTTCTTCTTCCTCCACTTGCTGGAAGTCAGTTGTGGCCCAGTTGATCCCGGTCAATGCTTTGAATACAACCTCATCATCTATGAGGGTTGATGGATCAATATCAGGTGCAAAGGTGTGCTTACGTGTTGGCGGGATGAGATCCATGGCCTCATAAACCGGCGCTGATACTTTTGAGTTTTCTTTTGAGTAAGCCGCCTGATATTTTGTCAAATCGGTCTCTTCAGCTAGCTTACTCGCCAGTGGGCGCATTTCCTTTACACATTTGGTAAAGTCTGCGGCTTCAAAGGGAGACCCGTCTTCTTTTAAACTTGGGCAGCCGGTGGCCAATTCTTCCGGGTCAAGTTTGGCTTGCCAGGCCTTCGCCCGGCTCAACGCGGTGATGGCACCGGCTCTAGCAGCTGACCGCTTTAGTTCTTCAACTCTTTGCAGCAGCACAGACAGTTTCTCCAGCATCTCCTTGATATGAGTGAAGGTGGTTGCCTCTTATGTGAGACAGCAACAATAGCCCATTGCACGCCAGTGTACAGTTGCTCCACAAGGGTATGTACGGCCTTAAGCCTTACGCGCATGTCTTGGCCCAGCCTGGAACTTCTGGAGCCTACATCAAACACAAATATTGGTAAGCCAGTTTATAACCATGGTATGTTGATGGTGAAACATTGAAGTATTATATTGTTTACCGAAGATGGCAGCTGTCAGGCTATTGATTTGATGTTTTAAGCAGCACAACTCATCAGTTACCGGCTTAAGAGCAGCTTCAGCATCTTCTGCTCTTTTCAGCAGAGCCGCCTTCTCGGTCTCCTAGCTGTTTCTCTCAGCGCTGAAGTCCCTTTTTAATTTTTCAATCTCTTCCAAGGAGGTTCTCAGCTCTGATTTGGCCTTTGAAGTCTCTGACTGTTGGGACTGGATGTTTTGCCGCAGATCATTGACTTGAGTTTCCTTCACGTTCAATTCAGCCTGCCATACACAAAGACAGGCAGTATATGGTTATGATAATCATCTTATTTGAAGTCCCAAGCATAATACAGGTATTTTACTTGGCACTTGGGGGCTAATGTACATTTGCTCTTTTGAAGACAAATCTTTAATGACCCGGTTAAAGTTTCTTCAACTAAACCGGCTCATGGGGGCTACATATTTGGATTTGTTCATAAATATGGTGGTAAGTCCCTGCTTAGCTATGCAACTTAAGCCGGCCCTTGGGGGCTACATAAGTGGATTTTACTGCTACAATTTGAAGTCCCGGCTTAACTTTCCAGTTTAAGCTAGCCCTTGGGGGCTACTTGTTTTGATTCAGCAGTTACTAATTGCTATGGAATGGTTATGAGATCAAATATGGTATTTAAGTCTACGGCATATTCAATTTCTTCATATACAGTAGACTTGGCGGCTGAGAGATATATGTACAGGAAGAGTTTTTTTAGTGTTTACCTCAAAACGCTCCTTCATCAGATTGACTAAGCAGGCTTCAAAGTCATGGCTAGTGTGAAGGCGGTTTAAATAACCCGCGTGAAGTTCCTGAGCATTGAACTGGGTATAACCTTCTAAATCCAGCTTCCATTTGCCCTTGTCAGCAGCAGAAAATTCCTCCTTGGCGCTATGTTTGGCTAAGATTGTGGGGTTGTCCGGCTCAATGTAATGGGTCCCAGTGATTACGACATCATCAGCCTTTCCTTCAGCAGGTTTGATGGGACTTGGCGGCTTAGCACGAGCCGGGTCAACGTCCGTGGAGTCCATAATAACATTGTGCTCTTCGGGCGGCGGATCATCAATGGCTGCTTCGGAGGTTTGATGCAAAGATTCAGATATTATCTGCTTCTCCGGGTTAGCAGCCTTGGGATCTTTAGTGGTGTTGATGTTTTCGCCCAGTTTACTGGTCTTTGCCTTCTTTCTTGGTTTGGCTTGACCGCTGACAATGAGACGTAAAAATGTAAGCATGATAATTGACAAAGGGCTTAAAAAGCAAAGAAATTCAATATTCTTACCCTGGGGCGATTTTGAAAAGGGGGATCTGAGTCCCAGTGGAGTCCCCAGATGAGGAGTGAGAAGTGCCCTGATAGTTTGAATCAGAAGGGTTAAGGGGTTGTCGAACAAGACCCGCTTTTGGAAAAGCTAAATCGGCAAACTGTGAAACCTCTGCTCGGCGCTTGCGAGGAACCGGTGTGTTTGGTAAACCGGAGGAAAGTTCGCCGCCTCCGTTGTTCCGGGTTGTGCGGCGAACTTCATGCTGCTGTTTCTTCAAAATAAAGTGGGGATCCAGATAAGCTAAAGGGTGAGAAAACCTTACTTTCCGGCTCGCTTGTCAAACTTTCTGTCTTGGCAGAGATTCTGAGTCGGAGGAAAGGATAGTTACCTCTTCGCCGTCTGCATGGCTGGCCTCCGCGTCATCCTGGTAGTAATCAATGTTAATAAGATGAACAAAGAAGAAGCCAAGAGAATAAAGTTCTACCTCCGACTCTTCATCAAGAGTAAACGGATCAACTGCTTCTGATTTCTTATTGGCAGGTTTCTTAGCCAAGTTCTTGGTTCTGGTTTTCTTGGCCGGTTTATCTTGAAGCTTCTTCTTCCAGAAGGGGGACTCAGACTGTAGAAAATTCAAGTAAGAATGAGACGGCAGATTGACAGATAATGAGTTAATGAAAATTGCTCACAAATAATCAGAGCTGGCGGCTTGTTGAGTGTGCAAAAGGGATTCAGCCCTGTCTTGCTGCAAGTGGCCAAGCTTTCGTTCAGCAATGTCTTGACCATCTTGTTGAGGCTCTCGTTGTCCAATTGCACTCGGCTGTGGCGTTGTGGATCTTTGACGTCATAGGTATACTCGCACATTAAGCCGGTCCGGCGGCTTAAGGGTAATATTCTCCACGCGACCCAGCATCGAACTAGGTTAACTCCAGTTAAGCCATTGGCCATTAAGGCTCTGATTTTTCCAAAAATGGGCATATATTTGGCCCGTTCTGCTGTGCTGATCTAGTCAGGGAGGGGGTGTCTATTGCTAAGCCAGCTCTCACGATAACCCGGCAAGGGATTTTCACCCTCTGGAGATGTGTCTTGGCAGTAAAACTAAGTCTGGTTCCAGTCCTTGGGATGACTGGGAAGTGCAGCGGCTGGGAAAGTAGCTTCTTTGCCCCTCTGGATTGAAATGCCGCCTAGTTCTAGGCTGGGCCCATCTGTGAACTCAGTCTGGCGGTTCAAGTAATAGAATTCCCTGAACAGCTCTACAGTGGGCTCTTGTTGAAGATATACTTCACAAAAAACTTGGAAGTTGCAGATGTTTGAAACAGAGTTGGGCCCAATATCTTGCGGATGAAGTTGAAAGAAGTGCAGCACATCATGAAAGAATTTTGAGCCGGGTGGAGTGAACCTCCGGAGCATGTGATCAGTGAAAACTACAACTTCACCCTCTTTTGGTTCAGGGGTGGTCTCAGTTCCTGGGGCCCTCCAGTGGATCACATCCTTTTTAGCCAGGACGCCTTCATTTACAAATTCATTAAGGATTTCTTCCGTGATAGTGGAAGCGACCCAATTGCATGAAGTGACGGCTTGGTCATTTTGTTGGTGAAAAACCTAAAGAAAAAATATTGCCGGTTTAAAGTTATGCTGTTAAGCCGGCCAGTGGTCAAAAAATGAGTGTCATGCAAAGCCAATTTATATGCAGCGGATGATGTGCTTTAAAAATTGGTATGATTAAGCCAGAAAGCTAAATGCCGGGTTATACAGGTTGTGAACATATATTGGTAGCTTAACAAGGGGACTAATGGAGTATGGCGGGTTATGGCTTATCTTATAAACTGCCCGAACAGCTGCGGTGCTACAGATCTATAAGCGAATTTTGCTAAGTGATGGGCAAACAGGTTCCACAGATTGGTTCTATGATTTTGGATCTACAGCAGTTCAGAAAAGGAAATAAATTCTAAACCTAAGGTGATGGCAGCAGAAGAACTCGTATGCCCAGATGAGATTTTTGTACAAAGGGGTATCTTTTACTATTGGAAATGAATGCTAAAACCATTACCACATAACTTTGGCACTGTGTTCAGATCTAACTATGTGATCTAAAGAGGAAAAAAGAGGAACGGTGATGAACTCCGATGAACTAAGCAAACCCTAGTGTAGATCTGATGCGAAGCGAGAGGGGTACCTGTCGACGCTGATGGACAGCGGGAGTGTGCCGCGTTTCTCTGGTCTGTTCAGGTTGATGTAGCGGCCGGAGTTGAAGACGCTGAAGGCGGACGGCGGCGGCAGAGCTCGGGCGCTGTGGAGTCACAGGAGGAAGAAGACGCAGAGGCAGGGGGTAAAAGTGAAGACAGGGGCCCCCTGTCCCTATTTATAAGGAGTTGAATAAATGGCATGCACGGGAATCGAGGAGGCTGAAAAATGGTTATGTGGCTATGTGAACGACTCGATTTTCGGGAGGTCCATCAAGATAAAGATCTGTGGAGATATTCTGGGCTTTGTGCGAAATTGATGCGCAATGATGTCATGGCGGGTTCACACGATTTTGAGACGTGACGTCATGGTGGGTTACCGAGAACTGAAAGGGAATTGATAAAGGAAGATTCTGCTATGTCAAGAGATGAAGATTTATGTGAACCAGTTCAAATCAACCTGGGGCCTAATGTTGGGGATATAACTAATGGGTATGACCCGCCCAGGAGGGGCCAGGTCATGCCCCTGGCGGCTTAAAGTCAAGAGGCCTGATACGGTCCAAGAAGATGTGAAGATGGCGGTTCATAGAGTAAGCTAATTGAAGGCCCAAGACCCGGGGACGGCTTGAGGCCCACGGGTATGAGCCGCCATATGTTTAAACTTGTCTTGTAAGGCAAGGGTAGTTAGAAACCAAGCCGGTGACATTTGTGTGAGCCGGCCGGGACTCTGTAAGCCGCCGGGCATCAACCTGTATATAAAGGGGTGACCCGGCGGCGGGTTAACTCAAGAAACAACTGATTGAGAACTAGGTCAAGCGTATTCGCTCCCTGGTAATTGAAACACAAGCAATACAACCTAAAGCAGGAGTAGGCTTTTACCTCGTTGAGAGGGCCCGAACCTGGGTAAACTCTTTGTGTCCTTTGTCCCGTTTAACCCCTTCAAGCTAACCTAGTTGCGATGGCACCACACCTATGTCCTTTTGCTAGGGCATCTGCCGTGTTAAGTCCACGACACTCCTGCTAGCATAAAATACAACATTAAGTTTCTTCTCATCACGATGTCCTCAAACAGCTCCTATAGCATAACTACTAGCATCACACTATTATCTCAAAAGGTTCATCCCACTTTGGTGGTTGGATGATGGGAGCGACGATCAAAGCATCTCTTAGCTTTTCATAAGCTGAAATACATTTTTCATCAAAAGTGTACGACGTGTCCTTCTGAAACAGGTTTGTGAGGGGTTTTGATAACATAGAGAAATCTTAAACAAATCTTTGATAAAAACTTGCATGCCCCATAAAAGTTTGCATTCCCTTAACATCTTGAGGATAAGGTAAATTTTCTATTACCTCTATTCTTTCTTGGTCTATCTCGATGTTCTTACCAGACACTCTATAACCCAAGACCACCCCTTCACCGACAATAAAGTGGCTCTTTACCCAGTTCAATACAAAACCTGTTTCTTCACATCTCTGCAAAACTTTAGTGAGATTATAGAGACAGTGATCAAATGAAGTGTGTTTGACTGAAAAGTTGTCCAAGAGGACTTCAACAATTTTCTCAATAAAGCCGGATTTTTTTAGCAGCACACTTTTGAAAAGAAGTGGCTAGTTACACAAACCAAAGGGCATTCGTCGATAAGCATAAGTCCCGTAAGGACAAGTGAAGGTGGTCTTCTCTTGATCTTCTGAACGAGCGTATTTGAGAAAACCCAGAATATCCATCAAGATAGCAAAAATAAAATTGTTGGCCAATCTTTCCAACATTCCATTTATAAATGGCAATGGGTAGTGATCCTTCCGAGTCCATTTATTAAGTTTCCTGAAATCAACACACATACTGTAACACCCCCGGTGTCATGCCACAGTTACCTCACACTAATGGTGCCATGTCATCACCTTTTTGCTAAGCCAATGGTCACTTGATCAACATTCAAGTCAAATTCAACATTAAAATAAAGTAAAAATAATATTTATTCAAACCGCATAATAAAAATGTACGTTGGGTTGAAAATATTCACTAACAAATTTTCTTGGAGAAACCAACATCATTTGACTCACCAATTACTCCCTAGCAAATTTTTTTAAGTGGTCCAACAACACTAAAAGAAACCATTTAAATTCAAACACAAAAATTAGATAATCACTATTGACCCCAGACTTTTTGTGCAGTGCAAGAATAACATCTAGTATTTATGTGCCAAGTTTGACATCTAACAAAAATCGTTTGCTATCTGAACAGAGTGGAAAACATCAGCTAAATAGATAACAGATAACAAAAAAAATATAAAAGGGGAAAAGTCTTACTGTGTAGTTGGGTCTTTAGTCTATAGTGCAGGCCCAACCCACCCCCACGGTCATCCCCTACGTTCTGTTCATAGGGGGGGATCGTGGCAGGGATCCACCGGCCGTGGCCGCGCCATGCCGCGTGCCGGCCATCCCCCGGCTCCCCTAGAACATAAAGGCCGACCCCGCGAACCCCCAGGCGAACCGTAGCCCCCACTCCCCCCCCTTTCCCTCGCTCTCTCTCTCTCTTCTCCCTGCGTGAAACCGCCGCTGCCGTCGCCATGGCCGCGACCACCGTGCTCCCCGCGCTGCGAGAAGACGCCTAGGGGAACCGCCACGGTCCACTTCGTCCATCCTGAGGACCGAATCGAGCGGGGACGGCCCGTACACTCACCATCGCCACCATCTTCATCTGGTACATCGTCGTCGTCCGCCGTCGATTCCCGCCACTCCGGTCCACCTCCGACCTCCCCGACCTCGCCATCGAGCTCGCAGTGAGCTTCTCCTCCATCTCCCCTGTTTTCCCCTTCGATCCGACGCCGTAAACTGCTCGTCCCGTCGTGCCTGAAGCTCCATGCCCGCAGCCATATAAAATAATCATATAAAACTTTGAAAAATCATATAAAATAATCCGTAACTCGGATGAAAATACCTTATACATGAAAGTTGCTCAGAACGACGAGACGATTCCGATTACGTAGTCCGTTCGTCCGCCACGCGTCCCTAGCATAGCGAACATGCAACAATCCACCTCTGGTCCGTCTGTTCAAAAATGCGAAACACCAGGAATACTTTCCCGGATGTTTTCCCCCTTCACCAGTATCGCCTACTACTGCGTTAGGGCACACCTAGCACTGCTATTTGCTTTGTCATGCATCATCATGCATCTGTTTGCATTGTATTCATTGTTTCTTCCCCCTCTTCTCTCCGGTAGACTACGAGACTGACGCCGCTGCCGATACCCCTGGGATCGACTACGGTGTTGACGACCCCTCCTTCTCGACCGAGCTTCCATGCAAGCACCCCCCCTTTGAGCATGCCTATATCGCCTATTCTCTTCTCTCTTGTGCTTGCATTAGAATTGCTGCTGTTACTGCCTTACCTATTCTGATGCATGACCTGATTTTGTAACCTGCTTTTGATAATTACCTGCTTATCCTAAACTGCTTAGAATAGGATGGTTAGAGACCCCTGTGACCCCACTTGTCCCGGTTGCCCCCGCTGGATTATCAGAAGACTCGACAACCAGGCCCCAGCACCGCACATCACATTCCCTCTATCTGTACGACGCTGCAATGTTACTATCGAGTGCCGAGGGTGATACCTCGTCAGCACTTTCGATGTTAACTCTGTGGAGTAGTTACTCGGTCATGGTCATCGAGGGTGATTCCTCCTTCACCACTCCCGATAACGACACTGTCGTGTAACACCTCAAGTGTGAACCTCGAGGGTGATTCCTTCTAAGTTCACCTTGACGGATACATCGAGTAGGAATCCAACGAGGGTGATACCTCGGATTCCCTAATGTTATGGACACACGGATACTTGGACTTTATAACTGTTACTTGGAAAGGCGGGTCGACCCTGAGGGGTACCCGCAAGTGATGTGGAGATGGGTTGACCTGGAGGTTGCCCGAGAGATAAATACGAGGCGTGGCCGGGCATTCTTAGCCCTTGCCGCAAGTCCTCGAGACGGGGCGACGGGGTCACATCGATCGTGAGTCTCTGCTCGTTACCGCACTACCAACACACTATGATTTGGATATTTGATTCCAGTGGGCCTCTGGCCCGATAGCACTAAACATGACGCGGGAATAAATATGGGTACTCTGCTTCGTGGCATCAGCCAAAAGCTCTGTCAGACGTCCAGTTCAGCATTGTGGCACGGTCGGATCGTACCGACAATCCGAGGCGGTGCTGGTATCCACACTGCACAAAACGACCCGGAGTGCACAGGGCGATGGCCCAAGACCCCTGGGCGCTTAGGTTGTAGACCGGTGGGGACCTCTCTGCTGAGCTCTAGGTAGGGTTGTGGTGTGTCGTTTGGCCGAGGCCGGGCATGACCCAGAAAAGCGTGTCCGGCCGGAGTTAAGCGAGCGTGGTGGGTAAGTTGGTGCACCCCTACAGGGAAGAACTAATCTATGCATAGCTGGATCCTCGGTAACGGACGCTCGGAGTTGTATCCCGATCGATACAACTAGAACTTGAGATGATACCTGGATATGTGGCTCCGAGATCGCTTGCTCGCAGGGAGTCGAGGAAGGATCTCTCGGTGAGGTTGATAACACTACTACTTATATATTGTACTGATCTACTCTCTTCTATTGCTGCAAGACCGCTGAAGATGCTAGTCTTCGATAGGACTAGGACTTCTCTCTACTCTGGCATTTCTGCAGCCCAGTCCACATATACAGCCTTCCTTTGATAATGTTGCATATGTAGTGTAGATCCTTGCTTGCTGAGTACTTCGGATGAGTACTCACGGTTGCTTTGCTTTCTTTTCCTCCCCATACCCTTTGGGTGCAACCAGATGACGGAGCCCCTGAGACAGCTGCACCCACCGACGATCGCTACTACTACCCCGAGGGTGGATACTACTACGAGTTGGCTGACGACCAGGAGTAGGTTCAGAGGGTCCCAGGCAGGAGGCATGCGCCTTTCGATCGTAGTGTTCTCTTTTGTCCCGCCTTTTAAGGGCCTATCTGTGTTTTCTTTTATATCTGTACTCAGATATCTGATGCTTCCACTGACGCTTGTAAGCGAGCTTATGTATTCGAGCCCCCGAGGCCCCTGACTTGTAATATAAAGCTTGTATTATTTTAATTTGTGTCTAGAGTTGTGTTGTGATATCTTCAAGTGAGTCCTTTGGCTTGATCGTGTGCATTTGCATGTATGATTAGTGCACGATTAAGCTGGGGGTGCCACAGGTTGGTATCAAAGCCGACTGCCTGTAGGAACCCCCCTTTCCAACTCCTTGGCCGAAGTTGAGTCTAGTCAATGAAAACTGTTTTACTAACATGGTTGTGTGGCTTACGGGCCAACGTCGCCAATTGGGAGGTATTAGGATCTTTTATTCCTCGTCTATACTTTGGGACTCTGATCTCTCTTCTATTCGGGTAAAGATTTTACTAACTCTGACGCTAGGATTTCGTAACCACTTCCTCCCGAAGAGCCTCGTCATTCTAGATGATCGCTTGCTTCGCCAGAAGATTCTGCAGATACTCCTCGTTGTTTCCTGAGACCCTGTGCCCACTGCTTTGTAATTCCCTACCACCGATAATCCCCGTGAATAACATCCTTGCCGTTTGTACCTTCATCCGAGTTGCTCTTGTTGTTACAAGTTACCCCTAATACTCTCCGTTGTTCCGAGAATCCTTTGAGCCTACTGCCGTGCAGCTTCTTTCGTACTGCGAATAATTCCTCACACTTAGCAGGGATTCGTTCATCCCTAGTTGATCATGTGCTTCACAACATTCTTCCCATTGTTAATTGATCTTTCAAAAATCCTCTGCAGACTATTGCTCTTGAAATTCTAGTCTGCTTGCATTACGGTTAATTCCATATGTTTAGCAATCTTCATTGACCTTCCTTGTCAATGCTTTTGCATCCCTTCTCCCTCTGATTGATTACCGATACTCACATCAACTCCGTCGTGAATCGCCAGATCCATTGTTGGGTTGTTATCCGATAGTGTCCTTAACATCAGAAATCTTGTAAGTTCTCCCATGATACATAATGCCTTTGGTAAAATGTATCCTCTCCTTTAGTCAGCCATGCTCTAACCATCGAGCTTGAGTTATGTACTCCTGAAGTTCGTGGTATATGTTCCTAAGATGCCCCAATGGGTTGAACCTATGTTTTCCCTAATCCGTGTGAACTCGAAAGCTATGCGAGTCATACTCTTCTGGTACTTCGCCAGATAAATCTTCCGCACTACAATTTTTTCAAAACGAGGAGTAAATGAAAGGTTATACATTGAAGAAGTGGGAGTCAACCTTGAACCTCTGTGTTCATGCCCATGGACCCGATGTAGAACTTATCATGGAAGCTGCTCGTAAAAATAATTATTTCCTTGGTACAAGTTCATCTTGTATCTATGAATTGATCCTTTGCAATCGTGGTTCCGACCATATTTCCTCCTTGATTCCATTTCCTGGATAAGTTAAAATACTTATCCTCTGCAAATCATTTCCCCCGTCCAACCTCTACTCTGATTTACCTTCCGGTATTACCCCTAGTACTTGTTACTGGGAAGTTTAATACCACATCACATCATTCCTAGCCTGATCAGCTATATTTTTATCGTGACAACTTTTAACTGTGCTACCTGGTACTTATGCACGGAGCAACTTCCGACGATGAGCTAAGCTTACGTCGATCTTCCTCATCTTATCATTTCACCTCGAACAACAAGCTTGACTTCGAGCTTGTGTCGAATTCGTTGTTCTCGTAGCCTTTCACTTCATCCTTTCTTTTGCTTGATGTCGTCGCTGCTCGATGGCATCTTCATAGAGTCTCTCGACAAAATTTGTCGTGATCATCGTCAACACTTTGGCTTCTTCAGAGATGTCAATTGAACTCATGGCTAGAAATACCATCCCTGCCCCTCGATGATTTGTGATATCATCGACAACCTCCTTGTATTCCTGCCAACACAGACTTGGTTATGTTTTGCTCATACCTTGTTTTCTTTGCTATTACTGAAGTTATTCCCTGTGTATTCTTGTGGCCTTCAGAGCCAACCTTTTCTTGAAACAGCATATCATCGCTAGCTCGAGGCATGATTGTGGCATCCCGAATATCAAAAGGAACATTGGAAGCGCAACGCTAAATGTTTCTTGATCTATTATCCAAACACTATTGTATGGGTAATAACATGATTCTTCCCTCGCCCCTTTATCTAAATGTTTTTGATCTTGCTGGCCTATCATGTATATCGTGCTCCGCTTTTCCTTGGGGAGGATATACTTAAAATTCTTGAGCGTAAACACATTTTCCTTTCCATTGGTTTGTTTACTCTGAAAATTTCGTTTCCCTCTCCATTGGTAGGTTTAACCTTTCTTGTGATCTATATGATATAAGCAGGAAAAAAAATCCCTGCTTATAAAACACCTCGATGTACAACCTTGTCAGTGAGACCCTGTTACCAATGTTGCTGACATTTCGGTATCACCGATGGACGAGAACTTTGCCTATTGGTGCCTCGAATTAACGAGCAGGAAAATGGTTCTTTTCGTCCCTCGCCCTTGGTACCGATGTTGTCGCCGACATAACTGATAGGCTATCCTCGGACATACCTTGTTGTCGTGACCGGTAAGATGCCATCGTTCTCCCTACTTTTGATCGACACCCCTCCACAGCTCCACAAGATCGGAACCTGACTCTCCTGTACATCCTTAATTCCGAAGTATCCTATGCACTTGACTTTGTGTGTTATTCGATGCTCTGAACCCCCTTCTCACACTCTGTTCAGGTATCGATCGTTTGTCCATACACTTGAAACTTCTTATTGTACCTCCATACTTTATTCTCGATGTTTTCTTAAGTTTCAACTCGAGAGATACTTCTGCCACATCCCCTAAATTGTTCACCAGATAATTAAACCTATAAGGGTTAGTTCTCCCGAAGTTACCCTTTTCTGCCCCACTTAAATCTCGGGACGAGATTTCTTGTAGTGGAGGAGATTTGTAACACCCCCGATGTCATGCTACAGTTACCTAACACTAATGGTGCCATGTCATCACCTTTTTGCTAAGCCAATGGTCACTTGATCAACATTCAAGTCAAATTCAACGTTAAAATAAAGTAAAAATAATATGTATTCAAACCGCATAATAAAAATGTACGTTGGGTTGAAAATTTTCCTGGAGAAACCAACATCATTTGACTCACCAATTACTCCCTAGCAAATTTTTTTAGGTGGTCCAGCAACACTAAAAGAAACCATTTAAATTCAAAGACAAAAATTAGATAATCACTATTGACCCCAGACTTTTTGTGCAGTCCAAGAATAACATCTAGTATTTATGTGCCAAGTTTGACATCTAACAAAAATCATTTGCTATCTGAACAGAGTGGAAACATCAGCTAAATACATAATAGATAACAAAAAATAAATAAAAGGGGAAAAGTCTTACTGTGTAGTTGGGTCTTTAGTCTATAGTGCAGGCCCAACCCACCCCCACGGTCATCCCCTACGTTCTCTTCATAGGGGGGGATCATGGCAGGGATCCACCGGCCATGGCCGCGCCATGCCGCATGCCGGCTATCCCCCGGCTCCCCTAGAGCATAAAGGCTGACCCCGCGAACCCCCAGGCGAACCCTAGCCCCTACTCCCCCCTTTCGCTCACTCTCTCTCTTCTCCTCGTGTGAAACCGCCACTGCCGTCGCCATGGCCGCGACCATCGTGCTCCCCGCGCCGCGAGAAGACGCCCAGGGGAACCGCCACGGTCCACTTCATCCATCCTGAGGACCGAATCGAGCGGGGACGGCCCGTACACTCGCCATCGCCATCATCTTCATCTGGTACATCGTCGTCGTCCGCCGTCGATTCCCGCCACTCCGGTCCACCTCCGACCTCCCCGACCTCGCCATCGAGTTCGCAGTGAGCTTCTCCTCCATCTCCCCTATTTTCCCCTTCGATCCAATGCCATAAACTGCTTGTCCCATCATGCCTGAAGCTCCATGCCTGCAGCCATGCTCGTCCGCCCGTGGTCGCACCCCTGGTCGTGTCCGGCCGCGCGTGCATTCACCCGCCGAGCCCTGGCCATGCCCCGCAGTCGCCTGCTGCCTTGGCCGCCCGCGCACCGTGCGCCGCGCGCGTCCGTGGCCGTTCGCTGCCGCGCTCCCCTGATGCGCACGCCTGCTGCTGCTGGTTTGTTGCTGGCTGTGCTACTCATGCTTAACTATTGCTTGCTACTCCGCTGCCGTTTGCTGCCGCTGCTTTATGCCTCCAACGCCGCTGCCGCTGCTGATGCATGTTGCTGCTGCTGCTCCTAAACGGCTGCTACTGTTGCAGCTGGCCATGGCCATGTCCAAGGCCGTGAGGTGTGTGTGTGTGCACCTTGTGTGTATCGTGTGTGTGTGTGTGTGTGTGTGTGTGTGTTGTTTGTGCGCGCGCTGTGTGTGTGGCCGGCGGTGCCACATCCGTGAGTGGCCGGCCCTTGTTTATTTAGCACTAGTTTAGATTAGGATTTACAATTAGTGCTAAGTTAGTCTAATGGCAGATAACCTGTGGAACCACTATTAGTTTAAAGAAATAGCAAATTAAAACTAAAATGTTTAAGTCAATGACATGTGGCCCTCTACACTGTTCATATTTTGACCAGTCAATCTTTGACTGGGTCAACCCAGCCCCACTGTCATACACTGTGGCTAGAATAGCACTAGGTAACAAAAGGTTATTCAGCTTTTATATTCATTTTAAAATAAATTCAGTAATTGGGAAATTCAATAAAACTTTGAAAAATCATATAAAATAATTCGTAACTCGGATGAAAATACCTTATACATGAAAGTTGCTCAGAACGACGAGACGATTCCGATTACGCAGTCCGTTCGTCCACCACACATCTCTAGCATAGCAAACATGCAACAATCCACCTCTGGTCCGTCTGTCCGAAAATGCAAAACACCGGGAATACTTTCCCGGATGTTTTCCCCCTTCACCAGTATCGCCTACTACCGCGTTAGGGCACACCTAGCACTGCTATTTGCTTTGTCATGCATCGTCATGCATCTGTTTGCATTGTATTCATTATTTCTTCCCCCTCTTCTCTTCGGTAGACTATGAGACTGACACCGCTACCGATACCCCTGGGATCGACTACGGTGTTGACGACCCCTCCTTCTCGACCGAGCTTCCAGGCAAGCACCCCCCTTTGAGCATGCCTATATCGCCTATTCTCTTCTCTCTTGTGCTTGCATTAGAATTGCTACTGTTACTACCTTACCTATTCTGATGCATGACCTGATTTTGTAACTTGCTTTTGATAATTACCTGCTTATCCTAAACTGCTTAGAATAGGATGGTTAGAGACCCCAGTGACCCCACTTGTCCCGGTTGCCCCCGCTGGATTATCGGAAGACTCGACAACCAGGCCCCAGCACCGCACATCACATTCCCTTTATCTGTACGACACTACAGCATTACTATCGAGTGCCGAGGGTGATACCTCGTCAGCACTTCCGATGTTAACTCTGTGGAGTAGTTACTCGGTCATGGTCATCGAGGGTGATTCCTCCTTCACCACTCCCGATAACGACGCTGTCGTGCAACACCTCAAGTGTGAACCTCGAGGGTGATTCCTCCTAAGTTCACCTTGATGGATACATCGAGTAGGAATCCAACAAGGGTGATACCTCGGATTCCCTGATGTTATGGACACATGGATACTTGGACTTTACAACTGTTACTTGGAAAGGCGGGTCGACCCTGAGGGGTACCCGCAAGTGATGTGGAGACGGGTTGACCTGGAGGTTGCCCGAGAGATAAATACAAGGCGTGGCCGGGCATTCTTAGCCCTTGCCGCAAGTCCTCGAGATGGGGCGACGGGGTCACATCGATCGTGAGTCTCTGCTCTTTACCGCACTACCAACACACTACGATTTGGATATTTGATTCGAGTGGGCCTCTGGCCCGATAGCACTAAACATCACGCGGGAATAAATATGGGTACTCTGCTTCGTGGCATCAGCCAAAAGCTCTGTCAGACGTCCAGTTCAGCATTGTGGCACGGTCGGATCGTACCGACCATCCGAGGCGGTGCTGGTATCCACCCTGCACACAACGACCCGGAGTGCACAGGGCGAAGGCCCAAGACCCCTGGCCGCTTAGGTTGTAGACCGGCGGGGACCTTTCTGCTGAGCTCTAGGTAGGGTTGTGGTGTGTCGTTTGGCCGAGGCCGGGCATGACCCAGAAAAGTGTGTCCGGCCGGAGTTAAGCGAGCGTGGTGGGTAAGTTGGTGCACCCCTGCAGGGAAGAACTAATCTATGCATAACCGGATCCTCGGTAACGGACGCTCGGAGTTGTATCTCGATCGATACAACTAGAACTTGAGATGATACCTGGATATGTGGCTCCGGGATCGCTTTCTCGCAGGGAGTCGAGGAAGGATCTCTGGGTGAGGTTGATAACACTACTACTTATATATTGTACTGATCTACTCTCTTCTATTGTTGCAAGACCGCTGAAGATGCTAGTCTTCGATAGGACTAGGCCTTCTCTCTACTCTAGCATTACTGCAGCCCAGTCCACATATACAACCTTCCTTTGATAATGTTGCATATGTAGTGTAGATCCTTGCTTGCTGAGTACTTCGGATGCGTACTCGCGGTTGCTTTGCTTTATTTTTCCCCCATACCCTTTTGGTGCAACCAGATGACGGAGCCCCTGAGACAGCTGCACCCGCCGACAATCGCTACTACTACCCCGAGGGTGGATACTACTACGAGTTGGCCGACGACCAGGAGTAGGTTCGAAGGGTCCCAGGCAGGAGGCCTGCGCCTTTCGATCGTAGTGTTCTCTTTTGCCCCGCCTTTTAAGGGCCTATCTGTGTTTTCTTTTATATCTGTACTCAGATATCTGATGCTTCCGCTGACGCTTGTAAGTGAGCTTATGTATTCGAGCCTTCGAGGCCCTTGACTTGTAATATAAGCTTGTATTATTTTAATTTGTGTCTAGAGTTGTGTTGTGATATCTTCAAGTGAGTCCTTAGGCTTAATCGTGTGCATTTGCGTGTATGATTATTGCATGATTAAGCCGGGGGCACCACACATACCATATCCAATAATGGCCCTAGTAGGTACTAGGTCATTATCTTCATTATCTATCATGGAGACTCCTCCCTTTTTAGGAATACAATGAACTGGATTAACCCATTTGCTATCAGAAATCGAAAAGATAACACCAATATCGAGTACATGAATTACCTCTTTTCTTACCACGTTCTTGGAATGAGGGTTTAATCTTCATTGACTCTCAATCACGGGTTTGGATCCTTCTTCTATGGAAACGGCATGTGAATAAATAGATGGATTTATTCCTCTCACATCTTTCTTAGAATATCCCAAAGCCCTACGATGTCTTTTTAACACCAATAAAAGTTTATCTTTTCATTTTCCTGAAAGGTCAGCGTTAACAATAAAAAGAAATTTTCCAGTGTCATCCATAAACTCATACCTTAGTCCTGTAGGAGGTGGCAATTCTTTGTCACCCTTTCTTTGAAGCACTTCGTGTACCTTACTGAGACGAGGACTGGCCTTGGAAAGACATAGGGCCTTTTCCTGTTTTGTGCACCTCATTGACTCCACCATGTATAATACTCACGGCCATTGGGCATTTTCCTCTTTTGTGTGTCACGTTGACTCTACCATGTATAATACTCATGGCCATGAAGGAAACAACATAACCAATAAAGCAATATATTTCTTTTCTTTGCCTAGAATATTGTATTGATACTTTGCAATTGTTGTTTTCCACTAGTATTTATATTTCTAACATTGATCATCTTATATATGATTTGATTTGTGTGAACTTATATATGTATGGATGTATCCGATGTCTCGTGAAATTATCAACAAATGTATGATTGTGAACTTGTATATGGATGTGAATTTGTGTAAATGGTGAAATTATATTCAATTTGATGTTTGCAGGTCAATTCTTGCATTGAAACATGCCATCCTTATGTAACTGTGTGGAGCAAGTGGGGACATGACAATAGGGAAAACTAATTTGGATTGTTGGATTGGCGATGGATAGCACATACGCAAGTTATAAAACTTGACCCGACAAGTTTTAAATTCACATCAAGAAATTCAAAAATTAAAAACCAGTCAACACCGTGTACCTCCAATCCAGTGACCTATTAAGTCTTTCACCACAAGGCCTTCTCTATTGTAGTCGTCCCTGAAATGAGCACACACTGCACACTGACTTTAATAATTGGTACACACATTGTAAGATTTGCATGTGTGCGATGTGGCCTCTAATAGCACATGGCCAGTATCGTGTAGTTCAATGATCGTTCAGTGGTGATGGACCATCACCCTTGCACAGTTGGTGTATCTATACCAATGCGACACTTGTGGCGCAATAAAACATTTTAGTAATTCTTCTTTGGAATCAACATTTTAATAACTAGATAATACCCCGTGCCGTGGGATGTTATTGTGTGATAAAGAGCTCAAAAGAGAGGGGGTGCATAGAAAAGAAAGAGAGTTAGAAAATCCAATTTTGTACGCGATCTTAGTAGTTTATTAGATCATCAAAAGTAGTTTGCATCTCAGTGTAAAGGAGGTGATGCAACTTAAAAATTATTAGCACATAATTTATTTAAATGAGAACACTAATATAGGGAGAAGATAAAGAAAGAAAACATAATGACCAACAAGGCTTCAGACAAAATATATGCCGAGATACCACAACAATATGAATTGCTTGTCCGCGCCTTGATTGAACACCTAGCTTGAATCCTACTCATGTTGTAGTTCCACTCAACTTATGTAACATTACATTTATGTACATCCTGATTGTAAAATGTATTATGGCAATTGGTGTTGAAACCAGTACACCTGAAGCACTAGATTTAAGAGTTGGACTTGCAGGATCTTCCTCCTCCCTTGCAACAATCGGGTGTGCTGCACCGGAATCAGCTAGCATACGCTGCTAGGAGTAGGTGGATCAAGTAGGAGGAGGCTAACCCAACGTCCTAGTGGTGGTAACACGATGTAAGGAGGCCGTGTGAGGACCTACTCGTGCAGGGGACAAATATCAAAGAAGATGAGTGAAAGCAAAGAGCTGAGGGAGGTGTGCAACATGACCTGCTAGGTCACATGATGTTGCGAAGAAGGCTGGCCACCAAATGGCCCAGCTCGAGCGGTCTATGGTGTTGCCCTGTGCTCTAACGAAAATTGGTGCCTCATCCTCTCATCCTGCCATGCCGTCTCCATCCTCTACATCATCGACGCTGTCCATGGCTACAACGACATCTTTAGCACCATTGTCCTCCCCCACAATGTCGACCTAGGAGCCTAAAGGTATGTTTCCATGCTTTAGAGTGAGAGACCGGGAAAGGGGTGAGAAAGGAAAGGATGAATCCATCAATTCATGAGGACATCTTAAGGAGATCGACGGACAGGAATAGCCTATGGTCAAATGTGATACATGCCTCCACTACAAAAAATCACTTCCGTGATGATACGTGTTTGTCACAGTAGGTCACTTTTTTGTCATGCATGTACATCCATGACGATTTTATGAGAGAATCAAGATAGTCATACATGTGCTGTCGTAGAAGTGTTCCATGACAATACCAAAATTATCATCACGGAAGTGCCACTTCTATGACGATAAATGGCGCGTCATGGATGTGCTTTCGCCAAGGGTAACCGACATGTGGCATCCACCATAACGGGTCGCCGTTATGCTATCGGGTCCGGTTTTGGTTCCGATAACCCGTTAACAGCCCGGACCAATGGAGATTTTCCACGTGTAAAATTCCCATTGGCCACAAGAACCACATGCCAGCTCGCCATTGGCACAGATAGGCACCTATGATATGTCGACACATGGCACGGCCCAACAGTAGCCCATTTAGCTTACAAAGGCCGGCCCGTTTGACTTGGTCAAAAGCTAGCGGGCCGGCCCATGAATAGCCTGTTAACGGTATGTTCGCATATAGCCCATTTTACGGCCCGGTAACTCACGACCCGTTATGGCCTTTCCGAATTCGGCCCAACAGTGTCATGTGGGCTGTCTAGTATAATACCAGCCCGTTTCACTTTCGGCCCATGTATGGCCCATGACATCTTTTGGCCCATATGAGGCCTTTTGTATCTTTGGGCCCTTTAGTGGCCCGTGGTGACTCTGGCCCATAATAAATAGTAAATTTCTTTATACCCATTAACGGCCCATGATTCACATGGGCCGTTTCGAGTCCGTGTTAGCTTTCGGCCTACTGAGGGCCCATAAATTCTTGGGCTTCTTTCCGGCCCTCGATTACTTCCGGTCCGTTACTGGCCTATTCTCCTAATGGGCCAAATTCAGTCCTTGGTTAGAATCGGCCCGTTTGTGGCCTGTTAACCCGTTGCGCCGTTTCCAACCCATCATGTATTCTAGCCCATTAATGACCCATTATGCCTGTGACAGAATTAAGCCTTTGCTGTCTTCCGGCCTATTAACGGCCCGTTACCGTGCTGGCCTGATACCAATTATGCCTGTTTACGGCCCATGTCGCGGTCCGGTCTTGGCACATGAATTGTTGGACCCATGTGCGGCCAATGGATCCTTCGGCCCATTGGAGGCCCATTTATTCGACCGCCCGTAGGAGGCTCATTGATTCTACGGCCCGTAGGAGGCCCATTGATCCTATGGCTCGTACCAGGCCCATTGATCCTATGGCCCATAGCAGGCTCAAGGTTACCACGGTCCGTATCTAGCCCATGGTTGTTACGGCCACTAGAAAACAAAGGAAAAATAAGACTAGGGAAATAAATAAGGTAGAAATTAACGCTGGGCTATTAAGACAATTGCACAGATTACATCCACTGGGCATCAAAGTTTGCCACCAGTGCAAAAATAGGGAACAACCTACACTATACAAAAATGGCTTGCTGTTTTCTTCAGCCGGTCGCTGGACGTTGAGAACAAATTTTGTATCGCAACAAAACAAATTACAACCATATAACAAAAGGAAGGTTGGCATAAAAGTTAACAGTCCGACAGATAAATGCACCATCAGAAGTTCAGAAGCTAAGTTCATTTGACCTGACTGTTACGTTTTCATGCTGTACTTTCCGATGGAGCACCATAACCTCCGCCTTCATTTCTCCTAGGCTCCTGAACAACATAGCAAATGTCTGGTAGTCTGGTTTCAAAACCATGCATATCTTGATGACATCGAACAATGGTTGTCCTTGTTTCAGAAAGGGTCTCTGTTAGGGATTGGACTTGTGTCTAGAGTGCAGATATAACATTGTTTTGAGCTTGCATATCTTGATCATGAGCCAGTTTGGACGAGATTGCCTTAACAACCAACCTAGTATTACGCAGGAACGTGCTTTTGGCACTGTTAGTGAATAGGTACTTATCCACTGCACCAGAGGTGACATTGCGGTTATGGTTGCCTCGTCACCTTCAGAAGGTGGTGGTTCCACCATTTTTTCGATAGCTTGCTGAAAAGTTGAGTTTGTACATTAGTAGTACCAAAACAGAAGATATTGAGGCATCAAAAACAAACAGAATAGCTTTGGTCTATATACAGAACTTATTTTGGTGAACCCATGTAAAATATTAGTTGTATTTTACTACAAAGTACATAATAATACCATGTTCCAAACATCTGACCATGTACCATGGCTAATGTATTGTCTATTTCTTCACATTGTATTGACAGCTAAGGATAAAGAGACAAAGTTTATAATACGATAAGTATAGTATGACATCATTCATATCACAAAACAACTGAGAACAGACAAACAGGCAATTGTAACATTGTGTGGGCAAGTCCAGCACGGAACTAGATTACATATCAAGATCAAAGGAACATCACTCCTCTCTTTTAAACCTTGTAAGGTGCAATGATACGCTAAGACATTTGTGTATAAAATTGAAAAGAGCAATAGACATTGGCTGCAAACCGTGCACTTCAATGCACAAGTCAGAGTAAGCAGTAGTTAAAAGGCATGAGGATTAAGGACTTACAACAACAGCTTTGACTGGTGTATTCATGCCCTTCATCTTGCTGGAGTTACAGTCCTTGAAGATTTCCACAGCATTTGGTTCATGTACTTTTTGGTCCTTGCGGGCTTTCCTCTGCATATGGAACAAGTCAATATAGATCTGATAATATGGCACAGCGAAAAGAGTGAAACAACAGCTAGTTACAAGAGCCTCGCAGTGTGCAATATAGCTACGAAATCATGTCGTCTGTTGGAATTTCACTTTCGTACGGTTGGCCTTGTTCTTTGAATAGTTCACCTAGAAGATAGATTTGTGAGGCACATGCGTAAATAGGAGTTCAACATGTGATCTGAATACATATATATAACATAATTGATACTTTGGATCAGACCAGTGTTTAACAAGGCCTCTCCAGTCTTCATCCGTTATATTTTCCACTGGAGATGTTTGGGCAAGTTCACTGTTAGCCTTGCCTTCAAAGTGAGTTTTCCTCAAGTTATACCAATACTGTCGCAGAGCAGACTTGAAAACATGGGTGCATGCTTGTTTGGTTGCATCATCTTGGCTATCCAACTTGAACCTCATCTGTTGAAAATTATGGGAGTCTCATTACCAGCAACCTAGAAAGTATGGGACAGAGCAAGACGATATTACTAATTTCCATACATAAATGGTCGAGGAAGGTGTTAAACTGGGTTTCGTCTTTGTCATTCCTGTACTGAATCCATGTTGGGAGGATACGTGCATGACACCTAACGGCAATGGCTGCCTCTGATACTAACTTGGCTGACTCTGTAGCATCACGTGGCCTTTTTAAACCTGCCTCAAAATGGATCTCTATTCTTCCTCCTCTAGATTTAGTTAACCTGTCGAGCATTATCCCTGATGTCTGTTTCCTCTTGCGACTAGATGCTAGTTCAACAACGAACATGGAAAGCGTTAGTGTACATCAAACTGTGAGACTACATATAAAGAAGCATGCAACTATAACTTGACTCGAGCAACTACCTTCTTGCTGTTGAAGCTCACAAGGTTCATCTGATCTTGCCAAATCGTCTTGTGTCAAGAGTGCTTCGAAAGTAGTGTCAGGTGGCAAGGGAGATTGGGAACTTGCCACTAGCAGAGTTGCCAAACGAGTAACTCGTGCATATGTTGGTACTGTGGAAGAAGGTGCTCCAACAACTAGGGCTGTCGTTGCTTGTTTGGTTGCAGCTTTTCATTTGTGTGTGGATTTTCTTGCAGCTGATGTAGCAGGGGATACCATGTTTGTACAATTATCCGGTGGACTTTGACCTTCTATTGCACTATGAGTACCAGCAGAATCTGCATAATTCTTTTGCTTCCGTTTCCATGTGTCCCGAGTACTAACACCACCCCCTACCATTATGTGTTCCTTTGTATTTTTCTTTGCCATGTCAAGTCAAGCCGACAAGAAAAAGGAATAAAAATTTAGTTCTTTAGAACAAATTGATGCGTGATACAGAAAAACTGAACTTTGATGTTAGACAACTGCATGATAGGAGGATCTAATATGTACGAAAAATAGGACGGCATGAGATAATCAGTCCTATGATGTGTAAACTAAGTAGAAGGCATTTCAATAAATTAGAAGCAATGCAATGGAAGGTAGATACCATATGAAAGATGGTACAAATAGTACTCTGCCAAGTTAACAGTGTCTCATCATAACTAGCATTTAAACAAATGTGAAGCAGTACAAGAAATAAATCATATGCAAGATGCAAACAACATCACACTACCAAGTTAAAGGTGTCTCGTCATAAGTGATTGATGCAGGATAGACACGAACAATACTTCAATGTTAGAACATGTAATATAGAGATGTAGTATATGCAAAATAAGGAAGACATGCCATATTCACATGTATAATGTGTAAACTAAGAATATTTAATTTAATCAAATTAGAAGCAATACAAGCTAGACACCATATGCAACATCCAAGCAAATATCACACTGCCAAGCTAGAGAAAGCACCTGGGATGTCGGTTCCACCGGAAGACCACCATCAGTCCCTGCCTTAATTTTTTCCTTCCTCTTACTTAATTTTATTGCCTTGTCAAGTAAAACCCATAAGAAAAATGAATAAAAAATTGCTTTTCAGAACTCATTGATGCAGGATGCCGACGAGCACTACTTTAATGTAAGGCGGCCGCATGATAGGACGATTGAATGTGTAAGAAAAAAGGACAACATTGCATATTCACAGCTATGATGTGTAAACTAAGCAGAAGGTATTTCAACAAATTAGAAGCAATGAAAGCTAGACACCATATGTAAGATGCAACGAATATCACTCTACCAAGTTAAAACTGTCTCGTCATTGGTGCCATTTCAACAAATTAGTAGTACAAGCTATAAAAGAATGCGAGATGTAACCTATATCACACTCCCAAGTTAATTGTGTCTTATGATAAGTGATTGTTGCAGGTTACACAATAGTAGTACTTTGATGTAAGAACATGGTGTGATAGACAGATATTGTGTGTTCTAGAAACATGAACATGTGTCTTAACAAGTATAATGTGTAAAGTAAGCAGATGGAATTCAACAAAATTAGAAGCAATACAAGCTAGACATCATACATAACATGCAACCACATATAACAGTGCCAAGTTAGAGGGAGCACCTATGATGGTGGACTAGGGAGACGTGCTCATCATCAACACAACTACGTTGAGTGTCTATGCATGTGTTGTCTTGCAAATCTTATTGGGGGGGGTGGCGGAGTAGAATCTGTAGAGGCCCTCCATTTCAGTTGGTCAGAAGGAGCACCATTATCCACTGCCTTGCTAATTTCCTTCCGCTTTATTGATTTTGCATTGTCAAGTAAAACCGACAAGAAAAAACAATAAAATTCACTCTTCAGAACTCATTCATGCATGATACTGACAATCACTACTTTGATGTAAGGCAAGCACATGATACGAGGATGGAATATGTACGAAAAACAGGACGGCGTGGCATATTCACAACTATTTGTGTAAACTAAGCAGAAGCCATTTCAACAAATTAGAAGCAATGCAAGCTAGACACCACATGAAAGATGCAACCAATATGACTCTGCCAAGTTAAAAGCGTCCCATCATAAATGGCGTTTCAACAAATTAGAAGCAGTGCATGCTATAAATCATATGAAAGATGCAACCAATATCACACTACATATACTAAAGGTGTCTCGTCATAATTGATTGATGCGGGTTACAAAAAAACAGTAGTTTTATGTAAGGACATGCTTAATAGACAGATGTAGTATGTACCAAAAATAGGAAGGCATGTCACATTAATAGGTATAATGTATAAACTAAGCAGAATAGCAAATGCAATTTAACCAGATTGGAAGAATTACAATCTAGACACCATATGCAACATGCAACCACATCTGCCAAGTTAGAGCAAGCACATGCGATGGTGGTGTAGGGGAAATGCGATCATCAACTATAGAGCTACATTGATTATCTTCATCTAGCCTTGCTGTTTCTTGAGAATCATGTGGGGAGGCTGACACTGCATTCTTTAAAAGAGGATATTTTCTCACATCAATCCACGAGCTGACTGTCTCATCATAAGTGATTGATGAGGGATACACAAGAACATTAGTTTGATGTAAGAACATGGTTAATAGACAGATGTAGTAGTATGTACCAAAAACAAGAAGGTATAGTGTGTAAACTAAGCAGATGCAATTTAACCAAATTGAAAGCAATACAAGCTAGACACTCGGCTGGAGTGGTGAGCATGATTATCGAGGACCTGAGAGCCTGGCGGGAGGTAGGCTGCTTCACCACCATCGTAGTTTTTTAGTTGGCTTGAAGGTGATGCATGTCTGTGCTGGGCTTGTCACTGGTTAGGCCAGTGCCTTGACTAGCTATTTGGCTTCTGGTGCTATGTGGTCTTGCACTCTTTGCGGCCGTCGCCATGATGTAAAAAAATTCTTTCCTTATCTTAATAAAGACCAACTTCGGCCTTTCGAATACAAGCTAGACACCATATGCAACATGCAACCACATATGACACCGCAAAGTTAAAGCAAGCACCTGGGATGGTGGTTCATGGCGAGCGAGATCATCAACTCCAGAGCTATGTTTACTGTCTCCATCTGCTGACACTACACCCTTTAAAGTGCTGAAACATTTCTTGCCTACCCATGAACAAAGCTGGAGCGACTTCTCTCTTTTCTTTCATGTTTTTATCAACAGTGTGGCAGAGGCTGAAATACCCATGCATAAAAAAACAATAGTGAGAGTATGGGTGAAGTGTGTGCAAAACTAGTGCACTCTAAAAGTAGCAGATAGAAGGTGGCTGAAAAATAAATGACATGAGACATATGATAGCTCTACAACATGCATGGCATAGGAAATTAGATTCTAGGATTTTGTAATATGAGCACAGGGATGGTTGGGAAATGCAGGTACTCCTCCACCACACTACCACAAGTGGTCCTATCAAAATAACAGTCGACTGAAAATAAATACGTCAGTCATTTTTTTTCTGAACCGTCCGATCTACAAGGAACGGGCAGATGGCCATTGTCTACCTCTCGCCAGTCACTGTTGACGATCTTTCTCGAACCACCAATGACCACCGGCCCAGACCCCTGCCTCCATCAGCCCGCCCTCCCCTGGACCTCACACCACCATCGTGCTTGGCACCGACCCCGACCATCCCTTTAAGCCTGGCCGACCTCCAGATCGGGCGCCAGCAGCTCCAAGGCCCCACACACCCCTAAGATAAACACAGAGGCACTGCTTCCCCGGCGTAACAGGTGGACTAGCGCCTTCGCGGGTGGTGCTTCCTTTAATTGGGAATCAACTGACCAGGAATTGAAATCTAGGGGGCGATGGACCTCTAGCTAGGGTGAAATAGTATATGAGGAGAAACCTTGTGCATCGCGAGTTACTAGGAACATCTAGTATCAGGAAGAAGGTGCAGTAAGAAGCGGTCAACTAATGTCTTCTGTGGGATGAATACCATGCAAGCAGACACGTAAGATTTGCACGAATAAGGGAAGAGGAATACTAGTTCTGGTTGCCAGTGTTGTGTCCTCCTGATTTCGTGGTGATGTTCTTCATTTTACCGGGAGACCTGATGTTGTGGAGGACGATGGAGCCTTGGACGAACCCATGGCCAAATTGTTGACTGTGTTGCAGTGGCCGTCTGTCGGCGGAGGGGAAGCAGATCCGAGACGGTGTAGTGGGAACAGCTCTGGTGTAGTGGACGGTGGCAACATTGGAGCGGCAGCGGCGAGGCGCGGGACGGCGTGGTTAAACTAGCTCGGGTACGGCACACATTGGTGTCCTGGAGGCAGCTCGGCTTCGGCTTCAACTACTAGCCGTGGAGGGCGTTGCGGTTGCAGTCGCGGTGGACGATGACGTCGAGGTATCGACTCCGGCGTGATGGAGGAGGGCGGCAGTTGATGGGTGGGACGGGGTGGTGTACGGAGGATGCTGGGGTTTCATGGCTGGTGAAGAGGTAGTTTTGGCGCCCACGGAGTATGAATGGGGAATCAAACGGGGGCGGGGGGAGCTAAGGGGGAACCATGTTTCGGTGTGGGACGCGCTTGTTTGAAATTTGGGGAAAGTACAAACTTTGCCCCCCTCTTAAATTTCGGACCTACTGTGGGTCAGGGGTAGGACGGTAATCCCGGGTGTCCCAAATAGTGGGCGGGAGCAATTTCGACCGAGCGCATGTGTGTTTAGGCGGCCACGTTATATGAATGTTTTTCGGAGGTGGTTGCATGGCGTCTAGATACAAACCTACCCCGGTTTAGACCTTTGGACATCGGGCCGGTAGGTTTCACGGGTCAGAGTTATAAAAGTAATTTCCTTCTACCAAACATTGGTCTCACGCGGTTTCGGGCGAGTAGAGGCTCTTTTGGCACTTCGTTTGAAATTTTGAAACAGAAGCATTCACGTTTAGAGTACTCTTGAACTTTGAGGATTGACCTAAATAGACAACGTTAAATTTGACCTTGTATGTTTGAAAACCTCATTAAATTATGCGCTTCTTTTGAAATTTTGACTCCTGAAAATCCTATAACTACGATTATTTTGGAATGGAGGAGGTAAATTTGAATCTATTTTGTACACAACTATATATGCTATAATGTACCAAAGCAGAGCAAAGATTGATGCCCCCTTAATTTAGGTATGATTTACAAATGCCATCATCTCGAATTCAAATAATTGAACGGACTTCATGTTGAATTTGATTTTTTTAAACCACCTTAAGTTGAATTCAAATGTATGCTAGTTCCTAGCTAGCTATTTAGAATGTTCATTGTGTAACTTTTGTATGTATAATGTGCTTTACACACACAATATAAACTATACTCAAGTTTATATTCGAATTGCTAAAGCGATGCATTGTCTGGACTTCAAAATACTGACTCTATGGATCAATTATGTCGAATAATAACATAGACATGCTCAAATTCGATAGAATATGGATGTCTGATGGATCAATGGCCGTTCCTTGCATGAATTGCAAACATCATGATCTCATCCAAATATTTGGCTACAATTTATATTTTTAATCAATGTGTACATCAGTCTTTTATGTGTAAATTCACTCTCCATAGGCCCCTCCTCACACACGCGCTAACTTTCTCTCTCACACATACGCACACACGGTGTATATCCATCGGGGGTCTCTCACACATGCTCAAACACTCTCTCTCCCGAGGTGTCTTTCTCGCACACATGCTCTAGATATCACCCTCCCTCTCTCTCGCAACCATTTACGACTGTTTTTTCTAACCTTTGTCACAAGCACTCTTCCTCTCACATGCATACGCACGCACGATCCCCATCGACCCTTTCTCTATACATAGACCTGCTTATGTGTCTCCCGCACACACATTATCTTTAGGCCTATCTCGCACGCATTGTCTCCACCTCTCTTCCTAATTGACGAATATGATTCTAGCAGAGCATTCTGTAGGATGCCCCTTAAAGTTAGGTTGGATGAATGGCACTATCAGAGACAAGGGGTTACCTTAGTTCGGGGACCTAGGGTTACAAATCCTAGCCGGCTTTGTCAGTGGACACAGAGTCCGTCTTCACGGCTCTGGTATCTTTGTCTTGTACGACTAGTCCTCCATGTGTCTCCCTGAAATGCGTCACGGGCCGACCAATGTTGCGCAGGACAGAACCGACCCAAGGGCCTCACCTCGTCCCACTAGACGTCACGAGGTGACACACCCTCTACCCATAGGTTTCGTTATCTTCTCACACCCACACATACCAACACACACACCGCACAAACTATTTCTCCTCATGCCTCTATCCCCTCCCCCTTGCATGGACACACTCAAGGGCATCTCTCGCCGAGACATCCTATGCGTGTCTCTCTCTCTAGACCTCTTTCATTTCTCGTGCTATCTCTCCCTCCCCCCCCCCTCCCCGCGCCGGCCCCTCTATCCATGCCTCTCTCGAATACGTACACATACCCTCTCTAGGCCCCGCCAAATACGTTAACTACACATTCACACATGTTACATCTTATCTCGTACCCCATTGATCTAAAAAGCCATCTCTTCACTTTTACTTCGCATATAACATTCCTTTTGAATAAAAACCACAGAAAGTGTGGCCAAAAATTTATTTTAGAAAATCTACATATATACAACATTAAAAAGTTATATGGAGTATGAAAGTTAATTTGCATTGCATGGTACACCCAATTATATTTATTCTGCATTGTAATTTTTTATATTTTTATACTATATATTAAGTTATTCATAATAAAGAGAAACGAAGAGCATCTCTCTCTCCATCGCACACCCCCCCTCTACGCCCCTTTCACGTATGCACACAAACGATCTCTAGACCCTCTAAAAGTACGCCCCCAGCACACTCATGCATGTTTCATCTTTCTCTCATGATATATACACCGACGATCATTGTATCTAAAGCGAAAGCATGATACATTCATTGGACTTCAGAATCCACTCATTACGGTCCCCATTTACGTCTTGTGGTTATTATACAGTCACGGGCTCACCGTACAACTCTGTATTTGTTGAAGACACAATTAGTTGACCAGTTAAACGCTCCATGTGGCGCATCTAGTGTTGCATCATTAGCTCACATTATCTCACTACCATAGGGCCCACCTATCGGCGGGTATAAGAATGAAAACAAATGATAAAAAATTATTGGACGGTGGGTATTCGAAGTCGTGACCACGGGCACAGTGGACAAGATGGCCTTGTATTGGTATGTTGAGCCGTCTCTTTTAATACACAGGAGCTAGTGTGGTGATAATACACACACGCACGCATGCACATGAACTGCATGCATGCAACAATCACACGTACACATGCAGCCACGCAACACTCACACGCACACACGCACGCATGCATGCACACACCACACGACCAACACACACGCTCACGCTCAAGTGCTCAACCTACACGTGCATGTGCACACATCAGGCCCTGACAGACACATACATATCCAAGTGGTTCCCGCGCACGGGTTGGAGTCTTGTCGCGCCTGTGTAAATTTGTGTTTATCTTACTTTTTTCCTCTGCGATCTGACAGGTGGGACCCAAAAGGAACGTGGCCAATTTAACCAGTCAACATAGTGCCATGCAGACTATTTGGCCGGTTAACAGAGTGCAATTCGTTGCTGAAAGGTGAGCAAGTGACCATATAATCACCGCAAAACATATATAGTGACCGTAATGAGCGTATTCTGAAGTCCAGTGACCGTATTACACTTTTCTCTTGAAATACACTGACCGCCAGTGTATTTATCTCTTCTCTCGCTCTCTCCGTGGAGCTGAGTAGGCCAACGTCCCAGTGCCTAAATTGGCGCATGCCACCCCATTATTGTTGTACTGGTTTCGTAAGAGCGAACAAGCATTCACGTCTACCGTACAAACTCTAGATATGAGTTACAAATTCTACGAAGACGAATACAAATATTTGAATCCACTTTATGCCCAATTTCTCTCTGTAGGCCCTCCAAAAGTACATCTCTACATGTTCTCGCATGTTACATCTAACAACTATGCAATACAGCACTACTACACTCTAACACAATAAATCATATGTGTTTCTAGTTTTACTAGATCTCATATTGTTACTTCAATTATTCAGTTTGCATACATTAAAATTGTGTTGAAATGTATGGATAGTATCATCTAGTGATATGAAAGGTCAGACCACACACACACACACAAAAGGGCCCATTACACATTCAAGCATTTCACATCTTTCTCTCGCTCTCTGTGTCAAACCGACTATGCCAAACTGCCCTGCCTACCGCGCGGGAAAAATCCCGCCCTCGCCTGTTTAATCGGGTTTGTATCGATGGATCATGCGAAACAACAAAACTATAGTAGTACTACAGTACAAGTAACAGTTCACTAGGCCGCCGTGTCGTGTACTCCTCCGTCGTAAGAATGGAGCGCTCGCTTTCATAAATGTTCTAGTCCCTTTCGCCGACATGTGGGACATCAAGCAACCGGGTCCATGTGCCATACCCAAATAACAGTGCAAAGCAGCAGGGGGGACGCACCCTGGTCTTGGCGCCGTAGTAGTAATGAGCAATGAGGCGTCAAATCACAAAGCTGCACCTTTCCCGCAGTTAAGTTGGAGGGACGAAGTGATGCTCAAAAAAAAGTTGGAGGGGCGAAGCAACCATCATTTCGCTCTTTGTTGAATCCGGTTCTCCCTCATCTTGTTCAAGTTAACCACGTGTTGCTTCTGCCGTTGTTCTACCTCCTGTGGGACGTGGATCGGCTTGGTACATCACTGACTCGTGGGACCGCATGTTAGCAGGCCAACCTCCTCTAAAAATAAGAAACCTCCCCCGCCTTCCGCGCGACAAAATCACCTCCTTTTTACTAATCTTGATATATTTTTTTAGATCAATATAATCGAAATTTGTATAGATAGCACTAAGGAGCAAAACCAAGTGGTACGCTTAAGGGCATCCACAATGTGTAGCCAAATGTAAAAATAGCTTTTGGCATCGATGGGAACCATTGTGGAGGTTGCTGCCAAAGCCAAAAAAGAGGGAACCGAAGCTCCCTAATTGATTGATTGAAGGAATAGAAAAATGCAACCTCTCTCCTCTTTCTCCCGTGCTTGGACGCATGCATAGAGCACAGAGTCTACTCCCTTGTCCCTTCTATCACAAATCACGAAGCAGTAAGGCGTCAAATCACAAAGCATGGACAAAGAAACCATCATTTCACTCTTCACTGACTCTGCTTCTCCATCGTCTTCTTCGAGAAAGCACCTTTACTGCACTAAGCTGGACGGACGACACTATTGTGCTACTAATAGTACATTTAGGCCTCCTTTGGTTCAATGGACTTCCTGGATGCAAAGAAGGCGGTTGTCATGGCTTGCAAGCGGCACTTGCTAATGACTTACCATGGTCTGCCTCAATGGTGTGCTCCGTCGAACGCACTTCGCCAAAGACACAGTGATCAAGATATTGTCGACGTCGCCGCAATGGGGAAGGAAGTCAAATAGTTACTCACTCCATTTTTTGTATACATGGCCACTATCAAAATTACAATTCACAGAAGGCCACTAACACTAATCGAGGCAAAATTGATGGGGTTTGCCTCGTACTAGCAACCAAGGACATTAATATACCCTTGCATGCATGCGGAAGTGAGAAGGTTGGTTTGCATGCACTACATTAATCAAGCAATGAGGAGTAGATGGTTAGCTTGTTAGGCGTTGGAGAAAAAATACGCATTAATTGACACGTCAAACGAGGATTTTTATCGATCGATCCCGTGAAGGAAAACCCTGCCTTTCTTTTTTAACACAGTACGTACTAAAATCAAAGTCGCTCACCCTCGCAAACCAGATGTTATTACAAGTTCAAAATGAAAAGGAGGTACACTTATGCACGCCTGTCGCGACCACACCGCACCATCACACAGTCAGTCATGCATGCCGCAAACCCAACCAAGGGAACGCACCCTCACTAACACGTGGTACCGCATGTGATCAAACCAAACTCAGCCATCCAACCGCAGGCACATAATTTTTGTTCATATAGTATGTTTATCCAACCACATGTTGGGGAAGATCTGTGCGGCCCGTGTGGTGGTCTGTTGGGGAAGAAGAAGAGGTGAGGAAGAAGAAGGGTTAGGAGACGTAGGATATTGATCCAACCACCTGAAATGGTTGACTGACCCAAATGATGAAAATCAAGCGACTTGCATAAATATATGTTTTTACATAGCAAAAGATCCCTAAAAACAACAACATAAAGAAAAAATATCACTGCTCGCGGAATAAGTCAGCCTCGTCGTCTTTGGCTGCCGGCGTGAACCAGCCGTAGCTGCCGATGTGTGTCTCTGCAGTGTGGTTGTCCTCGGCCTCCAGCTGCTCGTTCACGCGGAGCGTGCGGGCGCTCTACACGGACACGAGCATCGCTCGATTCACGTCCACGATGTTCGGTTCCGCCTGCAGGAGGGCCTTGATGGCAGTGGCATCCACGTCGAGTTGAGCCTCCGCCGCCCGGTTCAAGTCTAGGACGTCCGGTTCCTCCTGTAGGAGGGCCTCCATAGCAGCGGCATCTGCGCGCTCCACGTCAAGTTGAGCCTCCGCCGCCCGGTTCACGTCCACGACATCCGGTTCCGCCTGTAGGAGGGCCTCGATGGCAGCGGCATCCGCGCGCTCCGCTTCAAGTTGAGCCTCCGCCGCTCGGTTCACGTCCAAGACATCCGGTTCCGCCTGCAGGAGGGTCTCGATGGCAGCGGCATCCGTGTGCTCCGAGTCGAGTTGAGCCTCTGCCTCCCGGTGCTCCATTAGGATCGCCAGGTTGAACCGCTGGCCTGCCTGCACCATGGGGGACCCGGACGTCGGCACGAAGTCGACGTCCATCGTCTCATACACGTCGGGGGCCTTCTGCACTGCACCCTCCACCATGAACCTTGGATCGGCTTCCTCCTCCTCGGAGCTTGGCTTCGGAGAACTCGGGGATTGGCCCACCGCAAAGCAAGCTTGGTAACAGAGGTATGTGGCACCGACCGCCGTCGTGATTTCTACGCGACGCTCCGGCGTCAGCAGCTTGTAGTATGTGATCTTGCAGCGCACCATGGCTTTCCGATGAACTAGGGGATGGCTGATGCGGGCTAGGGGATCGAAAGGTGGGAGAATGGACTGGAGAGGAGGTGTGGTTTTGGAGAAGTGGTGACCGGCTAGCAAGTAGCTGGTGTAGGCCAAGCAGCGAAGGTTCCGGTTTGAATAGTGGTTCCGGTGACGACCGGTCATTCGGTTTTGACTGTGCGGAGTTTGCAAAGCCAGACGGCTGGAGCCTGGAGAATTGTAGGGTGGGATGGGACCAAAGTTTCGGAGTTTCACGTGGCAGGACGTCTGGACCTCCCCGCCATTCCTGTCGGCGACGAGGCGGTGACGCAGTTAATTGAGAGCAAACCGATGGTAGGAAAACTTTCCCCCTCCCTCCCCCCACCCCTTGTGGAGTCGGACATCCCTCCCCATCCCCCGTAGAGACGTGGATGGCTGGATGGGGAGATTGTAGCAGGGATTCCAAGAAATTAGTTGAGAGTGTGAGGTCATCCGGTCCTTTTTATTCCGCGTATTAGATTTGTGTCAAGTCAAACATTGCTAAGTTTGACCAAATTTATATTAGAAAATATCAACATCTACAATACCAAATATATATACTATGAAACTAAGTTTCATAACAAATCTAACAATATTGAGTTTGCATTGTGAATGTTGATACTTTTTTATATATGTTTGGTTAAAGTAGAGATACTTTGACTTTGGACAAAACTTATATGCAGACTAAAAAGGACCGTTCAAAAGAGAAACGAACAATATTGAGTAGGGAGAGCATGCGCGAGAACAAGCATTCACGTGTTTGAATACAAATTGGAAACCATTTCTGTTTGAATACAAATCTAGGAGTACGTACGAATCTAACAATATTGATTGGGTGTTGTTGAATGTTCATACTTTTTCCTGTAAGTTTGATCAAAGTAGAGATACTTTGACTACACACAAAACTTATATGTAAACTAAAAAGGATTGGAGGGAGTATATTGTATGTTCAAAAGCGAAATGAACATTGAATACCCTTTATATATGATTTGCTCATGCTATGATCACCGGTTCAAAATTTTGAATCCGCCTTAGGTTGAATTCTAATTTTTGAAAAAAAATTAGGGATTCAAATACCATGTGTCTTTTAATGCATAAAACGTTTTTTTCTTTGACGCACCATCTCTGTATATCACACATGCACCCACTCGTTCTCTCTCGGTTTCATATCAGGATCTCTCTCTCCCTCTCCCTCTCCCTCTCTCTCTCTCTCTCTTTCTCTCTCTCTCTCTCTCGCACACACACATACCACCTCTCTTCCTCTTTGTGCATGTCACACATAATCGATCTCTCGGCGTATCGAAATTGTAACTCGCTCGTCAGGTCGCTCTTCGACACACGCCTATGTCACTCTACCATGCATTAATTGTAACCAAGCCTTTCATCTATCTTTTTGTAAGTGTACATTCATCTTTCTCTCTACCCCTCTCTAGATCGGTCGATCGGTCGATCTCCGGACCCACGCTAGTCCTCTTTCAATCGATCCATAGCTACTAGATGGTACACGACCGACGCGTGCACAGAGAACCCCCCCCCCCCCCTCTCTCCACCCCACACAATCATTTCTATCATAGAAACACACCAAACATTTATCTCCTTGCACGACACGCACTCGATCTCTCAACATCTATTGATCTCGTGAAGATGTGTCGGGTCATGAACCGAATGGGATGTCAAAACTAAGATGGGAAGCGACATGTAGTGGAGGCAACGTGAAACTTTAAACAAATCATTTGTCTGTATGCATGTCGGACAAATTACAACATTGGAAATACAGGCATGGTCGAGGCCCACATGCAAATGACACTCGGCAGAATGTTTAGATGAGGCATGCAGGAGGATGGAGTCGACTGGAGGGCGGCATGGTCGATGGAGAAAAGGGTTGGAGAAGAGGGTTGGCGAAGACTAGTACAATGGAGGAGCTGGCCCACGACCTCCTCGCCACCGGCAACCGTTCATGTGGGTCGTGGGGGCCAGCAATGTGGCGTATCTCCCACCCCACCTCTGGACATGGTGACCGCGGTGAGCGACATGCTCATCATCGCTGGACACGCTCGGCTTTGGGGTGCCGAGGGTGGTGTTACCATTGTGGCACGACAAGCAGATCAACACCCGGCTCATCGAGGATGCACGGGGCCATACTAGGCTGGCTAGAGGTGAGGTGCCAACTTCATATATGCTTTCGATGTTGCACTCTAGTAGTACAAGTGTTCTGTTTACAAGTTTGAAATGAAAAGCGGTACACTGATAGCACCCGTGTCGCGTTCAAGTCGCACCTTGAGACGGTCAGTCCGGCATGCTGCTGACCCAAGGGAACGTGGGTCGTATTGTTTTTTCAATGACATGTGGGATCGCCTATGAGCAAAGGGCATCTCCAACATTGCCACGCCCGCAGCTGACTACCCTGGCCCACAAAAAACCCTTGTCCCTCGCGCGCGTGCGTTCCCAGCCGGCGCCAGCTGCCTGCATTCATGCCGTCTGTTTGTATGCCATCACTAAGTAGGCTAGCTGCCCGAGGAACCAACTCCGACGAGTCATTAACGCACCTGGACGCTTGGCCTCACCGGAATGCACTACTTAAAGCGGCAACGCCCAGCTAAACTCCACACTAGAGTGCATCCTCCTACCTGGCACCACATCCACCATGACCGCAAGTGGGAACGCTCTGTGGGAGATCTTGTCTTCGGGGATGAAGCTCGAGGTCGCCGCTCTTGCTCAAGTCGCTGCTCACAACGCAATACCAGCGTAGCCGAACGCGGACATGGCCACACAAGAGGTAGCCGCGCTGGCGGCCGATGACGAGAGCAACGCCAGCCACGCGTCCTACTTGCCGCCGTCCAATGTTCAGTGGTGCATGTGGCAGGTGAAGCGACAGACCGTCCACGTCCATCATCATCGACCTAACGTCCACCGGCACTGCCGAGGTCGGGGACTCCTCCAAGGATGAGTAGGGCATGGGAGGCAGCAAGGCATGGTGTGCCAATTGGCCGGTCCATCACCCATGTTCTACTCTTCCTCGCCGGAGACCGCACCTTCACTTCACGGGTCTTGAACCTCGCCGCCGTTCATGGACACGGCAGATGGAGGACGTCGTCGTCGATGCGGAAGTACAAAGGAAAGTGGACGTCGGCCGCCGCCGTAGGATAGGTTTAGGATTGGGTTTATTTTCTTTTTCTGTCCTATAAAAGTTTGAAATGTAATGAAAATCTGCCGTGTTTGCATGAATCTCGTCCAGTGTATATGAACTTTCATAATAATAGTAAGATATATTGTATGAAAATATATTGAATAATGATTCTAATCGTATTTACATGGTATTGTGGTTGTCATTGTTTTTGTGTGTATAAACTTGATCTAAGTTTAGAAGGTTTGACCCGAGACAAAGCTAACATGCGAAGTAAATAAACATATAGGGTTTACATACACAATTTATCCTAGGACCTAGGAACCTATATCCGTCTGGTCTTTGAACCTTGTTTCGAATGATTTGCGACCTGGGACCCCCTGGGTTGGGATGATGGAGATGTTTGCGTCCTAGGTCCTAGTTTCTAGTTCCTGGTTCCTAGGTGGTAGTTCTAGGCTCTTTAGCTATTATGCTGATTGTGGTTGTGGTGGACTGGTTCTTGTAGCTCGCTTTTGGTTTCCTTAATGGAAATAGGAGGGGGAAACCCTTCTTTGATAAAAAAAATAGTACGTCCACTATACATTCACGCATTTCACATCTTTCTCTCGCTTTGTCTGTCAAACCAACTAAGCCATGTCCTAAAAAAAGTCCTAAAAAACCAACTAAGCCAACCTCCTAGCATATATATCGCGCGGGAAAAGACCCGGCCACGCCGTTTTAGTTGGGATTATCGGATTAGTATCAATGGATCGCACGAAGCACCAAGTTTAAAAGGAAAAAGGCGGTACACTCACAGCACGCCTGTTGCGGTCGCATTGCACCCCTCACATAGTCGGTCCTGCACACCGTTCACCCAAACGGAACGCGCTTCGGCTTGCCTCTTTACTGACACATGGGACCGCATTTGGAGAAACCGAGCATGCGCCAAACTACCTCGCCGACCGTGCGAAAATCCCCCCCCCCCCAAATCCCAAATTCAACTGCCCTGCCGCCAACTAACCAATAATATTCCCCAAACCCCCCTCCCCCCGGCCCCCTCCACTCCATTCGCTCCACCAAACCCGCCCTCCTTGTCGTGCCGATACGTCGGTGTTGCGGTTCATTGAGGGGACGCACGGCGATCCTCTCGCTCCCATAGTACGCTCTTGTAGACTGTCGTCCTCCAGCCGCGCCACCACCGCTGGCGACATTCTTGTGGAGACACACGGCGGTCAGCTTCTCCCATAGTACGCGCATTCTAAAACTGAGGCCACGTGCATGTCGGAGTAGCGCTGAATGTTAGCTGATAGACGCTGTTAATCTCATTGCTTGCTGAAATAGTTTACAGTTAATATGCTCTGCTTAAGAAGCTTCCTTGCCTTGTTCTACACTCAATCTGCATTGCTGAGATGGCATGCCACGCCCGATTAGTGGCAAAAATATCCTGCCATATATTTGGACCATGTATGTATTGTGAAGTAGATTGCCATGGTCTAGTAGCCAATCTGTTAGGTGAAATAGCTCGACACCGTTTTACACTCAATCTTTATTGCTGAGATGGCCTTTGATGGCTGTGTGCTCGGCCTCATTGACTGCTGAAATAGCCTGCCATAATTTAGCACTCAATCTATTTGCTGAATTAGCTTTACATATATTTCGTTACTTAGATTTGCTTGTCCAAATATCTTGCCATAGCTTTAGACATCGACCTAGGTTTTTTTTCTGGACTTTATAAAAAAAATATGTTTTTTCCTGTAATATCTAGTAGAAGAACTAATTTTTATGTCTAACAGATGGACAGGACTTGGGTAACTTCTGCTCGAAGACTCTCCACTGCATATGTCGAGAGGGTTGAAAACTTCATGAACTTTATCAGTGCTGATCACGATGGTCCGAAATCAGATGTGCTCTGCCCGTGTATCAGTTGTATGAATTCAGTTTCAAGACCCCAGTCAACTGTGCAAATTGATCTACACTTGTATGGGATGCCGGTCACATATACTAGGTGGGTTCATCATGCACTGGTACAGCGAGGTGCTATACAAATGGTTTTTAACCCCTTTCTGCGACGGCATTTTGAACCGTCGCCTAGTGAGTGTGTGCAATAGGGGGATCCTTCCCACACGACCCAGAAACCGTCGAGGATAGGCCCTCCGGTCACACACGCTCGGAAAAATGAGGCCGTGTGTGACGGGCGAGCGATCAAATACGATTATACGTACAATTGTGCTAAAAAATACAATTATACATGTCAAATCGTTTCCAGACGTAAGTACATCCCACACAGTCAGTCCTGGCTAAACGTTTCTGTTCGTATGTACATTCCACATAGTCAATCCAAGGAATACGTTTCCGTTAGTATGTACATCCCACACAGTTAATCCAAGAAGTACGTTTCCGTTCGTATATACATCCCACACAGTCACTCCAAGGAAAAAGTTTCCGTTCGCAGGTACATCACACAGAATTTTCCCCATTAAATCGTTTGTGATAGCGTTGCCATTGCAGACGATATTAACAATTTTATCATTTGCATTATTGAATGCATCACATACGGTGCGTAGAAGAAACTGTGTGGCATAGGCTGTCCATCACAGATACTTTTTATGTGGTAAACGTTTGCGCAAGGTGGCCTAACGCAAACATAACGCAAACAGTTTGCAAGAGAAAGTCGTGTGTGAATGTTCATTGATCCAACATGTTTTATTCCTAGAAACTGTGTGCGTTATCTGAGGTCATCGCCCATGGTGTTTTCTCAATAACCATTTGCAATAGAAAACCCCAATTAGCAGGCTAATTGGCCATTAGCAGGCCAATTGTAATATTATTAATAATCTATTTATTAATCTAATTGACATTTCATATTAAGCACACAATATATTTCATTTTCGTATTAAGGAAGCAAGATTTCATAATTGAAATACATCAGAGTACAACATCATATAGCTTCAGCACTCAGCTACCCCATTACACAATTGCAGCAGCACCAAGTTTGACATGCAACATCTATAACCTTTCGAAATTAGCATCATAGACGGTACATCGACAGATGAATCTCATCTAGAAAACTGCTGAAGCGGAAGGGGAATATTGAGCCTTCATTGATGTTGAAGGTCTTTGCAACTTTAGGCCAGTGCCTGTGGATGATTGACCGTCCATCCTTCGTTCTCTTCAAGAACACTTCAATATTGAACCGTGGGTGTTGTATGAATACCTTCCTCGCCTCCTGACCATACAGGTGGTTTGAGAGGTAATCATCAGTGAACTGCTTTGGAAAGGCCTGAAAACAAGGATGTGCATAAATATCTTCTCAAGTTTGGAAATGGGGCAAAGGAATAAAAAGCCAAGGTATAATAGTTAGTACCATCCTGTAGTGAACTGATGTCTTCTTCATTGTGCAGACAAAGATCTTGTTGTTTTTTGTCGCTAATTTCTTTATCCTAACAATCTTTCTGAGTTTCTTAACTTGACTAATATTCATGGACAACTCATTTCCCCATATGCAAAATGGGTCGAACAGTGGGTCAAAACCTCTGACAGCAGGTCCTACATGTGCAAGACCAAATTGTTAAAAACCTAAATATTAGAATGGTTCCTGCAATTGCACAATAATGTGCTATTAGACAAAGGACCATGCATGTGCAAACCTCGATTGTAAACCTCAGTGCTTCCCATTGTTTCCCTGCAACACATATAAGGTAGTTAGTGATCAGGTTAAGTGAGGGTTCGCATGCTATCAGTAAAATATGTTGATGAAAAATAAGCACATTGCAGATTCATCAGACTAATTCGAGCCACAAGGAAAACCCATTTATCCAAACCAAGCATGATTAAGAACTAGGAAATATTGCAATTGTATATGTTTCTCATGTATTAAGTGCAGCCAAATTTGATTTATTCCTCATATGCACAACAATACAAATTCTACCCACGACAATTGGACATCGCATTGCAGAATTGAACCAAGCAGTAAACTAAACACCACAACAAATGAACCAAACATTAACTGAGCACCGCATTGCACAATATAACATACTCCTAATAGAAGATTAGACAGTTAACCAAACCAAGCATGCTTAACAACATGGAAATATAGCAATTATATTTGTTTCTCATGTATTTAGTGCAGCCAAATTCGATTTATTTCTCACATGGTATACAATAACTAATTGCACCCACAACAATTGAACATCGCATTGCAGAATTGAACCAAACAGTTAACTAAACACCACAACAAATGAACCAAACGTTAACTGAGCACCAAATTGCACAATATATAACATAGTAGAAGATCAGACAGTTAACCAAACCTAGCATGCTTGACAACTTGGAAATATAGCAATTGTATTTTTTTCTCATGTATTTTGTAAAGATAAATTCAATTTATTTCTCACATGGAAGACAATACAAAATTGCACCCTGAAGAATTAACATCACATTTGCAGAATTGAACCAAACAATTAACTAAACACGACAACTAATTAACTATATAGTTAATAAGTGAGCACCACATTGCACGACATATAGAACATATACACTAGAGCAACAGATTGCATGGTAAAAGTAGATAGGACAATTCACTAGAATTTGTTAAGGAAAGGTAGGAGCAGCACATGCAACGGGTAAACCGAGCATGCTTAATCGGCGTAGCTAGCAAACTGAACATAGGTCCTTATAGTGAGCTAATAAGACAAGCTACTCCTCATCGTCAGAGATATCGATGATGATTGGCTCCTTGGACATGGAAGAGGGCGAGGCCTCCACATCTTGGGTGACCTCGTCGTAGTGGTGAGTTGCCTGAGCCGCTCCGGGCACCAACCTGCTGGCTCTCGAGTTGAGGTAAGCACGGCCACGTTGAGAAAACGCCTTGTAGTCTTCGTCGAAGGCACCGACGGTGGCCTCGAGAAAACGCCACGAACTGTCATTTAAAGCAGCCAACCGCGTCATGGCGTCTGCACGCGAGGCGTCGATGGTGGCCTCGACGGCGAGGTGCTCCTCCAAGATCTGGGGGTCGGCACGAATGGCAGCCATCGTGACCTCATCCGCGCATGCGGCCGCGATTTGCTTCTCCGCTGCCAAATGCTCCTTGAGCTCCTCGCTATACTGCGTGCACCATGGCTTAGGGTGGCGCTTATTTGGGGGAGGGGGAGGCGATTTGGGTGGAAGGTGTTGTGCCGGTGGTCGGGGCATGTGGGATGTGGAAGGAGGAGGAGGATGGGGGTCGGGTGTGGATTACCTGCCTAGGTTGGGGCAAGCAAGAAGTGAAGGTTTCAACTTGGAAAGGAAGGCGGAAACAGGGGAAATGTGGCTTTTGGTAAGGGGGAGGGGCCGGGGAGGTAGATATTTTTGCGGAAGCCGAAAACTTTGGATCGGTGCAGCGAAAAAGCTGGCACGCAAAGTGTCATCAGACACGGTCCCTTATTCAGCACTGTGTACGATATGTGAACATCACAAACGATTCATATAGCTTACCCCATGTGTGATGAGTTTGAACGTGCAAATTTTGGTCCAAATATCCCTGGTTACAGTGGTCATCCACGTCATTGCATAATTTGGGTACACAAAGGAGCCTACAGCACACCCACACTTCTTAATCGAGCAAGTTCAGCAGTTAAACAGAGCTAGCTGACCTAAACATTAACCTAACAAATTAAAGACTGGCGCTCTAAATTAAACGCCGGTTGTGGAGTGTAGCCGACGCACCTTCTCGCGTAAGCCATATGCGTACTATACTCCGACGGTGGTCCAAGATATTTTGTACTGCATCTCACACGGTTGGTGATAATAAACTATGTGCGATCTACTTGATTTTTCGTCTTGATTTGAATTACATAATGGGGTCACAGCGGCAAAGGAGGGTGTTTGAATTGCTAGAACTTTTATGTGCAGTGAACATGCAACTATAGGTGTGTCATAAAAAAAATTAGAATTATTCAGGGTTCGTTTTGACATTTTTATACATTAACTTGGTTTTCTAGGCATTTCAGGTGCACAATTCAAAATTAAACTACATGCACATGCTCCGGTGCACCAAAATGGGTTGTAAAATCATATATGTGTCCATGGGTTGATGCTTATGTCCCATGCAATAAATGGGGATGAATTTCAAATACCACGGCACCGTGGCTCTCCAGCAAACGTTGAGGTACTTGCTTTTGTAATTCTAGTAAATCCAAAACTCGTCTGAAATTCATGAACCTTGGCATGCTATCATAGAATGGCATCAACATGCTGGGGTAAAAATATTGTCCCATTTGGGGCAGGTTATGGTATAAGCTTCTCACAAACCAGAGCTTCTCACAGAAGCCTCATGGTTCCGGTAGGGAAACGTGTCACCTTTGTGGACAAAACAATATTCATCGCCTCTTCTTGCTTTCAAAATTTTTTCCTGGTGTCAACATAGAACAACAGGAGTTTCGTGTTAAATTTTGGAATATTTTGGGGTTCGTTTGGACATTTTTATGCGTTAACTGAGTTTTCTAGGCATTTATGTGCATAATTCAAAATTGAACTACATGCACATGCTCCAGTGCATAAAAACGGGTTAAAAAATCAAATGTGTGTCCTTGATTGCAAGCTTAGGTCACATGCAAGAGATGAGAATGAATGTCAAACACCTTGACACTGTCGCTCGGCCGCTAACATTGAGATACATGGTTTTAAAATTCTAGTAAATCAAAAACTCGTCTGAAATTCATGAAACTTGACATGATATCATGGAAAGGCATCGGCATGCCGTGGTAAAAATATTGTCCCATTTGGGGCAGGTTTGGGTATAAGCTTCTCGCAAACCAGAGCTTCTCGCAACAAGCCTGATGGTTTCAGTAGGGAACGTGCCACCTTGGGGGACGAAACAATATCCGTTGCCTCTTCTTACTTTCAAAAATTTTCTCTTGTCAACATAGAACAACAGGAGTGTTGTGTCAATTTTTGGAATTTTTCGGGGTTCGCTTGGACATTTTTATACATTAACTGAGTTTTCGATGCATTTATGTGCATAATTCAAATTTGAACTACATGCACATGCTCCAGTGCATATAAATGGGTTCAAAATTCAAATGTGTGTCCTTGGTTGCATGCTTAAGTCCCATGCAAGAAATGGAATGAATGTCAAACACCTTGCCACCGTCGCTCGGCCGCTAACATTGAGATACATGGTTTTTAAATTCTAGTAAATCGAAAACGCGTCTGATATTTATGAAAGTTGACATGCTATCATGGAACGGCATCAATATGTCGTGGTAAAAATATTGTCCCATTTGGGGTAGGCTGTGGTATAAGCTTCTCACAAACCAGAGCTTCTCACAACAAGCCTCATGGTTATGGTAGGGAACGTTTCACCTTTCTGGACGAAACGATATCCCTTGCCTCTTCTTGATTTCAATTTTTTTTCTAGTGTCAACATAGAACAACAGGGGTGTTGTGTAAACTTTTGGAATTTTTTGGGGTTCGCTTGGACATTTTTATATATTAACTGAGTTTTCTATGCATTTATGTGCATAATTCAAATTTGAACTATAGGCACATGCTCCAGTGCATATAAATTGGTTGAAAAATCAAATCTGTGTCCTTGGTTGCATGCTTAGGTCCCATGCAAGAAATGGGAATGAATGTCAAACACCTTGCCACCGTCGCTCGGCCGCAAACATTGAGATACATGGTTTTTAAATTCTAGTAAATCCAAAACTCGTCTGAAATTCATGAAACTTGGCATGCTATCATGGAACGGCATCAACATGTAGTGGTAAAAAAAATTGTCCTATTTGGGGCAGATTTGGGTATAAGCTTCTCACATACTAGAGCTTTTGACAACAAGCCTCATGGTTCCGGTAGGGAATGTGCCTCCTTGGTGGATGAAACGATATTCGTTGCCTCTTCCTGTTTTCAAATTTTTTCCTAGTAGCAACAGGGGTGTCGTGTTAAAATTTGCAATTTCGGGGTTCGTTTGGACAATTTTTACACATTAACTGAGTTTTCTAGGCATTTTATGTGCATAATTCAAATTTGAACTGCATGCACAAGCTCCAGTGCAGAAAAATGGGTTGACATATCAAATGTGTGTCCTTGGGTGCATGCTTAGGTCCCATGCAAGAAATGGGAATGAATTTCAAACACCAGGGCACTGTTGATTGCCGGCAAAACATTGAGATACTTTGTTTTTAAATTCTAGTAAATCCAAAACTCGTCTAAAATTCATGAAACTTGGCATGCTATCAGGGAATGGCACCTGACATGCTGTGGTATTTTTCGTGTCCATCTTGAGAGAAGGCGCACTCGAATAACAGCCAACAAAGGCATTTTGAAACAAATAGCTGCCACTATAACATCTCAAACATTTGTATAATTTAAATCATGTGCGTTCTGTTAACCATACACATGACACGAGGAGGTGTCGTGCGGACAACTGCTTGACTGAACGGGAGGCGTGCGAGCGCAGTCCGCTGCGCAGGCTGACCGAGAGGCGTGCAAGCTATCCTCCAATGCGCAGGCTCATCGGGAAGCATGTGAGTTGTACGTTGCGCAGGCTCACAGAGAAGCGAGCCCTTTGACTTCCATGGCCGCCCGCCTTGCTCGCATCCTCTCCATTAATGGCGCCTGAGCCGCTGTTTAATACGGGTGGCCATACTGTTCGCCTCCCATTCCCCTCCCGCAGACCTCCACCAACGCCATGCCGCAGAAGGATCATCTGCCACTAGTCTTCCAGTTTGGTGAAGTCGACTCCGAACCAGACGAGATAAAAAATAAGGATGAATGGGGCATCATGGACATGGCCCTTAACGAGCTGGCTGTGGCGGTTGCTACCCCCGCGCCCGTCCCAGCTCCCATCCCCGCGCCGCACCAGCAACCATCCCAGTATTATTGACGGGCTGGACGCCGAGCACTATCGCAGAACTGGAAGCCGCGGGCGTCAGCGAATACTATAAATTATTTCCACATTAAAAGAGTAATCTTTAGTAAAAGGATATTCAAAATTATGACAATAATTATCACTACTTTTTATAACATAGGTATCATCACAATATTCATCATAAGTAGCAACTTTGTTCTCATCATAGTCAATTGAAACCACTTCTGAAATAGTGGAATCATTACTAAATAAAGTCGTGACCTCTCCAAATCCACTTTTATCATTATAATAAAATTCAACACCCTCCAAAATAGTGGGATAATAATTATCTAAAGTTGATACTCTTCCAAACCCACTTTCATAAATATTGCAATCATCATAAATAGGAGGCATGCAATCATCATAACAAATTTGATCATTCAAAGTAGGGGAATTAAAAGATCATCTTCATTAAGCATAACATCCCCAAGCTTGGGAGAAACATTAATTGCAGCAAATAAATTCTCAAACATGTCATTCTTATCAAACATAGCATCCCCAAGCTTGTGGCTTGGCATATCATAAGCATAATCACTCTCATCATTAATAGTATGAATAGCACCAATAGTATAACAATTATTATCATCATAATTTCCCAAGTTGGTGCCAAAAAGATCTTCAAGGTTATAAGAAGTATCATTATCTTCCCAATCATAATCATCACAACAAGCACTAGGCATAACAAAATCATCATCAATAGTTCTTTCGAACACTGTGCCATAAGACAAATAAGCAATATCATCATCAAGTGCATCATCTTCCACAATTATTTTTGATTCATTTTCATGAGGCACAACAATAATAGGAGCAACATTATGTGGGAGAGATACCTTTTTACCTCTACTCTTTCTTCTTTTCTTCTTCTTCACCACATCATGTGTGGGTTTAATTAATTTTTCTGAGCTTCTTATTGATGAGATTGGTTGAATAGGGAGCTCCTTCTCGTCACCTATTTCATCATGAGAGACAATAGGAGGGAAAGTAGAAATCTTTACCCTTTCATTAGTATTCCTTTTATATTCTATTGGTTTTCCCATCTTTCTATAGTTGGAAATATAAGCATTCTCATTGCAATTTACCATGCAAAATATATAGATATTTTTTAGATTAGTTTCAATGTCGTCCGTGAGAATGAATACTTCAAACCAACTATTTTTATGTGTCAATTCTTCACTTCCCAAAAACAGACAAAGCTCATTATAAAGTTCAAGTGTGATCAAGTCATTACAATATTTGGCCATGATTCGATCATGAAAAAGTTTGCATTGGAAATTAAGATGACCAACCTTATTGCAAAGTTCACAAGTAATAGGACAAAGAAAACATAATTTTGTAGCAAATTCATCTATCACTTTCAGCAAAAAATTGGTTCTATCATGTTTATGCTTCTTACAAAATCTATTATCCCTATAAGGCATATCTTCACAAAATCTTTCCACTCCACAAAAATTGACATCCTTATTAGAAACATTTTTTTCATGACTAGTGCAATCATCATTAGCATTTTGGATATTCATAGAATTCATACTAACAACATTGCAATCATGCTCATCATTCATGCCAAACATTTTATTGAATTCTTCTTCTATCAATTGAGCACAATTTTCGTTTCCATCATTTTCAAGAAAGACATGATAAAGATAAATAATATGAGGCCACCTCAATTCCATTTTTCTGTATTTTTCTTTTACGAACCAAACTAGTGATAAAACAAGAAACTAAAATATTCAATTGCAAGATCTAAAGATATACCTTCAAACACTCACCTCCCCGGCAACAGTGCCAGAAAAGAGCTTGATATCTACTACACAACTTGTTCTTGTAGACTCGTGTTGGGCCCCCAAGCGCAGAGTTCTGTAGGACAGTAGCAAATTTCCCTCAAGTGGATAACCTAAGGTTTATCAATTTGTGGGAGGCATAGGATGAAGATGGTCTCTCTCAAACAACCCTGCAAACAAATAATAAAAAGTCTCTTGTGTCCCCAACACACCAAATACAATGGTAAATTGTATAGGTGCACTAGTTCAGCAAAGAGATGGTGATACAAGTGTAGTAATGATAGTAGATATTGATTTTTGTAATAGGAACAATAAAAAACAGAAAGGTAGCAATTGATAAAACGGAGCACAAACGGTATTGCAATGCTTAAAAATGAAGACTAGGTTGCGTACTTTCGCTAGTACAATCTCTCAACAATGCCAATCTAATTGGATCACATAAACATCCCTCAATGTGTGATGAAGAATCACTCCAAAGTTCTTATCTAGCGGAGAACATAAGAAGAAATTGTTTGTAGCTATTCTTTCCGATCGATCTATCAAGAGTTCATACTAAAATAACACTAAGTTATTCTTTCTGATCGATCTATCAAGAGTTCGTGATAAAATAACACCAAAACAAATTCAGATTCATAATACTCAATCCAACACAAAGAACCTCAATGAGTGCCCCAAGATTTCTACCGAAGAAACAAAGACGAGAACGTGCATCAACCCCTATGCACATATTACCCCAATGTCACCTCGGGAATCCGCAAGTTGAGTGCCAAAACACATATCAAGTGAATCAATATGATACCCCATTGTCACCACGGGTATTCATAGCAAGACATACATCAAGTGTCCTCAAATCCATAAAAGTATTCAATCCGATAACAACGAAATCTCAAAGGGAAAAATCAATTCATCACAACAAGATAGAGAGGGAGAAACACCATATGATCCAACTATATTATAAGAGCCCGTGATACATCAAGATCCTGCCATCTCAAGAACACGAGAGAGAGAGAGATTAAACACATAGCTACTGGTACAAACCCTCAGCCCCGACGGTGGACTACTCCCTCCTCATCATGGTGGCCATCGGGATGATGAAAATGGCCTCCAGTGATGATTTTCCCCTCCGGCAGGGTGCCGGAACGGGGTCTAGATTGGTTTTTCATTGCTACAGAGGCTTGCAGTGGCTGAGCTTCTGATCCAGGGTTATTTCTGTGGGTTTTTGTATTTATAGGATTTTTTGGCGTTGGTTTCATGCTAAGATGGGCCTCGAGGTGACCACAACCCACCGGGGCGAGCCAGGCCCCTCTGGCGCGCCCTGGTGGGTTGTGCCCACCACATGGCTCTTCTGGCCCTCCCACGAAGCTTCTAGTGCCTCTTTTGTTCCAAAAAAATCATCAAAAAGTTTCGTTGCATTTGGAAAACTTTTATATCTGCACAAAAAACAACACCATGGTAGTTCTGCTGAAAACAGCGTTAGTTCGGGTTAGTTCCATCCAAATCATACAGAAACCATATAAAATTATTGTAAACATGGCATGAATACTTCATAATAAATAGATATGTTGGAGACTTATCAGCATCCCCAAGCTTAATTCCTACTTGTCCTCGAGTAGGTAAATGATAAAAGAAATAATTTATGAAGTGTGAATGCTAGCATAGTGCATAAGTTTGATCACTGATAATTTCAATCACTTTTCCTAGCATCATAACAACAATTATTTCTCATAAAACTTCTCATGTTAAAGTAGCAACCAATTCACATGTTAAGGTTCAAACAATGAATTCTCTTGAAACTCAACAACTTATATTCTTAGTCACCAAACAATTGCAATTCAACTTATTCAACAAAGTCTAAGTAAGAGCTCCACATACTCAATCATCATATAGTCTTCTATGATTGCTAGTACACAAAGCATATTTTTAGAACAAATGGCATCCATCAAACACAGAGAAAGATTGGGGCTTAATGTTTCGCTTCCCAACTCATTTATCATAGAGATAATTGTCAACAATAATAAATCATGATCAAATATATTTGACTGGCCATATGTGCTTAGATCTTTCCCCACCACATGATGCTTGCCAACTAGAGGATAATTGAGGTTGAAATGAGAGAATGCATACTATTGACTCTTGCATAAAAGTAAATACTGAAAAGTAAAAGATAGGCCCTCCGGAGAGGGAAGCAAAGGTTGTCATGCGCTTTTTATTTTTGGATGCCCAAACTCTTAATGCAAAGGAACGTCACATTATATTGCCCCTTATGATAGCAACCTTTATTATGCAGTCCGTTGCTTTTATTACTTTGCCATCACAAGTTCGTACAATGCTCAATTTTCCCTTACATAAAAGATCAAACATATTTAGGAGCAATTTTTATTGCTTTATGCACTGATGACAACTTACTTGAAGGATCTTATTGAATCCATAGGTAGGTATGGTGGACACTCATGGCAAGAAACTGGGTTAAGGGTTTTTGGATGCACAAGTAGTATCTCTACTTTGTACGAATTTTTGGCTAGCAAAAGATCCTAGGCAAACACCACATGTTGGAGGATCCATAACAATATAACTTCTATGCAAATATACACAACCATAACTCATTACGTTGTCTTCCTTTTCCAACTTCAACTAATTTGCTCAAGTTTGAAAATAATTAATGGGTATTCACAATCATAGAAGATGTCCAAGATAATATATTTGTATGTGAAAGTTCTCTTCCTTATACTAATCATTCATGAATTGCTTGTATGACCAATATTGTGATTGTCAAGCTTCAAAAGATTTTACTTTATAAACCCAATGTGAAGCTACCACTAGGCATGATATGGACATATAATTTCAACTTCATGATATTCAATTCATTCAACAATTTACTCATATGATATAAGTGAAGCACAAGAGTAAATGACAAGCTACTCCAAAAAGATATAAGTGAAGATCAAGCGAGTAGTTAAGTAAATAGGTAGCTATGTGAGGACTCTTTCTTATTTAAAAACTTTCAGATATAAGTATTTTATTAAAACAGCAAGCAAAACAAAAACTAAATAACATTCCAAGAATAGCACACATCATGTGAAGAAGAAAAAACTTAGATTCAACCAATACTAACCGATAATTGTTGATGAAGAAAGGTGGGATGCCTACCGGGGCATCCCCAAGCTTAGATGCTTGAGACTTCTTGAAATATTATCTTGGGATGCCTTGGGCATCCCCAAGCTTGAGCTTTTGTGTCTCCTTAATTCCTTTTATATCACAGTTTCCCTAAATCTCAAAAACTTCATCCACATAAAACTCAACAAGAACTCGTGAGATAAGTTAGTATAAATCAATGTAATAACCTTATCATTCTATACTGTAGCAAATCACTAAAATTATTATTTAACATTACATATTAAATGCCTCTGCATATTTAATACTCATATCCTCAAATAGAATCATTAAACAAGCAAACATATGCAAACATAACAACAATCTGTCTAAACAGGACAGTCTGTAAAGAGTGCAATTACACTCATACTTCCATAAATCCAAAAATTCAGAAAATTTACCACACTGTAGCATATTTATCAAAGCTTATTGTGCAAAAAATTTCAACATTTTATCACATTCTGAATTTTCTCGGGAATTTTTGCAACAGCGATAAACTTTCTGTTTTGAAACAGCAACTCATATACTTGCAAAATAAGCATGGTGAAGGCTATCCTTGTCACTTTTATTTAAGTAAGAGATGCAAAAAATTATTCTAAATAACAGCAAGCAAATCCTAACAAAATAAAATGATGCTCCAAGCAAAACTCATATCATGTGACGAATGAAAATATAGCTCCAAGTGAGGTTACCGATAATGTTGAAGACGAAAGAGGGGATGCCTTCCGGGGCATCCCCAAGCTTAGTTGCTTGGATATTCCTTTAATATTACCTTGGGGTGCCTTGGGCATGCCCAAGCTTAGGGTCTTGTCACTCCTTATTTTCCTCATATCGATATCTCACCCAAAACTTAACGGAACTTCATGAGATGAGTTAGTATGATAAAGATAAATCATTCACTTTGGTACTGTCAAGATAAGATTCATAATTGTTCTCACAAAATGCATACTGTACTCTACAATTTCCACAATTTATATTAAGCAATATAAGCCATAGAAACCATAAAACAAGCAAACTATGCATTGAAAACAGAATCTGTCAAAAACAGAACAGTACCTAAAGATCTGAATTAAGGTCATACTTATATAACTCCAAATATTCTGTAAAATTAGAAAAACATAGAAAATTTGTATACCAATCAACTGTAAAAAATTCAGAATTTTTACGCGTTCCAGTAAAATATAGAAATTTCTGTACTGGACGCAACAGTTTCTGTTTTTGCACAGAATCAAGTCAACTATCATCCACACTATCCCAAAGACATTACTTGGCACTTTATTGAAACAAAAGCTATAAAACATGATTACTACAGTAGCCTAGTCATGTGAACACACAAAAACATTAGGTAAAAGTGTTGGGTTGTCTCGCAACAAGCGCTTTTCTTTAATGCCTTTGTAGCTAGGCATGATGATTTCAATGATGCTCACATAAAAGTAAAGAATTGACACATAAAAAAGAGCATCATGAATCACATGGAAAGCATATTTAAGTCTAACACACTTCCTATGCATAGAGATTTTGTGAGAAAACAACTTATGGGAACAAGAACCAACTAGCATAGGAAGGCAAAACAAGCAAAACTTCAAGATTTTCAACACATAGAGAGGAAACTTGATATTATTGCAATATGTAAAAGTATAAGTTCCTCTCTCATAATAATTTTAAGTAGCATCATGAATGAATTAAACAATATAACTATCACATAAAGTATTCTTTTCATGATCCACAGGCATAAAAAATTTATTACTCTTCACATAATCAATTTTATTCTCATTCATAATAGTGGGAGTATCATATGAAACTCGAATACTATAAATTGTTTCCACATTAAAACAGTAATCTTCAGTAAAAGGATATTCAAAATTATGACAATAATTATCACTACTTTTTATAACATAGGTATCATCACAATAATCATCATAAGTAGCAACTTTGTTCTCATCATAGTCAATTGAAACCTCTTCCGAAATAGTAGAATCATTACTAAATAAAGTCATGGCCTCTCCAAATCCATTCTTATCATTATAATAAAATTCAACACCCTCTAAAATAGTGGGATAATAATTATCTAAAGTTGACACTCTTCCAACCCCACTTTCATAAATATTGCAATCATCATAAATAGGAGGCATGCAATCATCATAACAAATTTGATCATTCAAAGTAGGGGAACTAAAAAGATCATCTTCATTAAGCATAACATCCCCAAGCTTGGGACAAACATTAATTGCAGCAAATAAATTCTAAAACATGTCATTCTCATCAAACATAGCATCCCCAAGCTTGTGGCTTGGCATATCATAAGAATAATCACTCTCATCATTAATAGTATGAATAGCACCAATAGTATAACAATTATTATCATCATAATTTCCCAAGTTGGTGCCAAAAAGATCTTCAAGGTTATAAGAAGTATCATTATCATCCCAATCATAATCATCACAACAAGCACTAGGCATAACAAAATCATCATCAATAGTTCTTTCGGACATTGTGCCATAAGACAAAGAAGTAATATCATCATCAAGTGCATCATCTTCCACAATTATTTTTGATTCATTTTCATGAGGCACAATAATAATAGGAGCAACATTATTTGGGAGAGATACCTTTTTACCTCTACTCTTTCTTCTTTTCTTCTTCTTCACCACATCATGTGTGGGTTTAATTAATTTTTCTGAGCTTCTTATTGATGATATTGGTTGAATAGGGAGCTCCTTCTCGTCGCCTATTTCATCATGAGAGACAATAGGAGGGAAAGTAGAAATCTTTACCCTTTCATTAGTATTCCTTTTATATTCTATTGGTTTTCCCATCTTTCTATAGTCAGCAATATAAGCATTCTCATTGCAATTTACCATGCAAAGCATATAGATATTTTTTAGATTAGTTTCAATGTCGTCCGTGAGAATGAATACTTCAAACCAACTATTTTTATGTGTCAATTCTTCACTACCCAAAAATAGACAAAGCTCATTATAAAGTTCAAGTGTGATCAAGTCATTACAATATTTGGCCATGATTCGATCATGAAAATGTTTGCATTGGAAATTAAGATGACTAACCTTATTGCAAATTTCACAAGTAATAGGACAAAGAGAACATAATTTTGTAGCAAATTCATCTATCACTTTGAGAGAAAAATTGGTTCTATCATGTTTATGCTTCTTACAAAATATGTCATCCCTATAAGGCATGTCTTCACAAAGTCTTTCCACTCCACAAAAATTGACATGCTTATAAGAAACATTTTTTTCATGACTAGTGCAATCATCATTAGCATTTTGGATATTCATAGAATTCTTACTAACAACATTGCAATCATGCTCATCATTAATGCCAAACATTTTATTGAATTCTTCTTCTATCAATTGAGCACAATTTTCCTTTCCATCATTTTCAAGAAAGAGATGATAAAGACGAATAATACGAGGCCACCTCAATTCCATTTTTTTTGTAGTTTTTTTTACGAACCAAACTAGTGATAAAACAAGAAACTAAAATATTAAATTGCAATATCTAAAGATATACCTTCAAACACTCACCTCCCCGGCAACGGTGCCAGAAAAGAGCTTGATGTCTACTACACAACTTGTTCTTGTAGACTCGTGTTGGGACCCCAAGCGCAGAGTTCTATAGGACAGTAGAAAATTTCCCTCAAGTGGATAACCTAAGGTTTATCAATCAGTGGGAGGCGTAGGATGAAGATGGTCTCTCTCAAACAACCTGCAACCAAATAATAAAAAGTCTCCTGTGTCCCCAACACACCAAATACAATGGTAAATTGTATAGGTGCACTAGTTCGTCAAAGAGATGGTGATACAAGTGTAGTAATGATAGTAGATATTGATTTTTGTAATAGGAACAATAAAAAACAGCAAGGTAGCAATTGATAAAACGGAGCACAAACGGTATTGCAATGCTTAAAAATGAAGGCTAGGTTGCGTACTTTCGCTAGTACAATCTCTCAACAATGCCAATCTAATTGGATCACATAAACATCCCTCAATGTGTGATGAAGAATCACTCCAAAGTTCTTATCTAGCGGAGAACATAAGAAGAAATTGTTTGTAGCTATTCTTTCCGATCGATCTATCAAGAGTTCATACTAAAATAACACTAAGTTATTCTTTCCGATCGATCTATCAAGAGTTCATGCTAAAATAACATGAAAACAAATTCAAATTCATAATACTCAATCCAACACAAAGAACCTCAAAGAGTGCCCCATGATTTCTACCGGAGAAACAAAGACGAGAACATGCATCAACCCCTATGCATAGATTACCCCAATGTCACCTCAGAAATCTGCAAGTTGAGTGCCAAAACACATATCAAGTGAATCAATATGATACCCCATTGTCACCACAGGTATTCATAGCAAGACATACATCAAGTGTCCTCAAATCCATAAAAGTATTCAATCCGATAAGAACGAAATCTCAAAGGGAAAAATCAATTCATCACAAAAAGATAGAGAGGGAGAAACACCATATGATCCAACTATATTAACAAAGCCTGCGATACATCAAGATCGTGCCACCTCAAGAACACGAGAGAGAGAGAGAGATTAAACACAAAGCTACTAGTACAAACCCTCAGCCCCGAGGGTGGACTACTCCCTCCTCATCATGGTGGCCATCGGGATGATGAAGATGGCCTCCGGTGATGATTTCCCCCTCCAGTATGGTGCCGGAACGGGGTCTAGATTGGTTTTTCATGTCTACAAAGGCTTGCGGTGGCGGAGCTTCTTATCCAGGGTTATTTCTATGGGTTTCTGTATTTATAGGATTTTTTGGCGTTGGTTTCACGCTAAGATGGGCCTCGAGGTGACCACAACCCACCGGGGCGAGCCAGGCACCTCTTGCGCGCCCTGGTGGGTTGTGCCCACCTCGTGGCTCTTCTAGCCCTCCCACGAAGCTTCTAGTGCCTCTTTTGTTCCAAAAAAAGTCAAAAAGTTTCGTTGCATTTGGAGAACTTTTATTTCTGCACAAAAAACAACACCACGGTAGTTCTGCTGAAAACAGCGTCAGTCCGAGTTAGTTCCATCCAAATCATACAGAAACCATATAAAATTGTTGTAAACATGGCATGAATACTTCATAAATTATAGATATGTTGGAGACGTATCAGACGCCACCGTCGACCGCTACCTCGCAGCACCGTGAGTTGTCGTCCTCCCGCGCCCCGCCCGTCGTTCGCGTGACGACATGATGTTTGATTTCCAAGTGAAGAACATTCTGTGCTGCCTTGAAGACTTCAACAACGGCGTCCTGGAGGACGACAACGACAACGCCAGCATGGCACGCCGCCTCCTCCGCTGCCGGAATTAGTTTTTTGGGTTTAATACTGTATCTCGATCATATGAATATAAATTCGCAGTGTGACTGAATGAAAGATATGGTTTGAATGAACTTGTGTTTTTCTCTCTGAATGTACAGACTTGTTAATTGCAAACGTTTTAGATAGAACACCCTTATGCAAACCGACAGCTTCCCCAGGAAGCCAAGGGAAAATGTGCCGAGCAGGATTTGTGCAGCTCTTCATCGCAAACGTTTTAGATAGAACACCCGTATGCAAACCGACAGCTTCCCCAATAAGCCAAGGGAAAATATGCCGAGCAGGATTTGTGCAGCTCTTCATCGCAAACGTTTTAGATAGAACACCCATATGTAAAGTGAGAGCTATGGTCTTCCCCAGTAAGCCAAGGGAAAATTCACCGTGCAGGATTTGTGCATCTCTTCAACGCAAACGGTTCAGATTGAATACGGTATGCAAAGCGAGACTTCAGTGCTAAGCCAAGAGAAAATCTGGCACGCAGGATTTCTACATCCCTTCAACGCAAACGGTTTTTTCGGATGACCCGTGTGCAACCACGTACAGACAATTTGGTAAGATTTGCATCTGTCATATTGGGTATATTGCCATTTGTCAAACTGGAAAGATTGACATTTGTTGATCTAGTAACATTGCCCTTTGTCAACCTTGTAACACTACCATTTTGTCAAAATATGTAGCTAAAAATCACTAGCACTGTCTAATTTTTGCAACTAAAATTTAGTAATTAAGCATAGATTTCATTCATAGATTAAGTAGTCGTTCTTTATACAAACAATTCAACTCGACAGCTGAACCGACCAAACTTTTCCCCAATTGTTGCCAACCACGTACTGAAATAGCTAGTTCAACCATATATAGTAGCTAATTTTAAGTACGTTGTACAGTTCAACCACATCTATAGTCAGATGAACTGAACAAAATAGCACCTAAATACTACTACTATGGAGGGGCTTTGTACTACTTCCGGCAGCCTCTCCTCTGCCGAGCGTGCTCAGTAAGAGGCAAAGGAGGAGGAGCCTACCGACGAGCTCGACAACTGCAATACGGTGCCTACCGCTGCTGCACCTTCAGCGACGCTCACCTCGAACGCCCTCTGCCGCTCCAGACAACCCCTCTTGAAGCGGCGGGACTTCTCATAGATCTCCTGATTCCTCGCCTCTGCTGCGGTGTGTGCTGCGGCCACGGCGGCGGTATGGCTCTTTGTGTCCTCCCGCAGTAACTCGATGTAGCGCGCAAGGTCGCTGATGCACGTGCGGGCCTCCACCTCCGCCTCCCGCCTTCGGGCGATGGTGGCGGAGCAGATGATGACCCAGGTGGTCGACGGTGGGCTTGCGGCCACGGCGGCCGGCGATGGGGTGGCGGCCACGACCACCACCTCCCGCCTTTGGGCCACGGTGGCGGAGCGGGTGACGGCCACGGTGGCCGGCAGTGGGGTGACGGCCACCTCCCGCCTTTAGGCCGCGGCGGCGAAGCGGGCGGTGGCCCTGGCTTTCGACAGTGGTGTGGCGGCCACGGCGGCTGGCAACAGCTTTTGACGGGCAGTGGTGGCGGAGCGTGTGGTTGGTGTTCCGCGCACACCCAACAGGGATGCCACGCGCACTACACTACGCCAGGGACTGCGCTGCTACCGCGGTGTAGCCTCCTAGCTGGAGCTGTCCTCTGATAACGGCAGAGTGGCTGAGCGACGACGACGGACCGGTGCCATTGGCGATTGTGGGAGAAGCAGACAAGATAAGCTACAGGGAGGGAGGGGAAAATGTGATGCAGGACTCGCCGGCCGTGAGGGTTTATATAGTAGGCCGGTAAGCATTGGGATTTTGGGGGATTTCACCGAGTCAGGCGGGAAGCTTGCACGGGAACCTGCGTGGTTGCGCGGGAACAGGCTCACCGACGATTCATTGGCGCCACTTGGAGCCACCGTTTGGCCAAAAGAATGCCCCTGTGCGCTGCTCAAGCTTGCGCTCGAAGTCGTCTGCGAGAGCGGGGTGACAAGACGTGCGAGAGGAGGACGAAAGAACACCTACACATATGGTAATAAAAAAATGTTTGCAATTTAATTACCTACTACCCTCGTCCTGGTTTATAAGTCATCTTTGTATTTTTGTGCCAAATTTTGACTAGAGATTTAACTAATAAAATATGAATGCATGTCGCCAAAGATTATATCGTTGGATTCGTATTTGAACATAGTTTCCATTTATATAATTTTTATAACATGCATTAACATTTTGTTTGTTAAATTTAAGGTCAAAATATGGCACATAATATAAAGGGGACTAATAGACCAAGACGGAGGTAGTAGCACACAGCCACTCTCTACGCAGCGTCACAACTGCCGGCCGGCTTGTAGACGACCATTCCCTGCGTGTTCAACTGCTCTATGCATGTGGTTGCTCGCGGTTGAGGCGGCCGCAGCATGCTCTGCTCGCGTCCCACCACGCGCGCTCTACTCTTGCGTCCCTCCGGGCGCTCTGCCCTCGTCACTCCACGCGCGCTGCCAGTGTTTGGGGCCGGCACACGATCACGTACGTTCGTGCTACCATTATGCATGCGGTTGCGCCGGGTGCGGCGCCACAATGCAGTTACCCGCTGCAAAAACTGCCATGCAGACATGCCAAGAATCTAGGCCGCCCGACCCCCATTTATTCTTTCGGCCATTTACCTTCATCTCTCGCACCACACGACACAATAAGCACACCCACGACGACGCATATAGAGAGGACATCCAGCGGTTCCAATGGCGCTCCCCGTGGCTCCAATGGCGCTCCTAGCGGCCGACTACGACAACGGGGGGCAGTTCACCACGCATCACGTAGTGGACACCCACATGAGGGGGAAGGACCTCTCGGTGGTATACACGAACGAGACGGTCTCGATGGAGAGCTCCATCCAAACTATGGAGTAGTTGCTTGTTGAGGACAAGTACCAAGTGGTCGGCTTCGACCTCGAGTTCACCAGCGGTCGTGCCGGGCACGATCAGAAGGTTGCCGTCGCCTAGTTGTGTGTGCAACATGACATCCTCGTCTACCACTACCACCTAGCCACAAGGCCTTGCGAGTGTTTCTCCAGGTTTATCAACAGCTCCGACTACAGTTTCGCTACGGTGGACACCACCAACGATCTAAAAGCGCTCAAGGTTTCGGGCTTGACCTGCCAGAATCTTGTCAACATCCATGACCACTACAAGGTCTGGGGCAGCGACAACAACAAACAGAACTCCCTGGTTGACCTCGCCTCGGCCATCATCGACCCCTACTACATGAAGATGAAGGATGAGAGCAAGAAGGACAAGAACGCTTGGCACAGTGTCTGGCATCAGAGACTGAATGAAGGACACGTCAAGTACACGGCCAAGGACACGTACACAAGCTACGAGATGTACATGCAGATCATTGATGTAAGGAAGTGTCTTCTTCCTGCCTCAGACAAGGGATCGAGCCAAAGAGCAGTGGCGGGAGCGTCACAAGAAGTAGATGACTAGATGATCGTTTCTCCTAGTTTAGAATGCATGCAATTATTTATTGAGGTGTGTGCGAATGATCTGTATAGTCACTTATGTAATTGGATGTTTATTTCAGTTATATATATATATATATATATTATTCTTCTGTAGACAGAGAAAATCACATGACTTATTAGCAGCAATCGTCTGTGTTATTATTGGTCTTCGCACACATTTCTAATTATGGACCTGTTTGCCGCGTATCACACACATCTTGTTCAGTTGAACTGTTTCTGTTGTCTTGGCTCATCGCAAACAGTTCATCTGAGTGAACTGTATGCCCTCCATTGCACACACCTTGATCTGGCTGACCATTTCTATTGTGTTGCCTAATCACACACAGTTCATCCTAGTGAACTGTATGCCGTATATCGCACACACCCTCATTTGGTTGCCTGTTTCTGTTGTTCTACCTCATCGCAAACAGTTCTGCTGGATTAACCGTTTGCCACGCATTGCACACGCAACTCTAATATGAATCGTGTTTGATGTCACCGCCATCGCAAATGTTTTGTATCTTTTTTGATGGTTTTATTACATCACCGTTTGTGATTAATGCATCGCACACAATTTCGTCGAAGGGTCTCTGATTGGACTATCGTGCTTGGAGCAACCTGCAGTAGTGATGGTGAAGCTGTGAACGTCAATGTTACTGACTATGTGGAAGTAGCAAATCACCATCTTGATCTGCCTGATGCTCAGGAGGAAGAGGAGGAGGAGGAGGAGGAGGTGGCGGCAGAGCCAGAGATTTTGACCAACATTGAAACAATGCTACGAAATGCTCGCGCATTTCGAGAACTTTCACCTACAAAAGAAAAATGGTGGGCCCGCATGTTGGAACAATGCAACGTGGCAGTCACCGCAGGAAATAAGCTGTCAGTATTCTTAGTTATGTTCACCTTTCTTTAGGTGAAGACATCTGAGCGGATGACCGACAAATCATTCAATGTGATGTTGGCTGCTTTTCGCAAATCATACCCAGATGCGTCTGAGCTGCCACACACCTACAGTAAAATGAAGAATTTTCTTTGTGAAGCTGGAATTGGATATGATACGATCCATGTTTGTCAGAATAATTGTGTTCTGTTCCAGAAGTATTATGCCAACTTAAGTGAAGGCCCAAAATACAAATCATCAAGATGGAAAGATGGCGATGCTGTGAAGAGAATTCCTCATAAGGTTCTGAGAAATTTTCCAATTATACCAAGATTGCAGAGGTTATTTCATGATGCTCAAACAAGAGAGGATGTACTGTGGCATTCTAGGAACCAGGAGTACAGAGATCAGAATGTAATGAGCAATCCATCTCATGGTAGTGACTGGAGAAGCTTCAATCTGAAACACAAAAAGTTTGCTGCTGAGCCGAGAAACATTAGACTTTGCTTAGCTACAGATGGATTCAACCCATTTGGCCACCAGAGCACCACATATAGCATGTGGCCAGTGCTTGTTATCCCTTACAACATGCCAACAAATGTCTGCACGAAAGAATCAAACTACATGATGGCCTTGCTCATCCCAGGTCCAAAAAGTCCTGGAAAGGATTTTGATTTATTTATGGAGCCTCTTGTGGAGGAACTTAAAAAGCTATGGAGGGGTGTTCTCACTCGAGACCTATATAGCAGCCCACCAGCTGATTTCTTCTGCATGCTATTATAATTTGGTGCATCCATGATTATCCGGTTTTGGGCACTATGTCAGGGCGAACGACACATGGTTACAATGCATGTGTTCGCTGTGACAAGAATCCGCTGCCATACGCAATACTTAGCAAGATCTGTTACATTGTACACCGCTGTTTCCTTGCCAAGGACAAGCCGTGTCCTAGAAAATACCGAAGACCTGTGTTCGATGCAGCTCATGAAAACCGTGATGCGCCAAAGAGGCTCACCAACGATGAGTTGCAGGAGGAATTACGAAAGGTCGAGCATATTAAACCAGGAAACCATCATGATAATGGTAGCGAGACAAGGAAGCATGGCAGGGCAGAAGAGAGATTATTGTTTACCCGCAGGTCCACTTTGTGGGACTTGGAGTATTGGAAAGATTTGGATCTACGGCATAATCTTGACGTGATGCACATCGAGAAAAATATACGTGACAACATTATCGGCACACTTCTTAATATTGAAGGCAAGACGAAAGATACCTTGAAATCTAGGATTGATTTGACACACTTGGGTATCAGATCTGATTTGTAGGTGAATGTCGATGGTGCATCACGGGATATGGCACCAGCTGTGTATGTCTTCAACAAGGTAAAAAGAAAAGAATTCTGCAAGGTCCTGTCACGTGTGAGATTCCCACATGGATTTGCTTCCAACCCTAAAAGGAGAGTCAGTGTAGATGGAAACAAGGTACAAGGGTTGAAAACTCATGACTGCCACATCCTACTTCAAAGGGTTTTACCTGTTATCCTTAGAGGATTGGGTCGCCCTGACTTATACAGAGCAGTTGCAGAGTTGGGACAGTTCTTCAGGGAACTCTACAGTAGAAATATCAGGGTAGATGTTGTGGAGCATCTTAGAGATAAGATACCAACTATCCTATGCGACCTTGAGAAGATATATCCTCCAGCCTTCTTTGATGTGATGGTACCTTTGGCTGTTCATCTACCTGATGAGGCACTACTTAGAGGTTCAGTACAGTATGGCTGGATGTACCGTATTGAAAGGCGGCTAGGCACTTTCAAGGTCTATGTTAGGAATAGAGCTAGACCTGAGGGTTCCATTGCAGAGGCCTACATTGCTATAGAAGCATTGACATTCTGCTCAAAATACATTGAAACAGCTGATCAGCTTAGCAAAAAGGTGGGTGAAGACAATCCCGAGCTCAATGTTTTCGATTGTTCTGTTCAAGTTACAGGGAAGAGTCGACAAGATGACAAACCTAAACATTTGGACAAAATGGTTTGGTATGTGTTGAATAACTGTCCTGAGATTCTACCTTATATCGAGTAAGTGCTAACTACTACAACTTATACATCGTAATCTACTAAACTTGCAGCACATTTTTTAGGTTTAGATGTTTGACACGATCACTATGTTGTGCAGCATCTGTAGAAAGGAGTTACTAGCGCAAAATCCAAGAAACATTGACAAACTAGTTATGGCAGGATTTGCGAAATGGTTCAAGAGCCGTGTAAGCTTTTGAATTGCACTGTCAGTTGTTTTAATATATTGAGTACATAAGATGATCAGCTTGTCTATTTTCTTAACCATAGGTTAAGAAGATGCGGGAGGATGGGCATGCAGTTAATGATGCCCTTTACGCACTAGCAATGGGTCCTGATACTCGGGTAAGACATTAGGAATCTTGCGTTGTTGGGGATGTGCGCTACAACACCCTTGCACGCGACGAAGGCAAGAAGACACAAAACAGCGGCGTCATGAGCACGGATACGTACGGCAAAGAGACAACTGAAATGTATGCTAACATAACAGACATTGTTCAGTTGCAGGATATCTCCAGTTTCGAGGTTCATCGATGTGTGGTTCTGTTCTACTGTCGTTGGTACAACCTGTTTTCCAGGATCGCAAAACCCAAAGCTGATGATTATTTCAAATACATCAATGTCAAGGTGGCGTACCACACCGACGAGCCTTTTATTTTGGCAAATCAAGCAACACAGATATTTTTCTTGGAAGACACAGTGGCACATAGCGATGACTGGAGAGTATTGCAAAAGTTTGAGTAGAGGAATTCATTTAATGAAGTTGCACAGCAAGATGATGCTTACACTGCTCCTGATGTAGAAGATTCCATAGATGGTCGTAGTATCTTTGAGAACCATCACATCAATATCAGTGGTGAAAAGATTCCCTGTTGGGCTGTGGACATACAAGAGTTGATCAATAAGAAGCCAATGTTCGAGGACATTGAGGATGAAGAAGAAGATGACACTAGGGGGAATTATGATTCAGACTGATACACATGGCGAAGATGTTGAAGCTGCTGCTGCTGCTGCTGCAGATGATGATGATTAGATTGCTTTTGGCGTATTTGCCTATGAGAAGATGACTTTTTATCTACTATGTGAAATTGTGTTTGCTATGACAACTGAAACCTGATGAAGTTGTTGTTTAGTATTTTACTGTGAGAACATCACTTATTATGTATGTTGATTTGTGGTTGGTGATTGTATGACGACTAAAACATGATGACATTGTTGTTTAGTTGTACTCATATTTGCCTGTGAAACTTGTATTTGATGACATAGTTTGTTGTTTGACTGCAATTTGCTCTACGTCTTCGAATGGGAACAAAGCTCACCCGACAGGGCCTCTGCAATTTATTTATTTATTAGCAAAAGGGCCTCTGCTATTTATTTATGAGCAAAAGGGGATACCCCCCGATTTCTGTTAATAGAAATCATTAGATGTTCACAACACTACACCCGACCTGCTAAACAGGTTTCATTCATTACTAGTTTCAGCAAAGTGCTCATGTCATAGCCACTGAATACATCATGAGTGCTACATACATTGCAAATAAAGAGACAATCATCCTACAGAGCACAACGATCTTGCCCATTATCTTCACAAGCTCTTTCATCTCCTCATTGATGTCAAAGCCATTTAGCAGCTGTTGCTTGGCCATGATAAGATGAACTGCATCTTTAACCTTCTGTTCTGCATCTTCCTCTTTTGTTGTTCCTTCAGTTACTTGTCCAACACCCCAACCTGCTGGTATTGGGATTCCTCGGTTAACCAAATAATCAACGTAGTTCCATTCCCCCACATCAGCAACTTCCTAGAAATACAAATCACATGAATCTTCCCTTTTCTGCACGAATCAAATTGGAAGATCATCAACCAAACTATTTAGAAAATTAGCAACTGAAAGCAGGCGAACAACTTAAACATATTATTACCCCATGATTCGGGCATTTGTAGAAGACTCGGTCAGGGTTGAGGATTGTAGTTGAGATATGACGGATGACTCTGTGTGATTTGCAACAGTGGCACCACACCAAGGGCAGCGGGTTGGGATGAGCAACCCGCTGCAGTGAGTGTGCCGGCGGGGGTGTGATGAGACCCACAGGCGGTGGTACGGGGGGCGACTTGGCGCACATCTAGTTGTTGCCTCGATTACCTGCTGAAGAGCAGGTGGACGAGCCAGCGGACATGGTTGTTGTGGCTGAAGCTTCTGATGCTAGGCAGAGTAACCAGAGAAGAGGAGAAGCAAATGTTGGATATGTCAGTTTCATTACTTGCAGAGTAGCATAGCACTATATATAGTCTTAGTCTAGGTTTGGATTCGAACCAGCTACAGGAGCACGTCTCTCTTTTTTATAAAACTCAGCAACGTCACTTTACTGGTACACTAGCTTGTTCTGTACACCTTCTCAAGTCTTTGATTTTCAGGAATGTTATCTGGCGAACGTTCCCTAGGAGGAGGACGGCAAATGAACGCATTTTCCTGGCAGTTTTAGTTGCGATGCAAGATCAAACGGGGGCAGTTTCGGGAATGTTATTTGGCGAAAGAGCCCAGTTTTTTCTTTTCTTCCTAAAAAAGTATGCTACGTGGTTTCGGCTTAGTCAACAAACAATTGTGCCAATCTTGACCTTTGGATTGACATTCAACGTCTGCCGTGTTTCTTCAGTCTCTTGTTCCTTGAGCCGCCAAAGCCAAACCAGCGCCGGCGGGATCGCCTGCTCCTGTCTCTCACGGCTGGTTGTGCTGCCGCACACGCATCGCGGCCACATCGCACCCTAAAACTCTGGCGCATCTTCCCTGGCTCCTGTTCATTCCCGTTCGAGGCCTCACCATCGTCCTCCGCCTTGGTTCGCTCGCCGTGGCGCCTCCCTCGGGTGTTGTCAACATGGTCAACAACCAAGAGGAATAAGAAGATGACTATACATGGTGAGGATGACAGTAGGGACCCACCAGGATCATGGCAGTACGCAAGCAAGTGCCTCCATTATTACAAGAAAAAAAGGTTCCTCCTGATGGTTTCCTGACATCTGGGTTGCACACCACTATCAACGTAGTCAACAAGAGAGATAACTGCATAAGGAGCGGCTGACACCCGGGACCCAGCAGCCTGTGCAATATTTTTTTGTTTTCGAGATGGAGCAGGGTATCAACTGGTTTGTGCGGGAGCTGTGGCCCGTTTAGCCCAGGCTTTTATTTCATATGTTTACCACATGACCAGCCTAGTTTTTTTTTTCTTTCAGAAAATGGCTAGCCCAACTATTTTATTTTTTGCAGAATACCCAACGGAGGCCTACTTGCTTTTCTATGCCCTGCTGGGCCCGAAATCTTTCAAGACGAGGAGGGATGCATTCGGCTTGCCCAGAAAATGGGTTATAAGTAATAAGAAATGGGTTGTAAATTGAAAAAATATAGCAAATAGGCAATTAGTTCCAAATTACTTTTTCTTTCGGATTTTGATATTTTAAATTTCATTATTTTTGTGTGGGTAAATTTCATTGGATTTTAAATTAAGGTATGTTTAATTTTTAAATTAATTTGAATTTGGCTAGAAATTTCGGGCTATATGTTGTTTGCGACAGATTTTGAGGCTGACTTCTAGGTCTACTAGATTGACGTGTACGCAAGGCTTTGTCAACTTAGTCCACAAGCGATTCTAGCAACAGTGACCGTTGGATGTTAATCCAATGGACGTGCTACTTCATCAATATCTTATCTTCTTGCTCCAGCTGCCCAAACCAGCGCCGGTGGGACCGCCTGCTCCCGCCTCCCGTGATCGGCTGTGCTGCCGCGCAGGCCTCACTGCCACACCCTACTCCCATCGTTGGCCAGACCATTCCTCTACTCACGCACACCTCCTGTTATTTTTCGGCGACGGTAGCCGAACCAGTAAACCCTCGTACTCCCCACCGCGTGGGCAACCACTACCGAGTCTTCCTTGGCTCCGGGTCGTTCCCTTCCTAGGCCTCGCCGTCGTCCACCGCGTTGGTGCTCTCGACTTGGTGTGGTCAACATAGTCAACAAATGATAGCCATCAGAAGAGGGATGTACGTGGAGCGGCTGATAGTAGGGACCCACAAGGTCCATGGCCGCACGCAAGCAAGTGCCTCCTTATTACGCAAAAAAATGATTCCTCCCACTGACAGGCGTGACCCACCAGCTACATCTCCGCACGCAAGCAAGTGCCTCCTTATTACGCGAAAAAAAAGTTTCCTCCCCCTGACAGCTGAGACCCACCAGCTACATCTTCGCACGCAAGAAAGTGCCTCCTTGTTACGCGCAAGAAAAATGATTCCTCTCGCTGCTAGCTGGGACCCACCCGATTTGGAGGCTGACTTGTGGGCCTACTAAGTTGACGCGTACGCATCGCTTTGTCAACTTAGTCAACAAACGATTCTAGCAGCAGTAACCATTGAATTTTAAACCAACCGTCATGCTGCTTCTTTAACCTCTGATCTTCTTGCTCCAGTCGCCCAAACCAGCTTCGACCGTACCACCTGCTCCCGCCTCCCATGGACGGTTGTGCTGCCGTGCAGGCATCACCGCCCCACACTACTCCCACCACTGGCCAGGCCTTCCCTTTACTCACCCACACCCCATGCTATTTTCTGGCGATGGCAGCCTCACACCGCAGACGAACCAGTCAACCCTCGTACTCCCTTCCGCATGGGAAACAACTACCTTGTCTTCCCCGGCTCTAGTTCGTTCCCTTCCTAGGCCTCGCCATCGTCCATCATGTTGGTGCTCTCGGCGCGGTATCGTCAACGTGGTCAACGAGCGATAGCCATCGGAAGAGGACTGTACGTAGTGAGGCTGATAGCTGGACCCACCAACTACAGCTTCGCACGGAAGGAAGTGCCTTCTTATTATGCGAATAAAATGATTCCTCCCCCTAACAGCTGGGACCCACCAGCTTTATCTTCGCACGCAAGGAAGTGCGTTCTTATCCTCCTTCATAGCTGGGACCCACCAAGTCGAAGCGTACGTACCGTAGTCTATGTGGTGGCAGACGTGTACGTACATACCGGTCGATCGGTCCGTCTGCCATGATGAACCGTGGCCGAGTAAGGAGCGGTAGCAGTTCAGGCAGTCCTGTCTAAATCCTACACACATATGACAGCCACGCTGCAAAAAAGACGGCCACGTACGTACAAACAGGCATGGTCTTGAACGTGTACAGCGCCGACGTCCTGTTCATCGGCAGCCAACCGGCTGGGTTTGAATGCGTCCTGTTCAACGGGAGCCAACCGGCTTCGATGGAACAGCCGAAACGGGGTCTGGCGTACCACAGTACAAAGGAAACGGCCTTCTATTCGACCACCTATGGTTGAAATGGGATCCTGTTCATCGGGAAGGGTCTGGTGCACCGCAAAACAGAGGAAACGGACTTCTGTTCGAGCTCCTACGGTCGAAACGGGGTCCTGTTGATCAGGAGGGGTCTGGCGTACCGCAAAATGGAGGAAACAGACTTCTCTTTGACCTCCTACGGTCGAAATGGGGTCCTGTTCATCGAGAGGGGTGTGGCGTACCGCAAAACGGGACTCCACGTGCTGCTGTTCATCCACCGTCGACTTCCTCCAGCCTCCACCTGCTACTGTTCATCCATCGTCTCCAGCCTCCACTAGACACTGTTCATCCATGGGGCTACTATTCATCCAGCCTCCACCGGCTACAGTTCAACCAGCCTCCACGGGGTCCTGTTCATCCACCCCCAACTGGTTGGGGTGTGTGGCGGCCTCCTCGGGGTCCTGTTCATCCAGCGGCAACCGCGTACTACCACGGGGTCCGGTTCATCCAGCGACAACCGGCTACACACGGCCGAGGTCCTGTTCATCCAACCCCCACCGGGAACTGTTCATCCACAGCCAACCCAACTGGCTCGACTCACCACGTCTCGACTCCTACGTATCGTGCGCGCGTCAGCAATGGGCACTATTCATCCAGACGCTATCCCTACAAAATCATATAGTCTTCTCATGCTCTATCTTCTTAACACAAAGTATTTATCATGCACAACCCCGTTGACAAGCCGAGCAATTGGTTCATACTTTTTAACGCGCTTCAGCTTTTTCAACCCTCGCGCAGTACATGAGCACAAGACATGACTATGGGTGGAATAGAGTATCATGATAGGGGTAAATATAGAGAAACAAAAAAGTAAGAAAGTCTCACATCGATGCGGCTAACCAACGGGCTATGGAGATGCCCATCAATTGATATCAATGCGAGTAGGGATTGCCATGCAACGAATGCACTAAGAGCTATAAGTGTATGAAAGCTCAATATGAAAACTAAGTGGGTGTGCATCTAACTCTATAATGAAAATTTTCCACTTGTATATGAAACATAGGAGACTCTCTATATGAAAAACATGTTGCTACTTTGAAGCACAAGTGTGGAATTAGCATGCCCCTTCTCTCTTTGTCTCCTTTTTTCTTTTTTCTTTTTTCTTCTTTTTTTTCTCTTTTTGTCCGGAGTCTCATCCCGACTTGTGGGGGAATCATAGTCTTCATCATCCTTTCCTCACTAGGACAATGCTCTAATAATGAATAATGATGATCATCACCCTTCTATTTACTTACAACTCAATATTACAACTCGATACCTAGAACAAAGTATGACTCTATATGGATGCCTCTGGCAGTGTACCAGGATGTGCAATGATCTAGCGTAACATGTATAAAAAATGATGAACGGTGGCTGAGCCACAAATACTATGTCAGCTATATGATCATGCAAAGCAATATGACAATGAATGCTCAAGTCATCAAAACGGAAGCGGTGGAAGTTGCATGGCAATATATCTCAGAATGGCTATGGAAAGGCAATAATAGGTAGGTATGGTGGCTATTTTGAGGAAGATATAATAAGGCTTATGTGTGATAGAGCGTATCATATCACGGGGTTTGGATGCACCGGCGAAGTTTGCTCCACGTCTCGAGGTGAGAAAGGGCAATGCACGGTACCGTAGAGGCTAGCAAATTGCGGAAAGGTAAGAGTGCGTATAATCCATGGACTCACATTAGTCATAAAGAACTCGTATACTTATTGCAAAAGTTTATTAGCCCTTGAAGCAAAGTACTACTACGCATGCCCCTAGGGGGTAGATTGGTAGGAAAATACCATCGCTCATCCCCGACCGCCACTCATAAGGAAGATAATCAATAATAAATCATGCTCCAACTTCATAACATAACGAGAGACTATACGTGCATGCTTCGGGAATCACAAACCTTAACACCAATATTCTTACTAATCCACAACCGTTTACTAGTACCTCCCACATATTACCATCTCTATATCACAAAACCATTGCAAGGAATTAAACATATCATATTCAATGATCCACAAGTTTTATGTAGGATTTTATGACTAACCATGCAAATGACCAATTCCTGTTGACTCTCTAAATAGATATAAGTGAAGAAAGTGAGTTTAATTATTTCTACAAAAGACAATGCTCTTATAAATATAAGTGAAGCAAAAGAGCATTCTATCAATAACGGTTTTCTATGTGAAGAGAAATAGGCAATCCAAACTTCAAATGATATAAGTGAAGCACATGAAGCATTCTATAAAGTCATACTCAAAAGATATAAGTGAAGTGCAATGAGCATTCTATAAATCAACCATGGACTATCTCATACCAGCATGGTGCATAAAATAAAAGTGAAAACTAAACACAAAAGACGCTCCAAGATTTACGCATATCACATGAACGAAACAAAAATGAAAACATACCGATACTTGTTGAAGAAAGATGGGATGCCTTTCGAGGAATCCCCAAGCTTAGACGCTTGAGTATCCTTGAATATTTACTTGGGGTGCCTTGGGAATCCCCAAGCTTGAAATCTTGCCTCTCCTCCTTCTCCTCATATCGAGACCTCCTCAATCTTTGATCACTTCATCCACAGAAAACTGGTGAGATCCGTTAGTATAATAAAGCAAATCACTACATTAAGTATTGTTGCAAACCCATTCATATTTTGTTGCTGCATTGTAGCTACTGTATTATAACTTCTCCATGGCTTATACCACCGATAAAATCGATAGTTTCATCAAAACAAGCAAAACAATGCATCAAAAACAGAATCTTTCTTAAACAGGATAGTCTGTAGTAATCTGAACTTTAACCATACTTCTTGTACTACAAAATTCTGAAAAATTAGGAAAAAATAAAAAATTTGCATAGAAATACTATGTAAAAATTTCAGAAACTTTTGACATTCCAGTAAAACATGTAAATTCACACACTACAGCCAAAGTTTCTGTTTTTACACCGCACATACCAATGCTACCTCTTGCGCTTGCGTTGGTTTTTCCCTTGAAGAGGAAAGGGTGATGCAGAAAAGTAGAGTAAGTATTTCCCTCAGTTTTGAGAACCAAGGTATCAATCCAGTAGGAGACAACGCGCAAGCCACCGAATACCTGCACAAACAAACACCAACTTGCACCCAACGCGATAAAGGGGTTGTCAATCCCTTCACGGTTATTTGCAAAGTGAGATCTGATAGAGATGGATAAACGGTAAAGTAATATTTTTGGTTTATGGAACGGAAAGTAAAAGGTTGCAAAGAAAGTAAATAGGAAACTAGAATTGTAGATCGGAAACTTATATGATGGAAAGTAGAAGATTATATGATGGAAAGTAGACCCGGGGGCCATAGGTTTCTCTAGAGGCTTCTCTCAAGATAGAAATTATTACGGTGGGTGAACAAATTACTGCCGAGCAATTGATAGAAAAGCGCAAAGTTATAACGATATCTAAGGCAATGATCATGAATATAGGCATCACGTCCGTGTCAAGTAGACCGAAACGATTCTGCATCTACTACTATTACTCCACACATCGACCGACTCCTGCCTACATCTAGAGTATTAAGTTCTTGAAGAACAGAGTAACGCGTTAAGTAAGATGACATGATGTAGAAGAATTAACTCAAGCAATATGATGAAAACCCCATCTTTTTATCCTCGATGGCAACAATACAATACGTACCTTGCTGCCCCTGCTGTCACTGGGAAAGGACACCGCAAGATTGAACCCAAAGCTAAGCACTTCTCCCATTGCAAGAAAAACCAATCTAGTTGGCCAAACCAAATCGATAGTTCGAAGAGACTTGCAAAGATATCAAATCATGCATAAAAGAATTCAGAGAAGATTCAAATAATATTCATAGATAACCTGATCATAAATCCACAATTCATCGGATCTCGGCAAACACACCGCAAAAGAGTATTACATCGAATAGATCTCCAAGAACATCGAGGAGAACTTTGTATTGAGAATCAAAGAGAGAGAGAAAAAGCCATCTAGCTACTAGCTATGGACCCGTAGGTCTGAGGTAAACTCACGCTTCATCGGAGAGGCATTGGTGTTGATGTAGAAGCCCTCCATGATCGAATCCCCCTCCAGCAGGATGCCGGAAAAGGCCCCAAGATGGGATCTCACGGGTACAGAAGGTTGCGGCGGCGGAAAAGTGGTTTCATGGCTCTCCTGATAGGTTTTGGGGTATTTGAGAATATATATGCTGAAGAAATAGGTCGGTGGAGTCACGAGGGGCCCACAAGGGTGGGGGCCGCGCCCTACCCCCCTGGGCGCGCCCTCCAACCTTGTGGCCGCCTCGTGGCTTTCCTGACGTGCACTCCAAGTCCTCTGGATGTCTTCTGGTCCAAGAAAAATCATCGCGAAAGTTTCATTCCGTGTGGACTCCATTTGATATTCCTTTTCTACGAAACTCTAAAACAAGGAAAAAAACAGGAACTGGCACTGGGCTCTAGGTTAATAGGTTAGTCCCAAAAATCATATAAAATAGCATATATATGCATATAAAACATCCAAAACAGATAATATAATAGCATGGAACAATAAAAAATTATAGATACATTGGAGATGTATCAAGCATCCCCAAGCTTAATTCCTGCTCGTCCTCGAGTAGGTAAATGATAAAAACAGAATTTTTGATGTGGATTGCTACCTAACATATTTATCCATGTAATTCTCTTTATTGTGGCATGAATGTTCTGATCCGTATGATTCAAAACAAAAGTTTAATATTGACATAAAAACAATAATACTTCAAGCATACTAATAAAATAATTATGTCCTCTCAAAATAACATAGCCAAAGAAAGCTTATCCCTACAAAATCATATAGTTTGGCTATGCTCCATCTTCGTCACACAAAATACTCAAATCATGCACAACCCCGGTTTCAGCCAAGCAATTGTTTCATACTTTTGATGTTCTCAAACCTTTTCAACTTTCACGCAATACATGAGCGTGAGCCATGGACATAGCACTATAGGTGGAATATAAGGTGGTTGTGGAGAAGACAAAAATAGGGAGATACTCTCACATCAACTAGGCATATCAACGGGCTGTGGAGATGCCCATCAATAGATATCACTGTGAGTGAGTAGAGATTGCCATGCAACAGATGCACTAGAGCTATAAGTGTATGAAAGCTCAAAAATAAAACTAAGTGGGTGAGCATCCAACTTGCTTGCTCATGAAGACCTAGGGCAATTTGAGGAAGCCCATCGTTGGAATATAAAAGCCAAGTTCTATAATGAAAATTCCCACTAGTATATGAAAGTGATATCATAGGAGACTCTCTATCATGAAGATCATGGTGCTACTTTGAAGCACAAGTATGGAAAAAGGATAGTAACATTGCCCCTTCTCTCTTTTTCTCTCGTTTTTCTTTTTTTTTTTCTCTTTTTTTCTCTTTTTTTTCTTTCTTTCTTTTCTTTCTTTTCTTTCTTTTCCTCACATGGGACAATGCTCTAATAAGGAAGATCATCATACTTCTATTTACTTACAACTCAAAAATTACAACTCAAAACTAGAACAAAATATGACTCTATATGAATGCCTCCGGCGGTGTACCAGGATGTGCAATGACTCAAGAGCGACATGTATAAAATGATGAAAGGTGGCTTTGCCACAAATACGATGTCAACTACATGATCATGCAAAGCAATATGACAATGATGGTGCGTGTCATAATAAACGAAACGGTGGAAAGTTGCATGGCAATATATCTCGGAATGGCTATGGAAATGCCATAATAGGTAGGTATGGTGGCTGTTTTGAGGAAGGTATAAGGTGGGTGTATGGTACCGGCGAGAGTTGCGTGGTACAAGAGAGGCTAGCAATGGCGGAAAGGTGAGAGTGCGTATAATCCATGGACTCAACATTAGTCATAAAGAACTCACATACTTATTGCAAAAATCTATTAGTCATTGAAACAAAGTACTACGCGCATGCTCCTAGGGGAAGGGTTGGTAGGAGTTAACCATCACGCGATCCCGACCTCCACACAAACGATGATAATCAAAAAATACCTCACGCTCCAAATTTGTTACACAACTGTTACAATACGTGCATGCTTCGGGACTCACAAACCTTAACACAAGTATTTCTCAATTTCACAATTACCCCACTAGCATGACTCTAATATCACCATCTTCATATCTCAAAACAATCATCAGGAATCAAACTTCTCATAGTATTCAATGCACTTTATATGAAAGTTTTTATTATATCCCTCTTGGATGCCTATCATATTAGGAATAATTTTATAACCAAAGCAAATTACCGTGCTGTTTAGAGACTCTCAAAATAATATAAGTGAAGTGCGAGAGTTCATCAATTTCTATAAAATAAAACCACCGCCGTGCTCTAAAAAGATATACGTGAAGCACTAGAGTGATATTGCCTAGCTCAAAAGATATAAGTGAAGCACAAAGAGCATTCTAATAAATCACGATTCATGCGTGTCTCTCTCAAAAAGTGTGTACAATAAGTATGATTGTGGAAAACTAAAAAGAAAAGACTCAAATCATACAAGATGCTCCAAGCAAAACACATATCATGTGGTGAATAAAAATATAGCCTCAAGTAAAGTTACCGATAGATGAAGACGAAAGAGGGGATGCCTTCCCGGGGCATCCCCAAGCTTAGGCTCTTGGTTGTCCTTGAATATTACCTTGGGGTACCTTGGGCATCCCCAAGCTTAGGCTCTTGCCACTCCTTATTCCATAGTCCATCAAATCCTTACCCAAAACTTGAAAACTTCACAACACAAAACTCAACAGAAAATCTCATAAGCTCCGTTAGTACAAGAAAATAAATCACCACTTTGGTACTATTGTGAACTCATTATTTATTTATATTGGTGTAATATCTACTGTATTCTAACTTTTCCATGGTTCATACCCCCCGATACTAGCCATAGATTCATCAAAATAAGCAAACAACACAAAGAAAACAGAATCTGTCAAAAACAGAACAGTCTGCGAAGATTCGAATTGTTCTAATACTTTTGTAACTCCAAAAATTCTGAAAAATTAGAAAAACAGAGAAAATTTGTATATAAATCTCTTATAAAAAATTCAGGGTTTTTAAAAGCACCAGTGAATTATGAATATTCTGGGACTGAACGCAAAAGTTTCTGTTTTTCAGTAAGATCAAATCAACTATCACCATAAGCCATCCCAAAGGTCTTACTTGGCACAAACACTAATTAAAACATAAAACCATATCTAACCATAGGCTAGATGAATTATTTATTTCAAAACAGCAAGGAAAAATATTGGGTTGTCTTCCAACAAGCGCTCTACTTTAAAGCCTTTTAGCTAGGCATTGATAATTTCAATGATGCTCACATAAAAAAGAAGAATTGAAGCACAAAGAGAGCATCATAAAACACGTGACAAACACATCTAAGTCTAACATACTTCCTATTCATAGGCATTTTATAAGCAAACAAATTATCAAGGCGAGCAAAAACTAGCATATGCAAGGAAGAAGAAAGAGACGATAGCAATCTCAACATGAAGAGAGGTAATTTAGTAACATGAAAATTTCTACGACCATATTTTCCTCTCTCATAATAATTACATGTAGGATCATAAGAAAATTCAACAATATAGCTATCACATAACATATTCTCAACATGATCCATATGCATGCGAAGTTGACACTCTTCCAAAATAGTGGGATTAACATTAACTAAAGTCATGACCTCTCCAAACCCACTTTTATCAAAAATTTCATAAGATTGAATATTCTCCAAATATGTGGGATCTAAAGTTGACACTCTTCCAAACCCACTTTAAATATTATTGCAAATATTATTATCAATCTCATATTCATCATGGGGCTTAAATAAATTTTCAAGATCATAAGAAGAATCACCCCAATCATGATCATTGCAACAAGTAGTAGAAATAGCAAAACTAGCATCCCCAAGCTTGGGGTTTTGCATATTATTAGCACAATTGACATTAATAGAATTTATAACAACATCATTGCAATCATGCTTTTTATTCAAAGATCTATCATGAATCACTTCATAAAGCACTTCATCACAATTTTCAGATTCACTGATTTCAAGCAAAACTTCATAAAGATAATCTAGTGCACTCAACTCACTAGCAATTGGTTCAACATAATTGGATCTATTAAAAAGATTAGCAAGTGGATGAGGATCCATAAGCTTTGGTTCTGATTTTCAATAAACACACAATTTTACCAAGCGAACAAGCAAACAAACCAAATAAGACATAAGGGCTAACGGAAAGAAGGCGAACGGAAGAAGGGCAAATAAAAAGGCAAATCTTTTCGAAAATCGTTTTAGAAGTGGGGGAGAGGAAAAAGAGAGGCGAATGGCGAATAATGTAATGCAAGGGATGAGAGTTTATGATGGGTACTTGGTATGTCTCGGCTTGGCGTAGATCTCCCCAGCAACGGCGCCAGAAATTCTTCCTGCTACCTCTTGAGCTTGCGCTGGTTTTTCCCTTGAAGAGGAAAGGGTGATGCAGCAAAGTAGAGTAAGTATTTCCCTCAGTTTTGAGAACCAAGGTAGCAATCCAGTAGGAGACAACGCGCAAGCCACCGAATACCTGTACAAACAAACACCAACTTGCACCCAACGCGATAAAGGGTTTGTCAATCCCTTCACAGTTATTTGCAAAGTGAGATCTGACAGAGATGGATAAACGGTAAAGTAATATTTTTGGTATTTTTGGTTTATGGAACGGAAAGTAAAAGATTGCAAAGAAAGTAAATAGGAAACTAGAATTGTAGATCGGAAACTTATATGATGGAAAGTAGAAGATTATATGATGGAGAGTAGACCCGGAGGCCATAGGTTTCACTAGAGGCTTCTCTCAAGATAGAAATTATTACGGTGGGTGAACAAATTACTGCCGAGCAATTGATAGAAAAGCGCAAAGTTACAACGATATCTAAGACAATGATCATGAATATAGGCATCACGTCCGTGTCAAGTAGACCGAAACGATTCTGCATCTACTACTATTACTCCACACATCGACCGACTCCTGCCTGCATCTAGAGTATTAAGTTCATGAAGAACAGAGTAACGCATCAAGTAAGATGACATGATGTAGAAGAATTAACTAAAGCAATATGATGAAAACCCCATCTTTTTATCCTAGATGGCAACAATACAATACGTGCCTTGCTGCCCCTGCTGTCACTGGGAAAGGACACCGCAAGATTGAACCCAAAGCTAAGCACTTCTCCCATTGCAAGAAAAACCAATCTAGTTGGCCAAACCAAATCGATAGTTCGAAGAGACTTGCAAAGATATCAAATCATGCATAAAAGAATTCAGAGAAGATTCAAATAATATTCATAGATAAGCTGATCATAAATCCACAATTCATCAGATCTCGGCAAACACACCGCAAAAGAGTATTACATCGAATAGATCTCCAAGAACATCGAGGAGAACTTTGTATTGAGAATCAAAGAGAGAGAAAAAGCCATCTAGCTACTAGCTATGGACCCGTAGGTCTGAGGTAAACTACTCACGCTTCATCAGAGAGGCAATGGTGTTGATGTAGAAGCCCTCCATGATCGAATCCCCCTCCGGTAGGATGCCGGAAAAGGCCCCAAGATGGGATCTCATGGGTACAGAAGGTTGCGGCGGCGGAAAAGTGGTTTCGTGGCTCTCCTGATAGGTTTTGGGGTATTTGAGAATATATATGCTGAAGAAATAGGTTGGTGGAGTCACGAGGGGCCCACAAGGGTGGGGGCCACACCCTACCCCCCTGGGCGCGCCCTCCAACCTTGTGGCCGCCTCATGGCTTTTCCTGACGTGCACTCCAAGTCCTCTGGATGTCTTCTGGTCGAAGAAAAATCATCGCGAAAGTTTCATTCCGTTTGGACTCCGTTTGGTATTCCTTTTCTGCGAAACTCTAAAACAAGGAAAAAAACAGGAACTGGCACTGGGCTCTAGGTTAATAGGTTAGTCCCAAAAATCAGATAAAATAGCATATTAATGCATATAAAACATCCAAAACAGATAATATAATAGCATGGAACAATCAAAAATTATAGATACGTTGGAGACGTATCAACCAACAAGCAATCTAATCATCCTAAAGGCAAATCTTGGCACATTATTTTTATAACACAATGGATTTATACAAGGGGATAATTATTTTTGTGAGAAACTTCCATGAAAAGTTTACATTATTTCCATGAGAATGAACACAAGTGATCAAGGTCGACCCTCACTTCTCCAATGCATCACCTTTCAATCACTTCTCTTTTTGAAAAAGTATTTAGGTTCCCCTCTATATTTTTTTGTTTCTTAAACTTTATAAAAGCACTCAACAGAATAAAATGACTTTCTAAAACTTCCGGGTTGTCTCCCTGGCAGCGCTTTCTTTAAAACCATTAAGCTAGGCATAAAGTGCTCTGGTGATGGATCCACCGGGATCCCAAGGTATATCAAAGCCAATTTTAATTAGCAATATTTGGCATCTCGTAGTGAGCACAAAGCAACATATATCATGCAATGACGAAGTCTAACTCTCTTCCTATGCATTGGCATGTCATACAAGAACAATTCATGCACATCAAGTAAAGGCCAATACATAGCATAAGCAGTTTCTTGCAATTTTATCATTTTGGAAACATAGAGAGGTGGAGATATAGTTCCTCTCTTATAATAATTGCAAGTAGGAGCAGCAAGCACATGCATATTATATTCATCAAAATCATCATGTGCAATAGTAAAAGGCAACCCCTCAATGTAATCCTTAATAAGAGCAAACTTCTCCAATATAGTGTAGTTGGGAGAATTCAAAAATATAATAGGACTATCATGTGTGGGTGCAATAGCAACAATTTCATTGTTAATATAAGGAACTATAGCAAGTTCATCTCCATAAGCATAATTCATATTGGCATCTTGGCCACAAGCATAGCAAGCATCAAGTTCATCAAAAAGGGATATTTCAAACGAATCAATGGGATCATAGCAATTATCATAGCATTCATCCTTCGGTAAGCACGAAGGGACATTAAAAATGTCTGAGTTGAAGAGTTACTCTCATTAGAAGGTGGGCACGGGTAGCTAATCTGTTCTTCCTCCGTTTGTTCTTCGCTCTCCTCATCATCTTTTTCATCCAATGAGCTCACAGTTTCATCAATTTCTTCTTCCATATAATACTGCAAAATATTAGTCTCTTCTTGGACAGCGGAGATATTCTCAATAAATACATCAATATCGTAATTGCATTTATAATTATCATAGCAATATTTAAGTATAGCAAAATTTTCAGGTCTATAAACAGAATCATCATAATCTTCATACTTTTCAAATAGAGATTCAATTTCATCAGCACCCTTAAAAGCAACAAATTCTTCTATTTGTTCCACATCATAGTAATCATATCTACCATTAGCATAAGAAGCCTAGGTTTCATTATCATTGAATTTGCATGAAAAGGGAAGGTGTGGAGCCTTCATCCTAGAGCAACAAGTATAATTATATCTCAAGCATAAATTCCAAGCATACCAGTGCAACATATGAATTTGATCCCATAACAATTTCACTTTTTGGGTCAAGCAATAATCCCTAAAGTATTCACGTTGATCCAACATGTCTCCCATTATCAAGTTGAATGGGGTTTTCTCAGGATTATCAAAGTAGTGTTGAATATTTTTCACATAACGAGCATCGAGGGTTTTAGGAGGTTTCTCATCTCCATGAGTAGCAAGTACAACTATTTTTTTTGGTATATCATGTTCCATATCCATAACTAAAGATAGATAACAACTTAGAATAGAAAATAAAAACTACTTAGTGATAAAGCAAACAACAACACACGAGAATATTCACCCCACGCTATTGCTCCCCGGCAATGGCGCCAGAAAAAAGGTCTTGATAACCCACAAGTATAGGGGATCGTTTGTAGCCTTTTTTGATAAATAAGAGTGCCGAACCCAATGAGGAGCTAAAGGTAGAACAAATATTCCCTCAAGTTCTATCGACCACCGATACAACTCTACGCACGCTTAACGTTTGCTTTACCTAGAATAAGAATAAAACTAGAAGTACTTTGTAGGTGTGGTAGGATAAGTTTGCAAGAATATAAAGAATGTGAAAATAAAAGTTAGGTGCTGTTTAGATAAAGAAACAATTAAATTAGTAAAACGAGTGTGGATTGGTGGTGGTAGGATTTGCGGAATTGTCCCTTAGCAATTGACTACGTTGCTAGACTGATAGCAAGTTTTTATGTGGGAGAGGCCTCTGCTAGCATGCCCTCCCTTACTTGGAATTTTATGCACTTATGATTGGAAATATTAGCAAGCATCCGCAACTACTAACTTTCATTAAGGTAAAACCCAACCATAGCATTAAGATATATTTTGGTCCCCCTTCAATCCCGTACGTATCAATTTCTATGTTTAGGCTGAAGCTGCTGTCACCCTTGCCCTCCAATGCATAGTCCTATCAACATACAACTAACCCTATGGTGTGATCCACATGCACGCTCATATGATGGGCACCAAAGGACAACAAAATAACCACAAGCAAATTAAACCAACCATAGCAATTCACCAATTACCAATAGGACAACAAAAATCTACTCAGACATCATAGGATGGCAACATATCATTGGATAATAGTATGAAGCATAAAGCACCATGTTCAAGTAGAGGGTACAACGGGTTACGGGAGAGTGGACCGCAGTAAATAGATGGGGGAAGGTGATGGAGATGTTGGTGAAGATGACGACGTTGTTGGAGTAGATCATCGTCACACGATGATTGCCCCGGTGGCGTTCCAGCGCCACCGGGAGAGAGGGGGAGAGAGCCCCCCCTCCTTCTTCTTCCTTGGCCTCCACCCTAGATGGGAGGAGAGTTCCCCCTCTGGTCCATGGCCTCCATGGCGGCGGTGGGGTAGGAGCCCCTCCGAGATTGGATCTCCCTCTCTGTTCTCTTCTGTTTCGCACTCCCCAGATCTGGCCGAAAACTGTTTCTTAAATATCCGGAGATCCGTAACTCCGATTGCGTTGAGATTTTAACACGATTTTTTTCCGGATATAAGCTTCCTTGCGCCCAAAGTAGAGCTCCAACCGACTTACGAGGAGGGCACAACCCACCACCATGCGCTTGGGCTGCCTGGCGTGCCCAGGTGCCTTGTGGTGGCTGTGGGCCCCCGTTTGCGTTGATTCCACCTCCCAAAAATCACAAATATTCCAAAATAATTCTCCGTAAATTTTTATCGCGTTTGGACATCGTTTGATATGGATATTCTGTGAAGCAAAAAACATGCAACAAATAGGAACTGGCACTAGGCACTGGATCAATAGGTTAGTCCAATAAATCATATAAATTGTTGCCAAAAGTATGTAAAAGTTGTATAATATTGGCATGAAACAATAAAAAATTATAGATACGATGGAGATGTATCAATACGTGCTTTTGTCACGATTATCGTCATAGAAGTGACATAACCATGACAGATTTTTTTTTCGTTCGGGCCATAATGTCATGGATGTGTCTTTTTTTGTAGTGCTCTGTTACTCCAAGATTTGTTTTCATGAGAAGTCAAAGACCCATGGGATAGTGCGGATATGAAGAACCAGAAGTTTCTTTTGCTTTATTCAGCGTGAAGGAGATAATGGGTTGGTTGAGTTGACAAAAAACTGCCCAAGTAAAAGATGGTCTGGATGACCATGAATTGTTGTTGGTGGATTCATTAATGTTTGGAACTGAAAACTGATGCGGCATGCATGGTGGAACTGAAAGGTGATGTGGCATGCATGGTGACGTGGATAGTGTGCATGTAAAGAGAATTGCTAGTAGTGGGGACCAACTTTCTAAGAATAGTAGATCTCATCGAGTACAAAAGCAAGAAGTTGAAAAAAATTAAAACATTGACATCGCACCCAAGAACTTGAAAAAGAAACCGTAAGATCGCACAAAAGCTTTGATTGGGACACCACAGAAATGAAACCCTTTTATCATTTTCTTAACCCTTGAACTTGGCTTTGATTATTGAACACAATCAGATTTTATGCATGCTTGTAAACTTTTGAGCTGCTCCTCGACATATAAGACAAAAAGAAAGGAAACGAAGTTTTTCATCCGAGCTCATATGCACACGGATTAGCAGTTGTAAGTGCATCTAGTGCCACCCCTAGTTGGTTTTGGAGTATTGATGACAAACCTGGTTGAGGGACTAATGTGTTTGTGAGATTCAGAGGAGAACACAGGTAGAAGTCCCTATTGATTCGGTTTACCCATCGAAGATGACCCCTAAAAATGTATGAAGACATTGGTGGTTCGCGAAGACATTCAGGTCGAAGATAATGACGTGTGAAGACATTCGCTTGAAGACAATGGAGTGTGAAGACATAGTTCTTTTCGTAGTTTCATTTTCTTCTTTCTTGAGTCATAGGAACCACCAAACTATTAAGTGGGGTCCAAGTGAACAAAGTCAGAAAACTGACATGATGCTCAACTCAAATCCTATGTCTACGAGTGAAGACAATGAGAGAAATTCTTATCCTGAGTTGGATAAGTCAGCTTTACTTCTAGCCCAAGTCAAGCTTCCGCGTGTGTTTGAAATCTGACCGTTGGACACGTGTCGGTTCCCCAATAACCCAGGGTCATTACGAACATATCATGTCGGGTTGCCCCTGGCTATAAATAACCACCCCCTTCCACCTTAAATTAGTGGCTGCTCAGAGTTAGTGCACGGCTTTTGTCGTTTGAGAGCAACCCACCTCCGAAGCCTTTGAGAGAGAATCCTTGCAAGGACAAAACCCAAAACACCCAAAGCCCAGAGAGAGTTTGGCATCGCTAAAGTCTTCATGTCCATGTGATCTGAAGACTTATTACACTTCAAGACTGTGATCTTCTAGTCGGTTAGGCATTGTGTTTTGAGGATCCAAGAGTCATTGTGGATCGCCGGTGAACGAAGTCTGTGAAGGTTTGGAAGTCTACCTTGAAGACTTACCTAAGTGATTGGGCAAGGACTAAGTGACCTTAGCTCAAGGGGAATAAGGTGAAGATGTGGTCTTCTGAGTTCAATCTCAGCCTCCCTAACCAGATGTACAGTTGTCACAGCAACTGGAACTGGTCTACCAAATCCTTGTCTTTGTTAAGCAACTAGTTATATCACTTCACTCTCCTTCTTTCAGTTTAGCTTCGTGAAGTCATTGCTTGCCTGCCCTGGTTGAATACATTGTGTGAAGACATTCACCCTGATTGCATATTTGGCTTCACACTATCTTCCTATTCTGATCTGTCTACCTAGCTGCTATTTGTCTTCGTGCTTTCTCTGTACTATTTCTTTGACTATGGCATGGCTAGTGTAGTTTATCTTCCGTTGCATCCTCCTTAGGTGTTATTTCATTGTCTGTCTTTGAAGATATTGCTTCCTTGTTCTGTGTGATTCTGTTTAACCACCTGGAGTTTTAGCTATGTCGTCTGGAGGGACAATCAAGGTCTCCGCTGCATGCCCCGTCTTTAATGGCACTAATTACCCCTACTGGAATAATAAGATGTGCATGCATCTTGAAGCCATTAACAATGACCTATGGTATGTGGTCAATACTGGCGTTCCCAAAGTCGGTGAAGGTGTGACTGTTGCTGATGTCAAGAGGTTCGTGCAACTGGACTCAACGGCCAAGAACATCATATGTGGTCATCTGACCAAAGGGCAGTATGGCTGTGTGAGTGCATTGGAATCTATGAAGCTAGTCTCAGACTGGCTGTCCAAGGTCAACGAAGGCATCTCAACTCAGAGAGACTCAAGAATCGATGTGCTTCGCAATCTCTTCAACCGCTTCAAGAGGCTTGACAATGAGAATATCCAGCTCACCTTTGACCGTCTCACTGATATCACAAATGAACTTCGTGCACTTGGCGCCACTAAAATCACTAAGCATGAAGTTGTGAAGAAGCTATTGAGATCACTTGACAGCTCATTTGACACCCTAGCATTGATGATCCAAGAACGTCCTGACTTCAAGGATCTTGACCCATCTGACATACTTGAGAGGATCAATACACATGAGTTCCAGCTATCTAAGAAGAGAGATATCTACAGTCCTAACTATGGGAGATCTCATGCTTTGAAGGCAAAGGTTGTATCTTCGTCTGAAGACTCTAACTGCAGTTCTGGTGATCCTGAAGACATTGGCAAGGAGCTTGCAATGCTCGTAAGAAAGTTCCAAAAGTTCTCCAAAAGAAACCACTCTGGAAAGTCTTCATGATCTAGCTCGAAGAATGTTGAGGCTTCCACTCCTGACTACAAAAAGAGAACTTGTCACAAATGCCAGAAGCCAGGGCATTACATATCTGAATGTTCTCAATGGGAAAAGGAAGCCAAGAAAAAGAAGAAGAGTAAGGAATATGACTCTGACGAAAAGAAAAAGAAGTAATTCTCAAAGTCTTCTTCAAAGTCTTCATCTCACAAGAAGAGCTCATCTAGCAAGGGTCGTGCATTTATCAGCAAGGAAATGGATTATGAGGAGGAGTCAGCTTCAGAGGAGGCTGAGGTGGACTCAGAGGAGGAGTCTGATTCAAGCGTGGCAAGCCTGGCCCTAGCTTCGGCTTTCATCGCCAAGTCCATCTTCAACACTGAAGATAATGGCCCTGTCGTCGACGCTAAACCGATGAGGACAACGATTCTGCTCCCACCTACTGCTTCATGGCAAGAGGCGCAAAGGTAAACTTGCGCGATGCCTACTTCCAAACCTCTAGTGAAGATGACTCTGAATGTGAATCCAAACCTAGCTATAAGACACTTGCTAAAATTGCAACTGAACAACAAACTGCTATGGAAAAGATTCAAAAACTACTAGACAAAAGCGATGACCTATTGGACGAGGAAATGAATCATACTCAATCCTTAATTGAAGACATAAAAAATCTTTGAGTTAAGTATGAAGGGCTTCTAAGTCATCATGAAACCCTCTCGGCCGACCATGAGAAGCTTTCCTATGATTATCTTCAAAGGAAGCAAGATCTAGAGAAACTGAGAGTGTCTCATGATGATCTTTGAACTAAAAACGATTCACTACTTGCTCAACAGATCAGTTCTGCTCAGGAAGAGTTTGTGCCACCTTGCTTAAAATGCCTTGACCGTGATAATGATATCTCTACTGCTGAATGTTCAACTGCTTCAAATATTGCAATATCTTCAACTGCTAATGTGGTCGCTAACCCCTCATCTGAGGATACCACTACTATTGCTGATGAAAATGCTAGGTTGAAGACATTGCTTGAAACAGGCATGTACAAAAGCCTCAAAGGGCATCAGACTCTTTGTGATGTCCTCAAGAAGCAGATCTTGAACCGAAACCCTAGGAAAGAGGGTGTTGGTTTTGAGAGAAACATGAATGCTGATGGCTCATACTGGACACCTGAGCAGTACCCCAAAACCATATGGGTTGCTGCTAAGGAACCTCAAGTGGATCCATCCACTTTATCTAGATATAACTGTGCTAACCCTATCATCATTGATGAGTCATTTGACTCCAACAATAAACTATTCAAAATCAGAATGGTGAAGTGTTTGCCAGTTTTATTGGTACTAACTGCAGGAATGGTCCTCCCATGAAGAAGATCTGGGTTCCCAAAAGTCTTCTTGAAAAGCTTCCTATGAATGTCGTCATGACACCACCAGTGAAGAAGACTAACCCCAGACCGAAGGCTTCAAATGCTCCAAAGTCTTCGTATAGATAGAGGACCTCATATGGTCACCCTAACGTCAATCTTTTGTAGGGAAACTATCATGAACCTCATGAATATGAGCATGTTTCTTCGAACCACTATGTTCACAAATCGAAGAATTTTTCTGCTTATTCATTTGAGTACTATTCACCTCCTGCAAAACTATTTGCTAGGGCTTCAAAGCCAAAGTTCTCAGATGCTGCACTTAGACTCATTGTTTCTAAGCCACCCCTCCATATGTGGGTGGTTAAGAAGAATTAACTTCTCTTGCAGGGTCTGGTCTCCAGCCAAAAATCATTAACTTCTGAAGACAATGCTGGGGACCGGAAAAATCTTGTTGGGCGCAAGATAATATGTCATAATGGTCTTACCATTTATTTCGCCCATGGTTTTCTTGATGATCAACCTACCATATCCTCAATGATGTTTACCTGTGATGAACGACTCTATCGATACATGTTTGTTCTTCACAACACTCTTGGTGAAGACTATCCTACTAACTGCTTTGTAGGGTACAACTCCGAATGGTACTGAATGGATCATGGAAAGTGGCTGCACTAACCACATGACTGGTGATCGAAGTCTTCCAATGGACTCTACTCTTCGACCATCTACCAAAAGCCATATCACATTTGTTGACATTGGTAAAAGCAAGGTATTGGGTCTAGGTAGGGTTGCTATCTCAAAGGATCAACACATGGATAAAGTGATGCTTGTTGAATCCCTTGGATACAATCTAATGTCTGTCTCAATGCTTTGTGACCTTGATATGATTGTGAAGGAAAATATCGATGTCTTGTGCTAATGGCTTCTGAAAAATCTCTAGTCTTTGAAGGTTATCGAAGAGGTGATCTGTATATGGTAGATTTCTCCGCAGGACCACAGCTTGACGTATGTCTTCTAGCAAAAGCTTCAAAGTGCTGGCTCTGGCATTAAAGGCTAGGACATGCGGGCATGAGGAACTTGCACACACTTGTGAAGAAGAAGCACATCATTGGGATTGAGGGCATCAAGTTCAAGAAGGACCATCTATGTGGTGCTTGTGAAGCCGGGAAGATGACTAGGGCCAAGCATCCCTCGAAGACAATTATGACGACCACACGTCCCTTCGAGCTACTTCACATGGACTTATTTGGCCCTACTCACTACTCTACCCTTACTACCACTGCACATCTTTATGGCTTCGTGATTGTTGATGATTACTCTAGATATACTTGCACTACAAAAAAGACACATTCGTGACATTATGGCCCGAACGAAAAAAAAATATGTCATGGTTATGACACTTCTATGACGATACTTGTGACAAAAACACGTACCATCATAGATGTGGTGGGCTCCTACTTCTATGATAAAAAATCATGACAGAAAATGGGCTTTTCATCCTGGGCGGGCCGGGGACGCACCTACATGACATTCTTTGGGCCGTCCATGACATAAAAAATCATGGTAGAAGTGAGGGCGAGGAAATTTTCATGGATCGAGCAATGCACTGTGGTTTGCGTGTTTCTCTCATACGTAGGTGCGTGTGTGCGCGAGGCATTGGCTCTAACTGAACCCGAGGGAGAGGCGTTCGCTTACTAAACCCGAGCTATTGCACTAGCTACATTACTGAACTGTAGCGATCTATCCCTTGGCTGTTAACTGAACCCGAGCGATTCCTTCACTGTTGACTGAACCCGAGCGATTCCTTCGCTGGTGCTGCTAACTGAACCTGAGCGATCGATCGATGTTGCTACTTACTGAAGCCGATCGAGACCCTGTGCGAGACGTAGCCACCCGATGTGTTGGGTTGCCTTTGGATGAACAGTGCCCGTTGCTGCCGCATGCACGATACGTAGAACGAGTTGAGACATGGTGTGTCGACCTAGCCGGTTGGTTGGTTGTGGATGAAAAGTTCTCGGTGGGGGTTGGATATGAACAGGACCCCGCCCGTGTGTAGGCAGTTGCCGCTGGATGAACAGGACCTCGTGGTAGTACGCGGTTGCCGCTGGATGAACAGGACCCCGAGGAGGCCGCCACACACCCAGCCGGTTGGGGTGGATGAACAGGACCCCCGTGCAGGGTGGATGAACAGTAGCCGGTGGATGCTGGAGGAAGTCGACTATGCATGAACAGTAGCTCGTGGAGGCTGGAGCGAGGCAGTAGACGGTGGATGAACAGTAGCCCATGGAGTCCCGTTTTCCAGTTTGCCACACCCCTCCCAATCAACAGGACCCCGTTTCGGCCGTAGGCGCTCCAACAGAAGTTCGTTTCCTCCATTTTGCGGTATGCCACACCCCTCCCGATCAACAGGACCCCATTTTTCAACTGTAGGCGCTCGAACAGAAGTCCGTTTCCTCCGTTTTGTGGTACGCCAAACCCCTCTTGATGAACAGGATCTTGTTTCGACTGTAGGCGGTCGAACAGAAGGCCGTTTCCTCTGTTCTACAGTACGCGAGGCCCCGTATCGGCTATTCCATCCAAGCCGGTTGGCTCCCGATGAACACGACGCATTCCGTTGCCTCTCGATGAACACGATGTAGTTTCTTCGTTCTGACCCAGCTAGTTGGGTGCCGATGAATAGGACGCCGTTGCTGCCGTCCGCTGCCTCTCCATGTACACAAGCCCTAGCCATACATATGCGTGAGTAGGCATTCGAGACCCCACCCGTATGTACGTATGTGGTCGTATTTTTTGGCATATGGTTGTACGTACGTGTACACAGTTTAGAAGGGACTGCCTGAACTGCTATGTCGGGGGCTCTACTACTACATGTGCCGCTGCTTGCTCGGCCACAGTTCATCGTTGCAGAGAGACCGATCGACCAGTATGTACGTACATGTTCGTGACCAGATAGACAACGCTACGTATGCTTCGACCGGGTGGGTCCCAGCTGTTAGGGAGGATAAGGATGCACTTCCTTCCGTGCGAAGATATAGCTCGTCGGTCCCAGCTGTCAGGGGGAGGAATCATTTTTTTCGCGTAATATGGAGGCACTTCCTTGTGTTCGAAGATGTAGCTAGTGGGTCCAGCTGTCAGCCTCACCGACTAAAGTCTTGTTCCGATGGTTGTCGTTCGTTGACCTTGTTGACCACGCCGCGCCCAAAGCATCAAGGCGGTGGACGACGGCGAGGCCTAGGAAGGGAACGACGCAGAGCCAGGGAAGACGAGGCAGGTGGATGCCCACGCAGAGGGGAGTACGAGGGTTCACTGGTTCGGCTGCGATGTGAGGCTGCCATCGCCGGAGAATAACAGGAGTTGTTGGTGAGTAGAGGAATGGCGTGGACAACGATGGGATTAGGGTGGGCCGGTGAGGCCTGCGAGGCAGCACAGCCGGCCACGGGAGGCGGTAGCAGGCGGTACGGTCAGCGGTGGTTTGGGCGGCTGAAGCAAGAATATCCGAGATTGAAGAAGCACGACAGTCGTTGGATGGACATCCAACGTCCACTGCTGCTAGAATTGTGTGTTGACTATAAGTTAACAAAGCCTTGCGTACGCATCAACTTAGTAGGCCCACAAGTGAGTATCACATCTGTGGCAGAGAGCATATAGCCCATTTAAGATTTGTAATAATTTACAGCTAACGTGGCTTGAAACTGCATCGGTATTTCCCCAAAGAGGAAGGAACGATGCAGCACAACTATAGTAAGTATTTCCCTCAGTTATGAAACCAAGGTATCAATTGAGTAGGAGGCCAGGCCAAGCTATGTAATTGGTACCTACACACAAAGAACTAAAACTTGCAACCCGACGCGTAGGAGGGGTTGTCAATCCCTCCTCGGGTAAAAGATAGATTGCATTGTATGATTTTGGATAAATAGATCTGAGTAAAAGACGAAATAAAATAAATAAAGATAAAGTGCAAAAAGGTATTTTTGGGTTTTTGGAATAATAGATCTGAAAACAAAAGCGAATAAAAATAGATCAGAAAGCAATATGATGAAAGATAGACCCGGGAGCCGTAGATTTCACTAGTGGCTTCTCCCGAGAAAATAGCATATGGTGGGTAAACAAATTACTGTTGGGCAATTGATAAAAGATCAAATAATTATGATGATATCAGGCAATGATCATTATATAGGCATCACGTCCAAGATTAGTAGACCGAAACGATTCTGCATCAACTACTATTACTCCACACATCGACCGCTATCCAACACGCATCTAGTGTATTAAGTTCATGGAGAAACGGAGTAATGCAATAAGAACGGTGACATGATGTAGACAAGATCTATTCATGTAGGAATAGACCCCATTTTGTTATCCTTAATAGCAATGATACATGCGTGCCTCGCTGCCCCTTCTGTCACTAGGAGAGGACACCGCAAGATCAAACCCATCACAAAGCATCTCTTCCCATGGCAAGAAAAACCAATCTAGTTGGCCTAACTAAACCAAAGATTCGAAGAAGAAATACGAGGCTATAAGTAATCATGCATATAAGAGATCAAAAACTCAAATAACTTTCATGGATATAGATCTGACCATAAACTCAAACTTCATCGGATCCGAACAAACACACCGCAAAAAGTCATTACACTACTGCAGGATGCTGCTAACGCGACACTACGATCAGAGACCCTTTGACGAAACTATGTGCGATGCATTAATCGCAAATAGGGATGTAAAAAAACCGTCAAAAAAGATGCAAAATGTTTCGATGGTGGAGACATCAAACACAGTTCAGATTTTAATTACGTGTGCGATGCGAGGCATACGATTGATCCAGAAGAACTGTTTGCGATGAGTCAGAACAACAGAAACGGGCAACCATATCAATGTGTGTGCGATATACGGCATACAGTTCGCTTCGATGAACTGTGTGCTATTAGGGAATGCAATAGAAACGGTCAGCCAGATCAAGGTGTGTGTGATATACGGCATACGGTTCACTCGGACGAACTGTTTTCGATTAGGGAAGAGAACAGAAACGGATCAACTTAACAAGATGTGTGTGATATGCAGCATACAGTTCACATAGATGAACTGTTTGCGATGAGCCAAAAGAACACAAACGATTCGTGTATACAAGATGTGTGTGATACGCAGCAAACAACCCACTCGGATGAACTGTTTGCGATGAGAAATTATAACATAGATGATGACTACAGTTAGTTCATGTGCGATTCTGTTCGTACAAAAAACTTTGAAAAATGCAAACTAGTTGCTTGCGGTGGCTAGGAGTATCGCACACGATCATGGAGTCTGAGAAGACCGTCGTCGGAAGGCCGCCAGCTCAGCCTTTTAGCCTATATTTTATTATAATTGTATGCATATGTAGGTCGTGAGTGTTCTGGGCCTTGCCGCATGTGGCATTTTAAATTATCCTGAATATGTAAGACAATTATTAACCGTTGCCATTGTAAATTTGCCTCAATGGTGAGAAGAGCGTGCGCAGGGACGCCAGAGTGGAGCGCGCCGCGGCCGCCTCATTGGCGAGCAAAACGCGCGGACGGACGCGAGCAGAGTGCGCCGCGGCCGCCTCAACGAGGAGCAAAGTGCGCCGCGGCCGCCTCAACGGCGAGCAACCACGTGGTCAACCTTCTGGCACCCCGTGGGAGGCGCCACGGCGCATCCATAGGACACGATGGTGATATATTGACCGTGTGTGATAGTGGGCAGACAAGTACATGTACATCCGAGAACGTGGGCCCACATTTCGGGCTTCCGATGCATGGCATACGGTTGATCCAAAAGAACTGTTTGCGATGAGCCAGAACAACAGACCGGGCTTTGTAGGCCCTAAACCATTAATAAATTTTGACCTTGTTTCTTGTCACATTGCAGATTACAACGCAATAAGTAATTGCAAATCTGTTCACACCTATCAAACTAATATGTGTTCACACTTAGCACCGGGCTATAAAAACTACCCACTCGAAAATTACTTCACAGTTCCTCTCCTCATCACCCACAAAACTGGTCTTTCCTGTCAAGTCGTTCCACCATGACCAGTAGGAGGAGTTTCGGGTGGCAATGCGAAGCTCCTCAAGGCGCTCGCTGAGAAGGAGGAGGAGGCTGCCGGCTGGAAGATGCTGCATGAGCAGAGCAGTGCCTCAAGGATGATGCTCACAGCGGTCGTCAAGGAACTGATGGGTGACTTGAGGAAGCTCCGGATCGAGCGCGAGTAGGAGGTGGAGGAATCCATGGCTGCATTTAAGCAAAGTCGTGAGGAATTGAAGAAGGAGCTGGAGGATGTTGTCGCCCGGTGATCCATCGACGAGTAGAGACAGTAGCGACCCAGATCGTTGTCTGCGATTTCCTTCTTCTCTTGCCCCCGTGTCTTCCGGGCTTTGCCGCATGTGGCATTTTAAATTATCTGGAATATGTAAGACAATTATTATCTGTGCCATTGTAAATTTGTCATCGTATTATCCGTTGCCATTTTATTTGTCGTCATATTATCCGTTGCCCTATGTGGCAATTTAAATTAGGCTGGAATACGAGTTGAAAACACGAACAAAGCAAATGCTGCCATGGGATCACAAGAAAACACCCTCTGTCCAGGTGCTTTAATTAACCCATTAATGGAGAAGTTGTGAGCGAGGCGGGCGGTGGCTGGTGCATGGAGGTCAAAGAGCTCGCTTCCCGGTGAGCATGGGCGGCCTTGCTACTCGCACGTGTCCCGTCGAGCCTGCGAGGTGGACAGGATGCACGCATCCCGTCGAGCCTGCACGGCGGACTGCTCGCATGCATCCCGTCGAGCCTGCACGGCGGACTTCTCGCGCTCATCCCGTCTAATCAAACACCTGCACGCACGCCACCGAGTATGGTTAAATTTAGATACGGTTCATATAATACAACCGTTTGCGATATTAACATGTCAGCTATTTGTTTCAAAAAGGACTTCGTTGGCTATTAATGTGTGCGCCTTGTCTCAAACTGGATGATTTTTTTACCACGGCATATATGTGCCATGTCATGAAACCATGCCAAGTTTCATGTTTTTTGGGTGAATTTTTTATTTACTGGGATTTAAAAACCGAGATTCTCAATGTTTCAGGATGACGATAAGTTTGTAATTCATTCCCATTCCTTAAATCAGACCTAAACATGCACCCAATGACACATGTACGATTTCCCACCCATTTTGCTTCACTGGAGCATGTGCTCGTAGTTCAAATTTGAATTATGGACTACATTAAACGCCTAGAAAACTTAATTAATATATACAATGGCCAAACGAACCCTAAACAGTTTCAAATTTTAGCACGACACTCCTGTTATTCTATGTTGCCTGTAGAAAACAAAGTTCAAGGCGAGAAGAGGCATCGATTATCGTTTCGCCCACAAGAGGGGCATGTTTCCCTACCGGAACCACGAGGGTTGCGAGAAGCTTCGGTTTGTAAGAGGCTTGTAATATAGCTTTGCCCAAATTGGACAATTATATGTACCATGTAGTGACACCATGCCAAGTTTCATGATTTCCTGGTGAGTTTTGGATTTACAGAGATTTAAAAACCGAGATTCGCAATGTTTGTGGCCAAGCCAGGACGGCAAGACGGTTGAATTCATTCCCATTCGTTCCATGGGACCTAAACATGCACCCCAAGGACACATCACTAGTGCAGAACCGGGCTATAGCACCGGTTCGTAAGGCCCTATAGTGCCGGTTCTGCAACCGGCACTAAGGGGTGGGGACTAAAGGTCCCCCCCCCCTTTAGTACCGGTTCAACACGGACCGCCACTAAAGGGCCACCACGTGGCACGAGCCAATGCCGGGGGCTGGGAGACCTTTAGTACCGGTTGGTAACACCAACCGGTACTAAAAGGTTTAGGGGGTTTTGGATTTATGATTTATTTTTCCTTTAATTTTGTGTTTTCCATTTAATTCTTTTTCATTTGCTAGTATTTTACGATACTACATATTGTACATGTTATGCATATATATAAATAGAATTTCTCGTAGAACCGATCATATATATATATATATATATATATATATATATATATATCATAGAATGTCTCACACCACCATTCACACATACACACATGTATATATACAATTTGGTATATACAAAGACCGACGAGGTATATTTACGTACAGTAGCAATTTAGAGATTGTTTTTACATTATAATGAGTTATTAAATCACTAGTGAAAGAACCACGGATTAGTTTCAAGTGGATGGATCCTAAGTGATCAAATAATGGATTATCACGATAATCCATTACTTGATCACTTAGGATCCATCCACTTGAAACTAATCCGTGGTTCTTTCACCCAATGATATAATAACTCATCATCATCATATTAATATAAAAACTCTTGCATCATATCATCACCAACAACACTAGCTAATAATCATCATAGTCATTACCACTATTTAATCATCATAGTCATTACCGCTATCTAATCACCACCAACACTAGCTAATAATAATCATCATAGTCATTACCACCAACACTAGCTATTTAATCATCACAGTCATAGTGTAGCACATGATCATCTTCAAACTCATTCTAGCTAGCTAATCACTCCTGCTGCTCTCTCTCTCTCAGGTAAAATAGCATAGAACATGTGTAGCACTCCTGATTCATCATATTGGAGCATGCAGATGAACCTGTCTCCTAATTGTGGGCTGCGCTTCTGATTGCTGCCCCCTAGTACTTCTCTGCGATCCTTCACAATTTTGCTCCAGTCTTTCACTATTAAGACTTGCTTAGTTTTATAAATCCTGAATGCACTCATGTGCAATGTAGGATGTCTTGGCCATAAGCTAACCATTGCCATGCGACCTTTAGTCTCGATACAATGAGGCACAACTATCATCGGGAGTCCCTGTTGAAGAACATCGTAGTAACATAATTAGCAATGAAGTTTAGCTTAAAAAATAATGTATGCAAAAGATGCACTGAAGACAAATAGTAAAAATCTTACCATCTTTCCTAAATAGATGTGACCGTAGTTCAATACGAACACTATTGGTCGCACGTTTTGAGTACTAAGATTTTCGAGTCCAGGAAAATAATTTATCTTGACAGCATCAAGATCCTCAAGCCATGAAACATAATGACTTATCTCCTCGCAGTTTAGTTCAGCCCCGGGACAGTGGTGGGTCATGTCTACCAAGCGCCGGACATGTTTGCTTGAATAGAAATAAGCTGTCAATAGAAATTAGTTGTCAACTATTTTTGAATAAACAATATCGAAGACATAAATATGGTTGAGAAACTCACATAATGGTAGAACTGGAGGCGTCTGCACATCGACCCAGATGTCGATATTACCTTCAATATCATCTTCCGGACGAATATCAAAGGTGATAAGCATATCAGGCTCAAATGCATAAGCCTTGCATAGTGCTCTCCAATTTTTGCATTCAAAATAGGTGTAGGTGTCTGCATTGTATAATTTTGCGTCGAAAGTATAACCATGCTCAGTCCTCAAGTGAACTCTCTTTACCTCCATAGTTTCCATAGGACTGAAACCAATCTTATCCAAGACAAAAATTCTTGCATGGCAGGGGATACGCTAGTAGAATAGTAAAAAATTAAAATTATAAGTTGAAGCAAATGAAGCAGAAGTCATGCTTAATTATGAAAAAAGACTTGTTGTTGTGACTTACTGTATCCACTTTGAAGGTCTCATCCAGCTTGATGCTGAAGCGCCTACCATCAACTAGGAAATTTCTGTCACACAGGCCGTGCTCATCTTCGCAGTATTCGCACATACCGAAATCCTTTTCGTCGTCAGACATTTCCTATGTTCGTATAGCATTCTTTGATGACAAAGTGATAATGACATAAATTCAACTAGTTCTATTAATTCAACTAAGCACTTACTAAAAATAAACTAGTTCTATTAATTTTCTTACTAAAAATAAACTAGTTCTATAGTAAAATTTTAATTAGATCATCAAATCTCATATACCTAAATTTTCTTACAAAAAATAAACTAGTTCTATTAATTCAACTAGTTCAACTAAGCACTTACTATTAATAAAAATAATTAATTTTCTTACTAATTCAACTAAGCACTTATTATAATTCATCTAACATTTGACATTAATATCTAACATTTCTATCTAATTCATCTAACATTTGACATTAATATCTAACATTTCTATCTAATTCATCTAAAAATTTGACATTAATCTGACATTTATATAAACTGAAAGTATGAAAAAACTAAAAAACAGCAAACAGAAAATAATTAAGAAAAATCTGTCTCTGTGTGTGTGTGTGTGTCAGATGCCCGGCCCGCATCCTCCCAGTGCCAGCCCGGCGGAGCCCAGTCCCGGACATGGCTCCTCTGAAGCAGGACGTCGTCGCGAATAGGTCGACGGCGAGGATGCGGGCCGGGCATCTAACACATTAATATATCTAGCTAATTCATCTAACATTTGACAAAAGTATAAAAAACTAATTCATCTAACATTAATATATCTAGTTCATCTATAACTAAAAGTATAAAAAACTAATTCATCTAACATTTGACATTAATCTAACATTTCTATCTAATTCATCTAACATTTGACATCAATATATCTAATTCGATCATCTAATTAACAATTTGACATTAATCTAACATTTATATATATCTAATTCTATAACATTTCTAATAACTAAAAGTATAAAAAAACTAGAAAGCAGAAAATAAGTAAGAAAAATGTGTGTGTGTGTGTGTGCGTGTACGTGTGTGTGTGTGTGTACGGGCGGGTTCGATCGATCGAGGGTGTGGCCATGGCGCAGGGGGCTCACAGCGGGGCGACCGGGGCGGCGACAGGGCACAGGGGGCTCACAGCGGGGCGACCGGGGCGGCGACGGGGCGCAGGGGGCTCACAGCGGGGCGACCAGGGCGGGACGGGGGGCGGCGACGGCACCGACGGTCGGCGTGCGTACTGGGCGGAGACTGAAAGTCGCTTTACTGACTGTGACTTGTCTACGGGGACGGGCCGGGGTGGCGACGGGGACGGCGACGGCGCGCGACGGGGGCGATGGCGCGGGACGGGGGTGGCGTACGGGGCGACGGCGATGTCGAAGCAGAACAGAGGAAGAACAGAGGGAAACTGAAATTTTTTCAAGTGTTGTATATATAGGTTGGACCTTTAGTACCGGTTGGTGGATCCAACCAGTACTAAAGGCCTGTTTTGGCCAGGCCAAGCGGCGGGAAGCGCACCCCTTTTAGTACCGGGTCGTGGCAGCAACTGGTACTAAAGACCCTCCCCCCCCCTTTAGTACCGGTTGGAGCCACGACCTGGTACTAAAGGGGGTGCGCTGCCACCCGCGGTGCACAAAGTTTAGTCCCACCTCGCCGAGCGAAGGGCAGCCGCACTGGTTTATAAACCCAGCCGCGGCTGCTTCTTCGAGCTCCTCTCCAAAGCAGGCTTCTGGGCCTAAACTGTTGCGCTGCCCTATGGACCTATTGGGCCTTGCGGGCCTGCATCCTCGCCCAACTACAGGTTGGGTTTCTAGTCGTATGCAGGCCGCTATGGCCCAGTAGGCGGGCTTTTTTTATTTTGTTTTTTTTCTTTTCTGCTTTATTTATTTTCTTTTATTTATTTGTGAGTTGTTTTTTGCTGCATTTAGAGTTTCTTTGTGAACATTTTTTGCTTTAGGTACAAAAAATTACAAACTTTCTGTTAGTGCCAGTAGTTTTCAAATTTGAATAGTTTAAATTTGAATTATTTGAAATTTGTGTGAATCACTAGTTTGTGAATAACTTTACTTTAAAAATAGATTTTCCAGTGATTCTTTTTTCTTATGTTTAATATTAGTGTGTTTTATCATTATATTCAATTTGGTAATACTTAGGTTATTTAAAAAAATGAAATTCCTTTGTAACAGCTGAGTTTTCGTCCGAAACACTGATACTTCGAAAGAGATTGTCCATTTTGTACACGAAGTGCATCCAGTTTTTGCCGTAACCCTCTCTACTTTTTTGCACATGCTATGTGGGTGAAATGATGATACCATGCCAACTTTTAACCTTTTCAGAGTTCATTTGTAGTGCTTTTCAATTTCAGGGTCATTTAGCTCAAAAAAATCAGTAAATGCATGAAAAATAGCAAATGATGTCAGAAAGGGTTCAAAGTTGATGACATGGCTTTGAATGGTGCATACTAAATGCACAAAAAGTCTGGAGTTGTAATAAGTTTAAAAAAATGAAATGCCTTTGTAACAGATGAGTTTTCATCCGAAACCCTTATACTTCGAAAGAGATTGTCCATTTTGTACATGAAGTGCATCCAGTTTTTACCGTAACCCTCTCAACTTTTTTGCACATGCTATGTGGGTGAAATGATGATACCACGCCAACTTTCAATCTTTTCAGAGTTCATTTGTACTGCTTTTCAATTTCAGGGTCATTTAGCTCAAAAAATCAGTAAATGCATGAAAAATAGCAAATGATGTCAGGAAGGGTTGAAAGTTGATGACGTGACTTTGAATGGTGCATACTGAACGCACAAAAAGTCTGGAGTTGTAATAAGTTAAAAAAAATGAATTGCCTTTGTAACAGATGAGTTTTCATCCGAAACCCTGATACTTCGAAAGAGATTGTCCATTTTGTACACGAAGTGCATCCAGTTTTTGCCGTAACCCTCTCAACTTTTTTGCACATGCTATGTGGGTGAAATGATGATACCATGCCAACTTTCAACCTTTTCAGAGTTCATTTGTAGTGCTTTTCAATTTCAGGGTCATTTAGCTCAAAAAAATCAGTAAATGCATGAAAAATAGCAAATGATGTCAGAAAGGGTTCAAAGTTGATGACGTGGCTTTGAATGGTGCATACTGAATGCACAAAAAGTCTGGAGTTGTAATAAGTTTAAAACTCCCATGAACCTCTCAAAGGGGAACATATTGTGTAGAAATACAGGACCCAGAATGTTAATCTCTTCGCATAGGTGAACTAGGATGTGCGTCATGATGTTGAAGAAGGATGGTGGGAACACCAACTCAAAACTGACAAGACATTGCACCAAATCATTCTCTAACCTTGGTATGATTTCTAGATCGATTACCTTCTGAGAGATTGCATTGAGGAATGCACATAGCTTCACAATGGCTAATCGAACGTTTTCCGGTAGAAGCCCCCTCAATGCAACCGGAAGCAGTTGCGTCATAATCACGTGGCAGTCATGAGACTTTAGGTTCTGGAACTTTTTCTCTGCCATATTTATTATTCCCTTTATATTCAATGAGAAGCCAGACGGTACCTTCATACTGAGCAGGCATTCAAAGTAGATTTCCTTCTCTTCTTTGGTAAGAGCATAGCTGGCATGACCCTGATGTATGCCGTCTTTTCCGTGCATACGTTGCTGGTCCTCCCGTGCCTCCGATGTATCTTTTGTCTTCCCATACATGCCCAAGAAGCCAAGCAGGGTCACGCAAAGATTCTTCGTCATGTGCATCACGTCGATTGTAGAGCGGACCTCTAGGTCTTTCCAATAGGGCAGGTCCCAAAATATAGATTTCTTCTTCCACATGGGTGCGCGTCCGTCAGCGTCATTCGGAACAGATTGTCCGCCAGGACCCTTTCCAAAGATTATCTTCAAATCCTTCACCATATCATGTACATCATCACCAGTACGGTGGCGAGGCTTCGTCCGGTGATCTGCCTCACCTTTGAAATGCTTGCCTTTCTTTCTTACGGGATGCCTGCTCGGAAGAAATCGACGATGTCCCAGGTACACATTCTTCCTACAATTATCCAAATATATACTGTCGGTATCATCCAAACAGTGCGTGCATGCGCAGTATCCCTTGTTTGTCTGTCCTGAAAGGTTACTGAGAGCAGGCCAATCATTGATGGTCACGAACAACAACGCATGTAGGTCAAATTCTTCCTGTTTGTGCTCATCCCACGCACATACACCTTTTCCATTCCACAGCTGTAAGAGTTCTTCAACTAATGGCCTTAGGTAGACATCAATGTCGATGCCGGGTTGCTTAGGGCCTTGGATGAGCATTGGCATCATAATGAACTTCCGCTTCATGCACAACCAAGGAGGAAGGTTATACATACATAGAATCATAGGCCAGGTGCTATGGTTGCTGCTCTGCTCCCCAAATGGATTAATGCCATCTGCACTTAGACCAAACCATATGTTCCTTGCGTCACCTGCAAAGTCCTCCCTGTACTTTCTCTCGATTTTTCTCCACTACGACCCGTCAGCGGGTACTCTCAACTTACCGTCTTTCTTACGGTCTTCTCTGTGCCATCGCATCGCCTTGGCATGCTCTTTGTTTTGGAACAAACGTTTCAACCGTGGTATTATAGGAGCATACCACATCACCTTGGCAGGAATATTCTTCCTGGGGCGCTCGCCCTCGACATCACCAGGGTCATCGCGGCTGATCTTATAGCGCAATGCACCGCATATCGGGCACGCGTTCAAATCCTCGTACTCACCGCGGTAGAGGATGCAATCATTAGGGCATGCATGTATCTTCTGCACCTCTAACCCTAGAGGACAGACAGCCTTCTTTGCTTTGTACGTACTCTCGGGCAATTCGTTGTCTTTTGGAAGCATCTTCTTTAACATTATCAGCAACTTTCAAATCCCTTGTCAGATACACCATTCTCTGCCTTCCATTGCAGCAATTCCAGTGTGGTGCCCAGCTTTTTCTTGTCAGCTTCGCAATTCGGGTACAACAATTTCTTGTGATCCTCTAACATGCGCTGCAACTTCTTCTTCTCCTTTTCACTTGCGCAGTTTCTCTTTGCATCGGCAATGGCCCGACCTAGATCATCAGCGGGCTCATCTGATGCCTCTTCTTCAGCTTCTTCCCGCATTGCCGGCTCAACTTCTTCCCCCATTGTTGTACCATCGTATTCAGGGAACCCATGGCCAGGATAGCTATCGTCGTCCTGTTCTTCTTCATTGTCCTCCATCATAACCCCTCTTTCTCCGTGCTTGGTCCAAACATTATAGTGGGGCATGAAACCGGACTCAAACAGGTGGATGTGAATGGTTCTTAACTTAGAGTAATTCTGATCATTCTTACAGCCAGCACATGGACAAGGCATAAAACCATCCGCCCGCTTGTTTGCCTTAGCCGCAAGCAAAAAAGTATGCACGCCATTAACGAACTGGGGAGAGCATCGGTCATCGTACATCCATTGCCGGCTCATCTTCATTACACAACACCGAATAGACCAAATTAATACAAGTTCATACATAAAGTTCATACAACACTTATTCTCATAAAACAAACATACAAATAACTCTCTAGCTAAAGCATTTAAATGCAACAACAAATGCGATCAAGATCGCAACTAAGGTAACAATTGATCCAACAGCATAATGATACCAAGCCTCACTATCAATGGCATATTTTCTAATCTTTCTAATCTTCAAGCGCATTTTCTCCATCTTGATCTTGTGATCATCGATGACATCGGCAACATGCAACTCCAATTCCATCTTCTCCCCCTCAATTCTTTTCAATTTTTCTTTCAAATACTCGTTTTCTCTTTCAACTAAATTTAACCTCTCGACAATAGGGTCGGTTGGAATTTCCGGTTCACATACCTCCTAGATAAAAATATCTATGTCAACTTGATGGGCATAATTTGTCATAAACACGAAATGCAACAAATAGTTATAAAAGAGAATATACCACATCCGAATCATAACCCGGACGAGGGTCGACGGGGACGGATATCAAAACCATGGCACTATGTATAACAAACAATGTACGGGTAAGATAATTATACGAGTAACTATATATCTAAATCACACAAACATGATTTTTTATATAAAAAAGATAAGAACAAGAGGCTCACCATAAGGTGGTGCCAGCGATGGGACGGTGCCGGCGATCGACGGTGGTTAGGACGGAGACGGGAAGGCACTAAGTAAACCACACCTACATATGCAAACTAAGAGTTATTTTGACCTCAAATTGCATATAAATCAAATACTACCACATATAATTCCTCCCAAAATAAAACACACAAATCACTATACTTATAGAGCATTGCAAGAGCTAATCTAGCAATGAGAGATGAAAGGACAAAGTTGCTAACCTTTGTGATCACTTCGATGGATGGGGTGCCTTCAAATCTTCACAAATTTTGGCAAAATGGAGTGTGAGCTCGAGAGGAAGAGGAAGAAAACAGAGGAGAGGGGAAAGGGGAAGAACAGAGCGCTCGGGCTCGACGAAGGGGTTTATATAGGATGACCTTTAGTACCGGTTGGTTATACGAACCGGGACTAAAGGTGCATCTCTAGTCCCGGTTCATGGCATGAACTGGTACTAAAGGTGCTGGTGGGGCCCCAGCCTGACAACAGCCTGCCACCACTTCTTTAGTACCGGTTCGTGGCACGAACCGGTACTAAAGGTTCGCCACGAACCGGTACTAATGATCGCCGCCCGCCTAGCCGTTGGAACCGGCACTAATGAGCACATTAGTGCCGGCTCAGTTACAAACCGGGACTAATGTGCTTCACATTAGGCCCTTTTTCTACTAGTGCATGTATGTTTTTTCTAGCCATTTTGGTGCACTGGAGCATGTGTTTGTAGTTCGGATTTGAATTATGGACATTAAATGCCTAGAAAACTCAATTAATGAATAAAAAAGGTCAAACAAACCCTGAATAATTTCAAAGTTCAGCGCAAATCTCCCGTTGTTCCGTGTTGCATGTAGAAGAAAATACGAGGCTAGAAGAGGGAGCGATTATCGTTTGGCCCACAAGGGGACACATTTCCCTATCGAAACCACGAGGGTTCTTGCGACAGGCTTTGGTTTGTAAGAGGTTTGTAATAAAGCTTGGCCCAAATTGGCAATGTTTTTACCATGACATATATGTGCCATGACGTGACACCATGCCACCTTTGATGACTTTCTGGTGAGTTTTGGATTTATGGGGATTTAAAAACCGAGATTCCAAATGTTTGAGGACGAGCCAGGACGCCGGTATGGTTGTAATTCATTCCCATTCCTGGCATGGGACCTAAACATGCACCCAAGGACACATGTATAATTTTTCTAGCCATTTTGGTGAACTGGAGCATGTATTTGTAGTTCAGATTTGAATTATGGACATTAAATGCCTAGGAAGCTTAATTAGTGTATAAAAAGGCCAAACAAACCTTGAATAAGTTTAAATTTCAGCACGGATATCCTGTCATTCCATGTTGCCCGTAGAAGAAAATACAAGGCGAAAAGAGGCAGTGATTACGTTTCTCCCACAAGGGGAACACGTTTCCCTATCGGAACCACGAGGCTTCTTTGATAGAAGCTCCGGTTTGTAAGAGGTTTGTAATAAAGCTTGGCCCAAATTGGACAATGTTTTTACCACAACATATATGTGCCATGACATGACACCATGCCACCTTTGATGACTTTTTGGTGAGTTTAGGATTTACAGGGATTTAAAAACCGAGATTCCAAATGTTTGAGGACGAGCCAGGACGCTGGTACGGTTGTAATTCATTCCCATTCCTTGCATGGGACTTAAACATGCACCCAAAGGACACATGTATAATTTTTCTAGCCATTTTGGTGAACTGGAGCATGTATTTGAAGTTCAGATTTGAATTATGGACATTAAATGCCTAGGAAACTCAATTAGTGTATAAAAAGGCCAAACGAACCCTGAATAAGTTTAAATTTCAGCAAGGATATCCTGTCGTTCCATGTTGCCCGTAGAAGAAAATACAAGGCGAAAAGAGGTAGTGATTATGTTTCGCCCACAAGGGGGACACATTTCCCTATCGGAACCACGAGGCTTCTTTGAGAGAAGCTCCGGTTTGTAAGAGGCTTGTAATAAAACTTGCGCCAAAATGAACGAAAAAAATTCCTCGACATATATGTGCCATGTCGTGACACCATGACAAGTTTCATGATTTTCGGGTGAGTTTTGGATTTACGGGGATTTAAAAACCGAGATTCTTCTCACGAAATGTTTTCAAATAGCACACGGTTCACTCACGAAAGCCGTGTGCCTACCAAACCGTGATCTGAGTCATGCGTTCTGATTGGCCAGAACCCAAACCCCACGGATCGTATGTCTGCACCGTTGGATGCTCCCAGATCAAACGGCAACCCTCAGCCCTTTCGACAGCACATGCAGTACATGGGTAAGCACTGTGCGCATGCGTCATGCTAGCTCACGCTTCCTTCTCTACTACGTTTTCTAAACAGGCTACCGTTTCCCGCCACTCCTCTCATCGGCTTCCCGCCTCTTCTCCCATCGTTTTCCCACTACCAGTGTCAGTGCTCATTGAAGGCTAGGTGGCGACACACCGGCCATGTAAATATCGCACACAGTTTCTAAAAGCACAGATGTGTGTGATAGGAGGGAGTAGGTCCCATAGGGTGACCAGCGTGAAACGCCTTAATGGCAAGGAGGCAATTCCTATCAGCAAGGGGCGGCTTCCCATCCGTTAGCCTAGTCAAATAGAATGCAGAAGTTAAGCGTGCTCGGGCTGGAGTAGTCCAAGGATGGGTGACCCGGTGGGAAGTTGCATATCTCAAGCTTCATTTAAATGCCATGACACGGTCATTATAGAGATATAAAAATCTCTATAGTGACCTATCATGGCAATTATATAAACCTTGGGATCCTTGTTTTGCTAATTTGTAGACTATGTTTTTATTGGTTATTTTTTGCTCTAAAAAATTAAAGAATGATTGACTTGACCTGTCATGGCGATTATATAAACCTTTTTCAGGTCGCATGCAGGGTATAGGGGGCAGGGTGTTCTGATCGAGCATGTCTCCCTTGTGCGGTTTATAGATGGTGCACATATCTGTGGGCTCCCCGAGGTATATATATTATCCTTTACCGACAATGAGGGGGCCCACACAATCTATCCCTTTGACCCAACAACGAGAAGGGTTTGACCATGATGGTTTCCTATTGATACTAGTAAGGTACACGTGCATTGCACGCATGAGATTTGGTAACCAAATTATGAATAAATACCACATTATAGCATGTAAGCTTTGAGTCATATATGCATGACGTAGATGTTCGTTTAATTCTTATAGTTCATCTCTTTCAAAATCAATTAGTTTTATAAAAAAAACATATTTTAAGATTCATGGAATTGTGCATTGTAAAGCATAAAGTAAAAACAAATAGTGACAATTCATTTAGAAAAAAAAACTTGGGCAATTAAGATATGGAAGATTCTAGAACAAAGGAGAAGTGCTTGTGTTTTGAGGTTTGTGCATTATGCTTAAGTTCAACCATGGAGTCTTCTAGATTGTACATGTGGCAGAATCTGGTGGAATGTAGATGATATCCAATGGCCAGTAGTGCTCGGATTTGCCATCTCTGTACCGTCGGATTGGCTTCATCCAATGACCAACTTTCAAAGTTATTCGCACACTATATAGGGGTATAGATGTGTGCCATGCTAGACCAAATAAAGTTTGAGCGCATGCGTGGGACGACCCCCCCCCCCCCCCCCCCCGCCGCCTCGAAGTTGGGAAACCGACATCGTACGTATTGAACCAGGCTTGGAGTCGGGTACGGTGTTCAGTTTGTAATGTAGTTGGTGGCCCATCGAAGTTGTGCATTCGGGATTTAAACACATCACACACCACCGTATCCATACATATTTTTGGGCTGCATGCAGTGTATACGGGGTCTTCTGATCGACCACGTCTCCCTTGTGCGGTTTTTTGTGACGACATGCATATCTATGGGCTCCCCGAGTGTATATATATCATCCCTTTGACCGATAACGAGGGGTATGTGTTGGCCATGAATGGATTCCTCCTAGTTCGTGTTAGGGCCGGTCACCGTCACATGTCGCTCAACCAAAGCTCGAGCTCATGCATTGTCAGGATTCCCTCCCACATGCTCGGATTGCTGGGTTCGACCTACATCGTACACTGCGTATCTCGTCCTTAACTACCTTGCCTTCATGGTTGTTGTCTGAATCGAGAGGTAGGCACCACATCTAAATTGTACATTATTCTATATTGAAAACACACATCACCCCTTCCTAACGTACATCATTTTGGGCCGCATGCAAGAGGTGCTGGTTTTGTGGTCCCTCTCGTACGATTTTTATGATGGTTCAATCTATTGGCCCAAGCGGTTTATCGACAACAATAGTTGTCATTTGACCAAATGATAGATTCATTGGTCCGTCTTATGGTAGGTCATGGCGACATGCATGTATGACCAAAGTATCATTACGTGCATCCGCCCCGCTGACACGAAGTGGGAGGTGGTGGGCCAACCATCCTAGCTAGCTATGACATTATGTCATTATACATATATCCAAGGGTGCTTTCGGGTTTGCGAGGCAGGTGCCACCAAAGTTATGCATTGTGTATTTAAAGTTTTAAACATCACACCCAATATTCCTACATATATTTGGCCACTTCCAGGTGGTTCTTGACTTCTGGCCCCTCTCATTGATCTTCGACGACGCGCCCAACCGTGGGCCCGTGCGGCCAAAGTTTTGCATTGGAATTTTGAACATCACAGACCACCCTTTTCACTCATATATATTGGGCCACATGCTGGTGTGGCTGTTGATGCGGCTTGAAGCTACGTCGGTATTTCCCCAAAGAGGAAGGGATGATGCAGCACAGCGGCGGTAGGTATTTCCCTCAGTGATGAAACCAAGGTTATCGAACCAGTAGGAGAACCAAGCAACACTGCGTAAACAGCACCTGGACACAAATAACAAATACTCGCAACCCGATGTGTAAAAGGGGTTGTCAATCCCTTTCGGGCAACGGTGCCAAAAATTGGCAAATGGACGTGAGAGAGTAGTAAATATTGATAAATCGAAAGCCAAATAAAATAAAGTGCAGCAAGGTACTTTTGTATTTTTGGTTTAATAGATTTGAAAATAAAAGTTGAAAATAAAGATAAGAGCGAATAGCAAAACAGATCTTGAAAGCAAATATATTGGAAAAGAGACCCGGGGGCCGTAGGTTTCACTAGTGGCTTCTCTCGAGAAAAATAGCAAATGGTGGGTGAACAAATTACTGTTGGGCAATTGATAAAACTTCAAATAATCATGACGATATCCTGGCAATGATCATTATATAGGCATCACGTCCAAGATTAGTAGACCGACTCCTGCCTGCATCTACTACTATTACTCCACACATCGACCGCTATCCATCATTCATCTAGTGTATTAAGTTCATGGAGAAACGGAGTAATGCAATAAGAACGATGACATGATGTAGACGAGATCTATTTATGTAGAAATAGACCCCATCGTTTTATCCTTAGTAGCAACGATACATACGTGTCGGTTCCCCTTCTGTCACTGGGATCAAGCACAGTAAGATTGAACCCACTACAAAGCACCTCTTCCCATTGCAAGATAAATAGATCAAGTTGGCCAAACAAAACCCAAATATCGGAGAAAAATACGAGGCTATAAGCAATCATTCACATAAGAGATCAAAGAAGACTCAAATAACTTTCATGGATAAAAAGATAGATCTGATCATAAACTCAAAGTTCATCGGATCCCAACAAACACACCGCAAAAAGAGTTACATCAGATGGATCTCCAAGAGACCATTATATTGAGAATCAAACGAGAGAGAGAAAGCCATCTAGCTACTAACTATGGACCCGTAGGCCTACAAAGAACTACTCACGCATCATCCGAGAGGCACCAATGGAAGTGGTGAACCCCTCCATGATGGTGTCTAGATTGGATCTGGTGGTTCTGGACTCTGCGGCGGCTGGAATTGATTTTCGTTGACTCCCATAGGGTTTCGGGAATATTGGGGTATTTATAGAGCAAAGAGACGGTTCGGGGGGCACCCGAGGTGGGCACAACCCACCAGGGCGCGCCTGGGCCTCCAGGCGCGCCCTGGTGGGTTGTGCTCCCCTCGGAGCACCCCCCCAGGCGCTTCTCTGGCCCACTGGATGTCTTCTGGTCCAAAAAAATTCCACAAAATGTTTCGCTGTGTTTGGACTCCATTTGGTATTGATTTCCTGCGATGTAAAAAACATGCAAAAAACAGCAACTGGCACTTGGCACTATGTCAATAGGTTAGTACCAAAAAATGATATAAAATGACTATAAAATGATTGTAAAACATCCAAGAATGATCATATAACAGCATGGAACAATCAAAAATTATAGATATGTTGGAGACATATCAGCATCCCCAAGCTTAATTCCTGCTCGTCCTCAAGTAGGTAAATGATAAAAACAGAATTTTTGATGTGGAATGCTGCCTAACATGTCATATCATATTCTTTCTTTTATAGCATGGACATTTGGACTTTTATATGGTTCAAAGCAATAGTCTAGTTTTGACATGATGACTTAAATACTCAAGCATATCAATAAGCAACTATGTCTTTCAAAATATCAACGCTAAAATAAGTTATCCCTAGCCCATCATGCTCAACCATTGATCCATTCATGAAACACACTCGAATATTAACTACACCCAATGCTCAAGTATGATCATAGTGCCTCCTAGTTGGTGCTTTATAAGAGAAGATGGAGACTCAAAATAAAAATTGCATAAAGTAAAGAAAGGCCCTTCACAGAGGGAAGTAGGGATTTGTAGAGGTGCCAGAGCTCAAAGCGACAAATTTAGAGATAAAAACATTTTGGGAGGTGTGCTTTTCCCACCAATGAAAACGACTTAGAGTTCCCAACACTTTCCATGCTAGATATATCATAGGCGGTTCCCAAACACAAAATAAAGTTTATTCCTTTTTCCACCATTTCTTTCACTTTCCATGGCTAGCCGTATCCACGGGTGCCCTCCATACCAACACTTTCCAAGGAATTTATTATTTGACAACATAAAGTAAATTCATTTTTTCATTTTGGGACTGGGCATCCCTAATACCTTTGCCTTACTCTCGTGCAATGACAAGTGAATAAACACTCATCGTGAGAATAACACATCTAGCATGGAAAATATTAGCCACCCCTCACTGCCTCGCGAGCGTTACGAACACACAAAAGAGAAGTTTATTTTGAAAATTAGAGATGGCACATACAAATTTGCTTAGAACGGCAAAAGAATACTACATATAGGTAGATATAGTGGACTCATGTGGCAAAACTGGTTTAAAGGGTTTTGGATGCACAAGTAGTGATCATACTTAGTGCAAAATGAAGGCTAGCAAAAGATTGAGAAGCGACCAACCAAAAAATGAATAATCTCATAAGCGAGCATTAAGCATAATTAACACCGAATAATGCACCAAAAGTAGGATATAATTTCATTGCATGACTATTGACTTTCATGCTTGCATAGGGAATCACAAACCTTAACACCAATATTCTTACTAAAGCACAATTACTCATCAACATAACTCACATATCACATCATCATATCTCAAAACTATTACAAGGAATCAAGTTTATTTTGTCCAATGATCTTCATGAAAGTTTTTATTATATCCTTCTTGGATATCTATCACTTTGGAACTAATTTTCATGTGTTGCTTTTGATAAGCTCAAACAAATATAAGTGAAGATCATGAGCATAAAACTTCTATCTCTCAAATTAATTTAAGTGAAGCAAGAGAGAATTTCTTAAAAAAATTACTAACTCCCAAATAAATCTAAGTGAAGCATGAGAGCATTTCTTCAAAAATACTAAAGCACACCATGCTCAAAAAGATATAAGTGAAGCACTAGAGCAAATCCATAGCTCATAAAAAATTTAAGTGAAGCATAGAGAGCAATTCTAACAAGTCATGGCATAATTTTGGCTCTCTCAAATAGGTGTGTCCAGCAAGGATTCATAACTTAGAACATAAAGCAAAACAAGTAAAGACTCATATCATACAAGACGCTCCAAGCAAAACTCATAGTATGTGACAAAATAAAAATATAGCTTCGAGTAAAGTACCGATGGTCGTTAGAAGAAAGAGGGGATGCCACTCGGGGCATCCCCAAGCTTAGTTGCTTGCTTCTCTTTGGATAATAGCTTGGGATGCCATGGGCATACCCAAACTTAGGCTCTTCTTACTCCTTATTTCTTCATCCATCGTAAGATAACCCAAAACTTGAAAACTTCAATCACACAAAACTCAACAAAACCTTCGTGAGATCCGTTAGTATAAGAAAGCAAATCACTACTACAAGTACTGTATCAAACCAATTCATATTTTATTATTGCATTATATATACTATATTCCAACTTTTCTATGGCAAAAACTCATCAAAGAAAACCATAGAATCATCAAAACAAGCACACAACGCAAAGAAAACAGAATCTGTCAAAAACAGAACAGTCTGTAGCAATCTGATTATTTCGAATACTTCTGAAACTAGAAAAATTCTGAAAAATTAAGAAAACAGAGAAAATTTGTATATAAATATTGTGTAGAAAATTCATAATTTTTTGTCTCTTCTGTGAATTTTCAAAATTGTTTTACTGGACGCAAAAGTTTCTGTTTTCTAACAAAATCAAATCAACTGTCACCCAACATAATCCTAAAGGCTTTACTTGGCACAAACACTAATTAAAATACAAAAAATACAATTATAACAGTAGAATAATTGTGCAAACACTCAAGAACAGAAAGCAAAAAGCAAAAATAAATTTTATTCATTGGGTTGCCTCCCAACAAGCGCTATTGTTTCACGCCCCTAGCTAGGCATAATGCAAGGATCTAAGTTTTGTCATCTTTGTTTCGAGATCCATAAGATGCCCTCATGATTGATTTATATGGAGGCCTAATTCTTGTTCTAGGGAAGTGTTCCATACCCTTCCTTAGTGGAAATTGAAATTTAATATTGCCTTCTTTCATATCAATCACGACACCAATAGTGCGTAAAAACGGTTTACCAAGAATAATTGGACAAGACGGATTACAATCAATATCAAGAACAATAAAATCTATGGGCACATAATTCCTATTTGCAAGAATAAGAACATCATTAATCCTTACCATAGGCTTTTTAATAGTAGAATCTGCCAAGTGCAAATTTAAAGAGCATTCTTCAATATCGGTAAAACCAAGCACATCACATAAAGATTTTGGAATTGTAGAAACACTAGCACCCAAGTCACAAAAAGAAAAACACTCATAATTTTTAATCTTGACTTTGATAGTAGGTTCCCACTCATCATGTAATTTTCTAGGAATTGAAACTTCTAATTCCAACTTTTCTTCCAAAGCTTTCATCATAGCATCAACAATATGTTCAGTAAAGGCTTTATTTTGTTCATAAGCATGGGGTGAATTTATCATGGATTGCAACAAAGAAATACAATCAATCAAAGAGCAGCTATCATAATTAAAGTCTTTGTAATCCAAAATAGTGGGCACATCACTCGTTAAAGTCTTGACCTCTTCAAACCCACTTTTATCAAATTTTTCAACAAGATTTTCACCCTCCAAATTATCGGGACGCCTTCTAACTAAAGTTGACTCTTCTCCAGTCCCTTTTTCATCAATCTTAATTTTAATAAACAAGGAATCAATAGAAGAAACACCAATCATTTTAAGATCTTCATCACTTTTATCTTCTAACGAGATTGGTTTAGCGGCCATTTGATTTACTAGGGTAGCTTGTGCATCGGATATTTTTCCTAGCAAACTTTCAGCAAAAGCATATTTAGATTGGAGATTGCAAAATTCCCTGCTAATATCATCAAGTTGTTTTGCTATAGCATCTCGCACAACGGAGTGCTCCTTAAGTTCTTCGGTAAAATACTTATTATGCTCAAATTGTGTAGTCATATATTCCTTAGTACTATTCTCAATTTCAAGCAAAATATTGGGGTAAGGAATATCATAATATTTTCTTTGAGGCATCATGACTAAGCAAACAAGAACGGACGCAAAAACAGATCCGGCAAGAAAACGGCGAACTAAAAAGAGGGCGAATAAAACAGCAAATTTTTGTGAAGTGGGGGAGAGGAAAACGAGAGGCAAATGGCAAATAATGTAAATTGCGAGGAGATGACATTTGTGATTAGGAATCTGGTATATGTTGAAGATCCTCCCCGGCAACGGCGCCAGAAATTCCTTTTGATGCGGCTTGAAGCTACGTCGGTATTTCCCCAAAGAGGAAGGGATGATGCAGCACAGTGGCGGTAGGTATTTCCCTCAGTGATGAAACCAAGGTTATCGAACCAGTAGGAGAACCAAGCAACACTACGTAAACAGCACCTGCACACAAATAACAAATACTCGCAACCCGACGTGTAAAAGGGGTTGTCAATCCCTTTCAGGCAACGGCGCCAAAAATTGGCAAACGGACATGAGAGAGTAGTAAATATTGATAAATCGAACACCAAATAAAATAAAGTGCAGCAAGGTATTTTTGTATTTTTGGTTTAATAGATCTGAAAATAAAAGCTGCAAATAAAGAAAAGAGCGAATAGCAAAACAGATCTTGAAAGCAAATATATTGGAAAAGAGACCCGGGGGCCGTAGGTTTCACTAGTGGCTTCTCTCGAGAAAAATAGCAACCGATGGGTGAACAAATTACTGTTGGGCAATTGATAAAACTTCAAATAATCATGACAATATCCAGGCAATGATCATTATATAGGCATCATGTCCAAGATTAGTAGACCGACTCCTGCCTGCATCTACTACTATTACTCCACACATCGACCACTATTCAGCATGCATCTAGTGTATTAAGTTCATGGAGAAACGGAGTAATGCAATAAGAATGATGACATGATGTAGACGAGATCTATTTATGTAGAAATAGACCCCATTGTTTTATCCTTAGTAGCAACAATACATACGTGTCGGTTCCCCTTCTGTCACTGGGATCAAGCACCGTAAGATCGAACCCACTACAAAGCACCTCTTCCCATTGCAAGATAAATAGATCAAGTTGGCCAAACAAAACCCAAATATCGGAGAAGAAATACGAGGCTATAAGCAATCATGCATATAAGAGCTCAAAGAAGACTCAAATAACTTTCATGGATAAAAAGATAGATCTGATCATAAACTCAAAGTTCATCAGATCCGAACAAACACACCGCAAAAAGAGTTACATCATATGGATCTCCAAGAGACCATTGTATTGAGAATCAAACGAGAGAGGGAAAGCCATCTAGCTACTAACTACGGACATGTAGGTCTACAAAGAACTACTCACGCATCATCGGAGAGGCACCAATGGAAGTGGTGAACCCCTCCATGATGGTGTCTAGATTGGATCTGGTGGTCCTGGACTCTGCGGTGGCTGGAATTGATTTTCGTTGACTCCCCTAGGGTTTCTGGAATATTGGGGTATTTATAGAGCAAAGAGGCGGTTCGGGGGGCACCCGAGGTGGGCACAACCCACCAGGGCGCGCCTGGGCCTCCAGGCGCGCCCTGGTGGGTTGTGCTCCCCTCGGAGCACCCCCCAGGTGCTTCTCCAGCCCACTGGATGTCTTTTGGTCCAAAAAAACCACAAAAAGTTTCGCTGCGTTTGGACTCCGTTTGGTATTGATTTCCTGCGATGTAAAAAACATGCAAAAAACAGCAACTGGCACTTGGCACTATGTCAATACGTTAGTACCAAAAAATGATATAAAATGACTATAAAATGATTTTAAAACATCCAAGAATGATAATATAACAGCATGGAACAATAAAAAATTATAGATACATTGGAGACACTTCAGCTATCTTCTGACCCTCTCTAACGTTTTTTTTGTTGCAAATACTCTGATGACACTCAACGGACACGGGTATAATGTCTTAACCGTGTGCGATGCAAGTGCGCTATGAATCACGACGACTGCACAAGCACGAGCAAAGGTGGAGGTACTAGTTCAACCGTGTACGATGCAAGTGCGCTGTAAAATCACCACGACTGCGCAAAGCGCGAGCAAAGGGTGCAGGTACTGGCTTAACCGTGTGCGATGGAAGTGCGCTGTAAAATCACCACCTGCGCAAGCTAAAGGCGGGTAAGTTTATTTAGAAATTAGGATGAACCGTGTGCGATAGACCAGCTAGCTAGAAATATAAAAACAAACTACCCGCCTTGAGCGTTGTAAAAATTGGCGGTTCCGCCACTTTTCCATATTATCATACACGCATATTCTTATTGGACCGTGCGTGATCTTGGGCACTCCCGCCCCGCATCAATTCCTTTACCCAAATTTTAGTAGCCGCCGTACTTCAACCGTCGCCCACACTCCTCCAGCACCGACCTTATAGTAAAATTGCAGTAGCCGAGGCATTTGAACCGTCGCCCTCCCTCGTCCACCACCATCTCCACCCACCATTACTAAAATTTTCAGTAGCCGCGGCGTATCCTCAAACACCCCCCCTCCACAGTCCCCCCACCCGGCCCCCTCCCCACCTCAAACCCTAGCTCGCGGCCGCTGCCGCCAACCCCTGCCGGTCTGCCCGTTCCTCCTAGCTTAGATAATAAAGTTCAGGTTACCCAGCGATTCCCATACCGTCGCCCCACTCCCCTGAGTTTTTAGATGAGGCCTGCGGTGTCCCTCCCCGCCAGATCCACATCCCCTGCTCTAGAATGTCATAGCCTAAGCTCGACCATGTATCCTGGGGAGCCCGACGAGCGTTCGGCCAAGAAGAGGTTTATCATGGCCTCTCCGGCGGACGTTGGCGAGGTGGCCGCCGTTCGCCCCGACCTGTCGATCCCGGAGCAACATGTCACCACGGAAGTCGGCGAAGACATTGACTACGTTGCCATGTCGAAGGCTTCATGTTAGTGGGCTAGCGTATTACTGTATCTCGGGAAAGCTGGCTACGACATCAAGCTCGTCGACAGCGACGGCTTCACGCGGGCCATGTCACAGGTTAAGTGGTCCATCCCCAACCCCTCTGGTTCAACCGCCGTCGATCTCTTCGATGGCCCTGCCGCTGATCTCCTCCGCCAAGCGGTCAAGGATTTGCGATCCTTATACGCCATCGAGCCCATTTTGTCATTTCTGAAGGACATGTTCTACGGCGGCGGCTTGGGATCCTCAATTGTCAAGTCAGATCTCATCAACCACGACCACGAGGAGGGCACCCATGAAGGTTCTTCCAAGGTGAAACAGCCCATCTGTGACATCAGAGAGCGCACAATGGGTCTATGCTCTTCCAACTGGAAGGATCCCGTCCATGAAATGTGAGGCAACATCCTATCAGCACATCTTACCTTTTCTAGCTTGCCAACCCGTACCCTTTGTTGTAGTAGCATTTGTCGTGTGGTGCTTTCACTGTGCCGTGTTTAATTATTTCAGTTATGCAAAAATGTATTGTTCAATAGGGCTATGTGATGTTTAAGTATGAATTGTCCACTTCAGTTTCACGAATGGCTATATTTGGTTGTTTATAGTGAGTAGATGCCTTGTTTATCTGTATTTGGTTGTTAGGTTGGTTGCAGTGAGCATTTTTTCAGTTATCGAGCAGATGCCTTGTTTATATGTATTCGGTTCTTAGTTTGGTTGCAGTGAGCATTTGTCCAGTTATCAAACAGATGCCTTGTTTATCTGTATTTGGTTGTTAGGTTGCTTTTTTTAGCATTTGTCCAGTTTTCAAGCAGATGCCTTGTTTATCTGTATTTGCTTGTTAGGTTGGTTGCAGTGAGCATTTGTCCAGTTTTCATGCATATGCCCTGTTTATCTGTATTTGCTTGTTAGGTTGGTTACAGTGAGACTCTGTCCAGTTTTCAATGGCTATATTTGGTTGTTATACTGATCATTTATGCCTTGTTTATTTCAGTCATTCACAATGTGTTGTTCATTATGTGCAAGTTGGAACTGTGCTGCTCGACTGCATCAATACCAGTTTGAACGGCTATATTTGGTTCCAGTTATGCCTGGTGTAGTTAACACATGCCCTTTATTTCAGTTTTACACATTTATCCAGTGTGATGTTTTAGTATTACCTACGTTCTATTCATTTTCAACAATACCAGTTTGAATTGCAATATTTGATGGCTGTTAAGCCTGCTGTCGGTAACATTGCATTCCATTTTCTATCTGCTTTAACAGCATGCTGAAACCAACAAATTCAAGCAATCATTTGGAGATGATGTTGTTTACCTTTGCTATATTTGTTTGATGTTAAGGTTGCTGTACTTATCATGCCTTTCCACTACTTATGCAGGACAACAACGGGAGTGGCCACCGTTTTCCGCCGAGGTTAGCTTCATCCCTCGGCTTGTACTCCCCCCATCGTTCCATAATGTAGTGCATATAGATCCAGGCCTGGACACTTGTTAGCTTCTAATATTGACTTGTTGCTTGTAGGTACATATGCCCTTGGCAAGGATCCACGCATCGACCCTTTTTGCGTATGGGGCAATGAGATATTCATGAACAAGCATCAAGTGAGGAAACTGATAAGGATTATTAGCAAAAAGATACGAATGGTGGCAAGAAAATTATTTGTTTATGCTCTATCCAACACAACAGTGAGCTGTAGGATGCTAACTACAAACTCTGCAGCCTTCTCTTTTTATTGCCCATAATGAGTTGTTAGACAACAATGTCTGAATCTTTTTTGTTCGCAGTGGTTCCCGAAGCAGTTCATTCAAGATTACCTCGCAAAGTACATGATTGGTGGACACGCAATGAAGGTTAAAGTATTTCATCCAGACTACAACGAGCATCGAGAAGTCGTAATGAAGACAGTGAAGGATGGACGGGCAGCCATCACAAGGGGTTGGCCTAGAGTCGTACGTGCATTACGCATGGAGGAGGACACAATATGGGCATTCCGCTTCACCTTCTCCAGCAACCAGAATGTCTTTCGCCTCTCTCTTTACAGTCTTTAGTACAACTGTGGTTCATCATTCTTTACTTGGTGCTTCTGTGGTTCTTCAGTATATGTACCTGTGCATCGAATTATGCATTCGTGGTTGAACCTATATTTGTAATAAACATGGTTGGATATGAAATAAGTGATTGCCTACTTTCAAATTCAAAACATGTGATTTTTAAATTAGGGACTAATTAGGGATTACACTGCACATGGTTTGCGAAAGCGAAACGTCTGCGATAGACGTGGAGATCAGACATGTTTCTAGGATCCACTACGTGTGCGATCAATCTCCACTACACACACGATCAGCCAAGAAAAAACATGTGCGATTAAGAACAGCATCGCACACAGTTCTTTCTTATTAAATGTTTGCGATAGTCACATTATCACACACGCTTAGAAATTATGGACTGTTTGTGATGTTGTGCGCATCGCAGACGTTTTGTCATAGAAGAACGCGTGCGATGTACATACTAACGGAAACGTATTCCTGGGATTGACTGTGTGGAATGTACATACGAATGGAAACGTTTAGCAGGGACTGACTGTGTGCGATGTACTTACGACCGGAAACGATTTTGCCTGTATAATTGTATTTTTTTAGCACTACTATACGTATAACCGTATTTGAGCGCTCGCCGGTCGCACATGACCTCATTTTGCCGAGCGTGTGTGCCAGGAGGGCATATCCCCAATGGTTTCTGGGTCGTGTGGGAAGGACCCCCTTATCGCAGTCACTCACTTCGCGACGGTTCCGAACACCATCGCGGAAAGGGGTTAAAAACCGTTTGTATAGCACCAATGCGTACCAGTGTTACATCAAATAGATCTCCAAGAGACCATTGTATTGAGAATCAAAGAGAGAGAAAGCCATCTAGCTACTTCCTACCACTACAAAAAAAATACACTTCCGTGATGATACGTGTTTGTCACAGTAGGTCACGTTTTCTGTCATGCATGTACATCATGATGATTTTATGACAGAATCAAGATAGTCATACCTGTGCCGTCGTAGAAGTGTTCCATGACAATACCAAAATTATCATCACGGAAGTGTCCACTTCCATGACGATAAATCACGTGTCATGGAAGTGTTTTCGTCAAGGGTAACCGACACGTGGCATCCACCGTAACGGGTCGCTGTTAAGCTATCGGGTCCGGTTTTGGATCCGATAACCCATTAACAGCAACGACCAATGGGGATTTTCCACATGTAAAATTCTCATTCACCGGTGGATCCACGTGTCTGCTCAGCGTTGGGACAGATGTCATCCAGCGAGTGGACGGGATGCGCCTATGATACGTCGACACATGGCTCGGTCCAACAGTGGCCCATTCAGGTCAAAAGGCCGGCCCGTTTGACCTGGTCAAAAGGTAACGACCCAGCCCACTGAAAGCCTGTTAACGGCCTGTTCGCATATAGCCCATTTACAGCCCGCTAACACACGGCCCATTGTGGCCAATCCGAATTAGGCCCAGTAGCGTCATCTGGGCAGTCCAATATGATTTCAGCCCGTTGTAACTTCCGGCCCATGTATGGCCCATGACGTCTTTCGGCCCATATGAGGCCCTATGTAACTCTTGGCCCACTAATGGCCCATGGTGAAACTGGCCCATAATGAACAGTATATCGCTTTATGCCCATGAAAGGACGATTCCCAATATAGCCCGTTTCGGCCCGCAATGCGGTCCGTTATTGGCCCATGTTTGGCCAATCGATCATACGGACCGTAAAAGGCCCATTGATTCTACGGCCCATAGAAGGCCTGTAGGAGGCACATGGTCACTACAGCAGATAGCAGGACACGGTTCGTATGTTGCCCATGGTTATTGTGGCCTAGTTTTAAAACATAGGTTATTGCGACCACTAGCAAACCGCGGAAAAAACTGCACTGAGTACAAATAAACAAGACAACAAGGAAATAAATAAGCAAGCAAATTACGCTAGGCTATTATGGCTATTACACATATTACATCCAATGGGCATCAAAGTTCGCCACCAGTGCAAATATAGGGAACAAAGTAGCATATTACATACACTGGTTGTCAAAGTTGGAGACCAGTGCAAATAAACGCCGCAGCAAAACAAGTCGAGAACTGAAACCACTTCACAAGAGCTCATGAAACAATATCCTGGGTATCCACCATGCTGGCAAGACGCTTAGCAAGCTTATTAGCTTTCTCTTGTTTGGCGCTTAAATCCTCCAGCTTGCTGTTGCACCAGAAAGTATGCATCTGAATTCTGCAGGGACTTCCTCAGTCCTTCGGCTTCCTGTCGCAGCACATCTGATCGATGTCTTTCAACTTGAAGTTGAGACTCAAGAAGCCGAACTGATTCAGGTAGCGAGTTCGAAGAGCTTGTGCCATCAGTAGTGGCCAGTAACTCGAACACTACATCAATACAGGACTTTGAGGTTGTCTCACTGTCTTCAAGATAGTTTTTATCAGCTTTCTTGGAGACCAACAGGGATGTCTCACTATCTTGAACCTTATCTGCATTACTTCCTTTACCATTGCATAACATAGTACTCTTCTCCAATATTTTGTCCGCATTCTAAAAGAGAAACAAGCAGACACATCATAGGTTTACCATGTTGTATATGAAACTCATTTTGGTAAACCAGTTCAGTAGAAAGGTGGACAGGAGAACAGCATGAAACAAACATATATCTATGCACTATGGTCACGGTATGGTCTATATCATTCTAGTTTATGTTGCCAAATCAAGACAGAGACAGTTCAAATCATATCTATTTAAGACAAAGCAGCATAGACAGAATAAGTGTGCGAAACTACACAGCACTAACAACACTTGTAATGTGCATGGCATGAGAACATAACTGTTTATTCAATTGAAACTGAAATCAACATAGAGCAAGTTACAACAGCAAACCAGTTAAAGAAACAGGTTTAAAACATACCTGTTGTGCCATTGGATTTTCAATTGCATCCTTCAAATTTGGAATTAGTTGTTATGACTAAATACAGTGATGCAAGAGCAAAGGAGTATGAACCATAGCTACGGAATTTGACCTCAGAACAATTCTTCTTCTGCTTTAAGCGTTGACTTGGGGTTCGGAGTGGTGGTCCTCGTGCTTTGGGCACTGCAGTTGCCTTACTAACTGCTCATGTTTGGGTGCTCTATGGAGGAGACAGTGCTGTGTCAACTAGAACTGGGTTACTGTAACACCCCCGGTGATTAGCAACAGTAATCACTTTTGATAATGACAAGTCAGCAAGGTTAACAGTGTCAAATCATCATTAGCATCATATTGCATTTCAACTCCTAACTCAAATTCAAAATTTAAATGAAAGTGGAAAATAAAAGTTGTTCAACACAGAAACTAAAATGTTCAATAAATAGTAGATAAATCTGAGGCTATGTTAAAATTGTAAACAACATTGTTGGAATTTGATAAATGACTTGAACAACCTCAAACAGTGGCTGAGAGCATTAAATAATAACCTTTTTATTAATACAAAATAAATATGAAATGATATTTACCCCAAACTAGTTTTTGGTGCTAGGTTACAGTGCACTGTGATTTATGGACCAGGTCACATATTTTACAAAATTCATTTGGGTGCCAAACTATTTACATAACAGGAAAATGTGAGAAAAGGAAATAAGAAAAAGAAAATAAAACAAAATGAAAAGAGAAACAGAACCCGCCCCCCCCCCCACTGGGTCGTGGCCCAGCTGGACCACAGATCGCCCGACCGGCCCACCCCGCTTCCCCTTATCCCCCACCCGACCAAACCCTAGCCCGTAACCACCCCACTCCTCCCTCTGCTTCCCCCGATCCCGATCGGATCGGGCGCTCGACGGCGCCCCTCGCCGCTCGCCTGACGCCGCGCCCCGTCGCCACCACCACCTCACTGGTGCCGCTCCAACGCCTCTTTGTCGACGCCATCGCCTCGTCGCCGGCGATCCCCGCGCCGCCCGTCGCCGTTGGACGCCGCCGCCCGGAGCGCTCCCCCGCCGGCCTGCTTCTCCTCCGTCGCCGTCGTCTCCGACTCACTCCCCGCGCCCCGCTGCCACTTACCTACCGGCCCCGTGAGCACGCCCCGCGCCCCTCCTCCTCTCTCCCCTGTCCCTGCTACCGCGCCCGCTGCCGCAGCCCCGTGCTCGAGCTCGCTCGCGCCTCGCCGCGCCCGTGCGGGTCCTGCGCCCGCGCTCGCGGCGCCCCACCGCCGCGTCCCACGCTCCGGACGCGCTCCCGCACGCCCTGCACGCGCCCAGCGCCCGCGCGAGCCCCGTCCCGCGTCGCTCCCCGCCCTGCTGCTTCTTCCCCATGCTCCGTGCCGCCGCCTCATCCCTGCCCTCCCGCTGCTCGCCGCCCCTGCCGCTCATCGCCACCGCTGCTGGCCACTCCGCCACGCGCCGCACCGCCCGCGCCACGCCGCCGCAGCCTGCAGCCCGCCCCCTCGCACGACCCCAGCCGTTCCCGGCCGGCCTCGCCGCAGCCCCGGGCGTGCGCCCGAACGAACGGGTGCTGGGCACCCATTGCGCCCGTGCCCGACCCGCTAGGCCCCCAGGGGCCTATGACAAGTGGGGCCCCGCCCTGGAACGTTTAAAAAATTAATTAATTAATTAATTAAGTGAATTAATTAACCTAATTAATTTGGTTTAATTAACCTAATCATTTAATTAAACTAATTAAATCCTGTTTAGATTAATCTAATTTAATTAATTAATTTAATTAAATGTTAATTAATTAGTTAACCCTAATTAACCTAACCAGTCTATGACATGTGGGGCCCACGTGTCAGGACGCCTGCTGATAGCATGCTGACGTCATGGTGATGTCAGCATAACACTGTTTCGGATAATGTTAATTTAAATAATTAATTAAATTCCAGAAATTAATAAAAACTTTAGAAAATCATATTAAATAATCCGTAACTCCGATGAAAATACTTTATACATGAAACTTGCTCAGAATTCCGATACGAACCCGAATACGCCCTCCGTATTCCCGTCAGATGCCCCTAGCTATAAGAACATTGAACTTTTAGACCGATTTCAGTAAATGAATAGTGCCCAACTTTAATTAAATAAATCCGAATAAATTCCTAAATTAACTAAATCATTTAGTTAGGCAGTAGAACACCCCGGCACTGCATATTGTCATGTCATACTTTGTGTAGCATTGTTTGCTTTGTATTTACTGTTTCCTCCCCCCTCCTCTCTCGATAGACGCTGAGACCGCTGACGACGCTGCCGTGAACGACTACTACGTCGACGACCCTTCTCTCTCGACACAGCTTCCAGGCAAGCCCCCCTTGATCAACCCGATATCGCCTATTCCTTCTCTCTACTGCTTGCATTAGAGTAGTGTAGCATTTTACTGCTTTCGGTTAATCCTATTCTGCTGCATAGCCTGTCTTTGCTACTACTGTTGATACCTTACCTGCAATCCTAAAATGCTTAGTATAGGTTGCTAGAATTACATCAGTGGCCCTACACTCTTGTCCGTCTGCCATGCTATACTACTGGGCCGTGATCACTTCGGGAGGTGATCACGGGTACATATACTATATACCATTACATACTTATGTTACTGTTCGGAGATGGGGGCTGAAGGGGCAGGTGGTTTCATCCAGGTAGAGGTGGGCCTAGGTTCCCGACGGCCCCCGAGTGTTACTTTGTGGCGGAGCGACAGGGCAGGTTGTGACCACCTAGGAGACAGGTGGGCCTGGCCCTGGTCGACGTCCGCGGTTATATCAATTAACACGCTTATCGAGATTGGGTATTTGACCTGAGTCTGGCTACGAGCCTATACGCGCTAACCACCACGCGGGAACAGTTATGGGTACTCGACGTCGTGGTATCAGCTGAAGCCTCCTAGACGTCAGCGACTGAGCGGCGCGCGCCGGGTTGGACCGCGTAACGCAACTTCCTTTGTAATGGAGGTTGCTAGGTCTGCTCTCCGGCCGCCCACGCAACGTGCAGGTGTGCAATGGGCGATGGGCCCAGACCCCTGCGCGCATAGGATTTAGACCAGCGTGCTGACCTCTCTGTTAGGCCTAGGTAGGGCTGCGACGTGTTGATCTTCCGAGGCCGGGTATAACCCAGGAAAGTGTGCCCGGCTAGAGGGATTGAGCGTGTTGGGTAATGTGGTGCACCCCTGCAGGGAAGTTTATCTATTCGAATAGCCGTGTCCCTCGGTAAAAGGACGACCCGGAGTTGTACCTCGACCTTATGACAACTAGAACCGGATACTTAATAAAACACACCCTTTCAAGTGCCAGATACAACCCGGTGATCGCTCTCTCACAGGGCGACGAGGAGAGGATCGTCGGGTAGGATTTATGCTATGCGATGCTACTTGGCGAACTAACCATCTACTCTCTTCTACATGCTGCAAGATGGAGGCTGCCAGAGGCGTAGTCTTTGACAGGATTAGATATCCCCCCTCTTATTCTGGATTTCTGCAGCTCAGTCCACTGATATGGCCCTTTACACATATACCCATGCATTTGTAGTGTAGCTCCTTGCTTGCGAGTACTTTGGATGAGTACTCACGGTTGCTTTGCTCCCCCCTTTTTCCCCCTTTCTTTTCTTTCTGGTTGTCACAACCAGATGCTGAAGTTCAGGAGCCAGACGCCACCGTCGACGATGACCCCTACTACTCTGGAGGTGCCTACTACTACGTGCAGGCTGTCGACGACGACCAGGAGTAGTTTAGGAGGATCCCAGGCAGGAGGCCTGCGCCTCTTTCGATATGTATCCCAGTTTGTGCTAGCCATCTTATGGCAACTTGTTTAAATTATGTCTGTACTCAGATATTGTTGCTTCCGCTGACTCGTCTATGATCGAGCACTTGTATTCGAGCCCTCGAGGCCCCTGGCTTGTATTATGATGCTTGTATGACTTATTTTACTTTTAGAGTTGTGTTGTGATATCTTCGCGTGAGTCCCTGATCTTGATCGTACACGTTTGCGTGTATGATTAGTGTACGATTGAATCGGGGGTGTCACAAGTTGGTATCAGAGCCGACTGCCTGTAGGAACCCCCCCCCCTTCCACACTCCTTGGCCGAAGTCAAGTCTAGACATTGCAAAACTTTTACTAACATGGCTGTGTGTCTTACGGGCCCACGTCGTCATTGGGTGGTATTAGGATCTTTTATTCCTCGTCTATACTCTGGGACTCTGATCTCTCTTCTATTCGGGTTAAAATGAATTTACTAACTCAAACATTAGGATCTCGTGATTACATCCACCCGGAGAGCCCCTTATTACAGATGATCGCCTGCTTCACCAGTAGGTTCTGAAGATGCTATTCGATGATTTCCCGAGACACCTATGTCCACCGCCTTTGCAAATTCCCTACCGCTGTTATATACTTATGGATAACTACATACACTTGCCATTCATACATTCAGTCCCGTTGATCTTGTTATTACAAGATGCCCCGAACTGCTCTTTATTGTTCCGACAATCCTTTGAGCTTACTGCCTTGCAGTCTTGCCTCATAAATACCCCCTACGGATAATTCCTCGCACTTACCGAGTATCCGTTCTTCCCCCTTTTGTTCATATGATTCACAAGATACATTGAAATACTATTTGATCACCCAAAAATCCGTAGCAGCTTATTGCTCTGCAAATACTTGTCTGATTGCATTATGGATGCTTCCCATACGACTGGCAATATTCATTAGTATACTTTGACACCGTCATTTTCATCTTATTGATTCAACATGAGTGCGAGTGCACGCATTCATTAGTTGATCCTTTTACATTATCTTCCGGCTCAGACGTCATTTTGAGCATGAGCTGGTTCTCGACCAATCTAATTGCCGTCGATCATACCCTTAGGTCTATTCAAGCTACCCATCCTCGATTAGAGCGTCTGCTTCTGATCCTTCGTTTTGGAATTCATAATTCCTTTGTTATCTAAGCATCAAATTATTCAGATGTCCTATAATCCGATGCCTTTGCGTTCTTTCTTCATCTGGTTGTGTGCCGATGCTCACATCAGCTCCGCTATGGACATCCGATCCTTCGTCGGATTATTTATCGACAGTGTCCTTCATATTTAACTGCCTTGTGAATTCTTCCATGATACATAATGCATTTGGTAAATTGTATCCTCTGCCTTCCCAACCATACTCTGCTTTCGAGCTTGTATAATTTACTCCTGAAGCGTTATATGTTCCTAAGATGCCCTGTGGGATGAACATATACCTTCTCTAAACCGTATGAACCCAAAAGTTATACGGGTTGTACCCTACTGGCGTTTCTTCGGATAAATTTTCAACTCTACAACTTCTTCGAAGACGAGAAGTAAATGAAAGGTTATGTATCGAAGAAGTGGGAGTCGACCTTGAACCTTTGTGTTCATGCCCATGGACCCGATGTGGAACTTATCATGAAAGCTTCTTGCAAGAATATTTAATCATTTGAATAATTCCTCCGGTGTCACTAAATTGGAGCCGTTGCAGCTATGGTCCCGACCATGCTAACCTTATTCATTACATCTGAAAGGAAACCATTCCAGTGCCTCGTCTATTTTTGACAAGATTAAAGTATCTGCTATCGCAAGTCAGCGATCCAGCTCAGTTTCTATTCTGATCTTCCTTCGAGTATTACCCCCTGGTATCCCGATGATATCACGGGACTGCAATACTTCTTATGAGACTCGTCAAGTATTCCTTCTCACTAATTTAGTATTCCACGGGTTTTGAGTTGTTTGACAACTGAGAACATCGATAAGTGAATCGAATCCACCCTGTGATTCAATACTCCTAGTAATGTATTGCTGGGAAATTTAAATTCAACTCCTGTCATTCTTAGCCTGATTGGCTATATCATCATCGTGCTTACTTTAAACTATACTACCTGCTCCTTATTCCTGGAGCATAATTTTCAACGATGAGCTAATCTTCTGTCGATCTTCCCTGTCATATCATTTCGCCTTGAACAGCAAGCTTGATTTTGAGTTTGTGTCATACGCTTGGTTCCAATAACCCTTCGCTTCATCATTCGTTTAGCTTGATGTCATCGCTGATCGATTGCATCTTCATGAAATCTCTCGACAAATGTGTCGTGCTCATCATAAACATTCTGAGCTCTTCCAAGATATCTATTGAATTCATGATGAGAAATATCATCCTTGCCCCTCGATGATTTGTGTTATCATCGACAACATTATTGCATTCCTTCCAACACAAAACTTGTTTTTGTTTTGTTTTGTGTTATACCTTGAGTTCCTTGCTATCCAGCAATTGTTTTTCTTTACCTTGGAGTATTACCGTCTTTTATGTCAAGAACATCGTGAGAATTTCACCACCCTTAAGAATTCTTGATATATTGATACTTCTCACCATTGCCATTCTTTCTTGGTTCCCATGTTGATTCTAACCGGGATACCAACAAGTGAACAGTGCCGCTTGGATTATGTACTTCTAACAACCTTATTTCTTTGAAGTTAATGGTTGATAGCTTGATTCTTAGTCTATTGGTTATTGAATCACCATTCTAACATCAATCAGGCTACTTAGTCCGTCCTTCCAGGTGCACATTTTGATCAATGTTTACTCATGGATGTTTTCCTCGAACATACTTCGTTATCTACTTCGATATGTCCAATATTATCTCCTTGATCACATAATTGTGGAAATCCATCTTTTTGGAAACCTCGATCAATTGTCGCTGATTCCATCATCCACCTCCTCACCCTCTCGTTGGTTTACTGATGAACTCTTGTTTCGGAACTCGCTTCCATAGTTCATTTCCCGAGAATCTTCGATGTCATCTCGTCAATTTGTGTTGCACCTTTTCTTCCCGGGCATCCTGATTCTGAGGTATCCTGACACCAAGCAGAACTGGATCTCGGTCAGATATAATGGTTGGAACATAATTCCCGGAGTTATAATATTGGTCCTTTGATGACCCGGTTAGGTGATGTCATGCCTAGCACACCTGGCTGGAGGACTTATTAATATAGTTTCTTTCTTTTGCAAGAATAGCCATTCTTCCAGGAGGAAATTGTAAGACTTATTCTTGAGTTGTTCTTGATGGATCCCTTGTGTATCCAAAGCCTGACCTTTATCTGATAACCCTGTCGATGCTATCTCGAAGCATAACTATGGTACTCCGTACATCCTTAAGAACATCTGTGGCCCAATGCTAAATGTTTCTTGAACAGTTACCCAAACACCGTTGTATGGGTGCATATCATGATTCTTCTTACTCCTATTAACTAAATGGCCATGCCTTTGATCTCCGACACGTATATCATGCCCCGCTTAACCTTGGGAAGGATATACTCCTATTTACTTGTGTTTAAACACATTTTCCTTTCCATTGTTTTGTTTAATCTGATAAACATATTTTCCTTTCCATTGTTTTGTTTAACCTTTCTTCTGATCTATATGATCTAAGCAGTAATATTTTCCTGCTTATGCAAACACCTCGGTGTACAACTCTGCCAGTAAGACCCTGTTCCTATTGTTGATGACATTTCGGTAGCCACCGATGGACGAGAACTTTGCCTATTGGTCCGCCTCGTTCAACGAGCAGGAAAATGGTTCTCTTCGTCCCTCGCCCTTGGTACCAACATTGTTACCGACATAACTGACAGGTTATTCTCTAACATGCCTTGCTATCATGATTATGTAACATGATAGCGCCCTTCCTACTTTTAACCCACATGGTGGGCCCATAACCCACAGTTCCACAGGATCGAAACCTGACTCTCCTGTACACCCCCTGTTCCCAAAGTTGTTCCTCGCGCGTGGCCTCGTATGTAATTCACGAGCCACCTTCCGTGAGATCACCAATTCTGGTATTAAACACAATACTTATTCCCGTTGCTCTGAACCCCAGACATCGAACGATTGTCTATCCGCTTGAAACTTCATATGGTACCTTCTTACTTGGCTCTCGATGTGTTTCGTTTGTTCAACTCGAGAGATACTCATGTGTTCAATCCTGGGTTAACCCCAGATGGTTTTCCCTTATACCATTCTATCGTTGTAGAGCAGCCCCTCACCTATTCGTAAGTACGACGGAATTTCCGAAGAAAAGATGCCGACTTCCTCATGATGAGCTGAAGCAGAGAAATGAAGACATCAACGTAATGGGTTGACCTCTTCGAGAAGAGCACCCAGGACCGAGAAGATCCATTAGAGTTTCGTAACAATGACTCCCCTCCTACTCCCCCGCTTAAATTCTCGGGACGAGAATTCTTGATAGATGAGGAGAATTGTAACACCCCCGGTGATTAGCAACAGTAATCACTTTTGATAATGACAAGTCAGCAAGGTTAACAGTGTCAAATCATCATTAGCATCATATTGCATTTCAACTCCTAACTCAAATTCAAAATTTAAATGAAAGTGGAAAATAAAAGTTGTTCAACACAGAAACTAAAATGTTCAATAAATAGTAGATAAATCTGAGGCTATGTTAAAATTGTAAACAACATTGTTGGAAGTTGATAAATGACTTGAACAACCTCAAACAGTGGCTGAGAGCATTAAATAATAACCTTTTTATTAATACAAAATAAATATGAAATGATATTTACCCCAAACTAGTTTTTGGTGCTAGGTTACAGTGCACTGTGATTTATGGACCAGGTCACATATTTTACAAAATTCATTTGGGTGCCAAACTATTTACATAACAGGAAAATGTGAGAAAAGGAAATAAGAAAAAGAAAATAAAACAAAATGAAAAGAGAAACAGAACCCGCCCCCCCCCCACTGGGCCGTGGCCCAGCTGGACCACAGATCGCCCGACCGGCCCACCCCGCTTCCCCTTATCCCCCACCCGACCAAACCCTAGCCCGTAACCACCCCCACTCCTCCCTCTGCTTCCCCCGATCCCGATCGGATCGGGCGCTCGACGGCGCCCCTCGCCGCTCGCCTGACGCCGCGCCCTGTCGCCACCACCACCTCGCCGGTGCCGCTCCACCGCCTCTTCGTCGACGCCATCGCCTCGTCGCCGGCGATCCCCGCGCCGCCCGTCGCCGTTGGACGCCGCCGCCCGGAGCGCTCCCCCGCCGGCCTGCTTCTCCTCCGTCGCCGTCGTCTCCGACTCCCTCCCCGCGCCCCGCTGCCACTTCCCTACCGGCCCCGTGAGCACGCCCCGCGCCCCTCCTCCTCTCTCCCCTGTCCCTACTACCGCGCCCGATGCCGCAGCCCCGCGCTTGAGCTCGCGCGCGCCTCGCCGCGCCCGTGCGCGTCCTGCGCCCGCGCTCGCGGCGCCCCACCGCCGCGTCCCACGCTTCGGCCGCGCTCCCGCACGCCCTGCACGCGCCCAGCGCTCGCGCGAGCCCCGTCCCGCGACGCTCCCCGCCCTGCTGCTTCTTCCCCGTGCGCCGCGCCGCCGCCTCATCCCTGCCCTCCCGCTGCTCGCCGCCCCTGCCGCTCATCGCCACCGCTGCTGGCCACTCCGCCACGCGCCGCACCGCCCGCGCCACGCCGCCGCAGCCTGCAGCCCGCCCCCTCGCGCGACCCCCGCCATTCCCGGTCGGCCTCGCCGCAGCCCCGGGCGTGCGCCCGAACGAACGGGTGCTGGGCACCCGTTGCGCCCGTGCCCGACCCGCTAGGCCCCCAGGGGCCTATGACAAGTGGGGCCCCGCCCTGGAACGTTTAAAAAAAATTAAATAAATAAATAAATAAAAATTAATTAATTAATTAAGTGAATTAATTAACCTAATTAATTTGGTTTAATTAACCTAATCATTTAATTAAACTAATTAAATCATGTTTAGATTAATCTAATTTAATTAATTAATTTAATTTAATGTTAATTAATTAGTTAACCCTAATTAACCTAACCAGTCTATGACATGTGGGACCCACGTGTCAGGACACCTGCTGATGTCATGCTGACGTCAGCATAACATTGTTTCGGATAATGTTAATTTAAATAATTAATTAAATTCCAGAAATTAATAAAAACTTTAGAAAATCATATTAAATAATCCGTAACTCCGATGAAAATACTTTATACATGAAACTTGCTCAGAATTCCGATACGAACCCGAATACGCCCTCCGTATTCCCGTCAGATGCCTCTAGCTATAAGAACATTGAACTTTTAGACCGATTTCAGTAAATGAATAGTGCCCAACTTTAATTAAATAAATCTGAATAAATTCCTAAATTAACTAAATCATTTAGTTAGGCAGTAGAACACCCCGGCACTGCATATTGTCATGTCATACTTTGTGTAGCATTGTTTGCTTTGTATTTACTGTTTCCTCCCCCCCTCCTCTCTCGATAGACGCTGAGACCGCTGACGACGCTGCCGTGAATGACTACTACGTCGATGACCCTTCTCTCTCGACACAGCTTCCAGGCAAGCCCCCCTTGATCAACCCGATATCGCCTATTCCTTCTCTCTACTGCTTGCATTAGAGTAGTGTAGCATGTTACTGCTTTCGGTTAATCCTATTCTGCTACATAGCCTGTCTTTGCTACTACTGTTGATACCTTACCTGCAATCCTAAAATGCTTAGTATAGGTTGCTAGAATTACATCAGTGGCCCTACACTCTTGTCCGTCTGCCATGCTATACTACTGGGCCGTGATCACTTCGGGAGGTGATCACGGGTACATATACTATATACCATTACATACTTATGTTACTGTTCGGAGATGGGGGCTGAAGGGGCAGGTGGTTTCATCCAGGTAGAGGTGGGCCTAGGTTCCCGACGGCCCCCGAGTGTTACTTTGTGGCGGAGCGACAGGGCAGGTTGTGACCACCTAGGAGACAGGTGGGCCTGGCCCTGGTCGGCGTCCGCAGTTATATCAATTAACATGCTTAACGAGATTGGGTATTTGATCTGAGTCTGGCTACGAGCCTATACGCGCTAACCACCACGCAGGAACAGTTATGGGTACTCGACCTCGTGGTATCAGCTGAAGCCTCCTAGACGTCAGCGACTGAGCGGCGCGCGCCGGGTTGGACCGTGTAACGCAACTTCCTTTGTAATGGAGGTTGCTAGGTCTGCTCTCCGGCCGCCCACGCAACGTGCAGGTGTGCAATGGGCGATGGGCCCAGACCCCTACGCGCATAGGATTTAGACCGGCGTGCTGACCTCTCTGTTAGGCCTAGGTAGGGCTGTGACGTGTTGATCTTCCGAGGCCGGGTATGACCCAGGAAAGTGTGCCCGGCCAGAGGGATCGAGCGTGTTGGGTAATGCGGTGCACCCCTGCAGGGAAGTTTATCTATTCGAATAGCCGTGCCCCTCGGTAAAAGGACGACCCGGAGTTGTACCTCGACCTTATGACAACTAGAACCGGATACTTAATAAAACACACCCTTTCAAGTGCCAGATACAACCCGGTGATCGCTCTCTCACAGGGCGACGAGGAGAGGATCGTCGGGTAGGATTTATGCTATGTGATGCTACTTGGCGAACTTACCATCTACTCTCTTCTACATGCTGCAAGATGGAGGCTGCCAGAAGCGTAGTCTTCGACAGGATTAGATATCCCCCCTCTTATTCTGGCTTTCTGCAGTTCAGTCCACTGATATGGCCCTTTACACATATACCCATGCATTTGTAGTGTAGCTCCTTGCTTGCGAGTACTTTGGATGAGTACTCATGGTTGCTTTGCTCCCCCCTTTTTCCCCCTTTCTTTTCTTTCTGGTTGTCACAACCAGATGCTGAAGTTCAGGAGCCAGACGCCACCGTCGACGATGACCCCTACTACTCTGGAGGTGCCTACTACTACGTGCAGGCTGTCGACGACGACCAGGAGTAGTTTAGGAGGATCCCAGGCAGGAGGCCTGCGCCTCTTTCGATATGTATCCCAGTTTATGCTAGCCATCTTATGGCAACTTGTTTAACTTATGTCTGTACTCAGATATTGTTGCTTCCGCTAACTCGTCTATGATCGAGCACTTGTATTCGAGCCCTCGAGGCCCCTGGCTTGTATTATGATGCTTGTATGACTTATTTTACTTTTAGAGTTGTGTTGTGATATCTTCCCGTGAGTCCCTGATCTTGATCGTACACGTTTGCGTGTATGATTAGTGTACGATTGAATCGGGGGCGTCACAGTTACTATCTACTGGGGTTGGAAGGGGTGTAGCTAGTTCTCTGTCCAACCAGGTAGGGGTACAATCTGCGTGAGTCTGGGTTATATGTTGTGGGGCTGGTTCTTGGGCAAGTACAACCGTGGTTCTATCTGCATCGACGGGTAGCACTATCTTTTCTGAAGACCGTGTTTTTACTCCCATAGATACTGCCATCACCCCCTCCAATTCAAATGGCTGATAAACAAGAAAAGTAATTGAATGTACAGACATTGTATGATAGACAAGGTGCAATGGATAGTAGGGAAGAAAATAGGGCATGAAATAATTCACATTTATGTTGTCTAACCAAACAGGATAGCATGACACAATTTCACATATATGATTGCTAACTAAACAGGATAGCATGACACAATTTCACATATATGATGGCTAACTAAACATGACAGAATGACATACTTCAAAATATGATGACTATGTAAACAGGATGACATGATATAACTATACGATGTGTCTATTAAAGTAGTAGGCATGCCATAATTCACATACATGTCGTCGATAGAAACATGATGGCATGATATTTCACGGATAGAATGACATAATTCAAAATATGATGACTATGTAAATGGGATGAGATGATATAACTATATTTTGTCTTTAGAAAATGGTTTGGCATTCCATAATTCAGATACATGCTGTCTATGTAAACATCATGGCATGATATAATTCAAATATATGATTTATATACTAAGCAAGTAAGCAGAGGCAATCGCATATATGTTGTGTAAACTAAGCAGATGGCATTCAATATTGTGTATATGATGTAAAAACTAAGCATTGCAAGACAACATATCCATGATATGAGTAATATAACCCTGCCAAGTTTGAGCATACACCTCAGGGGGGAAATAGGACTGGTCATCTGTCTCTGAATCCTCCTTTGAGGAGCTATCTGTAACCAGCAAGATATCTGCTTCAGCAGGTAGCATTGTCTGCTCTGAAGACCTTGTTTTCACTCCAGATTTTTTCATCACCAATTCAAATGGCTGATGCATAGGAAGAGTAGTTGAATATACAAACATTGTCGACAAATGGAATACATAATACAAAAAAAGGATGGCATGATATAATTCACATATATGATGCTTGGCTAAACAGCATGGCATTGCATAATTCGCATATATAATGCCTTGCAACAAGATAGCATTGCATAATTCATATATATAATGTCTTGCAACAAGATGACATTGCATAATTCACATATATGGTAATTAGACACTACAGGTGGCATTCACACAAAGCATGTCTAAACTAAGCAAATGACATAGCAATGCAAGACACCATATGCACGATATGAGCAATATAACCCTGCCAAGTTAGAGCATGCACCTCGGGGGGGGGGGAATAGGACTGGTCATCTGTCTCTGAATCCTCCTCTGAGGAGCTATCCGTAACCAGCAAGACATGCGCCTCATCAGATAGCATTGTCTGCTCTGAAGACCTTGTTTTCACTCCAGATTTTTCCATGACCGTGTCGAATGGCTGATGCACAGGAAGAGTAATTGAATTTACTAACATTGTTGACAAATTTAATACGTAATAAAAAAAGGATGGCATGATATAATTCACATATAAGATGACTGGCTAACCAGGATGGCATTGCAAAATTCACATATATGATGCCTGGCTAAACAAGATGGCATTGCATGATTCACATATATGATATAGAAACTACAAAGATGGCATTCACACAAAGCATGTCTAAACTAAGCAGATGACATATTTTATGTATAAAGTAAGCAATGCAAGGCACCATATGCATGATATGACCAACATCAGCATGCCAAGTTAGAGCAAAAGACCTCAGGGGGTAAATAGGAGTGGTATGTTCCCTCTGAATCCTCCTGTGAACAGTTATCTTCCTCTTGATTACAGTCTGGAATGGGGGGGTTGCTTTTGCGCCGACCATGGAGCGACGTCTGCATGAAATTTTATTGCCACACAAGGCTCGTCTCTTTTGCTCTACATGTTCAGTTCCATTTTGTACAATAACTAACATGCATAGGAATAAAACATAGTGAGATTATGTAAGGAGTGCATGCAGAAATCCAGAGTGATGGTAGCAACCTGTGGGTAGACCCACAACCAATGATAGTAGGCAGATAATAGCTTCAGTTAAAAAAAACATATAATGGCTCCTTTAATGTTTGTTTCCCACCCAATATGAAAATCATAGTAGACACCCGAGATTAAGCAGATAGTAGACAGATACTATTGATTGTTGCCCCAATATGTACCCCACAACCTTTTAAAAACTCAAGTTTGAGCATTAGTTTGGACCTGACTCAGAGTCTAATCGGTGAACAGGACAATAAAGTAGCATGCCATATTAAGCGATGCATAATGTAAGCAGACACGAAAGAGTGCAACCTCTCTTGCGGACCCGTGTAGTCCTCAAGGTCATTTGCTCAATTGATGATGGTAATGCAGTTGTTGTGGCTGCCGGCGGTAGGGAAGAAGATCCGAGGCGGCAAAAGATAGTCTGGAGGGCGGATCCCTGCTGTGCTGAACCCTTCTTTCCTTGGAGCAGCTGAGCTGGGGTGGACGACAGCACAGCAGGAGCGGCACAAACCACACAAGGTTTTCTTTGACACATATCTGTAACTGAAGTAATTTTGTAAAGGCTTGTTTGAATTGGAGGATTCTAACAATGCAGGGATAGGAAATACACAGGAAATAGGATAGGAATGCACGTGCAAAACAGAGAATTTAAAAACACAGGATTTCTGTCAATCTGGGTGTTTGGTTCACAAGAATTGGAAGATCACAGGAATGCAAAGCATGGTGAAATTAAGTCAAACCACAAGAAAATGTACAGTTATAATGTTATTATGCTACTATCTCCTAGTCTTGTCCTTCATGAATAGGAATTTGAAAAGGAGGCCAAGTGGATATTAAAATTCCTGCGGTTTTTCTTTGAAGGAGACACTAAAGGAACAAATCATACAGTTTTCCTTTGCTCCATTCCTTTGAACCAAATGCATGAATAGTAGTACCATAGGAAACTTTCCAAACCCTATGTTTTTTCTTCTCTTTTCCTTTCAAGCAGTGTCGATTCTATAGGCAGGCTTGAACAGGCAAAAGCCTACACTCCATAAATGTTTTTGTGCTACTTCTACTACTTTGGACCCAGGCCACTGCCCTACTAGTTGAACTCCCAGGCCCATCTACAAATGCACAGCTCAAACGCGCAGAAATAAATAATGATGGCTTTCGAGAGAGTCCATCACGGATAGCTAAGTTGCCTGGTACGTCACTGCTTGTCATATAGTAGGAGAAACTAATCGTATTTCACGTTACTACACGATCTCAGTGGACAATATATATAGCATGCAGAGTAAAAAAGCGATGCAAGAAGTGTACAACCTCTTTGGCGAAGCCATGTAGATCTCAGCATCATTGGGTTGGTCGCTGAGGATGCTGCGACTGATGTGGCTGTCGAAGGAGGGGAAGAAGATCTTAGGCGTCTGGAGATGGAGCCAAGCGTACTGTTCTGCTGTGATGGAGGGTTTCGTCGTTGGAGCAGCTCCGGTGAGTTGTACGATGACGAGGCTGAAGCAGGACAAGAGAGACATCGTAAACCTGAGAGGAATTCTAATACCATCTCCAATAGATGATGTAAAATACATAACCACAAAGTGCTAGATGTAAAATACATTAGCCGCTCATCTCTGAATTAACTATCAAAACTGAATTTAACTGTTGAAACTGAATTTTACTGTCGAAACTGAATTTTGCTGTCAAAACTGAATGCACTAGTAGCAGAAAAGCAGTGCACTAATAGTTTTGCCCCCTTGAGCACTAGTGGCAGAGTTGCATTGATCTAAATCGGTAGCCGCTCCGGCATGGAACGTAGTACCAGAGAGCAGCCGGGGCAACTGGTCATGCAGCAGCAGCAGCGCCCAGAGCAGCAGCTCGCGCGAGAGCCGGGGCAGCTGGTCGTGTAGCAGCATCTCGGGTAGCAGCAGCAGTAGCTCGAGCGACAGCCGGAGCTGTTGCTCGTGCAGCAGCAGCGCGAGCAAGAGTAGAGCAGCAGCGCAAGCAAGAGCAAAAGCAACAGCGCAAGCAAGAGCAAGAGCAGACCAGGTAGGGGACCGAGAGCAAGAGTAGAGCAGCAGCACGAGCGAGATCCGAAGCAGCAGCAGCAGCAGTGCCTGCGAGACCAGAGCAACAGTAGCAGCTCCTACTGATGTCGATGTCGCCGCCGAGGGAGAGAGGCCGTGGAGGAAGTGGCTGGCGACGCCGTCGTAGATGGAGCCGCACCATGGCGGCTCGGGACCGAGCGCCGGCAGCACCATGAGATCAAATCAAGAACAAAATGCAGCGATTAGTGTAGAACCTCTTTGGTGGCACCGATTAGGCCTCAGCTTCATCCGAGGAATCGGTGATGGTGCTGCTCTTCCGGTGGTGCAGGTGAAGATGGCGGTGTGAGAATGGAGGTGGCGTGATAGACGAGGTGAACGTCGGGGCATCTCCTTGGAGGTGGAGGACGGGGTGGATGAACTGGCGGGACGATGAGATGGATGACGGATCCTCATCCAGTGCGTTGGATGAGGGACATCGAGCTGTTGCGGTGGACGATGTCGTCGGGGAAGAGGCTCCGGCTGGGTGGTGGACGGAGGAGGGTGTGGGGCTTTGCGGGTTTTCGCGGGCTCAGTGTACGAATGGGGGGGAGGGGAGGGGAGGGGAGGGGAGGAGGGAACCATGGCTTAGAGACGCGCTTGTCCGAAATGTGGGGTAAGTTACGAAAGTACCCCCACCGATTTGAACTAGGCGGTTCTTTCGGTTCAAGGGTATCACGGGAATTTCGCGTGTCGGGATTTCGCAGGAGGTAGGAGTTTTCGCGTGCGTTGTAATTTTGGGATAGCAAGGCATGGGTTGAGATGGAGGGAGTTTTCGGAGCACAACGAGACAATGTGATATCTTAAAATTTCGGGATAACAAGGCGCGGGTTGAAGAGGCGGGAGTTTCGCAGCACGATAGACAGAGATGCTAGCTGGAAATTTTGGCATAACAAGGCGCGGCTTGAAATTTGGGGAGAACAAGCTTAACGTGTACAAAAAAACAAAAACAATTCGCACCCCACTAGAGAGAGCCATGTCCCGTTTTACTATATTATTACTAGAAATGCCATTCAAAAACAGCAACAAAAAAATAAAAAAATCGGACAACAAGCTTAATGTGTACAGTACCCAAATCAATTTGCACTTCCCTCAACAATAAAAAAACATTTCCTATTGTCTAGCATATGGACTAAATTTGAGTACATTTTCCCTGTATGAATGGGATTGTACTCGGGTTAGTTATACAACCATCTAAATATTATCTTCACAACACATGACATGAATATGAGAGTAGTAAATTCCCATATAAATATGAACTACATGTACATACGATCTCGAATTCAAATATATGTATCCATTTTATGTTGAATTCAAATCATAGTACATGTATGCTCTAACTAGATGTTCGGAATCTAAACTATGTATGATACTATGTACAATGTGTTTAACACGCACAACACACACACACACGCACACGCACACACACACACACACACACACACCATTTAGATATGTGCTGCGAAAGCCACCCATCATCTCCAATTTGAATAGTGTGTCCATGCATGGATGCAATGTCGCCAAATGATGCCTGCCATCAGTATCTCAAATTCAAATCAGTTTGACCTTGTCCAATGTGTATACAGTATAGCACGCTCGTTTCAAATCCACATCACGCATATCTCAATTATATTCATGCATGCATGGGTTTCAAACATCGTGATCTCTTATTCAAATATTTGAATTCAACTTTACATTGATTATGACCTCACCAAGTCTTTTACACCCACACAGTTGTCTTCTCTTTATAGGTGTACCACTTACTTTCTGTCGTGCATGCATGCACACACACTACCACTCGGCATTATCCATCGCACACACGCAATCTTTTTCTTCAGGTCGGTCTCCCATACATGCACACACACACACACCTCCCCCTCTTGATCACTTTGGCCATTCTTTATCTCTCACATGCATGCACAATGATCGATGTTCCTCTATATGTGTATATATATAGTTAGGTCTTTCCCAGTTTTCCACACAAACCGATCGATCTATATCTCTAGTCAGGTCTCACCCTGCTCTTTCCCACATACACATCGATCAAATCTACCTCTCTATATAGGACTACACAGCTAATACATACACATTATCTATCCATCGTCTCCCACTCATCATCTATGCCTTTCGCTTCATCTCTCAGACGCGCGCACAGTAGCGAAGACAGGGGCAACAAGGGCCCTGACCCCCCTAACATCACTGTATTGAGGCTAATATGAATGTGATCAGTATATCAATTGCTGGTAAAATGGTTTAAGTTGCTGAATTGGCCCTCCCCATAAAGGACTAGCAATGCTTGGCCCCCCTAGCTCATTTAATTTTCATGGCTCCGCCACTTCGTGCAACCGCGCACGTTCTCGCCCCCTCTCTTTAAATATCGATATCGCACTTGTGCACTCCTTCCCAGTCTCCCTCCATTTGGCCCCTCGCACCATCTTCCAGCACCCCCCATATCCCAGTGCTTCTACGCTCGTAGAGTTCTTCCCTCTATCTGTCTCTATCGATATCTCACGCGGTCGACCCCTCCCCTCCCTTCTCGTATATCCCCCCGGCCCCATGCACATACATGTATGTATATAGACCTCTCCTTCACACAAATTGCATTGACACGTATTCCCTCACCATATCTCAGTATCTCTCACATACACGGACTATCGTGTACGAAATAGAAGAGGTGCACACACGCACTCGTTCCCACATACAAACGCGCGGGTGCAAGGTGGAGCACGTTTGTACAAAAAATGAGCGTGTAGAAAGGCTTTAGACGATGTGCCACTAGTCTATATATCTATATCTATACCCCTATACAGTGTGCGAATAACTTTGAAAGATGGTCGTTGGATGAAGCCAATCCGACGGTGCAGAGATGGAAAATCCGAGCACTACCGGCCGTTGGATATCATCTACATTCCACCAGATTCTGCCACATGTACAATCTAGAATACTCCATGGTTGAACTTAAGCATAATGCAGAAACCTCAAAACACAAGCACTTCTCCTTTGTTCTAGAATCTTCCGTATCATAATTGCCCAATTTTTTTTTCTAGATGAATTGCCATTATTTGTTTTTACTTTATGCTTTACAACGCATAATTCCATGAATCTTAAAATAGATTAACTTTTTTATAAAAACTATTTGGTTTTGAATGGGATGAACTATAAGAGTTAAACGAACATCTACATCATGCATATATGACTCAAAGCTTACATGCTACAGTGTGGTGTTTATTCATAATTTGGTTGCTAAATATCATGCGTGCAATGCACGTGTACCTTACTAGTACTTCCAGTATGTGCAAAACACATAAAATTAGAATTCCAATGGCACGCTACACAGTGTCTCTCCCTTTTTCAGTTAATATATTATGATTAAAATGATGTGGGGGCATCCATGAAGCCATGTGGCACATGTGGAGGCGTTGTCGCGGCCTTCTTGTGTGGATTGATCGCAGTGACGTGTTGCTGGTTCCAGAAGAATGTACTCGTCCTCTCTCACGCACACTAGCAGTACGTGCATGAAGCGAAGATGTGCACGCACTCATTCCCTCGCACGAACACGCGGGTACATGGTGGGACGGATTTTTGTACGAAGATCCACCCCATGTGATAATTTGACGCGTGCAAAGTCGTTCACTTAATTGATGGTCAATTAATACAGCGCATGCAAATTGAGTGGACGTGAGGGAGGAAGTAGTTGAGAATGACATTACTACTCCACTGCGTGCATGCGAGTAGTTAAATCATGGGTTGCTACTTCCATTGATCTCCTTCGTATTTTGTGCCAATTTTTGACCATATTTTTAAGTAACATAATATTTATGCATGTCATAAAAAGTAATATCATCAAAAACTATGTTCAAATGCGATTCCAATGATATAATTTTTTGTTACATGCATTAACATTTTCTTAGTTAAATTTTTGGTCAAAAATTGGCACAAAATAAAAAGGGGGCCAATAAACCAGGACGCAGGCAGCATGATCAATTTTTGCCTGGGCTACTGTTGGTGGCCTTTGTATTTAAATATGGACGGAGTGGAGTAGTACTATCTTTATCTTAGCCTCGTAGGGCTCTCCCAGTGCCTAGGCTCGCCTCCCCGCCTCGCCCACCGGATCCCGCCATGGATAATCCCTTAGATCCCAGGATCCCGCGGGCTACCCTCTCACTGCGGCCCGCAGCACTGCCACCTTTGAGCGAAACCCACATGTGTTTTAGAGGGGATCCATTGCTCTGGAATCACAGATCAGTGGCGCCAGAGGACATGCCTGGGCTGCGTTTCAGGTGGTGGGCAGCAAGGGCAAATCGAATCGAGGAAGCGTCGCATCGATTGGAGACAAGTTCGAAGGAGCTACACCTGGCGAAGCACAAGGTGGAGGCGCAAGTCGATCACAGGGGAGAGATGATGAGGGATGTCAGCATCTGGCAGCGTCATGTTGATTTCGAGCTGGGGCTAATGGCAGAGATCATATTCACGGAGTCGACTGCGGAGGAACGAACACGCATGCCTGCGGAATGGCATGAGCAGCCGGTGCAACTGTTCAAATGGGCGGTAGGAGAAGCCAAATCACGGGACCAGCTGTGGCGGCGCCGTTGGGCATGCATCATAGGCGAGGTGAGCTGCCCTCCTTCCCCGCCAGTGATGCAGTGACCTACTCGGTTGCTGCTGCAGTGAACTTGCGGCGCCATGGTGGTTTGCAACCATGACAATCACTCCATCTATATGTATTGTATTTCTGTGAAAATACTTGGTCGTTTGGAAAAAGATGGTAATTATTTATCACGAGTTTTTGAATGCTTGGTCCTGACAATCACCCGATAGCCACAAGTCTCCATCGCGTAATACTTGACGGTCGGTTGCACCAACAGACGGTCGGTCGGACCCGCGTCTCACCGAAAGGACACACATCGGCTTGGTCTGACATGTACGACCAGGTACATCACTGACATGTGCGACCGCATTTGAGCAGTACTTGAAATTTGTGTTCAAGGAAACTCATCGGGAGCCGTTTCGGGCTTCGAAACCAAAACCATCAATAAATCTTTAGCTTGTTCCCATCACATTCAAAAGTAGTACTAGTAGAACTACTACCATGCTATAATCAAGTGCAAACCTATTCACACCTATTAAACTTGAACGTGTTCCCACTATGCAGGTTTTAGTACTAGTACTAGTACTAGGTTATAAAAAGGGGGACTACCTAGCCGAAAATTACTCTACCTTCCTCCTCATAAGTCTTTCTTGTTCGTCCTTCCCTGCCATGACTGGTGTGCAGAGCTCTAGGTCGAGAACTGCTAGTAAGAAGGGAGCGGTGACCAAGGCCGCGGAAAAAAAAAGAGGGCTCGCCGCCTCGCGGGGGGCTCGAAAGATCTCTCACGGGCAGGCAAGAGCTCCCAGGAGCACCCTAGCTGTGGAGGCGAACATGCCGAGCTGGCGGTGCTGGAGTCATTATCCCTCGACAACATGCCCGCTCAGCTCAATAAGTAGAAGGAGTTGACCGACGGCTTGCTGAAGCTGCTGAAGGAGAGCCTCGACGACATGCTCGCTGATCTCAATTACCAGGAGGAGTTGACCGCTGGCTTGGTGAAGCTGCTGAAGGAGAGCATTGCCTCGGGTAAGGAGGCGACCGGCGAAATCCTGCAACTTCAGGAGGATAAGGCGAAGCTCCGCCACGAGCTCGACCTGCTGAAGGAGGAGAACGCCGGCTGGAAGAAGCTGCATGAGAAGAGTAGTTCCTCGGTGAAGATGCTGCACGCCCTCGTCATCAAACAGAAGGAGGAGTTGGCGAAGCTCCGCATCGAGCACCCGACTGCTGTCAAGGTACGTAATGCGGCGGTGCAAGTGTTGACAAACGCTCGCGTTGAGAAATCCCGCGTCATGGATAGAATGAAGAAGATGGCGGAGGAGACGAGCGAGGAGATGAAGGTTGTGGAGGCGATGAAGAAGCAGTTAGGACTCCGCGGTTAACTCTTCATGAAGTAGATAGCATCGCCCCAGACTTGTGTCTGCGTCTTCCTTCCTTTTTTGGGGGGTAATTTTCCTTCTTCTTTTGCTCCTGTGTTTCTTCTTTTGCTTCGGGTGTTTCGCTGCATGTGTCACGTTCTCTACGAGGCACGAATAGAACAATGCTAATGATGAGCGGCGCCGTGGGATCGATTATTAGCAAATTAGATCATTTTTTATCGCCATATCGCACTGGGCTGTCGTGTTTCGCGCTCCTCCGTCGTACTAGTACTCAAGTGGAAAACTTGAGTATACCGCATGGTTCTTTGCTCCTCCTCAGGTCGTCGGCAACATTTATACGAGCAGTCAAATCACAAGGCCCCACGTTCCAGCAGTAATGAGCCATCAAATCACAAAGGCCCTTGCCTCTCATGAAACTGACCAAGCGAGACTGCCCCGCCATCGATACTACTACTGTACAAATTTCATCTTGTTACTTTTGCTCCTTCATGCTTTGGGTAAACTTCTCTCATTTAAGTTTTTTTTTAAATTACTTATCTCATTTAAGCGTTTTGCGTATGTGCCATGCTTAGAGCGTGGTTATACTATAGCCAATATGATGTTGGCCATATCATATATAGTATGTATATAATGTGAAGAAACGAGTGGTAGTACTACCAACTACAAGATGAACTGTAAGAAATACTAGTATGTACGTACTGAAGAGTTAAAGTAATGAGAAGGAACATAACATAGTTCTGCTGGGGGCTCAGCACAACACACCCCTCAAATAAAACTGAGCACCCTGAAATTAAACTAAGCAACTAATCCAGTAGACACTGCATTAGAACCACCATGAGCAACTACACTGCCACCTTACTCGGACTCCTCGTCCACGTGCTCGACTTCGTCCTTGTCCCTCTTCCTCTTGGCCGATACTTCTTTGCTTGAACCAAACACTTGGCTCTCGCTCTTCATCCAACCCTTGTAGATATTGAAACAAAGGTAGGCATCCATTGCAGCATACCAGATGTGGTCTCTATCTAGTACATTCCACTTCCATGCAAGATGAAACTTGGGCGGAGGTTTCGTCAGTTTACCGTACGAAGGATCAACCATGGCTCCTGCCAGGGTCAGCATTGAAGGCTGATGGGAGGACACCAGCCCATTCTTCTGGAGGTAGAAGGGCTGGCCTACAACGAGGCCTATCCGATCCAGGACTCTTCTATCATTCGTAAAGTCTACAGTAACGAATTTGACTTTGCCGCCAGCGAGGAAGTTCTTAAAATCCTCGCACTGAATGTCGGCATGGCATATGTGGTAGACCAAGCACAAGTTATGCACGCAAACCTGGATCATGACGGGCTTCTTCCTCTCTTCCTCCTTTAGATTCTTCTCTTTTCCCAGGACTGTGGTGTACTCAACGTCTAGCCCAGCGACCCACTCATCACCATTTGACTTTTCGAACATGCGTCTGAAGTGAGCAAGGCATCCTTTCACTGTCGTGGAAGAACGGGTGTAGATGACATCGAACTCATCAACGGTGATGGTTCTAACCTTGTACTCACCGCCGATCATGGAGATTTGGGACGCCATGGATTTGGGAGGAGGGTTAGGATTAGTGGAACTGCTATAATGTGAAAGGACAGGACGACTAGGAGCGAACTGCCGTAATGTTAAAGGACGGCCGGGGACGAGTAGGAGCAAACTGCTAGCGGTTTTTTGATTGTAAAAATGCTGAGTGCGGCGTGCGAATGGCAGGGTAGTGGCTTGCCCGGTGGATAAATGGCTTCATGCATAGTACTATGGGGCCCAATTAGATGTCATGTCTACTAGACGCCCAATTAAATGTCTTCATGCATCTGCGTGTTTGCATGTCAAGCATCGGGAAAATTACAGGTGATATGAAGCTTTCCATGCTCCCATGATACGGGCTTTCGAGAGCCCTTCGATCTGAGATCGAACGGTTGCATGGCGTGATTCTAGACCTATGGGTGAATATCCTATCCTGGAGGGTTATTCTACAAATTTTCAGCAACTTAGCATGCGACCGTTCGATCTCAGATCCAAGGGCTGTCAGCAGCCCGTATCATGGTTGCGCCTACCACGACCGTCACCTCGCTCGCGCGGTCGCGCCCTTGGAGATTTCAGACGGCTATAAATGAGCTTTTTTTCTACAATACTTCACATGCATGAAACTACTTCCTCCGTCCAGGTGCGTTAGAGCATGGTTAATAATACAGCCAACGGTCGGCTATAAGGAGTTGCCATGTCATCTAGAGCCAAGCTCATAGTCGGCATGTATAATAGTAAATTTTAAATGTGTACTACTTTATTAATAGTTGGCCCACCTTACATCATCACAAAGTGTCTTGGGTCTTGTGTTGCAGCTGGCTACTAACCAAGAGCCTGCTTCTCTTCTCTATCCTCTTCTCTCTCCTCCAACTAAGCAAAGATATAATATTCTATTTCTTATAGCCTGCTTATATCACCTTATTGTACTTGCTCTTAGGCTATCTGATGTTGGCATGTCACCTGTATACGATGGAGGGGATCATGGGAGACTCACCCCGGTCGTAGTGCCGCAGTAATAATGATAATGGCAAGTCAAATCACAGGGCCTCACATGTCCAACAGTAACAAGCCGTCAAATCACACAGCCCTACGTTTGAAGCAGTCTACTCCCTCATCTTCTCGCCTCTCTGTCAAACCGACTAGGAGGAACTGCCCCGCCTACCGCGCGGGAAAAGCCCCGCCCTTGACTTTTAAATATAATTTTGTATCCATGGATTACGCCATGGAGCAAAGCCTGAAGAAAAACGGCGGTACACATGTATACATCACGCCCATCATGTTCGCGTCGCACCCCAGACGGTCGATCGGTCTGGCACGCCGCTCATCGAATGGAATGAGCATCATATTGTGTTTGCACACACATGTGGGACCGCAATTGAGAACCGACCATAGGCACCACCGTCCCCGTCCCCGCAAGTCGGCTGAGTTAATAGAAGAGAGAGACGAGCGATAGTACTGGAGCAGTGATGTACACACGTCGGTGCCTAGACGATCCCTGCACGACACAGGAGATTAGTTCATGCAGGCTGTGTTGTACAGGGCTGTAGTTCTGATGAGAAATCTAAAAAAAAGGTTTCTTGTCATCTCGCAATAATAGTTGTCATGTAGTTCGGATCACTACGAGGGTTAAACAGCGACAATTGTGTTCCTCCAAGGTGCTGGTCATTGGGGGCACATGCACTCGGCTACCATCTAGGTCAAGTCGGCTATGTTAACTAACTTTCTACGAGTTTGTCTTTGATCCTCGTCTAGTTTGTCCATCGGGATTCATGTTTTCTCCTTGGGGCAGTGAGGTTATGGTTTCTTGTCATGTGGCATTTTTTTGTGTTATATGTTAATCCGGTGCTTCAGATCAAAATGACGACAAATGCACCTCCGAGGCACGTGCATGAAGACTTCTCGACAGTCATTGATGAGGTCAAGCCGGCTTCGGTAGAAAAAAGAAAACTAGTACACTATATAGGAAGGAGCCTTCGCGCTTGCTTGCTAGTGTTGCTCTCTTCAAACTCTCTCGTCCTCTCCAGATCTAAACACGATAGCGGTGGCCACACTCTCTCTCTCTCTCTGCTCACCGCTGGTCACAGATCCGGGCGGATCCCCTCCACCGGGGAAGGTGAGAAGGTGTATCATTCACGCGGTCGTCCTCAACGACGGGTCTTACCCACTGCCGGCGCGTCCCGATCAGCGTGACTTGTCGTTCTCTCCCACGCAGCACCGGCTAGGGAGGGCTTCCGACCCCTTCTTCCTCGCTGTCGTAGTGTGGGCAGATCCGGCCTCCCGCCGCCCACCTAGCGACATCCCGGCAACCCTCAGGTATAACTTCCTTCGAAACCGGCCTTGATCTACTGACCCAGCTCCTCACGTTGCTGCATTTGTATCTTTTACAATTTCTCAGGCCTCCTCGTAGATAGGATCGATCGGCTATTCAAAAGCCACCTAAATTTTTACTGTTAAGAGGTAAAACTGCTTCATGCAGTCGAATCTAGTACTACTTGGTTTAAACAGGGAAGAAAGTGGGTGGGGGTTGGGCGAAGATTTGTTACCTGAATCTAGGACTTGGTCGAAAGAGGAAATAATGGGGGTGAAAAGTAGCAGAGACTGGCTATCCAACTGGTCTCTTGGTCTAATAGGGAAATAAAGGGAAACATAGTACAAACTCGATATAAACCGATCAATTGGTTGAAAAAGGAAAGAAAGTGAGGACTGGGGGACAAGTCAACAGAGTATGTCCAGCACTAGATTTGCTAGCTTCACACAATATAAGGTGGCTATACCGAACAAAAATGGGACCAACCCAGATATCCTGTTTGGATATTTGTTGCCCCGAGCCCCTCTTATGTAATGCCACTGGTAAAATGTAGCAGTCCCACTGTTAAAGTAAGGACACGTTAAACCAATGTTTTTTTCAATGTAACGCCTCCAGTAATATGAATCAATGGCACTGTTTTTCATGTCCTGCTAAATTTCCCATTAAGATAAGTTGCTTCTTTTCGTTAGAAATGCAACTGTCCTGGTCCGCCTACTCTCCCATGCCCAAATACCAACTCTTTAGCAGCTGTTAATGTAATGTTGCTGGTAAAATGAAGCAAAGGCACCATTAAAGTAATGTCGTATTTAACGATTGTCATAGTTAATCCTAATGCCCACACTAATATCTAGCAATGCTGCTGCTTTAGAAAATGCTACTGTCCTTGTAGGATCGCCATTTAGATAAGGAACATGCTTCTTTTCATTTGATGTATGTTTCATCACTTATTAGTCACCCTCCTTTCCACCTTTTTGTCCAAACAGAGATATACATTTCACGCTTGATCTTAGTTGAACTGCACAAAATGATATCCAAATTATAGTTGAACATTCCACGAGCTTCATGACCAACCTTGATGTTGCTCAATTTTATTGCAACTAATGAAGAAGAACCTGCTAGCTCATGGGATCAAGTACTTGCTAACTGCATGATGCAAACATTACTTCATTTTAGGTGAACTACACAAAAAGGTCCCATGAATTGAATCATCCATGTTCGTGACTGGTGTCATCCCTTCTATGATGGCGTTGACTGTAGATATGGTTCCCATCACGAGGTATGTTCCTTTTTGGTCTGATCATTTGCCAAAGATCATGCATGTTGACTCTGCTCTTGTGCTACTGTTTCGGCACTGCCATGATAAAGCAGTAATGTTATTATTTTGCACCTTAATCTAGTGGCACTATTAATTTGAGGCAATGTTTTGGCATCGCTAGTGCCACTAATTTTTTTATATCAAAAGAGGGGGTTTCCTCCGATTTCATTAAAGAAACCCAACCATAGAGAACCATTATCTGACAACATCTCAGTGTAAGTGGGCAGTTATGCAACTACTACTAGAACAGACTGAGTACTAGCAGGAGACAAGTTCGCCACATAAGCTAGGAAGGTAGGGGGACGCAGCCCCAGCTCGGCCAAGATTGGATTACAACCCAAAAGCTACCACAGAAACATCAGGGGGGAAGATAGGGACTGAAAGAGCCAGCTTCAGCATCCCAGTCTAAGCACTCCCGGCCTCCATCCTTACAACACACGGTACACCTTGCTTGCCACCTGCTCGACCCTAGTGCCACTGATAAAATGAAGTAATAATATAGTTAAAATAGACCTAGTGTCCTCTCTATCATTTCATTTCCAATGTAGATAAAGAAAGTGCATCTCTTTGTTAGTATATGTTTCATCAATTAGTCCCATTGTTAATGTTTAAGTGTTTCTGCAAACTGGGGTGCTTAATTTTAGTTGATCTGCACAAAAATAGAGATTGGATTGTCTCAAGGCCCCTCCTTGTACTACCGCGGTACACTAATGTTCATCACTGGCAGAAGGTGTATTGGGGAGAATTGGGTCGATTTCCAGTATGAGGCATACCGTATGAGGTGTCGCAGGGCCCATCTTGCCCTTGCAGCATGGCATACTGTGATACTATCGCAAAATTGTCCCATTAAGAAAATGAAGTTTCTTCTATTTATTAGTGTATGCTTCATCAACTAGTGCCACTATAATGTAATCACACTTTTTCATTATCTGTGCAAACAGGGTTATTCAGCTGCATTTTGGTGGAACTGCACAAATGTATGGATGGAACCGGCATATATGCAGAGTGCGAGGTGCCAAGTAAAAATTACCGACACCAACCATGCTCCATCTAAGAATTGGCATCCACCACCGGTGGGATGGGTGGCGCTCTCTATGGACGGATCTTTCTCGGTAGCAAATCCTCTAATCAAATACTAGTAGCTTATATTGGCACTTTTCTAGGGAGTACTCTTTTCTGAAAGAAGCACCAATTGATTTTTCTTTGGTTGTACACATTGTCACAACTTTGTTTTTGGCCAAGAGCTATTTTAGGGTGATTGGCGTAGTACTCAGAGACTCGGAGTACTAACCAGTACTTACACATATGATTTTCATTAGCCGTCACACTGATTGTAAGTATGAGCAGATGGAAGATTAGGCTAGTACGAAGCTTACCTTAAACCCTACCGCCGCCGTTGAAACGAGGTGAGCGGCGAGCGAATCGTGGAGAACGGCGGGGAAGCAACGTCGCGCCATCCGGCCTCCTCTTGCGGTGGGAGAACGAATACTCCTGTGGCTCCAGCTGGCACTGCACCCTCATGAGTGGCACACCATACTCGATCGATTCGTTATCCTCTGGATGCTCGACCTTCGACCTGTACGCCTACCATCTCCGCCTGACTTTCGCCTCGGGTGAATCTGTCTGCTCCATCGCCCAGAGGAGATACTCGATGAACTCGAAGGACTGCGGTGTGACTGCCGCCGGGGAGTACATCGCCGCCGTCTCTCTCTTTCGCATACATTGCCACATGGCCCTCACCGTCCTCGAAATCTCCCACTTGTTGTCAAACCAAGTAAGGATCTCCTTCAACCTGGCTAACTTCACCTGGTCGCCGCCGGCGATCTGCCCGATTTGCTATTGCATCCTCTCCATAGATGTCCTTCTGAGAGGTTCGGTGCTAGCTTTGGAAGATGGGAGGAGAGACGGTGGTCTTTCAATGGAGAAGAGGGAGAGGCGAGACAGTGGTTTTGCAATGGAGAAGATGGAGAGGAGAGGGGGTGGTTTTGCAATGGAGAAGTGGGAGAGGCGAGACGGTGGTTTTGGAATGGAGAAGATGGAGAGGAGAGGGGGTGGTTTTGTAATGGAGAAGAGGGAGAGGAGCGTGCGACAGTGATTTACAAGATTGGACGAGAGGGCCGGCGCGTTGTGACTGGATCAAAATCAAAATCAATTTACCCTTCAATTAAGAAAGTGGCCCCACATTAACCAGTCTCCCTTGTATTCTGGGACATATTTGACGATGATTTTAACAAATAAAATATATGTTATACATTGCAAAAATAATATAATTTGAAAGTACATTCAGATACGAACCAAACGATACAATTTTTTATGACATGCATTCACATTTTGCTTGTCAAATAGAGTACATAGTCAAACTTTGACCCAAAATATGCAAAAAAAAATACTTCCAAGACCAGCGCCACTGCTCTCCTCTTAAACCACCGCCACTCCTCTCCTATCCCAATCCAAAACCAGCGCCGCTCCTCTCCTCTTCCATTTCAAATCCACCGCTGCTCCTCTCCTGTTCCAATCCAAAACCAGCGCCGCTCCTCTCCTCTTCCGTTTCAAAACCACCGCCGCTCCTCTCCTGTTCTAATCCAAAACCAGCGCCGCTCCTCTCCTCTTCCATTCAAAAACCACCACCGGCGAGTGAAGGTGCTGTGGAGAAGTAGATCGATGGAGGAGTACAACCGATACATGTGGCTCGCAGGTGGCGACCCTGTGAAGCTAGCTAGGATGTTGGAGATACGGTCTTGGTTTGACAACCAGGAGCAATTAGCCGCGACGGCGACAGCGATGGCCAAATATCTGGAAAAGAGCGAAAAGGGGGCGATACACCGGGAGGGAGTTGCGCGGGAGTACAAAGAGCTCCTCCTCTGGGCCATGAAGCAAATAGATTCACCGGATCCAATCGTGAGGCTGCGGTGGTGGGAGTATCGATCCAAGATGGAGCATCCACCCGAGATTGAAGGATCGAGCATCTACACAGTGTCGTTTGTGAGGGTGCCGTGGCAGAGCAAGCTGGTGGAGTCTTCGTCGACCGAACCCAGCTGCAAGAGGAGAAAAATAGTTGGCACGATGACACTTCCCTGCCATCCTCTCCCTCGCCGTTCACCCCGTCCCACGGGGCGGCTGTCTGCCGCCGAGGAATCGGATGGGACTCCCCCCCCCCACCCCCCCAAAATAGTCTGAGGAGGAACTTAAGGTTGTCAATATTTGCAGGTTGTGAATTGTATTTTGTGTTGTATATTTTGAGAGTACTTTCAGATATGAATGTCTTTTGAATTTCAGATTTGCAGTATTGAGCATATGAAATATTTTAGGAATTCTAGTGATCTATTTTTAGCACTTTAAAAAATGTAGTTTCATATAAAAGTGCAGACAATGTGATTCTCAGAGAAGAAACTGCAAGTTTCAGTTTCAGATAAGAAACTGCAAGTTTCAGAGGCAGAGCATTTATATTAACACGCCCTTTTCAAATAGGGATAACATCATGTTGGAAGTTTATTCATGGTCAAAAATGGAACTAACAGCCAGTTAACATCATGCTGATCAACATTCATGCATAGCACATCTTCATATGATGCACAGTCAAAAATATATGCTATTTTCAAAATGCCCACACAATGTTGAGTGTGCGAAAGACAGAAACCGAGGGACGAAGTTTTGGCAAGTGTTGGAGGTGGTGTGCGTAGACGACAATGGGCACCCACATGTCAGACGCAGAGGCAAAAATTTGTGGATATTTTCACTGCATCTGGTGGAATCGAACCCGGGCGGAGCAGCTGTTGGGGAGTGGAACTTGGCCACTAGGATACTCCAATACTTTTGCTAGAAATTAGGCACAACATCTATCACTACTGTAGCACGTCTTCCCCGACTCCGGTGCGTTCTCGTCCGGGGCCTGGAGGTCATCCTCCGCCTGTGTGCGCTCGCCGCGGCGCGGCTGTCTGCCATTGCGGACATGCTCAACAACCAAGAGGAATCTGGAGAGGACTGTACGTGGAGAGGCAGACAGTCGGGACCCACCAGGTCCATGGCCGTACGCAAGCAAGTGCCTCATTGAAAAAATATATACTTCCTCCTAATGCTATACTGATGTTGGGGGCTACGGGTTTGTCAACGTAGTTACTAAAGGAGATAAATTTACAATGAAGCTAGTCATCAGGGAGGTGGCAGGTATCATTTATTATCAGTGGGCCAACAAGTATCAGCTGGGTTGTGGGCTGCCCAGTCTAGGCTTTCTTTTTTAACATGTGCAGCCCACTACATGCCGGTTTGTATTTTTTTGAGGGCCGTCATGTATCGACCGGCCTATGAACCTCCCATCCTAGGTTTTATTTTTCTTAAACATCCGCAGCCCAACTTATGTATTTTTTTGAAGAAAACGCAGAGGTCTGTTCTATTTTTCGATATAAGAATAGGAACGCCAGGTCCAACTTATGTTTCCCTTCTAACTATATTATATATATTTATATTATTTTATATGTTATTATATATTATTATTATTATCATCATATATTTAACAGATACTTACATATATAAGAAAAAAATATCCCACGTATTACGAACTTATAAAAATAAATGTTTAACAATAAAATTCTGGTTTTTTTACATTAAGGTCAACGAAAATCCAGGTGATTGTGTACAAAAGCTTGGTAAGATTTAAGGACCAATGTAAATAAAGCACTTATTATTTAAATATATTTATAACAAAATGCTCAGCCCTTGTTTATTTTTTGATAACATTGCTGTGCCCAACCCAACATTATAATTAGAACCGGCCCAGCAAAATCGTGTATTTCGAGAAAGTGCAAATGGGCTGTAATTTTTTAGGAAAAAATAAATGGGCCGCATGGACGCTATATTATTTGTTCACCCAGCCCAGCAAATTCATGTTTTTCGAGAAAGTGCAAATGGGCTATAATTTTTTAGAAAAAATAAATGGGCCACATGGACGCTACATTATTTGTTCACCCAGCCCAGCAAATGGACTGTAAATTCTAAAAAAATGGGTTGAATATGTGCGACATTTTTGGAGGCTGAAATGTGGGCCAATAGGTGTTGTCAACTTAGTCAACAAATGATTCTGACATCGATAGCCGTTGGATGTAAATCCAACGGCCAACATTCATCATCAATCTCTCGTCTTCTTCCTCCAGTGCCGCCGGCACCACCTGCTCCCGCCTCCAGCTGCTAGCAGCTCTGCTTAGCACGCTTCGCTGTGAAGCGCTACCCCACCGCTGGCCAAGCCATCCCTCCACCCCTCCACACCTCCAGTTATTCTCCGCCGACTGCAGAACCACGTCGCACCGGAACCAGTTAACCCTCGTACACCTCCCCGTCTGCGACTCCACTGCCACGTCTTCCCATCACCAGCTCGTTGCCGTCCGGGGCCTCGCCGTCGTCCTCCGCCTTGGTGCGCTTGGCACGGCATGGTCAACGTGGTCAACAAACGAGAGTCATCGGAAAAGGACTGTACATGGAGAGGCTGACAGTGGGGACGCACCAGGTCCATGGACGCACGCATGCAACCGCCTCCTTATTACACAAAAATAAAATTATTCCTCCCCCTGAAAGCTGGGACCCATCACGTATATCTTCACAAGGAAGGAAGTGCCTCCTTATTCCTGCCCCTGACAGCTGGGACTCACCAACAACATCTGTGCACGCAAGGAAGTGCCTCCTTATTACGGGCAAAAAAAATATGATTCCACCCCTGACCGCTGGGACCCGCCAGCTATATATTCGCACACAAGGAAGTGCCTCCTTCTCCTCCCTTACAGCTGGGACCCACCCGGTCGAAGCGTACGTAGCGTTGTCTGTGTACATACCGGTCGATCGGTCTGTCTACCACGATGAACCGTGGCCGAGTAAGGAGCTGTAGCAGTTCAGGCAGTCCCATCTAAATCCTGTACACATACGACAGCTACTCTGCAAAAAAGACGGCCACGTACGTACATACAGGCATGGTCTCGAACGCGTATAGAGACGACGTCCTGTTCATCGGCAGCCAACACGCTGGGTCGGACGGAGGAAACAGCATCGTGTTCATCAGGAGGCAACCGACTGGGTCGGAGCGCGTCGTGTTCATCGGGAGCCAACCGGCTTGGACGGAACAGCGGGAACGGGTGCTGCGTACCACAAAATGGAGGCCGAAATGGGGTCCTATTCATCGAGAAGAGTCTAGCGTACCGCAAAACGTAGTAAACGGCCTTCTGTTTGAGTGCCTCTGGTCGAAACGGGGTGCTGTTGATCGGGAGGGGTGTGGCGTACCGCAAAACGGAGGAAACGGACTTGTGTTGGAGCGCCTACGGTTGAAACGGGGTCCTGTTCATCGGGAGGGATATGGCGTACCGCAAAGTGGGACTCCACGGGCTATTGTTCATCCACCGTCTACTGCCTCGCTCTAGCCTCCACGGGCTACTGTTCATCCACCGTCGACTTCCTCAGCCTCCACCAGCTACTGTTCATCCACGGGCTACTGTTCATCCATCCTCCACCGGCTACTGTTCAACCAGCCCTCCACGGGGTCCTGTTCATCCAGCCTCCACCGGCTATTGTTCAACCAGCCCTCCACGGGGTCATGTTCATCCACCCTCCACTGGCTACTGTTCAACCAGCCCTCCATGGGGTCCTGTTCATCCACCCCCACCTCCTCGATCGGGGTCCTGTTCATCCAGCGGCAACGGCCTCTACTACCACGGGGTCCTGTTCATCCAACCCCCACCGGGGACTGTTCATCAAGAGGCAGCTTCGATCGGCTTCAGTTAGCAGCAGTAGCGAAGGAATCACTCGGGTTCAGCTAACAGCCAAGGGATCGATCGGGGTTCAGTAACATAGCTAGTGCAATCGCTCGGGTTCAGTTAGAGCCCAACGCCTCTCTCGGGTTCAGTTAGAGCCCAACACCTCACACACATGCGCGTACGTGTACATGAGAGAAACACGCAAACCTCCGTGCATCACTCGGCCCCGGCCACCCACCGTAACCGGGAACTCCCCGATATTTTCCTCGCCCTCGCTTCTACCATGATTTTTTCGGTCATGGACGGCCCAAAGAATGTCATGCAGGTGCGTCCCCGGCCCGCCCAGGACGAAAAGCCCATTTTCTGTCATGATTTTTTCTCATAGAAGTGGGAGCCCACAACATCTATGATGATATGTGGTTTTGTCACAATTATCGTCACAGAAGTGTCATAAGCATGAGAGAAAAAAATTGTTCGGCCCAAAATGTCACGGATGTGTCTTTTTTTGTAGTGTATGGACCCGTAGGTCTATGGTGGACTACTCACGCATCATCAGAGAAGCACCAATGGGGATGATGAACCCCTCCGTGATGGTGTAGATTGGATCTCGTGGTTCTGGAACTTGCGGCAGCTGGAATTGTGTTTCGTCTGCTCCCCTAGGGTTTCTAGAATTTCTGAGGATTTATATAGTGAAGAGGCGGTGGAGGAGACCCCCGTGGGCCCCACAACCAATTAGGGCGCGCCAGGGGCCTCCGGCGAGCCCTGGTGGGTTGTGGTCCCCACAGGCCACCCCCAGGTGCTTCCTTGGCTCGCCAGTTGTCCTCTTGTCCAAAAAAATCTCCAAAAAGTTTCATGGCTTTTGGACTCCGTTTGGTACTGATATTCTGCAAAGTAAAAAACAAGCAAAAAACAGCAACTGGCACTGGACACTATGTCAATAGGTTAGTCCTAAAAAAATGATATAAAGTTGCTATAAAATGATTGTAAAACATCCAAGAATGATAATATAACAGCATGGAACAATCAAAAATTATAGAAACGTTGGAGATGTATCAGCATCTCCAAGCTTAATTCTTGCTCGTCCTCGAGTAGGTAAATGATAAAAATAGAATTTTTGATGCGGAGTGCTGCCTAACATGTTCATCATAGTCTTTTTCTTTTTAGCATGGACATTTGGACTTTTAGATGATTCAAAGCAATAGTCTAGTTTTGACATGAAGACTTCAATACTCAAGCATATTAACAAGGAACCATGTCTTTCAAAATATCAACACTAAAGAAAGTTATCCCTAGCCCATCATGCTCAATCATTGATCCACTCACGAAGCACACTCCAATATTAGCTACATCCAATGCTCAAGTACGATCATAGTGCCCCTTAGTTGGTGCTTTATAAGATAAGATGGAGAGTCAAATAAAAATAAAAATAAAAATTGCATGAAGTAAATAGATAGGCCCTTCACAGAGGGAAGTAGGGATTTGTAGAGGTGCCAGATCTCAAAGCAAAAAAATTGAGAGATAAAAACATTTTGAGAGGCATGCTTTTCCTGTCAACGAAAACGACCGAGAATTCCCAATACTTTCCATGCTAGATATATCATAGGCGGTTCCCAAACATAAAATAAAGTTTATTGCTTTTTCCACCATTCTTTCACACTCCACGGCTAGCCGTATCCACGAGTACCGTCCATACCAACACTTTACAAGGAATTTATTGTTTGACAACATAAAGAATTTTTTTTTCCATTTCGGGACTGGACATCCCTATTACCTCCATACTCGCGTGCAATGACAAGTGAATAAACACTCATCTTGAGAATAACACATCTAGCATGGAAAAATATTGTCCACCCCCTGCCGCATCATGAGCGGTACAGGCACACAAAAAGGAAATTTATTTTGAAATTTAGAGTTGGCACATACAAATTTGCTTACAACGGCACGGAAATACCGCATATAGGTAGGTATGGTGGACTATATGGCAAAACTGGGTTTAAGGATCTTGGATGCACAAGTAGTATTTCTACTTAGTACAAGTGGAGGCTAGCAAAAAGATTGAGAAGCAACCAACCAAGAAACGAAAAATCTCATAAACGAGAATTAAGCATAACTAACACCGAATAATGCACCACAAGTAGGATGTAATTTCATTGCATAACTATTGACTTTCGTGCTTGGATAGGGAATCACAAACCTTAACACCGATATTCTTACTAAAGCATAATTACTCACCAACATGACTCACATATTACTATCATCATATCTCAAAACTATTACAAGGAATCAAGTTTATTTTGTCCAATGATCTTCATGAAAGTTTTTATTATATCCCTCTTGGATATCTATCACATTGGGACTAGTTTCATATATTACCATTGCTTTTGACAAGCTCAAATAAATTTAAGTGAAGAACATGAGCATAAAGATTTTCATCTCTCAAAATAATATAGGTGAAGCATGAGAGAATTTCTTAAAAAAATTACTAACTCTAAAATTATTCTAAGTGAAGCATGAGAGTATTTATCCAAAAATATTAAAGCACACCATGCTCAAAAAGATATAAGTGAAGCACTAGAGCAATTCCATAGCTCAAAAAATTTAAGTGAAGCATATAGAGCAATTCTAACAAATCATAGCATAATTTTGGATCTCTCAAATAGGTGTGTCCAGCAAGGATACTTGTGACAAACTAAAAAGCAAAACAAGCAAAGACTCATATAATACAAGACGCTCCAAGCAAAACTCATGATATGTGACGAATAAAAATATAGCTCCAAGTAAAATACTGATGATCGTTAGAAGAAAGAGGGGATGCCCCGGAAGTCATCCCCAAGCTTAGTTGCTTGGTTCCCTTTGAATATTAACTTGGGGTGCCACAGGCATCCCCAAGCTTAGGCACTTCTACTCCTTATTCCTTCATCCATCGTGATCTCACCCAAAACTTGAAAACTTCAATCACACAAAACTTAACAAAACCTTCGTGAGATTCATTAGTATAAGAAAACCAATCTTTACTTTAAGTACTGCTGCAAACCCATTCATATTTTGTTATTATATTATACCTACTGTATTCTAACTTTATCATGGTTTCTACCCCCCGATAAAATACATAGATTCATCAAAATAAGCACACAATGCAACGAAAACATAATCTGTCAAAAACAGAACAGTCTGTAACGACGCGAATTTTTCCCATACTTTTATAACTCCAAACATTCTAAAAAATTAGGAAAACGTAGGCAATTTTTATATCAATCTTTGTAAAAAAATCAGAATTTTTCCTCGCTTTTTTGAATTTTCAAAATCCTGCTACTGGACGCAAAAGTTTCTGTTTTCCAACAGGATCAAATCAACTATCATCCAACATGATCCCAACGGCTTTACTTGGCCCAAACACTAATTAAAACATAAAAAACAAAATCATAATAGTCGCATAATTGTGCAAACACTCAAGAACAGAAAGAAAAAGACAAAAATAAATTTTATTCATTGGGTTGCCTCCCAACAAACGCTATTGTTTTATGCCCCTAGCTAGGCATAATGCATAGATTTAAGTATTGTCATCTTCCTTCTTAACTTTCATAGATGTGTTTTTGTCAGGAGGTTTCTCAAATATAACTTGAAACATATTGTCCATAGAAATTTTAGCATTATCAAATTGTCTATTTGAATATCCCCTTTGATTTTCGGCTACAATCCAAGAGTATTGTTGATTTACATCATTGAAAACTTCTTGAATCACATCTAAAACAGGAATTTCTTCTTGAGATTCTCATCAAAGATTTGATTATTACCAAGCAAATGTCTTAACATATAATCACTATTATAAAGGATCTCATCTATCACTGGTTTTTCACAATTCATACCATAAAAATCAAAGATCTCCATAGCTTCCCACACTATGTGATCAAATTCATTCATCAAAACACGGGTGGCTATCTTTTTAGCTTTGGGATCTTTTATAACAGATAATTCATAGAACAATCTCTGCAAGGTAGGATGAGTATAGATAAATCTACTCTCAAGTTTTAGAACTAGTGCTGGAATAGCTTCCGCATAAGGTTTAGTCCTTTTAAGTATAGGAGCATCATCACAAGTCAAAGTTCCAACACAATTAAAGAGGTCTTGGATGGTTTCTTTTCCTATAACATTCCCTTGCCCCAAAACAAAAGTTTTACCATCCAGAGTACCAGAACATCTAATTTTAGGAGTTCTTCCATCATTCGTTTCTGCCATACCAAAGTCACTCATGATGATGACTACGAACGAGAAAACAAAAGATCTATCAAGGAAAAGGCGAACGACAAAAGAAGGCGAATAAAAAAGGTAAATTTTTGTGAAGTGGGGGAGATGAAAACAAGAGGCAAATGGAAAATAATGTAAATTGCAAGGAAATGAGATTTGTGATTAGGAACATGATAGATCTTGACTTGATCCTCCCTGAAAACGGCGCCAAAAATTCCTTTTGACGTGGCTTGAAACTGCGTTTTTATTTCCCCAAAGAGGAAGGGATGATGCAGCACAGCTATGGTAAGTATTTCCCTCAGTTATGAAACCAAGGTATCAATCCAGTAGGAGGCCAGGCCAAGCTATGTAAATGGTACCTGCACACAAAGAACAAAAACTTGCAACCCGACGCGTAGGAGGGGTTGTCAATCCCTCCTCGGTTAAAAGATAGATTGGTTTATATGATTTTTGATAAATAGATCTGAGTAAAACACAAAATAAAATAAATAAATAAAAAGTGCAGCAAGGTATTTTTGGGTTTTTGGAATAATAGATCTAAAAACAAAAGGGAATAAAAATAGATCGGAAAGCAATATGATGAAAGATAGACTCGGGGGTCGTAGATTTCACTAGTGGCTTCTCTCGAGAAAATAGCATACGGTGGGTAAACAAATTACTGTTGGGCAATTGATAGAAGATCAAATAATTATGACGATATCCATGCAATGATCATTATATAGGCATCACGTCCAAGATTAGTAGACCGAAATGATTCTGCATCTACTACTATTACTCCACACATCGACCGCTATCCAGCATGCATCTAGTGTATTAAGTTCATGGAGAAACGGACGAATGCAATAAGAGCGGTGACATGATGTAGACAATATCTATTCATTTAGGAATAGACCCCATCTTGTTATCCTTAATAGCAACAATACATGCGTGCCTCGCTGCCCCTTCTGTCACTGGGAGAGGACACCGCAAGATCGAACACATCACAAAGCACCTCTTCCCATGGCAAGAAAAATCGATCTAGTTGGCCTAACTAAACCAAATATTCGAAGAAGAAATATGAGGCTATAAGTAATCATGCATATAAGAGATCAAAAACTCAAATAACTTCCATGGATATAGATCTGATCATAAACTCAAACTTCATCGGATCCCAACAAACACATCGCAACAAGTCATTCCATCAAATAGATCTCCAAGAGACCATTGTATTGAGAATCAAAGAGAGAGAGAGAAAGCCATCTAGCTACTTCCTACGGACCCATAGGTCTATGGTGGACTACTCACGCATCATCGGAGAGGCACCAATGAGGATAATGAACCCCTCCGTGATGGTGTAGATTGGATCTCGTGGTTCTGGAACTTGCGGCGGCTGGAATTGTGTTTCATCGACTCCCCTAGGGTTTCTGGAATTTCTGGAGATTTTTAGAGCGAAGAGGCGGTGGAGGAGACCCCCGTGGGCCCCACAACCCATCAGGGTGCGCCAGGGGCCCCTGGCGCGCCCTGGTGGGTTGTGGTCCCCACGGGCCACCCCCTAGGTGCTTCCTTGGCTCCCAAGTTGTCTTCTTGTTCAAAAAAATCTCCAAAAAGTTACGTGGCATTTGGACTCCGTTTGGTACTGATATTTACTAAAGTAAAAAACAAGCAAAAACATCAACTGGCACTCGGCACTATGTCAATAGGTTAGTCCCAAAAAATGATATAAAGTTGCTATAAAATGATTGTAAAACATCCAAGAATGATAATATAACAACATGGAACAATCAAAGATTATAGATACGTTGGAGACGTATCAACAGCCCATTTTTTAATTCTAATGGAATTTACTGCAGCCCTTTTTACTGTTTGTTAACATTACAGCCCATTTTCTAGCCAGGACAACGGTTAATAATTTCAACCAAATTTCCCACATTTTGATGGGATCCAAAATATTTTTTTTATCTAGAAATTTTGAGTCAGATTAAATCTAATTTTAAAATAAATTTATATTAGGAAAAAATCCAACGAAATTTTGCCCGCGCAACAAGTAATGAAATTAAAAATTCCAAAATCCAAAAAATATTTGAAACCAATTACATGTTCGGTGCATTTTTTTAATTTATAGCCCATTTTTTATTTCTTAAAGCCCATTTTCTTGGCAAGCCTAATGCATCCCTCCTAGGAAAGATTTGCAGCCCAATGGGGCGAAGAATAACAAGTTGACCTGTGTTGGGTATTCCTTAAAAAAAGTATAGCTAGGCTAGCCATTTTCACTTTGAAAAATTAATATCTGGGCTGGATATTTGGTCGACATAAAATAATAGCCTGGGCTAGACGGGCCACAGCCTACCCAGTTGATACCCTGCTCCTTTGAACAACAACAAAAACATAGCTCAAAAAAATTCTGCTCACCCCTCAAAAAACAAATACTGCTCGAGCTGCTGGGTCCCAGCTGTCGGGCACTCCTTATAGTTGTAATAAGGAGGCACTTGCGTATCCATTAACAATTCTCTCTTTTATTGACTATACATTGACAATTTGTGTGGGACCCAGATGTCAAAAACCCAGAAGGAAGAATTTTTTTTCCTTGTAGTTCTAAAAAGGAGGCACTTGCCTACGTACGGTCATGCTCCTGGTGGGTCCCTACTGTCATCCTCTCAAAGTATAGTCATCTCCTGATTCAACTCGTTTGTTGACCATATTGACAAAGCGAGACGGCGGCGCCACCGCGAGCGCAACAGAGCGAAGGACGACGCAGAGAACCTCATGGGCCCTACGGATGGTCTGGTACAGCGCCCGCTGCTCATCCAGGAAGCTAGGATCATCGGCTAGCATGCCCGTGACTGCATTGTCGTTCGCCTGTTAGTCGGTGATTTGTCCCTCCGTGTGCCGGCGCTCGTTGATGAGACGGAGGTTGTAGCACTGCTCCTCCTGTGCTTGCCGGAACGCCGAGACCGGCAGCGCTGGTAGCTCTTCCGCCATTACGGCGTCGAAGTGCGGCCGCACCTGCTCTATGGTGAACACGGCATGAACTGGCACGGGCGGTGGCGCCGGCTCCTGGTCGGAAGCGTCGTCCATCGTTTGGTCCTGGTCGCTGAGCTCAGCAAGCTCGCCGGCGAAGAAGACGAGATTAATCAGAAAAAGGAAAAAAAGATGGGATTAGAACGGAAGACCTGTGCTGTGTAGCAGCTTACTACATCTACAGCTGGGCACTGACCGGTCAAGCCTCAAATTTGCTCATCTGCATCTGGATACCTCATACTAGAAATCTTAAATCCATACATACAAAAGCATGCAAATGAAAAAACCTAAGTACTATGTAGATCAAGTAGCCTAGTCATCGCCGGAGATGTCCACTATCTCCGTGCCCGGCACCGGGTACATGGCCGGCAGCCGCAACTGCGGCTCCTCCGGCTACTCCGCATCCATCTCAGCTTCGACCTCGTCGAAGAGGGCGTCGGTCACCGCCCGTTCCTTCCGGATGAAGCATCGGTTGGCTTCCACATAGGCTTCATCCTAGATGGACTCCAGGATGGCCTTCTGCTCCACCGTCTCGTCCGCATAGGCGACGGCGAACTCCGCCTCCGCGTCCTCCATGTTGATGCCCGGAGTCGGCGCCAGTTCCTGCTCTGGCTGCTACTCCTTCTCCTCCGCCAGCTCCTCCTCCTCCTCCTCCGGCTCCGACGAGTCCGGAGGCAATCCGGCAGCGATGCGGGTGGCGCGCCTCGCTAGGATCTCCTGCTCGATCTGGTATCGATACTCCGGCATGAGCATAGCATAGGTGGTTATCTTCTTCTTGGCCATGGTGAATTATGCCAGAGAGTGTGGGAAGGGTGCCAGAGCGGGAGGATTTATTGGCCTCGGGCGGCGAGTCAGACCGGCACCACGCACCATTCACACCCTCCCCCTCCGCCGGAGGAGGCGCCCGTCGGACCATCGGGTTTCCGGGTGATCCTGTGTAGGACCCCGACGTCAGTCCGACGTGGCGGACATGCCCATGTGCACCATATCCGCCTCATATTTGGGCTGTATATGAGGGGTGCCGGTCGGCCCGGGCGTTTGACACCCGTTTGAGGAGCCCGTCTGGGTCGAATTTCGTGGCCGGGCCGTCCGCCCTATCGTTTGAGGCGGGTTAGGGGCGTCCGGCTGTAGATGCTCTAGTTTCTAAAAAGAAAAGGAGGCGGTAGATGCTCTTACGACTGCAAGGCCGGAGAATTTAAGTTATTCCATACATTTATATTTTATAACAAAGGTTATGCATGAAACGGTAAGATGAAGTTGGTCGGAAGATCATATGGTTTCACCTCTAGCCTACCCGAACTAGTTGTCGTATAGGCTATGAATGAAACATAAGACGATGAACTTCTTAAGCACAGAAACAACAGAAGAGGATGATCTTCTTAACATGCAAATCACTGGCATTAGATCAACATGCAAAACAATACGAAGCATTATTCTCAGGAGGCACGTTGAACAGCTCATGATGCCGCATGCCACAGCATTCCAAGCTCAACTTTGCAATCAAACTCACAAGGCCAGGCATTTCATAGACAACATTCAGAACAAACTCTTAAAATACCATACATAAGTCAACATTCATGATTATGCATCTCATCAGAGCCAAAATTTACTTCTGAACTGAACACATGAATAGGAAAAAACGATCGACGCTGCTCACGGCAAATGGCGTCCCATTCCAAAATATCAAATGCATGTCTTCTAGCTAACATCAATGAGCAAAATTTGACAAGGTTTTCCAATTCCAAAATATCAAACGAATAACTTCTTGCTAACAACAATGATTAAACTTTGACAAACTTTTCCCATTCAAAATATCTAATGCCTATGATTGTGGAACGGACGGGGTTTATCATCAGTTTGCACATTACAAATGGAACGTGGAGCGGGGTTAACCGGCTGATCTTTTTGTGCAGTTCCACTGAAATCAACAAATGTCTTGCTTAGCAAGGTGGATTTTGTATTCAGATGTTGCAAGGCCTTCAAGACATTGGTAGCTCCTTTCATGTAGATAGTCCGGTGGCTCAAGGTGACAATGAATGATTAGAGAACCATTCGATGTATTATTCATGATGAAGTATTATGGAGGACACGAACCATCTGAACATTTTGTGCAGTTCCACTGAAATCAAGATGAGCATCCTTGCCTGCATAAATACAGAAAAAGTGTGATGACTATAATAGTGGTACTAGTTGATTAAATATATGCTCATAAATATAATCATCTTCATTATCTTAACAGGAAAAGATAGTAATACAATAGCTTCAATTAAACATTTATTCAAAATAATACAACAATATAAGCTTCAATTAAACATTTATTCAAAACAATACAACAATATAAGTAGCACAACATAACAAAACACGATCATGTGGATGAAGGCCGATACTGACCTCGTTTGTTACAACTGCGTCAGCCACTGACTTGGTCATACCTTTCCTTGTGGAGTGAATTTTGCACTCCATGTGTTGTTGAGTTTCCCATGCTCTCTGCAGACTAGTCATGTCACCAGCGTCTACTAATACTCTCTAAAGCTTCTCGATCATTTCTTGTGTAATATAGCGCAAATAGTGACTGCTTCTTTCTGCAAAGTGGAAAGATCAACTGGGCCCAATAATGCAAGAATTTTCCTTCAACACATTGGCTCCTTTTGTGCAGTTCAACTAAAATCAAAGTCGAAATAGCAACGAGCAAAGGTTTTGATATCCCTGTATGCAGAAATAGGTATAAAGGAATCAATTACTAACCAATAACGATTGATGACTTATATGCCCACAAGAAAAAACATCTACCTTATCTTAATGGGAAACAAAGCAGGACAGTAGCAATTCTCGAACAGTGTCATTCATTCATATTAACTAAGACATTATCTTAACAATACATTGGTTAAACATGTATAAAGAATGACAAAGCAGAAAGTACCATTCCTAAAATAGTGTAATTGGTTCATATTAACAGAGACATTATCTTAAGAATACCTTGGTTAAAAATGTAGAAAGAACTACAAAGCAGGATAGTGTCATATCTAAAACATTGTAACTGATTCATAATAACAGAGACATTATCTCAACAATACATTTGTTAAACATGTACTCCCGCCGATCCCTAACAAGTGTTACAGTTTTGAACTAAGATTCAGTAGTTAATTCTAAGAGTGGCATTGCTTAATTTTACCAGTGGCATTAGATTAACAAAAAGCATAAACAGTTGCAGGGGAGAGTGGGCGCAACAACACCATGTGCTTCCATCGACTTATAAAGGGGTGATGCAGAGTTTGTTGGAACAAAGAAACAAGCATCTTGTCTGGGTTGGTCCCAGTTTTGTTCACTTAATGGGAAAATATTCAACATTTATTTAAAACAGTACCAATACAAGTAGCACAGCATCTCAAAGCACACTACACAATCATGTGGATGAAGGCTGGTACTGACCTTTCATGAGGTAGACAAGATCAAATACGAATCTGCCTACATGAATAGGAAATCCAATCTTGTTTTGTGTAGTTCAACTAAATCAAGCAAAGTTGCCGGTGTGACATTTTAGTTGAACTGCACAAAACATTCTTAAAACAAAAGTGTTTTGCATAGTGAAGCAAAAGGTCACAATACCAACGAGTTGAATAGATATCTCTGTTTTCACAGACGTAAAAAAGGAAACAATTACTGGCCAATAAAGGAGGATGAAACATTGATGTCGCTTGAAACTGCGTCGGTATTTCCCCAAAGAGGAAGGGATGATGCAGTACAGCTACGGTAGGTATTTCCCTCAGTTATGAAACCAAGGTATCAATCTAGTAGGAGAACCAAGCAACACTATGTAAACGGTACCTACACACAAAGAACAAATACTTGCAACCCAACGCGTAAGAGGGGTTGTCAATCCCTCCTGGGTAACGGCGCCAGAAATTGGCAAGTTGACGGGAGAATAATTGTGATAGATTGGATAAATAGCTCTCGATAAAACGCGAAATAAAATAAGTAATAAAAATGCAGCAAGGTATTTTTGGGTTTTTGGAATAATAGATCTATAAATAAAAGCGAATAAAAATAGATCTCAAAGCAAATATGATAAATAATAGACCCGGGGGCCGTAGATTTCACTAGGGGCTTCTCTCGAGAAAATAGCACACGGTGGGTAAACAAATTACTGTTGGGTAATTGATAGAAGACCGAATAATTATGATGATATCCAGGCAATGATTATTATATAGGCATGACGTCCAAGATTAGTAGACCGACTACTGCCTGCATCTACTACTATTACTCCACACATCGACCACTATCCAGCATGCATCTAGTGTATTAAGTTCATGGAGAAACGGAGTAATGCAATAAGAACGATGACATGATGTAGGTGAGATCTATTCATGTAGGAATAGCCCCCATCTTGTTATCCTTAATAGCAACAATACATGTGTGTCTTGCTGCCCCTTCTATCACTGGGAAAGAACACCGCACAATCGAATCCATCACAAAGCACCTCTTCCCATGGCAAGAAAAATCGATCTAGTTGGCCTAACTAAACCAAATATTCAAAGAAGAAATACGAGTCTATAAGTAATCATGCATATAAGAGATCAAAGAAGACTCAAATAACTTTCATGGATATAGATCTGATCATAAACTCAAAGTTCATCGGATCCCAACAAACACACCGCAAAAAGAGTTACATCAAATACATCTCCAAGAGACCATTGTATTGAGAATCAAAAAGAGAGAATAAGCCATCTAGCTACTGCCTACGGACCCGTAGGTCTATGGCGAACTACTCACGTATCATCGGAGAGGCACCAATGAGGATGATGAACCCCTCCGTGATGGTGTCTAGATTGGATCTCGTGGTTCTGGAACTTGCGGCGGCTGGAATTGTGTTTCGTCAACTCCCCTAGGGTTTCTGGAATATTTGGGAATTTATAGGGCGAAGAGGTGGTGAAGGGGGCGCTAAGGTGGGCACAACCCCCCTGGGCGTGCCTGGGCCTCCTGGCGTGCCCTGGTGGGTTGTGCTCCCCTCGGGCCTCCCCTCTAGTACTTCTTTGGCACACTGGATGTCTTGTGGTCCAAAAAAAATCTCCAAAAAGTTTCGTTGTGTTTGGACTCCGTTTGGTACTGATATTCTGCGAAGTAAAAAATAGCAACTGTCACTAGGCACTATGTCAATAGGTTAGTCCCAAAAAATGATATAAAGTTGCTATAAAATGATTGTAAAACATCCAAGAATGATAATATAACAACATGGAACAATAAAAAATTATAGATACGTTGGAGACGTATCAGCATCCCCAAGCTTAATTCCTGCTCGTCCTCGAGTAGGTAAATGATAAAAACAGAATTTTGATGTGGAATGTTGCCTAACATGTTCATCACATATTCTTTTCTTTTGTAGCATGGACGTTTGGACTTTTATATGGTTCAAAGCAATAGTCTAGTTTTGACATGAAGATTTAAATACTCAAGCATATCAACAAGCAACCATGTCTTTCAAAATATCAACACTAAAGAAAGTTATCCCTAGCCCATCATGCTCAATCATTGATCCATTCATGAAACACACTCGCACATTAGCTACATCCAATGCTCAAGTATGATCATAGTGCCCCTTAGTTGGTGCTTTATAAGAGAAGATGGAGACTCAAATAAAAATAAAATTCCATAAAGTAAATAGATAGGCCCTTCGTAGAGGGAAGTAGGGATTTGTAGAGATGCGAGAGCTCAAAGCTTAAATTGAGAGATAATTTTTTTGAGAGGTATACTTTTCCTATCAACGAAAATGACCGAGTAATTCCCAACACTTTCCATGCTAGATATATCATAGGCGGTTCCCAAACAGAAAATAAAGTTTATTCCTTTTTCCACCATTCTTTCACACTCCACGGCTAGCCGTATCCACGGGTACTGTCCATACCAACACTTTCCAAGGAATTTATTATTTGACAACATGAAGTAAATTTCTTTTTCATTTTAGGACTGGGCATCCCTATTACCGTCATACTCTCGTGCAATGACAAGTGAATAAACACTCATCTTGAGAATAACACATCTAGCATTGAAAATATTGGCCATCCCCTGTCGCTTCATGAGCGGTACGAGCACATAAAAAGGAAATTTATTTTGAAAATTAGAGGTGGCACATACAAATTTGCTTAGAACGGCATGGAATTACGGCATATAGGTAGGTATGGTGGACTCATGTGGCAAAACTGGGTTTAAAGATTATGGATGCACAAGTAGTATTTCTACTTAGTACAAGTGGAGGCTAGCAAAAAGATTGAGAAGCAACCAACTAAGAAATGAAAAATCACATAAGCGACCATTAAGCATAACTAACACCGAATAATGCACCACAAGTAGGATGTAATTTCATTGCATAACTATTGACTTTCGTGCTTGCATAGGGAATAACAAACCTTAACACCAATATTCTTACTAAAGCATAATTACTCACCTACATGGCTCACATATTTCTATCATCATATCTCAAAACTATTACAAAGAATCAAGTTTATTTTGTCCAATGATCTTCATGAAAGTTTTTATTATATCCCTCTTGAATATGTATCACTTTGGGACTAATTTCATACATTGCAATTGCTTTTGACAAGCTCAATATAAATCTAAGTGAAGAACATGAGCATAAAAAAAATTCATCTCTCAAAATAATATAAGTGAAGCATGAGAGAATTTCTTCAAAATTACTAACTCTCAAATAAATCTAAGTGAAGCATGAGAGTATTTCTTCAAACATATTAAAGCACACCGTGCTCAAAAAGATTAGTAGACCGACTCTTGCCTGCATCTACTACTATTACTCCACACATCGACCGCTATCCAGCATGCATCTACTGTATTAAGTTCATGGAGAAACGGAGTAATGCAATAAGAACGATGACATGATGTAGATGAGATCTATTCATGTAGGAATAGCCCCCATCTTGTTATCCTTAATAGTAACAATACATGTGTGTCTTGCTGCCCCTTCCGTCACTGGGAAAGAACACCGCACGATCGAACCCATCACAAAGGACCTCTTCCCATGGCAAGAAAAATCGATCTAGTTGGCCTAACTAAACCAAAGATTCGAAGAAGAAATACGAGGATATAAGTAATCATGCATATAAGAGATCAAAGAAGACTCAAATAACTTTCATGGATATTGATCTGATCATAAACTCAAAGTTCATCGGATCCCAATAAACACACCGCAAAAAGAGTTACATCAAATAGATCTCCAAGAGACCATTGTATTGAGAATCAAAAAGAGAGAAGAAGCCATCTAGCTACTGCCTACGGACCCGTAGGTCTATGGTGAACTACTCACGCATCATCAAAGAGGCATCAATGAGGATGATGAACCCCTCCGTGATGATGTCTAGATTGGATCTCGTGGTTCTGGAACTTGCGGTGGCTGGAATTGTGTTTCATCGACTCCCCTAAGGTTTCTGGAATATTTGGGAATTTATAGGGCGAAGAGGCGGTGCAGCGGGGGCTCCGAGGTGGGCACAACCCCCCTGGGTGCGCCTGGGCCCCCTGGCGTGCCCTGGTGGGTTGTGCTCCCCTCGGGCCTCCCCTCAAGTACTTCTTTCGCCCACTAGATGTCTTCTGGTCCAAAAAAATCTCCAAAAAGTTTCACTACGTTTGGACTCTGTTTGGTACTAATATTTTGCTAAGTAAAAAACAAGCAAAAACCCAGCAACTGGCACTGGGCACTATGTCAATAGGTTAGTCCCAAAAAATGATATAAAGTTGCTTCAAAATGATTGTAAAACATCCAAGAATGATAATAGAACAGCATGGAACAATCAAAAATTATTGATACGTTGGAGACGTATCAAACATACGGCCACAAAAAGAAGCATCTACCTTATGTTGATGGAAAACAAAGTAGGACGGTAGCATTTCTAAAACGGTGGCATTGATTCATATTAACAGAGACATTCTCTTAAAATAACATTCGTTAAAAATGTAGTTTACTTTTAACAGTGGCATTGCTTCAATTTTCCAGTGGCATTCTTCTATTAAGAACAGCAAAATAGCTATATGGGACATGGGACATGCCAGCACCATGTGCCTCGAGACGTATAAATGGGTGATGCAGAGTATGTTGCCAAGCAGCATATCTGTGTTGGTCCCATATTTGTTCTCTTTGAACCTTTTTCCTATGTGAGGGCAGCAAATCTTGTCCTGCACAAACTCCCCGACCCCCCGGTTTCTTTCCTTTTTCAACAAAGAGATATGTTCCTTACACATGTGTGTACTGGGTTACCCCCTTTTTCCCTTTTCGACCAACATAGTGGCTGGATAGCCAGTCTGTACTACTTTCCCTCCTTCCTTTCCTCATTGAACCATGTCCTAGATTCATGCTCCACCCCACCCCACCTTCTTTCCTCTTTGAACCAAGACCTAGATTCTACTACAGAATCGAAAAATATCAGCATGCAGCTAGAGCAATGGCTGTTTCAAAGAAAGTTATACCTTAGGGTCGTCGGGATGTGGCTAGGCGTGCGGCGGGAGGCCAGATCTGCCCACACTATGTACGGCGGTGAGGAAGAAGGGGTCGGAGGCCCTCCTGCACAGGCGATGGGTGAAAGAGAACAACGTAGCCGGCAGTGGATTCCCTCCCTCGCCGAAGGCGACAGAGTGAACGCTGCACCTCCTCCCCTTCCCGATCCGACGGGATCCGAACGGCTCCTTGACCAGCTGTGAGGGGGAGAGAGAGAGAGAGAGGCCAACGCAGTCTTGTTTAGATCTGATGAAGAGGGTGAGAGATTGTGAATAGAGCAAACCCTAGCAAAGGAACGCTGAGCCTTCAACGTGTATATATATATATGTAGTGCAGCGAGAGTGTGAAAAGTGCAAACCCTATCAAACAAGCGCTGAGGCTCCAGCTTATATCTATCTATACCTACTAATAAAGCAAGCTGCGTTTTGCCAAATTTTTCATCCGTTCGCCGTCGAAAAGAATTTTTTTCTACCCGAGGTGGTACTAAATTCTTATGCGTTTGTCTACTAGAAAAAGAATTTTTGTACGTGGGCCGCGCACCGTGGCCCAGCAAAGCCATCCCACTTATTTTTCTGCCCACGTAGCTGGAAAATTCTATTTTCCGCACTGGGCGACAAATAGTCGGAGTTTCGCACAGGACAACCAATAATGGGCTGCCCATTTTTCTATTTTTTCTGTGTTTTACTTCTATTTTTATTCTCTTTTCCCTATATCTTTTTCCCTTCCAAGTTTATTTTTTTAGAAATTATTTCAAAAATTAAAAATTCTCAAAAAAAATGTTCAGAATAAAAAAACAATTTTGGAAAATGTTCATAATTCCAAAATTTTGTTGGTATTTTGAAAATATTCGGAACTTGCAAAAGTTGCCCTTTTTTTAAAAAAGTATAGTTTTTCAAAATTGTTTGGGATTTCTAAAAAGAAAATGGCATTTCAAAGAATGCTCCAAATTTGAAACATATTCATGTTTTAGTGAAATTTTCAAAATTAAAATAATGTTTTGTATAAAAGATACACATTTTCTAAAAAAATATGAATTTTCAACACATGTTCCCATTTAAAAAAATATTCACAAATTCAAATAATGTTCATGTTTTTATAAAAAAATGGTGTTTTCAGAAAATGTTAGTGAATTTTAAATGATGTTTTTCGAAAGTGTACATAAAACTGTTCAGGATTTGAAAAATCCCCTCGATTGAAAAGATTAAAAGGAAGAGTAGATTGAATAACTCATTGGCCTTCTCTGATGTACGATGACGTAACTAAACTCTTAAATACCCTCGATAAATGAATGGAATAATAGAGGATTGATTCCTTCATACGCGGCAAAGCCGGTAAGCTAAATGTTCCTTTTTTGTGTGCACATAGAGTTTTGCTTGCACATATAATTCTCATTGACTTTAAATACATACTATTTTATCTCCCGTTGCAATGCATGGGCATATTTGCTAGTAGTACTCGTATATAGTAATAATATAGTGGATTGGTTTTCTTTTTCACTCCATAACAATCGTTTTAAATTGTGTACTGATGGAAATATGCCCTAGAGGCAATAATAAAATGGTTATTATTATATTTCCTTAATCATGATAAAGGTTTATTATTCATGCTAGAATTGTATTAGCTGGAAACTTAAATACATGTATGGATACATAAACAAATACCGTGTCCCTAGTGAGCCTCTACTAGACTAGCTCATTGATCAAAAGATGGTTAAGATTTCCTAACCATAGACATGAGTCGTCATTTGATAACGGGATCACATCATTAGGAAAATGATGTGATGGACAAGACCCATCCGTTAGCTTAGCATATGATCGTTCAGTTTATTGCTATTGCTTTCTTAATGTCAAATACATATTCCTTCGACTATGAGACCAAGCAACTCCCGGATACCGGAGGAATACCTTGTGTGCTATCAAACATCACAACGTAACTGGGTGATCATAAAGATGCTCTACAGGTATCTCTGAAGGTGTCTGTTGAGTTGGCATGGATCGAGATTAGGATTTGTCACTCTGTGTATCCGAGAGGTATCTTTGGGCCCTCTCGGTAATACACATCATAATAAGCTTGCAAGCAAAATAGCTAAGGAGTCAGTTACGAGATGATGTATTACGGAACGAGTAAAGAGACTTGCCGGTAACGAGATTGAACTAGGTATGGAGATACCGACGATCAAATCTCGGGCAAGTAACATACCGACGGACAAAGGGAATTACGTATGTTGTCATAAAGGTTCGACCGATAAAGAGCTTCGTAGAATATGTAGGAACCAACATGGGCATCCAGTTCCCGCTGTTGGTTATTGACCGAAGAGGTGTCTCGGTCATGTCTACATCATTCTCGAACCCGTAGGGTCCGCACGCTTAACGTTCGTTGACAATATAATATTATATGAGTTATGTGAATTGGTGACCGAATGTTGTTCGGAGTCCCGGATGAGATCGCAGACATGACAAGGAGCTCCGAAATGGTTTGGAGGTAAAGATTGATATATAGGACGATGCTATTTGGACACCAGAAAGGTTTTGGAATGTATCGGGTATGCATCCGAGTGCCGGAAGTGCTTCCGGGAGGCCACCGGTAAGTGGTGGGCCTTATGGTCCAAAGGGGGGAAGCACACCAGCCCACAAGGGGGCTGGTGTGGCCCTCCACCCTTGCCCATGCACCAAAGGAGGGAGGGAAGGAAGGGGGAGGCACCCCAAAGGAAGGCAGCCCCCCTTTCCTTCCCCCCATGCACAAATATGGAAGGGGGGCTCGGCCAGGGCAGGCACCCTAGGGCAGCCGTCGGCCACTTGGGGCGCCCTAGGGGCTGCCTCCCCTCCCCCTCCACATATATATATGAGAGGAGGGAGAGGGGCAACACACACCACGATTCCGTTGCCGTGTGCGGCGCCCCTCTCCCTCTAGTTCGTCCTCGGTCATATTTTCATAGTGCTTGGCGAAGCCCTGCGGAGATAGTTGCATCACCACCGTCACCACGCCGTCATGCAGCCAGAACTCACCTACTACTTCGCCCGTCTTGCTGGATCAAGAAGGCGAGGACGTCATCGAGCTGAACGTGTGCTGAACACGTAGGTGTCGTACGTTCGGTACTTGATCGGGCGGATCGTGAAGGTGTACGACTACATCAACCGCGTTGATAAACGCTTTCGCTTATGATCTATGAGGGTACATAGACACACTCTCCCCTCTCGTTGCTATGCATCTCCATGGATAGATCTTGCGTGTGCGTAGAATTTTTTTTGTTTTCCATGCAACGTTCCCCAACAGTGGCATCCGAACCAGGTCTATGCGTAGATGATATGCATGAGTAGAACACAAAGAGTTGTGGGCAGTGATGGTCATACTACTTACCACCAACGTCTTATTTTGATTCGGCGGTATTGTAAGATGAAGCGGCTCGGACCAACCTTACATGCCCACATACATGAGACCGGTTCCACCGACAGACATGCAACTTGTTTTGCATAAAGGTGGCTGGTGGGTGTCTGTTTCTCCTACTTTAGTTGAATCGAATTTGACTATGGCCGGTCCTTGAAGAAGGTTAAAACAGCAAACTTGATAAAATCACCATTGTGGTTTTTGCCGTAGGTAAGAACGGTTCTTGCTAGAAGCCCGTAGCAGCCATGTAAAACTTGCAACAACAAAGTAGAGGACGGCTAACTTGTTTTTGCAGGGCATGTTGTGATGTGATATGGTCAAGACATGATGTGATATACGTTGTTGTATGAGATGATCATGTTTTGTAATATCGACAACCGGCAGGATCCTTAGGGTTGTCTCTTAATTATTGTATGAAATGCAAGCGCCATGTAATTGCTTTACTTTATCGCTATGTGTTAGCAATAGTTGTAGAAGCAATAGTTGGCGAGACGACCCCGACGCAACGATGGAGATCAAGGTGTCAAGCCGGTGACAATGGAGATCATGCCGGTGCTTTGGATATGGAGATCAAAAGCACAAGATGATGATGGCCATATCATGTCACATATTTTGATTGCATGTGATGTTTATCCTTTATGCATCTTATTTTGCTTAGAACGGCGGTAGCATTATAAGATGATCCCTTCACTAAATTTCAAGATAAAGGTGTTCTCCACGAGTATGCACCGTTGCCAAAGTTCATCGTTTCGAAGCACCTCGTGATGATCAGGTGTGATAGACTCTACGTTCACATACAACGGGTGTAAGACAGTTTTGCACATGCAGAATACTTGGGTTAAACTTGACGAGCCTAGCATGTACAGACATGGTCTCGGAACACTGGAGACCAAAAGGTCGAACGTGAGTCATATAGTAGATATGATCAACATAGAGATGTTCACCATTGATGACTACCCCATCTCACGTGATGATCGGACATGGGTTAGTTGATTTGGATCATGTATCACTTAGATAAACTTGAGGGATGTTAATTTAAGTGGGAGTTCATTAGTAATTTGATTAATTGAACTTAATTTTATCATGAACTTAGTCTTAATAGTTTTTGCATATCTATGTTGTAGATCAATAACTCGTGATATAGCTCCCCTATTTTTGATATGTTCCTAGAAAAAACTAAGTTGAAAGATGATAGTAGCAATGATGCGGACTGGGTCCGTGATCTGAGGATTATCCTCATTGCTGCACAGAAGAATTATGTCCTTGATGCACCGCTAGGTGACAGACCTATTGCAGGAGCTGATACAGACGTTATGAACGTTTGGCAAGCTTGATATGATGACTAGTTGATAGTTTAGTGCGCCATGCTTTACGGCTTAGAATTAGGGCTCCAAAGATGTTTTGAATGCCATGGAACATATGAGATGTTCCAAGAGCTGAAATTGGTATTTTAGACTTATGCTCGTGTTGAGAGGTATGAGACCTCTGACAAGTACTTTGCCTACAAGATGGAGGAGAATAGCTCAGGCTCAGCCAGTGAGCATGTGCTCGCAATGTCTGGGTACTACAATCGCTTGAATCAAGTGGGAGTTAATCTTCCAGATAAGATAGTGATTGACAGAGTTCTCTAGTCACTATCACCAAGCTACTAGAACTTCGTGATGAACTATAATATGCAAGGGATGATGAAAACAATTCCCGAGCTCTTCGCGATGCTGAAATCGGTGAGGGTAGAAATCAAGAAAGAGCATCAAATGTTGATGGTTAACAAGACCACTAGTTTCAACAAAAAGGGCAAGGGAAAGAAAGGGAACTTCAAGAAGAATGGCAAGCAAGTTTCCACTCCCATGAAGAAGCCCAAAGCTGGACCTAAGCCTGAAACTAAGTGCTTCTACTGCAAAGGGAATGGTCACTAGAAGCGGAACTACCCCAAATACTTGGCGGATAAGAAGGATGGCAAAGTGAACAAAGGTATATTTGATAAACATGTTATTGATGTGTACCTTACTAGTATTCGTAGTAGACCCTAGGTATTTGATACTGGTTCAGTTGCTAAGATTAGTAACTCGAAACATGAGTTGCAGAATAAACAGAGACTAGTTAAGGGCGAGGTGACGATGTGTGTTGGAAGTGATTCCAAGGTTGATACGATCACCATCGCACACTCCCTCTACCTTCGGGATTAGTGTTGAACCTAAATAAATGTTATTTGGTGTTTGCGTTGAGCATGAATATGATTATATCGTATTTATTGCAATACAGTTATTCATTTAAGTCAGAGAATAATTTTGTTCTGTTTACATGAATAAAACCTTCTATGGTCATACACCCAATGTGAATGGTTTATTGAATCTCGATCGTAGTGATACACAAATTCATAATATTGATGCCAAAAGATGCAAAGTTGATAATGATAGTGCAACATACTTGTGGCACTGCCGTTTAGGTCACATTGGTGTAAAGCGCATGAAGAAACTCCATACAGATGGACTTTTGGAGTCACTTGATTATGAATCATTTGATACTTGTGAACCATGCCTCATGGGCAAGATGACTAAAACTCCGTTCTCCAGAACAATGGAGCGAGCTAATGACTTATTGGAAATAATACATACCGATGTATGCGGTCCGATGAGTGTTGAAGCACGCGGCGGGTATCATTATTTTCTAACCTTCATAGATGATTTAAGTAGGTATGGGTATATCTACTTAATGAAACACAAGTCTGAAACATTTGAAAAGTTCAAAGAATTTCAGAGTGAAGTGGAGAATCATCGTAACAAGAAAATAAAATTTCTATGATCTGATCGTGGAAGTGAATATTTGAGTTACGAGTTTGGCCTTCATTTAAAACAATATGGAATTGTTTCACAACTCGCGCCACCAGGAACACCACAGCGTAATGGTGTGTCCGAACGTTGTAACCGTACTTTATTCTATATGGTGCGTTCTATGATGTCTCTTACCGATTTACCACTATTGTTTTGGGGTTATGCATTAGAGACAGCCGCATTCACGTTAAATAGAGCACCGTCTAAATCCATTGAGATGACACCATATGAACTATGGTTTGGCAAGAAACCTAAGCTATCATTTCTTAAAAGTTTGGGGATGCGACACTTATCTCAAAAGGCTTCGGCTGAAAAGCTCGAACCCAAAGCGGAGAAGTGCGTCTTCATAGGATACCCGAAAGAAACTATTGGGTATACCCTCTACCACAGATCCGAAGGAAAAATCTTTGTTGCTAAGAATGGTTCCTTTCTAGAGAAGGAGTTTCTCTCGAAAGAAGTGAGTGGGAGGAAAGTAGAACTTGATGAGGTAGTTGTACCTTCTCTCGAATTGGAAAGTAGTAAATCAGAGAAAACCGTTCCCGTGATGCCTACACCAACCAGAGAGGAAGCAAATGATAATGATCATGAAACTTCAGATCAAGTTACTACTAAACCTCGTAGGTCGACCAGAACACGTTCCGCACCAGAGTGGTACGACAATCCTGTCCTGGAAGTCATGTTGTTGGACAACAGCGAACCTACGAACTATGAAGAAGCTATGATGAGCCTAGATTCCAATAAATGGCTTGAGGCCATGAAATCTAAGATAGGATCCATGTATGAGAGCAAAATGTGGACTTTGGTGGACTTGCCCAATGATCGGCAAACCATTGAGAATAAATGGATCTTCAAGAAGAAGACAGACGTTGATGGTAATGTCACTATCTACAAAGCTCGACTTGTCGCGAAAGGTTTTTGACAAGTTCAAGGAGTTGACTACGATGAGACTTTCTCACCCGTAGCAATGCTTAAGTCTGTTCGAATCATGTTAGCAATTGCCGCATTTTATGATTATGAAATCTGGCAAATGGACATCAAAATTGCATTCCTTAATGGATTTCCTAAAGAAGAGTTGTATATGATGCAACCAGAAGGTTTTGTCGATCCTAAAGGTGCTAACAAAGTGTGCAAGCTCCAGCGATCCATCTATGGACTGGTGCAAGCATCTCGGAGTTGGAATATACACTTTGATAAGGTGATCAAAGCATATGGTTTTATACAGACTTACGGTGAAGCCTGTATTTACAAGGAAGTGAGTGGGAGCTCTGTAGCATTTCTGATATTATATGTGTATGACATATTGTTGATTGGAAATGATATAGAATTTCTGGATAGCATAAAAGGATACTTGATTAAGAATTTTTCAATGAAAGACCTCGGTGAAGCTTCTTATATATTGGGCATCAAGATCTATAGGGATAGATCAAGACGCTTAATAGGACTTTCACATAGCACATACCTTGGCAAAGTTTTGAAGAAGTTCAAAATAGATCAGACAAAGAAAGGGTTCTTGCCTGTGTTGCAAGGTGTGAAGTTGAGTAAGACTCAAAACCCGACCACGGCAGAAGATAGAGAGAGAATGAAAGTTATTCCATATACCTCAGCCATAGGTTCTATAAAGTATGCCATGCTGTGTGCCAAACCTGTTGTGTACCTTGCCATGAGTTTGGCAAGGGGGTACAATAGTGATCTAGGAGTAGATCACTGGATAGCGGTCAAAATTATCCTTAGTTACCTAAGAGGACTAAGGAGATATTTCTTGGTTATGGAGGTGATAAAGAGTTCGTCGTAAAGGGTTACATCGATGCAAGCTTTGATGCTGATTCAGATGGCTCTGAGTCTCAATCTGGATACAAATTGAAAGTGGGAGCAATTAGCTAGAGTAGCTCCATGTAGAGCTTTGTAGACATAGATATTTGCAAAATACATATGGATCTGAATGTGACAGACCCGTTGACTAAACTTCTCTCAAACCAAAACATGATCACACCTTAGTACTCTTTGGGTGTTAATCACATGGCGATGTGAACTAGATTATTGACTCTAGTAAACTCTTTGGGTGTTGGTAACATGGCGATGTGAACTATGGGTGTTAATCACATGGCGATGTGAACTAGATTATTGACTCTAGTGCAAGTGGGAGACTGATGGAAATATGCCCTAGAGGCAATAATAAAATGGTTATTATTATATTTCCTTAATCATGATAAAGGTTTATTATTCATGCTAGAATTGTATTGACCGGAAACTTAAATACATGTGTGGATACATAAACAAATATCGTGTCCCTAGTGAGCCTCTACTAGACTAGCTCGTTGATCAAAAGATGGTTAAGGTTTCCTAACCATAGACATGAGTTGTCATTTGATAACGGGATCACATCATTAGGAGAATGATGTGATGGACAAGACCCATCTGTTAGCTTAGCATATGATCGTTCAGTTTATTGCTATTGCTTTCTTAATGTCAAATACATATTCCTTCGACTATGAGATCATGCAACTCCTGGATACTGGAGGAATACCTTGTGTGCTATCAAACGTCACAACGTAACTGGGTGATCATAAAGATGCTCTACAGGTATCTCCGAAGGTGTCTGTTGAGTTGGCATGGATCGAGATTAGGATTTGTCACTCCGTGTATCGGAGAGGTATCTCTGGGCCCTCTCGGTAATACACATCATAATAAGCTTGCAAGCAAAATGACTAAGGAGTTAGTTACGAGATGATGTATTATGGAATGAGTAAAGAGACTTGCCGGTAACGAGATTGAACTTGGTATGGAGATACCGACGATCGAATCTTGGGCAAGTAACATACCGATGGACAAAGGGAATTACGTATGTTGTCATAAAGGTTCGACCGATAAAGATCTTCATAGAATATGTAGGAATCAACATGGGCATCCAGGTCCCGCTGTTGGTTATTGACCGGAGAGGTGTCTCGGTCATGTCTACATCATTCTCGAACCCGTAGGGTCCGCACGCTTAACGTTCGTTGACGATATAGTATTATATGAGTTATGTGAATTGGTGATCGAATGTTGTTCGGAGTCCCGGATGAGGTCACGGACATGACGAGGAGCTCCGGAATGGTCCAGAGGTAAAGATTGATTTATAGGACGATGCTATTTGGACACCGGAAAGGTTTCAGAATGTATCGGGTATGCATCGGAGTGCCGGAAGGGGTTTCGGGATGCCACCGGTAAGTGGTGGGCCTTATGGGCCAAAGGGGGGAAGCACACCAGCCCACAAGGGGGCTGGTGCGCCCCTCCACCCTTGCCCATGCACCAAAGGAGGGAGGGAAGGAAGGGGGAGGCGCCCCAAAGGCAGGCAGGCCCCCTTTCCTTCCCCCCATGCACAAATATGGAGGGGGGGTTTGGCCAGGGCAGGCGCCCTAGGGCAGCCGCCGGCCACTTGGGGCGCCCTAGGGGCTGCCTCCCCTTCCCCCTCGACCTATATATATGAGAGGAGGGAGAGGGGCAACACACACCACGATTCCCTAGCCGTGTGCGGCACCCCTCTCCCTCTAGTTCATCCTCGGTCATATTTTCGTAGTGCTTGGCGAAGCCCTGCGGAGATAGTTGCATTACCACCGTCACCATGCCATCGTGCTGCCAGAACTCATCTACTACTTCACTCGTCTTGCTGGATCAAGAAGGCGAGGACGTCATCGAGCTGAACGTGTGCTGAACGCGGAGGTGCCGTACGTTCGGTACTTGATCGGGCGGATCGTGAAGGTGTACGACTACATCAACCGCGTTGATAAACGCTTCCGCTTACAGTCTACGAGGGTACATAGACACACTCTCCCCTCTCATTGCTATGCATCTCCATGGATAGATCTTGCGTGTGCGTAGAAAAAAATTTGTTTTCCATGCAACGTTCCCCAACATGTACGAAACAAAACTCTTTATTTTAACGTACCAGTGAAGAAAACTAAGATCAACTAACGATCCACGCGTCCTGGTCACACTTCCTATCGTTCACGTGCGGTACACTACCCTCCGTTAAGTGAACAACCACACACGCACCAAATTATCGGAATGTGAGAGTGTGTACAAATAAAGAAATTTAATTTCAATTATTTTGTATGTTAAGTTTGCCCTCTCTCAATAATTATGATTTGTTGTGTTCGGCCTAAATCAGTGTGCCACTGTATCTCATACTCCCTCCTTTTTTTTAGTCTGCGTATTAGCTTTGGTCAAAGTCAAGCTTTGTAAACTTTGACAAAGTTTCTAAACAAAAATAGTAACATATACAATCACAAATCAATACCATTAGATTCATTATTGAATGTACTTTCACATCATATAGATTTATTATGGTAAATATTTATATTGTTCTCTATAAACTTGGTTAAACTTTATAAAGTTTGACTTCAGTCAAATCTAATATATAGAGTAAATAAAAACGGAGGGGTACTACCTCCATGCGGGTTTTTAGTTCGCACCATATTTTTAATCAAAGTCTGACCACATATTTAGTTAATAGCTAGATAGATAATATTACAGGGGAGCTGAAGACAAAGTTGTGAGAAGGCTCAGAAATCAATACAAAACTTTTGCTCTTAGTACCAATGTCGGTGCTTCTTCGAGGAAACATTTGGTTCATAGCCAATTGTGTGATAAAATTGCACCAACGTGAAAGACGATTGCGTCTCCAATGCAACCAAGGTGAACCGATGAAGGATATCGTCTATGTGGGTAACAAGCAAAGAGCATTGATGGAAGATATCCCTTTCTTCATTGAACATCGATCAGATTCACCAGCTGATGCAACCATGGGACGCAACCATGAGCATAGATAGGTCATCATGGTGATGCATCATCATTTTTGGCATCAAGTTTGGGTCAGGCAGCACTAAAGTTTGATAATCCTCATTGTGGTTTATTTCTTCTCGGTAATCAAGCTCGAGAAAGGAAGAACTACTTGGCAGAGGCCAGTGAGGCGGAGCAATAGTGGCCATCCAATTTTGTGCAGTTCCTCTAAAATTGAGGAAGATATGCTCGGGTATGGAGATACGCATCGTTGTTTGCAAAAATATAAAAAAAGGATATTTAATTAGTGTCATTACTTTGTTTTGGCAGTGGAACAAGATTAACAGCGGCATCTTAATTGTCAATAAGAATTAATGAAATGTACACCAAAAAATAGAAGCACCATGATTATCTTGATGGGAACTAAAGCAGGATACCTGGAAAAAAAACTAAAGCGGGGAAGAAGCATTTATCGATGCCTCTAGATTGACAACAGCATTACTTAAAAGGGACGTCACTTTAACATAGGCATTGCTTCATTTTACCAGTGATAGTTTTAGATTAGCAGAAGCAATAGGAGCATATGGACGATGACCGCACAACCACCATGTACTGTTGTCGGAAAAAAAACATGTATACCTCCACCAAGGCATAAACCAGGACAACTTCTGGAGTGGCCTTTCCTCTAGTACTAGTAAAAGTAGGTGATGTTGGACCAGCCGACGAACCCTAGCTACTGTACATGGGGGGCTAGGGAGTAGTGGTGTAGAAGAAAACATGCATGCAACGACCTGGGGAGCTGAACCAGTACAATGAAGCATGAAATCCAAAAGAAGTTATACCTCAGGTCGGCGAGAGGTGGCTTAGGCGGGCGGGCAGGATATCTTCCCACACGACGGCAGTGAACAAGGGCACGAAGGACCTTCGTCAGCGCCGGTGCCGGCTCAGAGAGGACGGTGCGCATCGGCTTCCTCCATCGCCGACGGCGACAATGTCAACGCTGCACCTCCTCACCTCCCGCAGCGGACGGGGTCCGGCCTGATCTGTGACCACCAGTGAGGAGAGAGATAGAGTAGACACTGTCGTCTTGTTTAGATATGGAGAGGGTGAGAGAGCGAGACGCGAGAAACCCTATCAAACAAGAGGCTACGTATACAATGGAGTAAAAAAATCTCTCCATAACAGTGGTTTTAAATCAAATAGAATACGCGCTTCCCAGAAAAAAGAAACGAAAACTGGCGCATGAATCTTTTTTTAACGTACTAGGAAAGAAAACTTGATCAATAAGCTGGCGGACGAATCTTTTTTTAACATACCAGGAAAGAAAACTGGCGGACGAATCTTTTTTTAACAAGCCCCCGCTTCCAGGTAGCACTTTGTATCGCTCTTGTGTGGTCCCCGACCCTCCATTATTAAGTTAATAAATTAAAGGGTCAAATTATTATGTAAGTTGCCTCTTCGTGTACAAATGCGCTCCATCGTGTACTCACGGGTGTGTCGGAGGCAGAGTGCGTGAGTACATTTCTTCTTGTACGTAGTACTCCATTTATATTCCTATCCTAGGAACAAAATGAGGCCGTACTAAATTTATGTGTGTGGGGAGAATGAGACATCGATGATGTGTACGAGTAGTCGCGAGAGTCGTCACTATGTGTGTGTGCGCGCGCACACACATAGACATCCATATCCGTGTTTACGTAAAAATCTTACTTTCATCTCCTTCTCCAATCAATATTGTCCAACTGGCATATTATTTATGTTAATTATGTAGCAATATTTACGTATGTCCAGAATCTCTTGTTTGCGGGCGTTCGGATCGCTGCCACACCCGCTCCTGACCGCCCTGGCCAACCCAAACCCTCTCCATCACCCGCGTGTGCTTCCCGCCAGAAACGGTCAGTGCCGCATTTATGCCGGGCCAGAGCGGACGCGGCCTCTCACTGGCGCCGGCATTGAAGCGGCGCGTCGGCCGAAAGAGCGCCGCCCGCGCCGATTCCTGGTGAACGTGAGAGCTCCGTGTTCAAATGACACCACGGCCGGCCACAGCATGCATGTAAAAAAGTTCTTGGGAGTCCGTGCTACAGCTAGTTGTCCTCCCCCTCCTCGTCTATCTCTTCCAGTAGTACTACTCCCTCCGTCCAGGTGCATAAAAGTCGTCTTAGGTTATGCATCACAACCAAGGCGGAGGGGAAAATGAGAGAATTTAATGTTTACTTGCTAATTAATAGCATTGCATGCAATGAACTAACCAGTGCATGTCGTGTTCAGTAGTCTCAAGTCATTGAAAGCATGCACGCCTCACATCTCTTATTGGTTGATATGTCAAGAAACAAGAGACGAGGTATGAGTTAATGCACCGTGTCTAAGTGTTTTGGGATTATTTGGTTTTTGTAAGGTGAATTATACACCTAGACGAAGGGAGTAGTACTCCAAGGCACGATCCATCGACAAGCAGGCGGGAAAGTTTGCGTATAGTCAGTTTGCGGTGAGTGGCATGCCGAGCGACCGAGTGGGGTGGAGGCTTGTGTGGGGTGAGACACGAACGTGACAGACATGATTTAAATGTTGGTTTTGCTTGATGGAGCGATCCACCAAAATGAAACGTTGGTTTCCAAAAGAATATTGTAGTATACTGTACTGCATGAGGGAGAAGCGGATTCAACGAAGAGTGATGGTTGCTTCTTCTGTCCAACTTACTGCCGGGTCTATGTGATTTGACGGCTCATTGGTCATTATTACTGTGGTGGTAGAGCGTCTACACTCTTATTTATTTATTCTGTGATAAAACTAACTTTCTCCACTCTTACACCAGAGGAGTGCGAAACACGGCAGCCCAGTGAGTGCATGGCCCACCTCACACTATCACCATATTCCTTGGACATCGTGCGACACCTCCAGTCCTTTTTTCTTTGCGTTTAACAAACAAATTGTAGTACTCCGCATGCCAAGAAAAATTACTATACACCAGAGTGTATAACTATTTTGCCCCCGAAATTGCTATGGAGGAAATGCTGGGTAGTTACGCGCATGCAAAGTATTGTCCCAGCCTGCAGACCTCAATTCTCTCGCACAATTACTCCTCTCTCCATCTCTCTGGATGCAGGCTCACTAGATCTATCTGCATGCAGCTCTCTCTCTTTGGTTTTGCTTGCAAGCAACGCGACTCTCTCCCTCTCTCTGTGCAAGCTTGCCTTCAGTCATTGAAAGGGTTAATAATATAGCCAGTTGATGGCTAACATGTTGCCATGTCATCTATAGCCAATGTAATAGTCAACATGTATAGTAATGGGCTACAAGAAAGTACTAGTACTTTTTACCACATGACCCACCATACACTCTCACATTAGCTTCTTGGAGCCCGTGCTATAGCCGGCTATAAATCTACAGCCCGCTTCTCTTCTCTCTCATCCAACTCAGCAAAGATATAATATTTAAAGGCTTGCAGCCCGCCTACGTCACCTTATTATACTTGCTTAGGAAGGGACGAGGAATATGGGAGAGAGATGAGAATTATTGTGCCTGTGTGTGCTGTAGTACTATTGGAAAGAGCAACACAAAGATGCTAAGGCGCAGACCATTGCAGGAAAAGTGAGATTTTCTTATACGCATACAAAAAAGGACCAGAGGGACTACTACAATGCTATGAAGCTTTCAGATTTTGTTTCATGTATGTATCCTGACTCCAAGGTTGCCCTGTTACAACATTCAATCAAATACAAAGGAAAACTAACACGCATGCTGATGCATCTCAATGATACACAGATCATAGCCAATATTTACTTCTCAACTAAAGACAAAAGTTGTGAGAGTGTGTACAAATAAAGAGAAAAACGATTGATGCAGTCCCTAGGCCTTAAACCCTAAACCCTAAACAGGATTTAATTTCCTGGCTAGGTAGAACCTGTCAAGGAAAGAAGCATGGCACCAACGGATCATACGATGCTTTTGTGCAGTTCCACTAAAATCGAGCTGAGCATCCCTGTTGGCAAAGATATTGAAGAAGAGTGGTTAGAATAATAGTAGTGGCACTAGTTCATGAGACATAAACTCATCACAAATAGAAGCCGGTAGAAGAAGAGAAAGATCCACATGGAGATAGAGCTATGTGGGGAGCTGCGGCAGTGGAGTAAGCCAGCTCCAAAAGGAAGTTATACCTGGGACGTCGGGGTGTACCTAGAAGGGCGGTGGGAGGCGGCATCAGCCCATACCGCAGGGACCCCGATCGGGGTGCACCGACAGTGGGTTTTCTCCCTCGCCGCTGCCGACCGCGTCTACGCAGAACATCCTCCCCTTCCCCCGGCGGCGGGATCAGGCCAGATCTGTGACCAGTGGTGTGGCCACCGTTGTTCTATGCGAGAGAGTGTGAAGAGAGCAACTCAAGCAAGCAGGCTTGTAGCTTAGGCTCCTGCTAGTGTATATATACTGGAGCAGTTTTCTTTTTTTCTCCATATCAACCTTTTTATATTGCGTACGTGTCATTGAAGAGTGAAATGATGGTTGCTTTGTCCGACCAACTTACTGTGTGATTTGACTCCTCATTAGTCATATTACCGCGGCCCCAGCACGTACTACCCCTACGGGTATGACCGTTCCTGACTCTCACTTGTACTTATCTCTATTTTCTTGCATGACATGTGGACCCGGATGCTGGATGTCCCACGAGTCGGCGAAAGGAAGAAAAATGAGTTCCGATGATCGAGAAGTAGTAGTATTTCCATGCAAACGGATCTTACGATGCATGAGTTGTTTGTTGTGTTATCGACCAAAATAAAACCTGATACGTCTCCATCGTATCTACTTTTCCTAACGCTTTTGCTCTTGTTTTTTACTCTAATTTGCATGATTTGGATGAAACTAACCCGGACTGATGCTGTTTTCAACACAACTACCATGGTATTGTTTTTGTGCAGAAATAAAAGTTCTCGGAATTGGACGAAACTTTTTGACGAATTATTTCAGAATATATAAAAAATATTGGAACCAAGAACGACCGGAGGGGGTGCCCTAGCTGGCCACAAGACACCAGGGCACACCCCCCCCCCCCCCCCCCCAGGTGCGCCCTGATGGGTTGTGGTGCCCTCAGGGCTCCACTGACCCTAATTCCAACACTGTAAATTCCTATTTTTGGAGAAAAAATAGGGAGGAAGTTTCATCGCGTTTTACTATACGGAGCCGCCGCCGCCTCCTGTTCTACATCAGGAGGCCAGATCTGGAGCCCGTTTGGGGCTCCATAGAGGGGAATCTTCGGTCTTCGTTATCACCAACCCTCCTTCATCACCAATTCCATGATGCTCCCCATCGGGAGTGAGTAATTCCTTTGTAGGCTCGCTGGTCGGTGAGGAGTTGGATGAGATTCATCATGTAATCGAGTTGGTTTTGTTAGGGCTTGATCCCTAGTATCCACTATGTTCTGAGATTGATGTTGCTATGACTTTGCTATGCTTAATGCTTGTCACTAGGGCCCGAGTGCCATGATTTCAGATCTGAACCGTTTATGTTTTTAGCATTATATCTATGTTCTAGATCCGATCTTGCTAGTCATATGCACCTATTACGTGTTATGATCCGCAAAACCCAGTGTGATAGTAATTGGGATACTTTCCAGTGATGACCGTCGTTTGAGGAGTTCATGTATTCACTATGTGTTAATTGTGGCACCCTGGCTCATAGAAACCAGAACACCCCATATTCCAGCCTAGAGATCAAGTCTTCTGGAATACGGCACTGCTCAGCATAGAACAAATCAAATTTTATCACAACGAATATGGGGTACAAAGGTTTGATGTTACAAAGGATCACATCAGCACGGCGAAACTACGCCTGCTAAGGTAGATCTATGCTAGCAGCGGAACAACTCGTGGCATTGGAATACTTCTAGCAGCGGAACAACGACGACGGTGGTGAACTCCACTCCAAAGGGACTCTGGCTGGGACACGATCTAGCTCGCACGCACGGTAACCTCGACAAACAATCAATCACGGCATCACCTGCAATCTGGCATGACACGCCAGGTCAGTACATTGAATGTACTTGCAAGCTCACAACAACCAAATGCATCAAGGCAAAACAACAACATAGCATTAACAGGTTAACTTATGATCAACTACAATGAGGTGGAATCAATAACTAAGCATGATATTCCCGCAAAAAAATAACTAAGCAAGATATGGAACTAATAGCATTACTGATGAACCAACATCTCGAATCTCAGGAACCATCTCACTCTTGGCTATCCGGCCAAGCAATATATCACCTCGTGATAAATACCTCCACGTGATCACCATGTGACCACATCACAAACTAGATGATCATCCTCAAGATCATCCCAACATCATCATCGGCATCCTGCCAAACTATTACAACTCACATATCAACATATAAGTCATCTAATAATTCATTGCGTCATCATGTGTGTTGATCGAATGGTGTGACCTAGTACGAACTGTGCCCATGACCGATGACGTGGTTATTGATAGATTAAACACACTCTCCAGAGGTTAGCACACTGAACCCACATCACAGAACCCATGGCCTCGTGCTCCCATTCGGGTGGACCAACGACGTTCCGACAAAACCAGTCTACTGCAATGACAATCTCCCGGCCACTTCGACCAACTCCCCTTTGGGCTCAGTCCTGGGTGGCCCCGATGTCACCTCGTGACATCCAACGGCCACCATCGTGGCAAAACAAAAATGGTCCCAAACGGGGACAAAAAGGTGCCTACAACAACTATGGGCACACAAGCCTTATGGCCGCATACCTGATCAGGGTAGCGCACGCACATAACCTTCCCTAGTTGGAGGCACCGGCGAGAGGCATGACAATAGACCGCATTAGGGTCTTCCCATAAAGGCAAATGTGGCTACACTGGAAAAGCCCGGTTCGGTGGCACCTGACCAACGAAATGACGGAATTTATCCCCAAGGTAAATCTGCGATAACTGATACTCCGATATCATATATCCACCCGTAATCCAAGTTATAGCAATATCCAACAAATAATCCAGAGAATAATAGTCATATCATAATACTCTGAGGATAGCATATCGCTACTATCATGATGAACCCAAGTATAATGATGCTGCTAAACCAATAGCAAGAGCAAGATAGCTAACCATAGATCAACATGATAACATCATATCCAAAGTAATACTCCAAAGCATAATATCAATTACTATGATGAGCATAATCATAATATCCACTAATAATCCAAAGGCAACATGTCATCCTCATAATCTGCAAAATATTAGTCTTAGAAATCCAAACAACCTCATGGCAGTAGCAAGATCAAAATATTACTCCGAGAAATCCATGAACAATTCATACATAGCTAATGCAATATTTTAAGCAAGTTTATTTAATAAAACGTTGATATTGCATTGCTATCATGCAAATGGAGGGTGTGGCTTGCCTGGAGTGGATGGATTCACAGGGAGGAAGTGCCAGAAGCTCGCGGAAAGAATTGCCGAAAAACTTTCTCTCTTGAAGCGGGCTGAATAAGGGCAGGGGGAAAATGGTCAATTTCAAAATGTGACAACATCATGAAAATGATACCAACATAACGGGCTCGACGAGACGAAGAAGTGGGCTTTGGAATCACCTCATTTGGAGTTGTGAGTGAAAAGTTGCAATAGTTTTTCTACCAGGGACCCATCTCTAAATAAAATCTTCACAAACCAGCCCCTCACTGAAAAACAGAAAGCATAAACGCTGAGAATATGTTTTCCAGCGCAGAAAACATAATCTAGCCCGAAACAGAGGCAAAGTACGCTTACAGTGCAGTGAAAACGTATCCCAAGGATACGTTTCCACTTAGCCACGTCACCAGGTCGGTTTAGTCAGCGCGTGAGGCTGACGGGCGGGGTCCACTGGCGGGGGGGTTGTCGTCTTCAACTGCTCTGCCTATGCTTTGCCGAGGAGAGGGGCTCACCCCCACGGCGATCGCCGGCGATGTAGGCCAACTCCCGGGGCGTGCGACACACCACCGTGATCAGGCGATCTAGCCGCATCCATTTGTCCCATCCACGGCTGGTCAGGTGGAACGGGACGACGACGGGCTCGACGCCGGCGCACAGGAGCTTCAGTCACCGGTGAGCTCACGGCAAGAGGCCACCGGAGGAGGAGGAGTGCTGGGACGGCTCCGGGGTGGTGGTGGAGATCTCTGGTGGAGGTTAGAGGAAGAGAGGAGCTCCGGTTCGCCAGAATTTAGGAGGAGGGCCACGGCGGCGATGGCGGCCAAGGAGGAGCTCCGGGACTCGGGTGAGTGGCTAGGGAGGGGTAGAGGAGTGCGGTGGAGCTCCTGGTGCGGTCGGGAAGCCTTGAGGTAGCTTATATAGGCGAGGGGGAAAGAGGCCGAGCTCGGGTGCCGCCACGAGCTCGTGACCGGCTCCGGCGATGCTTGGGAGCATCACGGGAGCGAGGGAGGGGACGAGTGAGGGCAGAGGGGAGGTTCACGAGCAGAGCAAGGCCAAAGACATGAGGAGGAAGAGGACGGGATGGCAACAGAGACGGTCGGGCACAGTGTACCCGTGGGTGCGCGGCGTCTAGCTCCGGCGAGCGAGCTACAGGATGGGGCATGGAGCTGGAGAGCGACGGGAGAGGGCAGGGCATCAGGTCGACACCACCAGACGCGAGGACACCACCGGGAAACCGCAGGCCGACGAGACCCGATGCGCAGAGCGCATCTTCTGCAGCCAGAGCGCGTGCACACGCAAAAAACCACGCGGTCACCACCTAGCATGGCAAGGATAAGACGCTAGAGGCTGTCAATTGATGTCTAGTGAGTAATCTCTCCTTCCTGGATACTATGAGAAGTGAAATCTCGAGAGAAGAGGCTCTGTAGCGAAGTGAGGCATCGATCAAAGTTTGTTGTAGCAAACTTGGCTGCGCACCTGTGATCAACAGAGAAGAGGAAAGAGCCAAACTTGATGTCTCGGGTGTTTAGGTTAAGAAGGACTATGATTCTGTGCAATTAGAGAAGAAATGGACCACAAAACAGCATAGTTGCTTTGTAACAGCAGATTTGGTCTAGAAAAGGGATTTGGATGATGCACTCACATGGAATAGCCACTTGAGCTGAAATTTGGCAACGCCTGATGATTTGGACATATAAACATACTGTAAAAAATTTCATACCATTTGGACTTGCCAAAATGGTACTTCCTTCACAGACATCATCTCTGTCCAGAATATTGGTATAATTTTGGAGGAAAATTTGCTAAATGAAATGATCCCAAATTTAGTGGAGAGATGTTATTTGGGTAGAATCATGATCTCATAGTTTCTCAGAATTAATGAAGCAATATAAAATATACTTGCTTCACAAACTGAAAATATTGCGAGAAACAAATATTTGAAGGTGTGCTCACATAGATAGTTGGATGGAGCTGAAATTTGGTGTATAGTGATTATATGATCACATGAAGGAGTGTGCAAAATTTCAACTCAATTTGATAAACCTAGCTAGTACTTCCTTCACAAAGGCTTCCTTCAGACAGAAAATTTGAAAAATTGCTAAGGAAGATTCACTAGGAAAATGGAGCTTAATTTTGGCATGAGGTAATGATTTGGATGTAAAATCATGCCCAAAAATTTTGGGAGCCATCAAGAAAATATAGGTGGCACTTCCTTCACAGAAGGCCACTCTGGACAGAAATGAAGAAATAATATTGGGGAATTATTTTTGGGCTAGGACAGGAAAGTTTGAACATATTTGGGGCATATATGATCCAAACAATTTATGAGAATTATTTGGGAATTTTGTGGATGATAGAAATATAGGTTGCTACACAACCTGGGTCAGACAGAGTTATTCCTTTAATAGAAAAAGGAATATTCCTGATAAAAAGAATTTTGGGGTTGAGCTAGAATGGAAATCACATGGCCTAGGGAGAAATTTGAGAATGATGAGTCACTTTGGAGGATAAGAATTGAAGATCTCCCAGGTTTCAAGTCCACAGACCACTCCAAAAACAAAAAAAATCAGAGCAAAAACCAAATAAATCAAAAGAAAAAGAAAGGGCCAAAAACCAGGGTGTTACAAACCTTCCCCCCTTAAAGAAATCTCGTCCTCGAGATTTGGTTGCTCAGGGAACAAGTATGAATATACCTTAAGGAACCCGTTTCCAACTTGGGTATCCTTTTCCTTTGTTTATTGTTCCCTTAGGAATTTCATATGATCTGCTTACCTTGCTCTGGGTTGGTTTGCTTCACCTTTCCCAAATTCTATGGGGTTTTTGCTCATATACCAAATCATTATGCTGACGTTGATTCTTTCATATCTGTGGTGATATCCGAGGGAACTGAGCATAAATTCCCTTTTGTCATGAAAACTTTTTACTTCTGCCATGGGGTTGCTCAAACAAATGTATGTCTTCCGATTTCATTCAATGCTGAGAAACAGGGCCATTCTCCTAACAAGATCTGACTGCTTGTAGGTGGTGTTGACTTACCTTGTTTTGTTTCTTTGGCTCGAGCATGCAACATGTACCAAAGATTTGACTGCCTTCTATCATGAGCAATATAAAAGGGATATGGATTTATAGCTGTAGTATACCATCAACATTAGCATCTTGAGACTGACCTGACAGGGGTGCTGGAGGAAAGATACTTTTCAGGCCAGGCTGTCCGTGTACTTGGTTCCACCAGTGAGTATACCTGGTCTGAGCTGATCGTTCGGCTTTTGACTTACCCATGCGGTCGGTAAACCCATCTGTGGTAATAGGCTGTGAGGTGCTTTCACACTGCCGTTGAAGTCAACTGCGGAGGTTGCAAAGGAATCTTGGATCTGACAGAATAGACTTGGATATTCCGCACTAACCATTCTGGTCGGGTGCCATGGGGCAAGTGGGTCAGCGGGATATGAAGTCTTTGTATAACAGATTAGGCCTCTGAGAGTATGTCTTTGTGGATCCATATGGCATCATGCCCTCCAACTGACTTGGGTATCCGGACCCTGATGGTCGCGCAAAAATCATCATACCTTTGCTGCCAGTCTCACCCTTTGATGGTCTTGATTTTTTTTTTGTTGGGATACCTTACTGACATAGCTTGGCCACATATGTCCTTGATTCTTTGTACGACCATGGATGTGGTTAGTGCAATATTTTGGCATCATTCCTTGTGCTTGTTTTCTGACTTGGGTCCGCACATATATGACATATACCCGGGGGCTTGTAGCTGTACAGAGCCCATTGTTGAGGCCATTCATACAAGATGGTGACAAGAGTTCGGGATATCACCTTGTCGGGTGCGGGAATATTAGCCTTGGTAACCATTGTCAAGGCTGTTGATTCTGCGTTGTTAGTTCCAAAATTTGTCGATCCTTGCATTACATGTGATGTATCTCTGCTTATCGTCATTTGCATGGCTCATGAGGTTGTTGAATCCTTACCTTCCTTAGGTAAATCTGCTTGAGCATAGTTGTATCCTTGTATGAGTGGCTGGCATGACCGGGGATACATGCTCACCATATATATAAGAATCATATGCAACCGAACACTCCATTCTTGAGGTAGGCATATGTCTTGACTGAATTGTACTTCTGACAAAATTATTGCGAATCTGATCCTTGAGCTGCACTGTCATATACTGCCTGCTTACTGTGTCATATATTGTAGCAATACTAAATGCGACGTGCAGCATCGTACTGAAGAAGGCAAGGTGTCGGGGGTTGGAAGCTATCCGAATGACTTGCTGAGAAGCTTCTCCTCCGGTTGCTTGTTGAGAAAGTTTTAATTTCTTACATCAGAAGCCTTTACTGAGGTATCTTGCTGTGGAAGATGGGGTATCTTGGACCGGAATCTGTCCATATATTGTACTGGGGGAAATTGAGGAGCCTTGCATCATAAGCTTCTTCCGATAGCGTGTGGAGGAAGACTGAGTTTCTCATATCCAAAGCTTCATACTATGATATGCAGACTGAATGCCATACACACACCCATAATGTTTTGCGGCTGGTTACTTGCATGAGAAAAATTGTTTGATTGTCTTCCTTGACCATAGCATAATCTGGCTTTCTTTCAGAATATAACAGATTTCAAGTATCATTCACTACTGAGCCAAAACTTTTGTATATGAGCCATACCATTGACTGAAAATATACTGTTGATTTTGCACCTGGCTTGTCTTCCTGTGGCTGGATCATTACTGTGTGAGGATTAAGTACATGCTGTAGACTTGATGTGTTTCACTGAGCTTCTTCCAAATATTTGAAATCCTTATTGCTTCTTCGAGTCCGGTGTCGGTGGATGAGCAACTTCCATAAGGGGAAATAAGGTAACACCGAGGGCCCAAAAAGAAAGAAGCAAAAGAAACAACTTAACTAATACAAAAGCACACAAAAACAATCAACTCACACACAAACAAAGTCACATATTACCGCTAGTCACACAATATGCATGCCTACTTAAGCACACAAATCTCGCAGGATCTCCGGTACTATGATCTAGCATGTTGTGATGGTGTGCACGAAAATGGATCAGCGTGTGGAGGGGTTGGTGTAAATATTGCTACACTAAGTGCTGGCTTAGCAAGGTAAGATCCTTGACTAACTGGGAGGTGAGGACGTACTTGGTAACCATGTAGCGGGACACGAATATCGCGACCACATTATTATCAAGTGGACGGAAAAGATTCGTACTCGTCCAAGGAATAGGATAGCGGGGGAAACTGAGTCTGCTGACATTGCCCTTTATTGATGACTAAGATCACTAAGGGTTGCCAATACGACAAGATAAAAGGCATGACTCGGGGCAGAAGCATGTCTACCACCGAAACGATGGGTGTGGCTGGAAGGAAGAAGTCGGCGTGATACATGAGCACCATTTCTGCAAACAGTGTCAAGAACACTTGGCATCACTCTGCTGGGACATAAATGACGCCAAACACCAAAGAACAGGCTCAAAGGAAACTGGAGGGATGCAGAGGCTGAGCTGTAGTGGATCCGAACCGATGCCAGCTACACTCACAAGATAAACTGTTAGCACAAATAATAAAGCTATATGCATGCTATGCAACAAACAAATGCTACAACCAATGCAACAAACAAGCCAGACTCTATACTACCGGTTTCTACCGCTCGTGCTGACTAGGGCGTCCTACAGCCAGACCTGCTCTAATACCAAGCTTTGTGGCACCCCGGCTCAGAGAAACCGGAACACCCCATATTCCATCCCAGAGATCAAGTCTTCTGGAATACGGCACTGCTCGGCATAGAACAAATCAGCTTTTATCACAACGAATAAGGGGTACAAAAGTCTGATGTTACAAAGGATCACATCAGTACGGCGACACTACGCCTGCTAAGGAGATCTATGCTAGCAGTGGAACAACTCGTGGCAGCGGAATACTTCTAGCAGCGGAACAACGACGATGGTGGTGAACTCCACTCCACAGGGACTCTGGCTGGGACACGATCTAGCTCGCACACGCGGTAACCTCGACAAATAATCAATCACGGCATTACCTGCAATCTGGCATGACACACCAGGTCAGTACATTGAATGTAGTTGCAAGCTCACAACAACCAAATGCATCAAGGCAAAACAACAACATAGCATTAACAGGTTAAGTTATGATCAACTACAATGAGGTGGAATCAATAACTAAGCATGATATGGAACTACTAGCATTACTGATGAACCAACATCTCGACTCTCAGGAACCATCTCACTCTTGGCTATCCGGCCAAGCAATATATCACCTCGATCACCTCGTGATCAATACCTCCACGTGATCACCGCGTGACCACATCACAAACTGAATGATCATCCTCAAGATCATCCCAACATCATCATCGGCATCCTGCCAAACTGTTACAACTCACATATCAACATGTAAGTCATCTAATAATTCATTGCATCATCGTGTGTGTTGATCGAATGGTGTGACCTAGTACGAACTGTGCCCATGATCGAGGACGCGGCTATCGATAGATTAAACACACTCTGTAGAGGTTAGCACACTGTACCCACATCACAGAACCCATGGCCTCGTGCTCCCATTCGGGTGGACCAACGACGTTCTGACAAAACCAGTCTACTGTAATGACACTCTCCCGGCCACTCCGACCAACTCCCCTTTGGGCTCAGTCCTAGGTGGCCCCGATGTCACCTCGTGACATCCAACGGCCACCATCGTGGCAAAACAAAACCGGTCAGGGTAGCGCACACAAGGCTTATGGCCACCTACCTGATCAGGGTAGCGCACGCACATAACCTTCCCTAGTTGGAGGCACCGGCGAGAGGCATGACAATAGACCACATTAGGGCCTTCCCATAAAGGAAAATGTGGCTGCACTGGAAAAGCCTGGTTCGGTGGCACCTGACCAACGAAATGATGGAATTTATCCCCAAGGTAAATCTACGATAACTGATACTCCGATATCATATATCCACCTGTCATCCAAGTTATAGCAATATCCAACAAATAATCCAGAGAATAATATAGTCATATCATAATACTCCGAGGATAGCATATCACTACTATCATGATGAACCCAAGTATAATGATGTTGCTAAACCAATAGCAAGAGCAAGATAGCTAACCATAGATCAACATGATAACATCATATCCAAAGTAATACTCCAAAGCATAATATCAATTACTATCATGAGCATAATCATAATAGCCACTAATAATCCAAAGGCAACATGTCATCCTCATAATCTGCAAAATATTAGTCCTAGAAATCCAAACAACCTCATGGCAGTAGCAAGATCAAAATATTACTCCGAGAAATGCCATGAACAATTCATACGTAGCTAATACAATATTTTAAGCAAGTTTATTTAGTAAAACCATGATATTGCATTGCAATCATGCAAATGGAGGGTGTGGCTTGCCTGGGGTGGATGGATTCACCGGGAGGAAGTGCGCGTAGCTCGCGGGAAGAATTGCCGAAAAACTTTCTCTCTCGGAGGGGGCTGAATAAGGGTAGGGGCAAAATGGTCAGTTTCAAAATGTGACAACATCATGAAAATTATACCAAAAAATGGTCTCGACGAGACGAAGAAGTGGGCTTTGGAATCACGTCATTTGGAGTTGTGAGTGAAAAGTTGTAATAGTTTTACTGCCAGGGACCCATCTGTAAATGAAATATTCACAAACCAGCCCCTGACTGAACAACAGAAAGCGTAAACACTGAGAATACGCTTTCCAGCACAGAAAACGTAATCTAGCTTGAAACAGAGGCAAAGTACGCTTACAGTGTAGCGAAAACGTATCCCGTGGATTACGTTTCCACTTAGCCGCGTCACCGGGTCGGTTTAGTCAGCGCGTGACGCTGACGGGTGGGGTCCACTGGCAGGGCGGTCATCGTCTTCAACTGCTCTACCCGCGCTCGGCCGAGGAGAGGGGCTCACCCCGCCGGCGATCGCCGGCGATGTAGGCCACCTCCCGGGCCGTGTGACACACCGGCGTGATCAGGGGATCTAGCCGCATCCATTCATCCCATCCACCGCTGGTGAGGTGGACCAGGACGATGATGGGCTCGACGCCGGCGGACAGGAGCTTCAGTCGCTGGTGAGCTCACGGCAAGAGGCCACCAGAGGAGGAGGAGTGCTGGGATGGATAAGGGGTGGTGGTGGAGATCTCTGGTGGAGGTTAGAGGAAGAGAGGAGCTCCGGTTCGCCAGAATTTAGGATGAGGGCCACGGCGGCCATGGCGGTGATGGCGGTCGAGGAGGAGCTCCGAGACTCGGGTGAGTGGCTAGGGAGGGGTAGAGGAGTGCGGTGGAGCTCCTGCTGCGGTCGGGAAGCCTCGAGGTAGCTTATATAGGCGAGGGGGAAAGAGGCCGAGCTCGGGTGCCGCCACGAGCTCGTGACCGGCTCCGGTGATGGCTGCGAGCATCACAGGAGTGAGGGAGGGGATGAGTGAGGGCAGAGGGGAGGTTCATGAGCAGAGCAAGGCCAAAGACACGAGGAGGAAGAGGACGGGGCGGCAACAAAGACGGTCGGGCACAGTGTGCCCGTGGGTGCGCGGCGTCTAGCTCCGGTGAGCGAGCTACAGGAGGGGGCATGGAGCTGGAGAGCAATGGGAGAGAGCAGGGCGTCAGGTCAGCACCACCAGACGCGCAGACACTGCTGGGAAACCGCAGGCCGACGAGACCCGACGCGCAGAGCGCGTCTTCTGCAGCCAGAGCGCGTGCACAGGCAAAAATCCACGCGGTCACCGCTTGGCATGGCAAGGATGGGACGCTAGAGGCTGTCAATTGATGTCTAGTGAGTAGTCTCTCCATCCTGGAGACTGTGAGAAGTGAAATCTCGAGAGAAGAGGCTCTGTAGTGAAGTGAGGCTTCGACGAAAGTTTGCTGTAGAAAACTTGGCTGCACACGTGTGATCAACAGAGAAGAGGAAAGAGCCAAACTTGATGTCTGGGGTGTTTAGGTTAAGAAGGACTATGATTATGTGCAATTAGAGAAGAAATGGACCACAAAACAACATAGTTGCTTTGTAACAGCGGATTTGGTCCAAAAAAGGTATTTGGATGATGCACTCACATGGAATAGCCACATGAGCCGAAATTTGGCAAGGCCTGATTATTTGGACATATAAAAATGCTGTCAACATTTCATACCATTTGGACTTGACAAAATGGTACTTCCTTCACAGACATCCTCTCTGTCCAGAATATTGGTATAATTTTGGAGAGAAATTGGCTTAATGAAATGATCCCAAATTTAGTGGCGAGATGTTATTTGGGTAGGATCATGATCTGGTAATTTCTCATAATTAATGAAGCAATATAAAATATACTTGCTTCACAAACTGAAAATATTGCCAGAAACAAATATTTGAAGGTGTGCTCACATAGATTATTGGATGGAGCTGAAATTTGGTGGATAGTGATTATATGAGCACATGAAGGAGTGTGAAAAATTTCAACTCAATTTGATAAACCCAGCTAGTACTTCCTTCACAAAGGCTTCCTTCTGATAGAAACTTTGAAAAATTGCTGAGGAAGATTCACTAGGCAAATGGAGCTGAATTTTGGTATGAGGCAATTATTTGGATGTAAAATCATGTCCAAAAATTTTGGGAACAATCAAGAAAAGATAGGTGGCACTTCCTTCACAGAAGGCCACTCTGGACAGAAATGAAGAAATAATATTGGGGAATTATTTTTGGGCTAGGACAGGAAAGTTTGGACATATTTGGAGCATATATGATCCAAAAAAATTATAAGAATTATTTGGGAATTTTGTGGATGACAGAAATATAGGTTGCTTCACAACCTGGGTCCGACAGGGTTATTCCTTTAATAGAAAAAGGAATATTCCTGATAAAAAGAATTTTGAGGTTGAGCTAGAATAGAAATCACATGGCCTAGGGAGAGGTTTGAGAATGATGAGTCACTTTTGAGGATAATAATTGAAGATCTCCCAGGTTTCAAGTCCACAGAACCACTCCAAAAAGAAAGAAAAAATCAGAGCAAAAACCAAATAAATCAAAAGAAAAAGAAAGGGCCAAAAACCAGGGTGTTACATTAATGCTTTGTTCCGGTTCTCTATTAAAAGGAGGCCTTAATATCCCTTAGTTTCCTTATTGACCCCGCTGCCACGGGAGATGGTAGGATAAAAGATGTCATGCAAGTTCTTTTCCATAAGCACGTATGACTATTTACGGAATACATGCCTATATTGTATTTATGAACTGGAGCTAGTTCTGTGTCGCCCTAGGTTATGACTGTTATATGATGAATATCATCCAACGAATTCACTGATCCAATGCCTACGAGTTTTCCACATATTGTTCTTGCTAAGTTACTATTGCTATTGCTACTGTTACAACTGCCACAAAATCATTGTTATCACTGTTACCATTACTTTTACTGTTACCACTACAATCAAACTATCATATTACTGTGCTACTGATCACTTTGATGCAGATGTTTAATCTCCAGGTGTGGTTGAATTGACAACTCAACTGATAATACTTGAAAATATTCATTGGCTCCCCTTGTGTCGAATCTATAAATTTGGGTTGAATACTCTACCCTCGAGAGCTGTTGCGATCCCCTATACTTGTCGGTTATCAAGACCTTTTTATGGCGCCGTTGTCAGGGAGCATAGCTATATTTGTTGAGTCACTTGGGATTTATATCTATTTAGCACTATGAAGAATCTGAAGGATACCAAAACCAAGATCGTTCCCTCTAAGACGAGGGGAGGTAAGGATTTCCCATCACACTCTGCACTTGATTCACCTTCTATTTTGAGTAAACTTGCAACGCCACCACATGCTATTAATCCTGATATGTCGCAAGTTATTTATGATGCTACTTCTGCTATGAATGATAATTATGATGATACTAGTACCTTGCTTGATGATAATGTGCCACTAGGTGAATTTCGTGATGAACAAATTGCTAGAGCTAAAGAGAATGAAATCACTGAAACTGATGAAGTCCTTGGAACTGGAAATTCTGAAACACTTATTACAACTAGATCTCCTAGATTTGAATTGCCTAAGATACCTGAGGGTTATGTTATGGATGAGGATATAGCTAGAGACTTTCTTGCTTGCAATGATAGAGGTGATCTTAAGAAATTATTATGCAAACTGAAAGACAAATCTTTGAATGCTAGAATGAAATGTGATCCTAAGTTTGCTACTTCACCTATCTTTGTTACTAATAAGGATTATAAATTCTCTATCGACCCAGAGTTAATTACTTTGGTTGAATCTGATCCTTTCCGTGGCTATGAAACTGAAACTGTAGTGGCACATCTTACTAAGCTAAATGATATAGCCACCCTTTTTGCTCATGATGAGAAAATTCGCTACTATTATATACTAAAATTATTTCCGTTCTCATTAAAGGGTGATGCTAAGATATGGTAAAATACTCTTGCTTCTGGTTGTGTGCGTAGTCCCCAGGATATGATTTATTACTTCTCTGAAAAATATTTTCCTGCTCATAAGAAACAAGCTGCCCTACAGGAAATATTTAACTTTGTGCAAATTGAAGAAGAGAGTCTCCCACAAGCTTGGGGGAGACTTCTCCAATTGCTTAATGCTTTGCCTGATCATCCTCTTAAGAAAAATGAAATACTTGATATCTTCTATAATGGACTAACCGATGCTTCTAGGGACTCCCTAGATAGTTGTGCTGGTTGTGTTTTCAAGGAACGAACTGTTGAACAAGCTGAGGAATTATTGAATAATATATTGAAGAATTATGATGATTGGACACTTCCTGAACCACCACCTAAACCCACTCTGAAGAAGAGGGGTATCTTATTTCTCAGTCCTAAAGATATGCAAGAGGCAAAGAAATGCATGAAGGAAAAAGGTATTAAAGCTGAAGATGTTAAGAATTTACCACCTATTGAAGAAATACATGGCCTTGAAACACCACCACTTCCACGGGTGGTAGAGTTAAAATTCTTTATTAAAGTTTGATGAAGGTGACATCCCTTACAATAAACATCCTAGTCAATGCTTATATGAGTTTGACAATTACATTGGGAAACAAGATCACTTCAATGCAAATGTTATGAAACAATTAAAATATAATTCTGATATGATTGCTCGCTTGAGTGACTTGTTATTTAGAATCACTAATGATGTTAGAGGTGTAGGAAAACATGCCTCTATGGTACAAACTCTGCTAGAACAAGTTGCTAAATCTCAAAGAGAACTACTAAATGAAATGAATAATAATATGAATGATTTTGCTGTTAGAGTAGCAACTAGATGAGGCAAAATGACTCAGGAACCACTTTATCCTGAGGGACAACCTAAAAGAATTGAACAAGACTCTCAAAGAATTAATGCTGATGCACCTAGTCCCTCTAAAAAGAAAAAGAAGAAGAAAAATGAGAGGACTTTGCATACCTCTAGTGAACCTGAGAAAGAAAAACCTGCTGAAGATAATAATGATAATTCTATTTCTGATGCTGAAACTCAATCTAGTAATTAATGAACATTCATCTAGTGATAATGAAAATGATAATGATAATGTTCATGAAGACACCCAACCGGACAATGATAAAGAACCAGATAATGATGTTGAAATAGAACATGCTGTTGATCCTAATAACCCACAAACTAAAAATAAACGTTATGATAAAAGAGACTTTGTTGCTAGAAAACATGGTAAAGAAAGAGAACCATGGGTTCAGAAACCCATGCCCTTTCCACCTAAACCTTCTAAGAAAAAGGATGATGAAGAATTTGAACGCTTTGCTGAAATGCTTAGGCCAGTCTTTTTACGCACTCGCTTGACTGATATTCTAAAGATGGCCCCTTTTGCAAAATATATGAAAGACATCATCACTAATAAAAGAAAGATACCTTAAGCTAAAATCTCCACCATGCTTGCTAATTATTATTTTAAGGATGAAGTACCTAAAAAACTTGGAGATCCAGGAATACCAACTATACCGTGCTCCATCAAAAGAAATTATGTCAAAACTGCTTTGTGTGACTTAGGAGCTGGTGTTAGTGTTACGCCTCTCTCTTTATATAAAAGACTTGATTTGAATAAACTCACACCTACTGAAATATCTTTGCAAATGGCTGACAAATCAACTGCCATACCTATTGGTATTTGTGAGGATGTGCCCGTTGTTGTTGCAAATGTTACTATCTTAACAGACTTTGTTATACTTGAGATGCCCGAGGACGACAACATGTCGATTATCCTTGGTAGACCCTTTTTGAATACTGCAGGGGCTGTTATTGATTGCAATAAAAGCAAAGTCAGTTTTCATATCAATGGTAATGAGCATACGGTGCATTTTCCGAAGAAACAATTCCAAGTCAATGGTATTAATGCTATTGAGAAATCTCCGACACTTACTATTGGAAGTTTTCAACTCCCTCTACCTACTGCCAAAAAGAAATATGAAATAGTTATTGTTGGAGATATGCGTATCCCCGTTGAGGTAACCTAGTGTTTTACGAAAGTTCTTCGGTTTCATGCTAATCGAAAGTGGTTGTTAATAAGACCTGATCAACCTTATTAATGGATCATTTTTCAGATGTATGAAGTTAATGAATCTAGTAGGCACAACCTTCTGCTCCCACCTTTTGTTTTCTGTTTTTCTTAGTTAAATAAAATAAAATGCCATGTTTATCCTATTTTTAGAATTTTCCGTGCAATAAAAAATGACCCAAAAATAAAAGCGCTCAGAATGTCCTAAAATTTTAATACTATTTTTTCTGAATATTTCTGAATTTCTGGTATAAATAACATCACAGGGGGTGCCCTTGGTGCCCACAAGACACCAGGGCGCGCCAGCAACCCCAGGCGCGCCTTGGTGGGTTGTGGGCCCCACGTGGCCCCTCTTACTTATCCATTTAGCCCATGTTATCTCCTACCTCCAAAAAAATCACCATAGCTCTCTCTCTCTTGTGTTCTTGCTCTCAAACCCGTGGTGTGTGTGTGTGTGCGCGCGCGCGTCTGGGGGGTGGGGGTCGGCTGGCAGTACACTATGAGTCGTGAGCCACCGTGTGGGTTGACCGTTTTGTGAGGCAGGTGCCACATCAGAGTCGTGAATTCATTATTTAAAACATTACACAACCCTTTCATACATACATGTTTTGGCCACATGTAGTCGATGGTTGTCCTACACGACACTCACTCGCGTGTGACGCTTTCTGTGGGCCCGCAATGTCATCGTCCATCACTTTGACCAACAGCCGGCAGAGAGGTTAATTTGACCAGCAAGGTAGAATCTTTTTTGTTTGTGTTATCGTGGGAGTATATAGTACGCGTCGAAGAGGTGGGAGGGGACTAGTATATATACTATATGTACGCGTCCGTGAACAAGTACACCTCACTCAGTGTCGGGACTTTTCGGTTTTCGAGGCACGTGCCACATCAAAGTTGTGAAATTGGCTATTCAAACATCACACGACACCTCTTTGGGCCACATGCATGCAGGTGGTGGTTATCCTAGGACACTCACATGTGACGCTTCCATCTGTGGGCCCGCGAGGCCATCATCGATGCATGCATCACTTTGACCTACATCGGGAGAGGTTAATTAATTTCACCATCAAGGAGGATTCTTTTTGGGTTGTATTACGGTAGGAGCATATAGTATGCGTTGAAGAGGGGGAAGGGGACCATCATATGTAGTACGCTTCATGAACCTCGCTCTGTGTGGGGACTTTACGGTTTTTGAGGCATGTGCTACATCAAAGTTGTGCATTTTGGGTATTCAACATATGTTTTGGCCCACATGCAAAGCGATGGTGGTTGTCCTCTCGCACCCACTTAAGCGGTTATCAGCGATATCGATTCTTTCCATCTATGGGCCCACTTGGTCCATCACTACTTTGCCTGACAACGAGAGAGGTTAATTTGAGTTAGGAGGGGATTATTTTTTTTGTTTGTAATACGGTATATATATATATAGGTCATGCTCTGGGATGACATGATACAGTTTGAGCACACACATGCATGTGTACACATGAATCCCTACTATCGAGTCGAAGTGGCTAGTACCACGACACGTCATGAACCGATCTCGCTCTGTGTGGGGACTGTACGATTTTCGACGCACGCGCCACATCAATGTTGTGAAATGGTATTCAAACATGCTTGCACGCATCACCTCCATACATATGCATGTAGTGGTTGTCTTCGAACGGTACACTCCCTCACGTGGTTATTGGCAACAAGCCTATATATTCGTGGGCCCGCGTGGACATCCATGATCACCTTGACCGACAACAAGATAGGTTACCATGGCGGATTGTTCCTTTGGTTCGTGTTATCGTAGTATAGGTCATGGTGAGATTCAGACCTAATTAAGTTTGAGTGCATACTATGCACGCATGCATGCATGAATCCCCATCATCGGCTTGAAGTGTGGTGTGACATACATATGCATCGTCAACTAACCCTCGCTCAGTGTGGGGATTTCTGGTTCGAAAGCACGGTGCCACATCAAAGTTGTTCCATTGTGTATTCAAACACACCTCTCCATACGTATGTTTGGGCCACACGCAGGCAGTGGTTGTCTTCGGGGACTAGCTACTTGCGTGATTATTGGCGAGCTAGCCCATCTCCGGGGTCGCATGGATGGCCATCACTTTGACCAACAACAAGAGAGAGGTTGTACAACCAAGGTGGATTATTCTTGGTCCGTTTTACGATCCATCTTGGTGAGGTGCCCTCTCCGGCCCACCGACTGAAAGTGTGTGGGGGGGGGGGACTGCTACTTCGCACTTTGCTAGGTGAACCTCCGTGGGGGGGCATGCATTCATAGCTTAGGATTCCCCTCCTGCCGACACGAGAGAGGGGCAAGCAATACCATGCGCTTTGCGAGATAGGTGCCACATCGAAGTTGCATTTGGTATTTGAACATCAAACCACCCTTTTCATACATATATTTGGTCCACATGCAAGTGTGTTCGTGTTCTGACCCTCTCCCGCATCATTTTCGCCAAATTTATGAAGATTAGACAAGTCGGATGACGCAACAGACACGGTTCACTCATACTAACTGTGTGCCACGCCGGTGCCCCTGTCACGCACATCCGCACAGTACATTGGGCTCCACGAGGCTTCCCCTCTCAAAAATATCTACCCACCTGCAGGTTTTTTCTGTTTGATAACACACGGTTATTATGTTTCGACCGTGTGTGATGTTTCTTGTTCCCGCTCCCGCCTGCATCCCTCAAAAATATCTGCCTGCCTCGAGGGTTTTTCTGTTTCATAACACACGGTTGTTATTTCCGGACCGTGTGCGATGCACCATCATCCAAATTTTCAATAGCCCTGGCATTTCACTCCCGCCTTTGACTCCCACGTAGTAAAATTTTCAGTAGTCGCGCCATTTCCTCAAACACACCCACGCCCCCCCCCCCCCCCCCCCTCCACACACACACACACACCCCAAATCCTCCTCGGGCACACGCACACACACACACACACACCCTCCCTCGCTCGAAACCCTAGCAAGGTCGTCGTCGCCGCCGCCGCAAGGCCTCCATTGTCAACATCTGCCGGTTTGCCCGTGCAGCTTACCCACTGATCTCCATACCCAGGTTGCCCTGAGTTTCTTAGATGACGCCTGCCAAACGCCTCCTGTCGGTGTCAAAACCGGCAGACCTCGGGGTAGGGGGTCCCGAGCTGTGGATCTAGGGTCGATGGGTAACAAGGGACGATGAACACAGTGTTTACCCAGGTTCGGGCCCTCTCGAAGAGGTAAAACCCTGCGTCCTGCTTGATTGTATTGAATGTATAACACGGTTTACAGAGTAGATCTACCTCGAGATCAGCATGAACTAAACCCTAAGGCTATGAGGTGATGAATGTAGCTCTAACCCTAATGACTACAACCCTCGGTTTATATAGACACCGATAGGGTTAGGGTTACCGGAGATAGATTACAACAAGAGTGAAAGAGATCTCGTCCATCCTTGACTTGGAGGGCACACCACAGCTTCATAGATCTCCGGTCACCATATGGCTCCACCAGTCCGGCCCATGTAAAATGGGTCGTCGCCCCGAGGAACCCTTAGTCCATGACTCCCTCGGTATCCCCCGAAATTGCCTCCAACGCCAAGACTTGTATCCAGCATCCACTCGTCCGACCTATATTCGGCTTGCGAGGCAAGTTCTTCCATGTTCGGAACCAGGTGATGTCCGGAATCTGAAACGGTAGTTTTACTTAACACCGAAGGCAATAAAAATATCACTCAAGCGCAAATAGTGCCTTTATCTGACAACTTTTTCTCTCTCAACGAAGAGTCGCTTCCGGCCATAACACCAAGCAGTTACTATTTCTCGAAGCGCGGCTCGAGGCTGACGCCATGTTTGACACATCCCCTCAAGGTGAAGATCGTGTCCCTTTTTCGGGGGATATGGTTAATGATTTCGATTCCCATCCCCGCTCATAACGTTGCAGAGATATCGGGAAGTGGAGGAGCCAACGGCATGGAAAAAGGAATCCCTGGCCTGCCCACAGTCTATAAAGGGGTGCTGCTACAGTCTGCATCCCACGCCCTCTTCGCTAACGCAGACCTTCAGAGCTCCAGCGCCCTTTCTCCTTGCTTCCACAGCGAATCCCACTTCACCTCCTTCGACCATGGCCGGATCTGGTGCCAATGGGAAGTGAGAGGCCTCCTCTGTCACCGACGGGGACATTCTGAAGCTGAAGGAGGCCGGCTACTTGCCGGTAAATGTCGCCCATCGGGCCCCGAAGAGGGCTAGATCATCCCTACGCCCGAGCCGGGCCAAAGGGTAGTTTTTCTCCCCCATTTCCTTAGGGGGCTCGGATTTCCCCTGCATCCCTTTGTGCGGGGGCTCATGTTCTTCTACGGGCTGGATTTTCATGATCTAGCCCCCAACTCCCTCCTCCACATCTCGACCTTCATCGTCGTCTGTGAAGCACTCCTCCGGGTGCAGCCGCACTTCGGTTTATGGCTGAAGGTGTTCAATGTCAAGTCCAAGGTGGTCGGCGGCGAGCATGCGGACTGTGAAGGGGCCATGATTAGTAAGTTGACACGGGTCCAGTTACCGGACAGCCACTTCATCGACACCGTCCGGATGTGATAGAAGGAGTGGTTTTATATCACCGAGCCGAGGGAGGCCGCCTGGGGAGCGGCCCCCGCATTCAGGTCCGGACCCCCTACCAGATTGACCTCTTGGACCACCAAGAGCCCAGACTGGGGGTGTGTTGCTGATACAAAAGCGTTGCAGAAGCACGTCGACAGCATAATAGAGACCGGCGCGAAGCTGGTCGACGTTATCCAGATCATGCTCCACCGCCGGCTCCTCCCTTGCCAGGAGAGGGCCAAGCCTATGTGGGAGCACGAGCCCGAGGATCCGGCCACCGTGCGACACCTCTACGACATGACTCCTGAGAAGATATGGGGCCAACTATTCCAGCCCCAGAAGGAGTGGCCAGTCAAGGGGAAGGACATCGGCCTCAACGCCACGAACCCCCCAAGGGAGCTGAGCGGCATTTTTCTTTGAGGAGTGTTCAGATATTCACACCACGTTTGATTCGGTCTAACCCTGATATGTGGATTTTGCAGGGCTGGCTTGCCAAGGCCAAAAAGATCCACGGCATGGCGCCTCTGCCGAAAGGGCATCGATCAGAGCAGCTGGAAAAGTTGCTAGTCATGGTGCCTTATAAGGCGCCTGCCAAGAAGGGCAAGAAGAAAGAAGCGTTGGAGGCCAGGGAGGGCCTCCGCCGCAGGGTTCATCCGGGCAATCGGTCCGGAGACACTGCGGCCTCATCCGTGCAGGATGGGGGCGAGGATGAGGACAAGAAGGAGAGTGCCTCCTCGCACTCCAAGAAGAGGGTGGCGTCCGAGGACGTCGAGGAGGTCCAACCTTCTCCGGCCCCGAAGAGACGATGCCGGCCCAAGCTGGTTCTGTCTGATAGTTCGGACTCCGCCAAGGAGTCCGAAGTGTGCGAGAAGGTTCCGGAGAAGGAACCCAGGGTCAAGCCCCCGGCCAGCAGGTAAGGCGTTGGCATTTTTAGCTATCTTGTTTTCAGTAATTTGCTTTAGTTGAAGGTTAACCCCTCCGAGTTGCAGTCCCCCACATGAACGCCCCACCGAGCAGACTTCGGAGGGGACGTCTCCGCCCGCCGAACTAGCGGACAGTGGGTCTATGGCGCACTCTGCACCTCCTCTGATCCCCGAAGAGGTTGAGAGGTTCGGTCCCAATGGACTCCTCCTCCCCCGAACACAGAGGGGGAGGCGAACGCCGTAATGACCGAGGTTAACACATTGGTCACCGAAGACCAGGAGGGAGCGTCCCTCCTGGCTGACGCGGGAAAAGAGTCCAGACCCCATCCGTCGACCGCTCCCGAGCCCCCAAGGCCTTCGACGGCACAGGCACCTCCCAGCAGGGAAGGGGCCAGGGAGCCAACGCCAGCGCCGAACACCTCTACACATGCGGCGGCTGGCTGGCCAGACGTGCTGGAGGAGCTGGTGAACAACTCCATCATCATTGATGGGCACCGCACTCTAATGAGTGCGGTCATGCAAAGTGTTCATTCTGTCCAATCCAGACTGAACGACGCTGTCCAAGGCCTTCTAACAGGCTTTGAGGTAAGTCAAGTAATGCACTTTCCTCATAATGCGGTTGTAATTGTTAGTTTGGGTAGGCCGTATACATAGCAGCCCCCGAGACTCTGCCAGGACCTCAGAGAGACCTGCAGAGGATCAAATCGGTAGGCCGAATAATAATGTCGACATTTCTTTTGCTGACGCAAGCATCTTCCGTGGCCGTGGCTGCTAATGCCGCGGTGTTAGAGGAGATTGATCGGAAGCTCAAGCTATCCGATAAAGAGCTTGACCTTGTCAACAAACGGCTTGACGAGGCGCAAGGTAAGCCTTGTGAGAAGATGTGTACTTGCTTGACGCCGGATATTAACGATCCGGACTGTGTGCTAATCCCTTATCTTGATGATCCTGTAGCTGCCGCCGCCGAGGTCGAGGGCTTGAAGGAGGCCCTGAAGAAAGCCAAGACCGAGGCGGCCACGAAGAAGACGGCCACTGAGAAGGCGGTGGCCGAGCTTGAGAAGGCCAAGCTTGCTGCTGATCAGCATGAGGCTCGAGTGACCGAAGTCCAAGTGGAGCTCCAAGATGCCACCAAGAAGCTGGAGGCCCTTGAGAAGGGGCAGGAGGAGCAATCCTCCCGGCTATACAAGGTGGAGAAGGAGCTTCAGGAGGCGAGGAGTGATGCGCGAGGTGTCCGGGAGGAGCTCCGCCAAGCCGCGCAAATTGCAAATGGTAAGAAATACTTACTGCAGAGTGTGTTCGGAGGCAACAGGTTCGCCCTGCTGACGCGGGTCTGGCGCTCCGCATGCGTCTTCGCCGAACTTCCGAAGAATGCGGCAGCCGCGGCGAGGCACTATGCCACCCTCGAGGACTCCACGCAACGGCTCTTCTGGTCACAGTTTCCAGATTCCGAGCGCCCCCCCCCCCTCTAAGTGATCAAATGAAGCAGCTGATGGAGATGCATCGGATGTCAGAACTGGCCGTGAAGGACCTCTGTGTCAGCCTGTGGCCGGCTGAGCCCATTCCGGACACCTACTTCGGCCTTGTGTAGAAACTGCGGGAGGCGCCGCTCCGGATTGATGCCGTAAAGCGGTCAGCGTGCCTTGAGGGGGTAAGGCTCACGTTTGCGAAGACCATGGTGCATTGGCCGAGGATTAATCCAATGAAGATGGCCACTAGTCCTCCGCCCAAGGGGAAGGAGCATCGCCGCCCCGAGCAGTACTTCGCGCAGGTGATAACCGGAGCGCGGGCGATAGAGGGCCAGTGTTCGAAAGATGTAATGTTTGAGTAGTTGTATTAAGTTTGTGTCAAGTGGGACTTATGCTTTATTATGCGCCTGACGGACTTATTTGATATTGTAATGATTAAATTTTGACTCCTGTGTGGCCGTATGTTTATTCTGAAAGCTACTAGTCATCGGCTTCAGCCCCCAAGTGAATATCACGAGGGGTGTTTCTTCTCCGCATTGTTACCCTTAGCCAACGTCTTCGTGCCCGGAGGCGGTAGTGCGGGAGCGAAACCAGGCGATCAGACTATTCGGTTTTACTGCTTTCACTTAGCCTTAGGAGCTTGACGGTGGGGACTAGGGACTAGCCCCCGGTGTATTGTGATGTACTTGGGGATCAAAACCTACCCCTTCCAATCACATGGTTTGTGTTAAGACGAACCCTTCGTGTGACACGGCAAAATCGCCAACGATTTTTAGAGTCAAACCTCGTCATCGGATCGCGGACCCGTTCGCACTTACTATGACGGTCAGTTTTCGGCTTTTTCCTCCTGAGGTACTTGACCGGGCAAACCAGAAGTACAATCGCAGGGGTTCTCCCTTTGCCCTCTTAGCCGAACATGCGGAACATAAGAGGCAAGCACAGGAGCCGAGCAACCCAACTATTGACCCAAGACATAGTTCGGAACAGATGCATATAGTGCAATATCTGAGACGCCGGACGCCTAACAGAAAGCGGTGCCGGACTTGGAGATATTGAGCTAATATATAAATCGAACTCTTGACTGTTTAATATTTTCATGCCGGGCTGTTCGAAGAGCGAGGAGAGAATCGGAAAGGGGATAGACAAGTGGCAGAATGCGGATATCCGAACACCTTAAAGGGTATTTTTATTACTTCTCGTAAGCTCGGGACATCTATCTATACAATTCGAACAGCAAAGGCAGTACTTGTAAGAGAAAATAGAAAGAAAGTTTTACAGAGTAAAGGTTAACGCAGGGCCTTGATGCGTGAGTTGAAGCCTTCACTGTGCCCTGCTGCACGTCTGCGCCTTCGCTTCTGATAGGTGGGGGTTGGGACCTTCGATGAGACCTTGATGGGCGAGGACCCTACCGATGGAGCTTTATGCTTGGGGGTATCCGGAATTGGTCCCCAAGTCGTCCGAAGACGAGGTAATTCCGCAGTTCAGTTTAACTGAACATGTACTTCAGATTAATGTATGCCTCACGGCTGCCCATGGTATTTTGAGTGTGAAGTTGTGCTGACGAGGCACGTGGAGCGTGAAGAATGTGGGCATGCCGTGGGGCGTGTATCCCTATTTGCGGCCAACGCATGCGGGTTCCCATGACGGGGAACGGGTTCGAACCCGTTTACTATTGTCGCCGGCCTTCATGGCGGGTCGGCACCCGGGCCTATATGGGCCGGTGTGGTCTTCGGCTGCTAGGGCCGCAGTGTGCTCTTCGGTTCGAAGTGAGCGTTCTGTGTTGCCGTTGATAGTTATGACGCCCGAGGGACCATGCATTTTCAACTTGAGGTACGCGTAATGCGGAACGGCATTGAATTTGGTGAACGCTGTTCGGCCGAGGAGGGCGTGATATCCACAGCGAAAAGGTGCAATATCGAAGATCAAGTCCTCGCTTCGGAAGTTATCCGGAGATCTGAACACTACTTCAAGCATCACGGTGCCCGTGCAGCGGGCCTCCACTCCCGGAATGAACCCCTTAAAGGTGGTGTTACTGGATTTAATCGTTGGTGGGTCGATCCCCATTTTCCTCACTGCGTCTTCATATATCAGATTGAGGCTGCTACCCCCGTCCACTAGTACTCTAGTGAGGTGGAATCCATCGATGATGGGGTCTAGCACTAAGGCCGCGGACCCTCCATGGCGTATGCTGGTGGGATGGTCCCTGCGATCGAACGTGATCGGGCAAGCTGACCATGGGTTGAACTTCGGCGCTACTGGCTCGACGGAGTATACGTCTCGTAGTGCTCGTTTCCTCTCCTTCTTCGGTATATGGGTTGCGTAAATCATGTTTACCGCCTTAACCTCGGAAGGGAAGGGTTTCTTGTCTCCACTATTCGGCCTGCGGGGCTCGTCATCGTCCTTGCTTCATGGGCTTTTGCCCGAGTCTTCGGCTGTGAGTTTACCGGTTTGTTTGATCACCTAACAATTTCGGTTGGAGTGGTTGGCGGGCTTCTCTGTTGTGTTGTGGATCTGACAAGGCCTGTCCAGAATTGTGTCTAGTCTGGATGGGCCGTCATTGTTGCCTTTAGGGGCTTTCTTTTGGGGTCCGGACTTTTGGTTTCAAAATCCGGCGTTTACTGCCGTATCCTCGCCCTCGCCGTCATTGTGGCGACGTTTATTCTTGCTGCGTCGGGGCTTTCCATTTCCGTCCCGAACCTCGGAGGTACCGGGTGTGTCTGGATTGGTGTTCTTGCGAGCAAGCCAACTGTCCTCGCCCGCGCAAAAGCGGGTCATGAGGGAAGTAAGGGCTGCCATAGTTCTTGGTTTGTCCTGGCCGAGCTGTCGGACGAGCCATTCATCCTTGACACTATGCTTGAAGGGAGCCAAGGCTTCGGCATCCGAACAGTCGACTATCTGGTTTTTCTTGGTCAGGAATCGGTTCCAAAATTGTCGGGTAGACTCTCTGGGTTGTTGTGTGATGCGATTTAGGTCGTCAGCGTCCGGAGGCCGGACATAGGTGCCCTGAAAGTTTGCTCGAAAAGCATCCTCAAGCTCTTCCCAGCAGCCTATAGAGTCTTCGGGAAGGCTATTCAACCAGTGTCGAGCTGGACCTTTAAGCTTTAGCGGCAGATATTTAATGGCGTGGAGGTCATCTCCTCGCGCCATGTGTATGTGTAGGAGGAAATCCTCTATGCATACGGCTAGATCTGTGGTCCGTCATATGATTCGATGTTCACAGGCTTGAAGCCTTCCGGGAATTGGTGTTGCATCACCCTCTCTGTAAAACACGGGGGGTGTGCAATGCCCCAAATTCAGGCTACATCGCGTCGGAGGTCCTCGACCCTCCGAGCCTGTTGTTGCTCCCGGATTCTATCATTTCGGTTTAGCCGATCATAGTATCCTTCCCGGTAAGTGGGCGGGTCCTCTCTGGGTCCGTAGATGGACCTGGTACGGCCTCCACGAGCATCTAGGTCATGGCGGAGGTCGTACTCGTAAGTGGGCCGCACTTGATCCTTGCCGTGACGGCGAGGTGGGGCGGCTTGGTGTTCGACCTCATCAGCTTCCCTATCCCGCCCTCTAGGGGGGCGGTCCGGCTGTTCGGCGTTTGTATACGTCGGGCATCTTGGCTCTACGGCCTCATCGTCGAACTGGGGCAATAGCCTTTGCTTGGGATAACTCCTGGTTGGCTGTTCGCGGCCATACTCCTCTTCGACAGCTAGGACTTTAGTCCATCGGTCGTTGAGGGTGTCCTGTTTGGCTTTGATTTTGCGTTTTTGTTTCTTCAGGCTGCGGGCGGTAGCTAGAAGCCTCCGCTTGAACCGTTCCTGCTCCAGAGGGTCTTCGGGGACGATGAAATCATCCTCCCCAAGACTGGCCTCCTCTTCAGAGAGTGGGAGGTAGTTGCTATCCTCGGAGTCGTCGGGGTTTTCTGAATTGAGCGGGTCCTCCTGCCCTGCGGGGTCATCCTGATGATGTTCGAAGGCTGCGTCTCCGGCGAGGTCATCCGTATTATTTACGGTGCCGTTCTCCGTAGAGTCCATGTTGCTCGCATGGCTTCGACATGGCTTTGATTGACGGTGCTATTTTCGGCGTTTGGGCAGCTCATCTCTGGGCTTGCCTCTGTCCTAATTGGGAGTGTCGTCGTCGTCTTTGGGGGTGTCCACCATGTAAATGTCGTAGGTGGAAGTGGCCGACCAGCGGTCGGTGACGGGGGGGCAACATCGGCATTGGCCGTGGCTCCGTCCCCCTCGTCCATGTATTTGGTATTCTCCGAATCATAGTCTAGCATATCGGTTAAATCGTCGATAGTGGCTACCAAGTGGGTGGTGGGTGGGACACAAAATTCCCTATAGTACACCTCGACGGGTTGACAACCGTGAGCGGGGGAGAGGTCCTCCTGGATAGTCATTTTCTGAATTTGGTCCAGCGCCTCATTTATCATAGCGAGGGTCGCCGAACTCGAGGGCTCTGGGCTAGATTCCGTTGTAATGGGGGCAGTCACTGCCCTAGCCAGTCCTTGATTTCTACAGGCCAAGCTAAGCTCGGGGTGCGGAACCGGATCCTCGATCGGGTCCGGACAGTCGTCGGAAGTCAAGGACGGATTTTGATCCCTGCGTGTGGATTCCACGCCGGGGCTTGAGATCGAGTTGCTTTGGGCTGGGGGTAATTCCTGGACATCGGCCACCACTTCGTCATGGGAGCTCAAGGCTGGGTGAGCATTGTGGAGGAACGGTTCGGCCGAGATTGACTCTTGGTTTCTGCCTCCAGATCCTGCCTCGAAGGTCGGGGATAAGTCCTCCGCCAACATGATGGGTTTGGGTGAAGGTGGAGTCTGGCCGTAGCTCGAAGCTGCTAGGGCCGATCCATAGATCGGATCGGCGGGAGACTTCGGGGCGGGCACAACGAGGCCTGCGTGGGTGCGGGAAGGGGTAGTGAGTCCGGCGAAGACCAGATCGCCCCGTGAGTCCGCCACATATTCCAGGTTGCCGAATCGAATTCGGTGTTCGGGGGTGAAGTTGTTGATCTGATCCAAACGACCAGTCGGGTCGGCGTGCAGCACGATGCTGCCGAACGTGAAGAGTTGACCGGGGACGAAGAAGTCCCCGGATCCGGCGCCTTCTCCTATGATCAGGCGAGCCATCGATCCTTTGAGCGAGCCCACAGTGGAACTCTCAATGAAAGCACAAATGTCGGTGTCAAAACCGGCAGACCTCGGGGTAGGGGGTCCCGAGCTGTGGATCTAGGGTCGATGGGTAACAAGGGATGATGAACACAGTGTTTACCCAGGTTCGGGCCCTCTCGAAGAGGTAAAACCCTATGTCCTGCTTGATTGTATTGAATGTATAATGCGGTTTACAGAGTAGATCTACCACGAGATCAGCATGAGCTAAACCCTAAGGCTATGAGGTGATGAATGTAGCTCTAACCCTAATGACTACAACCCTCGGTTTATATAGACACCGATAGGGTTACGGTTACCAGAGATAGATTACAACAAGAGGGAAAGAGATCTCGTCCATCCTTGACTTGGAGGGCACATCACAGCTTCATAGATCTCCGGTCACCATACGGCTCCACCAGTCCGGCCCATGTACAATGGGCCGTCGCCCCGAGGACCCCTTAGTCCATGACTCCCTCACCCCCTTTCCCACAGATCCCCATCCCCATCCCCATCCCCCACTCCAGAGCGTCGCAGCCTAAGCCCGGCTACGCTTCCCGTGGAGCTCGAGGAGCGACTGGCCCAAAAGAGGTGTATCGCGGTCTCTTTGCCCGACGTCGCCGAGGTGGCCGCCGAGGAAGCTGACGACCATTACTGGCCGCAGGCACTTAATCAGCGGGCTAGAGTATGCGGGTATGTCGCGGACGCAGGCTACGACATCGAGGTTGTCGATAGCGATGGCCTGACGCGGGCTATGTCACAGGTTAAGTGGCCCACCCCCAACCCCTCAGGTTCAACCGCTGTCGATCTCATCCATGGCCCCGCCGCTGATCTCCTCTGTCTTGCTGTCAAGAATTTGCCATCCTATATCGCCATCAAGCCCCTTTTGTCATTTCTGAAGGACACGTTCTGCGACACTGGCTTGGGATCCACAGCTTCCAAGTAAGACCTCATCGACGGCGACCACGAGGAGGGCACCCTCTCCGGCTCTTCGAAGGGGAAAGAGCCCATCTGCTCTTCCAAGGGGAAAGAGCCCGTCTGCGACATCAGGGAGGGCACCCTACAGCCATGCTCTTCCAAGGGGAAGGAGCCCATCTGCGACAACATGGAGCACATCCAGGGTCCGTGCTCTTCCCACGAGAATGAGCCCATCTATGACAAGTGAGGAAACCCATGATTTGTTTTGTCGTGCCTCTTCACAGGGGGGAACCCATGATTTGTTTTGTCGAGTCCCTTTTGTAGTGTAGTGAGAATATGTCCAGTTTTAATTGCTATATTTGGTTGTTTGCAGTATGCCTTGTTTATTTCAGTTGTTCACAATGTGATGCTCTATATGTGCAACTATTTATTGTGCAGTACATTTCATCAATCCAGTTTTAAACATACCGATAGGAATGCATATATTTGCTTGTTGTTAAGCCTGTTATAGCTAGCATATGCCTCTTTTAAAGTTTTTTGATTGTTCGGTTGTTTGTAGTTAGCATATGTCCAGTTTCAAATGCTATCTTTGGTTGTTCGTAGTATGCCTTGTTTATTCCAGTTATTCACAACGTGATGTTCTATATGTGCAAGTATGAACTGTGCAGTTCAATTTCATCAATACCAGTTTCAACAATACCACTATGAATGACTACATTTGGTTGCTGCATCTTGTAGTTAACACGCCTTTCCATTTTTATTTAACAATAACCAGTGTACTTAGACCGGCACAATACCAGTTTGAATGACTATGTTTGCTTGTTGTTAAATGTTAGGCCTGTTGCAGTTAACACACCTTTCCACTTGTTTTGCTTTACTAGCGTGCTTAAACCTACACACTGAAGCTATCTTTTGGAGATTATTTTGTCTGCCATGGATATATTTGGTTGATGTTTAGCCTGTTGTGCTTAACATGCCTCTCGATGTACTTACACAGGACAATTTTGGGAACGACTGCTGTTTTCCATCGAGGTTAGTTTCATCCCATGGCTTATATATACTCACTGTTCAGGATATCGGTAGCTGGTACCATATAGGCCGGGGGCTGATAAGGGACTAATCGGTGAATCGGACTTTTAACTGAATATATCTGTAACCCATTTATAGTTAGGTTAACAAGGGCCATATGTAATATATCTGAGGCTACATAGCAACATGCACTGTACTTAATGTCTAAATATGCAATCCTAGGCTACATAGCAACAAGGAAGAGTGTTACCTTAATGTTCTGATGATGTCTAGATATACGTAGAAGAGCAGCAGCAACAACAACAACAACAACAACACAGCCCTGTTTGGATACTCAACTTAGCTAGAGTTAGAGTTAGTTTCTAGCTCATGACTAACCCTGAACTAACTCCATCCAAAGAGGTGTTTGGATGACAGGGTTAGATTGAGAATAAATGCACTAGGAGAACTAGCTCCAATTAGCACCTCTTGGGTGGGATAGTTTTTTTGGGTGGGTTAGATGCAACTAGCTCAAACTAGCCCTCATGTTTGGATATACTTTAGGGCTATTTGAGCCCAAACTAGCTCAAACTAACTCTAACCCATGGATACAGCAGCAGTTAATCAGCCGATAATTTGTAAAAATGCAATAAACTCCTTCCGGCCCATAATATAAGATGTTAATTCATCTAATATGTGAGTATATTGGATGTTATAAGATATTATAAAAGAGTGTTGTACTACATCATTGTGCAATTGTTGTTTAGCTTCTAATATTAACTTGGTGCTTTTAGGTACATATGTCATTGGTAAAGATCTGCGCTTCGACCCTTTCTGCGTATGGGGCAATGAGATATCTATGAACCAGCATCAAGTGAGGAAGCTGATAAAGGTTCTTAGTAAAATGGGTCAAAATATGGCAATTAAACTATTTGTTTACACTTTATCCAAGACAACAGCGAACTGCAGGATGGTAAGTAAGAACTCTGCAGCCTTCTTTTTACTGCCTATAATGAGTTGTGTTAGATGACAATGTCTGAATCTTTTTCCTTTGCAGTGGTTCCCAAAGCAGTTTACTCAAGATTACCTCTCAAACTACATGATTGGTGGGCATGCAAAGGTTAAAGTATTTCTACCAGAGCACGGTGATTATCTAGATGTTTTCATGAAGACCGTGAAGGATGGGCGGTCGGCCATCACAAGGGGTTGGACTAGAGTCGTGCGTGCCTTCTGCATGGAGGAGAGCACAATATGGGCATTCTGCTTCACCTTGTTCAGCAACCAGAATGTATTTCGCCTCTTTCTTTATCGTCTTTAATATTACAAGTATACAACTATGGTTCATCATTCTTTATTTGGTTCTTATGTAATTCTTGAACATATGTACCTATGAATCGAATAATGCATTGGTTATTTGAACCTGATGGATATGAATAAAGCTATAGCATACATTCAAATTCAAATCCGGTACAATTTGAAATAGCAGCAATTAAATTACGGTGAAATTACGCTCTGTAGGTCGTTACGGCGCACACGGTTGGTAAAACACAAACGTTTGTGATATACACCATAATCCGACATGGTTCACAGAGAGGAAACGTGTGCAAGCATGCACACAGTTGCCGTTTACAAAGCATGTGCGATGTCAGACAATATCACAAACGGTGTGGGCAAACTAAACGTTTGTGATAGTTGCCTTATCGTACACGATTCGCAACCATGAACTGTTTCTGATGGGGTATGCATCGTAAACGTTACACCACAGAATAGCATGTGCGATAGTTGTCATGTACGACGATGTTACGATGGTCCGACGTTTCGTAATCCTGTCCGACACTCGTACGACGATTAGCTAATCTTCTTAATTAGTTATCGCATACGGTTTGGGAAAAGTGAATGTGTGTGATTGCCTGCTTATCATACACGTTCTATAATCGTGAACCGTTTGTGATGGGCCGCGCATCATAAACGTAGCACCACATAATACCGACTGCGATGGCAATGCAAGCACAAACGATTTGCAAGGATGCAGCGTCTGGGTGGCTCCCTATCCCCGACGGCTTCTGGATCATGTGGGAAGGACCCCCCTATCGCAGTCACTCACTTGGCGACGGTTCCAAATGCCGTCGCGGAAAGGGGTTAAAAACCATTTGTATAGCACCTCACGGTACCAGTGACTGGATCTTCTCTACCATGAATTACAATGTTTAGTCGCTGCTTGAACTTTGGAGGTGCTCTGCATTTATGTTTTGCGGTCTCAGAAAGGGCTAGCGAGATACCACTGTTGTCATATTATATCATGATTGTTTTGACAAAGTGTTGGCATTTGATATATCTTATTATTGCTCGCTAGTTGATTATGCCATTGATATGAGTTAATATAATTTCTAAGAGTAATTATTGACATGGTTAGTCATGATCTTTGCTGAAAACCTGCGTGCTATTTAAGCATATATATGTAAACAAGAACAAAAGAGTTCGTAAAAGTTTTTCTTTATCACTTTTAGTTTGTCAACTGAATTGTGTGAGGACAAGCAATGGGTTAAGCTTGGGGGAGTTGATACGTCTCCATCGTATCTACTTTTCCTAATGCTTTTGCTCTTGTTTTGGACTCTAATTTGCATGATTTGGATGAAACTAACCCGGACTGACGTTGTTTTTAGCAGAATTACCATGGTGTTGTTTTTGTGCAGAAATAAAATTTCTCGGAATTGGACGAAGGTTTTTTGGAGAATTACTTCAGAATATATAAAAAATATTGGAACCAAGAACCACCGGAGAGGGTGAAGACACCAGGGCATGCCACCCCCCCCCCCCCCGGCGCGCCCTGGTCGGTTGTGGGGCCCTCGGGGCTCCGCTGACCCTAATTCCAACACTATAAATTCCTATTTTTGGAGAAAAAAATAGGGAGGAAGTTTCATCGCGTTTTACGATACAGAGCCGTAGCTGCCTCCTGTTCTTCATTGGGAGGCCAGATCTGGAGCCCGTTTGGGGCTCCAGAGAGGGGAATCTTTGGTCTTCATCATTACCAACCCTCCTTCATCACCAATTTCATGATGCTCCCCACCGGGAGTGAGTAATTCCTTCGTAGGCTCGCTGGTCGGTGAGGAGTTGGATGAGATTCATCATGTAATCGAGTTAGTTTTGTTAGGGCTTGATCCCTAGTATCCACTATGTTCTGAGATTGATGTTGCTATGCTTAATGCTTGTCACTAGGGCCCGAGTGCCATGATTTCAGATCTGAACCGTTTATGTTTTCACCATTATATCTATGTTCTAGATCCGATCTTGCAAGTCATATGCACCTATTATGTGTTATGATCCATAAACCCCAGTGTGACAGTAATTGGGATACTTTCCGGTGATGACCGTAGTTTGAGGAGTTCATGTATTCACTGTGTGTTAATGCTTTGTTCCGGTTCTCTATTAAAAGGAGGCCTTAACATCCCTTAGTTTCCTTATGGACCCCGCTGCCACGGGAGGGTAGGACAAAAGATGTCTGATACGTCTCCAACGTATCTATAATTTATGAAGTATTCATGCCATGTTTACAACAATTTTATATGGTTTTGGTATGATTTTATTAGAACTAACCCGGACTAATGCTGTTTTCAGCAGAACTACCGTGGTGTCATTTTTTGTGCTGAAATAAAAGTTCTCGGAATGAGCTGAAAGTTTACGAAGAATATTTTTGGAAAATATAAAAAATACTGGAGCGAAAAGATACCAGAGAGGAGTCCCGAGGCAACCACAAGGGTGGAGGGCACCCCCCCCCCCTCCCAGGGCGCACCCCCTGCCTTGCCGCCGCCTCGTGGACCCCCTTGACTTGTCCCCAATGCCAAAACCTCCTATAAATAGAGAAAACTCCAGAAATAAACCTAGATCGGGAGTTCCGCCGCCGCAAGCCTCTGTAGCCACGAAAAACCAATCAGGAGCCCGTTCCGGCACCCTGTCGGAGGGGGAAACCATCACCGGTGGCCATCTTCATCATCCTGGCGGTCTCCATGACGAGGAGGGAGTAGTTCACCCTCGGGGCTGAGGGTATGTACTAGTAGCTATGTGTTTGATCTCTCTCTCTCTCTCGTGTTCTTGATTTGGCACGATCTTGATGTATCGCGAGCTTTGTTATTATAGTCGAATCATATGGTGTTTCTTCCCCTCTACCTTCTTGTGATGAATTGAGTCTTGCTCTTTGAGGTTTCGTTATGTTGGATTGAGTATTGGATTTGAGAACACTTGATGTATGTCTTGCGATGGGATATCTGTGGTGACAATGGGATGTTCTATTGATTCACTTGATGTATGTTTTGGCACTCAACTCGCGGATTCCCAAGGTGACATTGGGGTAATCTATGCATAGGGGTTGATGCACGTTTTCGTCCTACGTTCTCCGATAGAAACTTTGGAGTGATTCTTTATTGCACGTTGAGGGATTGTTATGTGATCCAATTATGTTATCATTGTTGAGAGAACTTGCACTAGTGAAAGTATGAACCCTAGGCCTTGTTTCCAAGCATTGCAATACCGTTTTTGCTCACTTTTTTTACTAGTTGCCTTGCTGTTTTTATATTTTCAGATTACAAAAACCTATATCTACCATCCATATTACACTTGTATCACCATCTCTTTGCCGAACTAGTGCACCTATACAATTTACCATTGTATTGGGTGTGTTGGGGACACAAGAGACTTTTTGTTATTTGGTTGCAGGGTTATTTGAGAGAGACCATCTTCATCCTACGCCTCCCACGGATTGATAAACCTTAGGTCATCCACTTGAGGGAAAATTGCTACTGTCCTACAAAACTCTGCACTTGGAGGCCCAACAACGTCTACAAGGAGAAAGGTTGCGTAGTAGACATCAATGTCATGAAAGTTCTTTTCCATAAACACATATGACTATTTACGGAATACATGCCTACATTATATTTATGAACTGGAGCTAGTTCTGTGTCGCCCTAGGTTATGACTGTTATATGATGAATATCATCCAACGAATTCACCGATCCAATGCCTACGAGTTTTCCACATATTGTTCTTGCTAAGTTACTATTGCTATCGCTACTGTTACAACTGTCACAAAATCATTGCTATCACTGTTACCATTACTTTTACTGTTACCACTACTATCAAACTATCATATTACTGTGCTACTGATCACTTTGCTGCAGATATTTAATCTCCAGGTGTGGTTGAATTGACAACTCAACTGCTAATACTTGCAAATATTCTTTGGCTCTCCTTGTGTCGAATCTATAAATTTGGGTTGAATACTCTACCCTCGAAAACTGTTGCGACCCCCTATACTTGTGGGTTATCAAAACCCTACGTGCAGGTTTGTCTCACTCCTTTGTGCCCTACCTGCTCTAACATCCATCATTTCAGCAAGGGGTAATGCCGTCTAAAACTGCGTCCATGCAGTACATTATGGGATTTTGGCCAAAAGCTTATGCGCACTATAAAAAGGAACAGAGGGAGTTTGTTTTACCATGCTCGTATTTCCATGATTAAACGTTGCATGCAACGTTTTGACAAAGCTTTGAAATATGAACATGTGAATACGAGGGACTACAACCTCGTGCATGCATGCATGCATGCAACAGTCATACGTACACATGCACACTATCACGCGCGCGACGCCCTAATGCATGCATGCCCGAGCACATGGCGGAACACACACGCTCACGTTCAAGTGCTCAACCTACACGTGCATGTACACACATACTCAGCCAGGGTGAGCTAGTGACCGTATAAACACCGAAAATGTATATATTGACCGCAATGAGCGTATTATGAAGTCCACGGACCGTATTTTTACAAATGTACAGTGACCACCAGTGTATTTATCTTGTTTCAAATTAAGCCATATTAACCGGAAAGGAGGCAGTATGGACTAGCATTACTTTGTTGTGTCCCGTCAACTTGCAGAACAAGGAGAAGCTTGCAGGACGAGGAGAAGCATGCGCGCGGTGGCTCGCAGAACCAGGAGAAACTTTTGACTAATGCAAGCTCTCTCTCGCTCAGGCGGTGGACATACAACAGTTAATTTGGTGTCAGATTGTCAGAAACATACATAGTAGTACAATCATTGTTCGACTTCTCGAAGAGGCGAAGAGGCGAAGAGCCAAGCACAAGGTTTACTAGTACTACGAGTATTACGTACTACTAGTACTACTGTACAGGTACTACTAGGAACCGCATGGTGGAGCGTCTGCACTCTTATTTTATTTTAATCTGTGATAAAGCAATCTTCAACACATTGGCTTCTCTTCGAGGGTTCTCGCATGTGATAATGGAAGTTGATTTCATGGAGTTGGTGACACTCTAGAACACTCACCACAATTCTCGCTTAATTGTGGCTCCTATCCTGCTAGAAATAGGAGAGCTCGGTAATAACTTATCTTCTTTTGTTATTCAGCATGTAAACAGGTCAGCAAACCTTCCGGCGCATCTTTGTGTGAAGCGTGTTTGCACTTTGAATGTGATCGAGAGTTGGCTTGATGAAATACCTAGCTTCCTAGTGACCAGTCACTTGGCTGATTGTCCTAAGAATGCTTTTATATGAATAAAGCTCTCTCATTTACCCACACAAAAATTAAGTCATATTAACTGGAAAGGAGGCAGTACGGACTAGCACTACTTTATTGTGTCCTGTCAACTCACAGAACAAGGAGAAGCTTGCAGGATGAGGTGAAGCTTGCTTATTATACTACGCCCTCTCTGTCTACCACAAGCGCGGTGGCTCATAGGACAAGGAGAAGCTTTTGACTAATGCAACCTCTCCCTCGCTCACGCGGTGGACGTACAACAGTTCATTCGGTGTCAGATTGCTAGAGGCATTCACTGTAGTACCATCATTGTTCGACTTCCCGAAGAGGCGAAGAGCCAAGCGCAAGTTTCAGTAGCACGAGTAGTAGTATATACTAGGAACCGCATGGTGGAGCGTCTGTACTCTTATTTTATTTTAATCTTTGATAAAGTACACATTTATTCCGGAGAAGTGCGGAAAACGGCAACCCAATGAAGTGGTACTATTCAAAAACATCGAACATGTAATGATGACATTGATCGACCATTCTTTAATATTTCTTGGCCTCTGTGCGACACCTAGCCCGTCTGTGTTCTCGCTCCTCGTCTCTCTCAAGGAGCGGCGGGTTGGCCATTTTTCCGTCAATTGAGATCGGTTTGCTCACACTCCGGTCCCACATGTCAGTGATATGCCAAGAGGAAGCGCGTTGACCGACAGGCCATACACGCACTTGGTTTTGCACCTTCATACTAGTAGGAGCGGATTCAAAGAAGAGTGTAGTGATGGTTGCTTCGTCCGAGCAACTTATTGTGGGAAAGGTGGGGCTTATGATTTGACTGCTCATTACTCGCTATTAGTGCGGCGCAATGACCGCGTTGAGTCTCCCATGTGATTGTGCACTCTAATTTGGTGCATGGCACATGGACCCGGATGCTGAATGGCTTCTGGCAATGCTGTGAAGCTTCCAGCATTTGTTTACATAATTGACGTACACATAATTTTCCAGCAACATGAAATTGTACATTGCTCTGAAGCTTTCAGCTTTTGTTTCATGTGTCTTGCCAGCTGGAAGGTTGTCTCTTTACAACATCAATCAAACTAGCAGGGTCACCCGCGCATTGGCGCGACTAGATTTATTATATACTCATTTAGATATTTTAAATATATATGAAATATAATTTTGATTGATAATTAATTATGTTATTTTGTAATTAAAATAAACAAATAGAGCATGACTCATCATGCTTCAAAGAATTTGGATTCCTTTACTAATGTATGTTAGAATTTAAAAGTTTAAAATCTTCAATGGCTCAATGTATTATTATGCATCAGATACGCAAGTCTCCTTTCACGATGAGTGATGGTATGGGAAGCTCAATTAGTTAAATGCTCATGAATTCTTAATGATACAATTTTCTTCGCTTAGTGGAGACCGTCCTTAGATGATATAGTTGTCTACGTCTTTATTTGTATTTTATAGATAATTATCACACCATAGTTATATTATTACCTAGAAAAAGTTGTTTTTTTATTAATTTTCTTGCCAACTATCCATAGTCCGAGTAGTACGCTCATCCACCCAACCCATCTTTCTCTTATGTTCCTGACAGAGACACTGTATCATCATAGACAATTTATTATTCCCACAACAAATGTAATGTCTTGCTTTCTCTTTGCCACTCCACTCTTTTTTCTCCTTAGCCATACGACATCATCTAGATTAACCTTCATCAAAGAAAAGAAAATTTGGCCTTTTCAAGGATCCGATTGCTTATTATTTTCTCCTATGGGTGGATGTAGACACCATATGCTATATATTTTGACTGTGATGGTGAATATTGCTACACCATGTGATTTCTAACAACATTGTTAATTTGACCTACCTAAGGGAAAGCTAATTTGCATGTTTTCCGTTTTGTGAGTTCTTTCATTTGTTGTGTTGTGTGCTCATCTTAGCACTCAAAGCGTTGGATAATTTCACATTCTTACTTATGAGATGGCCTGTACATTTGGATACTTCCATTTTTCTTTATTAGAAAAAATAAATGCTGTGGCTTGATAAAATGTGACATCAAGAATAAAGGTAATATGCAAGTACATTTGATATGCTAGTAAATGACTGTCTTAGTGAAAACTTTTGTAGCTGAAACTTAATATTTATGGATGCAATCTTACTGCTCCGTTTTGATATCTAGCTTGGCCCACATAGCGGTTTCGATTGTGGGTATCTCATGCCCGTGGAGAGAGCACAAAAATGTAAACAATGATAGCTCGGATGTCCTTTATATGAAGTTCCTTCCCACACCTTAACACTGCCCATACTGTACATAATTTGCTAAAATATTGAAACATAATGCATGTATATATGATATGTATGTATTAAATTTTAATTTCTGCTCATGCCTTATTATTTATTATCTTCAAAGTTGTTTCCTTGTTTTCTCCAATTCCAGTATCAAAATTATAGTGCGCAAGGAAGAAAATCTTAGCGTGGTGCATCATTTTTGAGGAATTTTGCACCGTAAACATATGCATGCCTCCAACTTAAATTATTTTATCTTAATTCTGTTGCATGTTCATCTAATATTGTGTATTACATTGGTGTGTATTTATTATACAATTTTATCACTGCACTCGTCGAACATTTTTTGCTTCCTCTCGATAATGATATAAATTCTTCCTGAAAAAATATTGCTGGACATAAGGTTTTTTTTCAAGTTTTATTGTCTACATTTACTCTTATTCCCATTTTATGGTTTGTACACATAGCACACTTAAATCTATATACTGATCATTTTTGTCGGTCGTCATGCTTACTTCCAATGTGGTTTAGATGTGTATATCTTTATTAATTTTCTTAATAGATTCAGCTTCATCGGTTCGATATGTTTTGGTCGTATGCAGCAGAGTTGCTGGTCGGGAGTGCATGTGCCGTTTCATATGTCCATTCTATGCATATATGGCGGAGAGTAAAGTTGAGCTAATCCCTCTTACAAATATACTTATTTTTTAAACTTGCAAGCATGCATGCGTGTTTCCTTTACTCTGCATTCACAGGTCCTGCTATGGTACTACTCATCCTTCACACGAACATTTTGTAGTTTGCATGCGTTTTATTCAAAGGTTGCATGCAGTAGTGGCGTGTGTGCGGTTGACACTTATTTCAACCGGCATGTATTTATTTTTTTCCGTCGCATGCATATGGTGTGTTTGGTGCTGGCTTGATTGAGTCCTTCACTGGCACTTTCTTAAACCAGAATCTATATGGCTTTTTTTTTTGGAAACTGCATACATAGAGAGTTTGGTGCTAATAGCTTGATTGAGTCCGCCGGCCACGACCTTTTGTGCACACATCTCCACCTAATATTAAAGGGAGGATTGTTTCTTCACTTTTTTTGGTTTATGATGGGACCCACATGTTTTTTTCGTACGTCAACACACCTACGTTCTCCGATTTGTTTCTGCCAAAAATATCTACGACACACCAAACCGGGATGGGCCGGCCCATTAGCGGATCCTGTACCAACAGCGAAAAATGTCCTAGAAAAAAATAGGTTCGCTAGGAGTCGAACCCAGGTGCTCACGTTGGACACGTCAAACTGCTAGCAACTCTACTATATAAGGCTGGCTGTTACTTCGTAGCGCGACTTTGCAAATTAAGCCACAGCCGCGTCATATACTGCGAGCAAAACAAATTTATTTTTTTTAAAAGGAATATATTTTAGAACGCTAATATTTTGCAAAGTTGTGAAAATTAAATTTAATCTCGAACATTTAAAAATAAAATAGCTTTTTGTTTTTTTAAAGCTGAGTATTTTTTAAGACACGAACAATTTTTAAAAACTAGGAGGTACTGTAGTGAATGTTTCTTCCGAATTTGCGAACATTTTTTAAAACACAAATATTTTTTGGACTTTGAATTTGAAAAGGCAAACATTTTTTCAAAACATGAATAATTTTTGAAAACTAGGAGACACTGTAGCTAACTTTTTTTAAATCTATACTACTAATATAACTAGGTGAATTTTTGAAACATGCCCCCGGATGCATTGTTTTAGTTCGGTTTATTAAACAAGGGATATGGAAGGAATCTTTTTCTACATCGCATCTTCACGTACGACCAGCCTCGCTCGGCCAGTGACACCCGTCACAATGCATAAGGAGTCCAACTACACCTAAAAAAAAAGAGTCCAACTAAGATTTCATGACCTACCTGACACAAACTATTTAGTTTACATGATAACACATACATATAGTATGTGTAGTGCTTTTTCCTATTATATTAGCCGGATGATAAAAAAAAAATCTTTGCTCAACGCTCTTGATCTCACCGGACACAAAGGAGGCTCAACGATCCAGCTATTGGACCTGGCCAACCTTGGTTAGTGACAACTGGTACTGCCACCACTGGTACGCAAAGAGGACAAGCGCAAACATGGTCTCATGTCATATTGAAATGGAAGATGTGGACCTGAGGATGAGGTATTTGTCATGTTTATTATGTTAGGGACATGAGAGTGAGGTTTTTAGTCATGCTCAGTGGGTAAGGGCGTCTGGGCTGTTTTCATCCGTTGCAACGCACGGGCATTTTTGCTAGTAAAAAAAAAGAATAGCAACCGACTAAAGTTGCTTCACATAATCTTTTCTTACATGAATACATCAATTTCTATTAGGTACTTCGTATGCAGACCGGACTGCTTTCCTCTGCCTATTCCTTTGGGACTTCCCTTTAGCTATGAACATGAACGATGGCTTTTTTTTGGCTTCTATTAGAACTCGAATCAGAATCGATCACATGCTGCTTTATTCACATATAGTATACATGTTGTTTTGTGTGGAAGTGTCCTTCTCATACGTGATTGTGGTAGCCCTTCTCCATCATAGACAAACGTACGTGATAGATTTTTTTCAGTTGGCGCGGGTGAATACATTCCTTTAAAAAGTATCTAATATATATATATATATATATATATATATATATAATGTATGTATCTTGATGCTCAGAAAATGTAGAAGAATAATTAGAAGTTACTACGTCTCTATATGTTAATACGAAAAGTAACCTGACCAATGTCATGTTTGGTGCAGATACTTCCAAAGTAATTCAATTAAAAAATACCTCAAGGCCTTCATACAATGCATAGCCAACAACAATCTCTACTTCTAATGAAGCATTTGATAGTCTCCGCCGGTCTATTTTCGTCCTACCTGAGACGGTTTATTTTCGTCCTCACTCCCACCTCCCACGTCCCAGCGGTTCCCCCCTGGACCAGCGAACCAGAAAAAAAGGAAGGTATGCATCTACGATGTCCGGACATCGGCTAACCTCCTATCGATCGAGAAAAAAACGGTATGAAAAAATCTACGAAAATAAACCTACGACAATTAACCAGACGCTCACACCTACGAGCGATTCCTCATGCCCTCGAAGCACTCGCCTGCAAGAGTCGTTCGCCGCCTTCATTTGTCCCTACGTCCACGCCGCTAACGTCACCGCCGCTCATCACCTTCGTCGCCGCCTTCCCAGTGCAAAGCCTCGTCCGATCTGCAGCCGATCCCGTTGAGGGTCCGCCGCGGATCACTTTCACGCCGATCCCGTTGAGGGTCCGCCACGGATCACTTCCACGCCGATCCCCTTCTGGAGTCGCACGCCGATCCCCTGAGCCGGCGTTGTTGTCGTTGAGGATTCAGGATCCGCCGCCGATTGCTTCGAGGACCCGCCGCCGATCACTTCCACGACCCGCCGCCGATCGGTTCCAGGACCCGCCGACGATCGTTCCAGGACCCGGCGCCGATCGCGTCGAGGATCCGCCACCGATAGCGATCAAGGTATTATACACACATGATCTTACAGCCAACGCATGCTCATACAGGCAATAATAAGTTTATACACACATGATCTTTACTTTCTGTCACATTAAAATCACTCTTTTAGTGGGAAAGACTATGCTCAGGAAACATCACATTGTAGGACATAACTGATCCTGTTGAAAATGAAGGAGCTGCTATTAAACGACCATTGAGCAAAATAGTATCAGAGGTGCTAAAGAATAAAAAAGGACATGATTGCTGATCCATTAACTTGCCTGTAGGTCACTCTAGACATGAGCGAGTGTAAAATCCTTAATGTTCCAGTGCTCAGTTCCAGTAGTAAGATCCTAAATGTTGTATTCTAAGAGTTGGAAGGCATGAGATAAGGGAAAAGATCCAGTAGTAAGATCCAGTAGTAACACCAACAGCCTAATGTCTTGCAATATATCAAAACAAATACACTGTACCCATTGACTACAAATAATCCAGAAATTGATAACTGTTTTAGGGAAAAGAAACATCCAGAAATGTTCATGTCTAGATGTTAATTCACTATTTGATTTTATTCTCATCTCATTACATTCGAAGCAATAGTCAATAGATAATACTCCCTCCGTTCCAAAATATAGTGCTTCCTCTATCCCCGTGCTTCAACTTTGACCATAAATTTAATCAACGAGACCGACTGCGGCGGGAGCAAAAGTTATACCAGTGAATTCGTATTCAAAAGAAGTTTTCAATTATATAATTTTTTCTCTCGCCGCAGTCGGTCTCGTTGGTTAAATTTATAGTCAAAGTTGGACCTCGGGAAGCGCGGGCGCACTATATTTTGGAATGGAGGGAGTACTGTGGTATAAGAAATCAAACGTTTTACATTCATTATTTGATACCAGGTAGAAGTTCATTTGCTGATGTTAACGAGGTAGGAAGGGCGCTTATGTCACGCATAGTTAAAATACTTCTACATACCTGAAGTGCTTATTTGACACCATTAATAATGTTTCCATCCAATAGTTTCCCTGCACCTGCGATTAACCAAAAACTTTACAGAATGTGCTGAAAGGCGAGGGCGGTGAACATTTGAACATGAGAAGATGGATGCATGATAAACATTTAAACAACAGTTTGTAGGCCAAAATAAGTAATAATCCAGTGAGTGCGTGCATTGATGACACATACAAAACATCTAATCTAAGGTTGATTGCGTTAATTACCTATATTTTTATTGGCTGCAAAAGTTACAACTTACTAATCTAAGGTTGTAATGCATGCAGTTTACTGCATGTGCATTGTCGAAGACACAAACCAAGAACATCGTATGAAAAAGAGAGGACCAAACAAGTGAAACATTGCATTACAGATTTCAGAAATGCAGAAAACAAGATGAATTTGTTTATAATAGTCTCATCATCTTATGTCTGTGGGAGCATAGATGGAGCTATATGCCTTGACCAATTTCCTAATAACACAATTTTCCCGAGTATTATAGCATCACGGTTAACAAAAGTGATGTCTGCACTCGGCTCTAGAACAAACAGATTTCATAATAGGTGTTCTACTGAGCAAGGAAACTGATTTCAGAAACCAGAATTTCCATGTTGACAATATATGTGGTCAGGCATCAAAACAGTTTGAAAGTTAGTGCATTCTTTATCCTTAATCATACATGCCGACTGGTCTATTTTGTTGTTCCTAGATTTCCTAGCTAAATGTGTATAGTTCCTTTCTGTCAGCTAAACGTCAATATGTTGGATGATGTTGTGGAGAGGGCCACCGAGAGGGGGTTTGCATTTCCAAAGTCAAAGGTCGCCATCGCCTTGACCTGCCTGGACCTCCTGACCTTTCACAACGCTCAAACAGGAAACACATGTTGGAGGAGGAGACCACAGGCTAATTGTAAGCATCAACTATTTGTTAGCTATCAATCTTGTCCTTTGAGCATCTATACCTTATTTCCTAAACCATTATGCATGAGCTTTGCAGGATGATTTGGATCAGTGGATCAGAGGATGACATGAACAGGTATTTCCATTCGATCATACCCAAAATGATAACGTATACCCTCACTTAACATGCATGTGCTTGTGTGGAGTGCCTGCAAAATTAATAGCTCAAGTCTCTCAACACGCAGATGTGGAGAGGCTTCTCCTAGCGGTCATTGCAACTGTGATGTGCATTTCCTTGCTTTCGGCTCTGATCAAGTTTGTAGCGTCTGGGAATGTGCATATGAAAATCCACACGTAATAGTATTGTAATGCGATTTGGCTGTTATATTTTTTTCACACTGGTTTCTAGAGATGTTCAAGTTATCTCATATAATATATCGAATTATAATGGATAAGTTAAGTGTACATACTGATTTGAAGATCCTTTTGCTGTCATACACATATTACTGCAGGACCATAGCAGACCATTGCAATGCGGCAAATCAAATCTCAATACTCGGCACTCTTCTATGTGGATCAGTAAGTTGTTTATCTACTTTCACTTTTAAATTGCTTGTTGAACACACTTGATTCACTTTGTGCCTGTTATTTTAATCTTGCTAAGTGCATACAGAAAAAATTCTACTTTCCCCTTGTCATGCACAAAATCGAATAAACATTGCAAATTACTTTACGCGAATCTGATCCTGTAGTTAAATATTATTTGGTCTAAGAAATGAGATGAAGTTTGTCCCTAGAATATATAATGGACTGAAAACAAAACCCAAGATGTGGCAATTCAAACACCCAAAATAAATTACTTGCATACCTTGTTGAGATGATTTTTTTGAAGTTTATGCGTTTACCAGCTTGGTGAATGAATCACTTGAGCTCATGGTACTTGTCTCACTTCTCACTCCAACTGACTTCTTACTCCTGAAAGCAAACATAATTGAAGGTCAAATAGTATACACAGGAATAAACACATCATTCATCTACTTTATATTTCCTAGATTCAGTGTAGTACAAAGGTATAACCGAAAAAAGTAAATGTGCCGAGTCAAGAAAAAATGCAGATAAAGAGAATAGTAAAAGACAGAGCTCGCCTAAGAAGTAAGACTGCTTATGAATGTGAGTTGTGACAGAAGAAAAGCAGGTAGGTATGCAGGGGTGATTTATTACAGATGAATAACCACATGATGAAGAATATATTTTAGTAGAGATGAAGAATGCCTACATCTGTAGTATCAGTCCTTTATTTTATCCATTTTAGTAGGGATCTCTACTCCTAATGTCTCAGTTGGTAGTCTCCGCGGTTAATTTTCGTCCCACCTATCATGGGTTTTTTTCGTCCCTCATCCCACCTCACTGTTAGCCGCGTCAAACCAAAAAAAAAACACGTCCCGATGCCCCCACGCAGTACAGGGCCGCACCTCCCGTCGCACCCATCTACAAGCGAAGGAAAAAGAACCTACGAAAATTAACCAACAAAAAAAAAATACAAAAATTAACCAGCGAAAAAAAACCTAAACCAATCGCACGCACGACTCTCCTGCCCTCCACTCGCACGCCCGACTACGCCCGACTCACTTCCCTCGTTCGCGGCCGCCCTTCATCCCTTCGCCGCCGCCACGCCATCCCTTCGCTGCCGCCCTCGCACATCAAGATCCGCTTGAGGAGACGTCGCCGATCCGTTTAGAACCCACCGCCGATCACATTCAGGATGGAGGCGGCGATCCCCTTCTGGAGCCGCACGCCGATCCCCTGATCCGCCGCTGAACCCTTTGAGGTCACGTCCATGATCCGACGACTATCCCCTTCAGGAACCCTGAGCCGGCGCTGATCCCCAGACAGCGAGGTATTATTTGAACACAGCTTACACATATATCATACAGCCATCGCATGTTCAAATATCCACATTATGACAAAGAGACAGCTGTTAAGAACCTATATTTAACGCACCAGAATGGAAAGGGTGCACTCTATATATGCACTTTTGTTCGTTGCAAAGATTGTTCCTTGACTACATGTTTCACGTTCCAACAATGTATGTATGTCAATCAGTACCAAGTAGAACCATCGACAGCAAAATCACACCTTCCAGTGATGCATGTAGGTAGTACAATACCTTGCCAGGTTGGGAGAAGAAAACATCGTCAAATATTTGACCTGAAAGAATGTTTTGAATCAGTGTGATGCTTATCCAGAATCCACGGCCACACACAAAAAAAGATACTTACAAAGAAAGTTTGCACATGCAACGCACATCTTCATTTTCATATGCCTGAGTAAACCATGACAAACATGCACTAAAAGGTGGGCATATGGTTTGTATATTTTATCAGCACTATTTTTTCACTCGCTCTAAAAAGGTCAATATATATATAGTAATTTCCTTTTCCCTTTTATTTCTTAAACTGCTAATAAGATCATGACTCATCAAGATTGATGCTTATTCATCTCATTTTCACTTGATCAATAAACGCAAAGCCCTGTTCATATCAGTACACTATCATGTATTTCATTATATGTAACCTCATCACGTGGTATCTCATCTAACTTGATCACATGGTTCCCAAAAAGCAAAGTTTTATTTCAGTTCAAAGTTTGAATTTTGCAGGAAAGCCAAGCTTCTGGATATAAGAGCATAATGAAAGTAGAAAACATTTACAATTTCTGAACCTTTCACCTCTGATATGTATGAAAGGAAATAAAGCTAGGCAATACCTTTCTAGCTGCGAGTTTACATTGCTGTTCACTTTTTGCTCCAGTGCAAACCTGATAACACAGCAACGGTATACTTTGCATCAGTATGTAATTAGGAGGATAAGACCACTAAGACAATAACTCTCTGGTATAACTATCAAATTCACTTTCCCGTAAAATGTTAACAAAGGCCACTGAATCAAAACATTTTTGCAGGTTTCCATTAAGGTGAATGGAATCAACTGATACCCAAGGAATTTTAATTGAAGTATAGTATCAATCCAATCTCAACAAATCTTTGCTTAACTTTTCAATGGCTGAATAGAGGGCCTTTCTACTGATTAAAAAGATTTAATTCTGACATGTAGATAATAAGAAAAATATGTAGTGAACCCCAAACACTTAGTGTCCATGGGGGATCTGCATTGAATTTCAACACTCAGCTGACTACAACATGAATATCTACTCATATGCGCGTACAGTATCAGCTCCAACATCATTAGATAATCAAACTACAAAAGAACATATTCTGCATCAGATGTACATGAACTTGGCCTTACCATTTTTCCTGAAGCAGATATCAATGTGGTAGTTTTTGGTTCTCTTATCCGCATGATAACTGTAGCAAACCGTTGTTCAAAATAGAATGTCAGCAAAGCAAAGCATAATATATATGCTTCTGAACAGATTTGCATGCATCAGAACAACAAAAGACAGAGCAAATGTCCAGATTTCACATATGTGCATTTCACATTGACAAGCCCATCTATTTTATGCCTAAAAAGAAGGCCAGGTGATCAATTTAAAAACGGCATTATCAGTTATGCCTACATTGTTCCATTTTCCTCACCTCAGACTGACAGTGAATAGGCACATGATGATCTTGCTTTAGTTACTGCATGCATGTGGTTGTTGTTTACACCTGAACTTGATTGCCTAAAACCCAATAGGAAGTTCTGATTTATTGTCTTCTACTCCCTCCGTCACAAAATAAGTGTCTCAACTTTGTACTAACTTTAGTACAAAGTTGTACTAAGCTTGAGACACTTATTTTGGGACAGCGGGAGTATTATTTTAGTCGTTGTTTAGGTGAACTCGGCTTGCGTTCTTGTTTACATTAATCTTGAGTTAAAGCCTTCTATTACAGGAGCATTGTATTTTGCTGGAGATTAATGCCCATATAGTCAAATGCCATGCCAGCTTTCAGGGTGTGATGTAAATTGAATCTAAAACAACCTTATCAGGGTTCCTATAGTACTCTGTTTGTTTTCAGAGGAAGTGATCTCAGAGGAGTGAAAAATGCATGTAGCAATGTTTCAGAACAAGGATATGCATTGTCCAATGCTTAACTGGTTTCATTCACTAATATAGAAAAACTGCTGCATCTGTTCTCTCCCGACATATCTGGACAGAATCAATACTTACCCAAACATCTGATACCCAACCCCTCCATCGAACTAAAAACAATCCCCCACCCCCAAATGCCTTCGTTAAAAAGGAAATAGACAACATGATATCCGCACCCCGCAATCACAGAAACAAAAAATCGCTACACCAGAGAGGCCTACGCACTCGCGTGTCTCCCTCCTCTCTCGCTCGCTCAACTCGATCCCCACACCACCGCCTCCGCCGCCCACGTCTCTTGTCTCTCTCAAGACCCAGCACCGCTCCCCTCTCTCCGGCAATCGCCAACGCGCCCTCTTCGCCCATGAGCATTCCTACCGATGCGACCACGACAGCAGCCACGCTGCCCCACCACGCAGCACTTGCATTGGACAGGGCCGGCCTTGGGATCAATCAAAGTAAATTCTGTAGCCTCGTACTTGGAGGAAACGGGTGAATATTCTGCAGGTGCTGTCGCAAGGGACAGCAGAGGGCATGTTGTTATTTCTATCTGTCAGAATATGTCACCTAGCCGTAGTGTTGAGGAGGCCGAAGCAAAAGCAACCCTTATTTGGTTGCACGCACTCTCGAGGATCTACAGGAGCCCCGTGATTTTGGAACTTGACTGCCAAATTCGGATTAAGGAACTGATGACAGGGAAGCAGTCCCTCTCCCCCTGCTATGGACTGCTAAGAGACATCAAGCAAGCACCGACAAACTTCTCGGATCATAGTATCAGCAGTGTGGGGAGATTGTGCAATGCCCTTGCTGATGGGCTTGGAGCGTTGGCCAGGAATTCGGAAGACCAGGAGAGGATTGCTGACGTACCGGACTGCCTCGCCCGCTTATGATCTCTGAATTTGTGGTTTCAGCAGAGTAGCTTTACTACTCTGAATCTCAAAAAGAAAAAGGTTGTGCCTCTCCGTGGGATAATCATGGCAATTTCAAGGGGTAAAATTCAGGGGGAATTACCTGTAGGGGATGGAGCCAACGGCGGCCGCGTTGGACCCCACGGCGTTCACCACGACCATCGAACGCGGAGACGGCGCCCCCGCCGGCCTCAAAGTTGTCGTCGCTGTCTGCTTCCTCGTCCTCGAAGAGCCTCCATGGCGCCGGACCCCGGCCACCCCTGCGTCAAGCCACCGGCAACCGAAGCCAACAAGACCTCGCGCCCCTGCCCCATGCGATGAGCCCCTCCCGTGGTCTTGCGCCGCCGTCATCCCGCGAGTCACAGGCCACCTCGCCGGAGATGAGCACCGCCGCGGATCCGGCCAGAACGGGACCGAATTGAGCACCCACACCCGGATCAACGCGTCCCTGTGTCTGTCGCCGTCGGATGCGCCGCACCCAGCTCGTGGGAGCTCCAAACCCCGCGCTGCACCTCTCCTGCATCCCCAGCCTGCACTTATCCCCGTGCTCGAGGCCGCCGCCATTGGGGCCGCTCCTCTTACTTGAGCGTCCGTCGCTATGGACCTATCGTCCTCCTCCAGCCGAGGCCGTCGCGGGACCAGCCGTGACCTTCGTCGTGCGGCAACCGCCGATGCATGCGACGGATGCGGTGGTCGGCGGGCAGAGTCGCGCGGTTGCGGCAGGAGCTTGTGGACACGCGCAGCGGATGCGGCGGGGGAGGGGAGACCGGGAGAGGGGCGAGAGAGGTTGAGTGAGTGGAGAGGAGAGGAGAGAGTACTGGGGGAGATAAGGTTGCGTTCCGTTCGGTGCCGAAAGAAATAAACTTTTTTTTTGGAATTCCTTTTTTAGGCTTAGATTGGGTGCTGGTTGGGCCGTGCTGGATAGCTAATTTGGGCTTTGGATCGGCAACGTTTGCTCTACGAAAATAGATAGATAAATAAAGTATATATACCTCACAAAAAAATAAAGAATATATATATATTAAACATGGTTCATACAAATAAATATTTTTATATACTTTTTAGATATATTGAGAGTATCACAAAAAATATTGAGAGAAGAAACCGAATATACTTGGTTTATGTTGGTTTGCTTGCATGTTTTTATCTTTTGTTGGACAATTTTCCATAGCCTATATAAATAATTTAAAATGATTTAGGAAATTTTAGATGAGTACTTATTTATATATGAACATTATTGTTGGTTGCTTTCCACGAGAGAAATGCAACATCATTTTTAATAATATGAAAAAGCTGTTCTTTTTTACAAAATAAAACAGTTGTGTTAGTTTCACTTTTATTATTATTATACATTATATATGTTTATATGATGCAGTATAAAATAGCGTTTATATTTCATGAGAGATAGAAAGTGACGGGTTCCGACATACGCACTGATGTAACAATGACAAACCGGACTGAAACACCACGAGAGGAGGTGCATGTAGCTAATCATTCTTGTATGTATGTTAAACATGATAATACAAAATGTGTATTTTTTATATATATTTTTCTCAAAATATAGGAGACATATATATGGATTTTGGAGATGCACAAAAAGAATCCATCGACAAGGGTTCCGAAGCGACGTCGTTGAAAGGGGCCGAAAATTCACGAGTTTTTTTACAACATAATGATGCGGAAACAGTGATATCTCATAACAAACCAAAAAAATGCCAATTTAAATGTTATCGCACAAGGTATTTTTCAATATTATTATCGATCTTTCCTTTGTCATATTACCTTTTGTATTCCACTAATTTGGCTCATTTTTGTATCATGTCGACAATCTATGTTTATAACCCTGAGATATTACAGTCATCGTATCAATCATGTCTGCCCCCAAGAAAACCAAGTTCGTGGGCATCGCAAGTGAAGTGGACTTCAATTATTAATTAATTACTAGATCGGAAGCGCGCCTTGGCGCGCGTTGCCTTGCTCAGCACAGTGACCCAGCGTCTAAACCCTCAACATAACAAAGCATTTAACCAAAAGAAATTAGAATAACCGCTCAGAATAAATGTGTTCAATATATATCACAAACACTACAAAGATATATCAAGAGCAAGGTATAGTTTCTGCCCAAGATAACTGATTTTAGTATAGGGCATACAGATTAAATATGTACCAAAAGCGAACTATAGCTGTTGCCCAGGATAACCGCAATTTCACTATAGATCATAAGGGCAAAATTTGTACCAAAAGCTAGGCACAATGTTTGCCGAGGAAAACTGATTTGCATCAAATAGTACAAAACATAAAGACATAGATTCTATAAATATAGCCAGGCAATTCATACCAGCAAGTGTAAGAATAAGTGTTACAGGAGATGTTGTATCTGCTCATAAACACAATGAGATAACAGACAATTGGAAACGATGCTCTAGAAACATCAATATCTACGGTACTTTATAACTGATCATTATTGATAACTCTACTTCCTCTTTCCAAGTTCTGAGGCGAAGCTAATGCAATTAGTAGTGGACAATACTTGACAGGCTTCATCATCCTAATGATAATATGGAAGCTCTATAGATAATATTAGAATTAGCTCATGAACTTAGCCACTATGCAAGCTATACAAAATTCAGATAGATGGCATGTTGAGATTGAAAACAAACCAGTAACATTGTGCCTGTAGAGAATAAGTAGAAAAGATTGCACTTAACAACTGAGAGATCCAAATAAGTATGCAGCTAAAAGAAGAAATTGCCTTCAAGAAAAGATGATGTAGGTTAGGGCAACATATGATCCACTTGATACTTGAGCAGGAAAAGGATGGATACCTATGTACAACTGGAGTAACTTATCTCATACGATGCAACAGCAGTATTAAGAGAGGACTGTGTAATTTGCCTTCAGATTAACAACGTATGCGGGTTATTTGGTTAACTAATTACAACCGCATGTCACTGAAATTACACTTTCTAAATCACAATGAAGTATAATAAATTAATAATCCACACCCATATAGATAAATATGCAATTTTACATTCCCATGATTTAGCTACCTTTGGATTCTCAGATAGGAAGTACAATGAAGTATAGCTGAGGTCTTCACAGCCAAACTAAGAAGTACAATGACATAATAGAAATACAAAGCACAATAGGAACCATTGATTTCTGCTATGTGATGATTAACGGATCATCACATGAACTGTTAGCATGATTAGTTGTCTTGTTTGTGAGGTGAGAGTAAAAAATCAGAACCATGATTATCTAAGAAATTCATATGTTTCTTCAAACCATAAAGAAATTCATATGTTTCTTCAAACCATAATTAAATTCATATGATTTTTCAAGAATCAAACACTATTCTTCAAGATTGTTCACCTAAGATCTAGGAGAAGTGTACTCTAAACTGAGGCAAATTCAGGTGCCTAATTCGAAATTGTACTTCAAACCATACAAAATACCATTAAAGCTTTCAGGACAGAGATCTTTGTAAATCACCTTTTACATAGCACTGGTCTAGATCTCTAAGCAAGTACTACTCTATGGTTCTGTTGGTGCATATACATCTAAGGAACATGAATTAAAGCAGTTTATTTCTATAGCATGGATCCTTTCATTTGAAGTAGAGACGCACATGAATTTTAGCTATTGCATGTGAGGATAGGCGTTGGGCTTGGGGACGCAAGGTAAGGAAATACCTCAGGCTGTAGTGGATACGTCGGGGTCGCCGGCATCGATTTCGTGGCCTGGCCACAGACTATCCCCACCATGATCCGGGTGATCACTGTGAGCACCATAGGTACCTAGATGACAAGAGAGGTGGAGGGCTGGCCTGACCAACATGCAGCAATAAGAAAACAATTTACTACCTTTAGAATAAATTTAGAAAGAACCAAGAAGAATGAAAACCAGCAACAATTGGCATTGCAAGGAAAGAAAATTCTGGTGATCATTTAAGAAACATGACACTCACATTTTAGTCAAATTCAACTTGGAAGAAGCTGAGAGCAATCGTTCCTAAAAGTGAAATGTCATACTCGCTAAGATTTGAATTGCCTAATAGGATCTATATTTCAATGGAACCAACGACCCTAATAACATTTCTTAAAACAACAATTATAAATGAAAAGATATCATTTCTCTGAAATGACAATTTAGAACCAAGATCTCAAAGATGTACAGTTTGGCTACACATTAGACCTGACGCTCAGAACTATGCAAGGAAAGTACACACTAAAAAAACCAAGCATCATAGAGCTTGGAGAGAAACATATATTTCTATGCAATGGGCGAGTAGATAAGCACAAACATGTGGTGTAGGACAATAAGCCTATGAAACAAATAAGTTGGCTCAACAATGACCTTGGCGACAAGAGGCTGCGCTGGCCAGCATTCCTAGGAAAATGTTTCTGATAAGTAATAAGGAGCATGTACATGTGCCTTTTGCCTCGGTGTCTCTCCCTATCCTTACATAACTCTCATGATCATAAACAGATTGATATTGGACTTATTCAGCATGCTGACCAAACCTTAATAAACACTACATTAACACATCTCATGTTGTAGCAGAGGCATTAGCAGACACACAAGTACGACACCAACTGCGACCAACGCATCATGTAAACAGTAACCTGTAGGACCACCACAACAGGAGAGAAAATCAGAAACTACCTTGAATCCATGGTCGACGACGACACTGCTCCTCCACTTCAGTGTGCTACAACCACTGCTGACCAAACCCCGCAACCTGGTCAATCTTGCACGATTGGCCATGGACGAGGTCGTGGATGCTGCAACTGGCTCTTGTCTGATGCCCCACCTTCTCCAACTCCACCCTCACAAGAATTGAATGCTAGAAGAAATCGGTCAGTTCAAACTTGAGTCCCTCCAAAAATGGTTGCATGCTAAGATTATAGGATATCAGACCTTGAAAAAGCATGCCAACCACAAGCTTCACAGCAATATATAGACCTATAAAGGAGCTCAGGAGCCTGGAAATAGAAGAGGCTTTCATCATTATAGAACACATTGAGTAAGACAAGAAATCTATATATCTTCGATGTAGTTATTTTATCAAACCAAGTAACAAAGTAGCATTCCTGCTAAGTGCATGAAAACTAAGAGCCTGCTAAAAGTCATCCGTGTTTAGATTAGAAAATAGTTGCATCGAGATATCTTTTGGTGGGGTCACACAAGGAAAATATCAATACAAGACACAAAAACGGGTTAGAAAAACTCAGGTTACCTTCAATTGACCCAAGGAAACTACCATCAGAACAGTTCAACCGAACCACCATGATGAAGAACACTTCTGTTATTGTATTAATGATATAGTAATTGATTGCTTTCTACTGACCTCCTATAAAGGCAATTAGCCACTTCTCCGATGGAAGTCAAAATAGTGCCTATGTTTTTCTTCAAATGTGGCCTAATATCACACGATAAATGCTTTAAGCGTGCTCAAACAATTAGATAAGGCAAAGCACTACTGGAAATAACTAAAAACAAGAGGAAAATGAAATGCTAAGGAAAGGAAAAGTTCATTACCACACCCATCTGAAGGTTTGCAGCCTGAGTTCCAAGATACACGGATTGCATCAACCAAGCCATCTTCAAGACAACAAACAGGACATATAGGGTTTACAATCTGTTCAAGAAAAAAACCTGCGATGAGCACCAGAGGAAGTGGAGAAGAGGCGGCAGCGATGATGTCGGGGACACAGAGAACGGGTTGTACGTCTTCCCCCATCTGTGCTGCAGTCCATGGAGGAGCAGATACGCGAGCCGCAACCTCCGCTCCTCCTGACGATGCAGGCACACGAACTCGACCGGGGAGCAGCGGCCCGGGCGAAGCTGAGCCTCTCCTGGCGATGGAGGAGATGGAGGGAGGGGCGGCGAGACAGGAAGGACGGGGAGCACGGCGAGCGGCGGCGGCGTAGCAAGGAGCACGGCGAGCGGCGGCCTCTCCTGGCGTTGGAGGAGAAGGAGGGAGGGGCGGCGAGACAGGAAGGGCGAGGAGCACGGCGAGCGGCGGCGGCGTGGCAAGGAGCACCGCGAGCGGCGGCGGCATGGCAAGGAGCACCGCGAGCTGCGGGCGGGAGAACTGGAACGGGGCGATGCGGCGGCTAGATTTGGGATAGGAGAGGCGCGTCGGGCTTTTATACCTGTTGACGAAATTCAAATAATGCCCTTGGCGGGACACCGGAATAACATGCGTTGGTAGCCCAGTTTTAACACTGTTTCGATCTACAGTGCTCAGTTTTGATCCGACGAATGGGATCATCCGGGGGCTTGATCCGACGGTCCAAAATGTATCAAGAACCAGATCCAACGGCCAGGAAGCGCTAAAGTCTGAGGAGGCTGGGTTCCTCCCACTATGTATCTTACGCGATGTCTGTGTTATATTGTATGACGTGTGAAATTTAACATGCATTGTTTTTATATAACTCTTGCAAAATATTTCAAGAGCCCGTGGCAACGCACGGGCATTGTACTAGTGTAGAGAATGATGCAGATCTCAAAACCCTATCTTTTCTAGACCCGCCGTTAGTAATCAAGGTGATCTGGGTGGGTTCTATACGAAATTGGATGGATTGAGGAACAAATCATGTAAGTTGTGTTTGTGATTACTTGCCTGTTGAGTTCGGGATTAAGGGGTCGTGGATGAACTCGAACCATGTCCATGATAGTGGATGGATTGAGGAACAAATCATGTAAGTTGTGTTTGTGATTACTTGCCTGTTGAGTTCGGGATTAAGGGGTCGTGGATGAACTCGAACCATGTCCATGATAGTGAAGCACTTAGTCACCAATCCACTATAGCACCTCCATTGGGTGGCCTCATCGAGGACGATGACAACTTAATCTCCTTCAAATTTCTACATCTGTATTGTATGCTTGATTAGCCTTAAAGAAACTCTGGAGCGCAGGCTGCTGCACACATACATGTAAGTTGAGAAGATTTTAAAGCCTGGGGAATTAGCAATTCATGATTGGAGTGTAGACTGTAATAGGATAGATTGCACCAACGAAGAAATTCTAGACGGAGCAAAAGAAGAACACACAAAAAAATATTTAATTCTAAGTCTATTCCTTGCTGATTGGCCTTGACCGTGGCTACATACAATACAATTTGTAAAGAGTAAACAACAAACGCTACTGAATGGGTGATGAGATGAACACCTAATAAGTGGAAATTTAGGAGAGGAAACATTGGAACGATTCAAAGTAAATTTAGATGACGTCTGCCAGGTGAATTCAGAGAATGAGCTCGTTTATCTTTGAAGAAGTGGAGCTGGACTATTGAGGTTGGGTCGCCGCTGCTAGCTGCGTGCAGTGGCGCGTCTCAGGTGGGTCGGCCGACTCGTCTTGCTGCTATCCGGGTGTGCCGGTGGCTGATGGCGACGGCCGATGGCTGCTGCCTGCGGTTCAGGCGGTTGCGGCTGCTTGTGGTAGTCCTCATGTCGAGCGGTATTTGATGGGCCTAGATATACCTTTTTCTCTTGCAGCGTCGGGTGAACCACCGCTAGGTCAGCCTTCACGTAGCTTGGTAGCTGCACCACCAGTGTGATCCAGGTATGATGGTACGCGTCCGAGAAAGAGACGGATGTCGAGCTATTTGCCGATTGGAAACCTCCTATTGTGAGGCCGTGAGTAAATTGCATCTGCTTGATTCCTCCAATCGGCTGTACTGTATAGGTGTCCTAATAGGATACGACATTGCCTTTTTTTTTCATCTTTCAAGGAAAGGATATGGCGTGGTTTACTTTCGCAACCGATGCATCATATTGGTAAGTTTTTTTTGTTTGCCAACTATCTGATCGTGCTACATGACAGGTTTAATTGTTTCTACATAACAATATTTGTATGTAACATTTATATCTTTAATCTCAACCATTGATATCTAAAATTAGTGGTTAAGATAATTTAATCTGCGTGGATGAATATAATGGCTTGTTTGCCCCTTGTCTTAATTATATACTCCCTCCGTCTGGAAATACTTGTCAGAGAAATGAATGTATCTAGATGTATTTTAGTTCTAGATACATCCAGTTTTATCCATTTCTCCGACAAGTATTTCCGGACGGAAGGAGTAATAGATAGATAGAAAGGAAACTGACATCCATGCTCTTTCGCAAAAAATAAAAAACTAACTTCCTTGCTAATGCATCACAATGATTAGCAGATCAGAGCTAATATTTATATCACAACTGAAGACAAAGTTATAAGAAGGTGTTATAAAGAAAAAATAAAAATTGATACATGCTTTCATTGGCACCAACTTTCCCGCAGCTCTATCTAAATCAACAAGACATGTTTGGAAAAAAAATAGCCGTCAAGAGCATGGAACATTTCGATCATTTTGTGCAGTTCCACTCAAATAGAGCTGAGCGTCTCTGTTCCAAAGATATTGAGTAAGTGTGATTACAATAATAGAGAACTTTTGATGAAACAATAAACACACAAGTAGAAGCCGGTCACCTTTGCAGTCTCTCTTAAGACTAACTAGTTGAAGAAGATTAAGTAAAGAGTTGGAGAAGATTAGGCTCGGAGTTGGATGAGGAGGATAGAGCAAAACCAATCTCCCTTTGTGCAGTCCCACTGAAATGTAGAAATGTTGCCTGTGTCACATTTCAACAAAATTGCATAAAACACTCTTAAGAAAAAAGTGATTTGTGCAGTTCACCAAAATGTCGCAATAGCAACGAGGTGAAATCGATGGCCCTGTTTGCAAAAAGAGGTAGAAACGAAACTATTACTAGCCAATAATAGTTTATGACACATACGCCGACAAAAAAGAAGCATGTTCCTTGTCCTAAGGGAAGATAGCAGCACGGTTGTTTATCTAAAATGGTGTGAGGACGAGATTGCAACATGGAAAGTACGTCGGCTGAGCTACGCTTTAGAGAAAGAACTAGGGAAGATCCACATGCAGCGACGTGGCAAGATGGGCAGTGGAGCAAGGCCGGAGGGGAGGAAGTTGTACCTGGGGATCGTCGAATGTAACTAGGAGGGCGCCGACGGGCGGGATCTGCCGTACCGCACCGAAGCTTGGTCAGAGAGAATCGCGGGTACCGCAGATCGGGACGTGTTGCCTGACGCCGTCGAACGGAGCAACGATGCACGTCCTCCCTTTCCGCTGACGGACGGGATCAGGCCAGATTAGTGACCAGCGGTGAGAGAGGAAGAGAGAGAGAGAGAGAGGCCACCGCCATCTTGTGTGAGAGAGTGTGAAGACAAACCAACCCCAGCAGGCAAGCTCCATTGTATATAGTGGAGCGGATTACTTTTTTCTCGATAACAATCGTTTTATATTTTGTACGTGCCATTGAGCAATATAACTTTATTTAAAAATAACGCATCAACGCATCAAGTCAAACTTTGTTTCATGCATGCGTGGTACAAGACCCTCTGTCAAGTAAACAACCGCTACATGCTCTCAAATTAGCACGTGGGCTGCCTTTTCGTACAGAAATAAGCTCCACCGTGTACCCGCACGGGTGTGGCTGGGAACGAAGCGTGAGTACGTGCGTCGTGCATGTACCTATTCTCTTTGTGTACGTACACCACCTACGTTGGTGTGTGTGAGAGAGATACAAACCTAGAGAGAGATGGTGTGTGGGTTCGTGAGTGTTTTTTGGGGGGTGCGTCAGAGATAGACAGGGAATATGTGTCAATGATATCTCAAACAAAAAATGTAACATATGCAATGTGTGTGAAACAGAGGCCTGAATATATCATATATAGAAGGGGAGATCCACGAGAAAAGAGTGGAGGCATCATCGGCGTGAGATATCGATAGAATCGAAGAGAGGGATGAAGTGTGTGGGTGCGCGATCGATAAAGAGTGCCATCGAATTTGTGTGTGCCCACGTCAAAGATATAGGGCGGCTGGCCTACTGGAACATGAGAGGGGAGAGGTGCAGTTTGTCTCTGTGGCATGGATACCTACCTACAGCGTTCGACTATCGGTGTGTGTGGGAGGGGGGGGGGGGGGGGGCAGAGACCTAACTATAAAGAGGTAGATCGACTGTTATATGTGTGGAGAAGGAGAGAGACCTAGCTATGTATTGAGGGAAATCGATCGGCATCGATGCATATGTGTACGAGAGGAATGAGGTTGGGAGAGAGATAGAGCTAGAGTGTCGGAGGGTTGCTGGTGGAGTTGCTTCTCACAAATGGTGGGAGAGACATGCTAGACAAACGTAGGGTACGATTGCAATATTAATAAGAGAGGGGATGCATGCCTGTATGTGCACGTGCAGTGGCGGAGCTAGGAAAGAAATGGAGGGTGTGCACGCCTCAAAAAATAAATTCAACCTAACCCTTTGGGCTAAATTAGTACGTACTAAAAAGAATATTCTCCAAATTCTGGGTGGGCCACGGCCCACCGTGTCTACACGCTGGCTCCGCCACTGTGCACGTGTGTGAGAGAGACGGGTCGGGAGGCATGCACAAATGATGAGGGGGGACGATATGGTTGTGGTAAGCAGACGTAACTACGTAGGAAGATCAATCGTCGTGTGTCGAAGAAAGGGAGAGACATAACTTGTGAGGTACGTCGATCGATGCGTGGGGGAAAAGAATTATAGTCGGCCTAGCTAGCTATATGTAGGGAGATCAATCGGTATACATGCATGCATGTGTTAGAAGCAAATAAGGCCTAGAGAGACGGATAGAGAGAGAGGGATGCGGCTAGGAGGTGGTGCAAGAGGCCTACTATCGAGGGGGGAGGAGTCTGTGCGAGTATGAAATCGATGAAAAGAGGGGTGGGAGTGTGCACGTGTGTGGAACCGTATTAGACAGAGGGGGGCATGGACGGTGAGAAGAGAAGAGGGAAAGCGTGTGTTTGTGGTAGGTACACCTGGCTAGAGAGGTATATCGATCGATGTGTGCCGGAAAGAAGGAGCTGGGGGCCTACACACACCGTGGGTGAACGACGTAAAAAGAAATAACGAATGAGCGCGATGGAGAGAATGCCGAGGGAGGGTGAGAGGAAGGCTAGCATGTGCATGCAAGAGAGAAAGTTAGCGCTAACTACAAAGAGAAGAGGATTGTATGGGTGTAAAAGATGAACAGAGATCATAATTCATTATAAAAGTGGATTCTGATATTTGAACAAGAGATCATATTGTTTTAAAACCGACGCATGCGTGAATATAATGGTGATACGCATGGTGTGGTTATGAACATGTTATACTATATATAATATATATAACATTTATTTGAATTTGTGATAATGTGTGACTTTTGCAGCTCAGGCCTAAATATTTGTCATAATATAGGGGGCGGGGCACTATACTTTGTGTGATAAACACAGTGTACACTAGATGATACCCTGCGCGTTGCTGCGCTCTTAGTCATAAGCACATGATAAGATATAAATCGAATAACTTGTTTGCATAGTAGAAATATGATCTTATGACGAAAAAAATGCTATGGATAATTATGAAGATTGAAAAATGTGGATTATGCATTCAGGATATGACATAAGTAATCTCATATGACTTACATAAATATTAGTAAATGTAAGCGCACTAAGAACAGGGATATTCTGGATGGGGACGCTATGAGTGGAAATAGCTTGCTATGCTTCATAGTGAGTGATGGAATATTGGCCATTGCAATAGCTTGCTATGCTTCATAGTGAGTGATGGAGCTACAATGTCAACAATAAGTACAAAATAAATCATGCCAACGAAGCAAAAGAGTACAAATTCATTTTCTCTTTTTTCCCCGAAGCAAGTTCGAACTCCTTGTCTTGAAAGTCTGGGCTGAATAGGGCATGAGAATTTATACATAAATAAGCACCAAGATACAAATTATCAAGTTGCAGCTGGAACTTGTTTGCAACAAATATATTAAACTTGAAAATTTATAAGCTACATTAAGCAAATGAAAATTTATATGGTTTAGGATCTCAAACATGAAGCCCATCATAAAGGATTTATATTGAACATTCTGTAGTCCTCTAGAAACAAATTTGTAATGATCATAGTCCTTAACATATTGAATCTTTGGTCCTCTAGATTAAGACCTGGACAATAGGCATATTCTGAATTTGTATTTCAGAATATGAAAATTGGGCACAAATAAAATGGAGTCGGGCAATTAGATAGTATACAAAAATTACGTGATTTCTGCTGATTTGAGCTGTGACGCTTAACTCCCCATATATCTTGATCATCGTCTTCATGATCCTTTATTACTGTACCAAAGGAAGTTTATCCCAACAATATAGTAGGGTAACATGATACTAACTGATGTTCAAAGGAGCCATATCTATTTATGTGTGATGAAAAAGTATTTACCGAAAATAGCATCATGTCTTGATTCATAAAATAGATACTTGAGTAGAAGGACATGTAGATCAACGACACAGCAAAGCTTAGTGAACAGAGTCAGAGATGAGCGGCAACTACAAGAAAATATAAAATAGAAGAGTTGTAACTTAAACTAAGTATATACCATAAAATAGATAACTGTATTATTGATGATATGTCAAATATATCTACCTTGCTCGAGAAAGCAACAAAATGATTTATGTCATCTTGCTTGTACTTTGTTTCAACATCCGAAGAACCGCTTTCAATATCTCCTGCATACTGCAAGGCAATATAAAAAAGGTCAAATGCTAGATAATGTGAACTCGATCGTCACGATTTGTACTAAACCTTATGTGGTCCTCTAAAAACAAACGTCTCATGATCATAGTTCTGAACCTATTGAATCTTTCCGTATAACTGAATATTGCATTTCATACTTTATTCTTCTCAGTTCCTAAGAAGTGCACAAATGACAGTACATGGTCCAGCAATGATAACAGATCCACATCTTTGAAGAAAATCAAGGAAAATGACCCTTCCGTATCATTACCAAACCCCCATTGAAAATAGAAGCCTACAGTATATACCTTTGAAGAAAAATATCCCACAGGACCATGTCTATATGTTGCATCTACAACAGTTAACGTCAGATCAACTTGTAGCCTAATTGTTCTCAGCTTACCTCAAAAGGATGGGTGCGTGGGGGCAGTTACAGCAATCGATCCACCTCCTTTCCTAGGTACTCCTCCCCAAGGGCTGGATAGCAAGGATTGGAAACACATAAAACTCTTGAACGCAATGCGTTGTCAGCAGATTTGGTCCGAAGAGACATCTACCGGCCGCCAGAGCACCCACGGGAGAGGCATCCACCTGAACAGCTCGGCGGAAGAGCGGACGCACAGTTCACAGCCGGCTCGCCCGGGCGCATCTCGCGGAGTGGCTCGTCGAGGCCACATGTGGCGGCGTCGACGGGGACCGGGGTACTGTCGATGGGATCTGGGCGACATCATCAAGACTGTGTGGTCGACTCCCCGGGGTCGGAGCGGATGGGGACGCGGAGCACCGCGACGGGGCTAGTGCCTCGCTCGGCGGGGGTGGCTCACCAATCTCGCATGGCAGCATCGCTGCGTTCACCGGGGACGGAGGCTGGTGGTGGATTTTTAAGATTTGGGTGACTCGTCGGTTGCTAAACAATAATTACCGGTAGAATGCCCGTGGGTTGCCACGGGCTTAAATTTATTTATTAGGATGCTATCGACAGATCTAAAATAACTGAGAACAATGCACATCTTAGCAAACACATGTCTTTTTTTTCACAATCAGCTAACACACATCATACTATCAAACACAATAATATTGTCTCAAAAAAATCAAACACAATAATATGTTATTGACAACTTAAAAATATGTTATTAAAACCAACCAGTAGTTGAATGGTTAGGAGGGTTATGGTACCCATCTATGTGTGAGTGCATAAGTGTGGTGGTGGTGCTGGTGATGTACATACACTGTTATCTGTATTTCTTTATACTTTTATAAAGACACAGGACCATTTTACTATCCTGCCATTTTCTTAATTCAAATACAAACAAAATCATAGAGATTTGGAGTTCATGTGGCTATTTTCATTCCTTGGCCGACCGATTTTCCGTGGGGAGCACCTTTGAGCCATCACTGGTATCTAATAATGTTTTATACAAACGCACACTCCCTGATATCGATCTCAACGTTCCAACCTTCTAGTCATGGAGACTACCCAAAGAAAGTAATTTTTTTACCATGATCACTTCTTTATCTGGAAGAAGATGTCATCTTTTTACAAAAGTATGCCATAATTTTTTAGACACATACACTGATATTACTTTCATTATGAATAATGTATTTGTACGTTAAGTCATCCAAGTTTGGTTGCACACTCGCGGAACATCCAGCGGATTCTCAAGATTCAATTACAAGACCAAGCATGGCATGACATGAGAAAACCAACAATGATGTGTGCCTGCGCCTTAAGCTTTTTGGGAGTCTTGATCATCACTGAAAGTAAGTTGATTGATGCATTGTGGAACCTTGAGCTTTTTTAGAAGCCACATACCAGATCCTAAGTGAGGCCCTGATATTGGCATGTATTTATGGTGGTTCTTCAAGTATGGTTGCAATGCAAGTTCTATTTACATGCAGAAATGTAGTTAGTCCCCTAAAATAATTACTCTATTCACATGAATTTGACAAGTTGGAAAATACCTTAGGCGGTTCTTACGATAATATTTCCAATGGAATTACCAACAAAACTTTGTTTCCAATATACCTCCTTCACCTCCCTATTCATATTCTCATGTAATAAAACTCACTACTTTATATTAGCATAACTGAACTACTAAAGTTGGCTGCGTGACATGCACAAAATTCACACAAAAAGGAAAATAATCAATATTAAAAAGGAGAAGAGCAATATGCCCTAGAAAGAAAAATAATAAGGTACGTTAACATGAATGGAGAAAAAACATGTGTTCTTAGTGCTTTTACCTGCGGGGCCTATGTCTTTATCGGGCTTGGCCAAAATCTGAGTGTTCTGTCTTGACTTGCCAAATGTGCATGACTTGTGTCAGATTCAAGAAGCCTTATGGCCTCTACACCCTAATTGTAAACAACTTGAAATATTATTCGGCTTCATAAGTTCCAGGAGTTTAATTCTACTTGTACTTTACAGGACTATGCATGTCATATCTCTCAAGTTTTGAAATATAAATTTCTTATTAACAACAAGGACTTAAACCCTACTAAGAATTTTTTTCTTTGTTCAAAACAACATCAATAGTTCCATGTGAAACACAATTCATAAACAGGACACATTTATATTATATCCCATAACATTAAAATAAATTGATGTGTGTGCAGGGGTGGCGCGGGGGAATCCCCTCTAGTGTCGTCGTGTTCCCCTCCCTCCCTCCTTCCTAGTATCGCTGCCACCCGAGGAGGCCGCCGACGAACACCACGCGCGCTCCGGGGAAGGTGGCGCAGGGGCGCTTCTGCTGCATCTCGCGGCCGCATAGCCAGAGCAGAGGCGGAGCCCTCGTGTTGGATCTTGGGATCCGAGGGTGTGTGTTTGGGTGCGGTTGTAGGCTTGTGTCGCGTCGTGTGGTCGACATTGTCGCTTGTGCGTTTTTTGGCCTAGTTTCCCTTATAAACTGGGCCGCTATGTTAGGATTTCTATTAACCCACTGGTGTTATTAATCCTGAAAATCTGGATGTGCACTGGTCCAGAAATTTACCTAAGAAATAATTGCAAGTGGTAGCAGAAATCGGTGCCCTACAGAAATGGTAAGAAAACATTACAAAATGGTCATGATAAATAAGAAAAATTATCTATACATTACAACAGATCACCATATACGAATAAAATTACTTGAAAGTAATTGAACACCCATTATGAGATGCTAAGATTTGAATCATTAACTATGCAATTTAGTGGGAGTTTGGAGTATCACATCGCTGCTGTGCTCCGCCTACTTGCTCCTCAATGAGAACATTGTACCAAGAAATACCCACCAAAAGAATAATCAAGCGATGAACCTTCAAGATGCTCAAACTCTATAAAGAAAAAATAGAAACATACTTCCAATTTCAGTGAGATCCCTCAAGAAGTTCCTTTGCAGTAGAACATGCATGAATTTACTCAAAGATTTTTCGTTTTCTTTTCCAACCAGGATGTAAAACTGTTTTCAGCACAGTAGTTGTCTTTATCTTCTCCATCAGAATCCTGCCACAGATACATGAATGAGTGTGTACCCTAGTGAATTCTATAAATTACAAACCATTTGAATCACATAAATCATACTACATCTTAGTGACTCCCTTACATAATAAGTTAACTATAACAGATAAACATAGAATTATTCAAAAAGAAGAAGCAGCTCTCGGCCGGGATTACCAGTTGTACTTGGGCAACATTGGAGTTGATTGTGTAGACGCCAAATTAAACACCGGTTTGGATAATATGTAATCCAAAGACTAAGCCCCATATCATTTGTAGAAACTGCAAGCCAAATCAGACAATGACAAAACTGAAGAGCCTTGATCAAGACCATTTACCTTTGAATAACATGTATCCTCTCTTGAAAAAGTTGATCCAAGTTGAGGTTGCCCAGGAATCCAAAAGCGTTGAGTTGAAGAGGAGGTAGGCTGGCAGCCCCATCTCCTTGGCCACATGCACCTAGATCCCATGGCACCTTCCGCCCGCATCGCACCTGGCCGCCTCCCCCGCCATGCTCGCTCCCGTCACTGCTATGAGCATCGGCCACGCGCCCCGCTACGAGCCGCCTTGTGCTTCTGACAGTCACGCCCTCTGGTAGGCCCATAGCATGTTGGCTGATGTCATCGTCACCATCGCCCAAGGGCTCGACTCTAATGAGCCAGAGGATATGGCATCATTTGAGCGAGTGGGTGGCGGCAACGTGCGAGCGGGATGATAGCAGGGATGGAGTGCGAGCGGGATGGGCAGCGACACCACGCGGGAGTATCGCGCCGTATGCGAGGGAGGCGGCGATGGCTTGCCAGCGGGATTTGACCTAGAACTCGCTCGAGAATTATTTTGACCGGGAACGTTTTATTTTGTAAGGTTAAAGACCACAGAAAACTGGAAACGGAGGTTAGGTTCGGTTGAAAGAAAAACTCGGGGCGAGGGGGATCGTCGGAGAGGTGGGAGTTACGAATGAACAAAACAACACACGTACTCCCCCTTTAGAGATGAAAAAATAACACTTTCACAATAAGATTTATTTGTCATGGTTTACTTGTTAATTTTCTTAAAATCCGTTATTTGTTTCCCGAAAATATATTATTTATTTCCTAAAGCAAATTGCATTAATGAGAGAGATCGGTTGATTTGAATAAGTTAGGAAAGTTAGATCCGTGATCTTTTATATGTTAGGAAAGTGCTGATTTTTGAAAGAAAAGAGTGGAGTGAAAATAAACCAATGGATAAGAAAACCCGTGAGAGGTGGGAGGAAATAAAACCAGACAAAAATAAAACCGGAGTACCAGGCTACCAACTGCTCCATTAGGAGTAGAGATGAAGCCGGAAGGTCAAGCGAAACAGAACTTACCTGAGTGGAATTTGGCATAGCTTTAAAGTTTTAATTGTCTACATAGCGTACCGCTGATGTGGTGGCAGCTCATGGTCGGGCCCTCCTATAAGCCAGTAACCGAATGCTGATGTGGAAGGGCCGCTGAGGTGGATAGCTTGCATGCCAAAAGAAATAAGATAGTGGGGATGAACTATTTAGGTATTATAGATATGAAACATGATTTAGATTATGAAGATCTAGCTAGTACTTCAAATGTACTATTATTTGGAATCAACATCAAATGTATTCAGAATTTTGAATTCGAGTTCATATATATAGTACACATAGTTCATATTTAACTCTATAGTAATCATGTGGTGTGTTGTTAAGATAATATACAAATGATGGTTTAACTTGGCAATAATCATGATTGTAAATTCTTATTCAAATAGAGAAACGAATTCAAATTTAGTTCGAATTGCAGCGGTAGTATATACACTTGGAATGCACTCAAATGTTCGTATGAGTAGGTTACATGCATTATACAGCTAGCAAAAAAAATTAATTGGACATAACATGGATTCATAGTTTTGAATAGCATTTGTACATTAAAGCGGGACAAGACTCTCTCTTTGTGTGGTGCAAATAGTTTTTTTATTTTTTTATTGAGGAAAATGCGAATTGATTTGGTACAAACATTATTACACGTTAGGCTTGTCCCGAAATTTCAACCCGCGCCTTGTTATCCCGAAAATTCAGATATCGCTTTGTCTCTTTGTGCTCCGAAAACTCGCTCCTTCACAACCCGCGCCTTGCTATCCTGAAATTACAACACGCGCGAAAACTCCCTCCAGCTGCCAAATCCCAACACACGGAATCCCCTTCTAACCCTGAGCCGAAAGGGCCGCTAGTTCAAATCGGTGGCGGTACTTTCGTAACACACCCTACATTTTGGACAAGCGCGTCCCTAAGTCATGGTTCCTCCCTCCCATCACCTCCTTTTCGCCATTTGAAAACCCAGGCCGCCATAACCTCTCTGCTCCAGCCACGAAACCCCACCCTCCGCCGTCTGCCACCCCTCCGCTGCCCAGCCGGAGCCTCTTCCCCGACGATGTCGTCCACCGCAATAGCTCGACGTCCCTCATCCACCTCCCCGGATGAAGATTCGACGTCGATCTCGTCGTCCCGCCAGTTCAGACACCCTGTCCTCCACCTCCAATGAGCTACTCCGACAATCACATCGTCTATCGCGGCTGATTCATCCCCATAGCGTCGCCTTAACCTGCTCCGCCGGAACCGCAGCATCCTCACTGACTCCTCGGACGAAGCCGAGGCCTACTCGGCGGCACCAAAGAGGTTGTACACTCATCGCATCGCACCTTCTCCTTAACTCGACCTCCCGACGCTGTCGGGGCTCGATCCTGCTCCCCCATGGCGCGGCTACCTCGACGCCGGCGCCGCCGGCGACATCTCCATGGCGGCTCTCCCCCAATGCGAGGCTCCCACGGTGGCGGCGTCCATACCAGCCGGAGCTACTGCTATTGCTCCGGCTCTCGCTCACTCACGCTGCTGCTCTGCTCTTCCTCTTGCTCGTGATGCTGTTCTGCTCTTGCTCTCGCTCGCACTGTTGATGCTGGTACACAGGCTGCTGCAGCTACACGAGTTGCTGCTCTGGCTCTAGTTCGCGTTGTTGCTCCAGGCGCTGCTGGTCCGGCTGCTATCTGCTAGTGTGTTCCTTATCGATCGCCTGCTGATTTAGATCACTGTTTGTCTACTACTAGTGCTCGAGCGGCCTAAACTACATGTGAAGTGCTTCTCTGCTACTAGTGTGTTCAGTTTCGATAGTAACATTCAGATTCCACGGAAAAATTCAGTTTCGACAGTTAAATTCAGAGTCAATAGTTTTTACCTTATCTGTTGGAGTTAGGTGTTTTTTGGTGATGTAATTTTTACATCTACCACTTTTTGGTAATGTATTTTACATCATCTGTTGGAGATGCTATTAGAATCCCACTTGAGATTAACGATGGTTGTCTTGTACTGCTTCAGCCTCGACGTCTTACAGCTTGTTGGAGCTGCTCCAACGACGGAACCATCCATCACAACAGAGCAGTACCCTGGACGCCGCCTACAGACGCCTCAGATCTTCTTCCACACCTCGGACAGCCACCTCTGTCGCAACTTCTTCAGCGACCAACCCAATGATGCTGAGGTTGACACGGCTACGCCAAAGAGGTTGTACACTTATCGCATCACTTATTACTCTACATTCATGTCCATCCATTAGGGATATTTTGGTTCAAAGGAAAAATATAGCAATAGGAAATTTTCCTATGGTACTTTACTATTCAATTATTCATGTATTTGGTTGAAAGGAATGGAGCAAAACATCCACCTGGACCTACTTTTCAAAATCCTATGCATGAAAATAAGACTAAGTGCATTAGTGGCAGAATAAAATTCTAACTTTACACATTTTCATATGGTTTCACTTTAATTTGGCCATGTTTCTTTGCATTCCTCTGCTCTTCCAATTCCTGTGAACCAAACACCCAAGTTGACAGAAATCCTGTGTTTACAAATGCTTTGTTTCCCACGTGCATTCCTATCATATTCCGGTGTTTTTCCTATCCCTGCGTTTTTAGAATCCTGCAAGCCAAAGGAGCACTTACAGAATTACTTCAGTTACAGATAGGTGTCAAAGAAAACTTTGTGTGGTTTGTCCTGCTCCTGCCGCAACGTCGTCCACCTCACCAGAGCTGCTCCATCGACAGAAGCATCCACCATACCAGACATCACAACTCCTGACTGTCTTTCGCTGCCTCAGATCTCCTTCCCTGCCGTCGGCACCCACCGCAACTGCATCACCATCATCGACTCAGCAGATGAACCTGAGGAGTACACGGGTCCGGAAGAGAGGTTGCACTCTTTTGTTTCTGCTTATGTTATGCGTTGCTTAATATTACCTGCTACTTTATCGTCCTGTTCACCTCTTAGAATCCAAGTCAGGTCCAAATTAATGTTCAAACTTGAGTTTTAAAATGCTTGTGGGGCACATATCAAGGCAGCAATGAATAGTATCTCTGTCTATTATCTGGTTCACCTAGGGTATGTCTATGTTGTTCATCTTGGGTGGGAAACAAATAGTAAAGCAATCATCATCTGTCTTTTTATTAAATTAAAGCTATCATCAGCCTGTTATCATTATTTTTGGATCTATCCACTGGTTGTTACCATCACTATAGATTTCTGCATGCTCTCCTTACATAATCTCACTATATTTTGTGTATGCATGTCAGATATTGTACACAGTCATGCTGAACATGTAGAGAAAAAGAGAAGAGTTTTGCGCGGCAATACAATGTCATGCAGACATCGCTCCTTGGTGGGCGCAGTGGCAAACCCTCCCCCCTCCTCCAGATTGTAATCCAGAGGAAGATATCTGTTCAGAGGTGGATTCAGACGGAGCTGACCACTCCTATTTACCCCCTAGGGTGTTTGCTCTAACTTGGCATGATGATGTTGGTCATATCACGCATATGTTGCCTTGCAGTGCTTACTTTCGACATCATATATGTCATCTGCTTAGTTTAGACATGTTCTGTAATGCCACCTATTTAGTTTCTATATCATATATGTGAATTATGCAATCTCATCTTTTTTAGCCAGCCATAATATAGGTGAAATATGCAATGTCATCCTGTTTAGCCATGCATCATATATTTGAATTATATCTTGCCATTCTTTTTCTTCATTACATTTCCATTTGTTGACAATGTATGTACATTCAACTACTCTTCCTGTGAATCTGCCATATGAGTGGGTGATGGAAAATCTGAAGTGAAAACAAGGTCTTCAAAGCAGACAGTGCTACCTGTCGAAACAAATCTCTTGCTGGGTCCAGATAGCTCCTCAGAGATGGATACAGAGACAGATGACCAGTCCTATTCTCCCACCGAGGTGTATGCTCTAACTTGGCACGGTTATACTGCTCATATCATGCATATGGTGTCTTGCATTGCATAGTTTAGACATCATATACACAATATTCAACACCATGTTCTTAGTTCAGACATCATATATACGAATGCCATCTACTTAGTATATAAATCACATATGTGAATTATATCATGCGATCATGATTACTAAGATAACATGTATGTGAATTATATCATGCGAACCTGTTTTCTAAAGACATCATATAATTATCTCATGCCATCCTGTTTAGTTAGTCATCATATCTTTGAATGATGTCATGCTATGCTATCCAGTTTAGATAGACATCATATATGTGAAATTATGTCATCCTATCCTTTTTAGTTAAACAATATATATGTGAACTATTTCATGCCCTCTTTTTTCCACACTATCTATTGCATTTGTCTCTCATACAAGGTCTGTACATTCAACTATTGTTCTTGTTTATCAGCCATTTGAATTGGAGGGGGTGATGGCAGTATCTAACGGAGTAAAAACATGGTCTTCAAATAAAACAGTGCTATCTCTTGGTGGAGATAGCACCCTGGTTGTACATGCACAAGAACCAGCCCTACCACACATAACCTAGACTCTCGCAGATTGTACCCCTACTCCGATGGACAGAGAACCAGCTTCACCCAATCTAACCCCAACCCCAGTAGATAGTAACCCAGTTCCAGTTGACACAGCACCATCTCCACCACAGAGCTCCCAAACAAGGGCAATTAGTAAGGCAACTCTAGTGCCCAAAGCGCCAGGACTACCACGGCGAACCCCAACTCCACCAGTTAGTACACCTATTCCTGTGGACGAAGCACAACCAGCCATTCGTAGTTTAGCATCTATCGCATTTGATGTTGTTAAATCCTATGTGTGTACCTTCCCATCATAAAAATATTATACTGAAGATGAAGGAAAAAGCCAGTTGCAGGTGTTCGTCCATGAGTTATGTGTAAGTAATGTTATTCATGGCAATTACTTTGCTTTGTCCCGTACATTCTACCTCCATGCTGGTTATAATAGTGCAAATGTTTCCATTTTTCTCTATAGAGAAGGACCGGTTTGGAAACTCAGGGTGAGGTAACCTATGCTAATACCTCTGCTATCTTCAAGAATGCTTTGTGGCAGTATCGGAATTACCTGAAGAAAACATACTTCACTGGCAAGGAAACTCATCAAATTCTCTTACTTTCTCCTGAGACACATTTACGGGACGATGATTGGGAACGCCTTGTTCTGTACTGGTCCGGAGGCAAGAATGTGTAAGGTCTATGAGATCATTTTTATTTTGAAGTACTATTTGTTTGCGTCTTACTCTACTCTGTTCGTGTAGAACAAGTGCTTAAACCTGAAGAACAACCACTGGTACATGATACGTTTCCAACATATCTATAATTTATGAAGTATTCATACCATGTTTACAACAATTTTATATGGTTTTCGTATGATTTGATTAGAACTAACCCGGACTGACGCTATTTTCAGCAGAACTACCGTGGTGTCGTTTTTTGTGCAGAAATAAAAGTTCTCGGAATGGGCTGAAAATTTATGGTGATTTTGTATGGACCAAAAGAGACCCCCGAAGCACTCGAGCTGGGCCAGGAAGTGGACGAGGTGGCCACAAGCCGCCAGGGCGCACCCTGGGGGATAGGGCGTGCCCCTACGGCTTGTGGGCCCCTCGGGCACCCCCTTGGCGTGAGACCGACGCCAAAAATTCTTATAAATACCCAAACCTCCAAAAAGAACCCTTGATCGGAAGTTCCGCTGCCGCAAGCCTCTATAGCCACGAAAAATCAATCTAGGCCCTCTCCGGCACCCTGCCGGAGGGGGCCGTCATCACCGAAGGCCATGGAGGAGGAAGCACAAGGGGGAGACTCTCTCCCCCCCTCTCTCTCGGTGGCGCCGGAGTGCCGCCGAGGGAACCATCGCCGCGGTGATCGTCTTCATCAACATCACCTTCTTCATCACCGTCCTCATCTCTTTTAAGCGGTCCACTCTCCCGCACCCCGCTGTAATCCCCTACTTGAACATGGTGCTTTATGCCACATATTATGATCCAGTGATCTGTTGCCATCCTATGATGTTTTGAGTAGATTTCTTTTGTCTTTTGGGTTGATTGATGATCTAGATTGGTTTGAATTGTATGTTTTATTTTGGTGTTGTCCTATGGTGCCTTCCGTGCCGCGCACACGTGAGGGATTCCCGCTATAGGGTTTGCAATATGTTCATGATTCGCTTATAGTGGGTTGCTAGAGTGACAGAAGCTTAAACCCGAGTAAGGGGGTTGTTTGCGTATGGGAGTAAAGAGGACTTGATACTTTAATGCTATGGTTGGGTTTTACCTTAATGATCTTTAGTAGTTACGGATGCTTGCTAGAGTTCCAATCATAAGTGCATATGATCCAAGTAGAGAAAGTATGTTAGCTTATGCCTCTCCCTCATATAAAATTGAAATAATGATTACCGATCTTGTTAACGATTGCCTAGGACAATTCTGCACACCGTTCCATCATTATTCCACACTCGCTATTTGTAATATATTATAACTTTATGTTAACAACACCTATTTTTATATTTTAGCTCTCCGATATCATGCAAAGCTATCCTCTTTATACCCACAACGTAGTTTTATTTCTCATTTCTAGATGGAGCAAATGTTCGGTGTACATAGAGTCGTATCAGTGGCAGCTAGGACTTGAGAGAATATTGATCTTACCTTTAGCTCCTTGTGGGTTCGACACTCCATACTTATCACTTCCACCTTTGGAAATTCCTATGATGATTCCTTGCACTTGGGGATTATTAGTACAGCGAGGTGCTATACAAACGGTTTTTAACCCCTTTCCGCGACGGCATTCTGAACCATCGCCGAGTGAGTGAGTGTGATAGGGGGGTCCTTCCCACACGACCCAGAAACCGTCGGGGATAGGCCCTCCGATCACACATGCTCGGCAAAATGAGGTCGTGTGCGACGGGCGAGCGATCAAATACGATTATACGTACAGTTGTGCTAAAAAAATACAATTATACAAGCAATATCGTTTCTAGTCATAAGTACATCCCACACAGTTAGTCCTGGCTAAACGTTTCCGTTCGTATGTATATTCCACACAGTCAATCCAAGGAATACGTTTCTGTTAGTATGTACATCCCACACAGTTAATCCAAGAAGTACGTTTCCGTTCATATATACATCCCACACAGTCACTCCAAGGAAAACGTTTCCGTTCGCAGGTACATCACACACAATTTTCCCCATAAATCGTTTGTGATAGCGTTGTCATTGCACATGATATTAATAATTTTATCGTTTGCGTTATTGAATGCATCACACACGGTGCATAGAAGAAACTGTGTGGCATAGGCTGTCCATCACACACACTTTTTATGTGGTAAACGTTTGCGCAAGGTGGCCTAACGCAAACAGTTTTCAAGAGGAAGTCGTGTGTGATTCCTCATTGATCCAACACGTTTTATTCCTAGAAACTGTGTGTGTTTTCTGAGGTCATCGCCCATAGTATTTTCTCAATAACCGTTTGCAATAGAAAAAACCCAATTAGCAGGCTAATTGGCCATTAGCAGGCTAATTGTCTTATTATTAATAATCCCTTTATTAATTGACATTTCATATTAAGCACACAATATATTTTATTTTTGTATTAAGGAAGCAGGATTTCATAATTGAAATACATCAGAGTACAACATCATATAGCTCCAGCACTCAGGTACCCCATTACACAACTGCACCAGCACCAAGTTTCACATGCAACATCTATAACCTTTCGAAATTAGCATCATAGACGGTACATAGACAGATGAATCTCATCTGGAAAACTGCTGAAGTGGAAAGCGAATATTGAGCCTTCATTGATGTTGAAGGTCTTTGCAACTTTAGGCCAGTGCCTGTGGATGATTGACAGTCCATCCTTCGTCCTCTTCAGGAACACTTAAATATTGAACAGTGGGTATTGTATGAATACCTTCCTCGCCTCCTGACCATACAGGTGGTTTGAGAGGTAATCATCAATGAACTGCTTTGGAAAGGCCTGAAACAAGGATGTGCATAAATATCTTCTCTAGATTGGAAATGGGGCAAAGGAATAAAAAAAGCCAAGGTTTAATAGTTAGTACCATCATGTAGTGAATTGATGTCTTCTTCATTGTGCAGACAAAGATCTTGTTGTTTTTTGTCGCTAATTTCTTTATCCTAACAATCTTTCTGAGTTTCTTGACTTGACTGATATTCATGGACAACTCATTTCCCCATATGTAAAAAGGGTCGAACAATGGGTCAAAACCTCTAATAGCAGGACCTACATGTGCAAGACCAAATTGTTAAAAAGCTAAATATTAGAATGGTTCCTGCAATTGCACAATGATGTGCTATTAGACAAAGGACCATGCATGTGCGAACCTCGATTGTAAACCTCAGTGCTTCCCATTGTTTCCCTGCAACACGTATAAGGTAGTTAGTGATCAGGTTAAGTGAGGGTTCGCATGCTATCAGTAAAATATGTTGATGAAAAATAAGCACATTGCAGATTCATCAGATTAATTCGAGCCACATGGAAAACCCATTTATCCAAACCAAGCATGATTAAGAACTAGGAAATATAGCAATTGTATATGTTTCTCATGTATTAAGTGTAGCCAAATTCGATTTATTCCTCGCATGCACAACAATACAAAATTCTACCCATGACAATTGGACATCGCATTGCAGAATTAAACCAAGCAGTTAACTAAACACCACAACAAATGAATCAAACATTAACTGAGACACATTGCACAATATAACATACTCCTAATAGAAGATCAGACAGTTAACCAAACCAAGCATGGTTAACAACTTGGAAATATAGCAATTGTATTTGTTTCTCATGTATGTAGTACAGCCAAATTCGATTTATTTCTCACATGGTATACAATAACAAAATGCACCCACAACAATTGAACATTGCATTGCAGAATTGAACCAAACAGTTAACTAAACACCACAACAAATGAACCAAACGTTAACTGAGCACCACATTGCACAATATATAACATACTAGAAGATCAGACAGTTAACCAAACCAAGCATGCTTGACAACTTGGAAATATAGCAATTGTATTTGTTTCTCATGTATTTTGTACAGTTAAATTCGATTTATTTCTCACATGGAAGACAATAAAAAATTGCACCCTGAAGAATTGAACATCACATTTGCATAATTGAACCAAACAGTTAACTGAACATGACAACTAATTAACCAAATAGTAATAAGTGAGCACCACATTGCACGACATATAGAACATATACACTAGAGCAACAGATTGCATGGTAAAAGTAGATAGTACAGTTCACTAGAATTTGTTAAAAAAAGGCAGGAGCAGCACATGCAATGGGTAAACCGAGCATGCTTAACTGGCGTAGCTAGCAAACAGAACATAAGTCCCTATAGTGAGCTAATAAGACAAGCTACTCCTCGTCGTCGGAGATATCGATGATGATTGGCTCCTTGGACATGGAAGAGGGCGAGGCCTCCACATCGTGGGTGCCCTCGTCGTAGTGGTGAGTTGCCTGAGCCGCTCCGGGCACCAACCTGCTGGCTCTCGAGTTGAGGTAAGCACGGGCACGCTGAGAAAACACCTCGTAGTCTTCGTCGAAGGCACCGACGGTGGCCTCGAGAAAATGCCACGAACTGTCGTTTAAAGCAGCCAACCGCGTCGCGGCGTCGGCACGCAAGGAGTCCACGGTGGCCTCGACGGTGAGGTGCTCCTCCAAGATCTGGGGGTCGGCACGAATGGCAGCCATCGCGACCTCATCCGCGCGTGCGGCCACGATTTGCTTCTTGATACGTCTCCAATGTATCTATAATTTTTTATTGTTCCATGCTCTTATATTATCTATCTTGGATGTTTTATATGCATTTATATGCTATTTTATATTATTTTTGGGACTAACCTATTAACTGAAGGAAATATGCCCTAGAGGCAATAATAAAGTTGTTATTTTATATTTCCTTATATCATGATAAATGTTTATTATTCATGCTAGAATTGTATTAACCGGAAACTTGATACATGTGTGGATACATAGACAAAACACCGTGTCTCTAGTAAGCCTCTACTAGACTAGCTCGTTAATCAAAGATGGTTAAGTTTCCTAACCATAGACATGTGTTGTCATTTGATGAACGGGATCACATCATTAGGAGAATGATGTGATGGACAAGACCCATCCGTTAGCATAGCATATTGATCGTTCAGTTTTATTGCTATTGCTTTCTTCATGTCAAATACATATTCCTTCGACTATGAGATTATGCAACTCCCGGATACCGGAGGAATGCCTTGTGTGCTATCAAACGTCACAACATAACTGGGTGATTATAAAGATGCTCTACAGGTATCTCTGAAGGTGTTTGTTGGGTTGGCATAGATCGAGATTAGGATTTGTCACTCCGAGTATCGGAGAGGTATCTCTGGGCCCTCTCGGTAATGCACATCATAAGAAGTCTTGCAAGCAAAGTGACTAATGAGTTAGTTACAGGATGATGTATTACGGAACGAGTAAAGAGACTTGCCGGTAATGAGATTGAACTAGGTATGTGGATACCGACGATCGAATCTCGGGCAAGTAACATACCGATGGACAAAGGGAATAACGTATGTTGTCATAACGGTTCGACCGATAAAGATCTTCGTAGAATATGTGGGAGCCAATATGAGCATCCAGGTTCCGCTATTGGTTATTGACCAGAGAAGTGTCTCGGTCATGTCTACATAGTTCTCGAACCCGTAGGGTCCGCACGCTTAACGTTGGATGACGATTTAGTATTATATGAGTTATGTGATTTGGTGACCGAATGTTGTTCGGAGTCCTGGATGAGATCACGGACATGACGAGGAGTCTCGAAATGGTCGAGAGGTAAAGATTGATATATAGGACGATGATATTCGGATACCGGAAGTGTTCCGGAGGGTACCGGGTACATATACGGTCACCGGAAGTGGTTCCGGGCACCCCCCCGGCAAAGATATGGGCTTAATGGGCCAAGGGAGGGACAGACCAGCCCACAAGGGGCTGGTGCGCCCCTCCACCAGGCCGGCCAGCCCTAGGGAAAGGAAAGGGGGGAGGGCAAGTCCCTCCTTCCTTCCCCTCCTCAAGGGAGAAAGGAAAGGGGGGGCGCCACCTCCCCGTTCCTTCCCCTGGCGCCTATACAAGGAAGGGGGGCCGAACCAGGGTAGGAGCCCAAGTGGGATTCGGCCCCACTTGGGGCGCCCCTTGGCCTCTCCCCTCTCCCCTCTCCCTCCCACCTATATATATGAGGAGGGGGGCGCCTAGAACACATAACATCAATTGTTAGCCGTGTGCGGTGCCCCCCTCCATAGTTTACGCCTCCGGTTATATCTTCGTAGTGCTTAGGCGAAGCCCTGTGCAGATCACTTCACCATCATTGTCACCACGCCATCGTGCTGACGGAACTCATCTACTTCCTCGACACCTTACTTGATCAAGAGGACGAGGGACGTCATCGAGCTGAACGTGTGCAGAACTCGGAAGTGCCGTACATTCGGTACTTGATCAGTCGGAGCTAGAAGAAGTTCGACTACATCAACCGCGTTGTCAAACGCTTCCGCTTTCGGTCTACGAGGGTACATAGACATACTCTCCCCCTCTCGTTGCTATGCATCTCCTAGATAGATCTTGCGTGAGCGTAGGAAATTTTTTTAAATTGCATGCTACGTTTCCCAACAGTGGCATCCGAGCCAGGTCTATGCGTAGATGATATGCACGAGTAGAACACAAAGAGTTGTGGGCGGTGATAGTCATACTGCTTACCACCAACGTCTTATTTTGATTCGGTGGTATTGTTGGATGAAGCGGCCCGGACCAACCTTACATGACCACGTTCATGAGACCGGTTCCATCGACAGACATGCAACTAGTTTTGCATAAAGGTTGCTGGCGGGTGTCTGTTTCTCCTACTTTAGTTGAATCGAATTTGACTGCGGCCGGTCCTTGTTGAAGGTTAAAACAGCAAACTTGATAAATCACCGTTGTGGTTTTGATGCGTAGGTAAGAACGGTTCTTGCTAGAAGCCCGTAGCAGCCATGTAAAACTTGCAACAACAAAGTAGAGGACGTCTAACTTGTTTTTGCAGGGCATGTTGTGATGTGATATGGTCAAGACATGATGTGATATACGTTGTTGTATGAGATGATCATGTTTTGTAAAAGTTATCGGCAACTGGAAGGAGCCTTATGGTTGTCGCTTTATTGTATGAAATGCAAATGCCATGTAATTGCTTTACTTTATCACTATGCGTTAGCGATAGTTGTAGAAGCAATAGTTGGCGAGACGACCATGACGCAACGATGGAGATCAAGGTGTCGAGCTGATAACGATAGAGATCATGACGATGCTTTGGAGATGGAGATCAAAAGCACAAGATGATGATGGCCATATCATGTCACATTTTTTGATTGCATGTCATGTTTATCTTTTATGCATCTTATTTTGCTTAGTACGGCGGTAGCATTATAAGATGATCCCTTATCTAAATTTTAAGGTATAAGTGTTCTCCCTGAGTATGCACCGTTGCGACAGTTCGTCGTATTGAGACACCACATGATGATCGGGTGTGATAGACTCTACATTCAAATACAATGGGTGCAAGACAATTTTGCACATGCGGAATACTCCGGTTAAACTTGACAAGCCTGGCATGTACAGACATGGCCTCAGAACACTGGAGACCGAAAGGTCAAACGTGAATCATATAGTAGATATGATCAACATAGAGATGTTCACCATTGATGACTACTCCATCTCACGTGATGATCGGACATGGTTTAGTTGATTTGGATCACGTATCATTTAGATGACTTGAGGGATGTCTATCTAAGTGGGAGTTCTTTACTAATTTGATTAATCAAACTTAATTTATCAAGAACTTAGTCCTGATAGTATTTGCATATCTATGTTATAGATCAATAGCTCGCGTTGTAGCTCCCCTATGTTTTTTGATATGTTCCTAGAGAAAAATAAGTTGAAAGATGATAGTAGCAATGATGCGGACTGGGTCCGTGATCTGAGGATTATCCTCATTGTTGCACAGAAGAATTATGTCCTTGATGCACCGCTAGGTGACAGACCTATTGCAGGAGCAGATGCAAACATTATGAACGTTTGACAAGCTCAATATGATGACTACTTGATAGTTTAGTGCGCCATGCTTTACGGCTTAGAATCGGGGCTTCAAAGACGTTTTGAACGCCATGGAACATATGAGATGTTCCAAGAGCTGAAATTGGTATTTCAGACTCATGCCCGTGTTGAGAGGTATGAGACCTCTGACAAGTACTTTGCCTACAAGATGGAGGAGAATAGCTCAGCAAGTGAGCATATGCTCAGAATGTCTGGGTAGTACAATCACTTGAATCAAGTGGGAGTTAATCTTCCAGATAAGATAGTGATTGACAGAGTTCTCCAGTCACTATCACCAAGCTACTAGAACTTCGTGATGAACTATAATATGCAACAGATGACGAAAACGATTCCCGAACTCTTCGCGATGCTGAAATCGACGAAGGTAGAAATCAAGAAAGAGCATCAAATGTTGATGGTTAACAAGACCACTAGTTTCAAGAAAAAGGGCAAAAGGGAAAGAAAGGGAACTTCAAGAAGAATGGCAAGCAAGTTGCCACTCTCGTGAAGAAGCCCAAAGCTAGACCTAAGCCTGAAACTGAGTGCTTCTACTGCAAAGGGAATGGTCACTGGAAGCGGAACTGCCCCAAATACTTGGCGGGTAAGAAGGATGGCAAAGTGAACTAAGGTATATTTGATATACATGTTATTGATGTGTACTTTACTAGTGTTCATAGTAGCCCCTGGGTATTTGATATCGGTTCAGTTACTAAGAATAGTAACTCGAAACAGGAGTTGCAAAATGAACAGAGACTAGTTAAGGGCGAGGTGACGATGTGTGTTGGAAATGATTCCAAGATTGATAAGATCACCATCGCACACTCCCTCTACCTTCGGGATTAGTGTTGGACCTAAATAAATGTTATTTGGTGTTTGTGTTGAGCATGAATATGATTGGATCATGTTTATTGCGATACGGTTATTCATTTAAGTCAGAGAATAATTGTTGTTCTGTTTACATGAATAAATCCTTCTATGGTCATACACCCAATGTGAATGGTTTACTGAATCTCGATCGTAGTGATACACATATTCATAATATTGATGCCAAAAGATGCAAAGTTAATAATGATAGTGCAACATACTTGTGGCACTGCCGTTTAGGTCATATTGGTGTAAAGCGCATGAAGAAACTCCATGCAGATGGACTTTTGGAATCACTTGATTATGAATCATTTGATACTTGCGAACCATGCCTCATGGGCAAGATGACTAAAACTCTGTTCTCTAGAACAATGGAGCGAGCCAATGACTTATTGGAAATAATACATACCGATGTATGCGGTCCGATGAGTGTTGAGGCACGCGGCGGGTATCATTATTTTCTAACCTTCACAGATGATTTGAGCAGATATGGGTATATTTACTTAATGAAACACAAGTCTAAAACATTTGAAAAGTTCAAGGAATTTTAGAGTGAAGTGGAGAATCATCGTAACAAGAAAATAAAGTTTCTAGGATCTGATCGCGGAGGTGAATATTTGAGTTACGAGTTTGGCCTTCATTTAAAACAATGTGGAATAGTTTCACAACTCACGCCACCTGGAACACCATAGCGTAATGGTGTGTTCGAACATCGTAACCGTACTTTATTATATATGGTGCGATCTATGATGTCTCTTACCGATTTACCACTATCGTTTTGGGGTTATGCATTAGAGACAGCTGCATTCACGTTAAATAGGGCACCGTCTAAATTCGTTGAGACGACACCGTATGAACTGTGGTTTGGCAAGAAACCTAAGCTGTCGTTTCTTAAAGTTTGGGGTTGCGACACTTATGTCAAAAGGCTTCAGCCTGATAAGCTTGAACCCAAATCGGAGAAGTGCGTCTTCATAGGATACCCTAAGGAAACAATTGGGTACACCTTCTACCATAGATCCGAAGGCAAGATCTTTGTTGCCAAGAATGGAACCTTTCTAGAGAAGGAGTTTCTCTCGAAAGAAGTGAGTGGGAGGAAAGTAGAACTTGATGAGGTAATTGTACCTTCTCTCGAATTGGAAAGTAGCTCATCACAGAAAACCGTTCCCGTGATGCCTACACCAACTAGAGAGGCACCAACTAGAGAGGAAGCTAATGATGATGATCATGAAACTTCAGATCAAGTTACTACTGAACCTCGTAGGTCAACCAGAGCACGATCCACACCAGAGTGGTACGGTAATCCTGTCCTGGAAGTCATGTTATTAGACCATGGCGAACCTACGAACTATGAAGAAGATATGATGAGCCCAGATTCCGACATATGGCTTGAGGCCATGAAATCTAAGATAGGATCCATGTATGAGAACAAAGTGTGAACTTTGGTGGACTTTCCCGATGATCGGCAAGCCATTGAGAATAAATGGATCTTCAAGAGGAAGACGGACGCTGATGGTAGTGTTACTATCTACAAAGCTCGACTTGTCGCAAAAGGTTTTCGACAAAGTTCAAGGTGTTGACTACGATGAGATTTTCTCACTCGTAGCGATGCTTAAGTCTGTCCGAATCATGTTAGCAATTTGCCGAATTTTATGAAATCTGGCAAATGGATGTCAAAACTGCATTCCTTAATGGATTTCTTAAAGAAGAGTTGTATATGATGCAACCAAAAGGTTTTGTCAATCCTAAAGGTGCTAACAAAGTATGCAAGCTCTAGCGATCCATCTATGGACTGGTGCAAGCATCTCGGAGTTGGAATATACGCTTTTATAAGGTGATCAAAGCATATGGTTTTATACAGACTTATGGTGAAGCATGTATTTACAAGAAAGTGAGTGGGAGCTCTGTAGCATTTATGATATTATATGTGGATGACATATTGCTGATTGGAAATGATATAGAATTTCTGGATAGCATAAAAGGATACTTGAATAAGAATTTTTCAGTGAAAGACCTCGGTGAAGCTGCTTACATATTGGGCATCAAGATCTATAGAGATAGATCAAGACGCTTGATAAGATTTTCAATGAGTACATACCTTGACAAGATTTTGAAGGAGTTCAAAATGGATCAGTCAAAGAAGGAGTTCTAGCCTGTATTGTAAGGTGTGAAGTTGAGTAAGACTCAAAGCCCGACCACGGCAGAAGATAGAGAGAGAATGAAAGTCATTCCCTATGCCTCAGACATAGGTTCTATAAAGTATGCCATGCTGTGTACCAAACCTGTTGTGTACCTTGCCATGAGTTTATCAAGGGGGTGCAATAGTGATCCAGGAGTAGATCACTAGACAGCAGTCAAAATTATCCTTAGAGGACTAAGGAAATGTTTCTTGGTTATGGAGGTGATAAAGAGTTCGTCGTAAAGAGTTACATCGATGCAAGCTTTGACACTGATCTAGATGACTCTAAGTCTCAATCTAGATACGTATTGAACGTGGGAGCAATTAGCTAGAGTAGCTCCATGCAGAGCATTGTAGACATAGAAATTTGCAAAATACATACGGATTTGAATGTGGCAGACCCGTTGACTAAACTTCTCTCACAAGCAAAACATGATTACACCTTAGTACTCTTTGGGTGTTAATCACATAGCGATGTGAACTAGATTATTGACTCTAGTAAACCCTTTGGGTGTTGGTCACATGGCGATGTGAACTATGGGTGTTAATCACATAAAGATGTGAACTATTGGTGTTAAATCACACGGCGATGTGAACTAGATTATTGACTCTAGTGCAAGTGGGAGACTGAAGGAAATATGCCCTAGAGGCAATAATAAAGTTGTTATTTTATATTTCCTTATATCATGATAAATGTTTATTATTCATGCTAGAATTGTATTAACCGGAAACTTGATACATGTGTGGATACATAGACAAAACACCGTGTCCCTAGTAAGCCTCTACTAGACTAGCTCGTTAATCAAAGATGGTTAAGTTTCCTAACCATAGACATGTGTTGTCATTTGATGAACGGGATCACATCATTAGGAGAATGATGTGATGGACAAGACCCATCCGTTAGCATAGCATATTGATCGTTCAGTTTTATTGCTATTGCTTTCTTCATGTCAAATACATATTCCTTTGACTATGAGATTATGCAACTCCCGGATACCGGAGGAATGCCTTGTGTGCTATCAAATGTCACAACGTAACTGGGTGATTATAAAGATGCTCTACAGGTATCTCTGAAGGTGTTTGTTGGGTTGGCATAGATCGAGATTAGGATTTGTCACTCCGAGTATCGGAGAGGTATCTCTGGGCCCTCTCGGTAATGCACATCATAAGAAGCCTTGCAAGCAAAGTGACTAATGAGTTAGTTACAGGATGATGTATTACGGAACGAGTAAAGAGACTTGCCGGCAACGAGATTGAACTAGGTATGTGGATACCGACGATTGAATCTCGGGCAAGTAACATACCGATGGACAAAGGGAATAACGCATGTTGTCATAACGGTTCGACCGATAAAGATCTTCATAGAATATGTGAGAGCCAATATGAGCATCCAGGTTCTGCTATTGGTTATTGACCGGAGAAGTGTCTCGGTCATGTCTACATAGTTCTCGAACCCGTAGGGTCCGCACGCTTAACGTTGGATGATGATTTAGTATTATATGAGTTATGTGATTTGGTGACCGAATGTTGTTCGGAGTCCCAGATGAGATCACGGACATGACGAGGAGTCTCGAAATGGTTGAGAGGCAAAGATTGATATATAGGACGATGGTATTCGGACATCGGAAGTGTTCCGGAGGGTACCGGGTACATATAGGGTCACCGAAAGTGGTTTCGAGCACCCCCCGGCAAAGATATGGGCTTAATGGGCCAAGGGAGGGACAGACCAGCCCACAAGGGGCTGGTGCGCACCTCCACCAGGCTGGCCATCCCTAGGGAAAGGAAAGGGCGAGGGCAAGTCCCTCCTTCCTTCCCCTCCTCAAGGGAGAAAGGAAAGGGGGGGTGCCACCTCCCCGTTCCTTCCCCTGGCGCCTATACAAGAAAGGGGGGGCCGAACTAGGGTAGGAGCCCAAGTGGGATTCGGCCCCACTTGGGGTGCCCCTTGGCCTCTCCCCTCTCCCTCCCACCTATACATATGAGGAGGGGGGCACCTAGAACACATAACATCAATTGTTAGCCGTGTGTGGTGCCCCCCTCCACAGTTTACGCCTCCGGTCATATCTTCGTAGTGCTTAGGCGAAGCCCTGTGCGGATCACTTCACCATCATCGTCACCACGCCGTCGTGCTGACGGAACTCATCTACTTCCTCGACACCTTACTGGATCAAGAGGACGAGGGACGTCATCGAGCTGAACGTGTGCAGAACTCGGAAGTGTCGTACGTTCGGTACTTGATCGGTCGGAGCTTGAAGAAGTTTGACTACATCAACCGCGTTGTCAAACGCTTCCACTTTCGGTCTATGAGGGTACGTAGACATACTCTCCCCCTCTCGTTGCTATGCATCTCCTAGATAGATCTTGCGTGAGCGTAGGAATTTTTTTGAAATTGCATGCTACGTTTCCCAACATTAACCTAGAGCCCAGTGTCAGTTTCTGTTTTTTTCCTTGTTTTTGAGTTTTGCAGAAAAGGAATATCAAACGGAGTCCAAACGAGCTGAAAATTTACGGTGATTTTTTATGGACCAGAAGAAGCCCCCGAACCACAAGAGTTGGGCCAGAAGAGTCCCGAGTCAACGACAAGGGTGGAGGGCACGCCCACCCCCTAGGGCGCGCCCCCCTGCCTTGTCGCTGACTCATGGACCCCCCCTGACGTGAAACCGACGCCAAAAATTCCTATAAATCCAGAAACCCCAAGAAAGAAACCTAGATCGGGAGTTCCGCCGCCGCAAGCCTCTGTAGCCACGAAAAACCAATCGGGACCCTGTTCCGGCACCCTGCCGGAGGGGGAAATCGTCACCGGTGGCCATCTTCATCATCCTGGAGCTCTCCATGATGAGGAGGGAGTAGTTCACCCTCGGGGCTGAGGGTATGTACCAGTAGCTATGTGTTTGATCTCTCTCTCTCTCTCGTGTTCTTGATATGGCACGATCTTGATGTACCGTGAGCTTTGTTACTATAGTTGAATCATATGGTGTTTTTCCCCTCTACCTTTTGTGATGAATTGAGTTTTACCTTTGAGGTTTCACTATTATCGGATTGAATACTATTATGGATTTGAGAACACTTGATGTATGTCTTGCGTGGGATACCCGTGGTGACAATGGGGTGTTCTATTGATTCACTTGATGTATGTTTTGGCACTCAACTCGCGGATTCCCGAGGTGACATTGGGGTAATGTATGCATAGGGGTTGATGCACGTTTTCGTCCTTGTTTCTCTGGTAGAGATCTTGGGGCGCTCTTTGAGGTTCTTTGTGTTGGATTGAATATTATGAATCTGAAGTTGTTTGATGCATATCGTATAATTGACCCACGGATACTTGTGGTGACATTGGAGTATCTAGGTGACATTAGGGTTTGATTGATGTGTGTCATATGGTGTTATTTTACTACGAACTCTAGGGCTGTTTGTGACACTTAGAGGAATAGCTCAATGGATTGATCGGAAAGAATAACTTTGAGGTGGTTTCGTACCCTACAAGCAATTTCATCTTATGTTCTCCGCGATAGGAACTTTGGAGTGACTTTTGTCGCACGTTGAGGGATTGCCATATGATCTAATTATGTTATCATTGTTGAGAGAACTTGCAGTAGTGAAAGTATGAACCCTAGGCCTTGTTTCTAAGCATTGCAATACCGTTTTTGCTCACTTTTACTACTTGCTACCTTGCTGTTTTTATATTTTCAGATTACAAAAACCTATATCTACCATCCATATTACACTTGTATCACCATCTCTTCACCGAACTAGTGCACCTATACAATTTACCATTGTATTGGGTGTGTTGGGGACACAAGAGACTCTTTGTTATTTGGTTGCAGGGCTGTTTGAGAGAGACCATCTTCATCCTACGCCTCCCACAGATTGATAAACCTTAGGTCATCCACTTGAGGAAAATTTGCTACTATCCTACAAAACTCTGCGCTTGGAGGCCCGACACGAGTCTACAAGAAGAAGGTTGCGTAGTAGATATCAAGCTCTTTTCTGGCGTCGTTGCCGGTGAGGCTAGGTAAGCGGCACTCACATCCCGTCAACGAAGCTCTTTTCTGGCGTTGTTGCCGGGGAGGTGAGTGCTTGAAGGTATATCTTTAGATCTTGCAATCGAATCTTTTAGTTTCTTGTTTTATCACTAGTTTAGTTTATAAAATAAAACTACAAAAAAATGGAATTGAGGTTACCTCATATGCTTCATCTTTTTAATGTCTTTCGTGAAAATGATGGAAAGGAAAATTGTGCTCAAGTGTTAGAAGAAGAAGTCTATAAAATGTTTGGCACTATATTTTTGAATGATGAGCATGATTGCAATGTTGTTAGTATGAATTCCTTGAATATCCATGATGCTAATGATATGCAAAGCTACAAGCTTGGGGATGCTATGTTTGATGAAGATGATATTTTTAGTCCCCCATGTTTTGATGAGAATATTTATTATGATGATAGCATGCCTCCTATTTATGATGATTATATTGATGAAAGTGGGTTTGGAAGAGTGTCAACTCTAGGTACTAATGATCCCACTATTTTGGAGGGTGTTGAATCTTTTCACAATATTGATAAAAGTGGATTTGGAGAGGTCATGACTTTATTTAGTGATGAATCCACTATTTTGGAAGAGGTTCCAATTGATTATGAGAACAAAGTTGCTCTCTATGATGATTATTATGATGACATGTATGCTATAAAGAATAATGATAACCATGAAACTTGTCATCATGATTTTAATTTTCAATTGGATTATGCCTCACATGATAGTTATTTTGTTGAGTTTGCTCCCACTACTATTCATGAGAATAAATTTGCTTATGTGGAGAGTAGTAAAATTTGCATGCTTGTGGATCATGAAAAGAATGATTTATGTGATAGTTATATTGTTGAATTCATTCATGATGCTACTAAAAATTATTATGAGGGAGGAACATATGCTTGTAGGAATTGCAATAATATCAAGTTTCCTCTCTATGTGTTGAAATTTTTGAAGTTGCACTTGTTTTGCCTTCCTATGCAAGTTGATTCTTGTTCCCATAAGTTGTTTGCTCACAAAGTCCCTATGCATAGGAAGTGGGTTAGGCTTAAATGTGCTAGTCATATTATTCATGATGCTCCCATTATGTTTGAATTCTTATCTTTTATGTGAGCATCATTGAAATCATCATGCCTAGCTAAAAAGGCATTAAAGAAAAGCGCTTGTTGGGAGACAACCCAATATTTACCCCTACTGTTTTTGTGTGTTAACATGATTAATCTACTGTAGTGATCATGTTTTATAGCCTTTGTTTGAATAAAGTGCCAAGTAAAGCCTTTGGGATAGTGTGGTTGATAGTTGACTTGATTCTGTGCAAAAACAGAAACTTTTGCGTCCAGTACAGAAATTCCTATCTTTTACTGGAAAGTGGAAAACTTCTGAAATTTTTACAGTTGATTGTTACACAAATTTTCTACGTTATCCTAATTTTTCAGAATTTTTGGATTAACATAAGTATGAGCTTAATTCAGATCTTCACAGACTGTTATGTTTTTGACAGATTCTGTTTTCGATGCATAGTTTGCTTGTTTCCTAGTTTCTATGGCTTATATTGCTCAATATAAATTGTAGAAATGATATGGTACAGTAGGTATCAGGTGATAAAAAATTTGAATCTTGTCTTGACAGTACCAAAGTGAATGATTTGTTTTATCATACTAACCCATCTCACGAAGTTCCGTTAAGTTTTGTGTGATTGAAGTTTTCAAGTTTTGGGTGAGATATCGATATGAGGAGAATAAGGAGTGACAAGACCCAAAGCTTGGGGATGCCAAAGGCACCCCAAGGTAATATTCAAGGAAGACCCAAGCAACTAAGCTTGGGGATGCCCCGGAAGGCATCCCCTCTTTCGTCTCCAATATTATCGGTAACCTTACTTGGAGCTATATTTTTATTCATCACATAATATGAGTTTTGCTTGGAGCGTTATTTTCTTTTATTAGGATTTGCTTGCTGTTATTTAGAGTAATGTTATGTATCTTTTATTTCAATAAAAAGGTCAAGTATAGCCTTTACCATGCTTATTTTGCATGTCTATATGTTGCTGTTTTGAAAACAGAAAGTTTTATATTGTTGTCTGAATTCTTATGGAAAGTCAGAACATGATAAAATCTTGAAATTTTTACACGTTGAGAAATAACAAATTTTATACAGTGTGGTAGTTTTTCAGAAGTTTTGGAGTTAGGGAAGTATGAGTACAATTGCACTCTTTACAGACTATCCTGTTTTGACAGATTGCTGTTATGTTTGCATTGTTTGCATATGTTTGCTTGTTTAATGATTCTATTTGAGGTTAGGAGTATTAAATATGCAGAGGCATTTAGTATGCAATGTCAAATAATAATTTTAGTAATTCGCTACAGTAGAGAATGATAAGGTTTTGCATTTGATTTATACTAACTTTTCTCACGAGTTCTTGTTGAGTTTTGTGTGGATGAAGTTTTTAAGATCTAGGGAAACCGTGATATGAGAGGAATTAAGGAGACACAAAAGCTCAAGCTTGGGGATGCCCAAGGCATCCCTAATTAATATTTCAAGAAGTCTCAAGCATCTAAGCTTGGGGATGCCCCGGTTGGCATCCCACTTTTCTTCTTCAACAATGATCGGTCAGTTTTGGTTGCGCCTAAGTTTTTGCTTCTTCACATGATGTGTGCTATTTTTAGAATGTCATTTTATTCTGTTTTGCTTGTTGTTTGAATAAAGTACTTAACATCTGAAATTCTTTTATGAGAGAGAGTCTTCACATAGCAACATAATTATTTGACAACTCATTGATCTTCACTTATATCTTTTTGGAGTAGTTTGTCGTTTGCTCTAGTGCTTCACTTATATCTTTTTAGAGCACGGCGGTGGTTTTATTTTATAGAAATTGTTGAACTCTCATGCTTCACTTATATTATTTTGAGAGTCTCTCTAAACAGCATGGTAATTTGCTTAGGTTATGAATTTAGTCCTAATATGATGGGCATCCAAGAGGGATATAATAAAAACTTTCATATAAAGTGCATCGAGTACTATGAGAAGTTTGATTCCTTATGATTGTTTTGAGATATGAGGATGGTAATATTAGAGTCATGCTAGTGAGTAATTGTGGATTGTAGAAATACTTGTGTTGAGGTTTGTGATTCCCGTAGCATGCACGTATGGTGAACCGTTATGTAACGAAGTTGGAGCATGATTTATTTATTGATTGTCTTCCTTATGAGTGGCGGTCGGGGACGAGCGATGGTCTTTTCCTACCAATCTACCCCCCTAGGAGCATGCGTGTAGTACTTTGTTTCGACAGCTAATAGATTTTTGCAATAAGTATGTGAGTTCTTTATGACTAATGTTGAGTCCATGGATTATACACACTCTCACCCTTCCACCATTGCTAGCATCTCTAGTACCGCGCAACTTTCGCCGGTACCATACACCCACCATATACCTTCCTCAAAACAGCCACCATACCTACCTATTATGGCATTTCCATAGCCATTCCGAGATATATTGCCATGCAACTTTCCACCGTTCCGTTTATTATGACACGCTCCATCATTGTCATATTGCTTTGCATGATCATGTAGTTGACATAGTATTTGTGGCAAAGCCACCATTCATAATTCTTTCATACATGTCATTCTTGAGTCATTGCACATCCCGGTACAGCGCCGGAGGCATTCATATAGAGTCATATTTTGTTCTAGTATCGAGTTGTAATTCTTGAGTTGTAAGTAAATAAAAGTGTGATGATCTTCATTATTAGAGCATTGCCCCATGTGAGGAAAAAAATAAAAGCCAAAGAAGCCAATCAAAAAAAAAGAGAGAGAAGAAAAAAAAAGAGAAAAAAATGAGAGAAAAGAGAGAAGGGGCAATGTTACTATCCTTTTTCCATACTTGTGCTTCAAAGTAGCACCATGATCTTCATGATAGAGAGTCTCCTATTTTGTCACTTTCATATACTAGTGGGAATTTTTCGTTATAGAACTTGGCTTGTATATTCCAACGATGGGCTTCCTCAAATGCCCTAGATCTTCATGAGCAAGCAAGTTGGATGGACACCCACTTAGTTTCTTTTTTGAGCTTTCATAAACTTATAGCTCTAGTGCATCCGTTGCATGGCAATCCCTACTCACTCACATTGATATCTATTGATGGGCATCTCCATAGCCCGTTGATATGCCTAGTTGATGTGAGACTATCTCCTTATTTTTGTCTTCTCCACAACCACCATATTCTATTCCACCTATAGTGCTATGTCCATGGCTCACGCTCATGTATTGCGTGAAAGTTGAAAAGGTTTGAGAACATCAAAAGTATGAAACAATTGCTTGGCTTGTCATCGGGGTTGTGCATGATTTGAATATTTTGTGTGATGAAGATGGAGCATAGCCAGACTATATGATTTTGTAGGGATAACTTTCTTTGGCCATGTTATTTTGAGAAGACATGATTGCTTTATTAGTATGCTTGAAGTATTATTGTTTTTGTGTCAATATTAAACTTTTGTTTTGAATCTTATGGATCTGAATATTCATGCCACAATAAAGAAGATTACATGGATAAATATGTTAGGTAGCATTCCACATCAAAAATTCTGTTTTTATCATTTACCTACTCGAGGACGAGCAGGAATTAAGCTTGGGGATGCTTGATACGTCTCCAATGTATCTATAATTTTTGATTGTTCCATGCTATTATATTATTTATCTTGGATGTTTTGTATGCATTTATATGCTATTTTATATTATTTTTGGGACTGACCTATTAACCTAGAGCTCAGTGCCAGTTTCTGCTTTTTCTTTGTTTTTGAGTTTTGCAGAATAGGAATATCAAACGGAGTCCAAACGAGCTGAAAATTTACGGTGATTTTTTATGGACCAGAAGAAGCCCCCGAAGCACAAGAGTTGGGCCAGAAGAGTCCCGAGTCAACGACAAGGGTGGAGGGCGCCCCCCCTGCCTTGTCGCTGACTCGTGGACCCCCTGACGTGAAACCAACGCCAAAAATTCCTATAAATCCAGAAACCCCCAAAAAGAAACCTAGATCAGGAGTTCCGCCGCCGCAAGCCTCTGTAGCCACGAAAAACCAATTGGGATCCTATTTCGGCACCCTGCTGGAGGGGGAAATCATCACCGGTGGCCATCTTCATCATCCCGGTGCTCTCCATGACGAGGAGGGAGTAGCTCACCCTCGGGGCTGAGGGTATGTACCAGTAGCTATGTGTTTGATCTCTCTCTCGTGTTCTTGATATGGCACGATCTTGATATACCACGGGCTTTGTTACTATACTTGAATCATATGGTGTTTTTTCCCTCTACCTTTTGTGATAAATTGAGATTTACCTTTGAGGTTTCACTATTATCGGATTGAATACTATTATGGATTTGAGAACACTTGATGTATGTCTTGCGTGGGATACCCGTGGTGACAATGGGGTGTTCTATTGATTCACTTGATGTATGTTTTGGCACTCAACTCGCGGATTCCCGAGGTGACATTGGGGTAATGTATGCATAGGGGTTGATGCACGTTTTCGTCCTTGTTTCTCCGGTAGAGATCTTGGGGCACTCTTTGAGGTTCTTTGTGTTGGATTGAATATTATGAATCTGAAGTTGTTTGATGCATATCGTATAATTGACCCATGGATACTTGTGGTGACAATGGAGTATCTAGGTGACATTAGGGTTTGATTGATGTGTGTCATATGGTGCTATTTTACTACGAACTCTAGGGCTATTTGTGACACTTATAGGAATAGCTCAATGGATTGATCAGAAAGAATAACTTTGAGGTGGTTTCATACCCTACAAGCAATTTCATCTTATGTTCTCCGCGATAGGAACTTTGGAGTGACTTTTGTCGCACGTTGAGGGATTGCCATATGATCTAATTATGTTATCATTGTTGAGAGAACTTGCACTACTGAAAGTATGAACCCTAGGCCTTGTTTCTAAGCATTGCAATACCCATTTTGCTCACTTTTACTACTTGCTACCTTGCTGTTTTTATATTTTCAGATTACAAAAACCTATATCTACCATCCATATTACACTTGTATCACCATCTCTTCGCCGAACTAGTGCACCTATACAATTTACCATTGTATTGGGTGTGTTGGGGACACAAGAGACTCTTTGTTATTTGGTTGCAGGGTTGTTTGAGAGAGACCATCTTCATCCTTCGCCTCCCACGGATTGATAAACCTTAGGTCATCCACTTGAGGGAAATTTGCTACTGTCCTACAAAACTCTGTGCTTGGAGGCCCAACACGAGTCTACAAGAAGAAGGTTGCGTAGTAGACATCACTTCTCCGCTGCCAAATGCTCCTTGAGCTCCTCACTATACTGCGTGCACCATGGCTTAGGGCGGCACTTATTTGGGGGAGGGGTCGGTGATTTAGGTGGAAGGTGTCGCGCCGGCGATCGGGGCATGTGGGATGTGGAAGGAGGAGGAGGATGGGGGTCGGGTGTGGATTACCTGCCTGGATCGACGAGGCCGAGCAGCATGAAGGAGGGTCGCCGGCGAGGAGGCGGCACTGCAAGCAAGAAGTGAAGGTCTCAACTTGGAAAGGAAGGCGGAAACAGGGGAAATGTGGCTTTTGGTAAGGGGGAGGGGGCGGGAAGGTAGATATTTCCGCGGAAGCCGAAAATTTTGGATCGGTGCAGCGAAAAAACTGGTGCGCAAAGTGTCATTAGAGACGGTCCCTTATTCAGCACTGTGTACGATATGTGAACATCACAAACGATTCATATAGCTTACCCCGTGTGTGATGAGTTTGAACGTGCAATTTTTTGTCCGAATTTCCCTGGTTACAGTGGTCATCCACGTCATTGCATAATTTGGGTACACAAAGGAGACTACAACACACCCACACTTCTTAATCAAGCAAGTTCAGCAATTAAACAGAGCTAGCTGACCTAAACATTACTCTAACAAATTAAAGACCGACGCTCTTAATTAAACAAAACAAAGAGTACTACTCTGGCTGGTGCTCGTCGATCTTTGCCGCCTCCTCCATGTCCAGCTCGTGCCCGACGATGTCCTGGGGAAGGGGCTCCATGGCATCCATCGCACCATACTCGGCAAGCATCTCGCCATTCGCGTCCGCCATCTCTTTGGAAAAGGCCGCCACGAGCTAGGCGTGGGCGGCCGCGATCTGGGCTTGGACGGGCTCCGTCATGGCAAGGTATGCCGCGGAGGAACGGACGGCTGCTCGAACGCTCTCGGCGATTGCCAACTCTTCGGTCGTGGGTTGCCAACCGTTGTCGGAGAAGCTTCATTCGATTTGTGTGGTGACCGCCAGGAGCTGGGCGTGGGCGGCCTCGACATGGTTGTGGGCGGCCTCCATCAGGGCTAAGGCCACCGCTGCGGAACGGACAGCTGATGTGCCGCTCTCACCAGTTGTTATCCCCGAGGCAGATGTTGCTGCCACCACCTGAGAAGCAACAGTGGCCGTTTGGGCTGCCTTAGCCGCCCGGTCACAGATTGCGGCCACGCTCACGCAGCTTGTTAGCACGCACATGGCGGCTGCGGACACACTCTCGCCGGAGTGGGCCACCGAAGTTGCCCTCATGAAGCGGGTCCACGTCCCCATCTTTCACCGGCGACGATTGAACAGTGAAATGATATTTGGGGAGCGAACTAGTGTGCTTGACACGCCGGCTGTGCACTGTAGCCGACGCGCCTTCTCGCGTAAGCCATATGCGTACTATACTCCGATGGTGCTCCAAGATTTTTTGTACTGCATCTCACACGGTTGGTGATAATAAACTGTGTGCGGTCTACTTGATTTTTCGTCTTGATTTGAATTACATAATGGGGTAACAGTGGCAAAGAAGGGTGTTTGAATTGCTAGAACTTTTATCTGCAGTGAACATGCAACTATAGGTGTGTCGTCAAAAAAATTGGAATTATTTAGGGTTCGTTTGGACATTTTTATACATTAACTTGGTTTTCTAGGCATTTCAGGTGCACAATTCAAAATTAAACTACATGCACATGCTCTGGTGCACCAAAATGGGTTGTAAAATCATATATGTGTCCATGGGTTGATGCTTATGTCCCATGCAAGAAATGGGGATGAATTTCAAACACCACGGCACCGTAGCTCTCCGGCAAACGTTTAGATACATGGTTTTAAAATTATAGTAAATCGAAAACACGTCTGAAATTCATGAAACTTGACATGATATCATTGAACGGCATCAACATGCCATGGTAAAAATATTGTCCCATTTGGGGCAGGTTTGGGTATAAGTTTCTCACAAACCAGAGCTTCTCACAACAAGCCTCATGGTTTCGGTAGGGAACGTGCCACCTTTGTGGACGAAACAATATCCGTTTCCTCTTCTTGCTTTCAAAATTTTCTAGTGTCAACATAGAACAACAGGAGTGTTGTGTCAATTTTTGGGATTTTTCGAGGTTCGCTTGGACATTTTTATACATTAACTGAGTTTTCTATGCATTTATGTGCATAATTCAAAATTGAAATACATGCACATGCTCCAGTGCATATAAATGGGTTCAAAATTCAAATGTGTGTCCTTGGTTGCATGCTTAGGTCCCATGCAAGAAATGGGAATGAATGTCAAACACCTTGCCACCGTCGCTCGGCCGCTAACATTGAGATACATGGTTTTTAAATTCTAGTAAATCGAAAAAGCGTCTGAAATTTATGAAACTTGACATGCTATCATGGCGAGGAATCAACATGCCGTGGTAAAAATATTGTCCCATTTGGGGCAGGTTGGGGTATAAGCTTCTCACAACAAGCCTCATGGTTACGGTAGGGAACGTTTCACCTTTCTGGACGAAACAATATCCGTTGCCTCTTCTTGATTTCAAATTTTTTTCTAGTGTCAACATAGAACAACAGGAGTGTTGTGTTAAATTTTGGAATTTTTCGGGGTTTGTTTGGACATTTTTATACATTAACTGAGTTTTCTATGCATTTATGTGCATAATTCAAATTTGAACTACAGGCACATGCTCCAGTGCATGTAAATTGGTTGAAAAATCAAATCTATGTCCTTGGTTGCAAGCTTAGGTCCCATGCAAGAAATGGGAATGAATGTCAAACACCTTGCCACCGTCGCTCGGCCGCAAACATTGAGATACATGGTTTTTAAATTCTAGTAAATCCAAAACTCGTCTGAAATTCATGAAACTTGGCATGCTATCATGGAACGGCATCAACATGCTGTGGTAAATTTTTTGTACCATTTGGGGTAGGTTTGGGTATAAGCTTCTCACATACCAGAGCTTCTGACAGCAAGTCTCATGGTTCCGGTAGGGAATGTGCCTCCTTGGTGGATGAAACGATATTCGTTGCCTCTTCCTGTTTTCAATTTTTTTTCTAGTGGCAACATAGAGCAACAGGAGTGTCATGTTAAAATTTGCAATTTCGGGGTTCGTTTGGACATTTTTATACATTAACTGAGTTTTCTAGGCATTTTTTGTGCATAATTCAAATTTGAACTACATGCAAATGCTTCAGTGTAGAAAAATGGGTTGACATATCAAATGTGTGTCCTTGGGTGCATGCTTAGGTCCCATGCAAGAAATGGGAATGAATTTCAAACACCAGGGCACTGTTGATTGCCGGCAAAACATTGAGATACTTTGTTTTTAAATTCTAGTAAATCCAAAAATCGTCTGAAATTCATGAAACTTGGCATGCTATCATCGAATGGCACCTGACATGCTGTGGTATTTTTCGTGTCGATTTTGAGAGAAGGCGCACTCGAATAACAGCCAACAAAGGCATTTTGAAACAAATAGCTGCCACTTTAACATCTCAAACGTTTCTATAATTTAAATCATGTGCGTTCTGTTAACCATTCACGTGATGCCATATGTCACACTTTTAATGGCTAGGAGGTGACATGCGGACAGCTGCTTGACTGAACAGGAGGCGTGCGAGCGCAGTCCACTGTGCAGGCTGGCCGAGAGGCGTGCAAGATGTCCTCTAATGCGCAGGCTCACCGAGAAGCGTGCGAGTTGTATGCAATGCAGCCTCGCTGGGAAGCGAGCCCGTTGACTTCCATGGCCGCCCGCCTTGCTCGCATCCTCTCCATTAATGGCGCCCGAGCCGCTGTTTAATACGGGCGGCCTTACTATTCGCCTCCCATTCCCCTGCCGCAGACCTCCACCAACGCCATGGCGCAGAAGGATCATCTGCCACTAGTCTTCCAGTTTAGTGAAGTCGACTCCGAGCCGGACGAGATAGAAAATATGGAGGAATGGGGCCTCATGGACATGGCCCTGAACGAGCTGGCCGCGGCGGTTGCTGCCCCCGCGCCCGTCCTAGCTCCCATCCCCGCGCCCGCGCCAACGACCATCCCCGTAGCATTGACGGGCTGGTCGCCAAGCACTATCACAGAGCTAGAAGCCGCTGCCGTCAGCGAGGTCTCCGCGGACCCACGCGAGCTCGTGTACATGCCAGCGCCAGCGCCCGTGCCCGTGCGCGTGCGCACCCCTGCACCCACCGTGGCACCAGTCCCCATGCATTTGCCTACAACCGCCGTGCCCGTGCCCATGCACGCGCCCCCTCAACGGCATGGGACGCCGCCGTCGACCGCTACCTCGCAGCGCCGCAAGTTGCTGTCCTCCCGCGCCCCGCCCGTCGATCGCGCGACGACATGATGTTTGATTTCCAAGTGAAGAACATTCCGTGCTGCCTTGAAGACTTCAACAACAGCGTCCCGGAGGACGACAACGACAACGCCAGCGCGGCACGCCACCTCCGCCGCCGCCGGAATATTTTTTTGGGGGGTTAATACTGTATCTCGATCATATGAATATAAATTCGCAGTGTGACTGAATGAAAGATATGGTTTGAACAAACTTGCGTTTTTCTCTCTGAATGTACAGACTTATCAAACGATTTTCTTTAAAAAATGTCAATGGTTTTTAAATATAAAACACTCATCGCAAATGTTTTAGATAGAACACCCGTATGCAAACCGACAGCTTCCCCAGGAAGCCAACGGAAAATGTGTCGAGCAGGATTTGTGCAGCTCTTCATCGTAAACGTTTTAGATAGAACACCCATATGCAAAGTGAGAGCTATGGTCTTCCCTAGTAAGCCAAGGGAAAATTCGTCACGCGGGATTTGTGCATCTCTTCAACACAAACGGTTCAGATTGAATACGGTATGCAAAGCGAGACTTCGGCGCTAAGCCAAGAGAAAATATGGCACGCAGGATTTGTACATCCCTTCAACGCAAACGGTTTTTTTGGATGACCCGTGTGCAACCACGTACAAACAATTTGGAAGATTTGCATCTGTCATATTGGGTATATTGCCATTTGTCAAACTGGAAAGATTGACATTTGTTGATCTAGTATCATTGCCCTTTGTCAACCTTGTAACACTGCCATTTGTCAACATATGCAGCTAAAAATCACTAGCACTATCTAATTTTTGCAACTAAAATTCAGTAATTAAGCATAGATTTCCTTCATAGATTAAGCAGTCGTTCTTTATACAAACAGTTCAACTCGACAGCTGAACCGACCAAACTTTTCCCCAATTGTTGCCAACCTGAAATAGCTAGTTCAACTATATATACTAGCTAATTTTAAGTACGTTGTACAGTTCAACCACATCTATAGTCAGATGAACTAAACAAAATAGCCCCTAAATACTACTACTACGGAGGGGCTTTGTACTACTTCCGGCAGCCTCTCCTCAGGGGAATGTACCTTCATGTTCATGGGTCCTTCTTGCAAACAATATGTACATCAGCAAGAGATCATCATGCACATGAGTGTGATGCATATACTTACCTTGTGGTCTTGAGCTGGCTTTGGAAGAGATGACTCTGAGAAAACAGGGTTAGATAACACAGAAACACTACTAAACAAAGCAAGTTCAGAAAACCACAAGAGTACCAAGACTGGGATGACATGTAGTAAGTGAGTACTTAGTACTCTATTTGGGTATAGACATGTCCCCAAAGATTAAAGATATGCAATGAATTCCAAAGATTTTCTTCCCTTAGATATGAACTCCCTCTCCCCCTGAATCTGATATTGGATAATGGGAGAAGGTAGGGTAAGAGAAAATCAGAGCAAGAAAAAATCAAAGCGAAAATAAACATACATTAACATGTCTTTCCCCTCTTAAAGACACGTGGCTTCTCTCCTCTATTGTTAATAAGCATCTGGAGATGTGCTTTTCTCTCCCATGTGATAAGCTTTGATGTGCTCTCTCTCCCCCTTTGACATCAATTTCCAAGAAGGGTCTTCTGGAGCATGAGTCAAATAGGATTGGTCCTTGAGTCACATTATAAAGCAGCATGTAGTTTAAGATGCAAGTAGAGGATAAGAATCATCGAGTGGAGCTAGAGAAGAAATGACGTTTGTAATGGCAAAAAGTTTTCTCAGTAGTGAAATCGGTAACGCCGATTCATTTTCATCGGTGACACCGAGTTGGCAGTGTCATAGATGATGCAAATCGGTCAGACCGGGTTAGTCCTTGTCGGTTGCACCGATGAACTATCTACAAGGTGTTCTTGTAGTTCGGTCTAGCCGATTGGCGTGAATCGGTGAGGCCGAGTTCAGTACAGAGGAAAAAAAATTCACCTCAGCTCACTTGGCAAATAAGATCTCACAAAGATTTGCAGGGAATTAACTAAAGGATTGCAATGAATTAGATGCAGAAAATGCAGAGAAAAATAAAAGAAAGGATCTAGATGAAGGGTTTTTTTAAAAAAAGGGGAACAAACAAGCAAGAAACATATGCAAGAACACAAAGAATCAATAGAGAGCTTCATCTAGAAGGTGTCGGCGACAAAGTCACCTATGTTAGAGTATATTGACTGAGGAGTCAAGTGATAACACTTGATCATAGGTCATACTCATCGTTTGAGCTCAAAATGGGGTTACCATTTTTCATTTAAGCAATTTGATGTATTCTCATCTTGTTGAGTTGCTTTGACCCATGACTTGTGGTAAAGCTTCTCTAAGATGGAATAACATACCTTGGGTGGTGGTGTTGATCTTGATCATGTAGTCGAACTTGTGTTGGATGCTCAAGGTTGATGTAGTTCATCAAGAGTTGGGAGCACCACTTCTAGTTTGAGTTCATTTTCCTACATGGGTTAGTCTTGCAAGGAAGAGCACTTGTGTATCCAAAATGACAATCATGAAACTTGATACCAAATGAAATTTGATATATAGAAATTGTCAAAGGATATGTTGAGTGAATTCAAGCTTCCTTGTCTTCAACCACCATATTGTAGAGACTTGGTGATGTAGAGATCGCTCTAGATGTGAGTGATTTGCAATCTCATAGATTTGAGCTCATCCAAGTACCTACAAGGGTTAGATAACATGCAAGGGTACAAGTATAGATCCAAGACATATGATCATCATTGTAAGAGAAATATCAAGGATTAGTCAAAAGGCTCATGCCTTCCATGTATCCACATGGAGTTTCTACTCCAAGTTTGAGGCATCAATGATGTTCGGTTCACCTCTCAAACGACAAAATACTTTCTCATCAAGTGGTTTGGTGAATATATCCGCCAATTGCTTATCGGTACGAACATGCTTAAGATCGATGTCTCCTTTAGCAACATGATCTCAAATGAAATGATGACGAACTTCAATATGCTTAGTTCGAGAATGTTGCACGGGATTGTGAGCAATCTTAATAGCACTTTCGTTATCACAAAGCAATGGAACATGTTTCACATATATCCCATAATCTTTAAGAGTTTGGGTCATCCAAAGTAATTGAGCACAACATGAACCGGCGGCAATGTATTCCGCTTCAGTGGTGGATAAGGATACCGAGTTTTGTTTCTTGGAGGACCAAGACACAAGAGATCAACCAAGAAATTGACAAGTTCCCGAAGTGGACTTTCTATCAACCTTGTCACCGGCGTAGTCCGAATCGGAGTAGCCAACAAGATCAAAAGAAGACCTCTTAGGATACCAAATGACAAAGTTTGGTGTATGAATTAAGTATCTCACTATCCTTTTCACAGCCTTAAATGACATTCTTTTGGGGCCGCTTGATATCGTGCACGCATGCACACACTTAGCATAATATCGGGACAGGAGGCACATAGATATAATAATGAACCAATCATAGAGCGGTAAACCTTTTGGTCAACCGATTTGCCATCCTTAGTCAAGTCAAGATGTCCACTAGTAGGCATGGGTATTTTCATACCTTTGCTCTCTTGCATATTGAACTTCTTGAATAAGTCCTTAGTATACTTTGTTTGGGAAACAAAGGTACCCTCCCTAGTTTGCTTGATTTGCAAACCAAGAAAGAATTTGAGTTCACTCATCATAGACATCTCAAACTTCTTCGACATTAGCCTTCCGAACTTTTCACTAAAATGAGGGTTAGTCGAACCAAATATGATATCATCCACATAAATTTGACACACAAATAATTCACCATTAACCCTTTTAGTAAAAAGGGTAGAAATTTTTTTTCCAATCTCAAAGCCTTTTTCAATAAGAAACTTAGTCAAGCATTTATACCATGCTCTAGGAGCTTGTTTAAGACCATAAAGAGCTTTGTGAAGTTTGTAAACATGATTAGGTTTCTTGGGATTAACAAAGCCGGGAGGTTGTTTAACATAGACTTCCTCCTCAATTTCACCATTTAGAAAAGCACTTTTAATGTCCATTTGGTATAAAGTGATATCATGGTGATTGGCACAAGCAAGTAAGATGTGTATGGACTCAAGTCTAGCAACGGGGGCATATGTCTCACCATAGTCCATACCTTCAACTTGTGTGTAACCTTGGGCGACGAGACAGGCCTTGTTGCGTACAACTTGTCCATCTTCATCTTGCTTATTCCGAAACACCCATTTGGTTCCAATGACATTGTGCTTTTCATTGGGCTTTTCAACAAGCGTCCATACTTGATTCCTCTCGAAATTGTGTAGCTCTTCATGCATAGCATTCACCCAATCCGGATCATCAAGAGCTTCTTCAACCTTCATAGGTTCAATGTTAGAAATGAATGAATAATGTTCACAAAAGTTAGCTAAACGAGACTTAGAGCGAGTAATTCTCCCGGTTTGAATATCATCGAAGATTTGTTCAACGGGATGATCTCTTGAAACTCTTGCTCTAACTCGCAAGAGCTTTTGTTTGGGTTGGGGTGGAACATCATCTTCATCATCTTGTTCTTCCTCTTGTCTTTCTTCATTGTTGTTGGCGTTGATGTTCTCTTGTGGAGGTGGAGAAGGAGGTCGATGAGGTTCATCTTGGTGTACTTCCTCGTTTCCTTCATCTTGACGTGTTTCACTTGTGGATGCCTCCAAGTCAACTTGTGGTTCACCTTGGCGTGAAGTTGAGGCTTCCACTTGAACGGACGAGGTACTCTCCTTCACCTCCGTTGGCCGAATCTTGCCAATAGACAAGTCTTGTATTGCTTCCGGGGGATCTTTATCACCTACATCAATTGGCAATTGCTCTACTTGCAAGCCATTAGATTCATCAAACTTCACATCTACCGTCTGTTCAACCTTTCGGGTGAAATTGTTGTAGACACGGTAAGTGTGAGAGTTTGAGCCATAACCGAGTAGGAAACCTTCATGAGATTTAGAAGCAAATTTCGAACAACGATGCTTATCAAGAATGTAGCACTTTGAGCCAAAATACTCGAAAGTATCCAACTTGGGGTTTGTTACCGATGAGAAGCTCGTATGCCGTCTTGCCGAGTAGCTTGTGAAGATATAGTCGGTTTGTTGCATGACATGCTGTCTCAACCGCTTCTACCCAAAAGTGTTTTGGCGTCTTGTATTCATCAAGCATCGTTCTTGCCATTCAATGAGTGTCCGGTTCTTCCTCTCAACAACTCCATTTTGTTTAGGTGTGTACGTAGCCGAGAACTCATGTGAAATCCCTTCTTCGTCAAGAAAGGTATCCACATTGGCGTTCTTGAACTCCGTTTCGTTGTCGCTGCGAACCTTCTTGATCTTCACTTCAAATTGATTTTGGGCCTTCCTAGCGAAGTTCTTGAAGATCTTTTGGACCTACGATTTATCATCAAGAAAGAACACCCACGTAAATCTGGAAAAATCGTCAAGAATGACCAAACCAAACGAGTTACCACCGAGACTCTTGTATGCATTGGGACCAAAAAGATCCATATGAAGTAGCTCAAGCGGTCTTCTCGTGGTCATGATGTTTTTCATGGGATGACTTCCTCCAACTTGTTTTCCTGCTTGACAAGCACTGCAAAGTCTATCCTTGTCAAATATAACATCTTTAACACCAAGGATATGATCACCTTTAATAAGCTTATCAAGATTTCGCATGCCCACATGACCTAACATTCTATGCCACAACCAACCTTTAGAAGATTTAGCAATTAAGCAGGTTCTAGGTCAAGCCTTTTTAGTGAAGTCAACAATGTATAGATCACCTCTACGTATGCCGGTAAAGACCATATTATGATTATCTCTTCGAAACACTTGGCAATCTACTTCAGTGAGTAGAACATTGAGACCGAAATCCGCTAGTCTAGATATGGAAAGTAAATTGTAGCCAAGAGATTCAACGAGCATAACATTTTGGATGGAGCTGTCATGTGAGATGGCCACCTTACCAAGGCCAACCACCTTACCCTTTGAGTTATCACCAAAAGTGACATACTTTCGAGGGCCGTCGTTTTCAGCAAGCTCACGAAACATATCCTTGTCTCCGGTCATGTGATCTGTACATCCACTATCAAGAACCCATTCCTTTCCTCCGGCCATGTAACCACGAAGGTTAGCCATAAGACCAAAGTGCCTCATAGACTCTTCAAGATCAAAGTCACTATCATCATCCTCGTCATAATATCCATGTTCAACATCATCATCATATGAATGATCATTACCTAGAGAAGGCAACTCATTAGATTTACGACCATGACAATGTTCATATTTATGAATTCTAATAACTTGAGAGATGATGTCACTAATGATTCCAACATCTCCTTTGGCTTGCATGAGGTCACGAAGCTCAAATAAACAATCACCAAACTTAGGATCACTAGAATTCATCTTATTTAAAGCAATGGACTTTTGAAGAATCTCATCTAGATTTTTCAAGGAATAGTTTGGAAAGCGTTTCTCGAGATATCTCCATATAGTGTAAGCACATTCAAGTGTAGGCAAGCACACAATCAAGTTTCTAGGCAATCCTCTAATGATAAGATTAACAGTTATAAGATTGCGGATCATGTCAAGAGACTCATCGGGGGTAGGATGCAAAGGATCAATAGGAGGCGCACAAGGGCAAGTAATGTACTTGTTCAAATTAAATTAATTGAAAATCTCAAGCATCTCGTTTTTTCAATCATGATAGAATTCCCAATCAAGTAAAGGTACTCTACGTCTAATACTCCCAATTGTAGACTCATCCATCTTCCTCCAATGGTGATTAAACCAAAGCAATGGAGACCAATGCTCTGATACCAATTGAAAGGGATCGAGAAGAGGTGTCTAGAGGGGGGGGTGATTAGACACTCAACTAGCAAAAGTAGCAGATTTTAAGTTCTTCAAGTTGAGGTAGAGTTTTAGCACAAGTTTAAGCATTCACAATACATTTCAAGCAAGCATGATAAGAGTATATGAGCAGCGGAAAGTAAAGCATGCAATTTGCAAGAAAGTAAAGAGATGGGATTGGAGTGTGCAAACGCAATTGGAGACACGGAGATTTTTGGCGTGGTTCCGATAGGTGGTGCTATCGTACATCCACGTTGATGGAGACTTCAACCCACGAAGGGTAACGGTTGCGCGAGTCCACGGAGGGCTCCACCCACGAAGGGTCCATGAAGAAGCAACCTTGTCTATCCCACCATAGCCATCGCCCACGAAGGACTTGCCTCACTCGGGTAGATCTTCATGAAGTAGGCGATCTCCTTGCCCTTACAAACTCCTTGGTTCAACTCCACAATCTTGTCGGAGGCTCCCAAGTGACACCTAACCAATCTAGGAGACACCACTCTCCAAAAGGTAATAAATGGTGTTGTGACGCCCCCGGCTTAGTCGTGCACTAATCATACATGCAAATGCACATGATCAAGCCTAAGGACTCACTTGAAGGAATCACAACACAACTCTAAAACATAAATAAAGGCATACAAGCATTATATTACAAGCCAGGGCCTCGAGGGCTCGAATACATAAGCTTGATGTCAACAAGCATCAGCGGAAGCGTTAGATATCTGAGTACAGATATGAAACAGAAATAGATAAGCCTTTAGAAAGGCGGGGCAAAACAAAAGCTACGATCGAAAGGCGCAGGCCTCCTGCCTGGGACCCTCCGAACCTACTCCTGGTCGGCTGGCTCGATCCAGTAGTAAGTGTCGTCTGGGCCCTCCTGGTAGTAAGCTCCTACGGGGACATCTGGCTCCGGAGCTCCATCGTCTGAGGTAACATCAAAAGGGGTATGGGGAAAAAGAGGTAGCAAAGCAACCGTGAGTACTCATCCGAAGTACTCAGCAAGCAAGGATCTACACTACATATTTAACATTATCAAAGAAAGGTTGTATATGTGGACTGGGCTGCAGAAATGCCAGAAAAGAGAGAAGGCCTAGTCCTATCGAAGACTAGCATCTTCACGAAGCCACCATCTTGCAGCAATTAGAAGAGTACAGAAAAGCATTTTATTAAGCAAGCATGTTGAGGCAAAGCCTAGAGATCCTTCCTCGACTCCCTGCGAGAAAGCAATCCCGGAGCTTCAATTAATTAAACAAGTATCCAATTCAAGTAATAGATCGGGATACCAAACTGAGCGTCCTATTACCATGGACACGGCTATTCGAATAGATCACTTCCCTGCAGGGGTGCACTACTGTTACCCAACACGCTCGATCACCTCTGGCCATACACACTTGTTGGGTAATCCCCGGCCTCGGGAGATCGACACGAAGCAGCGCCCTACCTAGGCTCAGCAGAGAGGTCAACACGTTGGACTAACCTGTGCACCCAGGGGTCTTGGGCCATCGCCCCGGGCGCTCCTGCGCGTTGCGAGACTGGCCGGGGAGCAGGTGCGACACCGAACTCGTCAGTGAAGTATCCAACCCAACCCCAACAATCAGCCCGCATGGTGAACTGTGACGTCTGATGAGCTTTCGGGAGAAACGTATGACGTAGGGGGCCCCATAAACCATTATCCCACGTGGTGGTAGTGCGTATAGGCCATTGGCCAACTCAGATCAATTACCCAAATCCGATAGGCGTATTTAATAACTCGCGGAGAGGATCAAAGTTTCTGATGCTCCACCACAATATCTCTCTCGGGTGCCTTCCTGGCAAACCCGACTGCATAAGTTCCCCGCGGGTACCCATCAGGGTCGACCCGCCTGCGACAAAGGTCAAAGTAACCATGTGGTCATAACACCAAGGGGGAAACCCCGAGGAATCACCTTCGGCGGATTCCACTCGATGAAATCATCAAGGTGAACGTAGGAGGAATCACCCTCGAGGTTCACACTTGAGGGGTTGCACGACAGAGTCGTATCGGGAGTGGTGAAGGAGGCATCACCCTCGATGACCACGACCGAACAGCTACACTACAGAGTTATCATTAGGAGTGCGTTACGAGGTATCACCCTTGGCACTCGATAGTAACTATGCAGAGTCATACAACAAAAGGGGGGTGAAGTGAGGTGTCGGTCTCTGGTCGTCAATCACGTTGATTGAGTCGTCGATGATGAAGCAGAGGCAACAAGGACAAAGTGGAGTCACTAATGGATCACTAACCAACCTATACTAAGCAGTTTAGGTTAAGCAGGTAGGTATCAATAAGCAGGTTACAAAAAGTAGGCTATGCATCAGGATAGGAGAAATCAATTACAGTAGCAAAATCTAATGCAAGCATGAGAGAATGGAATGGGCGATATCGGATTGTTCAGGGGGGGGGCTTGCCTGGAAGCTCGGCAAAGAAGGACGAGTCGTCAACACCATAGTCGCTCGGGGTAGCAACAGCGACGTCAGTCTCGTAGTCTACCGGAGAGAAGAGGGGGAAGAAACAATGAATATAATGCAAACAGATGCATGACAAAGCAAATAGCGGTGCTAGGTGTGCCCTAACGAGGTATTAGGTGCTACTGGCGAAGGAGGAAAACATCCGGGAAAGTATTCCTGGTGTTTCGCGTTTTCGGACAAACGGACCGGAGGGAGACCGTTGCAGGTTCGCTATGCTAGGGACGTGTGACAAATGAACGGAGCACGTATTCGGAATCGTCTCGTCGTTCTGAGCAACTTTCATGTACAAAGTATTTTCATCCGAATTATGGATTATTTTATATGAATTTTCAAAGTTTTAACAATTTTCCAGAATTTTGTATTTAATTTTAATCCAAATTGACCAAGTCAATTTGACTGGTCAAAAGCGGAGGTGGTGGCCCACATGTCACTATTGTATTAATTTCCAAAAAGATCTATCTAATCTAAATAGGTGGACCCATATGTCATTCACACCTTATACTACATAAACAATTTAACTAACCTAACTAATCTAATCCTAGACTAATCTTAATAGGGCTGGCCTCCTGGACAGAGGCAGCGAGACAGCAGCTGTAGCCGCAAACGCCATGGGCGGCAGCAGCGATTAACAGCAGCAGCTAGCAAGCAGGCATCATGAGTGATTAGCAGCAACAGCGATTACCAGCAGTAGCTTGCAAGCAATGCAGTAGAACAAGCAGCGCAGCAGAGTAGCTCACGCCAAGAGCATCGGCAGCACGCACGCAGGGAGGCGACAGGCGATGGGGCAGCAAGGACGGGTGGTGCGGTGGCTCGCATAGGTGGGCGCCGGCGTGGCGCAAGACCAAGGCGCGCGGGACGCGGGCACGCACGGCCAAGGTGCGGCCTAGGCGAGGAAAGTGCGCAGACAGGGCTCGCGGACTTGGAGCTCCGGCGGTCCGGCCACGGCAACCGAAGTGCGGGGCGGCGGCTAAACGATGATGGAACGGGGAGGGTAAGGGGGGATCCGGAGGAGGGGCTCACCGCGGAGCCGGGGACAAGGTCGAAGAGGGTCGGGGTGGACCAGAACGGTGGGGGTCGATGGCGGACGATGATGACCGTGGCGGAGAAGACCGGTGATGGCGACGGCTACGTGGCGCCCCTACTTGCTCCGATGCCCGGAACGGACGCGGATGAGCACGATGAACCTCCAGGATGTGCTCCCGCCCGTCGAAGAGGCCGGTGGACGCGTCAACGAGGGCGAGGTAGCGGTGATCGCGTGAGATTGCGAGGTCAAATTCGCGAAGAAGAGGAGGGGGCCGATGGGGGAAAAGGGGGGGATGGATGAGTGCGAGCTAGGGTTTCGGAGGGGGATCCATATAGGGCCAGGGGGCGACGTGGAGGGCATCCATGGCCATGGTGCCTTGGATGTGTGCCACGCACAGGCTTCTGTAGGTGAGGTTGAAGGAGAGAGAGATGGGTTGGGCCTGGGTAAGTTGCTAGATGGGCCAAAGTGCCCAGTAGCTTTAGGTCCCCCTCTTTTCTCTTTTTCTTTAGCTAATCTTTTCTGTTTTTCTTTAAATAACTATTGTTTTGTGTTAAGTTAATCCACCAAATGGGTTTTGTAAAATATGAAACTTGGCTCATAATTTGTATTGCAATTTTGGACACTGCCACAAAAAGTTTGGGGTTATTTTAAAAAGTTTAAAAGCATGTTTAAAATTTAAATGGTTCATTAAGATGCTATTGGACCACTTCATAAATTACTAGGGTATTAACTGGTGAGTCAAATAATGTTGGTTTAATCATGACAATTAGTTAGTGAATACTTGTAACCAAACGAACATTTTTAATTTACCCTTTTAAGAATTAATAATTTGACTTGTATTTTGAATTCGAATTTGAGCTTGATTTGGAACAAAGTGATCATTAACAAGATAAATGTGATGACATGGCACCATTAGTGGGTGGTTACTGTAGCTTAACTACCGGGGTGTTACAAATCTCCTCCACTACAAGAAATCTCATCCCAAGATTTAAGGGGTGGTGTAAGGGGGAAAGATCTGGTTACGAAATTCTAACGAATCTTCTCGGTCTTGATTGCTCTTCTCGAAGAGGTCGATCCATTACGTTGATGTCTTCATTTCTCTACTTCAGGTCATCATGATGAATCGGCATCCTTTCTTCAGGAACTCCATCGTACTTACGAAAGAATAAAGGGTGGGTATTCCGGGAGAACGAACCTCTGCAAGGTTGACTATCTAGTCGATAACATCGGGGAAGGTGGCGGAAAGTAACTCTCGAATTGAAACTTCAGAAAATATCGAGAGCAAAGTAAGGAGGTATCATGGGAAGTTTCGAGCGGGTAGGCAATCGCTCGATGCCTGAAACAGGATGTGAAAGGGTTTCAAAGCAACGGGAATAAGTATTGTGTCTGATTGCAGAATAGATCACTAGGAAGGTGGCCCGTGAATTACATACGAAGCCAAACATGAGGATTGACTTTGGGAACAGGGGTGTACAGGAGAGTCAGGTTTTGATCATGTGGAACTGTGGGTTATGGGCCCACCATGTGGGTTAAAGGTAGAAAAGGGCGCTGACATATTGCATGGTCATGATAGCAAGGCACATCAGAGGATAGCTCGTCAGTTTTGTTGGCAACAACGTTGGTACCAAGGGCGAGGGACGAAGAGAACCATTTTCCTGCTCGTTGAAACGAGGTGGACCAATAGGCAAAGTTCTCGTCCATCAGTGGTTACCGAAATGTTATCAACATATAGTAACAGGGTCTTGCTGATAGAGTTGTACACCGACGTGCTTACTTAAGCAGGGATTTATTTCTGCTCATATCTTATAGATCACAAGAAAGGTTAAACAAACCAATGGAAAGGAAAAATGTGATTATCAGTTTAAACAAACCAATGGAAAGGAAAAATTTGTTTAAACTCAAGTAATAGGAGTATATCCTTCCCAAGGTTAAGCAGGACATGATATACGTGTCAGGAGATCAAAGGCATGGCCATTTGGTTAATAGGGGTGAGAAGAATCATGATATGCACCCATACAATGGTGTTTGGACAACTGATTAAGAAACATTTATCATTGCGCTTAGAATGCTCCTTTTGATGTTTGAGTACCACAGTCATGCTTCGGGATAGCACTGACATGGTCTTCAAGCAAAGGTCAGACTATGGATACACAAAGGATCCATCAGGAACAACTTATATAATAAGTCTTACAATTTCCTCATGGAAGAATGGCTAACCTTGCTAAAATGGAAACTATAATAATAGGTCCTCCGACCAGGTGTGCTAGGCATGACATCACCTTATCAGGTTAAAGACCAATGTTATAACTCTTGGGAATATGTTCCAACCATCACATCTGACCGAGATTCAGATCTGATTGGTGTCAGGATACCTGAGAAGAAAAGGTGCAACACAAATTGACGAGATGACACGGTAAGATTCTCGGGAAATGAACTATGGAAGCGAGTTCCGAAACAAAAGTTCATCGTTAAACCCAGGAGAGGATGAGGAGATAGCCGATGAACTCAGCGACAATTCATCGAGATTTCCAAAAGATGGATTTCCACAATTATATGAACAAGGAGATAACATTTGTCAGATCAAATGATATAACGAGGTATGCTCGAGGAAAACATACACATTTAAACATTGGTTGAAAGGTGCACCCGAAATATGGGCTTAGGTAGCATGATCAATGTTAGAATGGTGATTCGATAACCAATGGTCTAAGAATGAAATGTCGACCATTAACTTCAAAGCAATAGGGTTGCTAGAAGTTTCGAATTTGCACGTCATAGTTCAATTGTCAGTTTTCGGTTAAAAACAACACGGGGACCAAGGAAGAATGGTGATGGGGAGAAGTATCACTATATCAAGAAATTTTAAAAGGTGGAGCAACCCACACAACATCCTTGACAATAGACAGTAATACTTCAAGGTAGATCATAATACAAGATGGATAGCAAGTTGCATCCATAACATGAACAAGTTTGTGATGAAAGGAAGTTAATGATGTTGTCGATGGTAACTCAAATTACCAAGGAACGAGGATGGCACTTATCATCATGAATTCGATTGGTATTCTAGAAGGAGTCAAAATGTTGACGATGATCACGACAAATTTTGTCGAGAGGCTCCACGAAGAAGCAATCGAACAGCGACTGCATTCGGCAAAAAGACTGGTGTAGCGAGAGATTATTGGATCCACGAAAATGACACCAACACGGAATCAAGCTTGCTGTTCGAGTTGGAACGATAAGACGAGGAAATCGATGTAAGCTTAGCTCATCGTCGAAAGTTGTGCTCCGGGATTAAGAACCAGGTAGCACAGATAAAATCAGCACGATAATGACATAGCCAATCAGGCTAGGCATGACTTGAAGGAATATTAAACTCATAAGCAACAAAAATTTCTTAGAGTTATTGAATCAGAGTGCGGAATCGATTCCCGGGGGGAATTGGAATCGGTGAGAATAATAGTTGATGAAGAACTCATAAGAAGTTATGTAGTTCCGTGATATTCTCGAGATACCAGAGGGTATACTCAAAGGTAGAGCAGAATAGAGGCTGGATAGGTGTATTGATCTGCAAAAGACAAGTACTTCAACTTGTCTGAGAAATGGAATCAAAGGAGAACAGTCATGGTTGAAACCACGGTTGCAAAAGACCAAACATAGATACCAGATGAACTTATAACAAGGGGATTATTATTATTATTACAAGAAGCTTCCATGATAAGTTCCACATCGGGTCCATGTGCATGAACACAAAGGTTCAAGGTCGACTCCCACTTCTTCAATGCATAACCTTTCATTCACTTCTTGCTTTCGATGTAATTGTAGTGTTGGAATTCTATCCGGCGTAATGCCAGTTGAGTATGACCCATAGGATTTTCTGGGTTCACACAAAATTAAGGACATCGTAGGTTCAACCCATCGGGGCATCTTAGGAACCTATACCACAAACTTAAAGGATAAATAACACAAGCTCGACAGTAGAACATGGTTGTCAAAACAGAGGATTCCATTCTCCCAAAGGCATAAGACACGATTTACCAAAAAGGCATTACGTATCAGGGAAAGAACTCACAAGGTGATTGAATATGAAGGACGTTGTCGGATAAAATCCAACAAAGGATCCGGTGGTCCACAAGGGATGTGATGTGAGCATCGATACTCAACCAGAAGAAGAATGCAAGGAGATCAGTTTATAGAAACAACTGACTAATTCAAAGCTCAAATGCCAAGGAATTATGATTTCCGATTCAAGGGATCAGAAGCAAACGCTCTGATTAAGGATGGGTAAGCTGAATAGACTTAGGGGTATAATCGACGACAATTTGATCGGTCGAGAACCAGCTCTTGTTCAAAATGATGTCCGAGCCGGAAGGATGAATTCTAGTTTTGACTGATGATTGCGCCCATTCACCAACATATCGAATCAACAGACTCAAAATGATAATGACAAAGGATGCCAACAAGAATACCAGACTTATGGGATTAATCATAAGGCAAGCAAGCAAGAATTTCAAGAGACATAGGCGGTTGAGGATTTTTGGAAGTTCGAATAGTATTTCGAAGACCTTTGTGGAACACATGAGCAACTGGGGACGAACGGATACTCGGTAAGTGCGAGAAATTACCGTAGGGGTATTCAGGTGGCAAAGAACTACAAGGCAGTAGGCATAAAGTATTCTCAGAACAATAGAGAGAATTTCGAGGTATCTTGTAATAACAAGATCAACGGGGAATGATTGTATGAATGGCAAGTGTACGTGGTTATCCATAGGGGGTTTATCGGTGGAAGGGAATTGCAAAAGCGATGGCACAAAGCCTCGAGAGAACATCATAGAGTATCTTCGGAATCTTCTGGTGTAGCAGGCAATCATCTGTAATAAGGGGCTCTTCGGGTGGATGTGATCACGAGATCCTAATGTTAGAGTTAGTAAATTCATTTTAACCCGAGTAGAAGAGAGATCAGAGTCCCAAAGTATAGACGAGGAATAAAAGATCCTAATACCACCCAGTTGGCGACATGGGCCCGTAAGCCACACAGCCAAGTTAGTAAATTAGTTTTTCGATGTCTAGACTCAACTTCGACCAAGAAATTGGAAGGGGGCTTCCTTCAGGCAGTCGGCTCTGATACCAACTTGTGACGCCCCCGGCTTAATCATGCACTAATCATACACGCAAATGCACACGATCAAGCCTAAGGACTCACTTGAAGGAATCACAACACAACTCTAAAACATAAATAAAGTCATACAAGCATTATATTACAAGCCAGGGCCTCGAGGACTCGAATACATAAGCTTGATGTCAACAAGCATCAGCGGAAGCGTTAGATATCTGAGTACAGATATGAAATAGAAACAGATAAGCCTTTAGAAAGGCGAGGCAAAACAAAAGCTACGATCGAAAGGCGCAGGCCTCCTGCCTGGGACCCTCCGAACCTACTCCTGGTCGGCTGGCTCGATCCAGTAGTAAGTGTCGTCTGGGCCCTCCTGGTAGTAAGCTCCTGCGGGGACATCTGGCTCCGGAGCTCCATCGTCTGAGGTAACATCAAAAGGGGTATGGGGAAAAAGAGGTAGAAAAGCAACCGTGAGTACTCATCCGAAGTACTCAGCAAGCAAGGATCTACACTACATATGCAACATTATCAAAGAAAGGCTGTATATGTGGACTGGGCTGCAGAAATGCCAGAAAAGAGAGAAGGCCTAGTCCTATCGAAGACTAGCATCTTCACGAAGCCACCATCTTGCAGCAATTAGAAGAGTACAGAAAAGCATTTTATTAAGCAAGCATGTTGAGGCAAAGCCTAGAGATCCTTCCTCGACTCCCTGCGAGAAAGCGATCCCGGAGCTTCAATTAATTAAACAAGTATCCAGCTCAAGTAATAGATCGGGATACCAAACTGAGCATCCTGTTACCGTGGACACGACTATTCGAATAGATCACTTCCCTGCAGGGGTGCACTACTATTACCCAACACACTCGATCACCTCTGGCCATACACACTTGCTGGGTAATGCCCGGCCTCGGGAGATCGACACGAAGCAGCACCCTACCTAAGCTTAGCAGAGAGGTCAACACATCGGACTAACCTATGCACCCAGGGGTCTTGGGCCATCGCCCCGGGCGCTCCTGCGCGTTGCGAGACTGGCCGGGGAGCAGGCGCGACACTGAACTCGTCAGTGAAGTATCCAACCCAACCCCAACAATCAGCCCGCACGGTGAACTGTGATGTCTGATGAGCTTTCGGGAGAAACGTACGACGTAGAGGGCCCCATAAACCATTATCCCACGTGGTGGTAGTGCGTATAGGCCATTGGCCAACTCAGATCAATTACCCAAATCCGTTAGGTGTATTTAATAACTCGCTGAGACGATCAGAGTTTCTGATGCTCCGCCACAATATCTCTCTCGGGTGCCTTCCTAGCAAACTCGACTGCATAAGTTCCCCGCGGGTACCCATCAGGGTCGACCGACCTGTGACAAAGGTCAAAGTAACCGTGTGGTCATAACACCAAGGGGGAAACCCCGAGGAATAACCCTCGATGGATTCCACTCGATGAAATCATCAAGGTGAACGTAGGAGGAACCACCCTCGAGTTTCACACTTGAGGGGTTGCATGATAGAGTCGTATCGGGAGAGGTGAAGGAGGCATCACCCTTGATGACCATGACCGAACAGCTACACTACAGAGTTATCATCAGGAGTGTGTTATGAGGTATCACCCTTGGCACTCGATAGTAACTATGCAGAGTCGTACAACAAAAGGGGGGGTGAAGTGAGGTGTCGGTCTCTGGTCGTCGATCACGTTGATCGAGTTGTCGATGATGAAGCAGAGGCAACAAGGATAAAGTGGGGGTCACTGATGGATCACTAACCAACCTATACTAAGCAGTTTAGGTTAAGCATGTAGGTATCAATAAGCAGGTTACAAAAAGCAGGCTATGCATCAGGATAGGAGCAATCAATTACAGTAGCAAAATCTAATGCAAGCATGAGAGAATGGAATGGGCGATATCGGATTGTTCAAGGGGGGGCTTGCCTGGAAGCTCGGCAGAGAAGGACGGGTCGTCAACACCGTAGTCGCTCGGGGTAGCAGCAGCGCGTCAGTCTCGTAGTCTACCGGAGAGAAGAGGGGGAAGAAACAATGAATATAATGCAAACAGATGCATGACAAAGCAAATAGCGGTGCTAGGTGTGCCCTAACGTGGTATTAGGTGCTACTGGCGAAGGGGGAAAACATCCGAGAAAGTATTCCTGGTGTTCCGCGTTTTCGGACAAACGGACCGGAGGGGGACGGTTGCAGGTTCGCTATGCTAGGGACGTGTGACAGATGAACGGAGCACGTATTCGGAATTGTCTCGTCGTTCTGAGCAACTTTCATGTACAAAGTATTTTCATCCGAATTACGGATTATTTTATATGAATTTTCAAAAATTTAACAATTTTCCGGAATTTTGTATTTAATTTTAATCTGAATTGACCAAGTCAATTTGACTGGTCAAAAGCGGAGGTGGTGGCCCACATGTCACTGTTGTATTAATTTCCAAAAAGATCTGTCTAATCTAAATAGGTGGACCCATATGTCATTCACACCTTATACTACATAAACAATTAACTAACCTAACTAATCTAATCCTAGACTAATCTTAATAGGGTCGGCCTCCTGGACAGAGGCAGCAAGACAGCAGCTGCAGCCGCAAATGCCATGGGCGGCGGCAGCGATTAGCAGCAGCAGCTAGCAAGCAGGCATCATCAGCGATTAGCAGCAACAGCGATTAGCAGCAGCAGTTTGAAAGCAACGCGGTAGAACAAGCAACGCAGTAGAGCAGCTCGCGCCAAGAGCATCGGCAGTACGCACACAGGGAGGCGACAGGCGACGGGGCAGCAAGGACGGGTGGTGCGGTGGCTCGCATAGGCAGGCGCCGGCGTGGCGCAAGACCAAGGCGCGCGGGACGCGGGCACGCACGGCCAAGGCGCGGCCTAGGCGAGGAAAGTGCGCAGGCAGGGCTCGCGGACGCGGAGCTCCGGCGGTCCGGCCACGGCAGTCGAAGTGCGGGGCAGCGGCTAAACGATGATGGAACAGGGAGGGTAAGGGGGGATCCGAAGGAGGGGCTCACCGCGGAGCCGGGGACGAGGTCGGAGAGGATCGGGGTGGACCAGAACGGTGGGGGTCGATGGCGGACGATGATGACCGTGGCGGAGAAGACCGGTGATGGCGACGGCTACGTGGCGCCCCTACTTGCTCCGATGCCTGGAACGGACGCGAATGAGCACGACGAACCTCCAGGATGTGCTCCCGCCCGTCGGAGAGGCTGGTGGACGCGTCAACGAGGGCAAGGCAGCGGTGATCGCGCGAGATTGCGAGGTCAAATTCGCGAATAAGAGGAGGGGGCCGATGGGGGAAAAGGGGGGATGGATGAGTGCGAGCTAGGGTTTCGGAGGGGGATCCATATAGGGCCAGGGGGGCGGCGTGGAGGGCATCCATGGCCATGGTGCCTTGGATGTGTGCCACACACAGGCTTCCGTAGGTGAGGTTGAAGGAGAGAGAGATGGGTTGGGCCTAGGTAAGTTGCTAGATGGGCCAAAGTGCCCAGTAGCTTTAGGTCCCCCTTTTTTCTCTTTTTCTTTAGCTAATCTTTTCTGTTTTTTTTAAATAACTATTGTTTTGTGTTAAGTTAATCCACCAAATGGATTTTGTAAAATATGAAACTTGGCTCATAATTTGTATTGCAATTTTGGACACTGCCACAAAAAGTTTGGGGTTATTTTGAAAAGTTTAAAAGCATGTTTAAAATTTAAATGGTTCATTAAGATGCTATTGGACCACTTCATAAATTACTAGGTATTAACTGGTGAGTCAAATAATGTTGGTTTAATCATGACAATTAGTTAGTGAATACTTGTAACCCAATGAACATTTTTAATTTACACTTTTAAGAATTAATAATTTGACTTGTATTTTGAATTCGAATTTGAGTTTGATTTGGAACAAAGTGATCATTAACAAGATAAATGTGATGACATGGCACCATTAGTGGGTGGTTACTGTAGCTTAACTACCGGGGTGTTACAGGTGTGTTGATGATGAACTCCTTGCTCTTGTGCTTCAAATGATAGTCTCCCCAACACTCAACTCTCTCACACAGATTTGGCTTTGGTGGAAAGATGATTTGAGTGGAAAGCAACTTGGGGAAGGCTAGAGATCAAGATTCTTGTGGTTGGATTGGAATGTCTTGGTCTCAACACATGAGTAGGTGGTTCTCTCTCAGAAAATGAGTAGTGGAAGTGTAGGCACATTTTGATGGCTCTCTCTTGAATAGAGAAGGGGGTGGAGGGGTATATATAGCCTCCACACAAAATCTAACCGTTACACACATTTGACACAACTCGGTCAGACCAAATAGAAGAACTCGGTGAGACCGATTCAATTCAAAATGTGAACGTTAGGATTTTCGGTGGGACCGATATGATCAACTCGGTGGGACCGATGCGCTAGGGTTAAGGCAAAACCTCATCTCGGTGTGACCGATTGCATGAATTCGGTGAGACCGATTTCAGCAATGAGCAAACAGAGAATTGGTCAGGCAAACTCGGTGTGACCGGTTGCACATTTCGATGAGAGCAAAATAGTTGCAACAGGCAACAGAGAGTTTGCAAGGCGAACTCGGTGAGACCGATCGCTCATCTCGGTAAGACCGAAATGTTACAATGGGAAACAGAGAGTTTGCATTGCCATCTCGGTGAGACCGAGAAACCTATCGGTGAGACCGAACTGATTAGGGTTTCTGGCAGTGGCTATGTCAAAGGAACTCGGTGGCGCCGAATAGATCAAATTGGTGGGGCCGAGTTTGACTTTAGGTTTAGGACATGTCTGGAATTGAGAAAGTGGTTGAGGGCTTTGCAGCATATCAATAAGCACTTTGAGCAAGTAGACCGTTAAGCAACACCTCATCCCCTTTTAATAGTATTGGCTTTTCCTATGGACTCAATGTGATCTTGGATCACTAAAATAGAACTGTAGAGTCTTGAGCTTTTGCCAATATTTGTCCTTAGCATTTTGAAGGGGTTCCACATCCTCTTGTCCAGGCCACGCCATCGTTGAACTATCTGAAATATACTAGATGAAAATATTAGTCCAACAAGAGATATGTTGTCATTAATTACCAAAACCACCCAGGGAGCGCTTGTGCTTTCACAGGGAGCACTTATGCTTTTAGAGACTCTCAAAATAATATAAGTGAAGCATGAGAGTTCAACAATTTCTTCAAAATAAAACCACCGCCGCGCTCTAAAAAGATATAAGTGAAGCACTAGAGCAAACGACAAACTACTCCAAAAGATATAAGTGAAGATCAATGAGTGGTCAAATAATTATGTTGCTATGTGAAGATTCTCTCTCATAAAAGAATTTCAGATCTTAAGTACTTTATTCAAACAGCAAGCAAAACAAAATAAAATGACATTCTAAAAATAGCACACATCGTGTGAAGAAGCAAAAACTTAGGCTCAACCAAAACTGACCGATAGTTGTTGAAGAAGAAAGGTGGGATGCCAACCGGGGCATCCCCAAGCTTAGATGCTTGAGACTTCTTGAAATATTAACTAGGGATGCCTTGGGCATCCCCAAGCTTGAGCTCTTGTGTCTCCTTAATTCCTCTCATATCACGGTTTCCCTAATTCTTAAAACTTCATCCACACAAAACTCAACAAGAACTCGTGAGAAAAGTTAGTATAAATCAAATGCAAAACCTTATCATTCTCTACTGTAGTAAATCACTAAAATTATTATTTGACATTGCATACTAAATGCCTTTGCATATTTAATACTCCTATCCTCAAATAGAATCACTAAACAAGCAAACATATGCAAACAATGCAAACATAACAGCAATCTGTCAAAACAGGACAGTCTGTAAATAGTGCAATTGTACTCATACTTCCCTAACTCCAAAACTTCTAAAAAATTACCACACTGTATAAAATGTGTTTTTACTCATTGTGTAAAAATTTCAAGATTTTACCATGTTCTGACTTTCCATAAGAATTCAGACAATGATAGAAAACTTTCTGTTTTCAAAACAGCAACATATAGACTTGCAAAATAAGCATGGTAAAGGCTAAACTTCACACTTTTATTGAAATAAAAGGTGAAAAACATTAATCTAAATCACAGCAAGCAAATACTAATAAAATAAAATGACGCTCCAAGCAAAACACATATCATGTGATGAATAAAAATATAGCTCCAAGTGAGGTTACCGATAATGTTGAAGACGAATGAAGGGATGCCTTCCGGGGCATCCCCAAGCTTAGTTGCTTAGATCTTCCTTGAATATTACCTTGGGGTGCCTTGGGCATCCCCAAGCTTAGGGTCTTGTCACTCCTTATTCTCCTCATATCGATATCTCACCCAAAACTTGAAAACTTCAATCACACAAAACTTAACGGAACTTCGTGAGATGAGTTAGTATAATAAAACAAATCATTCACTTGGGTACTGTCAAAGACAAGATTCATAATTTTTATCACACAATTCCTACTGTAACTTATCATTTCTATAATTTATATTAAGCAATATAAGCCATAGAAACTAGAAAACAAGCAGACTATGCATCGAAAATAGAATCTGTCAAAAACAGAACAGTCTGTGAATATCTGAATTGAAATCATACTTCTGTAGCTCCAACAATTCTGAAAAATTAAGACAACGTAGAAAATTTGTATACGAAAAAACTGTAAAAATTTCAGAAGTTTTCCACGTTCCAGTAAAAGATAGGAATTTCTGTACTGGACGCAAAAGCTTCTGTTTTTGCACAGAATCAAGTTAACTATCATCCACACTACCCCAAAGGCTTTACTTGGCACTTTATTGAAAAAAAACCTATAAAACATGATTACTATAGTAGCTTAATCATGTGAACACACAAAAACAGTAGGGGTAAATGTTTTATTGTCTCCCAACAAGCGCTTTTCTTTAATGTCTTTTTAAGCTAGGCATGATGATTTCCATGATGCTCACATGAAGGATAAGAATTGAAACATAACGGGAGCATCATGAAGCATATAACTAGCACATTTAAGTCTAACCCACTTCCTATGCATAGGGATTTTTTGAGCAAACAATTTATGGGAACAAGAATCAACTAGCATAGGAAGGCAAAGCAAGCATAACTTCAAAACTTTAAGCACATAGAGAGGAAACTTGATATTATTGCAATATGTAGAAGCATATGTTCCTCTCTCATAATAATTTTCAGTAGCATCATGAATGAATTCAACAATATAGCTATCACATAAAGCATTCTTTTCATGATCCACAAGCATAGAAATTTTATTACTCTCCACATAGGCAAATTTATTCTCATGAATAGTAGTGGGAGCAAACTCAACAAAATAACTATCATCTGAGGCATAATCCAATTGAAATTAAAATCATGATGACAAGTTTCATGGTTATAATTATTCTTTATAGCATACATGTCATCACAATAATCATCATACATAGCAACTTTGTTCTCATAATCAATTAGAACCTCTTCCGAAATAGTGGATTCATCACTAAATAAAGTCATGACCTCTCCAAATCCACTTTTATCAATATTGTGAAAAAATTCAACACCCTCCAAAATAGTGGGATCATTAGTACCTAGAGTTGACACTCTTCCAAACCCACTTTCATCAATATAATCATCATAAATAGAAGGCATTCTATCATCATAATAAATATTCTCATCAAAACTTTGGGGACTAAAAATATCATCTTCATCAAACATAGCATCCCCAAGCTTGTAGCTTTGCATATCATTAGCATCATGGATATTCAAGGAATTCATACTAACAACATTGCAATCATGCTCATCATTCAAACATTTAGTGCCAAACATTTTATAGACTTCTTCTTCTAGCAATTGAGCACAATTATCGAAATCCTTATTTTCACGAAAGACATTAAAAAGATGAAGCATATGAGACAACCTCAATTCCATTTTTTTGTAGTTTTCCTTTATAAACTAAACTAGTGATAAAACAAGAAACTAAAAGATTCAATTGCAAGATCTAAAGATATACCTTCAAGCACTCACCTCCCTGGCAACAGCGCCAGAAAAGAGCTTGATGTCTACTACGCAACCTTCTTCCTGTAGACTCTTGTTGGGCCTCCAAGCGCAGAGTTTTGTAGGCCAGTAGCAAATTTCCCTCAAGTGGATGACCTAAGGTTTATCAATCCGTGGGAGGCGTAGGATGAAGATGGTCTCTCTCAAACAACCCTGCAACCAAATAACAAAGAGTCTCTTGTGTCCCCAACACACCCAATACAATGGTAAATTGTATAGGTGCACTAGTTCGGCGAAGAGATGGTGATACAAGTGTAGTATGGATAGTAGATATAGGTTTTTGTAATCTGAAAATATAAAAACAGCAAGTTAACTAGTAGTAAAAGTGAGCAAAAACGGTATTGCAATGCTTGGAAACAAGGCCTAGGATTCATACTTTCACTAGTGCAAGTTCTCTCAACAATGATAACATAATTGGATCACATAACAATCCCTCAACTTGCAACAAAGAATCACTCCAAAGTTTCTATCGGAGAACATAGGACGAAAATGTGCATCAACCCCTATGCATAGATTACCCTAATGTCACCTCGGGAATCCACAAGTTGAGTGCTAAAACATACATCAAGTAAATCAACAGAACATCCCATTGTCACCACAGATATCCCATCGCAAGACATACATCAAGTGTTCTCAAATCCAATACTCAATCCAACATAACGAAACCTCAAAGAGCAAGACTCAATTCATCACAACAAGAGATAGAGAGGGAAGAAACACCATATGATCCAACTATAATAACAAAGCTCGCGGTACATCAAGATCGTGCCAAATCAAGAACATGAGAGAGAGAGAGATCAAACACATAGCTACTGGTACATACCCTAAGCCCCGAGGGTGAACTACTCCCTCCTCGTCATGGAGAGCGTCGGGATGATGAAGATGGCCACCGGTGATGATTTCCCCCTCCGGCAGGGTGCCGAAACGGGCTCCCGATTGGTTTTTGGTGGCTACAGAGGCTTGCGGTGGCGGAACTCCCGATCTAGGTTTCTTTCTGGGGGTTTCTGGATTTATAGGAATTTTTGGCGTCGGTTTCACGTCAGGGGGGGTCCACGAGTCAGCGACAAGGCAGGGGGGCGCGCCCTAGGGGGTGGGCGTGCCCTCCACCCTTGTCGTTGACTCGGGACTCTTCTGGCCCAACTCTTGTGCTTCGGGGGCTTCTTCTGGTCCATAAAAAATCACCGTAATTTTTCAGCTCGTTTGGACTCCGTTTGATATTCCTTTTCTGCAAAACTCAAAAACAAGGAAAAAACAGAAACTGGCACCGGGCTCTAGGTTAATAGGTTAGTCCCAAAAATAATATAAAATAGCATATAAATGCATATAAAACATCCAAGATGGATAATATAATAGCATGGAACAATAAAAAATTATAGATACGTTGGAGACGTATCACCCCTCTACTGCGACAATGAAAGCGCCATCAAGATTGCTCACAATCTAGTTCAACACTCGAAGACAAAGCATATTCAGATTTATCATCATTTTCTCAGAGATCATGTGTTGAAGGAAGACATTGATATCATTCACCTCAGCACTGAAGAGCAATTGGCAAATATCTTCACAAAGCCTCTGGATGAGAAGAGATTTTGCAAGCTGCGGTGTGAGCTAAATATCTTAGAATCCTCGAATGTCTTGTGAATGGACACACATCCTAACGCTTATGTTTGTTGGTGACTTAGATGTACAACACACAGGGTAAAGTATGTCTTCAATTCATGAAGATATACACTCTAAGTGTGAAGCTATTAATGTGGAATTTTACTTCAGAGCGCCACGATAATTGTGCGCCGTGTCTGGGTCTAATGCTTCCTATACGGTGGGTAACGCCACCACCAAACTTTCTTAAAGTTATTCATTTGGCGTCACATTCATTATATTATCTTCATAATTGGTTTGTCTTCAACAATGGATTTATCTTCACGTTCTATTTGATCTCACTGCCTATATGTGTGTGTGTGTCTGTGTTCTGTCCTCAATAGCATTCACTTATAGCTATGTCTTCAAGTTGCCTTTTCAACGCTAAGTGAATGTGATCGGACCCTTACCCCATCAGTGCTTATCTCTCCTACTCTCTCTAAATCTTCATATGCATTCTATTGACACGTGTCGATTGTCTTCACTGTGTCCTTGTCAGTCGACGATTTCGAGACCAACATTTAAAACATTTTTATTATCCTTATCCATTTTACCGGAACCCGGAGAAGCCGAAACGACCTCCCGCCAAACCAACTATGTGGTGGGGTCGTGGCACAGTTGTTTAAACTGCGCATGCAGGCCACGCGTCGCGTAGATGTGAACCGCCAGGCGCTGCTCAGTAATTTCACCGAGCCGACCACCTCGTGATAAATACAACGCCCCCGCGGTCATTAATTCATCCACTCCGGTTGCTGTCTCGCTCGCTGTGACGCCCGGGTAATTAAGCTACAGTAATTCCCTGCTAATGATTCCACGTCACCCCGATTACTGTTGTTAAACTCGCGACGATTCAAGTCCTATTCAAATTCAAATTTAAAGTCAAGATTTAATTTTTTCAAACGTTAAAACAAAAATGTTTGAAGTGTGGCAAATATTCTCTGGATATTTGTCATGTTGGAACCACATTTTTATAAAGTTTTTAAATGCACTAAAATAATTAAAACAACAGCAAAACATTTAACTAACTACCCTTTTCAAATTGATAAAATATTAAACTATTTGTTTTATTGCCAAAAACTTATGGGGCAGTGGCATACTTATTAAAACTAAATTAGGAACCAATTGTGTATTTTATAAAACCAAATTTAAAAGGAAACTAAAATAAAATAGTAAAACAGAAATATAAAATAAAACTAAAGATAAAATAAAACAAAATACAAAAGAAAAATAAAATAAAACAAAACCCACCCCCCCAACTGGGCCTCAGCCCAGCCAGCGGCCTACCAGGCCGGCCCACCCCGCCCCCCCTATATGGCCTCCCCTGGCCAAACCCTAACCCACCGACACCCCCCACTCTCCCCACACTCGCTCTCCCTCACCCCCCAATCCAGATCGGATCGGGGCACCGGACGTCGCCGCCCGGAGACGCCACCCCGTCGCCGCCTCGGCCACTCCGTCGTCGACCCCGTCGCCCTTATCCTCGCCTCTTTCCCGCGTCGTCCTCGCGCCGTCGCCTCTCGGGAGCTCATCCCATCGCCGCCGCCTTGCCATCCGGCACCGCCCGACCGTCTCCATCGCCGGCCCCATCGACCCTCGCCGCCCCTCGTCCCGGCACCGCACGTGAGCATCGCCCCGTGCTCCCTCTCTGCTTCCCCCCCCCATGGTCACCGTGCCCGCAGCCTCCCTGTCCCGTCGTGCAGCGCCGCTCGCCTGACTTCGCGCGCTTGCACACGCACGCATCACACCTCTCCACGCCCTGTGTCGCTGCTCGTCGCGCATCGCAGCGCTGCTGCGGCCGCGCCCTACGCCACCGCGCCCTCACATCGCCACCGTACCCCGTGCGTCGCTGCTTCCCTGCTGCTACCGCTGCTGTCGGGGTAATGGGCCACGGGTAGCCTAACCCGAGTCCCTGAGCTGTTCAAGACATTGGGCCGGCTACGCCCACGAACGTCCAAGATGAAGCGCCGCCTTCTGACAGCCGGCTGTCCCGAGCAGCCGGCTGCCCGAGGACGGCCAAGCTCCAGAAGACGGCATCAAGGCAGGCCGACTCCTCCCAGGCGGCCTCCAGAGAGGCCGGCTCCTGGCGGTTGGCCCACGGTGCCCTCAGAGTTTGCGCCTCCATTAAAAGAGACGAGACAGGGTGAGGCTACAGTGAAGCCCATCCCCCCTGTATCCAGGGCAGGACATGGCCACGGTGCTCCGTACGGGCAGAGATCTCCGCCCGGCGCGGCACTGTCGCCACTCCGCCCCTGACGTCACCCCTGACAGGCAGAACCCTGTTTCCACGATGGCCTGTCAGTGCGGCCTGCAGGCGGCGGGCCCTACCAGACAGTGAGAGCCCAGAGGACGGCGGGAGTCTGACCAGTCGGACCTGAGGAAGGCCGGCCTCAAGCAGGCGGCCATCACCTTCCTCGGGGTCCGCGCGCCATTAACCAGATGGGACACGGAGTGGCTACAGTGATCTCCTGCCAGCGGATGGGACGGTAGCCACGCTCCCCTGACCAAGCCTGCGTCACCAACGTCACGGCCACGTACCGGACCAGTCGGCGGGGCCCACCCGGCGGCGGGCCCCAGCTGCCGGCGGAGAAGCCGGCGGCCAGAGACACCGACGACCGTGCCCTACGCCCCACCAGATTACCATTGTACCCCTGGGGGGGTAGGCCTATATAAGCCCCCCCCCCCCGGGGCACCCATGCAAGGGGTTCAGAGACCAGTTAGACCTAGAATCACTCAGAGGGAGGAGAGAGCCGGCCCTGCTTTCTTCTACCTCTGGCATACAGCTCAAGGAGCACCATTGTACTCACTAGTGCCTTAGTGATCATGCGGAGACCCCGCAGAGCAGGACTAGGGGTGTTATCTCCCCGGAGAGCCCCGAACCTGGATAAAGCGCGCTGGCGATCGTGTCTACGCCACATCCCGCTTCCAGGCACCGGCGACGTTCTACTAGCTCCCACCATGATAAGCCATCCCTTGGTATATGTCACACCCAACACCCGACATTTGGCGCCCACCGTGGGGCTAGGTGCACCGTCGTCCAGAGATCTGTTCTGGACGGGAACCTTGTTCCTTCCCGGCGAGCGCAGCCAACCCGGCATGCCAGACGGTGTCTGCGCCGACACGCTGCGCGGCGCGGAGGTCGTCTGCGCGGCAAGTTGCCTCGCCAATCTTGTTGGCGGGATCCGCCTTCCCGACGAGCCCGTATCTGACGCAGGCGCGGATGACTCCGAGAGCCGCCTCGTCGACCTCCTCGACCAGCTCCACATCGGCAGCGAGCCTGCTGCGGACTTGGAGTCGGTTGGTTCCTCCGACCCGATGCATGTCGATTCCGACACGGCGTCGCTCGACACATTCCCCGCCAGCGTGGTGGTCTACGACGAGCCGCTCCCTCGCGCGGACGGTGGCGGAGGCACCATCACAGAGGTGCTTGTCATCGGGCATGGCGAGCATTCTGGCGGAAGTGGCCAGGACTCGCTGCAGGCGGCAATGCGGGACCTGTCCGCGCCCGTAGCACCCGGTGCGAACGGCGAAACGCTAGAAGCGTGCCGTGTCGCGCTCCTCGACAGCGCCAACAAGTTGGCGGCCATGAGACGCCTCACCGAGGCTTACCACCGCGAGGTCGACCGCACCGTCTGTGGCACGCCGGCTGCTGGCGAGCCCAGCCGCGCGGGCACCGTCCGACAGCGTGGTGTGGCCATCGCCAGCATGTTGGGGGCCGACCGCCCAGTCTATGCCACGCCAATGGAGAACCTGCGCGCTGCCCAGGTGGCGGCAGAAGAGCTGAGCCACCTAGAGGGCGACGAGCGGCGCTGCATGACAGAGCGCGTCCAACAGCTTATCGATGCGGCCGCCACGCAGCAAGAAGCTGGCCGCCGCATGATGGAACCCGGCTTACCGGCCGGGAACCTTCCCCCTCGCCGAGAGCACGGCGCGACCTCCCGGACACCGACAAACGGCACCCGCGACGGAAGAGACCCAGAGCCGGCTGCTAGCCGCAGCCGCACCCGCATCTCTATTGAGCGCGACCAAGACGGCCGCCCACGAGCAGTGGAACGGCGGGATGGTCGTCTGCCTCCCCCGCGCCGGGAAAGGCGCACCTCCCTGCCGCCTGTCGACCACCTGACACTCGACGACCGCCTTGGCCGCCGAGAAGGAGTCGGGGAGAACGATGCCCGCCACCGAATCGACCGCCTCAACCGGTCCCTGGCGCTAGAAGAAGAAGACGCATTGGGTCCGCCTTGCTTTGGCCCCCGCATCCGCGATGAGCCCTTCCCCAAAGGGTTCACTCTCCCAAGAGATACGCCCAAGTACAACGGCTCTGTGAAGCCGGAAGATTGGCTAGTCGACTACTCCACAGCCGTCAGCATAGCGAACGGCAACAAGCGTGTCGCCGTGAAGTATGTTCCGCTCATGCTCCAGGGCACGGCCCGGATGTGGCTGAATAGCCTCAAGCCCTACAGCGTCAACAGCTGGCTGGACTTCACCGAAATTTTCATCCGCAACTTCACCAGCACCTACAAGCGGCCTCCCAAGCCTCGCCAGCTCTCTCTGTGCGTCCAAGGCTCGAGCGAGTCCACCGCGAGTACTTGACGCGGTGGGCCGAGCTACGCAACTCCCGCGAGGGGGTTCATGAGGTGCAAGCCATCGAATACTTCACCGCCGGGTGTCGAGAGGGCACCCTGCTCAAGCATCGGCTCCTCTGCGACGAGCCGGCCACCCTCGACGAGTTGCTGATCATAGCGGACAAGTACGCCACGGCCGACTCCTCCATGAAGGCGGAGATTCAAGTTGATGCATCCGGCAAAGTGGCTCCTCAAGCTCCTCGAGCCCCGGCTGGTGACTCCAGTCGACGGCAGCAGCAAAACGACAACAAGCGCAAGGCGCCACAACCGGCTTCTACGAGCCGGCAGGTGGCGGCAGTCGAAGACCAGCAGTCGGAAGGGCAGCCTCCTCCCAAGCGCCAGAAGGGCGGCAAGCCCAGCTGGTTGCCCACCTTCTCATACGAGCAGACTCTCGATGCACCTTGCAAGTTTCACAGCGGCGTGAAGCCGTCCAACCACGCCACTCGGAAGTGCCACTGGCTCACCAGGATCGCCAAGGGCGACGGACTCCTGCCTCCTCCGCCTGTCGGCCCGCCGCCTCCTCTTCCCCAGCAGCCGGCGGTTCGGCCAGTCGGAGCGATCCAAGACGAGTTCCCTGAAGAGCACGGAGCTTACGTCGTCTTCACCAGCGTGACTGACGACAGGCGCAGCCAGCGTTAGCAGCACCGGGAAGTGAACGTTGTCGCTTCTAAAGCTCCGGAATTCATGCACTGGTCGGAGAGGCCGATCAATTGGAGCCGATCTGACCACCCGGAGGTGATGCCCGCTCCGGGATCTTATGCCCTGGTGCTGGATGCCACCTTCGCAACGGAAAGGCGGGCTGCTCGTTTCTCCCGAGTTCTGATAGATGGCGGCAGCAGCATCAACATCCTCTACCGTGACACCATGGAGAAGTTGGACATCAAAGAGAAACAGCTCCAGCCCAGCCGGACTGTCTTCCATGGCATTGTGCCTGGCCTGTCCTGCTCACCGATCGGCAAGATCAAGATAGATGTCCTTTTCGGGGACAAGGATCACTTCCGCCGAGAGCCAATCTGGTTCAAGGTGGTTGATCTTGAAAGCCCCTACCACGCGTTGCTTGGCCGGCCCGCCCTGGCCAAGTTCATGGCGGTCCCCCACTACGCCTACCTCAAGATGAAGATGCCGAGCACCAAGGGCATTATCACCATAGCTGGCAACTACCAGAAGTCTGTCGCCTGTGCCACTGCCAGCAGCCGGCTGGCCGAGTCCCTTGTGATTGCTGCCGAGAAGCGGCTCCTTGACCGGGTTGTGGCAATGGTAGGCAAGCAGCCGGAAATGTCGCCACAACCTAAGGAGTCAGAAGCTGAGGGCTCGTTCAAGCCGGCCAAGGAAATAAAGAAGATACCCCTGGACCCGGAGCACCCGGAGAGGTATGCTGTTGTTGGTGCAAACCTTGACAGCAAATAGGAAAGCGAGCTCGTCGATTTCCTCCATGAGAATCGGGACATCTTTGCATGGTCCCCTAAGGACATGCCGGGTGTTCCGACGAATTTCGCCGAGCACAAGCTACATGTCCGACCTGGTGCCAAGCCAGTCAGGTAGCCCTTGCGCCGCCTGTCAGAAGAAAAGAGAGGAGTCATTGGAGAAGAAATAGCCCGGCTTCTAGCAGCAGGCTTCATTATGGAAGTGTTTTCCCAGAATGGTTATCCAACCCTGTCCTTGTGCTGAAAAAGAATAAAAAGTGGCGCATGTGTATTGATTATACCAGCCTCAACAAAGCTTGCCCCAAAGATCCATTTGCTCTGCCAAGAATTGACCAAGTGATAGACTCCACAGCCGGATGCGAGCTGTTGAGTTTTTTGGATGCATACTCAGGGTACCACCAGATCAAACTAAGCCCGACCGACAGGCTGAAGACCGCCTTCATCACACCGTTCGGAGCCTTCTGCTACCTGACCATGACGTTCGGCTTGAGAAATGTCGGCGCCACGTTTCAGCGTTGCATGCAGAAGTGTCTCCTGAAGCAACTCGGCAAGAACGCCCATGTCTATGTGGACGATGTTGTGGTGAAGACAGAGAAGCGTGGCACCCTGCTGGAGGACCTTAAGGAAACCTTTGAAAACTTGCGACGTTTTCAAATCAAGCTCAACCCGGAGAAATGTGTCTTTGGAGTACCAGCCGGCCAGCTTCTTGGCTTCCTGGTCTCAGAGCGCGGCATCGAGTGCAACCCTGCGAAGATCAAAGCCATCGAGAAGATGGAGGCACCCACCCGACTGCTGGATGTGCAAAAATTCACCGGCTGCTTGGCATCCATCAGCCGTTTCATCAGCCGGCTGGGCGAGAAGGCTCTTCCCCTATACCAACTCATGAAGAAAACCACTTTTTTCGAGTGGAATGACAAGGCGGACGAAGCTTTTCTCCAGCTCAAAAAGATGTTGACCAATCCGCCTGTCCTGGCAGCTCCGACCGCCAAAGAGCCAATGCTTCTCTACATCGCCGCCACCAGCCGGGTGGTTAGCGCAGTCATAGTTGTGGAACGTAAAGAAGACGGCAAAGCATTGCTAGTCCAGAGGCCGGTGTATTACCTGAGTGAAGTATTGTCCGCCTCCAAGCAGAACTACCCTCACTATCAGAAGATGTGCTACGACGTGCATTTCGCCGCCAAGAAGCTGAAGCCATACTTTCAAGAACATCCAATCACGGTTGTTTGCACCGCCCCGCTTGCGGAGATCATAGGCAGCAGAGATGCATCGGGCCGAGTGGCCAAGTGGACCATCGAGCTGGCCCCCTACACCATCTTCTACCAGCCTCGCACCGCCATCAAATCCCAGGCACTGGCCGACTTCCTCGTCGACTGGGCCGAGACCCAGTACCTGCCGCCGGCTCCAGACTCCACCCATTGGCGAATGCACTTCAATGGCTCAAAGACGCGCACCAGTCTGGGAGCCGGCATCGTCCTCACCTCTCCCAAAGGCGACAAGCTCAGATACACGCTGCAAATCCACTTTGCCGCCTCCAACAACGTGGCCGAGTATGAAGCACTCTTACACGGGCTCCGGCTTGCCAAGGAACTCGGCATTCGCCGGATCCTGTGCTACGGCGACTCCGACTTGGTGGTCCAGCAGTCGTCAGGCGACTGGGACGCCAAGGATGCAAACATGGCGAGCTACCGCTTCCTCGCCCAGCAACTCAGTGGATACTTTGAAGGGTGCGAGTTCCTCCATGTGCCAAGAAACGACAACGAGCAAGCCGATGCCTTGGCGCGGATCGGCTCCACCCGGCAAGCAATACCAGCCGGCGTCGCCCTACAACGCCTCCTCAAGCCGTCTATCAAGCTGTCACCAGAATCAGACTCCATCTTCGTGTCAACTCCCCCCAAGGGAGACGGATTCGACCTGGGGACTGCAGCAGTCGCACCCGGCCCGGGGGCTGCAGCAGTCGGCCCGGGAACTTCACCAAGCGACCTGGGGACTGCAGCAATCGCACCCGGCCCGGGGACTCGACAACCCGGCCCGAGGGCTGCAGCAGTCGGCTCGGGGACTTCAACAACGCAGCAAGACGCCGTTGGCTCCACCCTGCCACCTCCCAACCCAACCGCCCTAGTATCAGTGGCCGTGATGACGGTGGATGAAGTCGAAGCACCATCATGGGCACAGCCCATCCTCAACTTTCTGATAAACAAGGAGCTGCCGACCGATGAAATCTCGGCCCGACAAGTGCAATGTCGGGCAGCAGCATACACCATTGTTAACAGAGAACTTGTGAGGCGTAGTGTCACTGGTGTGTACCAGCGCTGCGTGGAGCCGGAGAAAGGCCAAGCAATCCTCAAAGATATCCACCAAGGCGAGTGTGGTCACCACGCGGCTTCAAGATCACTTGTTGCCAAAGCTTTCCGCCACGGTTTTTTCTGGCCAACTGCTCTAGAAGACGCCAAAGACTTGGTCCAGAAATGTAAGGGGTGCCAGAAGTTCCGCTCCAAGCCACATTTGCCGGCTTCGGCACTCAAGACCATCCCCATCGCCTGGCCCTTTGCCGTCTGGGGGCTTGACATGGTCGGACCATTCAAGATAGCCCGCGGCGGCATGACTCATCTACTTGTCGCCGTGGACAAGTTCACCAAGTGGATAGAAGCCAAACCAATCAAGAAGTTGAATGGTCCAACCGCTGTGACTTTCATCGCAGATATCACCACCCGGTATGGCATACCACACAGCATCATCACCGACAACGGCACAAACTTCGCCAAGGGTGCCTTGGCTCGCTTTTGCGCGACACAGGGCATCCGACTGGACTTAGCGTCCGTCGCCCATCCGCAGTCAAACGGCCAGGTGGAGCGAGCAAACGGCCTCATCTTGTCCGGCATCAAGCCCCGGCTGGTCGAGCCTCTGGAGCGATCGGCCGGCTGTTGGCTCGATGAGCTGCCGGCCGTCCTCTGGAGCCTGCGTACAACTCCAAACAAATCAACCGGCTTCACGCCCTTCTTCCTCGTCTACGGTGCCGAGGCCGTCATCCCGACGGACATAGAATTCGACTCCCCTCGAGTCACCATGTACACTGAGGAGGAGGCAAAAGAAGCACGAGAAGACGTCGTCGATCTGCTGGAAGAGGGCCGGCTGTTGGCACTCAGCCGGTCCGCCATCTACCAGCAGAGTCTGCGCCGATACTACAATCGGAAGGTCAAGCCAAGATCTTTCCAAGAGGGAGACCTTGTGCTCCGGTTGATCCAGCGAACAGTCGGCCAGCACAAGCTCTCGGCACCTTGGGAAGGCCCCGTCATCATCAGCAAAGTTTTGGGCAATGACTCCTACTACCTGATCGATGCTCAGAAACCCAGAGCACGCAAGAGAGACGACTCTGGCAAGGAGACAGAGCGGCCGTGGAATGCAAACCTCCTTCGAAAATTTTACAGTTGATACAGTATGTACCACGCTACCTTTTGTATTAAGTACGGAGACTCCGGGTCCCCCGAGAAGAACTCGGGGACTACCCTCTTTTATCTGCGTAATGAATATTACGCCTATGAATGTGTCATTTCTTTATTTCGCCTGGCACCGGGTTCGACCAGTCGGCCCGGGGGCTCGCCGCCTTGTACTATGTGGCGCTTCCTGCAGCCGGACAAGTAGTGCGGTGGCACCTCAACTTTCTCCTACCAAAACCACAGCTCGCAGAGCGACTGTCCGGTGGGCAGGGGTTAAAGGCAGAAAAGGTGTCCGCATGAAAAATGGCTAAGGACCCAAAGCACGCACATAGTTCAGGCCGGCTTCCGCCTCATTGACCGGCTGCGGAGCAGCCGGGCGGCCGGCTTCTACTTATCTTACTAACGCTCTAGTCGGCTAAGTACTTGCTCTCCCGAAAGTGGCTAAGTACTTGACCCAGCCGCAGTCCGCAGAGCGGCTGTTTGGCTGGCAAGACAGCAGCCAAGGGAGGGCGGCAAAGGAAAAAAGCCAAGGAGCGGTAGGCAAGAAAAGTCAGATCTCGGCGAGAGCGCAGCTTATGTAGGAGAGCATCTACATGTCAATAGGCCCTTGGCCAGCATTCAACAGAGTTTGAAATACACCCCGTGGGTGGAATTGTGCGAATTTAACAAAGTTTGTCGAGACTGATAAAACAGGAAAAATAAAGGACAAGTTGGCGGCCTAGGGAGCAGCAGAGGGGTCCGACTGGTTGGCGGAGTCGGTAGTGCCGGTTGGTGGAGCGGACGGCTGGTCAGTCCCCGCTTGGTCGTCTCCAGCAGCAGTCGGCGCACTCGAGCGCAGCTTGTTGTTTGAGGCACGATCAAGCGAAGACTGGTCGCCCGCCCCGACCTCCGGCATATCTTCTTCGCTCTCCCCGTCCTCCTCGCCTTCCCCCCTCGTCGCTGGAGTCGATCATCTCGGCCGAGTCTTCGTCGTCCTTCGGGTTCAGCCCGAACCACTCCGGCGGCACCTCGGCACCATCCTCAGCCAGCTCGGGAACAAAGATGTCGGTGTTGGTGTACTCGGCGATCGCCGCTGCCCGTCTGACAAGATCGCGCTCCACCGCCACCAGCTCCTCTTGGGCCTCCTGCCGAAACGTGGTCAACTGGGCTAGATTTAGCCCACGGTACCACGCCTTGACGAATTCCAAGGCCCGGCGCGCGCCAGCTCGGGCTGAGGAACCCTTCCAAGCTTCGAGTCGGCCAGCCGCCACCTCCAGCCAGTCGGCAGTACGACTGGGAGTGCGCGGAGCCGGCATGTCCGGCTAAAGGGCGGCGATCGCTTGGGCCCCGACACGCTGAAGACGGCGCAGCATCCGATGAGCCAGCCAAAGACGGGCCTGGATGCTGAGAAGCCGTTCGCTAAGGGTCCGGGGGGCGTCCACGGCGATCGTCGCGCCTTCCGCCCTCCGCCCTTCGCGATCGGCCTCGATGGCCTGATTGGCAGCACCAGAGTGACCAGGGAAGAAGTCTGCTCAAACAGAAAGCAAAAAAGCAAAAAGCCAAAATTAGAAACAAGAAGCCGGCCTTATCAGAAGCCGGCAGCTCGAAGAAAGAATAAAGAAGGAAGCTCACCGTCAACCATGTCTTCAATCTCGCCGAAAACGGCAGTCAACATCACCTCCTTATCAGTCCAGGCGGAGCGTTCGGTCTTGAACTCAGCAAGGAGATCGGCCTCCCTGTCCTCCGCCTCCCTCTGGGTCTTCTTGAGAAGCTCCGCCTGTTCTGCCAGCTGTGTGACCAGCCGGTCACGCTCTTCGGCCAGCTTGCTGCAATCTGCCTCCTTGACACGCAGCGCGGTGTTGGCTTCGCCTAGCTGCTGCTGTAGGGTGGCGGTGGCCCCTGCAAGAAGGGAGAAAGAAAAAGATACCGACAGTCAGCAGGAAAGAAGCACAGTTGCCGGGGAGATCCGCCCCGACTGCACAGCAGTCGGCCCGAATCTCGGGGACTACAGCCCGCGGGTGCGCCAGCGCGCCCCCGCAGAGAAAGAAAACAAAGACTTACACCGGCTTTCCGACAGGTCGGCGGTCCATTGAGTTAACTCCTGGACGTTGGAGTTGAAGATGGTCGCACGGAGGTTGTGATAATCCTACAATGAAGACATCAGATGATGTTAGTACTCGGAGCTTGCCAATTAAAGTTCTGGGCCGCCTGCTCAACAGCCGGCCCGAAACTTGGGGACTACACCCAATGGGTGCGCCAGCGTGCCCCCACGAGAGAAGTATAAAAGTTAAAGATGGAGAAGCGAGAAGCATACCCGGACGACCGCTCACGACTCCAAGAACGCATTATTACAATGCCTAAGAGCGTCGGCCTCGACTCGGAACTTGGCCTGGATGTCCAGGATCGCCCGGTTCAGAGGGCCCGTCCCGCCTACCCACACCCAACCAGCGGGCGCGGCGCTGGTCGCCTCGGCGTCCGGGATCGAAGAGCTCGCGGTGCCGACTTCCTGCGGGCGTGGTGCCCAGGCCGCCTTCGCAGGCCGGCGACGCGTTGGTATGCGAACCTCGGGAGTCGGGCCTGTCCCCACCTCGCCTTCGGTTGGCGGCGCTGGCGGGTCAGCCAGCCGCGTGTCCCGCGCTCCCCCTGACGATGATGATGGAGGCACGACCACGTCCGGCATGATGACATCGCCGCCCTCCCTCTCCATGATCGGGTGCTCATCACCGGCATCCCCTGTCGGCGCCACGTACTCCGGTGGTGGTGGCGCAGAGCTCAGGGGGACGACGAATAACGCCGACTGGCGGCGCGCGGCCACTTCGGCCCGATCCTTCGCCGATGCTGCAGCCTCGGCCTCTGCCGGCTTCTCCAACGCGGTGGCTTCCGCCTTGTCCGCCCCCGCCTTCTCCCTACGGGCGGCCTCCAGCTCCTCGCGCGCCTCCCGCGCGTTCCGATCCTGCGCCTCCCGGAGGTCGGTGGCTGGATCGATTCGCCGGGTGGTGGTGGAATTCTCCACCGACCCAATGATGGACGCGGCGTCGGACCGCTCGAGAGAAAGCGGAGATCTACGTTGCGCAAGACAAAGAGAAATTAGAAGAATATTGGCGTAAAGGAAGGGAAAAGTACGTGAGGAAGTCGGTACTCACGCGGAAACCATCCGCGGCTCCTTCACCGCCTTGCGGAAGCGGACGGCCTTCGCGGCCGCCTCGTCCCGCCTAGTCACCGCTGTCGAGCCCTTGGGCCTCTTCGGCCGGCTGCCGAACTGGCTCGGCGCGGCCCGGCGCTTCTGCACACCGCCTCGGGCAACCGGCGCAGCAGACGAGCTCGCGCCCTGCTGATCGGGCCCCGGCTGGCGGCACGGGGCGACCTCTTCCGCGTCGTCGTCCGGCCAGTCCTCGAGGCCGGCCCCGAGCCCCGAGCCACCTGCCTCGCCGCCCCCTCCCACGGCGTCGTCGTCCAAGGCGGCCGCCCCCAAGTCAGGGTCGTCCACATCGCTCTCCGCCCGGTCGGGGAGAAATCGACGCTCCGGCCCCGCGGCGCCGGCCGCCGGCTGGAGGAGGGGGCTCTGTTCGAAAAGCTGATTGATCGAGTCGGCCAAACAGAACTCGGCAATGGAAAAAGAGAAGGGGAGGAAACTTACCATAGGCGGGGGGTCGGCGCGTGAGTACGGCTCCTTGCCGAACCGCCACTCCTCCATGAGCTTGCAGTTCGCAAGATAGTTCACCATATGAGCCACCTCAGCGTGAGGCATCTCCTTGGAGCACAGCCGGCTTGGGTCCCGATGCCCACTCATCTGACAGATCATATGAGGGCGGCCCTGGAGCGGGAGCACCCGCCGTGCCACAAAGGCGGCCAACAAGTCGGGCCCGGTCAGGCCCTCCGACTGTGTCAGCACACAGAGCCGCGCGATGGCGGCGGCTCCAGAGGGCGATAGCGTCCTGGCCCGATACGACCAGGTGGGCCGCCTCCTCGCCGGCGGGCCAGCTACGTAAGCCGGCAGGTTGACCCAGTCGCCCTCCGCGAAGACGCTCTTCACGTAGAAGTACGACCGCTGCCACATCTTCACCGACTGGATCAGCGTGATGGCAGGAAATGGATTGTCGGCTGCCGGTCTCCGCACCGCGATGAAGGCGCCGCATTGAGCCGGCACGCCCGCGGTGACGGTACCGAGCTTGGTGTAGAAGAATTCCCCCCAGAGCTCGATGGTGGGGAGCACGCCGAGGAAACCTTCGCACAGAGTGACGAAGGCAGACAGCAGCACCACCGTGTTCGGGGTGAGGTGGTGCGGCTGGAGGTCGTAGAATTCGAGGAAGGCCTGGAAGAAGCCGCTCGTCGGTAGGCCGAGGCCGCGCAGGCAGTGCGAGCGGAAGACGACCCGCTCGCCCTCCTCCGGCGCCGGCGAGATCTCCCGCTCCGGCGCGAGGCGGACCTTCACGTAATCCTTGCCGGGCAGCCGCCGCGTCTGGTGGAGGAACTTGATGTGATCTTCGTGGACGATGGAGCCATCCCAGGCACTGGAGCGCGCCATGAAGGCAAGGTTGACGGAGAAAGCGCGGCAACGAGCTACGGCGGCACCTCGGCTGGGCGTGGAGATGCAGCAGCAGCAGAGGAGGAAGAAGATGAAAATGGGGGAGAAGGGCGCGCGTGCTCTGCCGCTCCCCCTCCTCCCCCTACTTATAACCCCCGGGCTACAAAGCCGAGGGGGCATGGCGTGGGGTCATGGGATTAACTGCGCCCGCAACCCCACGACCCCGCGTTTATTTCGCAAAGTTACTGCGCTGTAACTCCCTCAGGAATTGTAACCGCTCGCCTCGGCCGCGGCGGATCCGCCTGCGCGCCGAGGCTCGGTAGTGGCGGGCCCGGCCTGCTGTCACGTCCCATCGTGAGCGTGGGCTGGCAGGCAGACCCAGCTCGCTAGCGCCACGTGGCGTACTTGCAGCGGGCGGCGGGCCTAGAGGCTTGGCAAGCACGCCACTTGGTTCCCGCCCTGATGTTTCGAAAACATCACCCATAGCCGCCCAGGCGCGTCCGACCCCCCGACAAGGTGGTGCGCCGGGGGTCGGATTCAAGAAGAGCACTCTGAGAAGGAAACTGCTGAGGCTTCTCGACTAATTGGCCGTGACGCCTCATCAGCTTCGGGGACTACTGTCGGGGTAATGGGCCACGGGTAGCCTAACCCGAGTCCTTGAGTTGTTCAAGACATTGGGCTGGCTACGCCCACGAACATCCAAGATGAAGCGCCGCCTTCTGACGGCCGGCTGTCCCGAGCAGCCGGCTGCCCGAGGACGGCCGAGCTCCAGAAGACGGCATCAAGGCAGGCCGACTCCTCCCAGGCGGCCTCCAGAGAGGCCGGCTCCTGGCGGTTGGCCCACGGCGCCCTCAGAGTTTGCGCCTCCATTAAAAGAGACGAGACAGTGTGAGGCTACAGTGAAGCCCATCCCCCCTATATCCAGGGCAGGACATGGCCACGGTGCTCCGTACGGGCGGAGATCTCCGCCCGGCGCGGCACTATCGCCACTCCGCCCCTGACGTCACCCCTGACAGGCAGAACCCTGTTTCCACGATGGCCTGTCAGTGCAGCCTGCAGGCGGCAGGCCCTACCAGACAGTGGGAGCCCAGAGGACGGCGGGAGTCTGACCAGTCGGACCTGAGGAAGGCCGGCCTCAAGCAGGCGGCCATCACCTTCCTTGGGGTCCGCGCGCCATTAACCAGATGGGACACGGAGTGGCTACAGTGATCTCCCGCCAGCGGATGGGACGGTAGCCACGCTCCCCTGACCAAGCCTGCGTCACCAACGTCACGGCCACGTACCGGACCAGTCGGCGGGGCCCACCCGGCGGCGGGCCCCAGCTGCCGGCGGAGAAGCCGGCGGCCAGAGACACCGACGACCGGGCCCTACGCCCGACCAGATTACCATTGTACCCCTGGGGGGGGTAGGCCTATATAAGCCCCCCCCCCCTCGGGGCACCCATGCAAGGGGTTCAGAGACCAGTTAGACCTAGAATCACTCAGAGGGAGGAGAGAGCCGGCCCTGCTTTCTTCTACCTCTGGCATACAGCTCAAGGAGCACCATTGTACTCACTAGTGCCTTAGTGATCATGCGGAGACCCCGCAGAGCAGGACTAGGGGTGTTATCTCCCCGGAGAGCCCCGAACCTGGGTAAAGCGCGCTGGCGATCGTGTCTACGCCACATCCCGCTTCCAGGCACCGGCGACGTTCTACTAGCTCCCACCATGATAAGCCATCCCTTGGCATATGTCGCACCCAACACCCGACAGCTGCTGTGCTGCTGCTCCTGCCATCGCGCTGCTGCTGCCGCGCGTCGCTGGCCGCCGCTGCCTGCGCCCGGCCGGCCGCGCTTGCCTCCCGCCTCGCTCGCCGCCGTCCCTGGCCTCGCCCCGGCCACCGCGGCTCGTCCCCCCCCACTGGCCGGCGTTGTGGCTGCCGGCGCCCGTGTCGCGGGCCGCGTCCGGGGCCAGCCCGGCACAGCCTCGCATGTTCGGTTGCCGACGCCCGGCGCCCGTAGTGCCCGCCCCGTTAAGGCCTGGCCCTATGACAGAGGGGCCCCACCCCCAGAACGATTTAAAATAAAAAGAATAAAAAAATGTTAAAATAAATAAATTAGTAATTAATAATTAATGAGTTAATTAAGTTAATTAATCATGTTTAACTAATCTAATTAAAATGAATTAACCCAATCACTTAGTTAGTCTAATTAACATGTTTAGTTAGTCTGAGACAATGACGAATGGGACCCACACGTTAGTTTGACTAAGTCAACTGACTGGTTGACTGCTGACATCACCCTGACCTCATGCTGACATCATAAAATGCTTTGGATTAAATTAATCTGTTAATTCCTGAAAATGATTAAATCTTTATAAATTAATATAAAATAATCCATAGCTCAGATGAAAATACTTTGTACATGAAAGTTGCTCAGAACGACGAGACAAATCCGAATACGTAGTTCGTTTGTCCGCCACACGTCCCTAGCATAGCAAACATGCAACCGTCCCTCTTTGGTTTGAGTGTCCGAAAATGCCAAACATGCAACTGTCCCTCTCCGGTTTGACTGTCCGAAAATGCCAAACACCGGGGATACTTTCCCGGATGTTTTCCTCCTTTGCCGGCATCGCCTAGTACCGCATTAGGGCATACCTAGCACCGCGTATTGCCTCATTATGTTTTGTGATGCTTTGTTTGCTCTGTATTCATTGTTTCTCCCCCCCTCTTCTCTTCGGTAGACTTCGAGGCTGACGCCACTGCTGCCCCGATCGACTACGGTGTTGACGACCCGTCCTTCTCTGTCGAGCTTCCAGGCAAGCCAACCCCCCTTGTTCATCCCGATATCGCCTACTCTTTCCCTCTACTGCTTGCATTAGAGTAGTGTTACTGTTTCATCGTTTTGATCCTATACTGCTGCATAGCCTGTCTTTGCTACTACTGTTGACACCTTTACCTGCAATCCTAAATGCTTAGTATAGGTTGCTAGAATTACATCAGTGGCCCTACATTCTTGTCCGTCTGCCATGCTATACTACTGGGCCGTGATCACTTTGGGAGGTGATCACGGGTATATATACTATATACTTTTATATTATCTATGTTACTGTTCGGAGATGGGGGCTGAAGGGGCAGGTGGTTCCATCCAGGTAGTGGTGGGCCTGGGTTCCCGACAGCCCCCGAGTGTTACTTTGTGGCGGAGCGACAGGGCAGGTTGTGACCACCTAGGAGACAGGTGGGCCTGGTCCCTGGTCGGTGTCTGTGATTATTTCAAAATAACACGCTTAACGAGATCTTGGTATTTGATCTGAGTCTGGCTATGAGCCTATATGCACTAACCACCACGCGGAAACATTTATGGGCACTCGACGTCGTGGTGTCAGCCAAGCTCTTTTAGACGTCGGTGACTGAGCGGCGCGCGCTGGGTTGGACCGCGTAATGCAACTTCCTTTGTAATGGAGGTTGCTAGGTCTGCTCACCGGCCGCCCTCGCAACGTGCAGGAGTGCAATGGGCGATGGGCCCAGACCCCTGCGCGCTTAGGATTTAGATCGGCGTGCTGACCTCTCTGTTGAGCCTAGGTAGGGCTGCGACGTGTTGATCTTTCGAGGCTGGACATGACCCAGGAAAGTGTGCCCGGCCAGAGGGATCGAGCGTGTTGGGTAATGTGGTGCACCCCTGCAGGGAAGTTTATCTATTCGAATAGCCGTGTCCCTCGGTAAAAGGATGACCCGGAGTTGTACTTCGACCTTATGACAACTAGAACTGGATACTTAATAAAACACACCCAGACAAGTTCCAGAGACAACCCGGTGATCTCTTTCCCACAGGGCGACGAGGGGAGGATCGCCGGGTAGGATTATGCTATACGATGATACTTGGTGAACTTACCAGCTACTCTCTTCTATATGCTTCAAGATGGAGGCTGCCAGAAGCGTAGTCTTCGATAGGACTAGCTATCCCCCTCTTATTCAGGCATTCTGCAGTTCAGTCCACAGATACTACCCTTTTCATTGATACCAATGCGTATGTAGTGTAGTTCCTTACTTACGAGTTCTTTGGATGAGTACTCATGGTTGCTTTGCTCCCTCTTTTCCCCCTTTCCTTTTCTTCTCGGATGTCGCAACCAGATGCTGGAGCCCAGGAGCCAGACGCCACCTTCGACGACTCCTACTACACCGAGGGTGCCTACTAGTACGTGTAGGCTGCCGCCGACGACCAGGAGTAGTTTAGGAGGATGCCAGGCAGGAGGCCTGCAACTCTTTCGATCTGTATCCCAGTTTGTGCTAGCCATCTTATGGCACCTTGTTTAACTTTATGTCTGTACTCAGATATTGTTGCTTCCGTTGACTCGTCTATGATCGAGCACTTGTATTCGAGCCCTCGAGGCCCCTGGCTTGTATTATGATGCTGGTATGACTTATTTACTTTTAGAGTTGTGTTGTGATATCTTCCCATGAGTCCCTGATCTTGATCGTACACGTTTGCGTGCATGATTAGTGTATGATTAAATCGGGGGCGTCACAAGTTGGTATCAGGGCCGACTGCCTGTAGGAATCCCCCTTCCAAACTCCTTGGCCGAAGTTGAGTCTAGTCATTGCAAACTTTTACTAACATGGCTGTGTGGCTTACGGGCCCACATCGCCATTGGGTGGTATTAGGATCTTTTATTCCTCATCTTTACTCTGGGACTTTGATCTCTCTTCTATTCGGGTTAAATGATTTTGCTAATTCTAACTCTAGGTTCTCGTAACTATTTCCTACCGGAGAGCCCCTTCATTCCAGATGATCGACTGCTTCACCAAAAGATTTTGAAGATACCCTTCGATGATTCCCGAGACTCTTGTGCCATCTGCCCTTTCAATTCCCTACTACCGATATATCCATATGGATCACGACATACACTTGTCGTTCATACACTTACTCCGAGTTGCTCTTGTTATTACCAGATGCATTGAATCGTTCTTCGACTTTTAAGAATCCCTTGTGCCACTGCCGTGTAGTTCCTTGCCGCAGAAATACCCCTACGGATAATTCCTCGCACTTATCGAGTATCCGTTCATCCCCAGTTGATTCATGTATTTCACAAAGGTCTTCGAAATACCATTCGATTTTTCGAAAATCCTCAGCAACCTATTGCTCTTGAAATTCTAGCTTACTTGCATTGTGGTTAATCCCATAAGTCTAGTAATCTTATTGGCATCCTTTGTCATTATCATTTTGAGTCTGTTGATTCAATATGTTGCGAATGTTCGCAATCCTCGATCAGATCCCAGAATTCATCCTTCCGGCTCAGATGTTTTAAACATGGGCTGGATCTCGACCAATCAAATTGCCGTCGATTGTACCCCTAAGTCTATTCAGCTTAACCATCCTTAATCAGAGCGTTTGCTTCTGATCCCTTTGGATCGGAAATCATAATTCCTTTACATTTGAGCTTTGAATTAATCAGTCGTTTCTATAATCCAAAGCCTTTGCTTTGTTTCGTCCTCTGATCGTGTGCCGATGCTCACATCAGGTCCCTTATGGACCACCAGATCCTTTATTGGATTTTATCCGACAACGTCCTTCATATTCAATAACTTTATGAGTCTTTTCTCGGATACATAATACCTTTGGTAAATTGTATCCTCTACTTTGTCGGTCATGCTCTGCCTTCGAGCTTGTATTAATTACTCCTGAAGTTTGTGGTATATGTTCCTAAGAGCCCCGATGGGTTGAACCTATGCCTTTTCTAATCTGTGTGAACCCGGAAACAACTACGGGTCATACTCTACTGGTGTTATGTTAGATAAAATTTCAACACTACAACTTCGTCGAAGGCGAGAAGTGAATGAAAGGTTATGCATTAAAGAAGTGGGAGTCAACCTTGAACTTTGTGTTCATGCCCATGGACACGATGTAGATCCTATCATGGAAGCTTCTTGTAATAATAACTATTTCCTTGATAAATATCATCTGGTATTTGTGAATTGATCATTTGCAACCGTGGTTTCGACCATGATTGTTCTTCTTTGATCCCATTTCACGGACAAGTTAAAGAACTTGTCTTCTATAGATCAATATGCCTGCCCAACCTCTATTATGATCTACCTTCGAGTATTACCCCTGGTATCTCGAGGATATCATGCCATTGCACTCTTATGAACTTTTGATGAAGTACTACCTTTCCCTGTCATTGTCACTTCATGGGTTCTGGGTTGTTTGTCAACCGAGAACACCGATAAGTGAATCAATTTTGCACTCTGATTCAATAACTCTAAGTAATTTTTTGTTGCTTACGAGTTTAATAATCCTTCAAGTCATTCCTAGCCTGATCGGCTATATCATTATCGTGCTAAATTTTAACTGTGCTACCTGGTCCTTCCCGGAGCACAATTTTTGATGATGAGCTAAGCTTACGTTGATTTTCCTCGCCATATTATTACGCCTCGAACAACAAGCTTGATTCCAATCCTTCGCTGCATCAGTCCTTTTGTTTGATGCAGTCGTTGTTCGATTGCTTCTTTGTGGAGCCTCTCGACAAAATTTGTCGTGATCATCATCAACATTTTGACTCCTTCAAGGATATCAATCTAATTCATGATGGTAAGTGCCATCCTCGTCCCTTGGTAATTTGAGTTACCATCGGCAACATCATTACCTTCCTCTCCTCACAAACCTGTTCATGTTATGGATGCAACTTGCTATCCAGCTTGTATTATGTTCTACCTTGAAGTATTACTGTCTTTTATGCCAAGGATGTTGTGAGGATTGCTCCACCTCTTAAGAATTCTTGGTATAGTGATACTTCTCACCATCACCATTCTTTCTTGTGTTGTTTCTAACCGGGATACCGACAATTGAACTATGATGTGTGAATTCAAAACTTCTAGTAGCCCTATTGCTTTGAAGTGAATGGTCGATAGTTTCATTCTAATTCTTTTGATCATTAAGTCACCATTCTAACATTGATCGTGCAACCCAGCCCATATTTCGGGTGCACCTTTCAATCAATGTTTAATTGTGTATGCTTTCCTTGAGCATACATCGTTATATCATTTGACCTGACAGTTGTCATCTCTTTGTTAACATAATTGTGGAAATCTCGGTGAATTGTCGCTGACTCCATCAGCCACATCCTCATCTTCTCCTTGGTTAATGATGAACTCTTGTTTTGGAACTTGCTTCTATAGTTCATTTCCCGAGAATCTTATAATGCCAGCTCGTCAATTTGTGTGCACCTTTTCTTCTCAGGCATCCTGAGTCTGCGGTATCCTGACGCCAATCAGATCTGAATCTCGGTTAGATATGATGGTTGGAATATATTTCCAAGAGTTATAACGCTGGTCTTTATATGAGCCGGTAAGGTGATGTCATGCCTAGCACACCTGGCCGGAGGTCCTATTGTTTTAGTTTTCCTTTTTAGCAAGGTTATTTGTTCTTCCATGAGGAAATTATAAGACTTATTCTACAAGTCGTTCCTGATGGATCCTTCGTGTATCCGAAGTCCGACCTTTGTTTGAAGACCATGTCAATGCTATCTCGAAGCATGTTTGTGGTACTCCGATTTTCAATTAGAACATTTGAAGCACCATACTAAATTCTCTTTATCAATTATCCAAACACCGCTGTATGGGTAACATCATGAAATTCCTCTCCACTTACCTAAAGGGTTTTCTACTTCATATCCTGTCATGGTTATCTTGCTCTGCTTGTCCTTGGGAAGGAAATACCCCTGAAATATGTGTTTAAACACATTTTCCTTTCCATTGCTCTGTTTAATCTGATAATCGCATTTTCCTTTCCATTGTTTTGTTTAACCTTTCCTATAATCTGACTTCGCTGAGCAGTGATAATTCCATGCTTAGGTAAGCACCTCGTTGTGCCACTCTGTCAGTAAGACCCTGTTACTATTGGTGATGACATTCCGGTAACCACCGATGGACGAGAACTTTGCCTATTGGTACGCCTTGTTCATCGAGCAGGGAAAATGGTTCTCTTCGTCCCTCGCCCTTGGTACCAACATTGTTACCGACATAACTGATAGGTTATTCTTTGACATGCCTTGCTATCATGATCGTGCAAGATGACATCGCCCTCCTACTTTTAACCCATATGGTGGGCCCATAACCCACAGTTCCACAGGGTCGAAACCTGACTCTCCTGTACCCCCCCGGTTTCCAAAGTTATTCCTCGCACGTGGCCTTGTATGTAATTCACGGGCCACCTTCCTAGTGATCTATTTTGGTAACAGACGTAATACTTAATTCTCGTTGCTCTGGACCCCTTTCGCACTTGGTTTCAGACATCGAACGATTGCCTATCCGTTTGAAACTTCTCATGGTACCTACTTACTTTGCTCTCGATATCTTCTTAAGTTTCAATTCGAGAGATACTTATGCTTCTTCCCCTGAGTTAACCGCCTGATGCTCAATCTTGTTAGAATCCGTCCTTATAGAGTTTTCCCCTCTTATCCTTTCGTAAGTACGGTGAAGATCCTGAAGGAAGGACGACAACTTCATCATGATGACCTGAAGCAGAGAAATGAAGACATCAACATAGTGGATCTACCTCTTCGAGAAGAGCAACCAAGACCGAGAAGAATCGTTAGAATTTCGTAACCTAGTCTTTCCCCCTTACTCCACCTCTTAAATCTCGGGACGAGATTTCTTGTAGTGGAGGAGAATTGTGACGCCAGGGTAATTAAGCTATAGTAATTCCCTGCTAATGATGCCACATCACCCCGATTACTGTTGTTAAACTCGCGACGATTCAGGTCCTATTCAAATTCAAATTTAAAGTCAAGATTTAATTTTTTCAAACGTGAAAACAAAAATGTTCGAAGTGTGGCAAATATTCTCTGGATATTTTTCATGTTGGAACCACATTTTTATAAAGTGTTTAAATGCACTAAAATAATTAAAACAGCAGCAAAACATTTAACTAACTACCCTTTTCAAATTGATAAAATATCAAACTATTTGTTTTATTGCCAAAAACTTATGGGGCAGTGGCATACTTATTAAAACTAAATTAGGAACCAGTTGCGTATTTTATAAAACCAAATTTAAAAGGAAACTAAAATAAAAATAGTAAAACATAAATATAAAATAAAACTAAAGATAAAATAAAACAAAATACAAAAGAAAAATAAAATAAAACAAAACCCACCCCCCAACTGGGCCTCAGGCCGGCCCACCCCGCCCCCCTATATGGCCTCCCCTGGCCAAACCCTAACCCACTGACACCCCCCACTCTCCCCACACTCGCTCTCCCTCACCCCCCCGATCCAGATCGGATCGGGGTACCGGACGTCGCCGCCCGGAGACGCCACCCCATCGCCGCCTCGGCCACTCCGTCGTCGCCCTCGTCCTCGCCTCCTCCCCGCGCCGTCCTCGCGCCGTCGCCTCTCGGGAGCTCATCCCATCGCCGCCGCCGCCTTGCCATCCGGCACCGCCCCACCGTCTCCATCGCCGGCCCCACCGACCCTCGCCGCCCCTCGTCCCGGCACCACACGTGAGCATCGCCCCATGCTCCCTCTCTGCTTCCCCCCCGCGTGGTCACCGTGCCCGCAGCCTCCCTGTCCCATCGTGCCGCGCCGCTCGCCTGACTTCGCGCGCTCGTGCATGCATGCACGCGCCGCACCTCTCCGCGCCAAGTGTCGCTGCTCGCCGCGCACCGCAGCGCTGCTGTGGCCGCGCCCCATGCCACCGTGCCCTCGCATCGCCACCGCACCCCGCGCGCCGCCGCTTCCCTGCTGCTACCGCTGATGTGCTGCTGCTCCTGCCATCGCACTACTGCTGCCGCGTGTCGCTGGCCGCCGCTGCCTGCGCCCGGCCGGCCGCGCTCGCCTCCCACCTCGCTCGCCGCCGTCCCTGGCCTCACCCCGGCCACCGTGGCTCGTCCCCCCCCCCACTGGCCGGCGTCATGGCTGCCTGCGCCCGCATCGCGGGCCGCGTTCGGGGCCAGCCCGGCACGGCCTTGCCCGTTCGATTGCCCACGCCCGACGCCCGTAGTGCCCGCCCCGTTAAGGCCTGGCCCTATGACAGAGGGGCCCCACCCCCAGAACGATTTAAAATAAAAAGAATAAAAAAATGTTAAAATAAATAAATTAGTAATCAATTAATTAAGTTAATTAATCATGTTTAACTAATCTAATTAAAATGAATTAACCTAATGACTTAGTTAGTTTAATTAACATGTTTAGTTAGTCTGAGAGAATGACGAATGGGACCCACACGTTAGTTTGACTAAGTCAACTGACTGGTTGACTGCTGACATCACCCTGACCTCATGCTGACTTCATAAATGTTTTTGATTAAATTAGTCTGTTAATTCCTAAAAATGATTAAATCTTTATAAATAAATATAAAATAATCCGTAGCTTAGATGAAAATACTTTGTACATGAAAGTTGCTCAGAACGACGAGACGAATCCGAATACGCAGTTCGTTCGTCTGCCACACATCCCTAGCATAGCAAACATGCAACTGTCCCTCTCCGGTTCGACTGTCCGAAAATGCCAAACACCGGGGATACTTTCCCGGATGTTTTCCTCCTTTGCCGGCATCGCCTAGTACCGCATTAGGGCATACCTAGCACCGCGTATTGCCTCATTATGTTTTGTGATGCTTTGTTTGCTCTGTATTCATTGTTTCTCCCCCCCTCTTCTCTTCGGTAGACTTCGAGGCTGACGCCACTGCTGCCCCGATCGACTACGGTGTTGACGACCCGTCCTTCTCTGTCGAGCTTCCAGGCAAGCCAACCCCCCTTGTTCATCCCGATATCGCCTACTCTTTCCCTCTACTGCTTGCATTAGAGTAGTGTTACTGTTTCATCGTTTTGATCCTATACTGCTGCATAGCCTGTCTTTGCTACTACTGTTGACACCTTTACCTGCAATCCTAAATGCTTAGTATAGGTTGCTAGAATTACATCAGTGGCCCTACATTCTTGTCCGTCTGCCATGCTATACTACTGGGCCGTGATCACTTCGGGAGGTGATCACGGGTATATATACTATATACTTTTACATTATCTATGTTACTGTTCGGAGATGGGGGCTGAAGGGGCAGGTGGTTCCATCCAGGTAGTGGTGGGCCTGGGTTCCTGACAGCCCCCGAGTGTTACTTTGTGGTGGAGCGACAGGGCAGGTTGTGACCACCTAGGAGACAGGTGGGCCTGGTCCCTGGTCGGTGTCCACGATTATTTCAAAATAACACGCTTAACGAGATCTTGGTATTTGATCTGAGTCTGGCTACAAGCCTATATGCACTAACCACCACGCGGGAACAGTTATGGGCACTCGATGTCGTGGTATCAGCCGAAGCTCTTTTAGACGTCAGCGACTGAGCGGCGCACGCCGGGTTGGACCGCGTAACGCAACTTCCTTTGTAATGGAGGTTGCTAGGTCTGCTCACCGGCCGCCCTTGCAACGTGCAGGAGTGCAATGGGTGATGGGCCCAGACCCCTGCGCGCTTAGGATTTAGACCGGCGTGCTGACCTCTCTGTTGAGCCTAGGTAGGGCTGCGACATGTTGATCTTCCGAGGCCGGACATGACCCAGGAAAGTGTGCCCGGCCAGAGGGATCGAGCGTGTTGGGTAATGTGGTGCACCCCTGCAGGGAAGTTTATCTATTAGAATAGACATGTCCCTTGGTAAAAGGATGACCCGGAGTTGTACTTCGACCTTATGGCAACTAGAACCGGATACTTAATAAAACACACCCAGACAAGTTCCAGAGACAACCCGGTGATCGCTTTCCCACAAGGCGACGAGGGGAGGATCGCCAGGTAGGATTATGCTATACGATGATACTTGGTGAACTTACCAGCTACTCTCTTCTATATGCTTCAAGATGGAGGCTGCCAGAAGCATAGTCTTCGATAGGACTAGCTATCCCCCTCTTATTCTGGCATTCTGTAGTTCAGTCCACAGATACTACCCTTTTCATTGATACCAATGCATATGTAGTGTAGTTCCTTGCTTGCGAGTACTTTGGATGAGTACTCACGGTTGCTTTGCTCCCTCTTTTCCCCCTTTCCTTTTCTTCTCGGATGTCGCAACCAGATGTTGGAGCCCAGAAGCCAGACGCCACCTTCGACGGCTCCTACTACACCGAGGGTAGGAACCAGATGCAGGCCGCCGCCGACGACCAGGAGTAGTTTAGGAGGATCCCAGGCAGGAGGCATGCGCCTCTTTCGATCTGTATCCCAGTTTGTGCTAGTCATCTTATGGCACCTTGTTTTATGTCTGTACTCAGATATTGTTGCTTTCGCTGACTCCTCTATGATGGAGCACTTGTATTCGAGCCCTCGAGGCCCCTGGCTTGTATTATGATGTTGGTATGACTTATTTACTTTTAGAGTTGTGTTGTGAGATCTTCCCGTGAGTCCCTGATCTTGATCGTACACGTTTGCGTGCATGATTAGTGTACGATTAAATCGGGGGCGTCACACTCGCAACCCTAGCGTCGTCGCTAGTTCTCATTATCATCGGAGAAGAAGCGGTTCGCTGCCGCAACCTCTCCGTCGTCGTACCCACGCCGGCCACGGACATCATCTCCCCGTCGCCACCGTAGCTATCTTCTGCCACCAAGTTAGGGCGCGGGAGATCAAACTACTCGGCCTCCACTCCGCCTCGTCGTGCAGTTCATCCATAGTTCTTGAGCGGTAAATAAAAACTCACTTTTTACCGTCTGTTTGATCCGTTTAACTTTCTATATCTTTAGAAAGTTGTTTTGTCACTTCCAAATCTGGATCTTTCTATCTTTTGCATCTCATGATTTGCCAAGTACTTTCACTTATGCTTAATACCTAGTATGATTCCTCACTTGTACCTATTCACAGATTCGTACAAATTTGGAACCAACTTATTCCAATAAGTGAATGTCTTTGCACTATGAGGTCAATGTCTTCAAACTGATTTAATCTTGAAAATCCTCTGAGAATGCATATGACCTCTCCTGCTTCCCTCGCATCTCTAATTGTTTCACAGGTACATGTCTGTGGGCGAGTCACTTGGTTCTCATAGTCTGAATTCATTTGCAGACTTCTTACAACTTCACCTTGACTCACCTGAAGCCAGATCATGTTTCACAAGCAGAGAAAAGCCAATCAATTCTGTGAAGCCAATGGCTGGAGGGAAGTCCTCAAAGAAAGGGGGCAGACAGCAAAGAGAGAATACTGCATAGGATTTGCCTCCAGATCTGTATGAAATGTACAAGTCATATCCCAAAGAAACTTATGAGGAGCGCAAATCGCGCGTACAATGGATTCACAGGTACTGGGCTGAGCAATGGCTTCATTACAATTTTGTGACCCCGTAGTACGCTGCCAAGAATGTTGTGAGGCCACCATGGGCTGATATAGTTTAGAAGAAGCTTCATCCGAATACAAAGGCTGAAGCCATTCGGTTGAACTTCTACACATGCATGGTGAGAGGACCAATGCCTCAGGAAGCTGATCCCACTAGCATGCTGTGGTGTCGAGATGATGAGTTGTTTGAAGACAACTATCAGTTCGCCAGGGGCTCTGCTGCCCAAAACAAGAAGGACCTTGGGATTGACTTCAATCCAGGTCCAGTAGAACCAAGGCCAGATGGCACTCGTGAAGCCGAACCCAATATAGTTGGGCCCTTTGATGATTTTGATGCATTCCTGGCGCACTGCGCTGAGTAACGAGCAAGTGTTGAAACTGCTCAAGAAGATGAGCAACAAACTACCGCTCCTGAATCTCGAAGCCAGTAAAGAAGTCAAAGGCTTCAAAAACTGCATCAGCTCCAAAGGCATCAAGAGTGAAGTCACTAAAGATTGCACCTCCTGAATCTAGTGTGCACTCAGAAGACTTGTCTCGAACCTCTCCGAAGACAAAAGACACTGTTGGGTGTGCTCCTCCTCAAACCAGAATTCTGTGTGACGATGGTGATATCATTGATCTATCTAGTGATGAAGATCTTCATGATGATGCACTGGAGTTGCTGATCAAGAACAAGTAGGAAGAAGCTGATATCTTCAAGAACCTGCCTCTGTTCGATGCTGACATTCTGAACACCTTCATTGATGGGTGGTTTGACAACCCATCTTTATCTCTTGAAGATCTACAGCTGCCCATTGGCATCAATGTCACCTTCCAATGTTTCGTGAATCAGGAACTAGCCATTGCTCAGAAGGTGATCAAGCAAAAGAACAAGATTGATCATGAGAAGGTTATCTTCAAGAAGCACGTGGCCAAGCTCAGCGCCACAGATATTGAGAAGTTCAAGCTGATGATGACAGAACTCAAAGCTAAATTCCAGAAGCGTCGTAATGAAGCTAAAGGCTCTCGTGAGCATCTGAAGAACTATGCTTCAAAATGCGTCCAAGCTCACAATGAGGGGCTGAAGAGAAATGCTCTGGGCTGCCCTATAATTGACCCAAACTGCTGCTCCTGAACCTCCGAAGCCAGTCAAGAAGTCAAAGGCTTCAAAAGCCGCATCAGCTCCAAAGGCATCAATACTGAAGCCACTGAAGATTGCACCTCCTGAATCTAGTGTGCACTCCGAAGACTTGTCTCGGACCTCTTCGAAGACAAAAGACACTGTTGGGTGTGCTCCTCCTCCAACCAGAATTCGGTGTGATGATGGTGATATCATTGATCTGTCTAGTGATAAGATCTTGATGATGACGCACTGGAGCTGCTGATCAAGAATAAGTAGGAAGAAGCTGATATCTTCAAGAGCCTGCCTCTGTTCGATGCTGACATTCTGAAGAACTTCATTGATGAGTGGTTTGACAACCCATCTTTATCTCTTGAAGACCTACAGCTGCCCATTGGCATCAATGTTACCTTCCAAGGTTTCGTGAATCAAGAACTAGCCATTGCTCAAAAGATGATCGAGCAAAAGAACAAGATTGATCATGAGAAGGCTGTATTCAAGAAGCACGTGGCCAAGCTCAGCGCCATAGATATTGAGAAGTTCAAGCTGATGATGATAGACCTCAAAGCTGAATTCCAGAAGCGTCGTGATGAAGCTAAAGGCTCTCGTGAGCGTCGGAAGAACTATGCTTCAAAATGCGTCTAAGCTCACAATGTGGGGCTGAAGAGAAATGCTCTGGGCCGCCCTGCAATTGACCCAAACTGCTGCTCCTGAATCTCCAAAGCCAGTCAAGAAGTCAAAAGCTTCAAAAGCTGCATCAGCTCCAAAGGCATCAAGAGTGAATCCACTGAAGATTGCACCTCCTGAATCTAGTGTGCACTCAGAAGACTTGTGTCGGACCTCTCCGAAGAAAAAAGATACTGTTGGGTGTGCTCTAATACGTCTTCATCGTATCTATAATTTTTGATTGTTTCATGTCAATATTATACAACTTTCACATATTTTTGGCAACTTTTTATATGATTTATTGGACAAACCTATTGATCCAGTGCCCAGTGCCAGTTCCTATTTGTTGCATATTTTTTTGTTTCACAGAAAATCCATATCAAATGAAGTCCAAACACGATAAAAATTTACGAAGAATTATTTTGGAATATTTATGATTTTGGGGAGGTGGAATCAATGCAAACGGGGGCCCAAAGTGACCACAACCCACCAGGGCACGCCGGGCACCCCCTGGCGCGCCCAGGTATCTTGTGCCCTCCTCGAACAACGGTTGGGGCCCTTCTTCTGGCGCAAGAAAGATAATTTATGAAAAAAAATCGTGTAAAAATTTCAGCACAATCGGATTTACGGATCTCCGAGAATTTAAGAAATGGTGAAGGGCCAGATCTGGAAAACGAGAAATAGAAGAGAACAGAGAGATAGATCCAATCTCGGAGGGGCTCCCACCCCTCCGCCGCCATGGAGGCCATGGACCAGAGGGGGAACTCTCCTCCCATCTAGGGGGAGGCCAAGGAAGAAGAAGAAGGAGGGGGGCTCTCTCCCCCTCTCTCCCGGTGGCGCCGGAGTGCCGCCGGGGCAAGGATCGTGACGACGATCTACATCAACAATCTTGCTACCGTCAACACCAACTCTATCCCCCTCTATGCAGTGGTGTAACACCCTTTCTCCCCGCTGTAATCTCTACTTAAACATGGTGCTCAACTCCATATATTATTTTCCAATGATATTTGGCTATCCTATGATGTTTGAGTAGATCCGTTTTGTCCTGTGGGTTAATCGTGATCTTGGTTGGTATGATTGTATATTTTATTTATGGTGCTGTCCTACGTTGCCCTCCATGTCACGCAAACGTGAGGGTTCCTCGCTGTAGGGTGTTGCAATACATTCATGATTCGCTTATGGTGGGTTGCGAGAGTGACAGAAGCTTAAACCCGAGTTAGTGGGTTGTTGCGTATGGGATAAAGAGGACTTGATACTTAATGTTATGGTCAGGTTTCACGACCTTAATGATCTTTAGTAGTTGCGGATGCTTGCTAGGGGTCCAATCATAAGTGCATATGATCCAAGTAGAGAAAGTATGTTAGCTCATGCCTCTCCCTCATATAAAATTACAAGAATGATTACCGGTACTTGTTATCAATTGCCTAGGGACAAATGACTTCTTGTTGACAAAAGCTATCCACTTTTATTACCTTGCAATTTATTCATAGTTTTATTCACGCAAAGTACTCGTAGTTTTATTCTTGAAAAATAGTTTCATACTTGTTTTAGGTAAAGAAAACGTTTAGTGTACGTAGAGTTGTATCGGTGGTCGATAGAACTTGAGGGAATATTTGTTCTGCCTTTAGCTCCTCATTGCGTTCGACACCCTTATTTATCGAAGAAGGCTACAAATGATCCCCTATACTTGTGGGTTATCATGCTCCTCCTCCAACCAGAATTCTGTGTGACGATGGTGATATCATTGATCTGTCTAGTGATGAAGATCTTGATGGTGATGCACTGGAGCTGCTGATCAAGAACAAGTAGGAAGAAGCTGATATATTCAAGAACCTACCTCTGTTCGATGCTGACATTCTGAACAACTTCATTGATGAGTGGTTTGACAACCCATCTTTATCTCTTGAAGATCTACAGCTGCCCATTGGCATCAACGTTACCTTCCAAGGTCTCGTGAATCAAGAACTAGCCATTACTCAGAAGGTGACCGAGCAAAAGAACAAGATTGATCATGAGAAGGTTGTCTTCAAGAAGCACGTGGCCAAGCTCAGCGCCAAAGATATTGAGAAGTTCAAGTTGATGATGACATACCTCAAAGCTGAATTCCAGAAGCGTCGTGATGAAGCTAAAGGCTCTGTGAGCGTCTGAAGAACTATGCTTCAAAATGCGTCCAAGCTCACAATGAGGGGCTGAAGAGAAATGCTCTGGGCCGCCCTGCAATTGACCCAAACTGCTGCTCCTGAATCTCCAAAGCACGTCAAGAAGTCAAAGGCTTCAAAAGCTGCATCAGCTCCAAAGGCATCAAGAGTGAATCCACTAAAGAATGCACCTCCTGAATCTAGTGTGCACTCAGAAGACTTGTGTCAGACCTCTTCGAAGACAAAAGATACTGTTGGGTGTGCTCCTCCTCCAACCAGAATTCTGTGTGATGATGGTGATATCATTGATCTGTCTAGTGATGAAGATCTTGATGATGACGCACTGGAGCTGCTGATCAAGAACAAGTAGGAAGAAGCTGATATCTTCAAGAACCTGCCTCTGTTGGCTGCTGACATTCTGAACAACTTCACTGACGAGTGGTTTGACAACCCATCTTTATCTCTTGAAGATCTACAGCTGCCCATTGGCATCAACGTTACCTTCCAAGGTCTCGTGAATCAAGAACTAGCCATCGCTCAGAAGGTGATCGAGCAAAAGAACAAGATTGATCATGAGAAGGTTGTCTTCAAGAAGCACGTGGCCAAGCTTAGCGCCACAGATATTGAGAAGTTCAAGCTGATGATGACATCTCTCAAAGCTGAATTCCAAAAGCGTCGTGATGAAGCTAAAGGCTCTTGTCGGCATCTGAAGAACTATGCTTCAAAATACGTCCAAGCTCATGATGAGGGGCTGAAGAGAAATGCTCTGGGCCACCCTGCAATTGACCCAAACTGCTGCTTCTGAATCTCCAAAGCCAGTCAAGAAGTCAAAGGCTTCAAAAGCTGCAGTGGCTCCAAAGGCATCAAGAGTGAAGCCACTGAAGATTGCACCTCCTGAATCTAGTGTGCACTCAGAAGACTTGTGTCGGACCTCTCCGAAGACAAAAGATACTATTGGGTGTGCTCCTCCTCCAACCAGAATTCTATGTGACGATGGTGATATCATTGATCTGTCTAGTGATGAAGATCTTGATGATGAGGCACTGGAGCTGCTGATCAAGAACAAGTAGGAAGAAGCTGATATCTTCAAGAACCTGCCTCTGTTCGATGCTGACATTCTGAACAACTTCATTGATGAGTGGTTTGACAAACCATCTTTATCTCTTGAAGATCTACAACTTCCCATTGGCATCAACGTTACCTTCCAAGGTTTTGTGAATCAAGAACTAGCCATTGCTCAGAAGGTGATCGAACAAAAGAAAAAGATTGGTCATGAGAAGGCTATCTTCAAGAAGCACATGGCCAAGCTCAGTGCCACAAATATTGAGAAGTTCAAGCTGATGATGACAGACCTCAAAGCTGAATTCCAGAAGTATCGTGATGAAGCTAAAGGCTCTGTGAGCGTCTAAAGAACTATGCTTCAAAATGCGTCCAAGCTCACAATGAGGGGCTGGAGTGAAATGCTCTGGGCCGTCCTGCGATTGATCCAAAGCTGGCCAAGAAGAAGAAGAAGGAAGACGTTCCTGATCCCGAGTCCTCTCGGCAAGAAAGGCCAAGGATTGTCTTCCCGCCTAACTTTGCTGGTCCGAAGCCAAACGCTCCATATGTTGCTTCCGAGAGGAAGAAGACCAAGCAGGCTGAAGCTGAAGCCAAGAAGCGAAAGCATCAAGAAGCTTCCGATGCCCCTCCTTCTTAGGGAAGGCAGAAGACAAAATCTTCAAAGGCCTCGCGAAGGGCACAAGCACCAACGTCTTCATCTGCTCCTCAGGAGCCATTGCTTGTGAAGCCCATCTCAGTTGCTTTGTCTGCTTCCTCCCACCAAGATCGAAGAATGGTTGTGCATGAACCTGCTATCATAGAGGATCATGTCACTGTTGAGATTCCAGCTGTTGACACCACCGCAGATGAAGACATTGGTCACGAAGACAATGTAGAAAGAGATGATGATGAAGTCCTTCCTCAGCTGACCCAGAACCCGGTATCATCAGCTGTGCATTCGCACAGTGAACCCATAAGCATTAGCGATCCCACGGCTCCAACTACTCAAGATTCGTTCTGGGATGAGCAACACCCCAACTCCCCCTTACATGAAGTGATCCCGCGCACACCACCAACTCAAGTGAGTACTCCAGTCCTTGAAACCCCCCAAGACACACCCGAAGCCATGGAGAAGACAACGCCATCTCCGCAAGCGTCGCCCGCATTTCGCAGGCTTCGCAAAGGCCCTAGGCCCTCTGTCTCCATGTCCAGTATTCCTGGAGAGGATGTGCAACCCACAAGCTCAGTCGCCCGTGAGGTGTTTCCTGAAGCCACCCCTTCGGATATTGTCCAAGAGTCTGAAGCCAAACTGGCTGAAGACATTCCGGCTGCATCAGTTGATGACAACCAAGAAGAAGAAACTGCTGAAGAACATGTTGTGATTTCCGCTACTGACGTCAATGTACTTGACCTGCCTGTCGCTGAAGCCACTGCTGTTGCTGCCATTATGACTGAAGCCAGTGATGTCATCATGGCTGAAGCCAATCCGCAGCCTAAAGCCAATCTGCACCTTGAAGCCAATACCACCACTGAAGACAGTCAGCCATCCACTTCTGATGTTGTTGCTGCTGCACCAATTCCGCACACTATGGCGAGGGCCTTCAATCATGCAGGAGAACTGGTTAGTGTTAGATGGCCAATTCTTACACCGCCAGAAGTGCATGGTCCTTAGTACGAGTTCCATGTCGATCAAAGGCCTCAAACCCAGAAGGCAGTGCCCAGAATGCCAAGGCTTCCCAGTGCTGCCACAACAGAGAGCTCCTTCAGTCTACTCAATTTCAGACAACACAATACATTCTTTGACAGGGCCAAGAATCCATACAAGAAGCCAAGGATGTCTTCTGACAGATTCTGGAGCTACCTGCAGCGCAACTACTACATGTGCATCGTATACAACCACGACAAGATTTTTCCTCATAAGCGCCTATGTTGTGATGCCATGGCTGGTCTGCCTTGCTTGGAAGAAGCCCTTGATTGCATCAGGGGTGTTGGCTTGCTCCCGTTTGTTGTTGATAAGGAACACTGGAATGAAGAACCGCTGCTCCAGTTCTATGCCACACTGCACATCTCAGGCTACAACAGGGATCCGAAGACATGGGTCCTTGAGTGGATGACAGGTAATACATATCATGAAGCCAAAGCTCAAGATGTCCTCGGTCTTACTTCCCTGCCCACTCCTGGTGATCTTTATGAGCCAGGTTGCCAAGCCTATGAGAAGGAGTTAGGAAGCATCTTTCAGAAGCCAGAGCCCAACATGAGCCAGATGCTCTCCATGATGAAGCCATTGCCTACTGATGCTGAGTACCCCATGCACTTCTTTGTCAATGACCTCGAGTATTTGCCCCGGACCATATATCACATTGTGAGGCATACTCTATGGCCAATCAAAGGGCACTCTTCTTCTGCAAAGCTTGAAGGCACTATGAAGACATTGGTCTTCTATATACTCAATGGCATTCGCTTCAACACGCATGATTTCTTCATCAGGCAGCTGGCAGCTTCACGCATTGATCTCTTTGGCCAGAAGTTTTATGCTCCATGGATTATGCAGCTGATTAAGCTTCGCTCCACCATCAACTATCAAGCTTCAGCTTGCAACCATGTTGTCTTCTTGCCTGAAGTGGATATGTCCCATGAAGCCATCTATCCTCAGCCAGCCAAAGCACCACTCCGTGAAGACAATGCTGCATCTCAAAGCTTCTCTGCCCCTCTTGAAGCCACTCATGTTCCCAATATTGTTGCTCCTGGTCCCCTTGTAGGTCAGCTTCGTCTGCCTCATCGTGCTAACACTGATGCAACCACCAGCACAGTACCTTAGAGGGCTCCGAAGCATGCTCGAGTACTGAATGATAGAGAACTTCCTGTTTCTCTTCATCAAAAGCATGATAAGCATCACGAGTGGATGAAACGCCAGATGCAAAGTCTTCTTGTGGACGTCAATCGGATTCGCAACCTCTCCACCAAGAATTCCTTTGTTGCACATGAAGCCTGCCGACGTGCTTGGAAGAGCCTCACGCTACTCTGTTCTGAAGATGATCTTATTGTAGATGGCTTCACAGAACGCTTCAAGTTTGACTCCAAGCCCCCAGAATCAGCTAAGTGTCGTCCTACACCGTCTATTGAAGATTCCAACTACTCATCATCCGCTCCAATCGTTGTTGCACGCGTCATTGGTGAGGAGGACGCCACCACTTCACCTGCGATGGCTTCACTGCACCAAGATGCTGCATTAGGCCCCACTGCACCACCCAACTCCAACGTTGACCCGGCTGCACCAACATCTTCACCAACGCCTCCCGGGAACGCTTAGACGCCCTATGTCTTCATTCCTTTTTGGTCATTCGATGATAAGAGGGGGAGAAGCATATGGGTTGATAGTCTTCAAGCGGGTTTATATGGGTCGGGTGCTATTTTTGTTAAGTTTGCAGCTCTCGTTCGTGAACATTTGGTTTTTGAGTTGTAACACTTAAGTCCTGATGAACGTCTGCTACACTTACTCTTTTTTTGGTTATGCGCTGTTAAACTCTATCTTATGCGCATGAAGTCATTCTGCAGACGCCCATTTGTCATTGTGCATGTCATTATCTTCAATACATTTCTGTATGCACTTTGATTTGACTTCAGGAACAGAGGGAGATCTCCACAAAGTAAAACCTGCAATGTGCATTTGCATTCAAAGGCAAATTACTAATATGCACATCTTCAGGGGGAGCCCTTCCACTTCATGAAGCCAATGCCCACATTCTTAAACTTTCACATATTTTTATCCTCGTTGAAAACTTCAACCAGTTTGTCACCAATCACCAAAAAGCGGAGATTGTAAGTGCATCTAGTGCCACCCCTAGTCGGTTTTGGAGTATTGACGACAAACCTGGTTGAGGGACTAATGTTTTTGTGAGATTCACAAGAGAACACATGTAGAAGTCCCTATTGATTCGGCTTACCCATCGAAGATGGCCCTTAAAAATGTATGAAGACATTGAAGACATTGGTGGTTCGCAAAGACATTCGCGTCGAAGATAATGACATGTGAAGACATTCGCTTGAAGACAATGGTGTGCGAAGACATAGTTCTTTTCGTAGTTTCATTTTCTTCTTTCTTGAGTCATAGGAACCACTGAACTGTTAAGTGGGGTCCAAGTGAACAAAGTCAGAAAACTGACGTGATGCTCAACTCAAATCCTATGTCTTCGAGTGAAGACAATGAGTGAAAGTCTTATCCTGAGTTGGGTAAGTCAGCTTTACTTGTAGCCCAAGTCAAGATGCGACGTGTGTTTGAAATCCGACCGTTGGACACGTGTCGGTTCCCCAATGACCCAGGGTCATTTCAGACATATCATGTCGGGTTGCCCCTGGCTATAAATAGCCACCCCTTTCCACCATAAATTAGTGGCTGCTCAGAGTTAGTGCACGGCTTTTGTCGTTTGAGAGCAACCCGCCTCCGAAGCCTTTGAGAGAGAATCCTTGCGAGGATAAAACCCAAAACACCCAAAGCCCAAAGAGAGTTTGGCATCACTGAAGTCTTTCTATCCGCGTGATCTGAAGACTTATTACACTTGAAGACTGTGATCTTCAAGTCGGTTAGGCGTCGCGTTCTGAGGATCCAAGAGTCATTGTGGATCGCCGGTGAACAAAGTCTGTGAAGGTTTGGAAGTCTACCTTGAAGACTTACCTGAGTGTTTGGGCGAGGACTAAGTGACCTTAGCTCAAGGGGAATAAGGTGAAGACATGGTCTTCTGAGTTCAATCTCAGCCTCCCTAACCAGACGTACAGTTGTCACATCAACGGGAACTGGTCTACCAAATCCTTGTCTTCGCTAAGCAACTGGTTCTATCACTTCACTCTCCTTCTTTCAATTTAGCTTCGTGAAGTCATTGCTTGCCTGCCCTGGTTGAATACATTGTGTGAAGACATTCACCCTGATTGCATATTTAGCTTCACACTATCTTCATATTCTGATCTGTCTACCTAGCTGCTATTTGTCTTCGTGCTTTCTCTGTACTGTTTCTTTGACTATGGCATGGCTAGTGTAGTTTATCTTCCGCTGCATCCTGTTTAGGTGTTATTTCACTATCTGTCTTCGAAGACATTGCTTGTTTCGAAGACTTTCTTAAAAATCGCCTATTCACCCCCTCTAGTCGATAACTAGCACTTTCAATAGCAATAAGATCCCAAAAAATAGTAAACAATTTCAAAAAATTCTGATTTTTTTTTGTGATAAGCACTGATAAATTTATCACATGCGTGCAAAATTTGGTGACGAAGTGACATTCCAATTTTGGAGCATCGATTTTCTTGTTTTTTCCCAGACCTCCATGTTAGAAGGATCGAGAGGGATTGGTGGAATCTTTGTTTATTGCTTGAGCCACGTGGGCATATATATAGGAGTACAATGACCAACTTGGAGTACAAGACAATGCAGGAACAAATCCTAGTCTATCCTATACTTCCTAATAATCATAATACTCAACATCCCCCCGTAGTCACAACGGGAGCAACGTAGACGGTGAGACTGGTGAAGAATCCAAAGGTACGCTGACGGACATCCCCCCACAATCGTAACGGTCGCATCACAGAAGTTGTGGCTGGAGTGGAAACTGACGAGGTTGCTCAAGCAAGGCGGTAGCCTTTTGTGCCGATGTCGAGGTAGCCAAGAGCATAGGGGTGGTGTAGCCGTTGTCGAGGTAGCCGTGCGAAGAATGTCGTGGTCAATGTCGAGTCGGGGTATCCGGTGTTGAGGAAGTCGCCGTGGAGCCGCGGGCGCAAAGAGGCGCCGAGTTAGTCATGGGCGCAGTGGTGTCGAAGTAGTGGTGCGCCGGGAAGAAGACGTTGTTGACGAGGTGTCGCGCCGGGTTTGCCAAACCCGGGGACACGTCGTAGACGAAGGCACACGTCGGTGTTGCCAGCACTGGGCATGCGTAGACGGACGAAGACGAAGTTTACGAAGCGCCACACCAGGCTTGCCAGGCCCGGGGACACGTCGTGGACGAAGGCACACATCGGTGTTGCCAGTACCAGGCATGCGTACATAAGGGACCTACACGAGTTGTACGCCATGTCGAGGAGTCAGAGAGGCCAGCAGAGAAGGTTACTCGACGGCAGTTGTGGCGCCAATCGGCGTGGGGCCAATGTCACCAACGGTGGTCGGAGTAGACGAAGTGGTCGGGGAAGATGATGGTGACGCTGGCAACGGGCTGGTGCTGGACGAAGACGAAGGGGGTGGACGGGCGGCGCCACTCGGGTGAGCGAGCGGCAGCGACGCCGAAGAAGAGCGGCGGCGGCGGCAGGAACTGCGTTAGTAGTATGGCGGCGATGCTCGAAGTAGGTGAGAAGAACCCAACAGTGTGACGAAGACTGGCGCGGACGGTGGCATTCGCGTGCCAAGGGAGGCGGCGCAGCGCATACCATGGGAAGTCGACGCGCGGGGTGGACTGCTGGCCGCAACGCTATGGCTCGAAGGGGCGACGCAACAGCGGCAGGCTGGTCGGGGCGACGGCGGGAAGACCTCGGGACGGCGACGTGGACTGCGGTGCTATGACCTGAAGGGGCGGCGCAGCGGTGGAGCGCGGGTCGATGCAGCCACGGGAACGGCCTCGGGCGACGACGGGGACTGTGTGCCGCGGCCTTACAGCCTGAAGGGGCGGTGTAGTGGCAGCGCAGCGGCGGAGCGCGGGTCGGTGCAGCCATGGGAACGGCCTCGGGCGGTGGCGGGGACCACGTGCCGCGGCCTTACAGCCTGAAGGGGCGGTGTGGCGGTGGCTCGTGGGTCGGGGTGGCCGCGGTGAGAACCACTTGCCGGTGGCGACGGCCCGACGGGTGGCGGCGGAGGTAGCCGTCGGGAGGATCGTGGGGCAGCGGCGTGAACCGTGTATCGCAGCGCGACAACCCGAAGGGGCGTCGCCGGGAGCGACGTGCGGGCAGGGCACCCGGCGGATGACCTCGGGGCGGCCACGCAGCGTTCCAAAGGGACGACACGACGGCAACCCGTGGCTTGATCGTCGGTAGGCGCGTGCTCGGGGACGGCTTGGTGGAGACAGGCGCGTGATCGGTTGATCAGACCGACGACATCACTGTACGCGCCATGGCGTGGACGACGCGCAGATCAGAGTCGATGGCGACGTTGTCGGTGATGTCCTGGGCGATGGCGATGAAGACGGACCGGCAATGGAGACCACACGGACAAGCGGCCGGCATCGACGCATGAAGGCGTCCCTTGGGCGACGCGTCCAGTCTTGCCGCGCGGTTGATGATGAAGTGGCCGGTGTAGTCGACGCCGATGTCGGAGTAGAGGCGCGGGGGTCGATGGCGGCGGCGGGCGACGCAAACCGATCTTAGATCGGAAAACAAAAAGTAAACACCGATTAAAGCAACCGGCGAGAGAGAGAAAACCCAGATCAAAGGATCGGGAAAAAAACTCTCTAGAGCAGCCGGTCGACACGACCGGCGGACGAACCCTAGGTACGGGCGGCGTGGCCCCCCGGCGATGGTCATGGAGGCCGACCGCCCCGAGGGCGGCGCGCGGGGCGAAAGCGGCGGACGGCGGCAGCTAGGATTGGATCGGTTAGGCTGATATCATGTTAGAAGGATAGAGAGGGATTGGTGGAGTTGTTGTTTATTGCTCGAGCCACATGTGCATATATATTGGAGTACAATGACCAACTTAAAGTACTCCCTCCGTCCCAAAATTCTTGTCTTAAATTTGTCTAAATACGGATGTATCAAGTCATGTTTTAGTATTAGATACATCCGTATCTAGATGAATCTAAGACAAGAATTTTGGAACGGAGGGAGTATAAGACAAGGCAGGAACAAATCCTAGTCTATCTTATACTTCCTAATAATCATAATACTCAACCTTCCAAAAATGTTATTTCATCACGAAATTTTGCACGCGGGTCAAATATTCATCAATATTTATCGCAAAAAGAATTCAAAATATTTTGACTTTTTTTACTATTGTTTTGAATTTCACTGTTTATCCAAGTGCATGTGAGCTCGGAATTAGAAGAGCGCTTTCGAAAAAGAAAACCCTAACGAGGAAGCAAACGTAACGTGATAAAACGTGAGCACAAGCAAGTAAAGCAACCGGTGGCCTTGCCAAGTGTGAAGCCGGCGCCAACCTTACTGACAGGTGGGGCCCACGTCCGCGGTCCTCACACTGACAAGGCGGCCCCGCGCACCGTTCGTTGGCTTCTCGTTAAGCTAAACTACTACTAGTCGGCGAGAAGAAGGATTCGGAGTAGACGCAAGCCCACGCGAATCCCCGAACCCAATCGGAGCGACGAGAGGAACAAACCGGCCGACGAGGGGAAGGAAGGCCCGCCGCAGCGATGCAGACGCAGAGGTCACCGGCGATGGTGGGGGGAGGGCTCGGGTCGGCGGTCGGGTCGCCGTCCCCGGCGACGGTGCCGGTGAGGCGGCGCTGCGAGGGCACGGCCATGGGGGCCGTCACCCTCGACCTCCGCCCCGGCCTCGGCGTCGGCCCCTTCACCCTCGGTGAGTTTCCCCCAACAACCCTAGCGAACCAACCACCCGCCGTCGCCGCGTCGGTTGGGATCCGATTTCCGAACCCGTCGGTTGCTTCCTTTCGCTCCGCACGCGACAACGGGAGAGAAACCTGCGTTTTAAGCAACCGCTTAGCTGAAAGTTTCGATTATTTTGCCAATTCTGACACGAGATGGTCGGTGCAGGGATGCCGATTTCCGATGCATTTGCGCAGATTGAACACCAGCCAAACATTTACGATGTTGTCCACGTGAAGTACTTCGACGAGGTTCGTGATGGGCAGCCCTTGTTTAGTGTTACCAGAGCCACCAAATTAACCTTAACTGATTGGTGTGGTTCATTCTGTGATTCCAGGAGCCTCTAAAGTTGGACTTCGTCATAAGCTTTCCGGATCACGGGTTTCACTTACGCTTCGATCCTTGGTCGCAGGTTTGTTTCACTCATATGCTTGGGTTTTCCTTGATGCTCTGGTTGCATTGTAGTCATCGTTGATCTCTCTTGTACTGAATTCATGTATACAGTAGCATTTGATTGTTGGTATTGAATACTGTACTGAAATGTTTATATAACCAAATTATAGTGGTTCTATGCTTCGTTGAAAATAGAAAGTGTAATGCAGACCCGTCGGTAGTTTAGTGCCGTAGTTATTTGAATTCTTCAGCAAAATTTACTAAAAGAATATGGTATAAAAACTTGGTACATACTTTGCATTTGAGATTTGTGAAAAAAATTCACTATCGATCTGAAAATCTTGCTCTTTTATTTTTCTCCTGCAGAGGCTCCGCCTCATCGAGATTTTTGATGTTAAGAGACTGCAATTGCGTTACGCGACGTCTTTAATTGGGTGAGGAGCTTCTACGCATTCCCTCTTTTCTGTTTAGTCTATTTTCAAGAACCCTTGGGTCGAGTAAAGCTAATATGTGGCATGGTCACTCATTTTTTGCCCTAACCGTTCAGCAAAAGGTTTGGTGCTGTGTTACTGACGATTTCCTTCTCCCTTCTATTCTTTCAGCGGTCCATCGACACTAGCCACTTTTGTATCTGTGTATGCTCTATTCGGACCGACTTTCCCGGGGATATATGATAAAGAGAGGGGCATGTATACCCTCTTCTATCCAGTATGCCATGACAAATAGCCCTTGCTTTGTTTTATATCTTTCAAGATTTTGTTCCATGTTCCATTTCCTGGTCTGTTTGGGTTTATCTTATTCACAAGATTTCGCAGGGTTTATCATTCGCATTCCCTATCCCCAGTCAATATACAAATTTCTTCAACAATGGGGAAGGTATGTTGCTAAATGGTCACATTCATTTCTGCATAACTATCATTCGCAGCATTTCTTCTCAGCTTCTTATTGCACTTGCAGTGGCAGATTTGCCCCTGGAATTTCCTGATGGAACAACTCCGGTTACGTGCCGCGTTTCTATATATGATAGCTCAACAGATAGCAAAGTTGGTGTTGGCTCATTGATGGATAAGGCAGTTATTCCTGCCTTACCTGCGGGCAGCCTATATATGGAGGAAGTACATGCAAAGGTACATTGCCTATTTATTGATGATATTTCCAGCCTATTAATCCTGTGAAATCTGCAGAGATTTTCCTGTTTCATGATTCACACGATCTGGTTTTACAACTGCACACCACAGCAACAACAACAACAAAGCCTTAAGTCCTAAACAAATTGGGGTAGGCTAGAGCTGAAACCCATAATATCTTGCAACCAACTCATGGTTCTGGCATATGGATAGCTAGCTTCCATGCACACCTGTTCATGGCTAGTTCTTTGGTCATGCTCCACTCCTTCAGATCTCTCTTTACGGACTCCTCCCATGTCAAGTTTGGTCTACCCCGACCTCTCTTGACATTATCAGCACGCTTTAGCCGTCGGCTTTGCACTGGAGCTTCTGGAGGCCTGCGTTGAATATGCCCAAACCATCTCAGACGATGTTGGACAAGCTTCTCTTCAATCGGTGCTACCCCAACCCTACCCCATATATCATCATTCCGGGCCCGGTCCTTCCTTGCGTGGCCACACATCCATCTCAACATGCGCATCTCCGCTACACCTAACTGTTGAACATGTCACCTTTTAGTTGGCCACACTCAGCGCCATACAACATTGCGGGTCGAATCGCCGTCCTATGGAACCTGCCTTTTACCTTTTGTGGCACTCTCTTGTCACAGAGAACGCCAGAAGCTTGGCGCCACTTCATCCATCCGGCTTTGATTCGATGGTTCACATCTTCATCGATATCTCCATCCTTCTGCAGCAAAATGTTTTTGAGCAAGTATATACACCAAAAGAAAGTAAATGCAGAATTGTAGGCTGAACAGCTGGTAGTGTATGTGTCATCATTGTTACTGTCTTTTGTGCGTAGGATAAAATATATATGTGACTGAATAGGCTCTCGACATAACATCACTGGAGCAAACCTTTTCTAAACCTTTATCTTGTTTTCAGCTTGGTGAAGAGCTTTGGCTCACTACTGGGGGGCAGCATATTCCTTTCGGAGCATCGCCCCAGGTGTAAATCATTGTACCGTCTGCTCTCTTTTTCTGAAGCATGCTTTAATGGTTTCTTATGTGATGCGGTATCTTTGGCAGGATATCTGGACCGAATTGGGTCGTCCATGTGGTATCCACCAAAAGCAGGTGTGCTTGTATTTTTTTTTACTGAAGCATTGCGATATGGATTTTCATAGAGATTGTGGCAAGCTAATCTTTCAATTGTTACGAATAACATGTGCTAGATTACTAGAATGCATACTTTCCAGTTTATTCTTTGAAACATGTATCTCTACCTCCATATTTTATCCTATACTGAGCTGGTGACGATAATCAGGATGTCACTTCTAGTTAATATTCTGGGCATGCTAGAAAAGCCAGAGTTATCTGTTATTTCAAAGACCAGTAAACAATAAATGATTCCATGCACTCAAGCAATTCAACATATGGTCAAAAAGATCCGAGGACTTCTCAGTCTCATACTGAACTAGGTGTTAGGTGCTGTTGCAACATGTGAGTGTTGGTAGAATAAAATGTGGAAATTTGATGGAATAACCCCAAAAATATGCTTGGAACATGTGAAATGTCATAGTTCGACAAGGATTTTTCTGGTACTTGCAGATTGCTTTGGGAGGTTTGAGTGTTACTTGCAAAACAATGTTGCGTCAGATGCAGTTTAAAGATAAAGCAGCCAAAGCCCAAAAAGCTGTTTCACCTTTCGCTTTCTGATTTTTAGATTTATATTTTATATCCAGAACCATTATTTTACCTCTTGATACATTTCAACTCTTCTGTAATATATGCTCTCCCTTTTTTGTTATTGAAAGAATAATACTCCCTCCGTTCCTAAATATTTGTCTTTTTAGAGATTTCAAATGGACTACCGCATACGGATGTATATAGACATATTTTAGAGTGTAGTTCACTCATTTTGCTCCGTATGTAGTCACTTGTTGAAATCTCTAGAAAGACAAATATTTAGGAACGGAGGGAGTATAAGGTAAGACCAAAATCCTAAGCATTCTCAATACTGCATTCTCATCTTTAACTCTTAGCACATCGTGCTCTCATGTTAGGTGGACCAAATGGTTATACACTCCGCATCCGACCTCCGCCCTCGGACTACTCTTTGTGGAGACTACTTCTACAACTACTTCTCGCGTGGTATAGATATCTTATTTGATGGTCAGGTATGGAGTTTTTTGTATAGTTGGTGTGCCTGCACACTTCAAAGTTTACAACATTTCTTTTGTGAGGGTCAACCAACATGTTGACCAGTAGATTTTGTTTCATTGCAGACTCACAAGATAAAGAAGTTTGTTTTACATACAAACTTCCCTGGTCATTCTGATTTCAATTCGTACATGAAATGCAACTTTGTTATCTATGACGCTGAAGGTACGAACTGCTCGCTACAGTCAGTTTGCTGCCGATGAGGTCAATACTAATTAACTATTGGCTTTGTTTCAGCTGAAGGGGCACAGCAGCCGGGTAACACTTCCAAGAATTGCATAACACCTCGAACAAAATGGGAACAAGTCAAGGTATGGTGTTCACCATGAGTTTATGCTGCAATGATTCCCATATAGATTTATAAGTTAACCTATAACTATCAGCTTTGCTTTCAGTAGCCATTTCATTACTAAAGCTTTTGTGCCCCCTCTATGACAACTTGTTTTTCCTAGATTTACTTACGAGATATCTCGATCTATTAATGGTTGAATGGCTGCCTTCGTGAAAAGTTGGTGAATGACAGACTTTTTGAACTTGCATGCAAGTAAATGAGTTACTGATGCTTCTTTGACCCCGGTAAAGAAAATGTTTCTTTGATTGGCATACAAATAAAAGTAAAATCAGATCGTGGGTAATGTGCTCCCATGCTAAAACGACATCAGTTCTTTTACTTCTTAAAAGCAGCTCAACATACCATGTAACAATTGTTTGGGCAGTAATGCTGTTTCTCGGTCATGGCCATTTTTTGTTCTTTTGATTTCCCATGCTTATTTGCTAGCTGACTAATGTATGTTGATTCTACTGTATTAGGAGATCCTTGGCGACTGCGGTCGAGCAGCAATCCAGACGCAGGGCTCGATGAATAACCCATTTGGATCAACTTTTGTCTATGGATACCAAAATATTGCTTTTGAGGTGGGCCACCTATCACTCGGCTTCAGAAACCTTCTTTCCTGCGTGAACCGTGTCATCAGTTTGTTTGTTATCACTCTGATCTGACATTGGCAACTCTTCCGTTCCCATTGACCAACAGGTGATGAAAAATGGATATATCGCCACCGTTACTCTCTTCCAGTCATGAGTAGCATAGTCGCAACCCGCACCCGCACCCGCAGCATGCGGCATGCAAAGTCTGTGAAGCATGCCCCTTTACGTTGTAAATTAACCTGTATATCCCACTCGTTGTACAGGAACTGCGTTCCTCGCGTCTCTCTGTAAATATCATTCCATCACTATTGTTTTATCAACTAATTAATCATGATGTTGGCGTGATTCGTATCACCCTGAACACAAACCTTGTACAGGGCTTCTTTTGCTGTCAGGATACCTTGAACAATAATTCCGTGTGAAATCAAACTCCTTCCATTCTGAGTCGGCGAAAGGGAACGGAAATGTTAAAATCTGACCCCTGGGTTGGCAAATTATGTTGTTGTGAGTATGGCAATTTCATTAAGCAAACATGGCAAATCCAAGAATGAAAATGCTTAAAAAAGAAAACTATTTGCCAACTCAGGTGTTAGATTTGCCATGCATAGAGATCAGACGTTAAATTTAGGGGTTGTTTGGTTCTAGGCCTTCAATGCCACACTTCGGCACTTTTTTTTACCAAGTTCGCCTAAGGTTTGAACAAAACCCTCCTAAATTGGTGAGACTTACCTAATCTTAGGTGTGAAACTTAAGGCAACTTTAGGCACAAACCAAACAAACCTTCATAGCAAAATCCAAGAACGGAAATGTAAAAAAGAAAACTATTTTTTTGTAGCACAACCAAGTGACCTAAATGTGTATGCTGCTCCCTTCAGACGGGTAGTACATAGGGTGTGCGCGTTTTCTAGGTCGCTGATTTTGACTAATTAAATACTCCCTCTGTAAAGAAATATAAGAGCGTTTAGATCACTTGTTTACGGAGGGAGTATATGTTATATGCCATCAAAATTATATATTTAGAAACTTTACTTGAATATGAATCCAGTGACATGCTTTTTATGCCGGCATACGAACGGTATATGATACGAGTACATGTTTAGAAACTTTGTTTGAATCCGAATGGTATATGATACATGTAGCGGCACACACACCTGACCGGTGCGACTGAGTTTGATGAAAAAATATCAACATTTAAAATACCAAATACTATCTCCGTAACAAAATGCAAGACCTTTTTATGTCCTATATGCAAAATAAAAAATTTGGTCAAACCGACTTTTTTTTTTGAACTGTGGTCAAACAGACTTGGGATAGAAGCAAATATGCAAAGTACTCCAAATTCTTGATAAGACGGTATTCTGGTGACTGCACAAAACGAAATCGAAAACCAAACACAAGAAACTCCGACTGAATAAACGCCAGAGGCGGCGGCACCACGAAAGCGAAGCCCCCTCCCCTCTACAGTCTCTCCACGCGGGCCACAACAGATCACCCCTCGCCGCCGCCGCCGCACCTCCACACCGGCGGATATGGAGCGCGCCGGCGCCGCGCCGGGGGTACCTGCGGCAGGGGAGGGCGCGGCGGCGGCGGCGGCGGCGGCAGCGGCGACCCCGATGGCAGGGGCAGGGGTGGTGAAGGGGAGGTCGTGCAAGGGCTGCCTCTTCTACTCGTCGGTGCTCAGGTCCAAAGGGCGCGGCCCCGTCTGCGTCGGCGTCACCCGCGGCATCCCCGAAGGTCGAAAATCGCGCCCGCACCACCCTCCTCCTCTCCTCTTCTCTTACCCTCGATTGCCTGCTGCTTGCTTTAGGGTCTCTAGTGGGCTAGGGTTCCCCTGTTCCTAGTTAAGCCATTAGCCATGTATAATCTGTGCCCCCTGAGCTTTCGCTGGGCTCCCTGTTCTGCACAAGATTTCGTTTTTTGCGGTGATGCGCACACGCACCAACCATGGGGATGCATAGGGATTAGGGCTCCTGTGTTGTTTGCAAACAGGGATACCCATTCCCACACACCAGGAAGAGATCACCTTGATTGCAACCCATGTCTTCAGGGGAATTCGACAAAATTGCAATGTTCACATCATAGGTTTATCTGGAAACTAAGCTGTATTATGGTACTGGGTTTCCCCGTTCCGTTAGTTGCATAACGGAGACAAACAAAGTTAGCAACCGAACAAAGGGAAAACATGAAACGATAAATGGCTCGGCACACCAGAGGAAAACCCACTGTCTGCCCCCGCTTCGGGAACAGACAATTGGACGGAAGTAAATCCTAGCACCATCCCGACAATGACAAACATTCAAAGTTATTACATCCCATACTGACGCGTAGCATCAGTTCCACAAAAGAATTCTACGATCATACAGATCCCAGGAAGCTTGCTGTAAAAGTATTCTTTAGTACTGCCATTTAGTGTAATACCTGGACCTGTGGGAAGGATAAGCGCCTGCGTTTGTTTGTTGACTCTTCAAAACAGTACAAGAAAGTCACTGCTTCTATGTCATTACATATCAGGTTCTGGATCTTCTGTTGAGTTTATATGTGCCACCGATGTTCTGGGAACCACACAAGGACAATTGAGTGTATGAGATTAGGTCCCCGTTATGTGACTGTAAAGATGACTAGGAGCAGCTGCTTTATTCAGTTTCATTGAAACATAGTGTTACGTCAGGGAATCAATTCCATTTAATTCCAGAATGTTGTTGATCAACCTAGGTTCACCAATAAACTTCTGTATTTTATTAGTACTCTGTACTGATGATCAGTTGAATATGCTAAATCAGTAAAAAGAAATACAATCCATTCTACTCTCTCCGTTTCTAAATATAAGGCTTTTTAGAGATTTCAATATAGACTACATACGGACATATGTAGACGTATTTTAGAGTGTAGATTCACTCATTTTGCTCCGTATGTAGTTCATATTGAAATCTCTAAAAGGTCTTATATTTAGGAACGGAGGGAGTATAACTTTAAGATTATCTCTCGTGACAATCGCTGCAGAACAGCAGAAGTACCGCTTCATATCATGAATGTTTATCTCTGTATCATGTACACTGGATTTATCGTCTCACCAGTCACCATAGCAGTAATAATAGCTGACTTAATTTCCTGACTTGTTTTTATCTGATTTTTGTAATTCTTAACTGTTGGGTTGACTTGTTTTATCCTATCTTGGTTTTTGTTGAACTTGCTACGGATACCAGTTCCTGATCGTATGGTTGGAGAAATTGAGCTGGGAGCTATCCAAGAAGGTCGCAACCTTTCCAACTTCAAATATGCATGTGCTGGATATTCCATATACCTAGATGACAAGGATAGCTCTACAGCGAAGGGAGAGAAGCGTGCAGAGCTCCCTATCTGTGTTGGAGTTGAGGTATTTCTTCTTCTTAAGCATTTATTGCTCTGAAATTATGCTTAACATGTCAGCTCACACATAAGCAGTATGTCAGTGTGACTTAATGTGCATGGGAATTATGCTGTCTGTTTATGGTTTATACTGTATAGGTCGTCTTAGTATAGCAGGCATAGTCTATGAAAGTTGATTTTTTTTATAAAAGAAGCAATTTAGCGTGCAAGCCTAGTTCTGTATTATGTATATGGAAAAAATGGCTGGCTTGTTCATGGCAATCCATATACCTTTTATTTGTTTACAATGATGAGTTGATGCCACTTCCCTTCTTTTCTCAATCACAGTAGGAATGAATGCTGGCCATGCCATAACAGTAAACATATATTCTTGATCTTTTCCCTAATATGTTTATTATTATTACTGAAACTGCTTGGCCAGTATCTTACTGTAAGTGTATGTCAAAGGATAAATTATGTGTAAGCAAGAAGTGCTTTTCTTTTTTATTTTTCTGCAGCTATTGACAGACAGAGCTCCAACTAAACAAGCTCCAGCTCACGTGACTAAACAAGCTCCAGCTCACATGAAAAAAGAAGGTAAGGGAAATATTTATTTTATTGCCTGACAAGTATGTAACTGTATAAAATAATACTACAATAGCAACTGCAAAGCCTACCACGGTATGCTAGATCACTGCCAGAGCCCAGAGGTGCTTAACATGTCACACTTTCCTTCACTAGCCTCTGTACTGCTGATTAAATGTAGAATGTACTACCTCCGTCCTGGTTTATTGGTCCTCATTGTAATTTGTGCCAAATTTTGACCATAAATTTAACTAACAAAATGTTCATGCATGTCACATATCATTGAAAACTATGTTCAAATACGAATCCAACGATATAATTTTTGTTGGCATGCACTAACATTTTGTCAATTAAATCTTTGGTCAAAATTTAGCACAAATTACATAGGGGACTAATAAACCAGGACGGAGGTAGTAATGAACGGTCTCACCTGCTACTTATAGCTTGCCTGTTAATGAAGAAATGAGTGGCTATGCTAATGTTGCATCGTTGGTTATTGCTATTTCAAAGCCACCAAATCTTATTCTTAAAGTCAATTTTGCCACAGTAGACAAACAATACAGAAAATGTTCCCTAAAACAGAATATCAGAAGAGGTACTTTAATTAACTCGCGGTGATTGGAGGAACTGGATCCTAAAGTAGTCTGAATTCTGAGTCGAACAATCTTGGAGCTCGCCTATGTCTCAGTGTGCCTGAAACTAAACTTATTTATACGTTGGTTAATAAGACTTGCTCTTCATGAGAAACATGTGATGATTAACTTATTGGATCTAGAAATTTCACTCATCTTGATAACATTGCAGCTACTCAAGCACATGGACACAAACCTGCGCTGACACAAGCCGATTTCATAACCAAGTACGTTGCTCTTTTGGTTTAAACTCTAATCGAGTCCATGCATTTGCATCGAATTTTAACAAACGGCGAATTTTCAACTGGACCTGCAGATTTCAGAGGAATGCTGGACTTGTGGCCAGCGGTGTGGTTAGGAACATGAATAAAGTTGGGACTTACGTCAAAGACACGGTGGATGACATCCTGTACCCGTACCGCAAGCGTCCCAAGTAAAACTTAGCACTTGTTCTCCTTAAATCCTGGAGTAGAATAGAGAAAAATGTGGGAACATGTAATCTATTACTTCCTTCCGGAGACACTGGCGTAGGAGTAGCCTTGCTTGTTTCGGAGGCTGTGGCTGGGATTTCATTGTTTGTCAGCTCATGCCTATTCCGATTCTTGTCATGTTCCTTTGGTAGACCCTCTCCGCTCCCCAGCTTGCAATGCGATCTTCATTCTGCTGGTTCCTCCAGCAATGTATAGGATGCAATGTAACAAAGCTATAAAGGAGCTCATATTTTGCCTATTTGAGGCTATCCTTTGGAGAATAATAAATTAATAATAGGCCGCCATTTTGGCTTCCTTTGCTGGATTTATTTGGATTCATGGCAGTGTCTTGGTATTACGTACAGAGGAAATCTTATTTTCAGTAGTTAGAAAAATGCAGGCTGTTCATTTGATCGGGCTGAAACTGTCTTTTCCTTTTCATATGGTGAAGCATCCAAATGGCGCAATCGCCTCTTATACCTCTTCATATCATCAATAATTTATTTACTACAGTCGTGTGAGCCATTCGTAGAGCTCGTCAATTTTGGGTAACAGTATATAAGTTGAAAAGCAACAATATCTGCGTGTGTATAGCAGAATGGACAATGTTGTTCAAATCATGTCCGGTCAGTGGACACTTCAGCTCCGGTACAGTGTTGCCGCGGCGCCGGGCTTCTCCCAGACGGCGTAGTCGTTGCCGTGCGCCGAGGTCACGAACCCGGCCGGGATCACCGCCCCGACGTCGTACCTGGACCCGATCTTCACCACCACCTTGCCGTCGATCTCGGCGACGTAGGCGTCTCCATCGTGCATGAGGATCTTCAGAGCGCTCGTCGCCGTGATGCCGTTGCGCTTCCTGATCGCCACCAGCGCCGCGATCTGGTCCTTGAACCCCCAGGTGAAGAAATGGTCGTAGAACTACAAATCATCGAGACAAACAGTTGAAGAAATGTGTGACAGTTGAGTGAGAGTGAGCTCCGGAGCTGTTCGTCTGCTTACGATGCATGGGATGCCGGGGTGGGTGAGGATGTATGCGTAGCCCTGCATGACCTTGTCGGAGGGGAATGGCCACATGGCCTGCGTTGAGCCGGTGTCGTGGTTGTCGACGAAGGTGACGGCCTTGGCCGGCCACCACCCCATCACGCCGGGGGCCTTCCCCTGCGGGTCGATCAGCCGCCACAGCTCGCCCTCCACGGCGGCGTTCAGTATCCCCTTGGTCGTGAAGTCGAACACCATGCCGGCCGACGCCGCGCCGCCCACCTTGTCCACCCAGTTCACCAGATTCTGCCGGTGCGCGTCCTGGTCGTAGTTGGGCTTGCCGTCGCCGCCGGTGGCCATGTTGTCCCACACCTCGGCCACGGCGAGGCTCGGGGACGTGCCGTCGATGTACACCTTGGCCATCTCCGGGGAGTAGCCCCTGGCGAAGTCGAGCCGCCACGCGTCGAAGCCGAGGTCGCTCTTGAGCCAGAGGAGCCACTCCTTGAGCTCGCGCTGGACGCGGTCGTTGAGGTGGTCGATGTCGGGCGCGGCGGCGAAGTCGGCACCGGTGTCGAGGTTGGCGGTGCCGTCGGAGTAGGTGGTGTCGTCGCGGCAGATCATGTGGGGGCCCCAGTCGAGGCGGCCGTCGGAGGTGCCGCCCTCGAAGATGCAGTAGATGCCGCGGCTGTCCTTGTAGTCGGCGCAGCGGTGGTTGATGACGATGTCGGCGATCGCCTGCACGCCCTTGCCGTGGAGCGCGACGATGAGCGACTTGAGCTCCGCCGCGTTGCCGTACTTGGACGCGTCGATGTCGTAGAGCCGACCAGGCATGTAACCTGCACCCAGGTCGACCGTTTTAGTTTCTCGTCACTAGTATAAATATCTTTTTTCAATCGCAATCAAACTTAGCATGTTGTCCACGCCACGCCTATATGATTCCTTCCCTTTCTTTTTGGTTGCCTCTAGATGTTGAGACACGAATGATTTAGTTGGAAGAGGGAGGGAGAGACTGGAGGAGGAGGAGGACCTTGGGTGGAGACGGAGTGCGACGGCGGCGGGAGCCAGACGTGGGTGACTCCGGCGGCGGCGATGTCGTCGACCTTGCCCATCATCATGTTGTACCACCCGCCGCTCTGCTTCCACGACTCCCAGTTGAACCCCTGCAGTATCCATTAAGCTCCCACAGTTAATTAAGCTCCCGAGCTGAAATTATTTCCAGAAGAAATATAGTACATAAACCAAAAGCCATGAGCGTGCGTACTTGAAAGAGGACTTGATGGCCGGACGCCAACCCGGCGAGAAGCAGCAGCAGCAGAGAGAAGCAGCACAGGTTGCCGTTCCTCCCCATCGCGCGCGCCAAGTGTCGATCTCTCACTCAGTGTTCTTGACACTCTTCTTCTTCTCCGGATGAATGAATGATTGGCTGACTGGCTGATCGACTGATGGCTACAAGTGTACAGCGTGCTTGGTATTTATAGGCAGTGGATGGCATGGCAGTATTTAACGCGAGCTACGTACCGTGGAGTGTTGCTTGGAGGCTCGGCATGGATACCAGACTCTGTTACGAGAAAAGGTGCAGCCGATGACGGTCAAGTCAATCCGGGCTGGCACAAACTCCATGGAAAAAGATGGCACTATCCAAGTTGGGATTGAAACCCAGCCTTGCCCTTACCTTTTAGGATAACTGATTTTCCAATGGGAAATAAGCATGGGCGCGAAGAAAGATGGGGAGGAAATGAATTGATCATAGTGCAAGATTTTTCATGTTTCCACGGCAGGAAACTCGAAGCAAAATTTATCTGTACGACTGTACACCGCCTGCCGTACAATGGACTTGCTTGCAGAACAGATCCGAGACTGACAGACTGTTGTTAATGTGGTACAGCAACAGAAATATCGCATAAGAGGACACTCCTATTTGGGCCGAGGAACCAACGGTGGAGAACCAAGCCGTAGATGAATCATGTGAATATATCTCGATGGTTTTTGGTGTGTGTACGCGACAACGCATCGGATAGGAGGAAGCTAGCCGTGCTGTCAGTGTCGCGTGGCTTGGAGATGGAGAGCGAATGTGACAGAGACGGTACGGGCCGTAGCACAGCACACGATCGAGTAAGAATTGCTCAAGGCCGTACATTATCGTCAGCAAACACTGAGAGGTTGTTGACACCAGCGTCGTGCTGTCGCCTGTCGGGGTATTTCATGTACCACGTCGAAGGTGTTATACGTACTGTACCCTTCCGGAGTGGAATTCTCTGGGGTTTATTGCAAGTAGTACTACAAGTATTTTTCGTCCAGACAGGTGATTAGTTGCTTGCATGTTCTTGAGTTAATGCAGCCTATAGGCATGCCTCCAGAGGGCAAAGGCAGTGGCCAAGTGGAGCTCGAAATCTACATGCATATGTTGCCGGTATTTGCAGTTGCCAAAAGTATGTATGTTGGCCCGATAAGTATTGATGGTGTGGATAGGAAAGTGAAGTATGAAGTCTGGATAAGGCTACGCCCACGGAGCATAGAGTATGTTTGGTTCGTGTCTAGAAGCCACAGTGCCAATAAATAAATATTTAAAATCCGATGTCAGTTTTTTAAGCATGGCAAATTGAACGTATTTTTATTACAAATTATCTTGTAGCGAGGATGAAAATTTTCTTTAACAGGGATTTGCCATGCTTGGTAAAGAAGTTTTTCATCCTCACGCCAACATAATTTGCCATCTCGGGAGTTTAATTTGTCATGCTAAAAAATCTGACATTCAATTTGTAGTGAAATTAAAAAAAAATGTGGTAACAAAATTTTGGTCTTTGTTTGGATTGTTGTTATAACGTTGGCATGAACATACCAACTTGTTGTTTCATTTTTGCCAACATTTGCCAAATCATTTTTTTCTTTTGAAAAGAGGGTAAGACCCCTTTTGCCAAATCATGGACACAAAAAACATTGATCAAAGTTTTGGCTAGCCACATATTCGGTAAGGTGAATTTTGACTCGAACCAAACATACTGTTATAGTCATTTTAAAGTAGCTCAACAATACATGATGTTAGCACCAACAACCAAAGTACGGTATGCGTAGTCGCCTTAGTTAATTGTGCTCACTGCTGATGCACCCTGATATACTCTCTCTTAGTGGCGGAGACAGGGGGGCCAGTAGGGACCCTGCCCCCCCGCGTAACATCATGTATTTTCTGCATATTTGCCGAGGAACAATGCGGAATTAGTGATGATTTACTGCTAAATTAATTGTTTGGCCCTCCCCAATCAATTTTAAGAGCACTTGCCCCCCTGATAGAATTTTTCTGACTCCGCCACTGCTCTCTCTTGGTGTGAGAGGTAACAAAGTTCAGCAGTTGTTCCAAAAATTATCTCCCTTCCTGAACCAGGTTGCAAAGTGCACCCAGTCGCCCCCAATCATCTTAAAGAGCAGTGCTGACACCGGCATTAGCAAGAATTCTGACTTTGGAGCGATAACGACAGTCGAGATGGGAGGGACATGTTCGTCGAAGCATTGGCCATGAACTTGTCCAGGTAAGAGTGTAAGACGATACAGAGATCCTAGATGACAGAGTCGATTCCAGCAGATCTCGGGTAGAGGGTCCCTAGTTAGTAGCCTAGATGCGATGGTAACAAAAACAAGGGATTTTACCCAGTCCCGAGCTCTTCGAGGAGATAAAACCCTACATCCTGCTTGTGTTGTACTGATTTGGGATGGAGTACTAAGTACAGGTTGATCTACCATGAGATTGATGATATCGTCTATGAGCCCTACTGAAAGGATCGAGATGGACCGAGAGGGAGGGTGAATAGGTATAATTCCAAATTTTAATTGTTACTTGGCAATTTTAGGCAATAAATCAGGATGATTCTAGTGCTAAGCAACTACAACAAGTAGCAAGGTAAGTAAGAGCAATCTGGTGAAAGTAAAGATTAAGAGACAAGTAGCCACAAGCAGGAAGCTAGGGTTAGGGATAACCGCAACTCTGAGAGACGAGGATGTATGCCGATGTTCACTTCCTTGGAGGGAAGCTAGTCACCGTTAGAGAGATGGATGTTACCAAGAAGGCACACAAACGCCACGAAGGCTCGCCCTATTATCCCCTTGAGGCAACACCAAGAAGGCGTTTTTCAACCACTAGTCGTAGACCTTGAGGTGGCCTCCAAACCTTCACAAACTTTCCGAGGGTAATCACAATGCTTGATTCCTCACCGAAGAACTCCTACCACCTGGGAGTCTCCAACCTCCAAAAGTAACAAGATCAAGGGGAAATGCTTAAGGCTTGCTCAAATAAAAATTCCTTTGGTAGAAAGAAGGGGAAGAAGTGGATATATCACTTGATTGGAGAAGCTCTCAAGATCTCTCACAAATCCATTCAGGATCTAACATTTGGTGTATGAGGATGTGAGAGTGTTGAGTGTGTTCTAGGGTTAGCTCAAAGTGAATGGTCAACCTTCTCCCGGAGTGGAAGAAGGATATTTATAGTGGAAGTGCTAAAATGGCCGTTGGAATCACTTGACCTGGGAACTTACCGGATGTCCGAAGGCAAAATAACCGCCGGACGACCGACATAATTGCCGGTCGTCCGGCTCGCTGGTACGTGCAAACAACAGTGTGAAGTGTAAAGATTACACAGATGGAATATTGTCGGACGTCTTGTATTTACCGGTCGTACGGTACCTTGAGAGGTACCGGACATCCGATGAGTACCAGAAATCTGACAATAGGGTTCTGTTGAGGGTCTACCAGATTTCCGGACGGGGCCGATCGCCCGTTGTTAGGAGGGACCGGACTTTCGACATTTTGGCTCTGCAGGGATAGACCAGATTTCCGGTCTAGATCGGATTTCCATCATTTTGGTTCTGTGGTGAGACACCGGATTTCCGGAGAGTACTGGACGTCCGATGAGCAGTGACTGGCCGGACGTCCGGTAACTATTGGTCGTCTGGTGCACCAGAGACAAAACAGAACAAGCCCTAGGAGAAAATCTATGAACAGTATGGTGGAGAGTTTAAGGCAATATTGTGTGTGCAAGAGCGGAGTATCTGTGGGTTTTGAGCAAGTCATTAACGAGTACCGATGATCTCCTCTTAATAGTGCGGGATCCCTATGCTCAAGAGAAAATAGGAAAAAGCCTAAGCTATTTGTCTTGTATCTTCATGCTGGAGCAATACACACTTGGTAGTCATGATCCACACATCATTCCTTGAGGAATAAAACCTGAGATATACTTGACAAACATGATTAGTCCCCGATATGTATATTATCATCAACATTCAAATATGATTAAGGGCATGATTACATTTTCATCACCTACCCCTGGTTTATATAGATACAAGGGAGGTCTAGCGTTATAGTAAGGTCGACTACATATGAGGTAACCATGTTGTAGATGACATCCAAGTCTTGGAGTATGCGCCAAGTCTTCGAAAATATTCTTTCTATGCGCCATAAGCCGCCTTGATGTGGCCCACTACTGAACCGGCATGGGGTCCTAGGCCTGGCCCACCTAGCTGGGAGAAAACATGGTGAGTTACCCCTAATCTAGGACACCATCGGTAGCCTATGAACCGGTCTTCAAGTTGGAGACGCTCCTCGGATCTTCAACAATTTTCTTCGTCTTGGGTCGTTGTTCTTGAAAGCTGGTTCAACGAATCTGTGATAGCCTGGCTTATTAGGGATGATAGACTACTCATATCAATAAAAAATTCCTTCTTTTTCGGGAGCCCATTCAAAAAGAACTCCCAAGTTAAGCGTGCTTGGCTTGGAGTAATTTTAGGATATGTGACCGACCAGGAAGTTGGTCTCGGATGCGCACGAGTGAGGACAAAATGCGCAGGAAAGACTAGTATTGATCTGTGGGGTCAGTCTAGATCCCGCCAGGAGTAATGACTATCGGCGGGTGTGTCCAGGGCGTTACAAGTTGATATCAGAGATGACCCTCGCGGTCACGCGGATGTTTGCGGGTCAGGTGCGCGGTCATGTTGTGCATGACATTTGTGACCGAGCCCATTCAAAAAGAACTCCCAAGTTAAACATGCTTGGCTTGAAGTAATTCTTGAACGGGTGACCGACCGGGAAATTGGTCCCGAATGTGCACGAGTAAAGACAAAGTGCGCAGAAAAGATTAGTATTAACCTATGGGACCAGTTTAGATCCCGCCAGAAGTAACGGTCACCGACGGGTGTGTCCGGGGCGTTACCGAATCCTTCCTGTGCCCGATGTCTTGTTCGTTGAAGTGTATCCGAGGAGTTGTCTCGTCCTTCTTTATTTTCCAGCGAGTTCTTTGTCGTTCCTGCACCGATCCGGATGCCAGGTATTTTCTCGCGCAACCTTGCCTCAACCGTAAATTACTCCCACGCTTGGCTCGTGATGATATCCTAGCTAAGCTATGACAGCACATGCCGGTCTCATCTATCATACCACGTGGCCATGCAGCGCCCCTGACTCGTGTGTCAACATAGCATGAGTGAGTGGGTTGGGGTCCCAACATCGTCACGTCCTATCATAAAGGGACCGTGCGCCTCAATATTACCATTTAATCAATCGCCCCTTGATTCTCGTGCGTGATTACCGCACGTCGCATGGGAAAATGCACAAATTATTGTCACGCGGCGAGATACCCTGCTATTACTTCGCATTTAACTCGTCCTATAAAAACCCTCGTCTTCCTCCTCGAGCTCCTGCGCCCAATCATCCTTTGTTCCTGAGCCCAAAAAACTTCCATTCATACCCCTTTTCCACCCACCTGCATCCATGGCTGGCAAGCAAGCCCAGACAACGAAGGCCTCCAAGGCCAATAAGGTGGCAGGGGAGGCCTCGATAACCTTCCGAACAAAGAGGAAATGGAAGGGCGCCATGATGACGCTGGAGCGGATCACCCAGCTCTCCATGGGCGGGTACTTGCCGGGAAGCACTGGCATTGGCCAACGACATATCATTCCCCATGATAGTGGTGGCGAGTGAGTACCTACATGTGAAACACAATATACCAGAACATGAAGCCATCATATGCTGCAGTGACAGAAGAGATCATGGCATCTAGTAGGAGTTTCAGTGAAAGTATATTTCGCCATGAGAGAGGAGGTACTAATAAAGAAGCTCATAGGCTAGCTCGCAGCTCCATCCCCTTGTCGTTGGGGCATCATGTTTGGCTTGTAAATCCGCTGGGTGGCATCGACATTCCTTTCATGTTTAACTCTTAAGTAAGAAATGAAAAAGTTTCGCAGAAAATATGAAATTTGGTTCCAAAATATATCATTTTAATTTTGTGTATCTAATTACAAAAGGTGAAAAAATAACATTGGTGCAACAAAACAATTCATGATATTCGTTCAATTTTCAAAGTGTTCATGCAACTTTAACAAATGTTCACATATTTCCAGTAAATGTTCATAAAGTGTTCACATATATTCCAAAAATATTCATATCATATAAAAAGTTTCATATAGTTTTAAAAATGTTCATGCAATTTTGAGAAAGTGTTCATGACTTTAGAAAAACATATCCATATACTCGTAAAATGTCTCAAGTTATGTTCGCAAAAATATTCATGTAATCTTTAAAAAGTTTACATGCATTTAAAATGTACGTTTAATTTTGAAAAGGCATTCACGTGTTTTCCAGAAACACCCATATATAGTTTAAAAAAGTGATGATGCATATAAAATGCTTATGTACTTGTCAAGAATATAGAACAAAAATAAATAAAAGCACAAAGCAAAAAAAGAATAAAAACAATAACGATATGAAAAATAGAGAAATGGGAAATAAAAAAGGAAAATGAAATATAGAAATGATTATTCTTTAAAAATAAGCAAAAATACAAAAAAGAAGAGAGAGAAAGGAAAATCTGACAGAAATAAACAACCACTATGACTGGAGAAAACTGGTACAACCCAAAAATGGAGAAATAAAAAAACCATTATGACCCGAGAAAACCGGTACAACCAAAAAAAGATGTTGCACCGTGACAAAACCAAATACTGCCACCATAAAACCAAAGTTGGCCCGTTGGAAAAATAAAACCAAGGCCAAGTTTGGCCAGCCCACTAAGCATGCATGTAGGCGTTGGATGACAAAAAAAATCTGGCAGTCCAGTCCGAATTTCAGAGATGGTTTGGTGAACCGGGTTGGAGTTGCCCTTGTCTCCAAAGAGCGCGACTATGTCTCGCTTGATGCAAGACAGTAGCACGTCTCGGGTCAAGCAGCCGCCATAATGAGCCGGCCTAGCGCGGAACACAGGCCTTCAACGCTCTCATTTTTCATGTTTCTGCATTCATTGTTTGCTTTATTTTTTTACTTTTCCTTACATTTTGAAATATTCCAAACATAGCTACTATAAAAAAAATACTTTGCATACTATTTTTAAAATGTTAATCGTGCATTTGAAAAATGTTAAACGTGTCTATCATATCTTACCACAAAACTTGTTAAGGCTTCTTAAGCTTTTAATGGTTTAAAAGTTATCAAAAAAATATGAAATAAATAGTAGAGCATCACTCTAATGTACTAAGATGGTACAATAGAGTGATTGTCAAATATACATTTATGTGTTATCGGCAAAAAACACAATCATTTCAGCACACCGCGATATAAATATATATTGAACTATTTGTTTTTTTGTCCAGGACACATAGAATCTTATTTTTTTCAATCGCTCTATTGGATCATGTTATATTATAGGTGTGTTGTTTTAGTATTTTTTGTCAGGATTTTTGGGAACTTGTACACCATCCAAAACTTTAACTAGTTGTGTGGTAAGCTATGATAGAAAATCCTACTCCTATATATAATGTTAATCATGTATTTAGAAAATGTTAAACATATATATAAAAAATATTCTTGATGTATGAAAAATGTACAATGTGTATGGAAAACAATAGACATAAAACTAAATACTCCATCCGTCCCATAATGTAAGACGCTTTTTGACACCACGCGTCTTACATTATGGGATGGAGTAGTATGTTTAAAAAAATGTTAATCATATATTTAGAAATTTTAAATGTGTTTATAAAAAATGTTCTTAATGTGTAAAAAATGTACAGTGTGTATGAAAAATAGACATAAAAAATAATGTTTTCAAAATATTTAATCATGTATTTAAAAAAATGTTAAACGTGTATGTGAAAACTGTTCCTGGTGTATACGACAAATGTAGAATGCATATGAAAAAAGTGGCATCAAAATACATGTTTAAAAAGCTGTTAATAATGTATTTGAAAAAAAGTTCATCATGTACCTACTTTTTTCGTACAATGTAAAAAATTGTTTGCATAAGTTAAGAAAAATTATTGCCATTAAAAAAATGTATGTTGCATTTTAAATAAATATTCACGTGTTTCCAAAATATCTCTGTGAAATTTTAGAAAATATTTATAAAATGTCCCCGTAGTGTTAAAAAATGTTTATTTCCATTAAAAATGTTCAATGTGTAGTTGAAAATGTTGACCATGTATTAAAAAAAGTGTTCAAGACCATATGTTAAAAGAAAAATGTACATTGTGTATTTGAAAAATGTTCAACGTGTATCAAAACAATGTTGCATGAGTACATTAAAAATGTATATTGTGTACTGAAAAATGTAGACATGTGTTCTAAAAACTATGAAAACTGACAAAAGAAAAAAAAAAGGAAAACTGAAGAAAACAAAAAAAGAAAAAGAAAACCCAATGAAAACTGAGAAAGAAACAAGAAAATATGTGAAAAAAGAAAGAAAATAAGAACCCATGAAAACTGAGAAGGAGACGAAGAAAATATGTGAAAAGGGAAGAAAAAGGAAAGAAAAAAAAGAACCAGTGAAAACTGAGAACAAGATAAAGCAACCAGGTGCAAAACAAAGAAAACCGAAAGCTGGAGAAAATGAGTGAAGAAACATAGAAAACCAAAGAGAACAGAAAAGGAAAAAAATCTACAAAATACAGAGCCAAAGCCAGCGACTGAACAGAACCACTAGTGTCTCGATTGAAACCCAGTAAATGAATAAAATACGAAAAATGGGCTAGCTACAAGCGGGCGGAATACTTCAGGGGAGACGCACGCCTCACGTTCTCCAAGTGGCATATAGCACCTTGGAAGAATAAGAGGTCCTGTTGCAAACTACAACACTCTTCCTACAATTGGGCTTAAAGCAAGACAATTTGTAGTCTTCCCTTGTAGGGATGAGCACAACAATTTTCTTGGTGCATCTATTGTGGTGACTGAAGAACTGCTTGATCCGGTCAGTTTAGAGGTGATGACATGCAATGAGGCAATTGCTCTTGCTCAAGATCTTAATAGCACGACTGTTCTAGTTGCCTCAAACTGACTGGAGATGGTTACCAATCTTCATAACAAGGCCCCATGTGTGTATGTGATGATTTTAAGGGAGATCCATCATCATTCTAGGGCACTTCATGAGGTGTCCATTGTCCATGAGAACAATGATTCAAATGACGAGGCTCATAGCTTAGTTAAGACAGCAACTGCCCTCAATTCAGGCCGTCATATTTGGCTTGGCATACTGAATGAATAAAAACCCATTTTCCACTCAAAAAAACTTTATACTAAATCTTCAAGAGAAAAACCATTGTAGGAAAAAAAACTTTGTAGGAATGCATTGTGCTTGACTAGTCGAAACTTCGGATATGAAACAGAAGAATGTGAAAATAATGTTCTATTTTTGGCCCTTGATTTATGCAGTTTTTTTATTCACCTAATTGACTCCGGGCTTCTGCCCAAAGATTGGATTTTACAACTAACTTTTTTTTTAAAAGTCCCACCTGTATCCTTGGATCGGTAATTTGACCAACGTAACACGAGTTATATATCACAACAAATATACTATTAGAAACATTTAATCTTATACTTTCTATTGGTATAACTTTTGTGACATACAATTTATATTATATGGGTCGAATTGTTGATCTAGGATAGGCATGTGCCTTTTAAACCAGAAAAGAGGAAGTTGATTTTAGGGTTTTAAAATTTCTAGCAGAATCCCTGCAAACGGAACAGTCCCTCAAAATAAAAAACTTCGCACGCACAAGACACTTCTACTTTTCTATACAACAAAGTTTTATTGAGTTTTTGAAGAACTGCTCACTATGAGTAGCCACTTCGTGCGGAGGACAGATGACCCATGGATTTTGGTTACAACCTAGTGTGGATGTTTCTTTAACCGGGCTCCATGATGATCCATTGATAGAATATTTGATTGCATAATTTTATCTTGTTAGTTCATGGTTATTTTGAGCTCTGTGCTCCTTTTACTGTTAATTTGTGTACGACGTACTGTATGATTAATACTCTAAACTTAATCAATATGGCTGTGCGCATCATTTTATGGGGAGGACAGGGTAAACCCTCCTTTAGAAAAATATATATGCATAATAACCAGAAAAAAATTAAACATATGAAATGATCATCACAAGTACCAAAATATATATGATAGTAGCAGCAAAGTAGCTCACAACCAAAGTCATAGCAGATCATACAATACACAGTCGAGCACTACGACGTTAATTACACGTTGAACTAAATCGTGTGCACGAGACCACAACATATCACAAATACAAACACACAGTTTTTTTTTTCTTATTGTGGTAACTTGATCGATCACTTGATATATAATAAGCTAGTAGGAGCGATTGAGGTGATCGATTAGCCGAGGCGCAGGTCGTGGGAGCCCCCGTAGGCCATGCCGTGCAGGTTGGGCTGGCTGGGCACCACGCGGAAGGCGTACATGTCCGCCGCCGAGCCGCCGCCCATCGCCACTGCCGCCACGCCGTCCCATCCGCCCGCCGCTGGGTTGTCCACGAACCCGTACGCCGGGTCTTCGCGCATGCCCTGCGTACATACGCGTGCACAGTCATCTTGGTCAGCTCGGATTCATGCATGATCGTGGTTACATAGCTACTAGCTAGCTAGGGAGCGAGAGAGCTCACCAGCTCCTGCTGCAGATTCTTGTATGCCTCCTGGGAGTGCTTCACCTGAATATATGCGGTGGATTCCGAGAGAAGCATGAATTAGTACACGAATGCAACAAGCTGCAGGGGTTAAATACATGCGATCGTACACCAGGAGGCACCGAATGACAAAAGCCAGAGTCTATATCTACATATAAAAGACATTACAGTCTTAGACATGTCGCGGATACACACAATTTGACATGGGTTTATTGCTTGTCTAACTGCATTGTCACTGAGAAACCTCTCAAGTAAAAAGACGTGTTCAGAATGAGTAGGAAAACCTGGTCAGTTTATATGAAGGACCATCGCATGCATGCAAACTAAGGGCTGGGGGTTTCCTATAGGCTGTGCTCTTAGTTTTGTCCCTCTAGCTATAGGTTCCTCCACATATCCATGTAGAATATAATGGTGCTACCACATATGCATGCATGCCATTTGTTCATGCTCACCGGATGTATAGTTCCAACCTTCCAACTAAGCATTGTTTCGAGGGGAATTGCCGAAAATCCCTTATAGGTAACTTCAATTACAATAATCTTTACGTCACACATTTTTTTTCTTTTCAAAAGGGAGGTTAAACCTTCGGCCTCTGCATCAATGTGATGCACATAACCATATATATTAATTATTAACCAGCGTACAGAAAAAGGCAACTACGGCAAAACCACTACAAGATAAATCACGCAAAATAAAAGCTACAAAAAAGAAAACTGTAAGAGTCACCGTATAAACTACAAAACAATACAAAAAAACCAGATCCCGCGAGGACTCCAACCCAACGGGTAAGATTTGTACCTCTACTTCCCACCAAACTTACTTAGACTAAATTGCTAGGTCCATATACAGTTTCCCGGAAAAAGGAAATAAGGTTGAGATACAATTGAATCTACAAAATAAAGTTCAAATACAATCTTCACTCAACAAAATACTTCCAGATACATTCACGACTTGTCCATGGTTTTTTCTATTTAATCCATACTTAGCCAAAACGAAAAGGCCTTTGTAGAAAAAGGGGAAATTTAGGGGCGTATAATCTAGTCATACATACTCTATGTACTCATCAAGACCAAAACACACATGAAATTCCACAAACAAAGAACAAACAAAAAGCGGCGTAAAAATCAGATTATAGTTTATCCCTTTTTCCTTGAGAACACAAAAAAATGTTTTGAATATTTTCACATATGTGCATGCATGGTGTGAAGTAATGCAATAGTGTCAAAATTCACCTTGAGGAATCTAGCATGCACATAAAATTATGAGTCGTTTCACAATGAAATAACACCTTAATTTATATCTTCACATATATCTATTCCCTCTGCTCAATAATACATGATGTTTTGGATCTTGCATGGTGTCAAAGTGCAAGTATTACTGTTATGTATCTATCAACATGTTATTAAAAATTCCATGAAATTTCTAATGATGGTATTTCTAGTATTTCCAGTTGATCAATATGATTCATATTCTATATATTCATGCTCGAAGTTAAAGAAATTTGACTACACCCATTCTAGGTCATCATCTATTTCGAATGGAGGCCACCGGTTTTAACTACCAATGTGTGGCTAGCTTGTTTGTTTAGCTACTAGTTCCGTACTGCAGATTGTTGTGGATATACTCCTTGAACATCAATCATGCTCAATTTACATGAACTTCCAGAAGTTAAACATATACTCCCTCCGTTCCAAATTAGTTGACTTGAATTTGTCTAAATACGGATGTATCTATACTTGTTTAGTGTCTAGATACATCCGTGTCTAGATAAATATGGGTCAAGTAATTTGGAACGGAGGGAGTATTTAACTATGGTAGTCATTTTATCTCATATTAACTTAAGTGTTGGTCTTTACTATGACTATAGGAGTAGGCGGTGACTAGAACATATAGGCTGGACTTCCCCTTTTGGTTATCGATGGTAGTGGAATCCGGTCTAGAACTTTCGCACAAGAAAAAATGTTGACAAAAAGAAACGGCAAGAGAAAGCATCTTTCTCAAATATGGAGTACATTATAATCGCTGCACTCTTAAGTATACATCATTCTGTACACAGGAATGACCTTTAAACTTTGACTGCCATCTTTACATGAATATTGTTAAAGACATATTTTAATGATTTCATTTTTACATGACTAATATTTTTCTAGCTTAGTTACAGTGAAAGTTGCAGAAACTTGACTAAAACATTGTGCGTATTAATATCACCTAACAAAGGTAGTACTAATTAAGTACATGCATGTAACGGGACATGTATTTAAGTTATTTAGGTTGTTTTGTTATACGTGCATGTACTTTACAAGATGCTTTTACATGGATGATTGAAGAAAAGGAATATATATGCACTCATCAAGTACTCCCTCCATTTTTATTTACTCCGCATATTAGCTTTGACCTAAGACAAACTTTATAAGTTTCATCAAGTTTATTGAAACAATCTATTTCACAATAAAAAATATATATGGTATGAAAATATGTTGAATGATGATTCTAATGATATTGACTTGGTATTATGGATGTTAATTTTTTTTGTATAAACTTGATCAAAATTTAGAAAGTTTGACCAGAGACAAAGCTAATATGCAAAGTAAATAAAAACGCCGGGAGTACCCATCATGAAAGACTAGTGTCATCTAGTGCGAGGACCAATTGTTTTATCATTTATATTAACATTTGTAGATGTCATATATATGCCCAAGCAATTGTTCATCCAACGCCACTACAAAAGCATCCAGCCATATAATTCCAATGGCTATAGAAGAAACGCATATAGTTGAGATAAGTTTAACATTGTTAGAGTTCCATTTTTTTTGTCCATTATCCGCAGGACTACTGACTAGATCTGTATGTGGTCCTTACTTCAATAAGAAGTATGGGAGGTTCTGAACTCTGGGGCAACCATATGAAGATGGTTACGGGCTTTGTTCAACCGGTTTGAATGGCAGTCTGTCTAGTCATGGATCAGTAAAACATATGTGCTTTATTTGCTGGATGCGGTTGTTTCCTTGTCATATCATCTTTATAACAGATTTTAAAAATTTCGCAATAAGAATGCTTTGTGCATCGCTCAATCTAGAGGCCAGGGGTTTAACCTCCTTTTTGAAAGTAAAAAAACACAGTATTCTTTCCCTAACCACCTATATTAGTGCCGCACGGACCTAGAACATGAACGGATCTTCAAACCAAATTTAGCTTCACACTGACGACTGGTATAAAGCATTACACCCAAGACTACGCAAAGCTGAAGACCGGATCATATGTCAGTACGTACGCAAAACAAAAGAAAGGCGAAAGTTTTCTACCATTCATTCAGATCGAAAAGCCAAGAGGCCGTATAAACTAAAGGCTTCGTTTCCATAGTTCCGCAAACCATAAAGCCTCGTCGCCGGTCCTCATCTACAAGGGGTATCATGGCGCTGTGCAATCCCATAAAAATCCGTGTTTGACATGCTACCCCCAGATAGCCGGGGGACCGAAACAAAGCAGCCATGCACGCTCATGCACCCATGCATCTCTAGGCAGCCAGCTACCGATCGATCATCTAGCTAGGCTTAGCAGGAGATACGTGTAGTGCATGAGAGATATAGCCCCAAGATTATTGTCCTTCGCTCTTTCTCAATTCCAGCTTATGTGTTTCTGTCAAAAGGAGACAGACCACTGCATCTATTGCTGTTCGTCTACGCGTGTGTGCATGCATGTAAGCACATGACATGCATACTCTCTACACCGAGATTTTTCCAAAGGCTCTATACTATGTAGCCGATTAGCTACGCCAAGATTTGGATCTAGAATTATAGATGTTCGCGTGTACAGTCTCGAGTTCTCGAAGTAAGGGGGTTGAGTGTGTAAAGTGCAGACACGCATGGCAGTGCACCGTGTACATTGGCATGCAATGTGTTTGTTTGGGGCCTGGAGGTGTCTGTCGGATCTTTGCTTCCATCGGTCACTAGCTAGGCTGAATGTTCAACCATATAAGGGTTGGGAGATGGATGTGTGTTTGGGCAGGCTCTAAGCTAGCTAGCTAGCTAGGTTATGAGAGTGGTTAATATGTAATTCATTTGTAACGCCATGCATATGATGCAGCTCATGAAGTGCAATAATGGTCATACATATCTAGCTAGACGGACTTTCTCAAACAAAATTAATGTGACCGAATGATGGTACAATACAGAGATCTGGTGAACACATGGTGTTTGAACAGTGGCATGGAGAACTAGCTAAATAAAGAAACTGTAACAAGTGGCAGCTGACACAAGGCAAGGTAAACAAATTGGGGAAAGCTCTAGTTTTGTGGAGATATGTGTGCGCCAGAACAGTCATGTACACAAAATTGGGCAACTCCTGAAATTTCCGAGCTACCAAAAAAACTACTTCTCAATCCATAGAAAACAGCTTACAATAATTGTTTAGAGAAGATCTCACCTTCTTCTTGTAGGTTTCAGTCTGCGTAGTGATCACATGATACTGCAAAATCAAAACGAAAACAACAGACAAAGGAAAAGAGGATTAATTAAGATGTTATGTTGTTAAAGGAAGCAATACATGGGATGAAATTAAACAAGAAAAACCCAACCAGTTCTTTGGAACTAAGAAAAATCAGTCAATTGTTAATTCTATCCTAGAGATAGAGAACTCGTGTAGATCTACGACCAAGAGGGGCTAGCTACTCAGCATGAAATATGCACGGATTGGACGGCAGATGAGCGAGCAAAAACAGACAGATCCAGCTAGGAATCGAAGCCTAAATCAGTAAATCTGGTAGCTAGGGTTTGTACGTGCATGCCTTCCTCTGGCGAACCTCCTTGAGAGCGGCATCGACATTTTGCTCAAGGTCGCGCAGCTCCTCGAACTCCAGCGCGTCCAGATCTTCACCCATCCTTTGCCTGGGATGGATAAACGAACAAACTTAATTCAAGTCGATCTCGAAATCAAATCAATCTAAATTGCCGGAGCTGGAGAATCCCCATGAAAGAAGTAAAGAAGGAAAGAGGAAAGTGATTGACCTGATCTCGGTGCGCAGGTTCCGATTGATGTCCTTGAGATGGCTCAGCGTGCGCTGCATATTCTGCGATGAAATGAAACCAAACCAAAACGAATCAGCCAAAGAAAAAGAGCAGTGAAGCACTGGAAGATGGAGCTTGGACTCGATTAGATCTCATGTCAAATCACAAGAAAACAGCGAACGATAATTAAAAGGGAAAGGAGAAAGTGTTGCAGCTAAAGAAAAAGATGGATGGAGGCAAGAAAGAGAAGCAGCAACCTCATACTGCTCGATCCACAGGCTGGTCCCGATGGCCTGCTGGTAGCGGTCAAAGATCCCCTTGATGCTGCAAGTACGTACATACATGGAGAAGAACAAGAACAAGACCAAGCTGCCTTATATCAGCTGAGAGGTAATTTAGCAGGCAGCTAGCTAGAGATGCGGATGCAGTGAGTTCGTAGTTCGTACTCGGTGCCGGTGCTGCAGAACTCGTGGTACTTGCCGGTGGAGGAGAACATGATGATGGCAACCTGGGCGTCGCAGAGCACGGTGAGCTCCCGCGCCTTCTTCATGATCCCCGACCGGCGCTTGGAGTAGGTCACCTGCCTGTTGGTGGCGTTCTCGATCCGCTTTATCTCGATCTTCCCCCGCCCCATCTCCGCCGGCCGATCCACCTCCTCCGACCCCGCAATCGCGCGCGCCACCGCGAGCTAGGTCGACCGCCGCAGCGACGGGTGGAGAAGAAAGAGTATGGGGGAAGGAGAGAGATCGGCTGGCTGCTGCTGCTGCTTCTCGAGCTGCTGGTTTGGTTTAGTAAAGGAGGTGGGATGGAGGTGGTGCCGAGTGTGCGTGTGCATTTCGGGGTGGTGAGGACGGTGGTGGGTGGCGCCGATGGACGGGGACGGTTGCCGAATCCGTGAAAGGCGTGGGGAACCGCGCCGTGCCTGCCCTACCCTACCCTGCCCGCGCGCACGGGCCGTACTAATCCTACGTAGCCCCGTAACGCGTATGGTTTTGAGCGCCGTTGCGTGCGTGCGGGGCGGCCGTGGTTTTGAGCGCCGGACGGATGCGGGCGCGGGCGTATGCCCGGGGGGTATATTGCTGTGGCGTGGCCCGGCGGTGCGGCAGCGCTCGGCGCAACGGTTAGCACGGTTCGGGCTCTGCGGCCATCATTGCTTCGCTGCTTGGCCTAGCTTGCCGGTCTCTCGACTCGAGGAATGCGCATGCAGAAAAGAGGCCCTATGGCTAGATACCATTCTCTCCTGCATTTTCAGCTTAAAGAATAAAGTATCTTCCCTCTCTTTTCTTCTTTTGTGAAGAAGGGTCATTCTCTCATCTTAATTCTTAGTTAACATTTCTCTGTTTTTCCAGGCCAGGTTAACATTTCTATCATTTTGTACATCAAGCCAAAATTTCTCTTTTCGATTTTTTTTAACATTTCTCCTAAGTCTCGGGTGGCGGATCTAGAAATTCAAGAAAGATGGAGCAAGACGGATCCGGTGGGACGGTGTACTTCGTCGGATCTGACATATCGTGGATTCAATCTACTAAGTCTCGGGTAGCTTTACCATTGGATTGAAAAAGGACAGTAGTAGCATAAGGTACCGTAGAAAATACTCCATCCGTCCCAAAATTCTTGTCTTAGATTTGTCTAGATACGGATGTACATCCGTATCTAGACAAATCTAAGACAAGAATTTTGGGACGGATGGAGTATCATGTAGCACATATAACTATCCATGTTAATCAGACCACTAATTCTAAACGATAGGTGGCTAAGTCACTATTCATAATCCAAGTCACTGTTTCATCATTGGTCATGCGGGGCAGGTGCTCGGCCAAATCGTCTACCAGGTTGGTGGATTAGCACCAGTTCTTTGTTGATGTGCGACGTTGGCTACATATGCTTCTTCTCCGCATCCTCGTGGCGTGGTGGCTGCCTTCAATTTGTGGATGGGGCTTCAGATCCAGTGTTGTCCCGATTTGGGTCGGCCTCCCCGTGTTTACCTACACTTCCCAATGATCTTGCCGTGTTATTGGTCGATGTGTGATGGTTGCCTGTAGCAAGGTCGAGTTGTGGCTTGATGGTTGAAGCACCACCGTAAGTTTTGCTTGGGTTTGGTCACTGCTGGCTACGACAATGACCTTGGGTGGCGTTCTCTCCATGAAGGCATTGCTTGAAGCCCCCCACCTCACCACCACCACCGCAAGACCCATGAACCCTACTAGGTTTTTTGGCCATGCGTCAGGTCACTATCGATGTTGTTGTTGATGCTTTTGGGGATCGTTGGTTTGTACAGTTTTAGTGCCATGGGTGTGCAATTGGAATCTTAGCTCAGTCGATGGGATCAAGCGAACATATGTTCTCATAGTTCTTATACTACATTTACTTGTTTCGTGCATATTTTTGAGAGTCTTTCCCTTTTGAATGCTTGCAATTTTGAAAGCTTCTCCTGGCCGGTTATGCTTTTATTACTTCAAAGTCGGGCTCATTTTAGCATTCCATCTAAAGGGTCAAACAATATGTAATGAAGGACCAAACACTAACTAATTTTCTTGGAATTTAGAGGATATGCCAAGCATATGCATACATGCACTTGTGTGATCATGTTGGTTGGGGTGGGGGTGGGGGGTGGCTTGCCAGTCCCTTTGGCCTTTGCCATTGGTATTGCTTAGTTAAAAAATTCTAAATACCAAGTTAGAAAGAATGCATTTCTCAAAAATAAAATTGCAGGAACTGCATTTCTCAAATTGATTGCTTTAACTCAGTTATTTCTACTCTCACAATTTTTCCCCAAAGATTATATTAATTTATTTTTGGAACGAAAAGATCTTAGTTCTTTTTGTCCATACCTACCACCAACTATGGAGGTAATATATCCCTAAAAAAATGTTATGACACATATTAATCTATACCAATATAAAAAGACCCAAAGGGACAGATCCAATTAATCTCGGCCATCAAATCATGGTAATCCAACGACCTAGACTGCTTCAATGTCGAGCGCTCAACACGTTTAGCGTGCAGTTAATTTCATGCCAAATATAGTGCTAATCACATAATAACACGCAAATAATATCCTACTTAATATCTGCATGCACTTAATATACTTCCAAATTAACGTGCATTGCACGTACACATTGACTAGTTAGAAAAATGGGAGGGATCTAGTTAGTTTTCAATTAGTGAGTTGTAAGCCTCATCGCAAATCCCTCTGATTTCGAATTATAGGATATTCTATTTTTTCCTGAATCTAATGTGTATAGACGTGTCTTGGTGTGTTTGTTTCACTTATTTCAGTTCGTATGTCATAATCCATATTGAAATCACTACTGCTTAAAAAAATGTAAGGTTCTCGTTTCACCTTTCTTTTCACCACCCCTTCGTTCAACCTTCCATGTATAATAATCAATCAACTTAATTTACCTATCTTCTGAACCAATTCCACTTTAATTTACTTACCGAACTTCTGATCAAAATATAAGGTAATTTACGGGCATAATTTGATGAACATTTATTTACACAATCACATTATTATGGACAGATAAATCACAAGCTAACGTACTAAAATATTTATATCTCGTTGTAACGCACGGGCATTGTTCTAGTAATATCCAAATGTCTTATAATTCGGAACAAAGGTGATAGCATTTAAGTGGTATTTTTTTAATAGAAAATCAACTAAAGCTCCCGGCTCTGTTATTACTGACAAGAGAAGCCTGTAGATCAGGTCCACACGTCAGTTTTTGCATGTAGGGGTAGTGGACTCACAGTCGCAGATGTGGAGCTTTGTATGTGAGGGTCTCTTCACTACGTATACTGCAGCACGCGACTGGTGCATGTAGATGCGTGATTTCTATCATTGAACTTTTACATGTATTACTCGCAAAAAAAAAGAAGTTTCTTCCTCTGAAAGAAAAAGGGCGACCTCGGCCGTGTCTCTCCCAAGGAGAGTTTCTCCGCCGCCGTCCTCCGGTGGCTCCCCTCCGCCGACGATCTCGGTCGTCGATGGTGAGGGGGTCGCCGGATCCACGTGTGTGGATAATTCTAGGCTAAAGTAGCTTTGTTTTTAGGCTGTTCATCGTCTTGGATTCGGCTGCAGCGATGGTGGCGGTGAATAAAGATTCTTCAGATCATTCTCCGACAAGGCGATCGGTCCTATGGTTGGGGGTGGTTTTGGAACCAGTCTGTTCAAAACAAGGATGGTGTGGCGGCCGCGGCATCCTCCCGGTGGACATGTGTCCTCGGGCTCCGCCGTTGCGACGGCGTCTGCTCCAACGTTGGAGCTTGGGAGGTAGTCCAGGAGCAGATGCAGATTGTGGTCTGCATGAATGACATCTGGAAGACGAAACGTGTGATGGGTTCGTGGTTGATGAATGGCAGGTGTGATTTCCTCCTTCGGCGTCTTAGTCATGGTGGGATGCCAGATCTGGAGTTCGATGCCGTGTCTGGGGTGTTGCTCCGGTCTGATTCGTTCAACAGCAATGGCTTCACTTTTGATGAGCCACCTTAGAAATCTACAAAGTTGCATATCAGCGATGGAGCCGCGTCGAGCTCGGGTGAGAAGATGATCCATAGTTCTTTTTTTTAATGGCTGTTGTGGTGGTGCTGGAGACAGGTGACCGGCAATCTTTCTTGGAAAGCTTTGTTCAGGAAGGTGTTACCTCATTCCTTTGCATGCATCCGGCAATGTCGTCAACTGATTCCAGCCAGGGGTAGATATGCAAGATCGATCGGGCCGGAAGTCGCTATCCACCGAGGAGAAACGAATGAATGCTCGTGACCGATCACGTCCATCCAATCGCTCACGGTAATATCGATCGATCACCGGACATCCATGCATCGCATGCATGATCCATCATCAGTGGCGCAGACGGTTTGTGGTATAAATTCAGGATCTGACCCCTGTTTGATTTTTTTTTGACATTTGACCCTTTTGCTACCGCCGCACTCTATTTGACAGTTTCAGGACCTTTGGCGGTAGGGAAACGGCAGCCGCCGTCACATAAACGGCCAGGCGCTGACCTGGCAGACATCCTACCGCCGGAGGCTTCGGCGGTAGGGTATGCAGTCCTACCACCAGCAGCCCTGGCGGTAGGGTGTGCAACCCTACCGCGTATCAACTGCCACTTCTGGTCACAGAACCCATGGCCGTGGGGTGGGCACCCTACCGCCTTAGACCCTGGCGGTAGGTTGGGTAAACCTACCGCCACACTCCCCGGCGGTAGGGTCCCATCATAGTGCAAGCTTGTATTTTGAAGTAGTTGTTGTTGAAGAAACTGTGCTCTTTTCTGTGCTGTAATGATTCTCTTTTTTCACATGAAAGTACACTCATATTGACAGGAACAATTGCCATGAAGTTAACTTAATGTTCAAACTGAATTTGACAGACAAACTTACGAAAAAACTGAATTTGACATCACATAGTATCATATTCATTGAGAACATAATTGAAAGGCACAAGGCATTACAAGAGCCACATAGTTTCTTGGATATTGAGAACATAATTGAAAGGCACAAGACAAACTAATAGGACGATCTTCAGACAAGTTCAGAGAGCAGGAAGACATCTTCAGAGCTTGTCGTATGTTAGCACTGGCGGTGGAGACAGAAACGGCAGCGGATCCACCGGTTCAGGTGGAGGCGGAACGCTGGTCGGCATCCGACCTGACAAGCACTCCCACCTTGCCTTGCCCGCTGGAGTTTTCGCCTCCGCCCTTTCCCAGTTGATGATCTCGAACTCCGATGCACTTGGGGGCGGCATCCTGGCTCTCTCCTCCGCATTGCTCTCGGAGTAGATTCTCCGGCCCAAATTGCGCAGCTCCCAGTCGGCGTGCTGCTTGGCAGCTTCAATGCACCCTTCCCGGCGGACACGGGAGATAGTTGGATTTGCCTCCATCTCTGCCTTCACACTCTTCCACTCCTTCACCCTCTGCGACCAACACTTTACATCGTCGAGGATCCGCTCTGCCCTCTCGTGCCACCGCATTGCCCTCGTCGCCTCTAGGACCTCGTCTGAGACAGATCCCACCGGCTGAAGTAGCTCGGGGAAGGCCTCGTACACGTATGGGAGCGGCATCTGTGACGGGATGTGCTGGAGAGGAGTGGGAGGAGCGGGTGGTGATGGAGTGGGCGGTGCTTGCTCCACGGTTCCGTACCTAAACCTAGGAAAAATGAGTTAATCTTTCAATAGCATATGAAGATTTTTTTTAACATGAACATGAATTAGGGTTCATCATATGGTCAATAAATAAATAAATATATCAAGATGCAATCACAAAGGTACATCATATCAATTAGGGTTCATCATGATTTTTTTTAACATGAGCATGATTTTTTAAACATGAATATGAATTAGGGTTCATCATATCAACATGCATCATCACATCTATATAAAATCCACCAACAGTTTTACATGTCAAAAAAATTTGACTCAAACTAAATCATTCCTAGGCTACAAAAAAAATTCAAATCTAGTTCAAAAAGGGGAGTGATTTGACTCAAACTAATTGGAGGGATCGAAGGAGCTTACTTTTCTCGTTTCGGGGCCATCTCGATCCGCAAAATCGGTGAAGAAATGAAGAAGATCCGAGGGAGGAGTGGAGGAGATGAGAGAGGGGGCGAGAGGAAGAAGAACGGGCGGCTGAGTGGGGGATAAGGGGGCGGGGCGGGCGGTCCGTGGCATATAAAAAGGTCCCCCGTCCTACCGCCAGAGGGAAAGGCGGTAGGGTTTGCAGTCCTACCGCCATGGACCCTGGTGGTAGGGTGTGCAACCCTACCGCAATTCTGGTGGCATTTTTGGTCACAGAATGCAGGCGCGTGGGGTGAGACCCCCTACCGCCAGAGGCTTTGGCGGTAGGGTGTGGAAACCTACCGCCACGATCCCCGGCGGTAGGTCCTGATCCTAGTGCATTTTTTGCACATAACTTGTATTGTCTTCAATTTTTTGCACATAACAATTTCAATACTTAAAACAATAAGCATATGTATCACATATATGAAGAATAGCTCACGGGCAAATGATTCAAGTAAGAAATATGGTTTACATAGCAAGCACACATCCACAAATGTTTCATGAAGTTTTACATAGCAAGTTCAACAAATACGAAATAGTTTCACGAGCAAATGGTTTACAAAGCAAACATATAATGTTTAACTAGTTCAACGACACGGCAGCAACTTCACTCCCTCCTTCCCCTCTTCGAGGTACGGTCCTCGTTGGTCTTTGATCGCTTCTCGGCCGCCTTCTTCTTGCGTTGAGTAGGACGCGCTCTCTGAAACGGGTATGGACTTTTCCAATCCTTCTTCGGCACATTCCTCTTCTCACGCTGGGTTGTCTGAGTTGCTGGAGGTCCGTCGTCATCATCGTACTCCTCCTCCTCATTGTCCTCTTCCTCTTCCTCCTCATCGTCCTCTTCCTCTTCTTCTGCTCCCTCCTCGTCCTCTTCTTCATCTTCACCTTCTTCGTCATCGTCCTCATCCTCTTGAACCGCCCTAGACAACGAGGCAGCATGGATCGATGAAGCGAGGCTACACATCGGTGCTGCAGGAGCAAAAGCATCCTCGGTGGAGGTAGCGTACCCAAGCAGGCCCACAAGCTTGCGACATTTGTTGACGAACTTCTGCAATGAGAACGAAACAATAAACAATGAGAACGAAACAATGAGAACTTCTGCAATGACGAACTTCTGCAAATGAACTTAAGAAAATGAACTCCATGTTACCTTCACCGTTCCCCTCAACTTGTTCTCACTAACTCGAGTCCCAGGGATAGAACTAAGCGCATCAGAGGCTTCAAAAATGCTTTTGTTCAGCTCCGAAGACTGCAAAGTAATAAAATGAGTCAGTAGCACTAAAGTTGATTTCATCCAACCGTCGGTTGAAAACAGATAAAAACAACTTACCACTCTGTTCATGAGGGGTCCGTACTCCCTAAACCCACCTTTAAGCTCTTTGATGCTCTCATTGTAGGCTTCATTCTCGGAGGCGTCATCGAACATGTCTTCGGCATCTGCCGTCGTCCACTGGGGCCTCAGACGCAGACGATGCTTGATGCCATCGTCGTACCACAGCATGTGATCCTCGTACTCGTTCCAGTCAATCACTTTCCTCTCCACATCTTTGCGAGTTTTCCACTCATTCCATTCCTTCACGTATCTCGCATGTTGGTCTTCCCAATCTATGATTGATTGATTCTTCTGCCTGCTCATCCTGCAATGCATAAGAAAGAATGTAGAAAACCCTAAGAATGAATGTAAAACATCAAAACAAGAACTTGGTATCGATGAGGACGCCTGTTGGTACTCACAGGTGTAGGTCGTAGCCATCGGTATCGGTGATGATGCCGGCTGGTGGTGTGCGTTGCGCCTTACCAAATTGCGCGGCAACGCGCTGTGGCAAGTGGTACTCCACAGCATAGACACAAACCATGGGCACGATGCACCGCCAGAGAAGCCGGTCCTGCTTGCACATGCTGTTCAGCTCGAACCCCCACTCTCGTTCACCATCATACGGCCGCCAAGTAACCTAGTACCATACAATGGTAAGCTCAAGTGGAAGTGTCATCGAAACTATTCGAAATCTAGTTCTTATACCTGAAAAACCGTCAAAGCATCAAGCTGTTGCTGAAGACCTTGTACAAGGCCTTTGAATCACCCGTGTAGACACGCACCACGTCCCAAGCGTATGCGACGGTCGGGTACCGATCATCTTCGTCATCTTCGCCATAGTCCGTCCATGCACGCGAGCGCAGCTTCTCCGGGCGGCCCACCAGGATTCGCTCCCACATCCAAATGGAGAGGCCCCATACACATCCACACATACCGGACGTGCCTTCCGCCCTCTGGGTCGCGTCGTCAAGCTACAAAACAAGTATAGATGATAAGATGTCATAATCTAAAGCAGCACACGTCCATGATATTTGAAACAAAGTGATATTCACTTACCGAACGGTATAGGTAGGCAAGGCCGGCGACCCCCCAGCTGTACCCCGCATCCCAGTCCTTTAGGAAGTCGAGATACATCCATAGGGCAGTGTCCCCAGAGCAGTATGGAAACACTACCTCCGTGAGAAGATACCATAGGTAGGCCCTGGCGTACTGCTCCACCACCCAGGGTTCGGCACCTTCCGGGCACTTGCTCCGGTACTTGAGGAGCCAGGGCAGCGATATGCTGGAAGTCCGGTTATTCTTAGCGGCGGGGGGGGGGGGGGGGGGCAGTCGCCGATGAGGGCGATAACCCTATCGTGTCAGTTCTTCCTCTCCACTCGTCCTGTGAGAGCACGACCCTCGAGCGGGAGGGCCGTAATCATCCCCCAATCCTGGAGGGTCACGATCATCTCCCCACATGGAAGATGGAAGCTGTGCGTCTCTGGCCGCCACCAGCCGATCAAAGCCGTGAGAGCTGAGTGGACGAGCGTCGGTGGCTTACGCTTGAACTGCAGGACGAAACCCAATAGTCGGGCTCTCGTGACGAACGGTGCGTACCGCTCGTCGTACTCCATGTTAACGGTCGTCTTGTGAGCCCTCATCTGCAGTGGCGGGAGCATCTGTTAAAATCAAGAACCAAAGCATAATTAGCATAGACATAATAGTTAGCAACTTGTTTTCATCAATTCGAAAGATTTGGTTTAAGAATGGTAATTACCACTCCATTCTCAATGAAACGGGCACGGTGACCCTTGTCGAACTTAGGGTCAAGCATGGTGTACTTAATACCAATGTCGTCCGGAAGAGGTGGCCTCCTAAAAAAATTGCATAAACATAAGCATAAGCATATCAAAAGAATTTTTAACATGTACTAGGGTTCATCATTAACTAGGGTTCATCATGAACTAGGAAACATATAGATGCATCACAAAGGTTCATCACATCCAAAAAAACCTATGAGTTCAATCTTTGAATAAGCATATGAAGATCTTTAACACAAAAAATTATGAACTAAAGGTTCATCTTGAGGGTTCAACATTTTTTCTCCAACTACATCCACTACTTGCATCATAGCATATCAACATGCATCATTATATCACAACAAATTCCTCCAACATGCATCATATAAAAAAAAAATCCTCCACAAAAAATATGAACTAGGGTTCATCTTCACACAAGCATACCAACTACTCACTAGAGTTCATATCTAACACAATATAACATCTAGAATCAACCTAAATCAATCCTAAGGTTCAAAAAAATCAAATCTAGTTCAAAAAGAGGAGTGATTTGAATCAAATAATGCGACAAATCGGAAGCTATTTGACTAAAACTAATTGGAGGGATCAAAGGAGCTTACTTTTCTCTTTTCGGGGCCATCTCGATCCGCAAAAACGATGAAGAAACGAAGAAGATCGGAGGGGGGAGGTGGAGGAGATGAGAGAGGGGCGAGAGAGGCAGTTCCTCTCTGTTCTTGGGGGTTGGGGCGGGTGGGTGTGGGAGGGAGAAGGGGGTGGGGCGGGCGGCCGCAACAAATAACTGTTCGCACCCTACCGCCAGGGTCCATGGTGGTAGGATCAGACAACCTACCGCCGCAGGTCCTGGCGGTAGGGTGAAAACGGAGGGGGACGGCAGCCGTTTGCGCTGCTGACGTGGACTAGTTGCCTATCGCCAGGCACCGTGGCGGTAGGCTATGTAATCCTATCGTCGAGCCCTTTGACAGTAGGAAAAAAGTCAGAACACGAAATTTTGCCGCCAGCCGGAGCCGGGGACAGGACGTGATGGGCGCATGATACTGTTGATTTCATGTCATGCGGTCCGCCGATGCGCCCGGGTCAGTCAGTCAGTCGGCCACGGACGCGAGCGGAAACGCTCCGCGCGGCTTTCCTAGTCCAGGCTCGCGTTAATGTGTCCGCGGTGCCGTTTCCGGCGCTTGGACGTGACCCATCACTGCGCGGACTACAGGGACGTGCTCGAGCAGAGCGTGAGCCGTGAGGAGAGAAATTTTGCCTCGCTTTTTTTCCTTCTTTGTTTTGCGTAGCGCAGGTGCGACTTTTGGCTAGGGTTTTGGCCTGTTGCTCGGAAGGCGATTGATGTATGTTCTTGGTTGAGCTGGCATGGATGGTCAATACGCGGCGAGCTTATTAAACTAGGCAACGGTTAGCCTGATCTTACCCTGAATTGTTTGGGGAGATTTGCATTGGTCAACGCCACTTTAGAGGATGGAAGTACGTGTGTAACTTGAAGTCAAGTTTCGGTAGAACGTCTCAAAGGAGAGGAAATGGCACGAGAATGACGTATACTGAGGTGGCGCATCTCACCGTTGAGGGCATCGGGTAGAGAGATTCAGCCTATAGACCTAAGGTAAGAGCATCTACAGGACTTGATAAATCCGGCCATCTATACGCCCACGAGCGCGTCCGCGGACATCGCCCGTCGGCCCCTCATATTTTGTGTCCGGCATCCACATATCTCAAATGCGGACTCTCACATCCATGCAAATCCATGCACGTCGATCATACACGCCAATGTCGCACGTAAATAACAAATGTTGGTATCAAAAATACATATGTCTTGTTACATAAAATTTGTTTAAGTGCACAACTCAAACATTAGCCCATTGGTTTTCATTGTGGGTCCACATATGCTCCACAAGATCACTGAGTAGCTGCGCGTGCATCTGATGATCTCGAAGATTCTGATGCATCTGCAGAAAGTTCATAAGCTGAGCTGCATCTTGATCTATCGGGATTTGAACTTGTTCTCCAGGTGCTTCAAAATCATTGATTTGGGCTACACCATCACTCTCATTCTCCACAATCATATTGTGCAAAATAACACAACATGTCATGAGCTGCCACAAAGTTTCTAATTCCCGCATCATTGTTGCTCTACGAACAATTCCCCAACGAGTTTGAAGCACTCCAAATGCCCTCTCCACATCCTTCCTAGCTGTTTCCTGCATTGTTGCAAAGTGGCTTTGTTTGTTGGCCCGTGGTTCGGATATGGCCTTCACAAACGCTGCCCACTGAGGATAGATGTCGTCTGCAAGATAGTATCACATGTTGTACTCATGGTCATTGACAGTCTAGTTGCACGACGGCGATTCCCCATTGCAAAGCCTCCTGAACACCAGAGATCGTTGAAGCACGTTGATGTCATTGTGATATCTCGGCATTCCAAAGAAAGCATGACAAATCCATAAGCCATGTGATGCCACCGCTTCAAGTACGATGGTGACCTCTTTGGTGTGACCTTGATACATTCCCCGCAAACCTTTGGGGCAGTTCTCCCATTGCCAATGCATGCAATCAATTGATCCGAGCATTCCTGGAAACCCTCTGCCCTCTCTAATAGCCAACAACCTTTTTGTATCCTACACATTTGGTTCTCTCAGATACTCTGCTCCAAACACCTGCACCATGGGGTGGGCAAACTTGGCAGTAGTCTTCATGCATGTGCTCTCCCCCATCCTGACCATCTCACCAACGACATCTGCGCCAGTACCAAGTGCAAGCATCCTCAAAGCAGCCGCGCACTTCTGCTTAGTAGAGAAAGAAAGTTGACCGCAACAATCCCTCTTGAGCTTGAAGTAGTCATCATTTGCCTCCACTCCTCCACAAATGCGCAAGAACAATGGTTTCCGCATGCGGAAACGGCGACGAAACCATGGATCATCCGTGAAAGTTGGCTTCGGAGCAAAGTCGTCCTTCTGCAATAGCCGTGCTCCGTGCTCCGTACACCCTATCCCGATTGATCACTCTTCTCCCTTTGATTGAGCCCTTGAAGTTGAGAATATGCTCCACCTACCAGTCCTTTTCCTCTTGCATGCTCATGATCATGATCATGTCCACTTATTCGTCCAAATCCGAGGAATCGAAGAACTCATCTTGAATCATTTGATCAAGCTCCATCGGTCCATACTCCTCGTCGGACAAAGCATCGGAATTCATCGTTTTCCCTAAAAAAATCACAAAAATCCGGTCAAAAAATGTATCGAACACATAGAGCGCAAAGCGGAGCCAGAGAGTTGTTGAACGTACCACGGTGGGGTCCGGGCCGGCGAAGATGTCCCTGGCGGCGAGGATGGGAGAGGGGACTGCTCTGCCGGAGGTGGCGACGCATAGGTGAGGAACGGCAGCGGGGCACGCACGACGGCGGAGCGGCGAGATGGACATCGAGGAGGAGGAAGAAGAGAGGAGAGAGCAAATGGATTCGGTAGGTCGATTTGGTGGGGATTTGGTGCAATTTGCGGTGGGGTCGGGCTGTCGGGTCCGACGTAGCGGACGCGCCCGGGCGCCCCCATATCCGCCCCATATTTGGGCTGGAATTGAGGGGTGCCAGTCAGCCCGGGCGTTTGAGCCCCGTTAGAGGCGCCCGTCTAGGTCGAAATTTCCTGACCGGTCAGTGACTGGGTGGCCCGCCCGAACATATTAGGCAGGTTTGGGGCGCCCGGCTATAGATGCTCTAACCAATATTCATGAGTAATTCGCATGCGGTGCGGTTCCGGCATGTCCCCCAAACATGTCACCATGTAAACATTTCACCCTTCTTAATGAAAAGGCGGCGTTCTTGCCAACTAATGAGAGAAAAAGCAGGTTGCCCCGCTCCATCAAGGTAATAGTAGAACATGTGTCCTCGCACACATGCGGAGAGAGAGAGAGAGAGAGAGAGAGAGAGAGAGAGAGAGATGCCGAGTACAGTAGGCGCCACCATCCAAATCCACCAGTGTGGCAACATTACTGCACATTATAGAGAACGTGTGTCGTGGCACAAAGACTACAACCAGAGTAACCACAAAAATCTGCTAGGGCCACCCACTCCTCTTATTGTTGCCCAACAGCGTGGCACTCCTCCTCATTAGAGGTGAGTTAGATGTCTCCTTTGGACATGTACTTGATTTGGCGCATGATTACGAGGAGTTCCCGAGTGATGGTGATTGGAACATCGCTTTTATGTCTAGGGTGAAAACTATTATCTGGCCTTGACGGGTTGGACTTAATAGCGTCAAACTTGTGGCGTTACCATGTTGAAGGTGTTGTCTCCATGTTGATGTTCTGGTCTCGAGTGGTTGGTCTCGACATCATGAATGCCAACCCTTGCCCCGATTGTCTTGGCTGGATGCGGCGACGAGGGCACTAGTGTGTTATGCCTCTTGAAGGTGTTGACGTCAAACTTAGCCGTAGGTGTTTACTTCATACTTGTAGTGGTTTTTCTCCGGTACCCTACTAGGAAAAACCCTATAGGCAGACACTTAACAGTGGCGCGGGGTAAGTGGACTAAAACCTAGCGCTGCAGGTGAAGATTAGCAGTAGTGCAGATTCAACACTCCAGCACTACTACTAAGTGGTCCCTACCGTGCCCCGGGGGGCTGGCCACAGTAGCAGCATGGGGTATAAAACTCGCACTACAACTAGCTAGATAGTAGTAGCGTCGGCTTTATAACTCGTGCTCTACTGTGGATACACGGGCCCAGCTCCCGGGCCCTGCCTTGCAGCAGCTCCTGTTATGTGTGCCACACTACTGCTAATGGGCTTAGCAGTAGCGCGGGCCCCATGCCCCGCCCTACTGCTAAGCCACCCTTATCCTCTCCCTGTCGCCCGTTCCACACTCTCACTCTCCTCACTCTCTCTCTCCCTCTCACATCGTCGCGTCCGCTCCTCCTCCCATCGTCGCCGCCATCACTGCATTGCCGCTGTCGTCGCTGTCCCCGGCCTTGGTAAGCCTCCTCCCTCCTCCCGCTGCCGCCCCTTTATCCCTAGTAGTGTTTGCTGCTTATGATTTCAAATGATTGCTAGTATAAGTATCTAGAAATTTGAGATAAATGAGCAAATTTATATGAATGGAATGGACAATATTCCTTCATATGTCACATATCAAAAATAACTCTAGATGTGAATTAGTAATAGCTTTGAAATGTTTCAGAAAATGATATTTGAAGAGGAAGGAAGGAGTTTGGAAGTTAGTTTTGGACAACTATGTAATTTTCAGTAAATTAATTCTTCCTAAATAATAAAAATGAGCTTTAGGCAGCACCAGAATTGTCAATTGGAGGAGCTTTAGGAAGCTTTGGTAACAAATGCCAAACCATTTTAAGTAAATGAACTCTGCTCGTTTTCAATAATAGCTTTGAAGAATTTCAGAACTAAGTTTCTCACTGAACCAAGTTTTTCACTGAAAACATATTAGTTGATCAACCTTTGGATAAATGCATAAAAACATTTACTGCAAACATGACCACATCATCTAGTTAATATTCTGAATAAAAAGGACTTCTTGTTCATTATTTCCAATGCAGAGCATTCAACTTCTCCATGTAAACTTTCTATGCCTTTGAACTTAGGAGTTTGAAAACACTATTAAAAGCATTCTTTTCTAGGACATTTTATAAAAATACTATGAAACATGTGTTGGACACAGTGAAACTACAATTATAGTACATATATGACCCAGATATTGGTTAATGCATATATGACCCAAACATTGGCTGTTGACATAATTCTCAGGTTTTTTGTTGTAGGCTGATGCATATTATTTTCTGTTGTAGGAGATTTGAAGGCCACTATGAGCACATCTCTACTAGCACAACTACTTCAATCTGAGGTAAAATCTGCACATCTCTAGCAGCACATCTCTACATATATGACCCAGATAGTGGCTAATGAGTGGACACAAGAAAATTTTCACTTTGATCATGTAGAGTGTCATGTCCATACAATTGGCAAAATGCTGAATCTTCACATTGTTTAAGATGTATTTGTTGGTGCTGGAATGTTGGTGTTAAAGAGCATGCTACATATTTCTTCTATCATATACTATGATTTTGCAGGGAACACCTCCGAGTGGCCTATGTTTTGCCGGAATGTCGATTCATTTCCGTTCCGACAAATTTTAGGCGCTCGATATGTTCTATTTTAGCAAAGGTCATACTAATTTTTTCGTGGATTTCGGCATGACTTGTGCCCTACCCTAGGAGTAATAGGAGTAGTTCTAGTATGGATAGGAGTACCTATACTAGGAAAACGATAACAGAAAGAAAATGCAACCATGGTAGCGAAAAATGATGATCTATGAAAATGGTGCCACATGTATGAAAAATGATGGTCCATTTGTTTTGTGTGCATTCTGTTATATGTAATTTTGATCGATGCTTAGGGTTGACTTTCAGTCTGATGGGGCTCCTTGTGTGATAGATTGATGATCTTGAGGAAAGGATCCCGATTGTTGTCGTGGGGGTCGCTTCTCCTTCTTCTCCTTGTGCTAGACCTTCGTAATGCACTAGGGGAAGGAGGAGTAGCGACCATCACCGACGATCGAAATATCAGTGAGGGAATGTCCACCAGAGATGAGAGTTGTTAAAGGGAGACTCGACAGACCGAAAGTTAACCCGTGCTGAATAGTGATACGTGTGTTGACTTTCTAGTATTTGCTGTTGATTTTTAATCATTCAATTATGAACACAGTAAATGGATGACGACAATAGAATCCCTGAGTGCGATGACTGTACCGATGACGGGGGTATGGGCGACAATCCTCACTTGGAAAACGATAGGTGCTTCTCCCTAATACATCTCCAACGTATCTATAATTTTTTATTGTTCAACGCTATTATAGTATCAAGCTTGGATGTTATATATGCAATTATATATCAACTTTTGGGATTGACCTATTAACCTAGTGCCCAGTGCCAGTTGTTGTTTTTTGCTTGTTTTCGGCTTTTCGGGAAATCAATATCAAACAGAGTCCAAACGGAGAAAAAACTTTGGATTAATTTTTTCTGGACCAGAAGAGATCCTAGAAGGTTCGGGAGAAGACCTAACGAGCCACGAGGGAGCGACAAGCTCAGGAGGCACGCTCCAGGGGGGCACCCCCCGGGCTTGTGGGCCCCTCGTGGCACCTCTTGACCTAATTCCGCCTCTATAAATTCTAAAAATATTCCCGTGACATCAGAGAGCCACCCGAAATACTTTTTTCGTCGCCCCAAGTTTCTGTTCTTGTGAGATCCCATTTGAAGGCCTTCTCTGGTACTCTGCCAGAGGGGGAATCGACCACGGAGGGGCTCTACATCAACGTTGCCACCCTTCCGATGATGTGTGAGTAGTTTACCACAGACCTACGGGTCCATAGCTAGTAGCTAGATGGCTTCTTCTCTCTCTTTGATCTTCAATACAATGTTCTCCTCGATGTTCTTGGAGATCTATTTGATGTAATGACTTTTTGCGGTGTGTTTGTTGGGATCCGATGAATTGTGAGTTTATGATCAGATTATCCATGAATATTATTTGAGTCTTCTTTGAACTCTTTTATGCATGATTATTATAGCTTTGTATTTCTCTCCGATCTATTAATTTGGTTTGGCCAACTAGATTGATTTTTCTTGCAATGGGAGAGGCACTTTGTGATGGGGTCAATCTTGCGGTGATCTATATCCCAGTGACAGAAGGGGACAAGACACGTATTTGTATTTTTGCCATTAAGGATAAAAAGATGGGGTTTATTCATGTGTGGGTTTACTTTCTCTACATCATGTCATCTTGCTTAAGGCGTTACTCCGTTCTTTATGAACTTAAAACTCTAGATGCATGCTGGATAGCAGTCGATGTGTGGAGTAATAGTAGTAGATGCAGGCAGGAGTTGGTCTACTTGTCTCGGACATGATGCCTATATACATGATCATTGCCTTGGATATCGTCATGATTATCGCTTTTCTATCAATTGCCCAACAGTAATTTGTTTACCCACCGTATGCTGTTTTCAAGAGAGAAGCCTCTAGTGAACACTATGGCCCTCGAGTCTACTTTTTATCATATATTAAAATGCCAAAAATACCTTGTTGCAATTTTATTTAATTTATTTTATTTTGTATTTTTGTGCTATCTATCTATCACTATGAAATTTGATCCTTGTAATTAACCGCCGAGGGATTGACAACCCCTTGTTTGCGTTGGGTGCAAGTATTTGTTAGTTTTTGTGTAGGTACTGCTAACAAGGTGTTCCGTGGTTTTCCTACTGGATTGATAACCTTGGTCTTAACTGAGGGAAATACTTATCTGTACCGCATCATCCTCTCCTCTTCGAGGAAATCATAACGCAGCTCACAAGTAGCACTCCCTCACGCTTAATGTGGCCTTCGAATATTTTATGATATATAACTTCAGCAACACGCATTTCTTCTAAATTAAGCATGGATTAAGATTTTTGCTTTAACATGTAATTTCCATTTTTCATAATTTGACTAGTGCATCCCCTGCTATGCAAGAACTTATGTCCTAGAGAAGCTCTCTTTCGATGAGATGGAGAAGATGGATACGAAGAAACGTCACCTTAAGACGAAACATGGTTTCATTTTTGAGGTCAAGGTCTTAAATGAAGTAGGTCACACACAATTTGGTTGTGCAAATCGGAGAGGATTATGCAAGGCTTGCAGATATGAGGAGGGTATGAAAATAACCTTTGATATTGGCATTCCTCAAGATGATCCTGGACATGATAAAGACATTTGAGTGGATTTCGACATGATTCCAATTCTACCTCGGTGTTACTTTGTTAAACTAATTTGTTAAATAATCTATATTGCTTATTTAAAAATAGTTGTTATTCACCCCTACTTAACTCATTTATTTATATGTGACAGCTTATTTCCTTACTTCAGAGATACACGGAAGATAGTAGACGAGACCTATTACACTGCTGGCTCAGTGCTAACTTGGGAGGAGAAGAATTCTCTTGTCTCCTTTGTTAATGATGTTCTGACTTTTAAGAGCATTTATGGAGCTGAATGAAATTATATAGGATACGTGCCACTAGTCCACAAGTTGAGCGATGCTAACATTCGTAGAAATATCATGGTAAGATTGTTTTACTATTATGTCACTAGTCCATCTTTTTCATACATTCTTCTTAAGTAAACTACATTGCTAACTATGTTACTATTATGTTCTTCAGTAGAAGCTCTCAAATGTTGTTGTGCCTCCGCTGATGGATGTCGAAGGTGAGATGACAATTTTTTGCGTACGACCATCACTACTAAAAAAGACACATCCGTGACATTTTGGCCCGAACGAAAACTTTTTGTCATGCTTATGACACTTCTATGACGATAATTATGACAAAACCACGTATCATCATAGATGTGGTGGGCTCCTACTTCTATGAAAAAAAATCATGACAGAAAATGGGCTTTTCATCCTGGGCGGGCCGGGGACGCAGCTGCATGACATTCTTTGGGCCGTCCATGACGGAAAAAATCGTGGTAGAAGCGAGGGCGAGGAAAATATCGGGGAGTTCCCGGTTACGGTGGGTGGTCAGGGCCGAGCGATGCACGGAGGGATTCCGCGTTTCTCTCATACACGTACACGCGTGTGTGCGAGGCGTTGGGCTCTAACTGAACCCGAGCGAGGCGTTCGCTTACTGAACCCGAGTGATTGCACTAGCTACGTTACTGAACCCGAGCGATCGATCCCTTGGCTGTTAACTGAACCCAAGCGATTCCTTCGCTACTGCTGCTTACTGAACCCGAGCGATCGATCGATCGATCGCTGCTGCTACTGTTGCTTACTGAAGCTGATCGAACCTGCTGCCCCTTGATGAACAGTGAATGTGGGGGTTGGTTGAACGAGTCGAGACGTACGTGGTTGGGGTTGGATGAACAGTTCCCGGTGGGGGTTGGATGAACAGGACCCTGTGGTAGTAGGCTGTTGCCGCTGGATGAACAGGACCCCGAGAGGAGGCTGCCACAGCCGAGCTGGTTGGGGGTGGATGAACAGGACCCTGTGAAGGGCTGGTTGAACAGTAGCCGGTGGAGGGCTGGATGAATAGTAGCCCGTGGAGGCAGGAGGAAGACGCGGTGGATGAATAGTGCAGGTGGAGGCTGAAGGAAGTTGACGGTGGGTGAACAGTAGCCTGTGGAGTCCCGTTTTGTGGTACGCCACACCCCTCCCGATGAACAGGACCCCCATTTCGACCATAGCGCTCCAACACAAGTCTGTTTCCTCCGTTTTGCGGTACGCCAGACCCCTCCCAATGAACAGGATCCCGTTTCGACCGTAGCCGGTCGAACAGAAGGCTGTTTCCACCATACTGCGGTATGCCAGACCCCTTTTCGGCTGTTCCGTCCAAGCCGGTTGGCTCCCGATGAACACGACGCATTCCGTTGGCTCCCGATGAACACGACGCATTTCGTTGACTCCCGATGAACACGACGCAGTTTCTCCGTTCCGACCCAGCCGGTTGGCTTCTGATGAACGGGACGCCGTTGCTGCCGTCCGTTGCCTCTCCATGTACACGAGCCCTTGCTGTACATATGCGTGAGTACGTGTTTGAGACCCCGCCCGTATGTACGTACGTGGCCGTATTTTTTTGCATCTGGCTGTACGTATGTGTACACGGTTTTGACTGGACTGCCTGAACTGCTACGTCGGGGGCTCTACTACTACATGTGCCGCTGCTTGTTCGGCCAAGGTTCATCGTTGCAGAGAGACCAATCGACCAGTATGTACGTACATGTTTGCGACCAGACAGAAAACGGTACGTACGCTTCGACCAGGTGGGTACCAGCTATCAGGGAGGATAAGGAGGCACTTCCTTGCGTGCGAAGATATAACTGGTGGGTCCCAGCTGTCAGGGGGGAGAATCATATTTTTTGCTCGTAATATGGATGCACTTCCTTGCGTGCGAAGATGTAGCTGGTGGGTCCCAGCTGTCAGGGGGGAAACATTTTTTTTCACAAAATACAAAGTCCCTTCCGGTGGGTCCCCGCTGTCAGGTGGAGGAATAATTATTTTACGCGTAATAAGGAGGCACTTCCTTGCTCCGGCCGTGGACCCAGCTGTCAGCCTCTCCACGTACAGTCCTCTTCCGATGGAACTCGTTCCTTGACCATGTTGACCACGCTGCGCTGAGAGCACCAAGGCGGTGGACGACGGCGAGGCCTAGGAAGGGTACGACGCGGAGCCGGGGAAGATGCGGCAGTGGATGCCCACGCGGAGAGGAGTATGAGGGTTGACTGGTTTGGTTGCAGTGTGAGGCTGCCGTCGCCGGAGAATAACACGGGGTGTGGGTGAGTAGAGGGAAGGCCTAGCCGGCAGTGGGATTAGGGTGGGGCGGTGAGGCCTGCGCGGCAGCACTGCCACCCATGGGAGGCAGGAGCAGGCGGTCCCGCCGGCGCTGATTTGGTCGGCTGGACCAAGAAGATCAGAGGTTGAAGAAGCAGCACGGCTGTTGGATTAACATGCAATGGTCCAGCTGCTAGAATCATTTGTTGACTAAGTTGACAAAGCCCTACATACGCGTCAGCTTAGTAGGCCCACAAGTCAGCGTAATAAGGAGGCACTTGCTTGTGTTGGTCCTTACTGTCAGCCTCTCCACTTACATCCCTCTTCCGATGGCTATCATTTGTTGACCATGTTGACCATGCCGCGCTGAGAGCACCAACGCGGTGGACGACGGCGAGGCCCAGGAAGGGAACGACCCGGAGCCGGCGAAGCCACAACAGTGGATGCCCACGCTGAGGGGAGTATGAGGGCTGACTGGTCGGTTGCGAGGTGAGGTTGCCGTCGCCGAAAAATAATAGGAGGTGCGGGTGGGTAGAGGGATGGCCTGGCTAGCGGTGGGAGTAGGGTGGGCCGGTGAGGCTTGCGCGGCAGCAAAGCCGGCCACAGCAGCAAAGCCGGCCACAGAAGGAGGGAGCAGGCAGTCCCGCCGGCGCTGGTTTGAGCGGCTGGAGTAGGAAGAGCAGAGATTGAAGAAGCACGACGGCCGTTGGATGGACATCCAATAGTCACTGCTCTCGTGTGTTGACTAAGTTGACACGGCCTTGCGTGCGCGTCAACCTTTTTTTAGGAAAGCGTACACGTCAACCTTTTTTTAGGAAAGAGTACGCGTCAACCTATAGTAGGCGCACAAGTCAGCCTCAAATCTGTGGAAAGCAGCATACAACCCATCTGCCATTATTTATAATAATTTACAGCCCATTTGCTAATTCTTAAGGATTTTTTTGGAGCCCATATTCTTTTTGTTAGCATTACAGCCCATATTGTGGCCACGGTTAGAAAATTCTACGCAATTTTGCATATTTCGGTGCGGTCCGAACTGTTTTTAATCCCGAAATTTTGAGTCACATTCAAACTAATTTGAAAAATAAATTTATATCAATATAAAATCCAAATAATTGTCCACGCATAATAATCAATGGAATTTAAAATCTTGAAATGAAAAAAAAGAAATTTGAAACTAATTGCCGGTTTGATGTGTTTTAAACATGTACATCCCATTTCTCATTACTGATAGCCCATTTTCTGGGCAAGCCAGATGAAACTCTCCTCGTGTTGAAAGATTTGCAGCCCAGCAGGGCTGACAAAAGTGAGTAGGCTTCGGTTGGGTATTCTGCAAAAGAACAAAAAAACTGGGCTAGCCATTTTCAGAAAGAAAAAATACTACTGGGCTAGTCTTGTGGTAAACATAAAATAAAAGGCTGGCTAGACAGGCCAGAGTGCCCTGCACAGCCCAGTTGACACCCTGCTTCCGTCTCAAAAACAAAAAGAACTGGGCGAGCTACTGGGTCCCTGGTGTCAGCCGCTCGTTGTGCAATTCTCTCATTTATTGACTATGTTGACAATGGCATGGGACCGAGATGTCAGAAATCCATTAGGAGAAACCATTTTTTTGGCTTGAAATAAGGAGGCACTTGCTTGCGTACTGCCATGACCCTGATGGATCCCTGCTGTCATCCTCTCCGCGTACAATCATCTCCTGATTGTGTACGCGTCAACCTAGTAGGCCCACAAGTCAGCCTCTAAACCCGTGGCGGACAAATACATGCCATTTAAAAAAATAACAGCCCATTCCATACGTTCAAACCGAAAGTTCAACATTCAGAGCAAAGTAACATGTCTGATCCAGATATAGAGTACTGAACTTTCACGTTGACAACCATCATAGCCAAGTTAACTATCTACTCCCACTAATACTCTAGTAGTGTACAAGTACTAACTTACTCTTAGCTAACTAGACGATGTCGGCCGCCATCTGCGGTACACGCTAAACACCGACACCGACGTCCTCCTCCTCACCTCGGACTTGCCTGAGGTGCGATAGGACGTGTTGCTCGCGCGCGTTGGCCCTTTCTATGCCGGCGTGGTCCACCAAAGCTTCGGCTTCTAAGCGGGAAACCCACTTGACGAGTTGGTAGTAAAATTCGGCGTCGCGAACGCGTGCGTGCCCGACAGCCTCCAGGGCTATTTGCCGGGCGCCGGCCTCCACGTAGTCGGCCCAGTTGCGGGCGCTCTGCTCGCGACTCAGAGCGTCGGTGCGTTGCTGCTCCATGCCCTGCTGGCGGCGCAAATTGGCGATACGCTGCTCCTCCGCCAGGCGATCGCGCTCCAACAAATCCTCATACTCCGCATTGCTATCTAAAGACTGATAGAATGCCTCCTCCCTCCGTCTGCCTTCCGGTGAAAAACCAAACACTAGTTCCGGCGGTGACCGCCTCCGGCGTCGCCTATTGTGGACGGGCGGGGGCATGACGGACGTGGCGAGCGACATCGGGCCGGTGGGGGCTTATGAAGATAGGGCGAGTTGGGTGATGGTGCCACCGGAGAACGCCGGGAACCAGTAATTATAGGCGGAAGGTAGGTGAACCAGCGTGTCGCGGGAAATGCGACGGTCATCGGAATTCAATGCATAAGCAGGCATGGCTTAGCGCGCCAGCTTGCCATGGAAAATTAGAAAGACTGAAATTATGACTGTGCCGTCCTGTCCCATCCCGTCAGTGGTGCGTCCCGTCCGTGCTGGGTTGCACATCGGCATGACGGTCAAACGAGTGCGCTCGATTCATCCAGATGAGGTATGTGCGTGATCCGCTGGTTATTCGCGTAGGATCGAGTCAGTCGGATAGTGTAGGTGTAGGATCGCAATAGCTGATGAACGTTCGCTGGGAGATGAGGCATTTGCGAACGTTTTTGCTGGCAGTTTCTTCAGATTCGCATGGCATTTTCTTTAGAATAGCATGTCAGTTTCTTCAGAGGTAAGCATTTTTATTCAAAAAACTGCCACCTTCGGATCTTGCGTCGCAACTAAAACTGCCAGGAGCGTATTAGTAGGCTAGCTAGTGATCGATCAATAACTTGTAAACACTGAGCGAACAGAAATAAGGAACCGCTAGTAACTTGTAAACACTGAGCACACATAAATAAGGATCATGCTGTGCACAGTAGTAAGAGCCGATCCGTTCGAAATGTTCACATGAGACTCATAGGCCTGGCATTGTAATATGTTCACATTAGTAGCCCAAATTCACAACCAACTAGTATGATTCCCATACATAAGATCAACATGTTAATGCATCTCAATGATTCACAGATCATATACAAATATGTAGCTCCAAAAGCAAAGATCTAGAAAAAACATCTGTTCTTGCTACTAACATGGATGCTTCTCTGGGCCAACATTTAGTATAGAGTGAAAGACAAATTTGTTTGTGAAGTCTACATTTCCTCTTGCAAATGTAAGTGGTTTCACAGCTGGAACCATGAGAATGAACCACGCATGATGGAGGAACATCCACTGCAATATGATTTGGTCTTCTCTCGATCACACAGCGAGATTTTCGGAATACAAACTTTAACTTAGGCAAAATAATGCCCATTGTATAATCAGACCAAAGCAATGAAGCACCTAGTGTTGGCCAATAAATAGTACAGTACTACTTTTGTGCAATCCATGAAGTGACTATCCAATCTTTCTGTGTCTATTTTCAAATGGCACTGCATGCAGTGACTATACTATTCTCTTGTGCAGTTCAACCAAAATTGCGGTCACTTTGTTTGTTTGCCAAATAGCAATGGGCAGACATCTGTTTGCACAAATATCAAGCAGCTAGTAAACATATACCCCACCTTGTATTTTTGGTTTAAACATCTCTGTGCTAGTCATTTCCGCTTAGCATCTGTCATGTTTTGCACTGGACAATTTGATACTGTCATGTTTTGCCGTGGATAATTTCGTACTAAATTGATTTGCTCGTACAGAGCAGAAATATAGCGCCTATTCTTCATCAGACCAAGGATATCCATGTTCGCAGTGATGGAAGAGGTGAAATCGATATAACCGAAATTGAGCATCCAATCATTGAATCATGTCCTGCACCTCCAATGTAGGGCCACCCTGCCAATAAATTCACATGCAAACCACTAATATTACTATCTAATGACAGTACCAAAAGAGTAGCAAGATAGTAGCAAACCATGTACCTTCGTAATGAACATCTCATAGTGCCACCAATTGGATATAACGGTTTGGAAGAAAACATGCTCATAATGTTGAACCATTTGGACTTTTTGTGCAGTTCCACTAAAATTGAGCATCCCTGTTTACACAGATATTGAAAGTGTGATTACTATAAAAGTGGCACTAGTTGAAGCATAGACTCACAAATATAAGCATTCCAATTTCTTAATGGGAAAATGTAGCAAGACTGTTTCTAACCACCTGTTTGAAGGAATAAATAAGGCAACAACAGCTAATGTCAGGAAGGCATACATAGTATTTTCTGAAAGATTGAACCATTCCTGACCTTTCCTCTTCTTTTAAGCATATTTTGTGCTGTTCAACTAAAATAAAATGCCATCACCGCCTTGACAATTCAGTGACACTGTACAAAAAGAAATGACTTACCATTACATCATGATGTCAGGTATGTAATCGACAGGCATTAGAGACAAACATGCAGACCTCCTCCGATAACATAATGAACATTAATTTTAACAAAGGTGTGACTAGCTTTACCGGCATAATTTGAGTGAACTCTACACCCTCTGTTCCTTAATATAATCCGTTTTCGCAGTTCAATTTAAAGTACCCAGACGTCTAGTATTTAGAAAAATAGGCAGTAGTTTTCTTGAGCACATATCTGGGAATGCTTGCCACACCTTATATATGTCCATACGCTAATGCAACACCATTCGAATAGTACAAATATACACTAATCCAGTGGCTAGTGCAACAGTAGTGTAGTTTTTTTTTATTACGGGGTACAGTACAATGGTTTTACTGAACAAATTTCCATAAGCTAGCACTGGAAGATTTCTGTAAGCATTAACTATACAAAATGTAAAGGTAACAAGTTTCAGCTTTGGTATACTAGCTGTGCAACAGCATTAAACCAAATACAAAAGTCTGAAGGTAAGTAGCACGTAGTAGTCCTTGTGGATGATTTGCTCGTAGACGTGGGTGATTATGTCGATGGTGTCTTGCCGCGCCAGGCGCTTCGCGGCGAGCGCGACCTCGAGGTGGACATTCTCCGGTGCGACGGCGGGCAGTCGCAGGGCCACCAGTGCGTCGAAGAGGTTGTCACCATAGAGGCCGTTGAGGTTGGCGGGCATCACAGAGCCTAGGCGCGTGGGCTGGAGGCGTACGTCAAGGTCTGATACGTCCATTTTGCATTATGCTTTTATATTGATATTTATCACATTATGGGCTATTATTACACATTATATCAAAATACTTATGCCTTTTCTCTCTTATTTTATAAGGTTTACATGAAGAGGGAGAATGCCAGCAGCTGGAATTCTGGATTGGAAAAGGAGCAAATATTAGAGACCTATTCTGCACAACTCCAAAAGTCCTGAAACTTCACGGAGAATTATTTTGGAATATATAAAAAATATTGGGCGAAGAAAGCACCAGAGGGGGGCCACCAGCCATCCACAAGGGTGGGGGGCGCGCCCTACCCCCTGGGCGCGCCCCCTGCCTTGTGGGCCACCTAGCAGGCCCCCGATGCCCATCTTCTGCTAAATGGTGTGTTTTGACCTGGAAAAAATCAGAAGGAAGCTTTTGGGATGAAGCGCCACCGTCTCGAGGCGGAACTTGGGCGGAACCAATCTAGGGCTCCGGTGGAGCTGTTCTGCCGGGGAAACTTCCCTCCGGTAGGGGGAAATCGAAGCCATCGTCATCGACAACGATCCTCTCATTGAGAGGGGGTCAATCTCCATCAATATCTTCACCAGCACCATCTCCTCTCAAACCCTAGTTCATCTCTCGTATCCGATCTTTGTCTCAAAACCTCAGATTGGTACCTGTGGGTTGCTAGTAGTGTTGATTACTCCTTGTAGTTGATGCTAATTGGTTTATTCGATGGAAGATCATATGTTCAGATCCTTAATGATAATTAATACTCCTCTGATTATGAACATGAATATGCTTTGTGAGTAGTTACATTTGTTCCTGAGGACATGGGAGAAGTCTTGTTATAAGTAATCATGTGAATTTGGTATTCATTCGATATTTTGATGAGATGTATGTTGTCTTTCCTCTAGTGGTGTTATGTGAACGTCAACTACATGACACTTCACCATGATTTGGGCCTAGGGGAAGACATTGGGAAGTAATAAGTAGATGATGGGTTGCTAGAGTGACAGAAGCTTAAACCCTAGTTTATGCGTTGCTTCGTAAGGGGCTGATTTGGATCCATATGTTTCATGCTATGGTTACATTTATCTTAATTCTTCTTTCATAGTTGCAGATGCTTGCGAGAGGGGTTAATCATAAGTGGGAGGCTTGTCCAAGGAAGGGAAGCACCCAAGCACCGGTCCACCCACATATCAAATTATCAAAGTAACGAACGCGAATCATATGAGCATGATGAAAACTAACTTGACAACAATTCCCATGCGTCCTCGGGAGCCCTTTGCTTTATATAGGAGTTCGTCCATGCTTGTCCTTTGCTACAAAAAGGATTGGGCCACCTTGCTGCACCTTAGTTACTTTTGTTACTTGTTACTCATTACGAATTATCTTATCATACAACTATCTGTTACCGATAATTTCAGTGCTTGCAGAGAATACCTTGCTGAAAACCGCTTGTCATTTCCTTCTGCTCCTTGTTGGGTTTGACACTCTTACTTATCGAAAGGACTACGATAGATCCCCTATACTTGTGGGTCATCAAGACTCTTTTCTGGCGCTGTTTCCGGGGAGTGAAGCGCCTTTGGTAAGGAAACATTTATATAGTGTGCTGAAATTTACTGTCACTTGTCACTATGGAAAATAATCCTTTGAGGGGCTTGTTTGGGGTATCTTCACCTCGACCGGAAGAGCAAAGAGTTGCTCCTCAACCTACTGCACCTACTGAAAATATTTATTATGAAATTCCTTCGGGTATGATAGAGAAACTGCTAGCTAATCCTTATGCAGGAGACGGAACATTACATCCTGATATGCACCTAATCTATGTGGATGAAGTTTGTGGATTATTTAAGCTTGCAGGTTTTCCTGATGATGATGTCAAGAAGAAGGTCTTCCCTTTATATTTTAAGGGAAAGGCATTGACATGGTATAGGCTATGTGATGATATTGAATCCTGGAACTACAACCGATTGAAATTGGAATTTCATCAGAAGTTTTATCCTACGCATCTGGTTCATCATGATCGGAACTATATATATAAATTTTTGGCCTCGTGAAGGAGAAAGTATCGCTCAAGCTTGGGGGAGGCTTAAGTCAATGTTATATTCATGCCCCAATCATGAGCTCTCAAGAGAAATTATTATTTAGAATTTTTATGCTCGGCTTTCTCGTAATGATCAATCCATGCTCGATACTTCTTGTACTGGTTCTTTTATGAAGAAGGATATTGAATTCAAATGGGATTTATTGGAAAGAATTAAACGCAACTCTGAAGATTGGGAACTCGACGAAGGTAAGGAGTCAGGTATAAACCTTAAGTTTGATTGTGTTAAATCTTTCATGGATACCGATGCTTTTCATGATTTTAGCACTAAATATGGACTTGACTCTGAGATAGTAGCTTCTTTCTGTGAATCTTTTGCTACTCATGTTGATCTCCCTAAGGAGAAGTGGTTTAAATATCATCCTCCCATTGAAGTGAAAGTAGTAGAACCTATTAAAGTTGAAGAAGAAACTATGACTTATAATGTTGATCCTATTGTCCCTACTGCTTATATTGAGAAACCACCTTTTCCTGTTAGAATAAAGGATCATGCTAAAGCTTCAACTGTGGTTTGTAAGAGTTATACTAGAACACCTACACCCCCTGAACAAATTAAAGTTGAACCTAGTATTGCTTTGGTTAAATATCTCTTGGTTGATAATATTGATGGGCATGCTATTTATTTCTGTGATGAAGCTGCTAGGATTGCTAAACCCGATATTAAAGATAAACATAGACCCGTTGTTGGCATGCCTATTGTTTGTGTTAAAATAGGAGATCACTGTTATCATGGCTTATGTGATGTGGGTGCTAGTGTGAGTGAAATTCCTTATACCTTATACCAAGAAATTATGAATGACATTGCACCTGCTGAGATAGAAGATATTGATATTACTATTAAGCTTGCCAATAGAGATACTATATCACCAATTGGGATTGTTAGAGATGTTGAAGTCTTGTGTGGGAAAATAAAATACCCTACTGATTTTCTTGTTCTTGGTTCCCCACAAGATGATTTTTGTCCCATTATATTTGGTAGACCTTTCTTGAACACTGTTAATGCTAAGATAGATTGCGAAAAGGATATTGTTACTGTCGACTTTGGGGTTGTGTCTCATGATTTTAATTTCTCTAAGTTTCGTAGACAACCCCATGATAAAGAATTGCCTAGTAAGGATGAAATTATTGGTCTTGCTTCTATTGCCGTGCCTCCTACTGATCCTTTAGAACAATATTTGCTAGACCATGAAAATGATATGTTTATGAATGAAAGAAGGGAAATAGATGAAATATTCTTTAATCAAGGGCCTATTTTGAAACACAATTTTCCTGTTGAAATCCTTGGGGATCCTCCTCCACCCAAGGGTGATCCCGTGTTTGAGCATAAACAATTACCTGATAATCTGAAATATGCTTATCTCGATGAAAAGAAGATATATCCTGTTATTATTAGTGCTAACCTTTCAGAGCATGAAGAAAAGAAATTATTGAAAACTCTGAGGAAGCACCGTGCAGCTATTGGATATACTCTTGATGATCTTAAGGGCATTAGTCCCACTCTATGTCAGCTAAAAATTAATATGGAGCCTGATGCTAAACCAGTTGTTGATCACCAACGAAGGCTGAATTCTAAGATGAAGGAAGTGGTAAGAAATGAAATACTAAAGCTTCTGGAGGCAGGTATAATTTATCCTATTGCTGATAGTAGATGGGTAAGTCATGTTCATTGTGTCCCTAAGAAGGGAGGTATTACTGTTGTTCCTAATGATAAGAAGGAATTGATTCCACAAAGAATTGTTACAGGTTATAGAATGGTAATTGATTTTTGTAAATTAAACAAAGCTACTAGAAAAGGTCATTACCCTCTACCTTTTATTGATCAAATGCTAGAAAGATTATCCAAACATACACATTTTTGCTTTCTAGATGGTTACTCTGGTTTTTTCTCAAATACCTGTGTCAAAAGAGGACCAAGAAAAGACCACTTTTACTTGCCCTTTCGGTAATTTTGCTTATAGATGTATGCCTTTTAGTTTATGCAATGCACCTGCTACCTTTCAAAGATGTATGACTGCTATATTCTCTGACTTTTGTGAAAATATTATTGAGGTTTTCATGGATGATTTCTCCGTTTACGGAACTTCTTTTGATGATTGCTTAAGCAACCTTGATCGAGTTCTGCAGAGATGTGAAGAAACTAATCTTGTTTTGAATTGGGAGAAGTGCCACTTTATTGTTAATGAAGGTATTGTCTTGGGGCATAAAATTTCTGAAAGAGGTATTGAAGTTGATAAAGCTAAAGTAGATGCTATTGAAAAGATGCCGTGTCCTAAAGATATCAAAGGTATAAGAAGTTTCCTTGGTCATGCTGGTTTCTATAGGAGGTTTATTAAAGACTTCTCTAAAATTTCTAGGCCTCTCATTAATCTCTTGCAAAAAGATGTTCCTTTTGTTTTTGATGATGATTGTATAGAAGCATTTCAAATACTTAAGAAAGCCTTGATTTTTGCACCTATTGTTCAACCACCTGATTGGAATTTACCCTTTGAAATTATGTGTGATGCTAGTGATTATGCTGTTGGTGCTGTTCTAGGGCAAAGAGTTGATAAAAAATTGAATGTTATCCATTATGCTAGTAAAACTCTAGACAGTGCCCAGAGAAATTATGCTACTACTGAAAAAGAATTTCTAGCAGTTGTATTTGCCTGTGATAAGTTCAGATCTTATATTGTTGATTCCAAAGTAATTGTTCACACTGATCATGCTGCTATTAAATATCTTATGGAAAAGAAAGATGCTAAACCTAGACTTATTAGATGGGTTCTCTTGTTACAAGAATTTGATTTGCATATTATTGATAGAAAGAGAGCTGAGAACCCCGTAGCAGACAACTTGTCTAGATTAGAAAATGTTCTTGATGACCCACTGCCTATTGATGATAGTTTTCCTGATGAGCAATTAGCTGTCATAAATGCTTCTCGTAATACTCCATGGTATGCTGATTATGCTAATTACATTGTTGCTAAATTTATACCACCTAGTTTCACATACCAGTAAAAGAAGAAGTTTTTCTATGATTCAAGACATTACTTTTGGGATGACCCACACCTTTATAAAGGAGTAGATGGTGTCATCAGACGTTGTGTACCTGAGCATGAACAGGAATAGATCCTACGCAAGTGCCACTCCGAAGCTTACGGAGGACACCATGCTGGAGATAGAACTGCACACAAGGTATTGCAATCCGGTTTTTATTGGCCTACTCTCTTCAAGGATGCTCGTAAGTTTGTCTTGTCTTGTGATGAATGCCAGAGAATTGGTAATATTAGTAGACGTCAGGAAATGCCTATGAATTATTCACTTGTTGTTGAACCATTTGATGTTTGGGGCTTTGATTATATGGGGCCTTTTCCTTCCTCTAGTGGGTATACACATATTTTAGTTGCTGTTGATTACGTTACTAAGTGGGTAGAAGCTATTCCAACTAGTAGTGCTGATCATAACACTTCTATTAAGATGCTTAAAGAAGTTATTTTTCCGAGGTTTGGAGTCCCTAGATATTTAATGACTGATGGTGGTTCACATTTTATTCATGGTGCTTTCCGTAAAATGCTTGCTAAATATGATGTTAACCATAGAATTGCATCTCCATATCACCCTCAGTCTAGTGGTCAAGTAGAATTGAGCAATAGAGAGATTAAATTGATTTTGCAAAAGACTGTTAATAGATCTAGAAAGAATTGGTCTAAGAAACTTGATGATGCATTATGGGCTTATAGAACTGCTTATAAAAACCCTATGGGTATGTCTCCGTATAAAATGGTTTATGGAAAAGCATGTCACTTACCTCTTGAACTAGAACATAAAGCTTATTGGGCTATTAAAGAGCTCAACTATGATTTCAAACTTGCCGGTGAGAAGAGGTTATTTGACATTAGCTCGCTTGATGAATGGAGAACCCAAGCCTATGAGAATGCCAAGTTGTTTAAAGAAAAAATTAAAAGATGGCATGACAAGAAAATACAAAAGCGTGAGTTTAATGTAGGTGATCATGTTTTGTTATACAACTCTCATTTAAGGTTTTTTGCAGGAAAGCTTCTCTCTAAATGGGAAGGTCCTTACATTATCGAGGAGGTCTATCGTTCCGGTGCCATCAAAATCAATAACGCCGAAGGCACAAATCCGAAGGTGGTAAACGGTCAAAGAATCAAACATTATATTTCAGGTACTCCCATAAATATTGAAACCAATATAATTAATACCATAACACCGGAGGAGTACATAAGGGATACTTTCCAGAACGTTTCAGAGTCCGAAAAGGAATAGGTATGTGGTACGGTAAGTAAACCGACTCCAAAACTGTTCTAATAGCAATTTTTCTCCGTTTTGGAATATTTAAAAAATTAGGAAAATTAAAAGTAGTCCGAAAGTTGCACAAGGAGACCACAAGGGTGGAGGGCATGCCCTACCCCTTTGGGCGCGCCCCCTGCCTTGTGGCCACCTCGTGTGCCCTCCGGACTCCGTTTTCTTGCACAATACTTCTTTTGGTCGGTAAAAATTCATTATATAATCTCCTGAAGGTTTTGACCACCGTACCATAGCAAAATCCCCTATTTTCATTTTGAGTTGTTTCTGTAGCAGATTTGGAGCAAGATGTCTTCGCAAGAGTCGGTCAGAGAGAGTCGTGTCTCTCATCCGACACAGGGGCCAAGAGCAAACAACGAAGCTGACCACTTCAGGCAATCAACAGAGGAAGAGATGGAGGCTGACTTGAAAAGGGTGGATGCCATGGAGGAGGATCAAGAATTTACCTCTCGTCTTCAAGCTGGATTCATGCTGGAGGAACTTCAGAGCTCAGCAATTCCGGTCATTCCTCCCAATGCTAGATTTCTCTCTTATGAAAATATGAAAAAGAGTGTTGCTTTTTCCCCCGCAGGTATGAAACATCCATGGGTGATGGGAGCTCTAGCCGTCACGGGTAAACTTCGCAAGGAAATAATGGATCTTAAGCAGCAAAATAATAAGCTCGAGGAGGAGAATCGCATCCTAAGGGGCATCATCGCCAAGAATATCACATCGCCACCGCCGAAGAAAGAGTCATAAATACATGGGTATGGGCACTCCCCTTGGCAACTGCCAAGCTTGGGGGAGGTGCCCCGGTATCGTATCACCATCACACCTTTACTTTTATCATTTTTCTTAGTTCAATCCTTTTGGTTATATTTTGATCTAGTAGAATAAAGTTTTTAGTATGATCTAGCTTTGAGTTTTGTTTCGAGATCTATCTATGTAATCGAGTCCGTGAGCTATATATAATAAAGAGTAGTTTTGAATTAAGGGCTTTGCTTTCTTGCCATGATCTTGAGGGAATAATATAAGAGAAAGAATAAAAAGAAATAAAAAGATCATATATTGATCTTATGGAGAGCAATGACTTCACATATAGAGAGTATGATGAATAAAATTTGTTGAGAGTTGACAAACATAGTTTTGGTCATTGTTGCAATTAATAGGAAGTAATAAAGAAAGAGAGGCTTCACATATAAATATACTATCTTGGACATATTTTGTGATTGTGCGCACTCATTAAAATATTACATGCTAAAAAGTTGATGTTGGACAAGGAAGACAACATAATGGGTTATGTTTTCTTATATCCGAATAGAAGTTATATTGTCATGGATCCTCCAACATGTTGAGATTGCTTTTCTCTCTTATACTAGCCAAATCCTTTGCACCAAGTAGAGATACTACTTGTGCATCCAAACATCCCTTAACCCAGTTTTGCCATGAGAGTCCACCATACCTACCTATGGATTGAGTAAGATCCTTCAAGTAAGTTGTCATCGGTGCAAGCAATAAAAATTGCTCTCAAAATATGTATGATCTATTAGTGTGAAGAAAATAAGCTTTATACGAACTTGTGATATGGAAGAAATAAAAGCGACAGACTACATAATAAAGTTCTTTATCACAAGCGGCAATATAAAGTGACGTTCTTTTGCATTAAGATTTTGTGCATCCAACCATAAAAGCGCATGACAACCTCTGCTTCCCTCTGCGAAGGGCCTATCTTTTACTTTTATCTTCTACCCTTATACAAGAGTCGTGGTGATCTTCACCTTTCCTTTTTACACTTTTTCTTTTGGCAAGCACTATGTGTTGGAGAGATCCAGATATATATATCCACCCGGATGTAGGTTATCATAAAGTATTATTGTTGACATTACCCTTGAGGTAAAAGGTTGGGAGGCGAAACTATAAGCCCCTATCTTTATCTGTGTCCGATTGAAGCTTTGAACTCATAAGTATTGCGTGAGTGTTAGCAATTGTGAAAGACTAAATGATAGTTGAGTATGTGGACTTGCTGAAAAGCTCTTGAATTGACTCTTTTTGATGTTATGATAAATTGCAATTGCTTCAATGACTGAGATCATAGTTTGTTAGTTTTCAATGAAGTTTCTGATTTATACTCTACCTTGTGAAGGAATTGTTACTCTAGCATAAGAAATTATATGACAATATATGTTGCTGTCCTAAAGAAGATCATGATGCCCTCATGTCTGTATTTTATTTTATCGACACCTCTATCTCTAAACATGTGGACATATTTTTGGATTTCGGCTTTTGCTTGAGGACAAGCGAGGTCTAAGCTTGGGGGAGTTGATACGTCCATTTTGCATCATGCTTTTATGTTGATATTTATCGCATTATGGGCTGTTATTACACATTATATCACAATACTTATGCCTTTTCTCTCTTATTTTATAAGGTTTACATGAAGAGGGAGAATGCCGGCAGTTGGAATTCTGGACTGGAAAAGGAGCAAATATTAGAGACCTATTCTGCACAACTCCAAAAGTCCTGAAACTTCACGGAGAATTATTTTGGAATATATAAAAAATATTGGGCGAAGAAAGCACCAGAGGGGGCCACTAGCCATCCACAAGGGTGGGGGGCGCGCCCTACCCCCTGGGTGCGCCCCCTGCCTTGTGGGCCACCTGGCAGGCCCCCGATGCCCATCTTCTGCTATATGGTGTGTTTTGACCTGGAAAAAAATCAGAAGGAAGCTTTCGGGACGAAGCGCCGCCGTCTCGAGGCGGAACTTGGGCGGAACCAATCTAGGGCTCCGGCGGAGCTGTTCTGCCGGGGAAACTTCCCTCCGGTAGTGGGAAATCGAAGCCATCGTCATCACCAACGATCCTCTCATAGAGAGGGGGTCAATATCCATCAACATCTTCACTAGCACCATCTCCTCTCAAACCCTAGTTCATCTCTCGTATCCGATCTTTGTCTCAAAACCTTAGATTGGTACCTGTGGGTTGCTATTAGTGTTGATTACTCCTTGTAGTTGATGCTAGTTGGTTTATTCGATGGAAGATCATATGTTCAGATCCTTAATGATAATTAATATTCCTCTAATTATGAACATGAATATGCTTTGTGAGTAGTTATGTTTGTTCTTGAGGACATGGGAGAAGTCTTGTTATAAGTAATCATGTGAATTTGGTATTCGTTCGATATTTCGATGAGATGTATGTTGTCTTTCCTCTAGTGGTGTTATGTGAACGTCGACTACATGACACTTCACCATGATTTGGGCCTAGGGGAAGGCATTGGGAAGTAATAAGTAGATGATAGGTTGCTAGAGTGACAGAAGCTTAAACCCTAGTTTATGCGTTGCTTCGTAAGGGGCTGATTTGGATCCATATGTTTCATGCTATGGTTAGATTTATCTTAATTCTTCTTTCATAGTTGCGGATGCTTGCGAGAGGGGTTAATCATAAGTGGGAGGCTTGTCCAAGGAAGGGTAGCACCCAAGCACCGGTCCACCCACATATCAAATTATCAAAGTAACGAACGTGAATCATATGAGCATGATGAAAACTAACTTGACAACAATTCCCATGTGTCCTCGGGAGCGCTTTGCTTTATATAGGAGTTCGTCCAGGCTTGTCCTTTGCTACAAAAAGGATTGGGCCACCTTGATGCACCTTAGTTACTTTTGTTACTTGTTACTCGTTATGAATTATCTTATCATACAACTATCTATTACTGATAATTTCAGTGCTTGCAGAGAATACCTTGCTGAAAACTGCTTGTCATTTCCTTCTGCTCCTCATTGGGTTCAACACTCTTACTTATCGAAAGGACTACGATAGATCCCCTATACTTGTGGGTCATCAAGGTCGTCCATGAGCTTCTTGACGACGGTGAACTTGTCGAGGAAGCCGACGAGGACCTCGTCGAACAAGGAGACGAAGCTGTCATCCAAGAGGCCTCTCGCCCTGGCGGCCTCTAGCACGACCTGGAGACGTTCCTCGGTGTCGGGCCGCAGGCCGGTGTCGTGGACCATCAGGCACAACCGGCTCATGCTCGTGCTCATCACCTCCATGGGTCTAACTTCTAGTCAACTGATCTTGGGATTGGAGTGATCACTCTTGCCCTTTGTTAGGGTGCGTAGGTGTGTAGGATTTTGTAGATTGGATTGGCAGGGAGCCTTTTATATGAGAAGTGCAGACTGCATTGCATTCATGTGTGTGTTGGCCATCTACTCCTCGGCCCTCCCTCCGTACCGATACCAAGTTGGGGCAAAACGAGAGAACTTTGATGTTTACTAGTACTCCCTCCGTCTAGGTGTATAAAGTCAATTCCAAAACACTTAGGCACGGTGCATTAACTCCCACCTCGTTTCTTGTTTCTTGACATATCAACCAATAAGTGATGCGAGGTGTGCATGCTTTCAATGACTTGAGACTACCAAACACGACATGCAGTGGTTAGTTCATTGCATGCAATGGTATTTAATTAGCAAATAAACATTAAGTTCTCTCATTTTCCCATCTTCCTTGGTCACGGTGCACAACCTAAGATGACTTATTCACCTAGACAGCGGGAGTAGTATTCTGTAATTAATGTCATTGCATGCAGAGAATTGAGAACTGCATGTTGTGCTAAGTAGTCTCAAGTCTTTGAATGCATACGAACCCCACGTCTCCTATTGGCTGATTTCTTTTTTCGTCGCAAAAAACAGGGAATGAGGTGGGTAGTTAATGCACGGCGCCTAAAAGTTTTGGGATTACTTGGTTTTCATAACGTGAATAATGCACCAGTACGGAGGGAGTACAATAGTAGTCTGATTGATGAGATTTCAGGTTTGAGCCATCTACCGGAAGGGAGAGTGTATAAAACCGAATAAAAAAATACTCCATGTATTTATTTACAGAGGGAGTAGTATATTTTTTGTGACATGCATTACTAGATATTGCTAGTCAAATACTAAATCCAGACGGTGGTGCTAGTACTAGTAGTACTACCAATGTAGTACTGTAGTACTGTACTACTCGTTGGTCAAATTATTACGTGCTGCTCCTCACAGTGAAGTGACAAGACCCTGCGCCGGAGATGACACCTGAGTGTAGGCGCCGTGTACGGCATACCAAAGTCAGCCTCACCGTGTGCAGTCACTATCATCATGGCTGTAGAGCTAGCCTGCTTAACTAGCCGTGTTCGAGATAATTTCCCGTGCGTTGCCACGAGTAATAATAAATATTGTACTCGAGTAATGGGTAGTATATCGTTGCCGCACCTATGCACACGAACATTTATCATAACATAGTACCTCGTGCTGGATAGTCGTAATATTACAAGTTTCAAACTGATATTACAAACTAAAATCCACCACCCTGACATGTCACTAATAGGCAAATAAATTTTTGAGTCTCTGGCGACTTGATGTTTCAAAAACAAATTCAGCTTCTGCGGAGCCTTTGTCGTTTAGGCTTAGACACTTGCGGTGATCAGCACGCCATTCATTGTTGTGCCAGAGAACGCCAAACCTCATTACCTTGAGCACACTTGCCTTCAGAACAAAGAACCTGGCCAATTTAATCTTAGATGTGCTGCCTCGATAGTCGATCAAATCAATTTCTGTAAGACGGAGATCAAGGCATTCGATGAGATTGTTATAGTGCAGCACATTTTTCACTTTCGGGTCTTTTTTTATCTACAAAAGAAGAGAACATATTAGAGCAGCTGGTTGTATAAGATTTCCGTGGTATCAAGAGGTACCAATATCATTCACTCATATGATAGGGTTGGCTATAGGGGTGGCTCTAAGGCTAGTGATATTTTTTCACTCTCTCTCTCTCTCTCTCCCCTCATTTACCTAGGAGCACGTGAAGAGCTTGGGCATTTGTTGCCTTCCACTATGTGGCTGATGCCATATTTCTCAAAAGTATGCCACATACAATACGCATCGATGTCAAATCACAAGATTTTGGCACCGCTCTAGCAATGTGAGAGAGTTGCCACCGCTGTGCACACAGATCCATATGTACAAAGAAATCAATCAAACCAACTACACCAGCCTCTCCCTCTCCCAAACAAGTGTTTTTTATTGCCTCAGTCCTCTCCCTCTCCCACGCAAGTGTTTTTTCATTGCGTGAGTTAATTTGGCACCGGAGCAAAGTAGGTGATCCAGATTGGGGCACCAGGTGAGCAATGGAGGGCATCGATGCCAAATGCATCAGAAGTGAATTTGGCACGTGTTTTGGCCTACATAGTGGAGGGCCGTTATAGCCCACTTTTGTACTACCTCGTATTTAGTGTAAAATTTTGACCATACATTTACCTAAGAAAATGCCAATGCATGCCACAAGAAATTATACCATTTGAAATTATGTTGAAATACGAATCCAACGATATAATTTTTAATGACATGCATTAACATTTTGTCTGTTAAATCTATGGTCAAATTTTGATACAACAAAATACTACGTACGAAGAGTAAACCAGGACGGAGGTAGTACTTGCTCTTTGGCTAACCATAGAGTTACTAGTCTAAGTTACTTGCCACTATGACTAGCCTAGGCTACTAGTACAACAAAATAACGATGCAGGTGATCACATGAGAAAAAATACTAAAAACATTTCTTTCGGTGCAGTGCGTAGATGCAGTTTTGAACACTACACTTGTCATCGTAATTTGGGAAAATTATGAAAACATTGAGCTACGTTGTGATTACCGTTTACTAATCGGAAAGAAGTTTCACCTCGATGAGTAGCCTCTCCGTGTATGGAAAGCATGTAAGGAATCCAACAACTTGATCCAGATTGGGGCCGATTGATTTTATTGCCAATATCTTCACTATGCACACAGACTGGGTCAAGCTTGTGGGAATCATTTTCTGGATGACAGTCGTAAATACATCAAGAAGAAATTAAAAAATGTGAATTTCAAGAAGACGAAGAAGAAGATGAGTGTTGTACCTGAACGATTACGGATCCAATAAAGAGTTCAGAGAATTTGGCAGATGAGTACACCAACGCTGTCAATTTCGGCGCATCAATGACCTTGATTTTTGTTGGACCTTCTAGACCAGATACAAGCAATCTCTCAAGGAAAGGCGCATTCTCAATGACCATAACGTGGAACAGATGGAGTGATCTCTTCCCAATTGATGTCTTGTTGCAGGGCCAGCAAGACACATAAATCCAGCGGAGATTCGTCGAGGCGATGTAGATGCTAATGAACCCGTGGATCTGCCGAAAATGAAGGTACTTGAGCGCAGTACAGCTACGGAGCAGGTGCTCCATAGCCTTCTTCGAGATGCCAATGTCGAAGAGGTCGAGCTGCTTGAGTTGAGGGAGAAGAAGTGCGGGCGCGACATTAATCTGGGGAAAATAGTAGGAGCTGAAGCTGGTGCGGTGCAGCGTTGGCGTGAGGCAGAGCGCGAACAGCGACAGAGAGCGACATCGTCTAGCTTCAAACCTGAGCTCCTTGAGCTGATCTAGGGCGGTAGATAAGAACCACTCGTCAAACTTGGCTTGGACCTTGCAGTTGGTACTGAACATGCGGATGTCAAGGCATGTGGTTGGCCCAGGGTGCGATGCAAGGATCTTGGAGACTGCGGCCATGCATTTGCAATCCCCGTCACAGAGGCAGCTGTCGACGGTGAGGTTGAGGGGGACGTGGCGCCAGAGGGGGCACCACCACCGGGAGAGCAGGGTGGTCCGCACGACAGATTTGGTGGGGGGAGGGTGATGATGACGAGCAGCATGTCGTCGGGGAGGCTGCTGATGAAGTCCAGGCTCGCCGGATGTGGTTTTGGCTCGAGCCGCCTCCGCTTGTTGGCTGCCTCGCCGTCCATCTCAGCGGGCGGCGACGCCGGTGTACACGTGTGCTGGTGTGTATTTTGTGCTGGGTGTGCACAAGTGCGTCCTTGTGTGCATGCCGCCACGCGGTGGTGTAGTGTGCGTGAGTGCGTCCTTCACGCGGAAGAAGTGTGCCCTCAATTTACTAGCGGAATTGCTTCACGCACGATAGTAAACGCACGATGCCTGCACGATTCTCCTTCCCCAACAGTGCTCCTGCATGCATGCTAGCTGTTGGTGCTGCCACGTCTGAATCATGCATGCATCGGCCGTGCATGCGTCGTGTGTAGAGCAGCGCTGATTTACTAGTGTGCGGGGTGCTACCGCAAGTGGTTTCAACTTTGTTTACTTCACCGCGTGTCAGATGGGCCTCTAGTTTACCTATTTTCACCCACTGCCATATGGGCCAGCACACGAAGATAGAGAACACGAGCTGACAAGGCAGCATGTGGACTGGTTGACCAGTCAACTAAACAATATACGGAGCTATACGCTGACACAGTGACCGTATAATCCCTCGGTAAAGAGAGATCGAGTGAGAGGGGAGGCCCGTGAGAGATAGTAGAGAGAGAGAGAGAGAGAAAGAGCCACTCCCTCCGTTCGATAATGTAGTGCCTATATTTTTTTAAAAGTTAAACTTTTGAAACTTTGACCAAGTTTATAAACAAATTACTTATATCTACAATACCAAAGATAAATGATAGTATGAAGTAAGTACATGTTGTGATGAATCTAATGATCGTTCCAGATGTACCTGGTCAAACTTTTCTGAGGTTTGACTTTTCAAAACATCCATATGTTTATGGACATGAGAGAGTGCCTAACTAGAGAGAGAGAGTGTGTGTGTGAAATAGAAAGAGTGAGTGAAAAAAGTGTGTGTGCGTGTGCGAAAGAGACATGGACAACACACGATAAAGTAGAGAAAAAACATGTGTGTCTTATGCAAACATATCACACATGCATCTTCGACAGCGGAAGCGAGGTGAGGAGATAGTGTGTGGTTGTTTGCAACAGAGAGAGAAAGACCCCTAGCACGTGGCCAAGAGAGGTATGACAAACAAGGGAGAGAGGTCGAGAGAGACGTATGGAGAAAATGCAGGCATGGGGAGGAGAGAGTGTGTGTTTGTGACAGAGAGATCCCCTGGAGATCGTGATGGGACTACATGGGTGGGAGATCGAGTGACAAGGTGTGTGCGCGATAGAAGATACCCCGAGAGATATCGAGATAGACATATGGATGGAAGGAGACAATACGTGTGTTCCTGATGGATAGTGAGAGATAGTCATACTTAGGGGGGGAGTGCGTGTGCCTATGATGGAGTGAGAGATTATGGTACTTAGGGGGGTGCGTGTCACATAGAGAGAGAACAAGGGCGGAGAGTGTTAGATGGGTCTACGTAGCGCGAGCGAGATATGTGTATGTGTGAACCAGGGAGATATAAAGTTTGAGAGAGATAGAGGAGCCCCGATATGGTTGAGTGGTGCGTCAGATAGCTGAGAGGGGGAAAGAGATACTCCATCCGTTCGATAATGCAGTGCATATAGATTTTTTAGAAGTCAAACTTTGGAAACTTTGACCAGGTTTACGCAAATATTATTTATATCTACAATACAAAAGATACATCATACGAGACTACATCTCATGATGAATATAATGATATATGTTTGCCGTTCTAGATGTAAATGTTTTTCTCCATGTACCTGGTCAAACTTTGTGAAGTTTGACTTTTCAATAAATCTATATGCTATGGACCGAAGAGAGTACCTAAGTCGAGAGAGATCAAGTGCGTGTGAAGGAGAAAGAGTGAGTGTGCAAAAGAGTGTGCGTGTGAAAGAGAAAAGGATAACAAACGATAAAATAGAGAGAGAGAGTGTGTTCGTTACTTATGCAAGCATATCACGGCTGCATCTTCGACATAGAAAAGCGAGGTGAGGAGATACATGAACATATCTAGTGCGTGATTGTTTGCAATGGAGAGAGACACCCCTATAACACATGTCCAATAGAGGTCTGGCCAACAAGGGACAGAGGTCGAGAGGGACGCATGGAGAAGATGGACGCATGGGGAGGGAGAGAGGGTGTGTTTGTGATAGAGAGATCCCCTCGAGACCTTGAGGGGACTATATGGGTGGGAGATCGAGGGACGAGGTGTGTGTGCGATAGAAAGATGCCCCGAGAGAAATCAAGATAGACCAAGTGAGGGAAAGAGACAATGCATATGTTTGTGATGGAGACTGAGAAATAGTCATATACATAGGGGGGACTGCGTGTGCCTACAATTGAGTGAGAGACAGTCATACTTAGCTAGGCGTGAGATTGTGTGTGTGTGCGTGTGAGATGGAGAGAGAATGACAGAGAGAGAGAGAGAGAGTTTTAGATGGGTCTATCGAGTGCGAGTGAGATATGCATGTGTATGTGTGACCCAGTGAGATGGAGAGTTCGAGAGAGAGAGAGGGAAGAGCTCTGAGACGGCAGAGTGGTGCGTGAGAGAGTTACGGGCAATGAGCTAGGGAATTTGTGTGCGTACGATGAGTGCACCCTAGATATTTAGCTTGGACTAGAGAATCATACATTGTGTGCTAGAGAGACCTATACATGGAGTGTGCATGCGAACTAGAAAGACTGACACACACACACACACACACACACAGAGAGAGAGAGAGATAGAGATAGAGGGAGAGGGACCGACAAGGTTTGTGTTTGGATGCGTGCGATAGAAACGAAGATTGTTAGCAAGGGAGAGAACAGGAGTCCGGAAGAGGGGGAGGTCGCGTTTATGCATCAAAGACTGATATAAACCATGTTTCGATATAAATTTGCATTCAAATATTTGAATTGGAGAACATGTTGTCTGCAATCCACACATGAACGGAGATATGTGTATCAAACAAGTTCATTAATTTGAATTTCAGCATGTTCATGGAGTACTATAATACAACATGCTACTCAATTGAGGTGTTCAATTTTGGATTTAGTTCACTATTTTGACCTGGTGAATGAGCTATTTCATTGAATCGAGATATTTCATTTTGGGTTTGATTCCCGTTTTTGCGTGGAGTCAACTATTTGTCATATAGTAAATCGGTAGCAACGAGCATGTAAAAACACATTAGTCCCGAGCATCATCTCACCATCTAAAAAAGAAATGGCAAGCTAATATTTCAAAATTTGATTCGAATCGACTTGGTAAGGTAGACGTGGATGCTCGTTCTCCCAAAATTTGAACGAACTGCTAAACACCCTCTGCTCGGTGGAATTCGCCCGAGCAAATAAATGGGAGACGCAAAATTACCGGCCTATGTGGGACACACATCAATTGGCCCGTTGTACATCGAGGGGTAGGTTCGTAACTTCATCCAAGCGCGCCTTCTCCTCGGCCGAAATGACAGGTGCCGAATAGTTCATAAACCATGGGTGGCAAAACACCCTCTCCTCGGCCGAAATGGCAGGTGCTGAATAATTCATAAACCATGGGCGGCAAAACACCCTCTCCTCGTCTGAAATCGCTCGCGCCCACTATTTCAAAACACGCCATCCTCGCCCGAAATCGCTCGCGCCCACTATTTGGGAGAATCAAAGTTACTCTACTATCCCCGACCCTCAAGACACACACCCAAGCCCAGAAGACTAAAGGCAGGGGTAGAACTGTAACTCCCCCCCCACATATCAGACAAATGCATCCGTAAGACATGGTTCCCGCTCCCAATTCCCCATTCATACATCGTGGGCGCCAAATCACCTTCTCCCCAGAAGCTCCCTTCTCCCCAGCCGCGAAACCTCAGCCCCTCCTCCATGGCACACCCCACCGCACCAAATTCATCGCCGCCCTCCTCCCCAATGCCGGATCCGCTGTTCGTTTGCCGTCGTGCACTGGGCCTTGTGCCTCTTACTCTGTGCTGCCGGAGCTGCCTCGACGACGACCGCGTGAACCGTCCCAGAGCCGATTCACTCGTGCTGTTCTGCACGACGCCGGAGCGGCTCCAGATTCGGACGCGTCAAGGGCCCCGGCGCAGCATCCCTGTAGCCGTCGATCGTTGTGACATATCTGCTTTCCTGCCACCGGGAGCCACCACAACCGCGCCGGCCTCATCGACTCGGCAGCTGGAACTGCCTCATTCACCGGGCCGAAAGATAGGTCGTACACTCATCTTAAATCACTTTATTTTGGTGTTAGTTGCCTGAATTTTTATTCTGAGCCAGTCAATTCCCAATGGGAAGCAGCACCCCTCGAGGCGGCGGAGCTCCTAGGCTGCCGGTTGGCTGGGGTAGCAGTGCCTCGGTGTCTATCGTAGTGGTGCGGGGGCGCAAGTTCGCCGCGGAAGTAGCGCTTAGGTGGCTATCGTAGAGTTGTGTGGGTTGAAGGTACTGCCGCCGCCGGAGCTGGATGAGGGCGAGTCTTTCTGGTTTGGCCTGGGGCGGCGCAACCACGGCAGTGCGGTGCGGCGGGGGGCGGGGGGCGGGGTTTTGCTCGAAGCTCTCGCTGCCAGGGACGCCGGAGGTAGGCTGCTCTGCCGGTGGTCGCTGGCTCTTCGGGGAAGATTCTGAACAGTGTCAGCTGGGAGGCACAAGATGACCATCCAGCCATCCGACGTAGATCGGATAGTACCAAAAAAAAAAAAATCATGTGACCCCAATTTAGTTTTCATTCATCAGACGTGTCACCAGTCTCGTACCTTATTGTTGATCTCTTAGGGTATTTCTTCAGATCAGAGATATGTGTCGTTCTTAATATTATGTGTTTTTTGCATCTTCAGCCACACCGTCTTCCTTCTCACCGTAGCTGCTCCAACAAGGGAAGCATACACCAGAAGGGAGCTATAGTTTCCACTCAACAGTTCCCTGCCTCAAATGTGCGTGCCTGACATGGACAGCCACAACAACCGCAGGGCCATCGACAAGTCAGCACATGATGCTCACTCCTATGGATGGCAGCCAGATAGGTTGTACCCTCATCTTACTTGTGTGCAACATTTATGGCTTCGTTATTCATCTAAGCATGGAGAATAGATTATCACATGTCACTGTATATTCATGCTGATGTCTTAAGAGTCTTGCTCAGGAGTTAACGATGTTCCATAGTTCAGATAAGAGACTTGTTCAGGTGTTAACGCTGTTCCATACTTATCATCCATCAGCCAATGCTATCCCACAGACTGGTGATTATACCAGTTGTAATATTACCTATGTTGTTGTTCTTTAATACTTTTGTGTGCCATCTAGTTAATCTTGAGTACAAACAATACATATTCTGTAGCTTTCATATGTGTTCTCCCTTTAGTTTTTGAGACCTGTTGCTGCTAGTTAAGTCCAGTCCTACTATTTATGTCATCTCCTACAGGCACTCATTACATAATCTTACTACTAGTTGTCTTCCATGCATGTCAGATATAATTGCACACACTGATCTATCCGCAAGAACCTCGTGGAGCAATGTAACGGCCAGCAAACTTGACGTCAATGATAACCAATATGATGGAACAGTTAAAGGCAGTTCTTCAGAAGACTTGCAGAAAGATGATGAATCCTATTCACCCCACAAGGTCCTTGCTCTAACTTGGCCCGTGATATGGGTACATCATGCATATAATGTCCTGGAGTGCATCTACTCTGTTGCAACGCCATGTGCTTAGCCTGCCGATCATGCATGTAAATATGTCATGCCTTCCTATTTTTTAGTACCTATTCCATTCATGATAACATGTTTTCAAATTCAAGTACTGTCATCTACTCTGTCGCAATGTCATCTGCTTAGTCTGGACATCATGCTTTTTATATCTTATGCATAGTTATTCATCAGTATATACTCCATCCATCTACCATACCATGTTTTTTACATTGAAGTGCTGTTCTACTGGTCTGTTGCAATGCTATCTTAGTTTCCCAATCATACACGCATATGTTGCCTTCGTGTTTTTCTGTACCTATTCAGCTATCATACAGTTTTATATTCAACTAGTGTTTTCTTTACTCTGTTGTCCTATCGTATCACTAGCTCTTACATTATACTCCCTCCATCCGGATTACATGTCGCATAAATGGATAAAAATGGATGTATCTAGAACTGAAATACGCCTAGACACATTCATTTATTTCTGGATGGAGGGAATACATGTCAATATGTCATGCCTTTCTATTCTTCAGTACCTATTCCATCTCTCTGCCGTAGTATGTTTTATAATTGAAGCACCATTCTTCTATATAAGGCATGCAAGGGGAAGACGGCTATGTTAGAATCTGAATGGCTACAAACAAGGTCTTTGCAAAAGATCCAAACGCCAGGAGATAGTAAACCAACTCTAGTGTTCATAGATACTGCTGCAGCACAGAGAAACCCAACTCCTCTTGATAATCAGCAGATTCTAGTGGCCAGAGAACTAGTCTGCTCCAGGCCAGCAAAAATATGTCAACTCCATTCTAAGAAGCGTGTGCGTATCCTCGCATCATGAAATTTTATAGCATTCAGATCATATTTTCTACATGTTTCTTACCCATCTCTCTTTTAGAAAACAAGCTTAAAGGATGGAAGACTTTCTATACTGGGATCGTATTCGAGGAAAGTATCTTGCGGGAATTCTGCATGCTCCAATGCTGATGTAAGTACCTGTTGCATATCACTATATTTTTACATTAGCATGTATTTTGTTAATCGGCGTGAATCCAACCTTTATCTGATCTAAATTTACTTGTAGCAAAATGTATAATTAAAGGCGACAATGTTGATTTTTGTAAGGAAAACTGCCTGGTAGTTTTGCATACTGAGTTGCATGAGTGTACTATCTCATATCATGCACATTACTAAATTGTAGTGCTGTGGTGTGGTTGCCCAATCATTCATTGTGTCAATGTTGCTTTCCTATTATCTTACCTGGCTGATGATAGATGTGCCATATTGTGTTAATTTGGTGTAGCCTGGTGTGGTCTGGTTCCCCAAATGTTCATTGTGTCAATGTTGCTTTCCTATTATTTGACCTGGCCAATGATACCAATGCTAGTCTGTTAATTTGGTGCAGGCTGCTGAAGATAAGAAGACAAACTCTGAAAACAGCAAGGCAACCCCATTGTTTCCTTCCAATAAATCTAGGGCAGGTAATATGGCAATGACTCTTGATTAATCTGTTCGGTTCCCCTCCTAATTTATGTTATGACGCAGTAGTCGAGACACTCTCCACTATCAATAATACGAGCCTGCCAAAATCGCCATCTGAATCTGTTCAGTTTCCTCTGTCTTGAATCCAACGGAAAAAATGTATGTTTGTGAACCAATTACTGGCTGAAGCAATGATGGAAATCATGGAGGAATCAGAGGTACACATTCTTGCGCAACAACAACTGATCAATGATTTCAGAGACAGTGTAGCAAAGAAGGAAGAACTTGCTCACGTGCTTATGGGCGTCATCCGCGCTGAGATTGCAGATTGTGAGGTTGTAGATCATTAAGTTCTGTTCATTTATTTGCACTGGCATCAATCTTTGATTGCCCAGTGGATATAATTTCCTGTAATATATGCTGGATGTGCTATGTTTTTTCCATTATGCCGTACATTTGCTTAGGTGCCTCGCATTCCAGCTAATTGGTCGCTAGGAAGCCAAAAAAGCTGTGAAATTAATAGCTAGCATGAACCGTCATGGGCCCTTCATGAAAGATAGCGTCCCACTGCCTTAATGGGCTCGCATGGGCCAAAATTCTCTTCGGGCTTTGATTTATCGATTTTTGTCCTATTCATAAATGCTCATAATGGACTCAAATTATAATTGGGCCTCCAAACAGATACGAACTTTAGCGGGCCCAATAAGTTGATGGGCCATAACAAGGCCGAAAGCTCTATTTAGCCGCTATAATTGAAATGAGCCAACAATTAATGCTTGGCCCAGTTACCTCTCGGGTCGTTAACAGGCCGAAATCGAAGCGGGCAATAAGTGTGCCCATTCGATTTCATGGGCCGTTAACAGGCCGATACTAAGGTCGAGCTGAATATGGCCCAAATGTATTGTGGACCTTTAGCAGGCCGAAAGAGACAGCAGGCTGGTATTGGACCATAAAGAGCATGGGCCGCTAAGAGGCCGAAAGTCAGGTCAGACTGTATACGACCCAACTGTGTTGTGGGCCTTTAGCAGGCCGAAAGCAAAACAGGGCTTTTATTGGACCATGAAGAGCATGGGCCGTTAAGAGGCCAAAACTCAGGTCAGACTGCATATGGCCCAACTCCTTTATGGGCTATTAATAGGCTGAAAGACACACCGAGCTGGAAATTGGCCCAGCAATTAAATGGGTCGCTAAAAGGCCGAAACACGTACATCTTGAAAATTGGCCCATCCCTTGGATGGGCTGTTAATAGGCCGAAACTACATCGGGCCGATATTGAGCCCAAATATATAGCGGGATGTTAACAGGCTCGAACTGACTATGGGCAGCAATGGTGTCAAATAGTTAATGGGCCGTTGACGACCCGTATTGGCACATCTCGTATGGGCCATGGGCCTAAATGGACCAGATAGAAGTAGGCCTATATGGGCCGGCCTGCTATTTTTGACTGGGCCGGCCTCTTTCACCTAAATGGGCCACTATTAGGCCTTGCCACGTGTCCCAATACAATAAGTGGATGTCATCTGTCCCAATGCTGAGCCGACACATGGATCCTCCAGCGAATGAGAATTTTACACGTGGGAAATCCCCATTGGTCCTGGCTGTTAACGGGTTATCGGATCCAAACCGGAGCCCGATAGCTCGGCGACCCATTACGGTGGATGCCACGTGTCGGTTACCCTTGACGAAAGCACTTCCATGACGCGCGATTTATCGTCATGGAAGTGGACACTTCTGTGATGATAATTTCAGTATTGTCATGGAACACTTCTACGACAGCACAGGTATGACTATCTTGATTCTGTCATAAAATCATCATGGATGTACATGCATGATAGAAAAGGTGACCTACTGTGACAAAGACGTATCATCACGGAAGTGTATTTTTTTTGTAGTGCATGGACCAATTTCAAATATACATACTCGATTGTATATCAAACAAATGGATGCCTCAAAATCGAAGGATGGAGTCAAATAGTGAATGAGCGCAGGCCACAAATTGGAGACTGGTGGATCTCTGTGCTCCATCATGGAGATGGATGGGTTTTTCTGTTTTATTCTATTTACCTAAGAGAGAGGAGTAGGTCCTAGTACTTGTCATGTGCTCAAAAGTTGTTCACCTAGGATGATAACAATTAGCTAGTAGTGGTTAGTATATGATGATGAGACATTGCTATATCATTATGATGATGTTGAGTAACATATCACTATGATGATGTTGAGTTGTTATATCATTTTGATGATGATGAGTTGTTATATCACTACGATGATGATGAGTTGTTATATCATTATGATGATGAGTTGTTATATCATTGCTAGTGTATAAAAATTTGTATAAGGTTGTATAAGTATAGTATAAATATGCAGAAATGAAATACACAGATTTAGTAGTGGAGCGGGGTACTACCCGACGCTACAGCTAGTCAGTAGTAGCGCGGGCTGAACCCAACGTTGTTGCTAACAAAAGTAGTAGTAGCGCGGGTCCAGGCCCGTGCTACTACAAACATGTTAGATATAGCACACTAGTAGTAGTGCAGGCCCCCGCGCTACTGCTAGGCTTTTATCCTGCGCCACTACTAGGCTTATCCCTAATAGTGGTAGTGTCCATGCCATACATTGTGTCTCTTGATGACTTTAGCCTGATCACCTTACACGAACTTTAATAGTAATATGGTTATGTGCATCTAAGGATGTCCACATTGTACCAAAATAGCTTCTTAGCCAGGCCCACTAGGGAACCTAGGTTCAGAGGTTCCCTACTCAACATGGCTACCCTCGACCCAACAAATATCTAAACTACATCCTCACGCAACTGCGACCCATCCCAGTAGGGTCACCACCCAAAAACTCGTGTCAATATCATATAAGTTGCGTAACATGATGATGACCATTTTTATGTAATTCTTGTGGTGCATATTGGATTATGTGATAATTGATTCCATTATGTTTGTTGTTATTATTGTTATATGATTTATTTCATAGATGTATATGGGATGTGCTTTTGATTAATCAATCCTTATCTAGTCAAGACAAATAGTGGTAGCGCGAATAGTCTGCATTACTTGCAGTAGACCACTATTTGCGAACTATATATACCTACATATCTACAAAAATAGAGAAAAACAATGATAGTTTGATACATCCATTTGGCATCACTATTTCTTATTATAAATTGCTCATTATCATTGATATTTTCCACATAATTGCCTCAATCTAATGCCTTTTCCCTCCTAAATTGCATGAGATACTGGAGGAGGGGTGATAAATCTCCAACGTATCTATAATTTTTTATTGTTCCATGCTACTCCCTCCGTTCCAAATTACTCATCGTGGTTTTAGTTCAAATTTGAACTAAAACCACGACGAGTAATTTGGAACGGAGGGAGTATTATATTATCTGTTTTGGATGTTTTATATGCATTAATATGCTATTTTATATTATTTGTGGGACTAACCTATTAACCTAGAGCCCAGTGCCAGTTTCTGTTTTTTTCCTTGTTTTTGAGTTTTACAGAAAAGGAATATCAAACGGAGTCCAAACGGAATAAAACTTTCGCGATGATTTTTCTTGGACCAGAAGACATCCACGGAGCTTGGAGAAGGGGCTAGAAGGTTCCCGAGGAGGCCACAAGCCTGCTAGGAGTGCCCCAGGGGGGCGCCCTGAGGGCTTGTGGGCCCCTCGGTAGTCCTCCAACCCTAATTCTTGCACTATAAATTCCCAAATATTCCCAAACCATCAGAGGCATCCACCAAAATACTTTTCTACTGCCGTAACCTTCTGTTCCCGTGAGATCCCATCTTGGGGCCTTTTCCGGCGTTCTACCGGAGGGGGATTCGATCACGGAGGGCTTCTACATCAACGCTATTACCCTTCCGATGATGTGTGAGTAGTTTACCAGAGACCTACGGGTCCATAGCTAGTAGCTAGATGGCTTCTTCTCTCTCTTTGATCTTCAATACAATGTTCTCCACGATGGTCTTGGAGATCTATTTGATGTAATGACTTTTTGCGGTGTGTTTGTTGGGATTCGATGAATTGTGAGTTTATGATCAGATTATCCATGAATATTATTAGAGTCTTCTTTGAACTCTTTTATGCATGATTATTATAGCTTTGTATTTCTCTTCGATCTATTGATTTGGTTTGGCCAACTAGATTGATTTTTCTTGCAATGGGAGAGGCACTTTGTGATGGGTTGAATCTTGCGGTGATCTATATCCCAGTGACAGAAGGGGACAGGACACGTATTTGTATTATTGACATTAAGGATAAAAAGATGGGGTTTATTCATGTGTGGGTTTACTTTCTCTACATCATGTCATCTTGCTTAAGGCGTTACTCCGTTCTTTATGAACTTAAAACTCTAGATGCATGCTGGATAGCGGTCGATGTGTGGAGTAATAGTAGTAGATGCAGGCAGGAGTTGGTCTACTTGTCTTGGACGTGATGCCTATATACATGATCATTGCCTTGGATATCGTCATGATTATTCGCTTTTCTATCAATTGCCCAACAGTAATTTGTTTACCCACCGTATGATGTTTTCAAGAGAGAAGCCTATAGTGAACACTAGGGCCCTCGAGTCTACTTTTTATCATATATTAAAATGCCAAAAATACCTTAATGCAATTTTATTTACTTTATATTATTTTGTATTTTTGTGCTATCTATCTATCACTACGAGATTTGATCCTTGCAATTAACCACCGAGGGATTGACAACCCCTTGTTTGCGCTGGTTGCAAGTATTGGTTATTTTGTGTGTAGGTACTGCTAACGAGGTGTTCCGTGGTTCTCCTACTGGATTGATAACCTTGGTTCTTAACTGAGGGAAATACTTACTTGTACTGCATCATCCTCTCCTCTTCGAGGAAATACCAACGCAGCTCACAAGTAGCACTCCCTCACACTTAACGAGGCCTTTGAATAATTTATGATATATAACTTCAGCGACATGCATTTCTTCTAAATTAAGCATGGATTAAGATTTTTTCTTTAACATGTAATTTCCATTTTTCATAATTCGACTAGTGCATCCCCTGCTATGCAAGACCTTATGTCCTAGAGAAGCTCTCTTTCGATGAGATGGAAAAGGTGGATACGAAGAAACCTCACCTTAAGATGAAACATGGTTTCATTTTTGAAGTCAAGATCTTAAATGAAGTAGGTCACACACATTTTGGTTGTGCAAATCAGAGAGGATTATGCAAGGCTTGTAGATTTGAGGAGGGTATGAAAATAACCTTCGATATTGGCATTCCTCAAGATGATCCTGGACATGATAAAGACATTTGAGTGGATTTGGACATGATTCCAATTCTACCTCTGTGTTAGTTTGTTAAACAAATTTGTTAAATATTAAATATTTCTTATTTAAAAATAGTTGTTATTCACCCCTACTTAACTCATTTATTTATATGTGACAGCTTATTTCCTTACTTCAGAGATACATGGAAGATAGTAGACGAGACCTATTACACTGCTGGCTCAGTGCTAACTTGGGAGGAGAAGAATTCTCTTGTCTCCTTTGTTAATGATGTTCTGACTTTTAAGAGCATTTATGGAGCTGAATGAAATTATATAGGATACATGCCACTAGTCCACAAGTTGAGCGATGCTAACATTCGTAGAAATATCATGGTAAGATTGTTTTACTATTGTGTCACTAGTCCATCTTTTTCATACATTCTTCTTAAGTAAACTACATTGCAAACTATGTTACTATTATGTTCTTCAGTAGAAACTCTCAAATGTTGTTGTGCCTCCGCTGATGGATGTTGAAGGTGAGATGACAATTTTTTGCGTACGACCATGGACCAATTTCAAATATACATACTCGACTGTACATCAAACAAATGGATGCCTAAAAAATTGAAGGATGGAGTCAAATAGAACGAGCGCAGGCCACAAATTGGAGACCGGTGGATCTCTGTGCTCCATCATGGAGATGGATGGGCTTTTCTGTTTTATTCTATTTTACCTAAGAGAGAGGAGTAGGTCCTAGTACTTGTCATGCGCTCAAAAGTTGTTCACCTAGGATGATGACAATTAGCTAGTAGTGGTTTGTATATGATGATGAGACATTGTTATATCATTATGATGATGTTGAGTAACATATCACTATGATGATGGTGAGTTGTTATATCATTTTGATGATGATGAGTTGTTATATCATTACGATGATGATGAGTTGTTATATCATTATGATGATGATGAGTTGTTATATCATTGCTAGTGTATAAAAATTTGTATAAAGTTGTATAAGTATAGTATAAATATGCAGAAATGAAATACACAGATTTAGTAGTGGCGCGGGGTACTACCCAACGCTACAGCTAGTCAGTAGTAGCGCAGGCTAAACCCAACATTGTTGCTAACAAAAGTAGTAGTAGCGCGGGTCCATGCCCGCGCTACTACTAACATGTTAGATATAGCACACTAGTAGTAGTGCAGGCCCCCGCGCTACTGCTAGGCTTTTATCCTGCACCACTACTAGGCTTATCCCTAATAGTGGTAGTGTCCATGCCATACATTGTGCCTCTTGATGACTTTAGCCTGATCACCTTACACGAACTTTAATAGTAATATGGTTATGTGCATCTAAGGATGTCCACGTTGTACCAAAATAGCTTCTTAGCCAGGCCCACTAGGGAACCTAGGTTCAGAGGTTCGCTGCTCAACATGGCTACCCTCGGCCCGACAAATATCTGAACTACATCCTCACGCAACTGCGACCCATCCCAGTAGGGTCACCACCCAAAAACTCGTGCCAATATCATATAAGTTGCGTAACATGATGATGACCATTTTTATGTAATTCTTGTGGTGCATATTGGATTATGTGATAATTGATTCCATTATGTTTGTTGTTATTATTGTTATATGATTTATTTCATAGATGTATATGGGATGTGCTTTTGATTAATCAATCCTTATCTAGTCAAGACAAATAGTGGCAGCGCGAATAGTCTGCATTAGTTGCAGTAGACCACTATTTGCGACCTATATATACCTACATGTCTACAAAAAATAGAGAAAAACAATGATAGTTTGATATATCCATTTGGCATCACTATTTCTTATTATAAATTGCTCATTATCATTGATATTTTCCACATAATTGCCTCAATCTAATGCATTTTCCCTCCAAAATTGCATGAGATACCGGAGGAGGGATGATACATCTCCAACGTATCTATAATTTTTGATTGTTCCATGCTATTATATTATCAGTTTTGGATATTTTATATGCATTAATATGCTATTTTATATTATTTTTGGGACTAACCTATTAACCTAGAGCCCAGTGCCAGTTTCTATTTTTTTCCTTGTTTTTGAGTTTTACAGAAAAGGAATATCAAACGGTGTCCAAACGGAATAAAACTTTCGCGATGATTTTTCTTGGACCAGAAGACATCCACGGAGCTTCGAGAAGGGGCTAGAAGGTTCCCGAGGAGGCCACAAGCCTGCTAGGCGCGCCCCAGGGGGCGCGCCCTGAGGTCTTGTGGGCCCCTCGGGAGTCCTCCAACCCTAATTCTTGCACCATAAATTCCCAAATATTCCCAAACCATCAGAGGCATCCACCAAAATACTTTTCCGCCGCCAAAACCTTCTGTTCCCGTGAGATCCCATCTTGGGGCCTTTTCCGGCGATCTGCCGGAGGGGGATTCGATCACGGAGGGCTTCTACATCAAACCTATTGCCCTTCCGATGATGTGTGAGTAGTTTACCACAGACCTACAGGTCCATAGCTAGTAGCTAGATGGCTTCTTCTCTCTCTTTGATCTTCAATACAATGTTCTCCTCGATGTTCTTGGAGATCTATTCGATGTAATACTTTTTTGCGGTGTGTTTCTTGAGATCCGATGAATTGTGGATTTATGATCAAATTATCTATGAATATTATTTGAGTCTTCTTTGAACTCTTTTATGCATGATTTAGATATCTTTGTATTTCTCTTCGAACTATCGATTTGATTTGGCCAACTAGATTGGTTTTTCTTGCATTGGGAGAGGTGCTTCATTTTGGGTTCAATCTTGCGGTGTCCTCACCCAGTGACATAGTAGCGGTAGCAAGGCATGTATTGTATTGTTGCCATCGAGGATAAAAAGATGGGATTTACATCATATTGCTTGAGTTTATCCCTCTACATCATGTCATCTTGCTTAAGGCGTTACTCCATTTTTAGGAACTTAATACTCTAGATGCATGCTGGATAGCGGTCGATGTGTGGAGTAATAGTAGTAGATGCAGGCAGGAGTCAGTCTACTTGTCACGGACGTGATGCCTATATTCATGATCATTGCCTTAGATATCGTCATAACTTTGCGCTTTTCTATCAATTGCTCAACAGTAATTTGTTTACCCACCGCATGCTTTCTTCAAGAGATAAGCCTCTAGTGAAACCTATGGCCCCCGGGTCTATTTTCCATCATATATTTTCAGATGTATAAACCAAAAAACCCAAAAATACCTTGCTGCAATTTATTTATATTTACTTTCTTTTACATTTTAGTAATCTTTTATATCTATCGCTATCAGATCTCATCCTTGCAAGTGACCGTGAAGGGATTGACAACCCCTTTATCACGTTGGGTGCAAGTGTTTGATTGTTTGTGCAGGTGCATAGATTGGAGACTTGCTTGTACCTCCTACTGAATTAATACCTTGGTTCTCAAACTGAGGGAAATACTTATCTATACTTTCCTGCATCACCCTTTCCTCTTCAAGGGAAAAACCAACGCAAGCTCAAGAAGTAGCAGGAATAATTTCTGGCACCGTTGCCTGGGAGGTTCTACACCAAGCCTACCAAGTACCCATCATAAACTCTCATCTCTTTTATTACATTATTTGCCATTTGCCTCTTGTTTTCCTCTCCCCCACTTCTAAAACATTTTCAGAAAAACACAAAAATATTTGCCTTTTTTCGGTTTGCCTTTATGTCTTTCTTGGTTTGTTTGCTTGTTCGCTTGGAATAATTGTGTATTTATTGAAAATCAGAAAGCAAAAAGTTTATGGATCCTCATCCACTTGCTAATCTTTTTAAGAGATCCAATTATGATGAACCAATTGCTAGTGAGTTGTGTGCACTAGATTATCTTTATGAAGTTTTGCTTGAAATTCGTGAATCTGAAAATTGTGATGAAGTGTTAAAAGAAGAAATTTATGAAGTGATTCACGATAGCTCCTTGAATGAAAAGCATGATTGCAATGGTGTTATTATAAATTCTATAAATGTCAATTGTGCTAATAATATGCAAAACCGCAAGCTTGGGGATGCTAATTTTGATATGTTGACTACTTGGAGAGGTCATGACTTTATTTGACGATCCCACTATTTTGGAAGAGTGTCAACTTTGCATGCATGTGGATCATGTTGAGGATATGTTATGTGATAGCTATATTGTTGAATTTGAGTATGATCCCACATGTAATTATTATGAGAGAGGGAAATATTGTTGTAGAAATTCTCATGTTACTAAATTACCTCTCGTTATGTTGAGATCATCAATGTTTTATTCTTCTCCTTTGCATATACTAGTTTTTGCTTGCCTTGATAATCTGTTTGCTTATAAAATGCCTATGCATAGGAAGCATGTTAGACTTAAATTTGTTTGTCACATGTTTTATGATGCTCTCTTTGTGTTTCAATTATTATGTTTCATGTGAGCATCATCGAAATCTCAACGCCTAGCTAAAAGGCTTTAAAGAAAAGCGCTTGTTGGGAGACAATCCAATATTTTTATTTTATTTTTTATGATAATACACATTATTACCTCTGTAGTAATTGTTTTTTGGTATTTTAATTAGTGTTTGAGCCAAGTAAGACCTTTGGGATGGCTTACGGTGATAGTTGATTTGGTCTTGCTGAAAAATAGAAACTTTTGCGTCCAGTTGCAGAATTTGGTAAATTCACAGAAGCGACAAAAAATTCTGAATTTTTTAGAAAAGATTTATATGCAAATTTCTTCTGTTTTCCTAAATCTTTAGAATTTTTGGAGTTACAGAACTATGAGTAATATTCGGATCTTCATAGTCTATTCTGTTTTTGACAGATTCTATTTTCTATGTGTTGTTTGCTTATTTTGATGAATCTATGGGTAGTATTGGGGGGTATGAACCATGGAGAAGTTGGAATATAATAGATATAACACCAATATAAATTTATAATGAGTTCACAACAGTACCAAAAGTAGTGATTTATTTTATTATACTAACGGAGCTTATGAGTTTTCTGTTGAGTTTTGTATTGTGAAGTTTTCAAGTTTTGGGTAAAGATTTGATGGACAATGGAATAAGGAGTGGCAAGAGCCTAAGCTTGGGGATGCCAAAGGCACCCCAAGGTAATATTCAAGGACAACCAAGCATCTAAGCTTGGGGATGCCCCGGATGGCATCCCCTCTTTTGTCTTCAATCCATCAGTAAATTTACTTGAGGCTATATTTATATTCACCACATGATATGTGTTTTGCTTGGAGCATCTTGTATGATATGAGTCTTTGCTTTATTTGATTTTTAGTTTGCCACAATAATCCTTGCTGTACACACCTTTTGAGAGGGACACACATTAATCATGATTTATTAGACCCTTTGTTTACTTTTCTTTGCCATTAAGAAAGCTTGCTGCCGAGAGGAGTGAGTATGAGAGGAGCATGGATGATCTCCCTCACTTCTATGGCAATACCTAGATCTATGTTTTATGCCTAGCTAGGGGCGTTAAACAATAGCGCTTGTTGGGACGCAAACCAATTTTATTTTTATGCTTTTTGATTTTGGTTCTGTTTTTCAGTAAATACACATTATTAACTCTGTAGTAATTGTGTTTTGGTGTTTTAATTAGTGTTTGAGCCAAGTAAGACCTTTGGGATGGTCTACGGTGATAGTTGATTTGATCTTGCTGAAAAACAGAAACTTTTGCGCTCATTGCCAGAAATTTAAAAAATTACAGAAGCGTGATTTGGACCTGAATTTTTTACAAAATATTGATATACAAATTTCCTAAATTTTCCTAATTTTTCAGAATTTTAGGAGTTACAGAAGTATACTAAATTTCCAGATTACTACAGACTGTTCTGTTTTTGACAGATTCTGTTTTCTATGTGTTGTTTGCTTATTTTGATGAATCTATGGGTAGTATCGGGGGGTATGAACCATGGAGAAGTTGGAATAAAGTATATATAACACCAATATAAATTAAGAATAAGTTCACAACAGTACATAAAGTGGTGATTTATTTTATTATACTAACGGATCTTATGAGTTTTCTGTTGTGAAGTTTTCAAGTTTTGGGTAAACATTTGATGGACAACGGAATAAGGAGTGGCAAGAGCCTAAGCTTGGGTATGACCAAGGCACCCCAAGGTAATATTCAAGCACAACCAAGCATCTAAGCTTGGGGATGCCCCGGATGGCATCCCCTATTTTGTCTTCAATCCAACGGTAAATTTACTTGAGGCTGCCTGGGTGGGTTTAATGCACCTGGGTGGGCACAACCCACCAGGGCGCGCCTGCCCCCCCAGGCGCGCCCAGGTGGGTTGTCCCCACCTGGTGGCCCCGCAGACCCTGAAACCGACGATATAAAATCCTATTTTTCCAGAAAAAATGGGGGAGAAAGAATTATCGTGTTTCGCGAGACAGAGCCGCCGCCGTCTCCTATTCTTCATCGGGAGGCCAGATCTGGAGTCCATTTGGGGCTCCGGAGAGGGGGATCTTCGTTCTTCGTCTTCACCAACCCTTCTCCATCGCCAATTCCATGATGCTCCCCACCGGGAGTGAGTAATTCCTTCGTAGGCTCGCTGGTCGGTGAGGAGTTGGATGAGATTCATCATGTAATCGAGTTAGTTTTGTTAGGGCTTGATCCCTAGTATCCATTATGTTCTGAGATTGATGTTGCTATGACTTTGCCATGCTTAATGCTTGTCACTTTGGGCCCGGGTGCCATGATTTCAGATCTGAACCATTTATGTTATCACCATTATATCTATGTTCTAGATCCGATCTTGCAAGTTATAGTCACCTACTACGTGTTATGATCCGGCAACCCCGGAGTGACAATAGTCGGGACCACTCCCGGTGATGACCGTAGTTTGAGGAGTTCATGTATTCACCATGTGTTATTGCTTTGTTCCAGTTCTCTATTAAAAGGAGGCCTTAATATCCCTTAGTTTCCAATATGGACCCCGCTGCCACGGGAGGGTAGGACAAAAGATGTCATGCAAGTTCTTTCCATAAGCACGTATGACTATTTACGGAATACATGCCTACATTATATTTATGAACTGGAGCTAGTGTCGTATCGCCCTAGGTTATAACTGTCTCATGATGAATATCATCCAACAAATTACCGATCCAATGCCTACAAATTTATCTTATATTGTTTCTGCTAAGTTACTACTGCTGTCACTATTGCACTTGCTACAATATCACTGCTATCACTGTTACCGTTACTATTGCTGCTGCTACTATTATCAAAACTATCATACTACTTTGCTACTGATCACTTTGCTGTAGATAATTAACCTCCAGGTGTGGTTGAATTGACAACTCAGCTGCTAATACTTACAAATATTCTTTGGCTCCCCTTGTGTCGAATCTATAAATTTGGGTTGAATACTCTACCCTCGAAAACTGTTGCGATCCCCTATACTTGTGGGTTATCAAGACCTTTTTCTGGCGCCGTTGCCAGGGAGCATAGCTATATTTGTTGAGTCACTTGGGGTTATTATCAATTATTCACTATGAAGAATCTGAAGGACGCTAAGACTAAGATTTTTCCCTCTAAGACGAGGGGAGGTAAGGAACTGCCATCCAGCTCCGCTTTAGATTCACCTTCTGTTATAAGTAAACTTGCAACACCACCACATGCTACTAATCCTGATATGTCGCAAGTTATTGATGATGCTACTTCTACTATGAATGATGCTTATGATGATGCTAGTACCTTGCTTGATGATGATGTGCCATTAGGTGAATTTCTTGATGAACAAATTGCTAGAGTAAGACAACATGATGTTGTTGAATCTGATGATGAGCTTGAAACTGAAAATCTTGAAACACCCACTAGAACTAGCCCTCCTAGATATGAATTGCCTAAGGTACCGAAAGGTTATGTTATGAATGACGAGACAACTAGAGATATTCTTGCTTGTAAGGATAGAGATGATCTAGAGAAATTATTATGCAAGTATAAAGAAAAATCTCTGAATGCTAGAATGCAATATGATCCTAAGTTTGCTACCTCACCTATCTTTATTGATGATAAGGATTATGAATTCTCTATCGACCCAGAGTTAATTACTTTGGTTTAATCTGATCCTTTCCATGGTTATGAAACTGAGACTGTTGTGGCACATCTTACTAAGTTGAATGACATAGCCACCCTTTTTACTCATGATGAGAAAACTCGCTAAATTATTTCATTCTCATTAAAGGGTGATGCTAAAGCTTGGTACAATACTCTTGCTCCTGGTTGTGTGCGTAGTCCCCAGGATATGATTTATTACTTCTCTGAAAAATATTTTCCTGCTCATAAGAAACAAGCTGCCTTACAGAAAATATTTAACTTTGTGCAAATTGAAGAAGAGAGTCTCCCACAAGCTTGGGGGAGGCTTTGCCAGTTACTTAATGCTTTGCTTGATCATCCTCTTAAGAAAAATGAAATACTTGATATCTTCTATAATGGACTAACCGATGCTTCTAGGGATTTCCTAGATAGTTGTGCTGGTTGTGTTTTCAGGGAACAAACTATTGGACAAGCTGAAGAATTATTGCATAACATATTGAAAAACTATGATGATTGGACTCTTCCTGAACCACCATCTAAACCCACTCCGAAGAAGAGGGGTATTTTATATCTCAGTCCCGAAGATATGCAAGAGGCAAAGAAATCTATGAAGGAAAAAGGTATTAAAGCTGAGGATGTCAAAAATTTACCTCCTTTTGAAGAAATACATGGGCTTGATACACCACCACTGCCTAAGGTGGTAGAGGTAAATTCTCTAATGAAATTCAATGATAATGATAATCCTCACAATATGCACCCTAGCCAATGCCTTTATGAGTTTGAAAACTACATTAGAAAACAAGATCACTTCAATGCAAATGTTATGAAACAATTAAAATGCAATTCTGACATGATTGCTCACTTGAGTGACTTGTTATTTAGAATCTCAAATGATGTTAGAGGTGTGGGAAAGCATGCTTCTATGATACAAACCCAGTTAGAACAAGTTGCTAAATCTCAAAGAGAATTGCTTGATGAAATGAATAACAACATACATGACTTTGCTGTTAGAGTTGCAACTAGAGGAGGTAAAATGACTCAGGAACCACTTTATCCTGAGGGACACCCAAAAAGAATTGAACAGGATTCACAAAGGAACAACACCACTGCACCTGGTCCTTCTAAAAAGAAAAAGAAAAAGAAAAATGATAGGACTTTGCATGCCTCTAGTGAACCTGAAATAGAGAAACCTCCTGATAATGATAATGATGTTTCTATTTCTGATGCTGAAACTCAATCTGGTAATGAACATTCACCTTCTGATAATGAAAAAGATAATGATGAGGTTCATGAAGACACTCAAACAAATAATAAAGAACCAGACAATGATGTTGAAATAGAACCAGCTGTTGATCTTGATAACCCACAACCCAAGAATGCAAGATATGATAAAAGAGATTTTATTGCTAGAAAACACGGTAAAGGAAGAGAACCGTGGGTTAAAAAACCAATGCCTTTTCCACCTAAGACAACTAAAAAGAAAGATGATGAAGAATTTGAACACTTTGCTGAAATGCTGAGGCCAGTCTTTTTGCGTACTCGCTTGACTGATATCTTGAAAATGCCTCCTTATGCAAAGTACATGAAAGACATCATCACTAATAAGAGAAAAATACCGGAAGCTGAAATCTCCACCATGCTTGCTAATTACACTTTTAAGGATGGAGTACCTAAAAAACTTGGAGATCCGGGAATACCAACTATACCTTGCTCCATCAAAAAGAATTATGTGAAAACTGCTTTATGTGATTTGGGAGCTGGTGTTAGTGTTATGCCTTTCTCTTTATATAAAAGACTTGATTTGAATAAACTCACACCTACTGAAATATCTTTGCAAATGGCTGACAAATCAACTGCCATACCTATCGGTATTTGTGAGGATGTGCCCGTTGTTGTTGCTAATGTTACTATTTTGACTGACTTTGTTATACTTGAGATGCCCGAGGACGACAACATGTCGATTATCCTTGGTAGGCCCTTCTTGAATACTGCAGGGGCTGTTATTGATTGCAATAAAAGCAAGGTCACTTTTCATATCAATGGTAATGAGCATATGGTGCACTTTCCGAAGAAACAATTCCAAGTGAATGGTATTAATGTTATTGAAAAATCTCCGACAATCACTATTGGAAGTTTTCAACTACCTCTACCTACTACCAAAAATAAATATGAAATGCTTATTGTTGGGGACATTCATATCCCCGTTGATGTAACTTAGTGATTTACGAAAGTTCTTCGGTTTCATGCTAATCGAAAGTGGTTGTTAATAAGACTTGTTCAACCTTATTAATGGATCATTTTTGAGAGGTATGAAGTTGATGAATTTAGTGAGCACTACCTTCTGTCCCTACCTTTTATTTTCTGTTCCTATTAGTTAAATAAAATAAAATGCCATGTTTTGTCTGTTTTCTGATTTTTCCCGTGCAATAAAAAATGGCCCAAAAATAAAAGTTCTCAGAATGCCCTGAAAATTTAATACGGTTTTTTTTCTGATTATTTAAGAATTTCTGGTGCAAATAATATCAGAGGGAGGTGCACCAGGTGGGCACAACCCACCTGGGTGCGCCAGGACCCCTAGGCGCGCCCTGGTGGGTTGTGGTCCCCACGTGGGCCCCCTCACTTATCTCTTCATCCCACATCTTCACTTACCTCCAGAAAAAAATCTCCATTGCTCTCTCTCTCGTGTTCTTGCTCCTGAAACCGCGGATTTCGATCTCTTTGCTCGAAGCTCTGTTTCCAAAACTATTTCAGGGAATTGTTGCTTGGTATGTGACTCCTCCGTCTGTCCAATTATTTTTTTGTTTTAGTGGTTTATATTTTGAATAATTAGCTACTCTTGGTGCTGCTGTAGATGAGCTTGCATGTTGAATTCTTAGAGTTCTAAGTAGTTTGAATGCTTGCTATGGCCTCTATGCTTCCCTATGAGTAGTTGCTACCAATTTTATAGAGTTTTGTTGAGAAAAATTTGTGGACTAAAAATTTCAGAATTTTTGTTCATAGGAAAAACATGAGTATCTTTAGGAAGTTTGCTTCCAAGAAGAACTCCAAGGGAGTGATTGGGGTGTCATCTGATAGTGATCTCCATACTCGGAGATTGGTGGAGCTACGGCCGTGCGAATGGCCGCATACCCCGTTCATGGAAGAGGCTGGAATCCTTTAAGAGTTTGCACAATATGCTGCTAATGCCGGCCTCACCGACTTCATCACAGCTGAATGCGAACAGGGCGGATACAGGATTATGGCTGCGGATATTATCGCCTACCGGAACAACCAGGCTGCAGCAGAGGAGGAGCCTCAGCAGTGGGATCCGTGGGTGCCTGCTCCTCAGCACCCCAACTATCATCCAGGCTATTGACTGATTACCAAGTTAGGCCAAAAGCCTAAGCTTGGGGAGTATGTGTTTCTCACCATTTTACATTCATGTTCACACATTTCATTTGTCGGTGTTTGCACTTTTTCATTGTATTAGCCATGCTTAAATTTATTTTCTCGCTTTCTTCTTATGTGTTTGAAAAACTTTGAGAAAATCCAAAAATATTTCCAGCTTCTTTTTGCTTTTTCTTTCTAGAGTAGTTAGCTGTAGCACTAAAAAGAAAACCCAAAAAGATCTCCTTGTTCTTCTTTTGCTTGTTGGGAGCTTTCCCGTGTAAATATTTTTTTTCTCGTTTTTGCTTTTCCCTTTTTATTTGCTTCTTTCGAATAAAACCAAAAAACTCCAAAAATATTTCAGTGTGTTTCTCTGAATTTCTTTTCTTTCTTTCAAGTCGTACCAAGGAGAAGACCACGATGAAAATGTTGAGTGGCTCTCATATGCATAATTGTTGATTTAACAAAGAGCCCATTTTACCTTGTCTTCTCCTGTTGAATAAATGTTTGTAGATTCCAGCTTAGTCCATGGCACTCTTGCACTATTATTATTTTCATATTGTTCGGTCGTGCAAGTGAAAGGCAATAATGACGATATTCGATGAACTGGCCGTGGCAGAGAGAAATGGGTATGAACTCGACTTGTTCTGTTTTTGTAAATATGTTTAACCTAGTATCCATGATTCAGCCCATTTTGATTAAACATGTTTGCAATGACAATTAGAGATTATAGTTTCTCATGCCATGCATAAGTAGCTAGGAGTGGATAATGATTTATCTTGGATATCAACATTGCGTTAAAATGATTGTGATGAAGTATGATGATATGGTATCCTCCTCTGTATGTTCGAGTGGCTTGACTTGGCACATGTTCATGCATGTAGTTGAATCAAAACCAACATAGCCTCTATGATATTTATGTTCATGGTGTTCATGTACTACTCATGCTAGTGTCCAATGTTACTTATGCATAATACATGTTCATGACCGTTGTTGCTCTCTAGCTGGCTGCTTCTCAACCTATTTGCTAGCCTTCACCTGTACTAAGTGGGAATTCTGCTTGTACATCCAAAACCTGAAACCCAAGTTATTCCAGATGAGTCCACCATACCTACCTATATGCGGTATTACCCTGCCGTCCTAAGTAAATTTGCATGTGCCACCTCTAAAAACTTCAAATAAATATCCTTTTTGTGTGCCTGGATCGTTCATGGAACGACAGGAGGTAGTCGGTATCTTCCATGCTAAGCGAGTTATTCTCAGGTCGAGTGTTTATTCACTCGCCATCGCACGAGAAAAGGGCGGTAATAGGAATTCCCAGTCCCGAACTAAAAAATGCAAATAATTAAACAAAACTCCCCCGGGACTGTTGTTGGTATGGACGACACCCGTTGTTTCGGACAAGCCGTGGAGTGTGATTGATGGTGGAGGGGGAGTAAACCTTTACTTTTATCGCTTGGGAACCGCCACTAGCGCGCTTAGCATGGAAGATGTTGATAGTTGATGGTCGTGAAGTAAATGAGAAGGGTGCATGTCTCAAAATATCATTTACCTCTATTTTAAAAACTTGAGCTCTGGCACCTCTGCAAATCATTGCTTCCCTCTGCGAAGGGACTATCTATTTACTTTCATGTTGTGTCATCACCTTCTTAAATAAGCGCCAGAACCTGAGAGCACTGCTGTCATGCTTATGCATTGTGTGTAGCTAATGTTGGGTGCATCATGACTGGATCTTTTCTACCATGAATTACAATGTTTAGTCGCTGCTTGAACTTTGGAGGTGCTCTGCATTTATGTTTTGCGGTCTCAGAAAGGGCTAGCGAGATACCACTATTGTCATATTATATCATGGTTGTTTTGATAACGTGTTGCTATTTGAGATATCTTATTATTGCTCGCTAGCTGATTATGTCATTGATATGAGTTAATATAATTTTTATGAGTTATTGTCGACATGGTTAGTTATAATATTGGCTGAAAACCTGGGTGCTGTTTAAGCTTATTTATGCAAACAAGAGCAAAAGAGTTCGTAAAAGTTTTTCTTTTTCACTTTCAGTTTATCAACTGAATTGCTTGAGGACAAGCAAAGGTTTAAGCTTGGGGGAGTTGATACATCTCCAACGTATCTACTTTTCCAAACGCTTTTCCTCTTGTTTTGGACTCTAATTTGCATGATTTGAATGAAACTAACCCCGGACTGACGCTGTTTTCAGCAGAACTACCATGGTGTTGTTTTTGTGTAGAAATAATAGTTCTCGGAATGGAACGAAACTTTGCGAGGAATTTTTATACAAAATAAGAGAATTCCTGGAGCCAAGAGCCACCTGAGGGGGGCACCTGGGTGGGCACAACCCACCAGGGCGCGCCTGCCCCCCAGGCGCGCCCAGGTGGGTTGTCCCCACCTGGTGGCCCCGCAGACCCTGAAACCGATGCTATAAAATCCTATTTTTCCAGAAAAAATGGGGGAGAAAGAATTATCGCGTTTCGCGAGACGGAGCCGCCGCCGCCTCCTGTTCTTCATCTGGAGGCCAGATCTGGAGTCCGTTTGGGGCTCCGGAGAGGGGGATCTTCGTTCTTCGTCATCACCAACCCTTCTCCATCGCCAATTCCATGATGCTCCCCACCGGGAGTGACTAATTCCTTCATAGGCTCGCTGGTCGGTGAGGAGTTGGATGAGATTCATCATGTAATCGAGTTAGTTTTGTTAGGGCTTGATCCCTAGTATCCATTATGTTCTAAGATTGATGTTGCTATAACTTTGCAATGCTTAATGCTTGTTACTTTGGGCCCGGGTGCCATGATTTCAATCTGAACCGTTTATGTTATCACCATTATATCTATGTTCTAGATCCGATCTTGCAAGTTATAGTCACCTACTACGTGTTATGATCCGGCAACCCCGGAGTGACAATAGTCGGGACCACTCCCGGTGATGACCGTAGTTTGAGAAGTTCATGTATTCATCGTGTGTTAATGCTTTGTTCCAGTTCTCTATTAAAAGGAGGCCTTAATATCCCTTAGTTTCCAATATGGACCCCGCTGCCATGGGAGGGTAGGACAAAAGATGTCATGCAAGTTCTTTCCATAAGCACGTATGACTATTTACGGAATACATGCCTACATTATATTTATGAACTGGAGCTAGTGCCGTATCGCCCTAGGTTATAACTGTCTCATGATGAATATCATCCAACAAATTACCGATCCAATGCCTACGAATTTATCTTATATTGTTTCTGCTAAGTTACTACTGCTGTCACTGTTGCACTTGCTACAATATCACTGCTATCACTGTTACCGTTACTAATGCTGCTGCTACTATTTTCAAAACTATCATACTACTTTGCTACTGATCACTTTGCTGCAGATAATTAACCTCCAGGTGTGGTTGAATTGACAACTCAGCTGCTAATACTTACAAATATTCTTTTGCTCCCCTTGTGTCGAATCTATAAATTTGGGTTGAATACTCTACCCTCGAAAACTGTTGCGATCCCCTATACTTGTGGGTTATAATTTGTTCAAGTAAGAACGACACCTTACGATAGGTTCCACCACACAAGAATTATCAAGGCAGTGAATGTTAACTCAATGGAACTAGATGATAATAACTTGGTGAAATTCCCTTGTGTTCTCGAGAGCGATTTGATCCCTATAAGTAGTACAACTCTCTTATCCTTAGCATGATTAAGAATTGGGCCACTTGTTGCAACTTTGCACTTTTGTTACAAATTGCGTTCTAGCAATTATTCTTATGATCTAACAAACCATCAAACAATCTTTCAAACTTTTACACTGGTTCTTTACTAATTTGATCAACCAATCTCTGTTGCTCCTCGTTGGATTCAACACTCTTAGCTAAAAGGGCTACAACAGATCCCTTACACTTGTGGGTTATCAAGACTATTTTCTGGTGCCGGTGCTGAGGAGTGTAATGCTATTAGTTAGTGGAATCTGGTACGGAAAACATTTTCTGGGCTTCCTATTTTATATTTTTGTTTGCTCTTTTAGTCTACTATGACAAATCCTGCTACTCGTAACTTGTTATGAGGGACCGCCTACACTATTACCGTGGTTAGAAGGGGACCTTCACCTTCAGATTTTTTTTATCAAATACCTATTGGCTTATTTAAGCATGTGAGAACTAACCATTATGTAGGAAACAAAACTATTCACCCAAAAGATCATTTGCTCAAACCTAATGAATTATGTGGTCTCTATAGAATTTTAAGTTTATCAAATGATTGAGTTATGAACAAGTTGGTCCCTCTATCTTCGGATGGCAAGGGTTTGGAATAGTTTAGGCTCTTGGATAATCCTTCTGGAATGGAATGGATAGTTCTTTGTTCCGGAATTAAGTTCATAAATTTTGGCCTCGTTTCAGAGAAATCATGATGCAACCTTGGGGAGACTAAAATCATTAATGCTCAAATTTCCCATTCATAAACTTTCCAAAGAGATGATCATTACAAATTTCTATGCAAGACTTCCACAACCATGATAAAGAAACTCTTGATAGTTCTTCTAGAGGTTGCTTTAATAAAAGGGATGTCGATAGTAGATGGAATATCATTGAATGGATATGAAACAACGCTAAAGCTTGGGAAATTGAAAAAGGTAAAGAACAATGTATAAACTTTGAATATGATTGCATTGAGTCTTTTGTTGAAACTAATTTTTTCATGAACTTACTGCTAAGTTTAGACTTGATTCTGAAATAGTTGTCAACTTTTGTAAATCTTTGGCTGCTCATATTAATGTTCCGATAGAGAAGTGAACGAAATATGATGATCCATTTAAAGATGTTGATAAAGAAAACATTATCGCTAATAGGAAACTGCAGGGTAATACTGTTTGATTAATGTTACCTTCTGCTTATATTGAGAAACCACCGTTTCTTGTTAGAATTAAAGAGCACTCATTGGTAGAAACCATAGCTAATAAATTTGAACTAAAACATTATACACCCAATGGCCAAATTGAAGCACAACCTCAAATAGCAATGCTTTAAATCTTTGTATTGGAGACTTAGATGGGCAAGTTATCTAATATTGCGAGAAAGCTACTAATATTGGTAATCATAAAACACTTCAGAGTGTTGTTGGCATGCCTAATATGTTTGTGAAGATTTGTACTAATTGTTATCATGGTTTATATGATATTGAAGCAAGTATAAGTGATATTTCTTTCTCTGTTTATCAAGAAGTTGTTGAAGATATTTCACCTTGCCCAATAGAGATCTTGGAAGTTAGTTCCAACATAAATAATAGCATAATGCCGAGTGAATTCAATTGAGTTGTAGCACATTATAAAGATCATAATAGAGGGTAACATTTACCTCTTGTCTTCTCCTCTCTTTTTACAATCACTTTGAACACTCTTTATTAGAATTAAAACTAAATTTTAGAACTTAACAAACCTTTATTCACATGGGTTGCCTCCCATGAAGCGCTTTTGGTTATGGTTGTTTAGCTCGACCGAGGTGACAATTACTTGTCCTTTGGTTGGAGCACAACCATTTTGTAGCTCCTGGTGTTTAGGATGATTACCTGGTGTGTGCAGACCTTGGACTTCTTCCCGGGGAAGTGTTTCACAATATGGTCTCGAGAGGGGAGATGAAACCTTATGTTACCCTCGTGGACATTGATTATAGATTTTTTATAATTGTTAAAAATGGTCTACACAATATAATTGGAGTTACTAGGCCTTCAGGCATTTCCACTATAACAAAATCCATAAGAGCAGGGCATCCATTAATTTGAACTACAACACTATGTTTTACACCCACTGTTTGGGATTTTTTAAAATATTATTATTTTCATAAAATCTCATAACTATATCTCTATTTAAAAAAAATGCGATTCTATCATCCAGTCATTCTGATGGCGGGCGAAGGCTCACTCTTCGTTCCCGTTGCAGCCGAAGAGCCACTTTTCAGCCTGGTGCTGCACGAAGAGATGTCTTCGTTCTAGTGGTGAATAAAGAGGTACTATTCCGTCTTGTGGACTAACACGTCTCCGTCGTATCTATAATTTTTATTTCATGCCAATATTCTACAACTTTGATATACTTTTGGCAACATTTTATATTATTTTTGGGACTAACATATTGATCCAGTGCCTAGTGCCAGTTCTTGTTTGTTGCATATTTTTTGTTTCATAGAATATCCATATCAAACAAAGTCCAAACACGATAAGAATTTATGGAGATTTATTTTGGAATATATGTGATTTTTGGGAAGAAGAATCAGCCAAGACGGTGCCCGAGGGGGCATGAGGCACATGGGCGTGCCCAGGGGGTTGGGAGCGCCCAGGTGGCTCGTGGGGCCCTCGTAAGTCGGTTGCAGCCCTTCTGTTGCTGCAAGAAATATAATATCCGAAAGAAAACCATGTTAAAATTTCAGCCCAATAGGAGTTACGGATCTCCGGGAATTTAAGAAACAGTTTTTGGCCAGAAAACAGGAGCGCGAAACAGAAGAGAACAGAGAGAGAGAGAGAGAGAGAGAGAGAGATCCAATCTCGGAGGGGATCCTGCCCTCCGGGAGCCATGTAGACTATGGACCAGAGGGTAAACCCTCCTCCGATCTAGGGGGGAGGCCAAGGAAGAAGAAGAAGGAGGGGGGCTCTCTTCCCCTCTCTCCCGATGGCGCCGGAACGCCGCCGGGGCAACCATCGCGACAACAATCTACACCAACAATTTCGCCACCATCATCACCAACTCTCTCCCCCTCTATATAGCGGTGTAACACCTCTTCTCCCTACTGTAATCTCTACTTAAACATGGTGCTTAATGCTACATATTATTATCCAATGATGTGTTGCCATCCTATGATGTTTGAGTAGATTCATTTTTTTCCTATCACTGGTACAACGAGCTGCTATACAAACGGTTTTTAACCCCTTTTCGCGATGGCATTTTAAACCATCGCCTTGCCAGTGTGGGCGATAGGCGGGTCCTTCCCACATGACCCAGACAGCATCGGGGATAGGGGGTAGCAATGCATACATTTTATCGGCGTTCTGGGAACTAGGGTACCCAGACTTGCCTGCCTGCGGCCCACGGCGTCGCTCCATCGACGGCCTGGTACGGCCCAGTTTCAACACCAACAAGACAAGACCCTCGCGAGGGGCCAAGCCTCACGAGGAAGACATCACCAAGACCTCCTGAGAGTGCGGCCTCCCCAGGCTACCTCCTGAGGAGCAGAGATTTCTATGCAGGTATCCTACCTCATGAGGTTGCGGTGACGCAAGCCATGACGACCAAGGCTAGGCGGGCGCCAGTAGGCGCAGAGGAGCAGGTTTCTTATTTGGTGTTAAGGAGGCAAGCGCAGGCGTGGGTTCCCAAGGAATCAGGCAAAGGTTTCCATTCTAGTGCAACGAGACCAAGACCACCAGGACATATGTCATCGCAGAGCCCACCGCGGCGTCACGACCAGAAACTTTACAGGCGAAGACCACCTTTCGTCAGGATAAGACGTACTACTTGTCCCCTTTCAAATTGGCCACTGTGGTATCCCTTCCCGCCTTTGTTTTGGAGGAAGAGGACCAAGGCCACTATAAGTATAGGCTAGCCACCACCATAGAGGGGGATCGGATCCTTTCCACCCTCACCCTAGAGCAGACCTCGCGAGGTTGTTCATCCCCTGTACTTGTTCATCCTCAGCCCCTCGTGAGGCAAATCCACCACAAAGCAGGAGTAGGGTCTTACACCGCAAGGTGGCCCGAACCTGGGTAAACTGCCGTGTCCCTCTCCTTCCTTCATCCATCGAGCTAGGCTGTAGGGCGACGGGTTGGTTGGTTGGATAGGTTGAGTTCTTCACACACGCCCCAGAGTTTGAACCTTCTTTGTGTCTGCGGAGCCCTGAATCCGACATTTGGCGCGCCAGGTAGGGGTGTGTCGAAGCTTTACCCCTCTCATTAGCCACGCGCCGCTCACACCGCACGCCTTCCATGGCTGACGTCGCCCCGCTCGCCGAGCCGCTGTGCGTGCTCAGAGCCGCGGCGGGCCACCGGGCCTTCTCCCCGCCTTACGGCAGGTGCAGTGGCCGCCGAAGTTCAGGCCGACGCTGCCCTCGCGGTACGACGGCACGGGGAACCCCGCTGAGTTCCTTCGCCTGTACGAGCTAAGCATCGAGGCGGCAGGCGGCGACAAGAAGGTCATGGTGAACTGGCTTCCCATGGCTCTCGTGGGCGTGCCGCGTTCCTGGATGCTTAGCCTGCCGGAGTTGTCGGTGGCCTCCTGGGAGGAGCTGCGCAGTCATTTCATCGCGCGCTTCGCGGCACTGGCGCCCCATGCTGTTGCGGCCATCCTCGGAGGGTCGCAGGCACCGGCCTTTGGCCACCACGTCAAGCAATTCTTTCGGCAGATGGGGGCCGCCCAGCCACGGCGGGAGGCTCCTTCGGGCCGGGCGGCACCTGAGACCGACATCACCTTTGACTCCAGGGATCACCCCAAGACTACGGTCGGTGCAGGCATGCTCCCCTTGCTGTGCACGCCCACCATCAGCAGTATCGCGATCACCAAAACCCTCATCGACGACGGCGCTGGCCTCAACATCCTCTCAGTGGAAGCCTTCGACCTGCTCCAGGTGCCTTACGACCGGCTCGCCCCCACCAGGCCCTTTTCAGGGGTGCTCGGCGGCCCCATCATTCCCCTGGGGCAGATCCGCCTCCCCGTCACCTTTGGCACACACCGCAACTACCATACCGAGCTCATCGGCTTCGACGTCGCCTGCATCGGCCTCCCATACAACGCCATCCTTTGGTATCCGCCCCATGCGAAGTTTATGGCGGCGACGCACCCCGCTACAACGTCATCAAGATGCCTGGGAGCAGCGGCATCCTTACTGTGGTGGGAGACACCAAGGATGCACTCCTGGCCCTCAAGCTCGCTTTCAAAGCCACGGCGGCCACGCAGTCGGGCGCGGAGGGCGCTCCGGAGACCTCGGAGGCCACGCCCGCGAAGAAGAAGCAGCTGTTCTCTCAGGACCGGGCTGGGATGAAGCAGGTGCAGGTCGACGACGGGGACTCAGGCCTCACCTTCACCATAGGCGCCGGCCTCCCACCAAACCAAGAAGAAGCGCTAGTCGGCTTCCTCCGTGCGAACAAGGATGTGTTTGCATGGGAGGCGACGGACCTGGTTGGCGTCCCGCGGGACGTGATTGAGCACCACTTGATGGAGTGCCCCGGCGCGTGCCCGGTGAAACAAAAGGCGCGACAGCAAGCCCCAGAGAAGCAATCGTTCATCGTCCAGGAGGTCCACAAGCTGCAAGAAGGCGGCGTCATCCGGGAAGTGCGGCATACGGATTGGTTGGCCAACCCGGTCATCGTCCCCAAGGAGGGAAAGGAGCGCATGTGCGTCGACTTCACGAGCCTCAACAAAGCTTGCCCTCAAGACCCTTTCCCTCTTTCGCGCATCGACCAGATCGTTGGCTCCACCGCCGAGTGCGACTTGCTGTGTTTCCTGGACGCCTTCTCGGGCTACCACCAGATCAAGATGGTGGTGCAAGACGTCGAGAAGACAGCCTTCCTTTCCCCGTGTGGAGTGTACTGCTACACCTTCATGCCGTTCGTGTTGCGCAACGCCGGCGCGACCTTCCAGCGATTGATGCACATCGCCCTGGGCAAGCAGCTCGAGAGGAATGCCGAGGCGTACGTTGATGACATAGTGGTCAAGTCACGGGAAGCGAGAACCCTCGTCGAAGATCTGGAGGAAACATTTACCAACTTACGCAGAGTGAACCTATGGCTTAATCCGGAGAAGTGCGTGTTTGGCGTCCTGTCCGGCAAGCTGCTGGGTTTCTTGGTGTCACACAGAGGAATCGAGGCTAACCCAGAGAAGATCAAGGCGATAGAAAGAATGAGCCCGCCGCAGACCCTCAAGGAAATACAGAAGATCGCGGGCTGCGTGACCTCGCTGGGGCATTCCATCTCCAAGCTCGGTGAGCGCGCCCTCCCGTTTTTCAAGTTGATGAAGAAGAAGGGCCCGTTCGAATGGACTCCGGAGGCTGAGGAAGCCTTTCAAGACCTCAAGAGGTACCTCACCAGCCCTCCGGTGATGGTGGCACCTCGACCTCTTGAGCCCCTGGTGATTTACCTGGCCGCCACACCCCACTCGGCCAGCGCGACACTCGTGGCGGTCCGGGAAGAGCGCGCAGGCGCAGGTGCATGGTGCGGCACCCCGTCTTCAGCCACTCCATCGCCGCCTCAGGACGGCGCTCCTGAGGCCTCGATTACCCCGATGGAAGGCGAGGCTCCTGAGGCCCCCACGCCTCAGGCAGGGCCGAATGCCATCGACACCTCTTCCCTCGTCGAGCATCATGTGTACTTCGTCAGCACAGTGCTGTGTGATGCGCGCGCGCTACATCATGCCGCAGAAGCTCTTGCTCGCGCTCCTCGTCGCCTCTAGGAAACTACGGCACTACTTCCAAGGCCACCCCATCAAGGTCGTCTCCGCGTACCCCCTGGAGAAGGTACTCCGCATCCCCAATACCGCGGGGAGGGTTGCCGAGTGGAACATTGAGCTGCAGGCGTTCCAGCTGGAGTTCAACACCACTAGGGTCATCAAGGGTGCGGCCCTCGCTGACTTTGTGGTAGAATGGACTGACGCCCCTGACCGAGGGGAGGGTGAAGACCGCTCCTTCATGCCTGGAGATGAGGCGCCCGATGGCTGGGTCATGTACTTCGATGGCGCGTTCGCACGCCGGGGCGCGGGGGCTGGAGCCGTGCTCATCTCGCCTACCCAGGACAAGCTCTACTACGCCATGCAGCTCTGCTTCCAGCATGGCGAGAAGGTCTCCAACAACATCGCGGAATATGAAGGCCTGATCGCAGGCCTCAAGGCTGCGGCAGGCCTGGGGATCAAGCGCCTCACCATCAAGGGTGACTCTCTGCTCCTCGTCAACTTCTCCAACAAGGAGTACACGCCCAAGGACGAGCACATGGAGGCATACCTGGAGGAGGTATGCAAAATTGAAAAACGGTTCTTGGGTTTGGAGTTGCAGCACGTCCCGCGTGGCACGAACAAGGAGGCGGACGACATCGCCAAGAGAGCGTCGAGGCGCGACCCCCAGAAGCCCGGCGTCTTCGAGGAGCGGCTCTTCAAGCCATCGGCGGCCCCCTCCGTTGCGGGCCCGATGTTGCGCCGGGAGGAACTGCCCCTGGCCCCCTCCTCGGGCGCCCCAGCCTACCGTCCAACCTCTGGAGCCCGCCTGCTCCTGGCCCTCGAACCTCAGGAGGGGTGCTAGACCGAGGAGTTCAAGGCGTACCTACTCCAAGGCACCTTGCCAGAGAAGGAGGAAGACGCAGAACGCGTGGCCCGCCAGGCCACCGCCTATTGCTTGCAGGATGGCAAGCTCTACCGAAGGCGCCCAAACAACACTTTGCTGTGATGCATCTCCAAGGAGCAAGGATGCGAGCTGCTGGCTGATATCCACGGCGGGGATTGTGGGCATCACTCTTCGTCGCGCACCCTCATGGGCAAGGCATTCCGTAGCGGTTTCCATTGGCCCACGGCGCTCAACGATGCCACCGAGCTGGTGAGATCGTGTGAAGCCTGCCAATTCCATGCCAAGCAGATCCACCAGCCTGCCCAGGGCCTCCAGACCATTCTGCTCTCGTGGCCGTTCGTAGTTTGGGGGCTGGATATCTTGGGCCCATTTCCCTGAGCGGTCGGGGGCTACCACTACCTCTACGTCACCATCGACAAGTTCGCCAAGTGGGCGGAGGTGGAGCCCGTACGCACCATCCCGGCGGGCTCGGCCGTCAAGTTCATCAAGGGCCTCATGAGCCGCTTCGGGGTCCCCAATCGTATCATCACTAACAATGGCTCTCAGTTCATGAGCAACCTCTTCAAAACATATTATGCTAACCTTGGAACGCAGATATGCTACGATTCCATGGCGCACCCGCGGAGCAACGGCCAGGTCGAACGCGCCAACGCGAAGGTCCTGAGGGGTCTCAAGACAAGGAGCTTCAAGAAGAAACTCGAGGCCTGCGGCAGGGGTTGGCTCGATGAGCTTCAGTCCATGCTGTGGTCCATCCGCACCACCGCGACTAAGCCCACCGGCGAGACCCCGTTCTTCCTCGTCTACGGGGCTGAGGCGATCCTCCCGCATGAGGTCAGACATCGCTCCCCGCGGGTCTTGGCGTTTGACGAGGCACGCCAGGACGCCTCTCGGGGGATGGACCTCGTGCTCGGGGAGGAGGGTCGCCGCCAAGCCTCGCTCCGTGCCGCGAGGTACCAGCAGGCGCTGCGGCGGTATCACTGCCGTAGCATCTGCTCCAGGACCCTCGAGGTGGGTAACCTCGTCCTGAGGTGGGTGCTCTCCAGGGAGGGGCTTCACAAGCTCTCGCCCATGTGGGAGGGCCCGTTCAGGATCGCCCGTGTCTCCAGGCCTGGCGCCGCGCACTTGGAGACACAGGACGGGGTCCCCATCCAGAACGCCTGGAACATCCAGCACCTCCAGAAGTTCTATCCGTGAAGAAGGCCATGCGCCTCTCAAGTCTCCGCCCGTGACACTCTCACATAATAATGAGTGGGGCTGTACATGCCCCGGAGTCTCCTGAGTGCCGCCCCTGGGCCTCACGGGGGCTCCCACTCACGTCCTAGTGGAAGCCCCATGCTCCGCACTGGCGGGAAGATCAAAAGACTAGTCTAGGTGCCGGACGCGGTTGTTCTCTTGCTTGCTTTCTGTAGTTGATTTGCCACTTCTTGGAATGAAATTTGAAGTTCTTGCGTCCTTATTTGAAAGGGTTGGGAATTTTTCTCCTTGCAACATTCGCTCTTTCAGGCCTCGTTTTAGGGAGAGTGGCAGTTGCCCGTCGCTCTTCCTCGCGTATCTCGTGCATGGGGGCTGGGCACGGTGTGTACGCTTGGGCCCGTCCGCGAATGCACCTTGCCAAAGCCTTGGTATCTTGCCCTTTGGTGTCTTAATCCTCGCGTGACACCCTCAAACGAGCTAACGGGCACGCACGCCCCCTGAGTCCGTGCCTCCGGGCATCGCGACACGGCGTACCAGCGGCCCACGCTCGGGGGCTCACGCGGGGAACGACACCTCCAGAGGTCCCCTAACCCCGCGGCCATCGGCTGCCTCCCGAGGCCTAAGGACCGCCAAATCCTCAAAAAGGAAACCTTGGGCGTGCAGGAGGCTCCGGAGAAGCACGCCCCCGCGGCATGGGAATCTACTTCAAGCACACTAAGCTAAGTCACCTCAATCACGATCAGCAAAAACCCGTCAATGAGCACAACACGGATATCAGGATGCAATATAAAAAGATAAAATAGCGGCGCAAGCACCATGGTTCATTATATGCCCCCGCAGGGCTCTCTACTTCTTGATGCAGCCAAAGAAAAGAAGCAAAAAGGCCGCGCGACCACCACGGCTCCCGATTCCTGGCTCCAGCCACGCCCGCGCTCAGTCGGAGTCCTCCTCCTGCTTCACCGGGGCGCGGCGGCGAGACGGCTCGTCTCCTTCCCTGGTCCGAGCTCGGCGGCGTGGAGGCTCATCGTAGTCACCGTCGCTCGTGCTCTCCCCAGAAGAGGAGCCGCTGCCGCCGGAGGCATCGCGGCCGTCGCCAAGGGCAAGCTCACTGCCAGAGATGGTGCCGCCCCTCCGGCCGCTATCATCGTAGGGGTGGACGTTGTCGTCGTCGCTGTTGCTCTTCGAGCAGCACCCCAGGAGCCTACCGTCTTCCATGAAGGCCCTGTGGTAGAGAGTCGCGGCGCCATCGAGCCTGAAGTGGAGGGTACATCTCCGCTGCAGGGCGCGTGCGTGGGCGAACGGCTGCCACCCGCAGTTCAGGAACACATTGCCAGCGGGGGTGACATCGACCTCCACCCAGGAGGCCTTGCCGCAGCAACCATCGGATTGCAGCCAGAGGCCGCCAGGTCCCCCGGCCGGCAGCGCGCCCACAAATAAGCGTGGGAGCTGGAACCAGATGCCTGCGGGCATCTCTGCCCATACCACGAACTCCGGGGATGCGTCGGCCGAGTGGGATCGCGGGCGCGGTGGCCGGACGGCTGCCGCGTGCCTTCCCCCTTCGCTGCGGCTGCCCCGGCCGCGGCAGCTTCCGCCACGGGAGGGAGCACCCCCGTGACTGCTGGAGGCAGCGACCTTCGAGGGAGTGCACCCATGCCCTCGGGGAGCCACCGCTGGTGTCGTGGCGTACTTGCGGGGGCGGCCACGGCCCCTCTTGGGCGGCGACGAGCCTGGCCCTTCCTTGGGGGCCTTTCCCTTCTCCGCAGCGGAAAATCTCCTCACTGGCGGCATGAACGCTCTGGCAAGGTGGCGGAACGAAGGAGAAGCAAGAAGCAAGAAGATGAAAATGAGCTGGGGCTCCGCCCCCTCTTCCGTTTATACCCGGAGGAAGGCTAACCGCCGGCCCCTCACATTTCGAGCAATGATGGCTGATCTGCATGCACCAGGCAGTTGTCAAGTCGTGCGGTTGCTGAGGCGGCGTGGGGAAGTGGAGACGCCCATGTCCCAGCAAGCGCCACACGTCGGCTTGGTCCGCAAGCAATTGGTGCCCGCGGCGCTTCGCCCTTGCCCTTTGGCTTCGCCTCAAAGCCAAGTCCGAGCGCACCTTGGGCCCGGGGGCTACTATCGGCGTTTTGGGAGACAGGGTACCCAGACTTGCCTGTCTACGGCCCATGGCGTGGCTCCATCGACGGCCTGGTATGGCCCAGTTTCAACACCAACAAGACAAGATCCTCGCGAGGGGCCAAGCCTCGCAAGGCAGACAACGCCAAGACCTCCTGAGGCGAAGCACTTCTCTACTCTCGGAGGGTTGTTTCTCTAGAATCCTTTCCCTGTGAAAGGGGGAAATTGAAGCCGCATCGACACCACAACACTTCATTCATCATGGGGATCATCAATAATAACATCATCATCACCATCATTATCTTCACTGTCATCCATCTTCAACCCTAGCCTTCAATCTATGAACTATTCTCTCAGATCATTTGTTGAGATTACTTTCTGGTGTTGATTACTACATGTAGTTGATGCACAACTTTTATCAGTAAAGATTTATGTGTTCTGATTCTTAATCTTATTTTCATCCCCATTATTCATGATCCATATGATGTCTTGTGAGTAGTCCATCGTGTTCTTGAGCACATGGGATAAACCTTGTTGCTAGTAATCATGTGAAGTTGGGTATAAAGTTTAATGATTTGATATTATGATATGGTGTAATTCTCTAGTGGTTATGTGCGAACGTCGACTGCATGTCACTTCGCGTTAAGGGCCTATAGGAAAGCATTGTGTGATTAGTTTATCTATGGTGGGTGGTTGGAGTGACATATATTACCAAACCCTAAGTTTATGACCTGCTGCATGAAGGACTATTGGAACCCCAAAGTTTAATGTTATGGTTAGATGCTATCTTAGTTACCCTTGCATATTTGTGGATGCTTGCATAGAGGGTATAATCATAATTATATTGCTTGTTCAAGTAAGAACGACACCTTATTATAGGTTCCACCACACAAGAATTATCAAGGCAGTGAATGTTAATTCAATGGAACTAGATGATAATAACTTGGTGAAATTCCCTTGTGTTCTCGAGAGCGATTTGATCCCTATAAGTAATACAACTCTCTTATCCTTAGCATGATTAAGAATTGGGCCACTTGTTCCAACTTTGCACTTTGTTACAAATTGCATTCTAGCAATTATTCTTATGATCTAACAAACCATCAAACAATCTGTCAAACTTTTAACTGGTTCTTTACTAATTTGATCAACCAATCTCTGTTGCTCCTCGTTGGATTCAACACTCTTAGCTAAAAGGGCTACAATAGATCCCAAACACTTGTGGGTTATCAAGACTATTTTCTGGTGCCGGTGCTGAGGAGTGTAACACTATTAGTAAGTGGAATCTGGTAAGGAAAACATTTTCCAGGCTTCCTATTTTATATTTTTGTTTGCTCTTTTAGTCTACTATGACAAATCCTGCTACTCGTAACTTGTTATGAGGGACCGCCTACACTATTACCGTGGTTACAAGGGGACCTTCACCTTCAGATTTTTTATCAAATACCTATTGGCTTATTTAAGCATGTGAGAACTAACCATTATGTAGGAAACAAAACTGTTCACCCAAAAGATCATTTGCTCAAACCTAACGAATTATGTGGTCTCTATAGAATTTTAAGTTTATCAAATGATGGAGTTATGAACAAGTTGGTCCCTCTATCTTCGGATGGCAAGGGTTTGGAATAGTTTAGGCTCTTGGATAATCCTTCTGGAATGGAATGGATAGTTCTTTGTTCCAGAATTACGTTCATAATTTTTGGCCTCGTTCCAGAGAAATCATGATGACCTTGGGGAGACTAAAATCATTAATGCTCAAATTTCCCATTCATAAGCTTTCCAAAGAGATGATCATTACAAATTTCTATGCAAGACTTCCACAACCATGATAAAGAAACTCTTGATAGTTCTTCTAGAGGTTGCTTTAATAAAAGGGATGTCGATAGTAGATGGAATATCATTGAATGGATATGACACAACGCTAAAGCTTGGGAAATTGAAAAAGGTAAAGGACAATGCATAAAGTTTGAATATGATTGCATTGAGTCTTTTGTTGAAACTGATTTTTTCATGAACTTACTGCTAAGTTTAGACTTGATTCTGAAATAGTTGTCAACTTTTGTTAATCTTTGGCTGCTCATATCAATGTTCCGAAAGAGAAGTGAGTGAAATATGATGATCCTTTTAAAGATGTTGATAAAGAAAACATTATCGCTAATAGGAAACTGCAAGGTAATACTGTTTGTTTAATGTTACCTTCTGCTTATATTGAGAAACCACCGTTTCTTGTTAGAATTAAAGAGCACTCATTGGTAGCAACCATAGCTAATAAATTTGAACTAAAAAATTATACACCCAATGGCCAAATTGAAGCACAACCTCAAATAGCAATGCTTTAAATCTTTGTATTGGAGACTTAGATGGGCAAGTTATCTAGTATTGCGAGAAAGCTACTAATATTGGTAATCATAAAACACTTCAGGGTGTTGTTGGCATGCCTAATATGTTTGTGAAGATTTGTACTAATTGTTATCATGGTTTATATGATATTGAAGCAAGTATAAGTGATATTTCTTTCTCTATTTATCAAGAAGTTGTTGAAGATATTTCACCTTGCCCAATAGAGATCTTGGAAGTTAGTTCCAACATAAATAATAGCATAATGCCGAGTGAATTCAACTGAGTTGTAGCACGTTATAAAGATCATAATAGAGGGTAACATTTACCTCTTGTCTTCTCCTCTATTTTTACAATCACTTTGAACACTCTTTATTAGAATTAAAACTAAAATTTAGAACTTAACAAACCTTTATTGACATGGGTTGCCTCCCATGAAGCGCTTTTGGTTATGGTTGTTTAGCTCGACCGAGGTGACAATTACTTCTCCTTTGGTTGGAGCACACCCATTTTGTAGCTCCTGGTGTTTAGGATGATTCCCTGGTGTGTGCATACCTTGGACTTCTTGCCGTGGAAGTGTTTCACAATATGGTCTTGCGAGGGGAGATGAAACCTTATGTTACCCTCGTGGACATTGATTATAGATTTTTTATAGTTCTTAAAAATGGTCTACACAATATAATTGGAGTTACTAGGCCTTCAGGCATTTCCACTATAACAAAATCAATAAGAGCAGGGCATCCATTAATTTGAACTACAACACTGTGTTTTACATCGACAGTTTGGGATTTTTTTAAATATTATTATTTTCATAAAATCTCAAAACTATATCTCTGTTTAAAAAAATATGCAATTCTATCATCCAGTCATTCTGATGGCGGGCGAAGGCTCACTCTTCGTTCCCGTTGCAGCCGAAGTACCACTTTTTGGCCTGGTGCTGCACGAAGAGATGTCTTCGTTCTAGTGGTGAATGAAGAGGTACTCTTCCTTCTTGTGGACTAATACGTCTCCGTCGTATCTATAATTTTTATTTCATGCCAATATTCTACAACTTTGATATACTTTTGGCAATATTTTATATTATTTTTGGGACTAACATATTGATCCAGTGCCCAGTGCCAGTTCCTGTTTGTTGCAAGTTTTTTGTTTCGCAGAATATCCATATCAAACAAAGTCCAAACATGATAAGAATTTATGGAGATTTATTTTGGAATATATGTGATTTTTGGGAAGAAGAATCAGCGCAAGATGGTGCCCGAGGGGGCCATGAGGCACATGGGCATGCCCAGGGGGGTTGGGAGTGCCCAGGTGGCTCATGGGGCCATCGTAAGTCGGTTGTAGCCCTTCTGTTGCTGCAAGAAACATAATATCCGAAAGAAAACCATGTTAAAATTTCAGCCTAATCGGAGTTACGGATCTCCTTGAATTTAAGAAACTGTTTTTGGCCAGAAAACTGGAGCGCGAAATAGAAGAGAACAGAGAGAGAGAGACACACACACAGAGAGAGAGGGAGAGAGATCCAATCTCGGAGGGGCTCCTGCCCTCCGGGAGCCATGTAGACTATGGACCAGAGGGTAAACCCTCCTCCCATTTAGGGGGGAGGCCAAGGAAGAAGAAGAAGGAGGGGGGCTCTCTCCCCCTCTCTCCCGATGGCGCCGGAACACCGCCGGGGCAACCATCGTGACAACAATCTACACCTACAACTTCGCCACCGTCATCACCAACTCTCTCCCTCCTATGTAGCGGTGTAACACCTCTTCTCCCTGTTGTAATGTCTACTTAAACATGCTGCTTAATGCTACATATTATTATCCAATGATGTGTTGCCATCCTATGATGTTTGAGTAGATTCATTTTTTTCCTATCACCGGTACAGCGAGCTGCTATACAAACGGTTTTTAACCCCTTTCCGCGACGACATTTTAAACCGTCGCCTTGCCAGTGTGGGCAATAGGGGGGTCCTTCCCACACGACCCAAACACCATCGGGGATAGGGAGTAGCAATGCATACATTTTGTCCGTGTTCTGGGAACCAGGGTACCCAGACTTGCCTGCTTGCGGCCCACGGCATTGCTCCATCGACGGCCTAGTACGGCCCAGTTTCAACACCAACAAGACAAGACCCTCGCGAGGGGCCAAGCCTTGTGAGGCAGATAGTGCCAAGACCTCCTGAGGGAGCGGCCTCCCCAGGCTGCCTCCTAAGGAGCGGAGATTTCTATGCAGGTATCCAACCTCACGAGGTTGCGGTGACACAAGCCATGACGACCAAGGCCAGGCGGGCGCCAGCAGGCGCAGAGGAGCAGGTTTCCTATTTGGTGTTAGGGAGGCAAGTGCGGGCGTGGGTTCCCGAGGAATCAGGCAAATGTTTCCATTCCAGTGCAACGAGACCAAGACCGCCAGGACGGCAGGACGGATGGTATTGCCGAGCCCACCGCGGCGTCACGACCAGAAGCTTTGCAGGCGAAGACCACCTTTCGTCAGGATAAGACGTACTACTTGTCCCCTTTCAAATTGGCCACTGTGGGATCCCTTCCCGCCTTCGTTTTGGAGGAAGAGGACCAAGGCCACTATAAGTATAGGCTAGCCACCACCATAGAGGGGGATCGGATCCTTTCCACCCTCACCCCAAAGCAGACCTCGCGAGGTTGTTCATCCCCTGTACTTTTTCATCCTCAGCCCCTCGTGAGGCAAATCCACCACAAAGCAGGAGTAGGGTCTTACACCGCAAGGTGGCCCGAACCTGGGTAAACTGCCGTGTCCCTCTCCTTCCTTCATCCATCGAGCTAGGCTGTAGGGCGACGGGTTGGTTGGTTGGATAGGTTGAGTTCTTCGCACACGCCCCAGAGTTCGAACCTTCTTTGGGTCTGCGGAGCCCTGAATCCGACACATTTTGCATAACTAAGCGTATGCGTTGCCGACATGTATCCCAAACATGAGTCTTCAGACAACTATTTGTGATATCTTGAATATCTCAAACGCTCCATCCTTGCTACTCGTTTGTGCTCGCATTACCATCGTAGTCGGTATTCTGTGGTGCAACATTTATGATGCGCGCCACATTAGAAACAGTTAATGGTTGTAAAGTGTGTATGATAAGGCGACTATCACAAACATTTAGTTTGCTCGCACCGGTTGTGATATTGTTTGACATCACACACGCTTTGCAAATGACAACTGTGTGCATGGTTACACATGTTTCCTCTCCGTGAACCGTGTCAGATTATGATGTATATCACACACGTTGTGCTTTACAGACCATGTGCACCGTAATGACCTGCAGAGCGTATTTTCACCCTAATTTAATTGCTTCTATTTAAAATTGTACCAAATTTTAATCTGAAAGCAGGCTGTAACTTCATTCATATCCATTAGGTTCAACAACCAATGCATTACTCGATTCACAGGTACATATGTTCAAGAATTACATCCAAAAAATAATTACATATGCACCTAATAAAGAATGATGAACCAGGGTTGTATACTTGTATGATTAAAGACAGTAAAGAAAGAGGCGAAAGACATTCTGGTTGCTGAACAAGGTGAAGCGGAATGCCCCTATTGTGCTCTCCTCCATGCAGAAGGCACTCACGACTCTAGTCCAACCCCTTGTGATGGCCGGCCGCCAATCATGTAGTTTGAGAGGTAATCTTGAGTAAACTGCTTCAGGAACCACTGCAAAGGAAAAAGATTCAGACATTGTCATCTAACACAACTCATTATGGGCAGTAAAAAGAAGGCTACAGAGTTCTTACTTACCATGCTACAATTCACTATTGTCTTGGATAAAGTGTAAATAAATAGTTTAATTGACATCTTTTGACCCATTTTACTAATAATCTTTATCAGTTTCCTCACTTGATGCTGGTTCATGAATATCTCATTGCCCCATACGCAGAAAGGGTCGAAGCGCGGATCTTTACCAATGACATATGTACCTAAAAGCACCAAGTTAATATTAGAAGCTAAACAACAATTGCACAATGATGTAGTACAACACTCCCTCCGTCCCATTATATAAGATCTTATTACATCCAATATACTAACATATTGGATGAATTAACATCTTATATTATGGGGCGGATGGAGTTTATTTTATTACATTGTTAAAAATATTGGCCGATTAACTGCAGTTAACTCACTGGTGCAAAGACGTCCTATACAAAGGGTTTTTACCCCCTTTCCACAATGGAGTTTTAAACCGTCGCCTAGTCAGTGTGTGCAATAGGGGGGGTCCTGCCCACATGACCCAGAAACTGTCGGGGATAGGCCCTCCGGTCACACCAGCTGGGCAAAATGAGCTCGTGTGCGACGGGCGAGCGATCAAATACAATTATACAGGCCTAATCGTATATGTTCGTATGTACATCCCACATAGTGAATCCCAGAAAAATGTTTCCGTTCGTATGTATATCACACACAATTTTTTATGTGGAAACATTTGTGCAAGGTGGCCTAACACAAACAGTTCTCTGGCGGAAACCATGTGTGATTGTTAATTGATCCAACACACCTACTTTCTAGAAACCATGTGGGTTGTTTGAGTTCATCGCCCACGGTGTTGTCAGAGAAACCTTCTACAATAGAAAACCCCAGTAAGCAGGGTAATTGGCCTATTATTGATAATCCATGTAGTAATCAAATTGACATTTCTTATAAAACACACCATATATTTATATATGTATAACGGCATCCAGGATTTCATAATCGAATTACATCAGATAGCTTCAGCACTCAGTTACACCATATAGGGATATAGCTAGTTACGCCATTACACAACAACACCAAGTTTCCCATGCAACATCGAAAACCTTTGCCCCCCGCAAAAAAACATTAAAAAACTTTGGAAGGTACCATCATACATGGTAAATCGACAGATGAATCTCATCTGGGAAACTGCAGAAGCAGAAGGCGAATATTGAGCCTTCAGTGATGTTGAATGTCCTTGCAACTTTAGGCCAATGGCTATGGATAATTGCCCGCCCAACCTTCGTCCTCTTGGGGAAGACTTCAATATTGTACCATGGGTGTTGAATGAATACCTTCCTAGCCTCTTGACCATGCAGGTGGTTTGAGAGGTAATCATCGGTGAACTGCTTTGGAAAGTACTGAAAACAAAGATATGCATAAATCGCTGTTATAAATTTTGAAATGGCACAAGGGAAAAAACAAGGTAAAAGAGTTAGTAACATCCTATAGTTGACGGATGTCTTCTTCATTGTGCAAACAAAGATGTTGCTGTTATTTGTCACAAGTTTCTTTATCCTAACAATCTTTCTGAGTTTCTTGACTTGACTGATATTCATGGACATCTCATTTCCCCATATGCAAAATGGGTCGAACAGTGGGTCTAAGCCTCTGACAGCAGGACCTACATGTGCAAGACCAAATTGTAAGAAACCTAAATATTAGAATTATTCCTGCAACTGCACAATAATGTGCTATTAGTGAAAGGACCATGCATGAGCAAACCTTGATGGTAAACCGCAGTGCCTCCCATTGTTTCCTTGCAACATATATAAGGAAGATCTTAATCAGGTTAAATGAGAGTTGCCATACTATCAGTAGAATATGTTAATGAAAAATAAACAATTTCCAGATCCAACAGATGAACTCGAGACGCATGGAAAAGCCAGTTAACCTAACCAAGCATGCTAAACAACTTGGAAATAGAGCAATCATATTTATTTCTCGTGTATTGAGTACAACCAAATTCGATTTAGAACATATACTAGAAGATAAGACAGTTAACGAAACCAAGAATGCTTGAGAACTACTACGAAATGTAGCAATTGTTGGACCAAACTGTTAACTGAACATTACATTTCAGAATATCAGATTGCATATTAGCATTACAGAGGACAAATGACCAGAAGGCACTGGCGGTGGGCTCGAGAAAACAGCACGAACTGTATTTTAAAGTAGACAACCACGTGGCGGTGTCGATGGTGGCCTCGAAGACGAGGTGCTCCTCCAAGATCTGGCAGTCGGCACGCATGGCAGCCCTCGCGACCTCATCCGCGCGTGCGGCCGCGATTTGCTTCTCTACTGCGAGATGCTACTGAGCTCCATGCTATAGTGCATGCAAAATGGCTATGGGCGATGCTTAATTGGAGGACGGGGCAGTGATTTCGGTGGAAGGTGTCGTGTCGTCGGTCGGGGCATGTGGGATGGGGAAGGAGGAGGATGGTGTGGGTGGTGTGTGGATTACCAGACCATATCGACGAGGCCGCGCAGCAAGAAGAAGGGTCGCTAGTGAGGAGACGGCGCTACAAGAAGAAGGGTCGCCGACAAGGAGGCGACGCTGCCACTAAGCAGCAGTGAAGGTTTGAACTTGGAAAGCAAGGAGGAATAGTGGAAATGTGGCTTCTGGTGGGGTGGGGGGGGGGGGAGATAGATATTTTCGCGGTGGCCGTAAATTTTTGCTCGGTGCCGCGAGAAACTGGTGCGCAAGTGTGGTTCAAGCGCGGGCGGTGGACTGTAGACGACGAAGCTTCCTGCGTAAGCTAGACAAGACAATGCGCCAAGATATTTTATATCGCATCCCACACGATTCTTGCTAGTAAACTGTTTGTGGTATACCTGATTTTTTCATTCTGTTTTGAAAGACAAAATGGTGTTATGGAGGGAAAGGATGGTGTTTGAATTGCAAGAACATTTATCTGCAGTGAACATGCAACTATATGAGTGTCGTGTTAAAATTTGGAATTATTCCGGGTTCATTTGGCCTTTTTATGCATTAATTGAGTTTCCAGGCATTTAATGTGCATAATTCAAAGTTGAACTGCAAGCACATGCTCCAGTGCACCAATGTTTGTTGAAAAATCACATGTGTGTCTTTGGGTGAATTTATAGGTCCCATGCAAGAAATGGGAATGAAATTCAAACATCTGGGTGTCGTGGCTCGGCTGGAAACATTGAGAAACTTGGTTTTTAAATTCCTATTAATCCAAAACTCACCTGAAAATCATGAAACTTGGCATGGTGTCATGTCATGGCACCAACATGCTGTGGTAAAAAATTTGGACGAATTGGGACAAGTTTTGGTATAAGCTTCTTGCAAACCGGAGCTTCTCTCAAGATGGCTCCTGGATCCGAGAGGGAACGTGTCAACTTTGTGTGTGAAATGACATACGCTGCCCTCCCCCCTCCCTCTTGATTTTTTACAGAGCCAACATAGAACTATATGAGTGTTGTGTTAAAATTTGGAATTATTCGGGGTTCGTTTGGCCTTTTTTATACATTAATAGAGTTTCGAGGCATTTAATATGAATAATTCAAATTTGAACTACAAGCACATGCTCAGCGCACCAAACTTGGTTGAAAAATCACATGTGTGTCCTTGGGTGAATTTCTAGGTCCCATGCAAGAAACGAGAATGAAATTCAAACATCTGGGTGTCGTGGCTCGGCCGAAAACATTGAGAAACTTGGTTTTTAAATTCCTGTAAATCCAAAACACGCATGAAAATCATGAAACTTGGCATGGTGTCATGACATGGCACCAACATGCTGTGATAAAAGTTTTGGCCGAATTGGGACAAGCTTTGGTATAAGCTTCTTGCAAACTTGAGCTTCTCTCAAGAAGGCTCGTGGTTCCGAGAGGGAACGTGTCACCTCCGTGTGCGAAACGACATACGCTGCCTTTTCCCGCCTTTATTTTTTATAGAGGCAACATAGACCAATAGGAGTGTCGTGCTAAATTTTGGTATTATTCCGGGTTCGTTTGGCCTTTTTTATACATTAATTGAGTTTCTAGGCATTTAATATGCATAATTCAAATTGAACTACAAGCACATGCTCTAGTGCGCCAAAGTTGGTTGAAAAATCATTTATGTATAATTGGGTAAATTTCTAGGTCCCATGCAAGAAATGGGAATGGAATTCAGACATTTGGGCATCGTGGCTCGGTCGGAAACATCGAGAAAGTTGGTTTTAAAATTCTTGTAAATCCAAAACTCGGCTGAAAATCGTGAAACTTGGCATGGTGTAATGACATGGCACCAACATGTTGTGGTAATTTTTTTTCTGATTTGCGAAGGTGCACACATTAACAACCAACATAGTCATTTTGGAACAAGTGTTGTCATGTTACAATCGGAAACACAAGTATTATTGAAACCGTGGGCGTTCTAGTTACCATTTACGTGCCACCACGCGTCCCCTTTTTTTATTGGCTAGGAGGCGCTGTGCGGGGTAGCTATTTGAGTACGGGAGGCATGCGATTAGACCCTTGCGCCTGCTTATCGGGAGGAGAGCCCAGCTTTGACCTCCATCCATCGCCCACCTCTCTCCCAACGTCTCCATTAATGGTGCCCGAGCCCCTGTTTTATGGCGTGGCTATGTCTCACTCTACTGAGATTTTAGAGAGAAAAATGAAAATCTAAAAAGAAAATTTTGCACGGATTTGATGTAAGATCTGACGGACATATATATCATCGACTGCAACTTATAGCAACACTAATATGAATATATAAGGACGATGACAATGGATAATAATTATCTTACATATTTAGGAAGATAATTAAAAATGCCACATGTGGCAACGCCCGAAATACACAAGGGCAAAATAAGAAGGAAGACGCAGACAATGGTCTGGCTCGCTGATCTCTACTTTCTTGATGCGTTGCTGCAGGCCGCGGAGACTAGTTCTCACAGCGAGCGGTGATGAACTCTTTCCTGTCCTCAATACGCTACTTGAGAGCATCCATGGATTCCTCGACCAGCCTTTGGCGCTCGATGCGGAGCATGGCATTCTCGTCCATAAGTTTCTTGACGATGACGCCCATCCGCTTCAACAAGTCAGTGGTCTCCTTGTGCTGCTTCGTCCTTCCGGCAATCTTCGCCCTCAGCAGGTCGCGCTCGGAGCGGAGCTTCGCCTTGTCATCCCCTAGTCCCCGGATGACGGCGGTAGCATTTTCAAACGAGGCATTCATCTTGTCCTGCAGCTTCATCCAGCCGGAGATCCGATCCATCAGGTCATCGGGCATAGCACGCATGTGCCTGTGACAGTCCTTGCCTACCTGCGAGACATTTTCCCAGGCCGCCGCGGTGTGGTAGGACCTCTCTGCGGCATTCGTGGCGCGGTGGGACATCTCTGCTATTTCCGCTGCGTGGCCGGACCACTCTGCTGCATGGACGGCGCGACAGGACCTCTGTGCTGCTTCAGTGGTGCGGCGGGACCTCTGTGCTGCTACGGCTGCGCGGCAGGACATATCGGCTGCTTTCGTGGCGAGGCGGGACATCTCTCGTGCTTCCGCTTCCATGCTCGCCTCTCCCTGGTAGTAATCTCTCGACCCAGAACTCATGCGGGCCGTGACAGATGCAAGGGAATGACGATGAAAGACTTTATTGTTTTTGTGGATGAGGAGTTGAGGAGGAATGTGCAGTCATCTTGGAGTAGGTAGTATTTATAACCGTGTACTAATACTCTCCTAAGTGGGAAACCGTTTAGGTTTTGATCGGTGTGAACATGTTTGCAATTAAATATAGTGTGGTAGTAATTTGGAATGTGACAGAACGCAAGCTCAAAATTTATTAACGGTTCTAGTTTTGAAGTGCGGCACTATTCCCAGATGGCTTAACGTTGGCACGCTTTATCGGTCGCGTACGTGGCATTTGTCAGCACACGTATTGTTCCATCAACCGTGCGCGCTCGTTATTACCATCACGCACGCTTCTTTTAATTAGAATGTGTGCTCGTCTAGCGCACACACCTTGATCTGTTTAACTGCTTCTGTTTGTTGTGGCTAAGCGCAAACAGTTCATCCGTGTGAAGTGTATGCTGTCAATCGCAGACGCCTTGATCTAGCTGACCGTTTCTGTTGTGTTGCCTAATTGCGAACAGTTCATCTGAGTAAACTGTGTGCCGTCAATCGCACACACATCTTGATCTACCCGACCATTTCTGTTGTCTTGCCTAATCACAAACAGTTCATTCGGGTGAACGGTATGCCGTATATCGCACACACCTTCATCTGGCTACCCGTTTTTGTTGTGAAGCACATAGCAAACAGTTCAGTCGAGTGAACTGTATGCCATGCATCGCACACACAACTATAATCTGGAACGTGTTTGTTGTCTTCGCCATCACAAATGTTTTGTAACTTTTTTGATGATTTTATTGCATCACCGTTTGTGATTAATGCATCGCACACAATTTCGTCGAAGGGTCTCTGATTGTAGCGTCGCATTAGCAGCATCTTGCAGTAGTGATAGCTACTGTGTTGTTATTGTTGTTGTTGCTGCTCTTCTATGTATATCTAGACATGATCAGAACATTAAGGTAACACTCCTCCTTGTTGCTATGTAGCCTAGGATTGCATATTTAGTCATTCGGTACAATGCATGTTTCTATGTAGCCTCGAATATATTAGATATGGCCCTAGTTAACCTACCGATAAATGGGTTACAGATATATTCAGTGAAATGTCCGATTCAACGATTAATCCCTTATCAACCCCCAGCCTATATGGTACCAGCTACCGATGTCCTGAACAGTGAGTATATATAAGCAATGGGATGAAACTAACCTCGATGGAAAATAACAGTTGTTCCCAATATTGTCCTGTGTGAGTACATCTAAAGTCATGTTAAGCACAACAGGCTAAACATCAAACAAATATATCCATGGTAGACAACATAATCTCCAAATGATAGCTTCAATGTGCAGGTTTAAGCATGCTAGTTAAGCAAAACAAGAAGTGGAAAGGTGTGTTAACTGCAACAGGCATAACATTTAAAAAGAAGCAAATATAGTCATTCAAACTGGTATTGTGCAGGTCTAAGTACACTAGTTATTGTTAAAAAAATGGAAAGGTGTGTTGACTACAACATCCTTAACAGCAACCAAATATCGTCATTCATAGTGGTATTGTTGAAACTGTTATTGATGAAATTGAACTGCACAGTAAATAGTTGCACATATAGAGCATCACATTGTGAATAACTGAAATAAACAAGGCATAAGGCCATCTCTAGCCGATTGCCTAAAAGTTAACGAAGTAAAACCGAGTATATATACTCAAGCAATTTTTGGCCGTTTCTAGTCGATCCCCTAAACTTAACGGAGTAAACTTCAATTTGATCAAGTTCAAAGCAGGTTCAACCGAAAGTAGCATGCATTCAAACATAAAAATAGATAGTTTTGCACAATCGAACATAAAAGATAAATTTAAACTAAACTACTTTCGGTCGAAGTGGAGATCGAGCTAATCCTTCCTTGTCAGGTACGGTGTGCCATGAGCCGGGTCCAGGCCGGTGCCGTCGTCGGGGTCGTTGGGGAAGACACTCCTCCACTCGTCGACATCGATCTCCTCGTCCTCGCCGCCCACCTCACCGCCCTCCGCGCCGCCGTCCTCGCCGCCTTCAACCTCGTCATAGGAGGAGAGCACGATAACCTCGCCGCCCTCCGTGCTGGCAAAGATCATCCGCTCTGCCTCCATGAGCTCCGGGTGCTGCCGGCGGAGCTCTTGCACGTAGGCCTCGGCCTTGAGGCGCTCCCTTTCCTCGCGGTCCTCCCATGCCATAGCCGAGCTCACCACCCCTGGCTCCGGTGGGATGAGGTCGACCAGACATGTGCCGAAGGGGAAATTGAGCCTTGCCACCGCGTCTTGGAAGTGGACCTGCCAGTGGTCGTACTCCATGGCCGCGAGCTCGGCCGTGTGGAAGCTACCGAGCCACCGGCGGCTGTGGGTCTCCCGATCCATAATCTCGGCAACCCACGTCCCCCACCGCCGCTGCCGGACCCTAAGGTCAGACCTCATCGGCGGCCGGGCCCGAGGGAGGACGGGGAAGTCCTCAAATCGGCGTAGGGGCGTGGCGGCGGGCGGATCGGGCGCCCGACGACAGCGGCTTGATAAAGAGCCCGCGGAGGACGGCGGGGACACCTCGGTGGCCACCTGACCGACGTCGAGCCAAGAGACCGTGATAAACCTCTTTTGGGCCATTTGCTCCTCGAGCTCCCCGACAGACATGCAGAAGTTGACGATGGAGGCGGCGCGATGGTGGCAGTGGCGGTGGCAGTGGTGGCAACCTACCAATGGTTTCGAGCGAGGAAGGGGTGGTGTATGTCTGTGTGAACGGAGGTTTTGGAGTGTGTGTGTGTGGAGGGGGACCAAGGTGGTGTTTGAGGAAATACCATGGCTATTAAAGATTTTACTAGGCAGGAGTAAAATGCCGGGGCTACTAAAAATTTGTATCAAGGGATTGAAGCAGAGCGGGAGTAACAGACATCACACACGGTCAAAACATAATAATCGTGTGCTAGCAAATAGAAAAAACCCTCCAGGCGTGCAGAAATTTTTGAGATTGCGAGGGATGCAGGCGGGAGTAAAATGTCGGGGCTACTGAAAATTTGGATCAAGGGATTGAAGTAGTGCGGGAGTAGCAGACATCACACATGGTCAAAACATAATAATCATGTTCTATGAAATAGATAAACCCTTCAGGCGAGCAGATATTTTTGAGATTTTGAGGGATGCAGGTGGGAGTAAAATGCCGGGGCTATTGAAAATTTGGATCAAGGGATTGAAGCAGAGCGGGAGTAACAGACATCGCACATGGTCAAAACATAATAATCATGTGCTATCAAATAGAAAAACCCTCCAGGCGAGCAGATATTTTTGAGATTGCGAGGGATGCAGGCAGGAGTAAAATGCCGGGGCTACTAAAAATTTGGATCAAGGGATTGAAGCAGAGTGGGAGTAACAGACATCGCACACGGTCCACACATAATAATCGTGTGCCATCAAAGAGAAAAACCTTCTAGGCGGTAGATATTTTCGAAATTGCGAGGTAGTAGATATTTTCAAGAGCGGGAGGGAAGCCTCGTGGAACCCAATCTACTATGCTGATGTGAGTGACAGGGGCACATGCATGGCACACGAGTAGTCTGAGGAAACCATGTCTGTTGCATCCCCAATTACAGACAGTTGTTGCATCCAACTCGTCTGCTGTTTATAAATTTCGCAAAAAAATGCGGGAAAGGGTCAGAACACAAAGACACTTGCATGTGGACCAAATATATATATGAAAAGGGTGGTTTGATGTTCAAATACCCAAAGCACAACTTTGATGTGGCACCTATCGCACAAAGCGCACATTATTGCTAGTTCGCCAGCCCCTACGAACCCCACTTCGTGTCGGCGGTAAGGGAATCCTAGCTATGAACGCATGCCCCCAAATAGCTAGGTCTGAAATCTCACCCTATGGTAACACAAAACCTATACGAGTCCATCATGGTCAAACCCCCCTTTCACTTCCGGACAAAGGTGGACCGTGTGCGGGCCCACAAATGTGTGCTTGTGGGCGAGATGGGTGAGACCACATACGAACCACCTGCGGGTGGCCCTACTATATGTATGAAAAGGGTGCGATGTGATATTTAAATACCCAATTCACAATTTTGATGTGGCACATGTGCCTTGCAAATTAACCGGACTTCCCCGACCCTACGGAGGTTGCAGGAAGTGCGAAGTAGTCCCCCCCCCCCCCACACACTTTGAGTCGGTGGAAGAGGGCATCTCACCAAGACGTACTATAACACGGACCATGCGGAATCCAAGTTGGTCGTATAACCTCTCTCGTTGTTGGTCAAAGTGATGGACATCCACATGGCCCCGCAAAATGGGCTAGCTTGTCACCGATAACTACGCGAGGGAGTGCCTGAAGACAAAACCTCTGTGTGCATGTGTCCCAAACATATGTATATGGAAGTGGTGTGTGGTGTTTGAATACCCAATGCATAACTTTGATGTGGCACCGTGCTTTGGAACCGTAAAATCCCCACACTAAGCGAGGGTTCACGATGCGTAGCATATATATATATATATATGTGTGTGTGTGTGTGTGTGTGTGTGTGTGTGTGTGTCAACCCCACTTTGAGCCGGTTATAGGGATTAATGCGTACACATGCGCTCAAACTTAATTAGGTCTGGAATCTCACCATGATCGACCTACTATACGGTAACATGAACCAAAGAAGAAGAATCCACCCTGGTAACCGTCGGAGTCTGGGGTTCCGCGGACCCAAACAAGGTTCGAACTCTGGGGCATGTGCGAAGAATCCAACCCCGTCTCAGCCCAAATGCTCACCACCCCATGGCCAAGCTACGTGATGCACGAGTGAGCAGGAAGAAGAAGTGGACACGATGGTTTACCCAGGTTCGGGCCACCATGTGGTGTAAAACCCTACTCCTGCTTTGTGGTGGATTGCCTCGCGAGGAGGATGAGTATGAACTAGTACAAGGAAGAGCTGCTTCGGGAGAGCTCAATGGTGGATGGGTTCTCTCTCCGGGCCGATCCTTTCTACAGTGGAAGCTAGCTTATCTTTATAGTGGCCTTGCCCTCTCCCCTCATAGCTTTGTGATGTCGATTACGCAACCTTCTATTTGTAGACTCGTGTTGGGCCTCCAAGCGCAGAGTTTTGTAGGACAGTAGCAAATTTCCCTCAAGTGGATGACCTAAGGTTTATCAATCCGTGGGAGGCATAGGATGAAGATGGTCTCCCTCAAACAACCCTGTAACCAAATAAAAAGGAGTCTCTTGTGTCCCCAACACACCCAATACAATGGTAAATTGTACAAGTGCACTAGTTCGGTGAAGAGATGGTGATACAAGTGTAATATGGATCGTAGATATAGGTTTTTGTAATATGAAAATATAAAAACAGCAAGGTAACTAGTAACAAAAGTGAGAAAAAACGGTATTGCAATGCTTAGAAACAAGGCCTAGGGTTCATACATTCATTAGTGCAAGTTCTCTCAACAATGATAACATAATTAGATCATATGGCAACCCCTCAACATACGACAAAAGTCACTCCAAAGTTCCTATCGCCGAGAACATAAGATGAAATTGCTTGTAGGGTACGAAACCACCTCAAAGTTATTCTTTCCGATCAATCCATTGAGCTAATCCTATAAGTGTCACAAACAGCCCTAGAGTTCATAGTAAAATAACACCATATGACACACATCAATCAACCCTAATGTCACCTAGATACTCCAATGTATACACAAGTATCCGTGGGTCAATTATACGATATGCATCAAACAACTTTAGATTCATAATATTCAATCCAACACAAAGAACCTCAAAGAGTGCCCCAGGATTCCTACCAGAGAAGCAAGGACGAAAACGTGCATCAACCCCTATGCATAGATTACCCCAATGTCACCTCGGGAATCCGCGAGTTGAGTGCCAAAACATACATCAAGTGAATCAATAGAACACCCCATTGTCACCACGGGTATCCCACGCAAGACATACATCAAGTGTTCTCAAATCCATAATAGTATTCAATCCGATAATAGTGAAACCTCAAAGGTAAAACTCAATTCATCACAAGAAGGTAGAGGGGGAGAAACACCATATGATCCAACTATAATAACAAAGCTCGCGGTACATCAAGATCGTGCCAAATCAAGAACACAAGAGAGAGATCAAACACATAGCTACTGGTACATACCCTCAGCCCCGAGGGTGAACTACTCCCTCCTTGTCATGGAGACCGCAGGGATGATGAAGATGGCCACCGGTGATGGTTTCCCCCTCCAGCAGGGTGCCGGAATGGGATCTCGATTGGTTTTTCGTGGCTACAGAGGCTTGCGGCAGCGGAACTCCCGATCTAGGTTTCTTTCTGGGGGTTTCTGGATTTATAGGAATTTTGACGTCGGTTTCACGTCAGGGGGGTCCACGAGTCAGCGACAAGGCAGGGGGACGCGCCCTAGGGGGGTGGCGGCGCCCTCCACCCTTGTCGTTGACTCGGGACTCTTCTGGCCCAACTCTTGTGCTTCGGGGGCTTCTTCTGGTCCATAAAAAATCACCGTAAATTTTCAGCTCGTTTGGACTCCGTTTGATATTCCTTTTCTGCAAAACTCAAAAACAAGGAAAAAACAGAAACTGGCATTGGGCTCTAGGTTAATAGGTTAGTCCCAAAAATCATATAAAATAGCATATAAATGCATATAAAACATCCAAGATAGATAATATAATAGCATGGAACAATAAAAAATTATAGATACATTGGAGACGTATCAAGCATCCCCAAGCTTAATTCCTGCTCATCCTCGAGTAGGTAAATGATAAAAACAGAATTTTCGATGTGGAATGCTACCTAACATATTTATCCATGTAATCTTCTTTATTGTGGCATGAATATTCAGATCCATAAGATTCAAAACAAAAGTTTAATATTGACATAAAAACAATAATACTTCAAGCATACTAATAAAGCAATCATGTCTTCTCAAAATAACATGGCCAAAGAAAGTTATCCCTACAAAATCATATAGTCTGGCTATGCTCCATCTTCATCACACAAAATATTCAAATCATGCACAACCCCGATGACAAGCCAAGCAATTTTTTCATACTTTTGATGTTCTCAAACCTTTTCAACTTTCACGCAATACATGAGCGTGAGCCATGGACATAGCACTATAGGTGGAATAGAATATGGTGGTTGTGGAGAAGACAAAAAGAAGGAGATAGTCTCACATCAACTAGGCGTATCAACGGGCTATGGAGATGCCCATCAATAGATATCAATGTGAGTGAGTAGGGATTGCCATGCAACAGATGCACTAGAGCTATAAGTTTGTGAAAGCTCAAAAAAGAAACTAAGTGGGTGTGCATCAAACTTGCTTGCTCATGAAGACCTAGGGAATTTGAGGAAGCCCATCGTTGGAATATACAAGCCAAGTTCTATAACGAAAAATTCCCACTAGTATATGAAAGTGGCAAAATAGGAGACTCTTTATCATGAAGATCATGGTGCTACTTTGAAGCACAAGTGTGGAAAAAGGATAGTAACATAGCCCTTCTCTCTTTTCTCTCATTTTTTTTCTCTTTTTTTTTCTTTTTTTTCTTCTCTCTCTTTTTTTTGATTGGCTTCTTTGGCCTTTTTATTTTTCCTCACATGGGGCAATGCTATAATAATGAAGATCATCACACTTTTATTTACTTACAACTCGATACTAGAACAAAAAATGACTCTATATGAATGCCTCCGGCGGTGTACCGGGATGTGCAATGACTCAAGAGTGACATGTATGAAAGAATTATGAACGGTGGCTTTGCCACAAATACTATGTCAACTACATGATCATGCAAAGCAATATGACAATGATGGAGCGTGTCATAATAAACGGAACGGTGGAAAGTTGCATGGCAATATATCTCGGAATGGCTAGGGAAATGCCATAATAGGTAGGTATGGTGGCTGTTTTGAGGAAGGTATATTGTGGGTGTATGGTACCGGCGAAAGTTGCGCGGTACTAGAGAGGCTAGCAATGGTGGAAGGGTGAGAGTGCGTATAATCCATGGAATCAACATTAGTCATAAAGAACTCACATACTTATTGCAAAAATCTATTAGCTGTCGAAACAAAGTACTATGCGCATGCTCCTAGGGAAAAGGTCATCGCTCGTCCCCGACCACCACTCATAAGGAAGACAATCAATAAATAAATCATGCTCCAAATTCGTTACATAACGGTTCACCATACGTGTATGCTACGGGAATCACAAACCTCAACACAAGTATTTCTACAATCCACAATTACTCACTAGCATGACTCTAATATCACCATCCTCATATCTCAAAACAATCATAAGGAATCAAACTTCTCATAGTATTCAATGCACTTTATATGAAAGTTTTTATTATATCCCTCTTGGATGCCCATCATATTAGGACTAAATTCATAACCTAAGCAAATTACCATGCTGTTTAAGACTCTCAAAAAGATATAAGTGAAGCATGAGAGTTCATCAATTTCTTCAAAATAAAACCACTGTCGTGCTCTAAAAATATTTAAGTGAAGCACTAGAGCAACTGACAAACTACTCCAAAAAGATATAAGAGAAGATCAATGAGTAGTCAAATAATTATGTTGCTGTGTGAAGACCCTCTCATCTAAGAATTTCAGATCTTAAGTATTTTATTCAAACAGCAAGCAAAACAAAATAAAATGACATTCTAAGAATAGCACACATCATGTGAAGAAGTAAAAACTTAGGCTCAACCGATACTAACCGATAATTCTTGATGAAGAAAGGTGGGATGCCAACCAGGGCATCCCCAAGCTTAGATGCTTGAGACTTCTTGAAATATTAACTAGGGATGCCTTGGGCATCCCCAAGCTTGAGCTTTTGTGTCTCCTTAATTCCTTTTATATCACGGTTTCCCTAAATCTTAAAAACTTCATCCACACAAAACTCAACAAGAACTCGTGAGATGAGTTAGTATAAATCAAATGCAAAACCTTATCATTCTCTACTGTATAAAATCACTAAAATTATTATTTAACATTGCATACTAAATGCCTCTGTATATTTAATACTCCTATCCTCAAATAGAATCATTAAACAAGCAAACATATGCAAACAATGCAAACATAGCAGCAATCTGTCTAAACATGACAGTCTGTAAAGAGTGCAATTTTACTCATACTTACCTAACTCCAAAAATTATGGTAACTTACCACACTGTATAAAATTTGTTCTTACTAATTGTGTAAACATTTCAAGATTTTATCATGTTTTGACTTTCCAGAAGAATTCAGACAACGATAGAAAACTTTCTGTTTTCAAAACAACAACATATAGACTTGCAAAATAAGCATGGTAAAGGCTAAACTTGACACTTTTATTGAAATAAAAGATGCAAAACATTACTCTAAATAACAGCAAGCAAAACCTAATAAAATAAAATGATGCTCCAAGCAAAACTCATATCTTGTGACGAATAAAAATATAGTTCCAAGCAAGGTTACCGATAATGTTGGAGACGAAAGAGGGGATGCCATCCGGGGCATCCCCAAGCTTAGTTGCTTGGATCTTCCTTGAATATTACCTTGGGGTGCCTTGGGCATTCCCAAGATTAGTGTCTTGCCACTCCTTATTCTCCTCATATCGATATCTCACCCAAAACTTGAAAACTTCAATCACACAAAACTTAACGGAACTTCGTGAGATGGGTTAGTATGATAAAACAAATCATTCACTTTGGTACTGTCAAGACAAGATTCAAATTTTTTATCACCTGATACCTACTGTAACCTATCATTTCTACAATTTATATTGAGCAATATAAGCCATAGAAACTAGGAAACAAGCAAACTATGCATCGAAAACAGAATCTGTCAAAAACAGAACAGTCTGTAAAGATCTGAATTAAGCTCATACTTCTGTTACTCCAATTTTTTTGAAACATTAGTACAACGTAGAAAATTTGTATATCAATCCTCTGTAAGAAATTCAGAGTTTTTCAACGTCCCATTAAAAGATAGGAATTTATGTACTGATCAGAAAAGTTTCTGTTTTTGCACAGAATCAAATCAACTATCAACCACACTATCCCAAAGGCTTTACTTGGCACTTTATTGAAACAAAACCTATAAAACATAATTACTATAGTAGCCTAATCATGTGAACACACAAAAACAGTAGGTATAAATATTGGGTTGTCTCCCAACAAGCGCTTTTCTTTAATGCCTTTTTAGCTAGGCACGATGATTTCAATGATGCTCACACAAAAGATAAGAATTGAAACATAACGGGAGCATCATGGAGCATATGACTAGCACATTTAAGTCTAACCCACTTCCTATGCATAGGGATTTTGTGAGCAAACAACTTATGGGAACAAGAATCAACTTGCATAGGAAGGTGAAACAAGCAAAACTTCAAGATTTTCAACACATAGAGAGGAAACTTGATATTATTGGAATATGTAAAAGCATAAGTTCCTCTCTCATAATAATTTTCAGTAGCATCATGAATGAATTCAACAATATAACTATCATATAAAGCATTCTTTTCATGATCCACAAGCATAGAAATTTTATTACTCTCCACATAAGCAAATTTATTCTCATGAAAAGTAGTGGGAGCAAACTCAACAAAATAACTATCATGTGAGGCATAATCCAATTGAAAATTAAAATCATGATGACAAGTTTCATGGTTATCATTATTCTTTATAGCATACATGTCATCACAATAATCATCATAGATAGCAACTTTGTTCTCATAATCAATTGGAACCTCTTGCAAAATAGTGGATTCATCACTAAATAAAGTCATGACCTCTCCAAATCCACTTTTCTCAATATTGTGAAAAGATTCAACACCCTCCAAAATAGTGGGATCATTAGTACCTAGAGTTGACACTCTTCCAAACCCACTTTCATCAATATAATCATCATAAATAGGAGGCATGCTTTCATCATAATAAATTTTCTCATCAAAACTTGGGGAACTAAAAATATCATCTTCATCAAACATAGCATCCCCAAGCTTGTGGCTTTGCATATCATTAGCATCACGGATATTCAAAGAATTCATACTAACAATATTGCAATCATGCTCATCATACAAAATTTTTATGCCAAACATTTTATAGACTTCTTCTTCTAACACTTGAGCACAATTTTCCTTTCCATCATTTTCACGAAAGACATTAAAAAGATGAAGCATATGAGGCAACCTCAAATCCATTTTTTTGTAGTTTTCTTTTATGAACTAAACTAGCGATAAAACAAGAAACTAAAAGATTCAATTGCAAGATCTAAAGATATACCTTCAAGCACTCACCTCCTCAGCAACGGTGCCAGAAAAGAGCTTGATGTCTACTACGCAACCTTCTTCTTGTAGACTCGTGTTGGGCCTCCAAGCGCAGAGCTTTGTAGGACAGTAGCAAATTTCCCTCAAGTGGATGATCTAAGGTTTATCAATCCGTGGGAGGCATAGGATGAAGATGGTCTCTCTCAAACAACCCTGCAACCAAATAACAAAGAGTCTCTCGTGTCCCCAACACACCCAATACAATGGTAAATTGTACATGTGCACTAGTTCGGCGAAGAGATGGTGATACAAGTGTAATATGGATGGTAGATATAGGTTTTTGTAATCTGAAAATATAAAAACAGCAAGGTAACTAATAACAAAAGTGAGCAAAAACGGTATTGCAATGCTTAGAAACAAGGCCTAGGGTTCATACTTTCACTAGTGCAAGTTCTCTCAACAAGGATAACATAATTAGATCATATGGCAACCCGTCAATGTGTGACAAAAGTCACTCCAACGTTCCTATCGCAGAGAACATAAGATGAAATTGCTTGTAGGGTACGAAACCACCTCAAAGTTATTCTTTCCGATCAATCCATTGAGCTATTCCTATAAGTGTCACAAACATCCCTAGAGTTCGTAGTAAAATAACACCATATGACACACATCAATCAACCCTAATGTCACCTAGATACTCCAATGTCACCACAAGTATCTGTGGGTCAATTATATGATATGCATCAAACAACTTCAGATTCATAATATTTAATCCAACACAAAGAACCTCAAAGAGTGCCCCAAGATTCGTACCGAAGAAACAAGGACGAAAACATGCATCAACCCCTATGCATAGATTACCTCAATGTCACCTCGGGAATCCGCGAGTGGAGTGCCAAAACATACATCAAGTGAATCAATAGAACACCCCATTGTCACCATGGGTATCCCACGCAAGGCATACATCAAGTGTTCTCAAATCCATAATAGTATTCAATCCAATAATAGTGAAACCTCAAAGGTAAAACTCAATTCATCACAAGAAGGTAGAAGGGGAGAAACACCATATAATCTAACTATAATAACAAAGCTCGTGGTCCATCTAGATCGTGCTAAATCAAGAACACGAGAGAGAGATCAAACACATAGCTACTGGTACATACCCTCAGCCCTGAGGGTGAACTACTCTGTCCTCGTCATGGAGACCGTCGGGATGATGAAGATGGCCACCGATGATGGTTTCCCCCTCCGGCAAGGTGCTGGAACGGGCTCCCGATTGGTTTTTCATGGCTACAGAGGCTTGCGGCGGCGGAACTCCCGATCTAGGTTTCTTTCTGGGGGTTTCTGGATTTATAGGAATTTTTGGCGTCGGTTTCACGTCAGGGGGGTCCACGAGTCAGCGACAAGGCAGGGGGACGCGCCCTCCACCCTTGTCGTTGTCTCGGGACTCTTCTGGCCCAACTCTTGTGATTCGGGGGCTTCTTCTGGTCCATAAAAATCATCATAAATTTTCAGCTCGTTTCGACTCCGTTTGATATTCCTTTTCTGCAAAACTCAAAACAAGGAAAAAACAGAAACTGGCACTAGGCTCTAGGTTAATAGGTTAGTCCCAAAAATCATATAAAATAGCATATGAATGCATATTAAACATCCAAGATAGATAATATAATAGCATGGAACAATAAAAACTTATAGATACGTTGGAGACGTATCATTTTGGCGGGAAGGGATACCACAGCGGCCAATTTGAAGGGGGACAAGAGTACATCCTATCCTGACAAAAGGTGGTCTTCGCCTGCAAAATCTTCTGGCCATGACGCAGTTGTGGGCTCGGTGATAACCTCCGTCCTGCCGAGCCCGTGGTCTTGGTCCTGTTGCACCAGAATGGAAACCTTTGGGGGATTCCTTGGGAACCCGCGTTTGTCCCTGCCTCCTTAGCACCAAAGTGGAAACTTTCCTGGACTACGCCCGCTGGCGCCCTTCTGGCCTTGGTCGTCATGGCTCACGTCACCGTGAGCCTCGCGAGGGGAGACGCTTTCCTGGAGATGTCCGCTCCTCTGGAGGCAGCCTGGGGAGGCCGCTCCTCGGGAGGCCTTGATGTCGTTCACCTCACGAGGCGGGGGGCCCTCGCGAGGGTCTTGATCATGAAGGCTTGGAGTTGGGCCGCGCCGGGCCGTTGGTGAAGCCACGCGCTGGGCCGTAGGGTACCCCCGTTCCCAAAACACCGACAGTAGCACCCGGGCCCACGGCGCGCTCGGCCTGGCTTCGAGGAGAAGATAAGGAGGAGAGGGCGAAGTGACGCGGGCCCTAACCGTCTGCAGGCCAGGCTTGACGCATGGCGCACGACGGGACGCAGACGCCTCCACTTCCCCACGTTGCCTCAGCAACTGCCCATGCTGACACAAAACCTGGCGCATGCCGCGAGGCCATCACTGCTCGAAGGTGGAAGGGCGCCGGTTGGCCTTCTCTGAGCGCCTATAAGAGGGCGAGGGGACAGATCTCCCAACCCATCTCTGTCTTCTCGCCTATTCGCCTACAACCCTTGCCGTAGCAACATGGCGCTAGTGAGGAGGTTCACCGCCGAGGAGAAGGGCAAGGCGCCACGGGAAGAGCTGGAGCTGCCGCCGCCCAAGAGGGGGCGCGGCCGCCCCCGCAAGTCCGCCGTGACGCCCGCTGGAGTTTCTCAGGGGCGCGGGCGCGCTCCATTGGGGGTCCGCACCGGCTCCGGCAGCCGCGGGAAGAACCCCTCCTATGGAGGCGGCCACAGGAACCGCGGTGGCCATGGCCGAGGGGGTTGGCGCGTGGTGGGCGTCCGATCACCTCACCCGCGGGCCCATTCAGACGACATGGCTCGCGAGTTTGTAGTGTAGATGGAGAGTCCACCCTGCACCTGGATCCGGCTTCCGCGCTCCTTTGTGGAAGAGCTGTCAGTAGGACGACCCGTCGGGCTGTGGCTGTAGCCTAACGGCTGCTGCAACAGGTCCCCGTGGGTAGAGGTCAAGGTCACCCCCTTCGGCTACATGTACCTGACCCGCGGGTGGCAATCGTTCGCCCGCGCCCGCAAACTGAAGGGGATGCACACCCTCCGCTTCAAGTATGATGGGGCGACGACGCTCTTCGTCAAGATCTCCAGGGAAGACGGTGGACTCCTGGGATGCTGCCCGGAAGGCGATAGCAGCGGTGGCGACCACCTCTCCGACAACGACGGCCATGGCGGCAGTGAACTTGCCCTTGGCGATGGCCGCGTCGCCTCCAGCAGTGGCGGCACTTCCTCCGGGGGGAGCTCGAGGGACGATGACTACGATGAGATGCCGCATCAAGGAGGAGGAGGAATCCGACTGAACGCCGGCGACGCCGGAGTCGGGGCCTCAGGAGCCACGTCCCTCGGGAGGCCTTTTCTTTTGTTTCTTTATATCCTGCACTGAAATCATGAAGGGCCCCGTGGGGGCGTGTAAGGAATTGCTGCGCTTGCGCCTTTATCTTAACGTTTCCAGTCATGTTTTTAAACTATGTTGGCGTCTCTCGTTTGGGCTTGGGTCCCCCTTTTTTTATTCGCGATAGCTTAGTGCTCTGCATCGCTGGGACCCAGTCCCCAGGTAAGCTTCTGGTGTCTCTGGTATGCCAGGTCGCGATGCTGTGTGCAAGGCCAGGAGGTGAGGGACCTGAGGTCCGGTAGGAGCTCTTGAGGCGCGATGCTCACGAGGTCCCCCTTGAGGCGCAAGCGGCTTTCGAGAGAGAAGGAAAAAAAGGGGGGGGGGATTGGAGGGGGTGGGGGTTCTTTGCCCGGACGAGATAGCGAGAGTGATGGTAGGGCGTTAATAATAAGGCTCACGCCTAGCACGAATGGGGCGACTTAGCTTGAGATGCTCGTGGCCCATGTGGGAATCCTGTGTCATGAGGGCGTGCTTGCCCGAAGCCTTGATCCTTTGTACGTTTCCTGCTCTGCACTAAGTCAACACAAGTCCCACTAGGGGCACGTGAAAAGATTGACGTTCATTATATTTCAAGCAACGCCTGCGTTGCCGGGATGCACCCCTTCTTCCCATATTCCCTCAGGAGGCTTACCCCCATCTCCTTGCTCACCATGGTGCTCTACATCCTCAGGACCCGGTCTTGAGCGGAGCTAAGCCGCCGCTGGTATGTCAGTTCGCGATGCCGGGAACAAAGCCAGGGGGTGAGGGCTCGAGGGCCAGTAGGAGCTCCTGAGGTGCGATGCTCAAGAGCCCCCCTTTCAACATGCAAGCGGCTCGCGCGAAAAGGGGCGTTTCGCCTTCCGGGGGGTTGCAAGGAAAAGGAGTTTGGCCGGCAGCCGAAGCAAACGAAATGATTTTACTTAGCCTTTTGCGGATCAAGCCGCTGCCTATTCGAGGCGGACACTCTTGAGGTGGCAGGGTGTCGCCAATGAGCTGTTCGGATGCCTGTCTCTCGAAGTTCCTGCGTACTGACAAATCACAAGATACCAAGGGTGGCGCGCGTTCGCTGATCTGCTCATGATTGTTCCGTGAGAAGACAAAGCACTAAGGACCTGTTGAGGTGACATGCACGGGGCCGTCCCGCGAGACAGAGCTCAGTCGCTTAGATTTATCAACGCTGCAGTGACGGACCCGAGCACATGCGTCGTGCCAGTAGCCCCCTCTCATGGGACATTCAGGAGGAGAGCGTGCAATGCGTGAAGCCCACCGGGCGGCAACTCCAGAAGTGGTGTGGCGTCAAACTCAGGGTTAACAGCCATAGTAGTTCGCAAAAGCGTAACAGGTTTGAGGTACAAGAACGAAATGATGCAGCTGCCGGGACGGGCCCTAGCAGCGTGAGGATAGTGCAGCCCGTGGGGCGCCCTCAATTGAACAAACCAAAAAGTCACCTGGCAATGATGCTGTAGAGGCGTCGAGGTAGTCGATGAAGCGTGTCGGGGAGGCTCGCTCCTCACGAACCGGAAGGTTCCAGAGGCTTGAGGGGCACGTGGGGCCCGAGGAGCTCGCAAGGGTCCGGGGCCTCCTGGGACACCACCGCCAAATGTCGGGCCTCGTGAGATGCATGCACGGCACTGGTATGTAGAACCCATGTTCACCAAGCCGAAAGGCATGCGGACGTAGCTGCAGGGGTAGCCCCCGCTCCGGCCAACACGCGACGGCCAGAAGAGGTCCTGAGAAGCGGCCCTGTTGAGGCCCGAGATGTTGACGCAGACACGCAGCCCGTCACCCGCGTCAGGAGCAGCGGCTGCACCGCTAGGGTGCGTGGGGCGGCACTCGCCGCGCATGGCCTGCGCCTCCTGAAGTTCTTCGATCACCTTGGTGATGAATTCTCATGCCCCTGGCGCCTCGCGCCTTGCTCCTTACCCGCGGGGGCGTGCGTCAAGGCACGCCTCCAAGTGGTGCCCGAGCACCTTCCTCGTCGCACTGGTCAGGCCAGAGGCTCTCCAGATGGAAGCCCCCGAGCCCGTCCTGAGGGTGGCACCGGGCGCGTCTTCCTATGCGAGAGGAAGAGGCGCCCCGACAACGGACACGAAGCCTGCGGCATCACCGCTGGGTTTCTCGGCCTCAAGACGACGCTTGGGGAGAAGCTGCTTCTTCTTTGCGGCGGCAGCCTCAGGGGGTGCGGCGTCACCCTCACCATCCGAGTTCTCAGCCGCCGCGGCTCGGTAGGCATGCTCTAGGGAGCAGACCGCATCCTTCTCGTCACAGGCGACAGTGGTGACGCCGCTGCACCCTGGCATCTTGAGGACGTTGTAGCCATGATGAGTAGCCGCCATGAACTTGGCAAGAGCAGGGTATCCCAGGATGGCGTTGTACGGGAGGCCGATGTGGGCCACGTCGAAGTCGATGAGTTTAGTGTGGTAGTTGTCGCACTTGCCGAAGGTGACAGGGAGGCGCACCTGCCCCAGGGGAGTGGTGGAGCCGTCAGTCACTCCGGAGAATGGCTTGGTGGGCATGAGTTGGTCATAGGGCACTTGAAGCGTCTTGAAAGTCTCCATGGAGAGGATGTTGAGGCCAGCGCCGCCGTCGATGAGGGTCTTGGTGACTGAGACATTGCTGATGGTGGGCATGCATAGCATGGGGAGCACACCAGCGGTGGCTGAGCACTTGAGGCGGTCCTTGGAGTCAAATATAGTGGCGTACTGTGACCACTTGAGGGGGCGCGTAGCTTCAAGCTTCGGGAGGGCTACATTCACCTCGCAGGAGAACTGCTTGAAGATGCGATTCGAGGTGGGTGCCTGAGCTCCGCCGAGGATGCAGGCAACCGCGCGAGGCTCATGCTAGCCCCCAGCCCCTCCATCTTGCTGATTTGTCATCGTTCCTCCTGGGCGGTGGCGGTAAGGGTGGAAGGCCAGTGTTGCCCTAAGGACGGGCCTCGTGAGGCTGATCGCGTTAGGCGCCGTCACGAGGCTGGTCACGCCAGCCGCCCTCGCGAGGCTGGTCACACTAGCCCTGACGAGGGTTGCGGTTCTCCCAAGGACCTCCACCACGGCCTCCTCCACGGCTGAAGCCGCGGTCATTGCGCTCCGGGCAGCGGCCCAGGCGCTCATCCCTGAGCGCCCTGAGCTCCTGATAGTCCTTGGTGTTGTGGGTGTGCATGTCCTGGAAGACGCAGAACGGGCGGGTATCCTTGGGGGGCCCATCGCGATCGCGGCCGTGCTTCAGCTTAGGCTCCGCTGCCAGCACGGTGGGGCCCCTGCGCTTTACTTCCTTGGCCTTGGCCTTCTTGTCTCCAGGGTTGACGTCAGGGTGCTTGAGGAGGGAGAGGCGGCCTTCTTCAGCCTTGGCGCACTTGTCGGTCAGATTGAACAACTACAAAGCTGAACACAGGTCGTCGTTGATGGCGAGCTCCTCTCTCATCCTGATGTCCATGACGCCTTCGGTGAACGCGGAGATGATGGCCTTATTTGATGCCTTCGGGATCTTGAGGCAGACTTGGGTGAAGCGTTGCATGTATTTCCAGAGGGTCTCGCCTGGCTGCTGCTTCACGCGCCGCAGGTCGTTGATAGTGAGGGCGCGATCGCGGGTCCCTTGGAAGTTGGCAATGAACCCCGCGCGGAGCTCGTCCCATGAGGAGATGGACCCCTCCGGGAGGTGCGCCATCCTTGAGGGCCATGGGGAACTAGTTTGCCTTGACATTGTCGTTGCCGTTCACCGCCTTGATGCTCAGCGAGTAGAGCTGGAGGAACTCTGCAGGGTCGGGGATGCCGTCGTAGCGCAGCTCGCGAGTGAAGGCTTGGCAGCCCCCCGCTATCATGGGTGCGGCCCGTGCGAGAGGGGCCCGGCCCACGCGCCCTTGTGCGGCAGCCTCCAGAGTAGCTCGGTCTTGGTGCTCGTGCAGTGGTGCTGGCAGTGCACGCACGTTGTACTGCGGTTGCCGCACAACCTGGCAGCTGGCCTTGTTTCGGGCCGCCGCCGGCACCTCGCACCGTGGGTCACGGGGACGCGCGTCGCGCCTTGGTTCAACATCGGCGCTACGCCGAGGGAGAAGCGGAGACGTGCCATGGGCCACATCACCCGCACGAGATTGCGGGGGGCGGAGTGAGTGGGAAGATGCCGGGGCCTCGCCGACGGCGTTGACGAGCTCGGTGATGCGGCCCAACTAGGCGTCGTAGCCCTCGTTGGCGGGGCGGTAGCGTAGCAGCTCTCGCGCCATGAGCAGTGCGGCCTGCGTGTTCGCCGGCCCATGACGAACGTGGGAGGACGAGGCCGTGACGGGAGTGAGGGAAGGCATGGCGGTGCGGACATCACGCGGCACGGAGGGAAGCAGCAAAGAATCCTGCTGCTCATGGGCGGCAGGGTCGGTGGCGGCGTTGGCTGCCGGAGAAGCGGAGCGACGAGGGGCGCTGCGACCCACCGGCGCCGTCTGAGCGACACGGGCGGCTCGGCACGAACATGGCGAGTATCAGCCATGAGGATGGCAGAGCGGGGAAGGAGCGAGACCGTCGACGAAGAGAAGGCTTCGACATGCCCATACCTGCCGCGCCAAACGTCGGAGTCTGGGGTTCCGCGGACCCAAAGAAGGTTCGAACTCTGGGGCGTGTGTGAAGAATCCTACCCCGTCTCAGCCCAAATGCTCACCACCCCATGGCCAAGCTCCGTCGTGCACGAGCGAGCAAGAAGAAGAAGTGGGCACGATAGTTTACCTAGGTTCGGGCCACCTTGCGGTGTAAAACCCTACTCCTGCTTTGTGGTGGATTGCCTCGCGAGGAGGATGAGTATGAATTAGTACAAGGAAGAGTTGCCTTAGGAGGGCTCAATGGTGGATGGGTTCTCTCTCTGGGCCGATCCTTTCTACAGTGGAAGCTAGCCTATCTTTATAGTGGCCTTGGCCCTCTTCCCTCATAGCTTCGGCGGGAAGGGATACCACAGCGGCCAATTTGAAGGGGGACAAGAGTACATCCTATCCTGACTAAAGGTGGTCTTTGCCTGCAAAATCTTCTGGTCGTGACGCAGTTGTGGGCTCAGTGATGACCTCCGTCCAGCCGAGCCCGTGGTCTTGGTCCTATTGCACCGGAATGGAAACCTTTGGGGCATTCCTTGGGAACCCGCGTTCGTCCCTGCCTCCTTAGCACCAAAGTGGTAACTGTCCTGGACCACGCCCGCTGGCGCCCTTCTGGCCTTGGTCGTCATGGCTCACGTCACTGCGATCCTCGCAAGGGAAGACACTTGCCTGGAGATGTCCGCTCCTCGGGGGGCATCCTAGAGAGGCCGCTCCTCGGGAGGTCTTGATGTCGTTCGCCTCGCGAGACGGGGGGGGGGGGGGGGGGGGGGGTGGGCTCGTGATGGTCTTGCTCGTGAAGCCTTGGAGTTGGGTCGCGCTGGGCCGTTGGTGAAGCCACGCGCTGTGCCATAGGCAGGCGGGCATGGGTACCCCCGTACCCAGGACGCCGACAGTAACCTTTCTTGTTGTTGGTCAAAATGATGACGTCCACGCGGACCCATGAATATATATGCTTGTCGCCGATAACCAAGTGAGTGAGAGTGTCTAAAGACAACCATTGCATGCATTGTCCCAAACTTATTTATGAAGGTGCATGATGCATGCATATGTTTGAATACCCAATGCACAACATTGATGTGGTGCATGCGTTGAAAATTACACAGTCCCCACACAGAGCAAAAGGTTCATGACGTGTCGTGTGCTCGCCCGCCCCCACTTCGATCCAGCGGGATGGATTCATGTGTACACTGTGACGCCCCCGGCTTAATCGTGCACTAATCATACACGCAAATGCACACGATCAATCCTAAGGACTCACTTGAAGATATCACAACACAACTCTAAAACATAAATAAAGTCATACAAGCTTTGTATTACAAGCCAGGGGCCTCGATGGGCTCGAATACACAAGCTTGCATACAAGTGTCAGCGGAAGCATTAGATATCTGAGTACAGATATAAAAAGAAAGACAGAATAAGCCTTCAAGGAGGCGGGGCAAAAGAAAACGATACGATCGAAAGGCGCAGGCCTCCTGCCTGGGACCCTCCGAACCTACTCCTAGTCGTCGAACGGCTCCTCGTAGTAGTACTCGCCAGAAGGGTAGTAGTAGTAGCCATCGGCGGGGGCAGCTGGCTCAGGGGCTCCGTCATCTGGTTGCATCGCACGGATAAGGGGAGAAAAATAAAGCAAAGCAACCGTGAGTATTCATCCGAAGTACTCAGCAAGCAAGGATCTACTCTACATATGCAACATTTTCAAAGGAAGGCTGTATATGTGGACTGGGCTGCAGAAATGCCAGAATAGAGGGGAAAGCCTACTCCTATCGAAGACTAGCATCTTCAGTGGTCTTGCAGCATTAGAAGAGTGCAGATTAGGATAATGTAAAGTAATAGTAGTGTCATCAACCTCGCCCAGAGATTCTTCCTCGACTCCTTGCGAGGAAGCAATCTCAGAGCCATACTATCCAGTTATCATCTCAAGTGTCAGGCTCTAGTTGTACCGATCGGGATACAACTCCGAGTGTCCGTTACCGTAGGACAGGCTATCGATAGATTCTTTCTTCCCTGCAGGGGTGCACCAACATACGCACCACGCTCGATTAACTCCGGCTGGACACACTTTACTAGGTCATGCCTGGCCTTGGCCAAACGATACGCTGCAACCCGACCGAATACTTAATAGAGAGGTCAGCACACCGGACTAAACCTATGCCCCTAGGGGTCTTGGGCCATCGCCCCGGGAACTCCTGCATGTTGAGTGGGCGACCGTGAGCAGACCTGGCAACCCCTTAATACAAGCGCAGTTGCGTATCTAGTACAACACGGCGCGCGCCGCTCAGTCGCATGACGTCTATTAAGCTTTGGTTGAAATATACGACGCAGAACGCCCATACTATGCCCGCGTGATGGTTAGTGCTATCGGGCCAGAGGCCCCTCGGATCAAATATCCCAACCATTAGTGAATTAGGAGCGCGCGGTAACGAGCAGAGACTCACGATCGATGTGACCCCATCGCCCCGTCTCGAGGACTTGCTGCGAGGGCTAAGAATGCCCGGCCGCGCCTCGTAATTATCTCACGGGCACCTTCCAGGTCAACCCGTCTCCACATCACTCGCATCACATGCTCGCGCGGGTACCCCTCAGGACCGACCTGGCTTTAGTAACATGGTTTAGTGTAAAGTCATAGTAACCATAGTAACCGTGCGTCTAACACCAAGGGGGAACCCTGAGGAATCACCCTCGATGGAATTCCACCTGATGTTATCGTCAAGGTGAACGAAGGAGGAATCACCCTCGAGGTCCACTCTTGAGGAGTTGCACGACAGTGTCATTATCGGGAATGGAGAAGGAGGAATCACCCTCGATGATCATAATCGATGAACTAACCTACAAGGTTAACATCAGAAGTGTTGATGAGGTATCACCCTCGGCACTCGATGGTAACCCTGTAGTGTCGAGCAACTAAGGGGAAAGTGATGTGCGGTGCCGGGGCCTGGTCTTCGATCCCGTTGATCGGGTCTTCTGAAAATCCAGCGGGGCAGTCGGGACAAGGTGGGGGTCTCTGATGGGTCTCTACCCAGCCTATACTAAGCAGTTTAGGATAAGCAGGTAGGTAACAATAGCAGGTTACAATAAACAGGCTATGCAGCAGAAATAGGATAACAGTAATAGCAGTAACTTCTAATGCAAGGATAAGAGAGAGAAGAATAGGCGATATCGGTATGCTCAAAAGGGGGTGCTTGCCTGGAAGCTCTGCGGCAAGTGTCTGGTCGTCAGGGGCGTAGTCGACCTCCGGAGCTGCGTCGGCCTCCGGGGCTACGTCGGTGTCGGGGTCTATCGAGAGAGGAGAGGGGGAGGAAACAAATAAATACACAGCAAACATATGCAACACAGAGTATGCCATGCCTACGGTGCAGTGCAGGGTTGCCTAAAGATTTATCTAAGTCATTTTAGGATTTAAGTTGGATTTATTAACCAGTATATATGCACTATTCATCTACCGGAAATGGACGGAAAGTTGCGGGTTCACCTACGTAGAGGGTTTCGACATGGAAACAGACGACACGATCAGACTCGTCTCGTCGTTCTGATCAACTTTCATGTAGAAAGTTTTTCGATCCGAGCTACGGTTTATTTTCTACGGATTTTCAAAGATTATAACATTTTCTGGAATTATCTATATTAACAGAAATGGAATTATGATGTCAGCATTGCATCAGCAGTCGGCTGACCTGCTGACTGGTCAAACTTACAGGTGGGACCCACCTATCAGTGACTCAGAGCCTAAATAATTTAGTTAATCCAATTAACCTACTGGTGGGGCCTACAGTCAGTGTCAGTAGCTAATTAACAGAACACTAATTAAATGTTTAATGCTAATTAACTCGGCGGACCCACTAGTCAGTGGCTACGGTGAACAGTGCCCCACATTGACCGAAGTCAACGTGGTCAAACAGGCGCAGGGTCCCACTCATCAGTGACCTGGGGTGGACCCCACGCAGCGCCAGCTCAGCGAAGCCATCGGAGAAGCTCCAGCGAGCTCGCGCGCGGCGGCCGAACGCCGGTGACGCTCGGGTTTTCGCCACGGTGCACCAAATTGGGTGTTTCCGGTCGCGTTCGAACGAGTAAAGAGCGCCGCACCCAACGGCGGCAACCTCGCAGGTTGAGGTGGTCGGAGCTCACCAGAAACGAGCTCAATGCGGCGGCCGGAGTTCGGGCTTCAGTGGTTTCGGGGCTAGGGGAGAGGGGTTCGGACGGGGGGGTTGTGGCTCGGTGTTGCGCGTGCACTGGAGCGCGCCAGTGGCTCGCGCGGGGACTCGGGAGCGCGTGCGGCGGCCATGGCGGGCGGCGGAGCTAGGCATCGCAGCGAAGCGGCTATGGCTAGGCAGAGGGACAGGGAGAGAGGGGCAGCGCGCAGGGGCTCACATCGGGTGCAGAGAAGCGGACGAGGGAGCAGGAGGGAGTTCGACAGCGACGAATCGGTCGGCGATGTCCTTGGTCGTCTGAGGTTGAAGAAGGGGTCGCCGGCGTTGTTGTAGTGGACCCCGGCTTGATCTGCTCCACGCAGACGGCGTGGACAAGGGTGACGGTGCTCGGGGATGGGTCGGAGTGGCGTGAGGGAGGTGGTGGCTGCGGCTACACGGCGGCCATGGCCACGGTGGCGCTCGGCCTAGGCGGAGAGGGAGAGGGAGAGGCGAGCGAGCGAGGTGGAGGGAGGAGAAGTGAGGGCGGCGTTCAGGGGGGAGGGATCGGGCTCGGCCTTATCCTTCCAGCCACCTGCCTCGTCGCGGTGGCGAGCAGCGACCGGAGGAGGCGCGCTCGGCCACCGGAACGGCGACACGGCGATGGGAGGTGAGAGAAAAGGTGAGGTGGGCTGGGCCGTGCGCTACTGTGCGCTAGAGCCCAGCGCCACAATTGCGTAGGCCTTTTCTTATTTTAATTTTTTGTTTTCTGGTTTTATTTCTGTTTGGTAAAATGTTTGGCTATAATTTGGCTTTTGTAAAATAGGTGATTGGTTAAATCAAATACTAGGCAAAATCTAGTACTGCCAGAAATTGGTTGGGGTAATTTTTGAATTCATTTGGTTTTTAATTAAATCATTTGGCAATTAAAAATGCTGTATTAGTACTGTTTTAGGGGGTTAGACTCATCTAGGGGTTTTAGGTGATGTTGTTTTTCTCATCATAAATAGTTATGGATTATTTTCTAATTAATGAACATTTTAGTTTCTGATTTGAACAACTTTTATTTTTCACTTTAAATTTGAATTGCAATTTGCATTGGAATTTGACATGAGATATGATGTAGTGATGATCAAACATAGTTAATCATGGTGACTTGTCATGATCAGAGGGTGATCACTATGGTGTGAGGCTGGGGATGTTACAAATCTCCTTCACTACAAGAAATCTCGTCCCGAGATTTAAGTGGGGAAGTAAAGGGTAACTTCGGGAGATCTGACCCTCGTAGGGTCGATTATCTGATGGACAATTCAGGGAATGTGGCAGAAGTATCTCTCGAGTTGAAACTTAGGAAACATCGAGAGCAAAGTATGAAGGTACAATAAGAAATTTCGGGTGAATGGATGTCCGATCGATACCCGAACAGAGTGTCATGAGGGGTTCATAGCATCGGGAATAGATCATCTCTCGGAGGGTGGCTCGTGACAACACGCAAAACCAAGAGCATATGATACTTCGGAATCAAAGATATACAGGAGAGTCAGGTTCCGATCCTGTGGAACTGTGGGGGGTGTCGATCGAGAGTAGGGAGGATGGTGTCATCTTGCTCGGATATGACATCAAGGCCTGTCAGAGGGTATCCTGTCAGTTATGTTGGCAACAACATCGGTACCTAGGGTGAGGGATGAAGAGAACCATTTTCCTACTCGTAAGAACGAGGCGGACCAATAGGCAAAGTTCTCATCCATCGGTGGTTACCGGAATGTCATCAACAATAGTAACAGGGTCTCACTGACAAGGTTGTACATCGGGGTGTTTTACAAGCAGGGAATTATCACTGCTCAAATATGTTAGGTTACAAGAAAGGTTAAACAAAACAATGGAAAGGAAAGTGTAGACTCGAATCAGTTATCGGTGTCCTCGAGTGTCTAACAACTCAGAACCCGTGGAAATTGGAATCGGCAGGAAATAATAGTTGATGAAGAACTCATAAGAAGTTATGTTGTTCTGTGGTATTCTCGAGATACCAAAGGGTAATACTCGAAGGTAGATCAAAGTAGGGTTTGACAGGTGAAATGATTTGAAGAAGACAAGTACTATAACTTGTCTGGGAAATGGAATCAAAGGAGAACAATCATGGCTGGAACCATGGTTGCAAAGGACCAAACATAGATACAAGATGAACTTATACCAAGGGAACAATTGATTTTAAGAGAAGCTTCCATGATAAGATCTACATCGTGTCTATGGGCATGAACACAAAGTTCAAGGTCGACTCCCACTTCTCCAATGCATGATCTTTCATTCACTCCTTGTTTTCGAAGAAATCTTAGTGCGGAAGATTTGTCTGGTGAAGCACCAGAAGAGTATGACTCGCATAACTTTCGAGTTCACACGGATTAGGGAAAGCATATGGACAACTGGGGATGAACGGACCCCGGATAAGTGAATTATCCGTAGTGTGAAAAGAATCTGCAAAGCAGAAGGCACAAAGGATTCTTGGAACAATGGAGAGTATTAGGGGTAACTTGTAACAACAAGAGCCACTAGGGATGAAGGTACAAACGACAAGAATGTTATTCACGGGGATTATCGGTGGCCAGGAATTACGAAGCAATGGGCACAGGGTCTCGGGAAACATAGAGGAGTATCTGCAGAATCTTCTGGCGAAGCAAGCGATCAATTGCAGTGAAGGGGCTCTCCGGGATGAAGTGGTTACAAGAACCTAATGTCAGAGTTAGTAAAATCTTTAACCCGAATAGAAGAGAGATCAGAATCCCAGAGTAAAGATGAGGAATAAAAGATCCTAATACCACCCATTCGGCGACGTGGGTCCATAAGCCACACAGCCAAGTTAGTAAAACAGTTTTGGACGACTAGACTCAACTTCGGCCAAGGAGTTGGAAGGGGGGGGGGGGTTCCTGCAGGCAGTCGGCTCTGATACCAACCTGTGACGCCCCCGGCTTAATCGTGCACTAATCATACACGCAAATGCACATGATCAAGCCTAAGGACTCACTTGAAGATATCACAACACAACTCTAAAACATAAATAAAGTCATACAAGCTTTATATTACAAGCCAGGAGCCTCGATGGGCTCGAATACACAAGCTCGCATACAAGTGTCAGCGGAAGCATCAGATATCTGAGTACAGATATAAAAAGAAAGACAGAATAAGCCTTCAAGGAGGCAGGGCAAAAGAAAACGCTACGATCGAAAGGCGTAGGCCTCCTGCCCGGGACCCTCCGAACCTACTCCTGCTTGTCGGACGGCTCGTCGAAGTAGTACTCGCCAGAAGGGTAGTAGTAGTAGTAGCAGTCGGCGGGGGCAGCTGGCTCAGGGGCTCCGACATCTGGTTGCCTCGCACGGATAAGGGGAGAAAAAGAAAGCAAAGCAACCGTGAGTACTCATCCGAAGTACTCAGCAAGCAAGGATCTACACTACATATGCAACATTTTCAAAGGAAGGCTGTATATGTGGACTGGGCTGCAGAAATGCCAGAATAGAGGGGAAAGCCTAGTCCTATCGAAGACTAGCATCTTTAGCATCTTTAGTGGTCTTGCAGCATTAGAAGAGTGCAGATTAGCATAATGTAAAGTAATAGTAGTGTCATCAACCTCTCCCAGAGATTCTTCCTCGACTCCCTGCGAGGAAGCAATCTCAGAGCCATACTATCATGTTATCATCTCAAGTGTCAGGTTCTAGTTGTACCGATCGGGATACAACTCTGAGTGTCCGTTACCGTAGGATAGGCTATCGATAGATGTTTTCTTCCTTGTAGGGGTGCACCAACTTACCCACCACGCTCGATTAACTCCGGCCAGACACACTTTACTGGGTCATGCTCGGCCTCGGCCAAACGATATGCCGCAACCCGACCGAATACTTAATAGAGAGGTCAGCACGCCGGACTAAACCTATGCCCCCAGGGGTCTCGGGCCATCGCCCCGGGAACTCCTGCACGTTGCGTGGGCGGCAGTGAGCAGACCTGGCAACCCCTTAATACAAGCGCGGTTGCGTATCCAGTCCAACACGGCGCGCGCCGCTCAGTCGCATGACATCTATTAAGCTTCGGCTAAAGTATATGACGCAGAACGCCTATACTATGCCCACGTGATGGTTAGTGCTATCGGGCCAGAGGCCCCTCGGATCAAATATCCAAACCGTTAGTGAATTAGGAGCGCGCGGTAACGAGCAGAGACTCACGATCGATGTGACCCCGTCGCCCCGTCTCGAGGACTTGCTGCAAGGGCTAAGAATGCCCGGCCGCGCCTCGTAATTATCTCGCGGGCACCTTCCAGGTCAACCCATCTCCACATCACTCGCATCACATGCTCGCGCGGGTACCCCTCAGGGCCGACCCATCTTTAGTAACATGGTTCAGTGTAAAGTCATTGTAACCATAGTAACCGTGTATCTAACACCAAGGGGGAACCCTGAGGAATCACCATTGATGGAATTCCACCTGATGTTATCGTCAAGGTGACCGAAGGAGGAATCACCCTCGAGGTCCACTCTTGAGGAGTTGCATGACAGTGTCGTTATCGGGAATGGAGAAGGAGGAATCACCCTCGATGACCATAATCGATGAACTAACCTACAAGGTTAACATCAGAAGTGTTGATGAGGTATCACCCTCGGCACTCGATAGTAACCCAGTAGTGTCAAGCAACTAAAGGGAAAGTGATGTGCGGTGCTGGGGCCTGGTCTTCGATCCCGTTGATCGGGTCTTCTGAAAATCCAGCGGGGCAGTCGGGACAAGGTGGGGGTCTCTGATGGGTCTCTACCCAGCCTATACTAAGCAGTTTAGGATAAGCAGGTAGGTAACAATAGCATGTTACAATAAACAGGCTATGCAGCAGAAATAGGATAACAGTAACAGTAGCAACTTCTAATGCAAGCATAAGAAAGAGAAGAATAGGCGATATCGGTATGCTCAAAAGGGGGTGCTTGCCTGGAAGCTCTGCGGCAAGTGTCTGGTCGTCAGGGGTGTAGTCGACCTCTGGAGCTGCGTCGGCCTCTGGGGCTACATCGATGTCGGGGTCTATCGAGAGAGGAGAGGGGGAGGAAACAAATAAATAGACAGCAAACATATGCAACACAGAGTATGCCATGCCTACGGTGTAGTGCAGGGTTGCCTAAATTGTCTAAGTCATTTTAGGATTTAAGTTGGATTTATTAACCGGTATATATGCACTATTCATCTATCGGAAACGGACGGAAAGTTACGGGTTCACCTACGTAGAGGGTTCCGACATGGAAACAGATGGCATGATTAGACTCATCTCGTCGTTCTGATCAACTTTCATGTAGAAAGTTTTTCGATCCGAGCTACAGTTTATTTTCTACGGATTTTCAAAGATTATAACATTTTCTGGAATTACCTATATTAACATAAATGGAATTATGACATCAGCATTGCATTAGCAGTCGGCTGACCTGCTAACTGGTCAAACTTATAGGTGGGACCCACCAGTCAATGACTCAGAGCCTAAGTAATTTAGTTAATCCAATTAACCTACTGGTGGGGCCTACAGTCAGTGTCAGTAGCTAATTAACAGAACACTAATTAATTGTTTAACACTAATTAACTTGGCGGGGCCCACTAGTCAGTGGCTACGGTGAACAGTGCCCCCACGTTGACCGAAGTCAACATGGTCAAACAGGCACAGGGTCCCGCTCATCAGTGACCTGGGGTGGACCCCACGCGGCGCCAGCTCGGCGGAGCCGCCGGAGGAGCTCCGGCGAGCTCCCGCGCGGCCGCCAAACGTCGGTGACGCTCGGGTTTTCGCCACGGTGCACCAAATTGGGTGTTTCCAGTCGCGTTCGAATGAGTAAAGAGCGCCGCACCCAACGGCGGCAACCTCGCGGGCTGAGGTGGTCGGAGCTCGCCGGAAACGAGCTCGATGCGGCGGCCGAAATTCGGGCTTCGGTGGTTTCGGGGCTAGGGGAGAGGGGTTTGGACATGGGGGTTGTGGCTCGGTGTTGCGCGTGCACTGGAGCGCGCCAATGGCTCGCGCGGGGGCTCAGGAGCGCGTGCGGCGCGCGTGCGGCGGCCATGGCGGGCGGCGAAGCTAGGCATCGCAGCGGAGCAGCTATGGCTAGGTAGAGGGACAGGGAGAGATGGGCAGCGCGCAGGGGCTCACATCGGGTGCAGAGAAGCGGTCGAGGGAGCCGGAGGGAGTTTGACGGCGACGAATCGGTCGGTGATGTCCTTGCTCGTCTGAGGTTGAAGAAGGGGTCGCCGGCGTCGTTGTAGTGGACCCCGGCTTGATCTGCTCCACGCAGACGACGTGGACGAGGGTGACGGTGCTGAGGGATGGGTCGGAGTGGCGTGAGGGAGGTGGTGGCTGCGGCTACGCGGCGGCCATGGCCACGGTGGCGCTCGGCCTAAGCGGAGAGGGAGAGGGAGAGGCGAGCGAGCGAGGTGGAGGGGGGAGAAGTGAGGGCGGCATCCAGGGAAGGAGGGATAGGGCTCGGCCTTATCCCTCCAGCCACCTGCCTCGTCGCGATGGCGAGCACCGACCGGAGGAGGCGCGCTCGGCCACCGGAACGGCGACACGGCGACGGGAGGTGAGAGAAAAGGTGAGGTGGGCTGGGCTGTGCGCTACTGTGCACTAGAGCCCAGCGCCACAATAGCGTAGGCCTTTTCTTATTTTAATTTTTTGTTTTCTGGTTTTATTTCTGTTTGGTAAAATGTTTGGCTATAATTTGGCTTTTGTAAAATAGGTGATTGGTCAAATCAAATACTAGGCAAAATCTAGTACTGCCAGAAATTGGTTGGGGTAATTTTTGAATTCATTTGGTTTTTAATTAAATCATTTGGCAATTAAAAATGCTGTATTAGTACTGTTTTAGGAGGTTAGACTCATCTAGGGGTTTTAGGTGATGTTGTTTTTCTCATCATAAATAGTTATAGATTATTTTCTAATTAATGAATATTTTAGTTTCTGATTTGAACAACTTTTATTTTTGACTTTAAATTTGAATTGCAATTTGCATTGAAATTTGAAATGAGATATGATGCAGTGATGATCAAACATAGTTAATCATGGTGACTTGGCATGATCAGAGGGTGATCACTGTGGTGTGAGGCTGGGGATGTTACATACACATCTGCTATTGTGTAATCTCACATCATGACCTATACCCTGAGACAAACAAAAAAAAGTAATCCCCTCCTAAGTCAAATTAACCTATCTCGCTGTCGGTCAAAGTGATGGATCAAGCAGGCCCACAGATGGAAGCATCACCGATAACCACGTGAGTGAGTGCCAAAGGACAACCACCATCGCTTGCATGTGTGCCAAACATATGTATGGAGGTGTGTGGTTGTGATGTTTTGACTACCTAATGCACAACTTTGATGTGGCATCTGCCTCAAAATCCGTAAAATCCCCAGATGGAGCGAGGTTCATGACGCGTAGTATATGCTGGTCCCATCCCCCTTCGACGCATACTATATACTCCTATCATAACACATCTCGAAAAGAATTAATCCTCCTTGTTCGTCAAACTAACCTCTCTCATTGGGTCAAAGTGATGGACGATGACCTCGTAGGCCCACGGGAGCGAAGCGTACATCGCACAAGAGTGAGCGTCCTATATAGGAGAACCACCGTCTGCATGTGTCCCAAAGAGGTGTTTGTGTGATGTTTGAATACCCAATGCATAACTTTGATGTGGCACCTACCTCTCGTTGTCGGTGGAAACTAAACTTCATGGGCTAACGAATGGGCACATCGCTAATAACCGCACGAGGGAGTGTCCGAGGACCACCAATGCATGCATGTGGCCTGAACATGTATGTATGAAAGGGATGTGTAATGTTTTAAATAACCAATTCACGACTTTGATGTGGCATATATGACTCACAAAATGATCAATCCCACACGGAGGCTCACAACTCATAGTGTACTGCCGGACTCCCCCCCCCCCCCCACACACACCCCGCACCACCACCGCCACTTTGAGGCATGTCAAACTTTTTCTGTAGTGAACATGTGACCAAAGGAGTGCCGTATTAAAATTTGAAAAAAAATAACCAGAGACCATTCAACAGTTTTTATACATTGATTGATTTCCTAGGGATTTAATGTGCAAAAATCAAATTTGAGCTACATGTGCACCAAAATGGATTGCAAAATCATATGTGTGTCCATGTGTACATGTTTCCCCACGCAAGAAATTTCAAAACATTGAGAATCTTGATTTTTAAAATTCAGTAGATCCAAAACTTAGTTATGAAACTTATCGTGGTGTCATATGGACACCAATAGACTGTGATATTGTATTTTTTGTTAAATTTGAGACAAGTTTTGATATAATCTTCTTACACTGGTACAGCGAGGTGCTACACAAATGGTTTTTAACCCCTTTCTACGACGGCATTCTGAACCGTCACCGAGTGAGTGTGTGCGATAGGGGGGTCCTTCCCACACGACCCAGAAACCGTTGGGGATAGGCCCTCCTGGCACACATGCTCGGCAAAATGAGGTCGTGTGTGACGGGCGAGCGATCAAATACGGTTATACGTACAGTTGGGCTAAAAAAAATACAATTATACAGGCCAAATCATTTCCGGTCGTAAGTACATCCCACACAGTCAGTCCCGGCTAAACGTTTTTGTTCGTATGTACATTCCACACAGTCAATCCAAGGAATACGTTTCCGTTAGTATGTACATCCCACACAGTTAATCCAAGAATTACGTTTCTGTTTGTATATACATCCCACACAGTCACTCCAAGGAAAATGTTTCCATTCGCAAGTACATCACACACAATTTTCCCCATTAAATCATTTGTGATAGCGTTGCCATTGCACACGATATTAACAATTTTATCATTTGCGTTATTGAATGCATCACACACGGTGCGTAGAAGAAACTGTGTGGCATAGGCTGTCCACCACACACTTTTTATGTGGTAAACGTTTGCGCAAGGTGGCCTAATGCAAACAGTTTTCAAGAGGATGTCGTGTGTGATTGTTCATTGATCCAACATGGTTTACTCCTAGAAACTATGTGCGTTGCCTGAGGTCATCGCTCATGGTGTTTTCTCAATAACTGGTTGCAATAGAAAAACCCAATTAGCAGGCTAATTGGCCATTAGCAGACTAATTGTCCTATTATCAATAATCCATTTATTAATCTAATTGACATTTCATATTAAGCACACAATATATTTCATTTTCATATTAAGGAAGCAGGATTTGATAATTAAAATACATCAGAGTACTACATCATATAGCTTCAGCACTCAGCTACCCCATTACACCACTGCACCAGCGCCAAGTTTCACATGCAACATCTATAACCTTTCGAAATTAGCATCATAGACGGTACATAGACAGATGATTCTCATCTGGAAAACTACTGAAGCGGAAGGCGAATATTGAGCCTTCATTGATGTTGAAGGTCTTTGCAACTTTAGGCCAGTGCGTGTGGATGATTTACTGTCCATCCTTCGTCCTCTTTAGGAACACTTCAATATTGAACCATGGGTGTTGTATGAATACCTTCCTCGCCTCCTGACCATACAGGTGGTTTGAGAAGTAATCATCAGTGAACTGCTTTGGAAAGGCCTAAAAACAAGGATGTGGGAAATATCTTCTCTATATTGGAAATGGGGCAAAGGAATAAAAAAGCCAAGGTATAATAGTTAGTACCATCCTGTAGTGAACTGATGTCTTCTTCATTGTGCAGACAAAGATCTTGTTGTTTTTTGTTGCTAATTTCTTTATCCTAACAATCTTTCTGAGTTTCTTGACTTGACTGATATTCATGGACAACTCATTCCCTCATATGCAAAAAGGGTCGAGCAGTGGGTCAAAACCTCTGACAACAGGACCTACATGTGCAAGACCAAATTGTTAAAAACCTAAATATTATAATGGTTCCTGCAATTGCACAATAATGTGCTATTAGACAAAGGACCATGCATGTGTGAACCTTGATTGTAAACCTCAGTGCTTCCCATTGTTTCCCTGCAACACATATAAGGTAGTTAGTGATCAGGTTAAGTGAGGGTTCGCATGCTATCCGTAAAATATGTTGATGAAAAATAAGCACATTACAGATTAATTCAAGCCACATGGAAAACCCATTTATCCAAACCAAGCATTATTAAGAACTAGGAAATATAGCAATTGTATATGTTTCTCATGTATTAAGTGCAGCCAAATTCGATTTATTCCTCACATGCACAACAATACAAAATTCTACCCACGACAATTGGACATCGCATTACAGAATTGAACCAAGCAGTTAACTAAACACCACAACAAATGAACCAAACATTAACTGAGCACCACATTGCACAATTTAACATACTCCTAATAGAAGATCAGACAGTTAACAAAACCAAGCATGCTTAACAACTTGGAAATATAGCAATTGTATTTCTTTCTCATGTATTTAGTACAACCAAATTCGATTTATTTCTCACATGGTCTGCAATAACAGAATGCACCCACAACAATTGAACATCGCATTGCAGAATTGAACCAAACAGTTAACTAAACACCACAACAAATGAACCAAATGTTAACTGAGCACCACATTGCACAATATATAACATACTAGAAGATCAGACAGTTAACCAAACCAAGCATGCTTGACAACTTGGAAATATAGCAATTGTATTTGTTTCTCATGTATTTTGTAAATATAAATTAGATTTATTTATCACATGAAAGACAATACAAAATTGCACCCTAAAGAATTGAACATCACATTTGCAGAATTGAACCAAACAGTTAACTGAACACAACAACTAATTAACCAACAGTTAATAAGTGAGCACCACATTGCACGACATATAGAACATATACACTAGAGCAACAAATTGCATGGTAAATGTAGATAGGACAATTCACTAGAATTTGTTAAGGAAAAGCAGGAGTAGCAAATGCAACGGGTAAACCGAGCATGCTTAACGGGCGTAGCTAGCAAACTGAACATAGGTCCTTATAGTGAGCTAATAAGATAAGCTACTCCTCATCATCAGAGATATCGATGATGATTGGCTCCTTGGACATGGAAGAGGGCGAGGCCTCCACATCGTGGGTGCCCTCGTCGTAGTGGTGAGTTGCCTGAGCCGCTCTGGGCACCAACCTGCTGGCTCTCGAGTTGAGGTAAGCACGGGCACGCTGAGAAAACACCTTGTAGTCTTCGTCGAAGGCACCGACGATGGCCTTGAGAAAACGCCACGAACTATTGTTTAAAGTAGCCAACAACATCACGGCGTCGGCGTGCGAGGCATCGACGGTGGCCTCGACGGCGAGGTGCTCCTCCAAGATCTGGGGGTCGGCACGAATGGAAGCCATCGCGACCTCATCCGCGCGTGCGGCCGCGATTTGCTTCTCCGCTGCCAAATGCTCCTTGAGCCCCAGGCTATACTGCGTGCACCATGGCTTAGGGCAGCGCTTATTTGGGGGAGGGGTCGGTAATTTGGGTGGAAGGTGTCGCCCCGGCGATCGGGGAATGTGGGATGTGGAAGGAGGAGGAGGATGGGGGTCGGGTGGGGATTACCTGCCTGGATCGCGAGGCCGAGCAGCGTGAAGGAGCGTCGCCGGCGAGGAGGCGGCGCTGCAAGCAAGGAGTGAAGGTTTCAACTTGGATAGGAAGGCGGAAACAGGGGAAATGTGGCTTTTGGTAAGGGGGAGGGGGCAGGGAGGTACATATTTCCGCGGAAGCCGAAAATTTTGGATCGGTGCAGCGAAAAAACTGGCGCGCAAAGTGTCATCAGACATGGTCCCTTATTCAGCACTGTGTACGATATGTGAACATCACAAAAGATTCATATAGCTTAACCCGTGTGTGATGAGTTTGAACATGCAAATTTTGGTTTGAATTTCCCTGGTTACAGTGGTCATCCACGTCATTGCATAATTTGGGTACACAAAGGAGACTACAGCACACCCATACTTCTTAATTGAGCAAGTTCAGCAATTAAACAGAGCTAGCTGACCTAAACATTACTCAAACAAATTAAAGACCAGTGCTCTTAATTAAACAAAACAAAGAGTACTACTACGGCTGGTGCTTGTCGATCTCCGCCACCTCCTCCATGTCCAGCTCGCGCCCGACGATCTCCTGGGGAAGGGGCTCCATGGCATCCATCGCACCATACTCGACAAGCATCTCGCCATCCACGTTTGCCATCTCTTTTGAAAAGGCCGCCATGAGCTGAGCATGGGCAGCCGTGATCTGGGCTTGGACGGGCTCCATCGTGGCGAGGTATGCCGCGGAGGAACGGACGGCTGCTCGAACGCTCTCGGTGATTGCCAACTCTTCGGCCGTGGGTTGCCGACCGTTGTCGGAGAAGCTTCGTTCGATTTGTGTGGTGACCGCCACGAGCTGGGTGTGGGCGGCCTCGACATGGTCGTGGGCGGCCTCCATTAGGGCTAAAGCCACCGCTGCAGAACGGACAGTTGATGTGCCGCTCTCGCCAGTTGCTATCCCCGAGGCAGATATTGCTCCCGCCACCTGAGAAGCAACAGCGGCCATTTGGGTTGCCTTTGCCGCCCGGTCGTAGATTGCGGCCGTGCTCATGCACCTTGTTAGCACACGCATGGCGGCTGCGGCCACGCTCTCGCTGGAGTGGGCCACCGAAGTTGCCCTCATGACGCGGGTCCACGTCCCCATCTTTCACCGGCATCGATTGAACAGTGAAATGATATTTGGGGAGCGAGCTAGTGTGCTTGACATGCTGGCTGTGGACTGTAGCCGACGCACCTTCTCACGTAAGCCATAGGCGTACTATACTCCGACGGTGCTCCAAGATATTTTGTACTGCATCTCACACGGTTGGTGATAATAAACTGTGTCCGATCTACTTGATTTTTCGTCTTGATTTGAATTACATAATGGGGTCACAGCAGCAAAGGAGGGTGTTTGAATTGCTAGAACTTTTATCTGCAGTGAACATGCAACTATAGGTGTGTCGTAAAAAAATTGGAATTATTCAGGGTTCGTTTGGACATTTTTATACATTAACTTGGTTTTCTAGGCATTCCAGGTGCACAATTCAAAATTAAACTACATGCACATGCTCCGATGCACCAAAATGGGTTGTAAAATCATATATGTGTCCATGGGTTGATGCTTATGTCTCATGCAAGAAATGGGGATGAATTTCAAACACCACGGCACCATGGCACTCTGGCAAACGTTGGGGTACTTTCTTTTGTAATTCTAGTAAATCCAAAAATCGTCTGAAATTCATGAACCTTGGAATGCTATCATGGAATGGCATCAATATGCTGGGGTAAAAAATATTGTCCCATTTGGGGCAGGTTATGGTATAAGCTTCTAACAAACCAGAGCTTCTCACAAGAAGCCTCATGGTTCGGGTAGGGAAACATGCCACCTTTGTGGACAAAATGATATTCATCGCCTCTTCTTGATTTCAATTTTTTTTCTGGTGTCAACATAGAACAGCAGGAGTGTCGTGTTAAATTTTGGAATTTTTCAGGGTTCGTTTGGACATTTTTATACGTTAACTGAGTTTTATAGGCATTTATGTGCATAATTCAAAATTGAACTACATGCACATGCTCCAGTGCATAAAAATGGGTTGAAAAATCAAATGTGTGTCCTTGGTTGCAAGCTTAGGTCACATGCAAGAAATGAGAATGAATGTCAAACACCTTGACACTGTCGCTTGGCCGCTAACATTGAGATACATGATTTTAAAATTCTAGTAAATCGAAAACTCGTCTGAAATCCATGAAACTTGACATGATATCATGGAACGGCATCAACATGCCGTGGTAAAAATATTATCCCATTTGGGGCAGGTTTGGGTATAAGCTTCTCGCAAACACGAGCATCTCACAACAAGCCTGATGGTTTCGGTAGGGAACGTGCCACCTTTGTGGACGAAATGATATCCGTTGCCTCTTCTTGCTTTCAAAAAATTTCTAGTGTCAACATAGAACAACAGGAGTGTTTTGTCAATTTCTAGGATTTTTCAGGGTTCGCTTGGACATTTTTATACATTAACTGAGTTTTCTATGCATTTATGTGCATAATTCAAATTTGAACTACACTCGCATGCTCCAGTGCATATGAATGGGTTCAAAATTCAAATGTGTGTCCTTGGTTGCATGCTTAAGTCCCATGCAAGAAATGGGAATGAATGTCAAACACCATGCCACCGTCGCTCGGTCGCTAACATTGAGATACATGGTTTTTAAATTCTAGTAAATCGAAAACACGTCTGAAAATTATCAAACTTGACATGCTATCATGGAACGGCATCAACATGCCGTGGTAAAAATATTGTCCCATTTGGGTCAGGTTGGGGTATAAGCTTCTCACAAACCGGAGCTTCTCACAACAAGCCTCATCGTTACGGTAGGGAACATTTCACCCTTCTGGGTGAAACGATATCCGTTGCCTCTTCTTGATTTCATTTTTTTTCTAGTGTCAACATAGAACAACAGGAGTGTCATGTTAAATTTTGGAATTTTTCGGGCTTTGTTTGGACATTTTTTTACATTAACTGAGTTTTCTATGCATTTATGTGCATAATTCAAATTTGAACTACAGGCACATGCTCCAGTGCATATAAATTGGTTGAAAAACCAAATCTGTGTCCTTGGTTGCATGCTTAGGTCCCATGCAAGAAATGGGAATGAATGTCAAACACCTTGCCGCCGTCGCTCGTCCGCAAACATTGAGATACATGGTATTAAAATTCTAGTAAATCAAAAACTCGTCTGAAATTCATGAAACTTGGCATGCTATCATGGAACGGCATCAACATGCTGTGGTAAAAATTTTGTCCCATTTGGGGCAGGTTTGGGTATAAACTTCTCACATACCAGAGCTTCTGAAAACAAGCCTCATGGTTCCGGTAGGGAATGTGCCTCCTTGGTGGATGAAACAATATTCGTTGCCTCTTCCTGTTTTCAATTTTTTTCCTAGTGGCAACATAGAGCAACAGAAGTGTCGTATTAAAATTTGTAATTTCGGGGTTCATTTGGACATTTTTATACATTAACTGAGTTTTCTAGGCATTTTATGTGCATAATTCAAATTTGAACTACATGCACATGCTCCATTGCAGAAAAATGGGTTGACATATCAAATGTGTGTCCTTGGGTGCATGCTTAGGTCCCATGCAAGAAATGGGAATGAATTTCAAACACCAGGGCACTATTGATTCCCGGCAAAATGTTGAGATACTTTATTTTTAAATTCTAGTAAATCCAAAAACTCATCTGAAATTCATGAAACTTGGCATTCTATCATGGAATGGCACCCGACATGCTGTGGTATTTTTCGTGTCCATTTTGAGAGAAGGCGCACTCGAATAACAGCCAACAAAGGCATTTTGAAACAAATTGTTGCCACTTTAACATCTCAAACATTTTGTATAATTTAAATCATGTGTGTTCTGTTAACCATTCACGTGACGCCACACATCACTCTTTTAATGGCTAGGAGATGCTGTGCGGACAACTCCTTGACTGAATGGGAGGCGTGCGAGCACAGGCTCGAGAAGCGTGCAAGCTGTCCTCCAATGCACAGGCTCACCAGGAAGCGCGCGAGCTGTACGCCATGCATGCTCACTGGGAAACGAGCCCTTTGACTTCCATGGCCGCCCGCCTTGCTCGCATCCTCTCCATTAATAGCGCCCGAGCTGCAGTTTAATACGGGCATCCTTACTGTTCGCCTCCCATTCCTCTCCCGCAGACCTCCACCAATGCCATGGCACAGAAGGATCATCTGCCACTAGTCTTCCAGTTTGGTGAAATAGACTTCGAGCCAGAGGAGATAGAAAATAAGGAGGAATGGGGCCTCATGGACATGGCCCTGAACGAGCTGGCCGCGGCGGTTACTGCCCCCGCGCCCGCCCACCTCCCATCCCCGCGCCCGTGCCAGCGACCATCCCCGTAGCATTGACGAGGTGGTCGCTGAGCACTATCGCAGAGCTGGAAGCCACGGGCGTCAGCGAGGTCTCCGCGGACCCGCGTGAGCTCATGTACATGCCAGTGCCAGCGCCCATGCCCGTGTGCGCCCCTGCACCCACCGCGGCGCCGGTCCCCGTGCGTTTGCCTGCACTCGCAGCGCCCGCGCCCGTGCGCGCGCCCCCCTCAGTGGCATGGGACGCCGCCGTCGACGGCTACCTCACAGTGCCGCGAGTTGCCATCCTCCCACGCCCGCCCGTCGATCGTGCGATGACATGATGTTTGATTTCAAAGTGAAGAACATTCTGTGCTGCCTCGAAGACTTCAACAACGGCGTCCCGGAGGAAGACAACGACCACGCCGGTGCGGCACGCCGCCACAATTAGTTTTTTTGGGTTTAATACTGTACCTCGATCATATGAATATAAATTCACAGTGTGACTAAATGAAAGATATGGTTTGAATGAACTTGGGTTTTTCTCTCTGAATGTATAGACTTATCAAATGATTTTCTTAAAAAAAGGTCAATGGTTTTTAAATATAAAACAAGCATCACAAACGTTTTAGTTAGAATACCTGTATGCAAATCGACAACTTCCCCAGGAAGCCAAGGGTAAGTGTGCCGAGCAGGATTTGTGCAGCTCTTGATCGCAAACGTTTTAGATAGAACACCCGTATGCAAACCAACAGCTTCTCCAGTAAGCCAAGGGAAAATGTGCCGAGCAGGATTTTTGCAGCTCTTCATTGCAAACGTTTTAGATAGAACACCCGTATGCAAAGTGAGAGCTATGGTCTTCCCCAGTAAGCCAAGGGAAAATTCGCCGCACAGGATTTGTGCATCTCTTCAATGCAAACGTTTTTTTCAGATGACCCATGTGCAACCACGTACAGAAAATTTGGTAAGATTTGCATCTGTCATATTGGGTATATTGTCATTTGTGAAACTGGAAAGATTGAAATTTGTTGATCTAGTAACATTGCCCTTTGTCAACCTTGTAACACTGCCATTTGTCAAAATATGCAGCTAAAAATCACTAGCACTATCTAATTTTTGCAACTAAAATTCAGTAATTAAGCATAGATTTCATTCATTGATTAAGCAGTCGTTCTTTATACAAACTGTTCAACTCGACAGCTGAACCGACCAAACTTTTCCGCAATTGTTGCCAACCATGTACTGAAATAGCTAGTTCAACTATATATACTAGCTAATTTTAAGTACGTTGTATAGTTCCACCACATCTATAGTCAGATGAACTGAACAAAATAGCCCCTAAATACTACTACTACGGAGGGGCTTTGCACTACTTCCGGCAGACTCTCCTCTGCCGAGCGTGATCAGTAAGAGGCAGAGGAGGAGGATCCTACCGACGAGCTGGACAACTGCAATACGGTGCCTGCTGCTGCACCTTCAGCGACGCTCACCTCGAAGGCCCTCTGCCGCTCCAGACGACCCCTCTCGAAGCGGCAGGACTCCTCGTAGATCTGTGGATTCCTCACCTCTGCGGCGGCATGTGCTGCGGACACGGCGGCGGTAAGGCTCTTTGCGTACTCGATGAGGCGCTCCTCCTCCTCCCGCAGGAACTCGATGTAGCGCGGCAAGGTCGCTGACGCACGTGCGGTCTTCCACCTCCGCCTCCCGGCTTCGGGCGGCGGTGGCGGAGCGGGTCATGACCCCGGCGGTTGACGATGGGCTGGCGGCTGACGATGGGGTGGTGGCCATGACCACCACCTCCCGCCTTTGGGCCGCAGTGGCGGAGCGGGTGATGGCCACGGTGGCCGACAGTGGGGTGGCGGCCACGACGGCCACCACCCGCCTTCGGGCTGCGGCGGTGGAGCAGGCGATGGCCCTGGCTTTCGATGGTGGTGTGGCGGCCACGGCGGCAGACGGTGGGGTGGCGGCAACGGCGGCCGGCAACAGCTGCCGACGGCTAGCGGTGGCGGAGCGTGTGGTGGGTGTTCCACGAACACCCAACAGGGACGCTACGCGCACTAAACTACGCCGGGGACCGCGCCGTCGCCGCGGTGTAGCCTCCTAGCTGGAGCTGTCCTCTGATGATGGCGGAGTGGCTGAGCGACGACGACGGACCGGTGCCATTGGCGATTGTGGGAGAAGCAGACAACATAAGCTACAGGGAGGGAGGGGAAAACGCGACGCAGGAGTCGCCGGCCGTGAGGGTTTATATAGCAGGCTGGTAAGCATTGGGATTTTGGGGGATTTCACCGAGTCGGGCGGGAAGCTTGCACGGGAACCGGCGATGTTGCGCAGGAACGGGCTCACTGACAATTCATTGGCACCACTTCAAGCCACCGTTTGGCCAAAAGAACGCCCCCGCGCGCTGCGCAAGCTTGCGTTGTAAGCCGTCTGCGGGAGCGGGGTGACAAGATGTGGTTTAATTACCTACTACCCCCGTCCTGGTTTATAAGTCGTCTATGTATTTTTGTGCCAAATTTTGACTAGAGATTTAACTAATAAAATACGAATGCATGTCGCCAAAGATTATATCATTGGATTTGTATTTGAACATAGTTTCCAATTATACAATTTTTGTAACATGCATCAACATTTTGTTGGTTAAATTTAAGGTCAAAATATGGCACAGAATATAAAGGGGACTAATAGGTGAAGATGGAGGTTGTAGCACACGGCCGCTCTCTACGCAGCGTCGCAACTGCCAGCCGGCTTGTAGACGACCATTCTCTGCGTGTTCAACTGCTCTATGCGTGTGGTTGCTCACGGTTGAGGCGGCCGTGGCGCACTCTGCTCGCGTCCCACCACGTGCGCTGAGCTCTCGCGTCCCTCCGGGTGCTCTGCCCTTGTCCCTCCACACGCGCTGCCAGTGTTTGGGGCCGGCACATGATCATGTACGTTCGTGCTGCCATTATGCATGCGGTTGCGCCGGGCGCGGCGCCACGATGCAGTTACCCATTGCGAAAACTGCCATGTGGATGCACCGAGAATCCAGGCCTCCCGGCCCCCATTTATTCCTGTGGCCATTTACCTTTATCTCTCGTGCCACACGACACAATACGCACACCCACGACGACATAAACAGAGAGGACATCCAACGGTTCCAATGGCGCTCCCCGTGGCTCCAATGGCGCTCCCAGCGGCCGACGATGAGAACGGGGGGCAGTTCACCACGCATCACGTAGTGCACACCCACGTGAGGGGGAAGGCCCACTCAGTGGTGTACACGAACAAGCCGGTCTCGGTGGAGAGCTCCATCCAAACTATGGACTAGTTGCTTGCTGAGGACAAGTACCAAGTGGTTGGCTTCGACCTCAAGTTCACCAGCGGTCGTGCCGGGCACGATCAGAAGGTTGCCTTTGCCCAGTTGTGCGTGCGACATGACATCCTCGTCTACCACTACCACCTGGCCACAAGGCCTTGGGAGCATTTCTCCAGGTTTATCAACAACTCTGACTACAGTTTCGCTACGATGGACACCAGCAACGATCTAAAAGCGCTCGAGGTTTCGGGGGTTGAAATGCCAGAATCTTGTAAACATCCAGGACCACTACAAGGTCTGGGGCAGTGATAACAACAAACAAAACTCACTAGTTGACCTCGCTTCGGCCATCATCGACCCCTACTGCATGAAGATGAAGGATGAGAGCAAGAAGGACAAGAACGCCTGGCACAGTGTCTAGCATCGGAGACTGGATGAACAACACGTCAAGTACATGGCCAAGGATGCGTACACAAGCTACGAGATGTACATGCGGATTGTTGACATGAGGAAGTGTCTTCTTCCTGCCCCAGACGAGGGATCGAGCCACAGAGCAGTGGTGGGAGCGTCACAAGAAGTAGATGACTAGACGATCGTTTCTCCTAGTTTAGAATGCATGCAATTGTTTATTGAGGTGTGTGCGAATGATCTGTATAGTCACTTATGTAATTGGATGTTTATTTCAGTTATATATATATATATGTGTGTGTGTTATTCTTCTATAGACAGAGCAAATCACACCGCTCATTAGCAAAAATCGTTTGTGTTATTATTGGTCTTCGCACACATTTCTGATTACAGACCTGTTTGTCGTGTATCACACACATCTTGTTCAGTTGAACTGTTTCTGTTGTCTTGGCTCATCGCAAACAGTTCATCCGAGTGAACTGTATGCCCTCCATCGCACACACCTTGATCTGGCTGACCGTTTCTATTGTGTTGCCTAATCACACATAGTTCATCCTAGTGAACTGTATGCCTTATATCGCACACACCCTCATCTGGCTGCCCGTTTCTGTTGTTCTGCCTCATCGCAAACAGTTTTGCTGTATTAACCGTTTGCCACTGCTTGCACACGCAACTCTAATCTGAAGCATGTTTGATGTCACCGCCATCGCAAACGTTTTGTATCTGTTTTAACGGTTTTATTACATCACCGTTTGTGATTAATGCATCGCACACACTTTCGTCAAAGGGTCACTGATTGGACTATTGCGTTTGGACCAACCTGCAGTAGTGTTACAAATGGGTGATTGTTAATAATTGGCAACCAATATCGCAAACGGATTACTTATTCGAACCATGGGCGTTAGACCAACAATGTATACGTGCCATGCTTCGGTTAAGCAATAAAGCAGCAGAATTAATCATCAAAAAAGAAAAACAATATACGTGCCGCCATGCATCCCGTGTGTCGTGCAAGAAGGTGTGAGTTGACGGGACGCATGCGAGCAGTCCGCCGTGCAGCCAGACTGGGAGGCGTGCGTGTAGTTGTGTGAATTGACGGGAGGCGTGTTCGCTGCGCAGTGTCACCGGGAGGCGTGAGAGTAGCTGTGCGAAATGATGGTAGGCATGTCAGCAGTCTGCTGCGCTGGCTCACCGGGAGGTGAGCCAACACTTTGACCACCGCCAGCCTCACTCCCACTGCTCCATCTAAATGGCGCGCCCGAGCCGCTGGTCATAATAGGCGGCCGCACCCTAATTGCTTGTATCTGCGTTGGTATTTCCCCAATGAGGAGAGGATGATGTAGCACAACAACGGTAAGTATTTCCCTCAGTTATGAAACCAATGTATCATTCCAGTAGGAGGATCCACCAAACTATGTATGCAGTACCTCAGCAAAAATAAAAAAACTTGCAACCAAACGCGTAAGAGGGGTTGTCAATCCCTCCTCGGTATTGAGATAGACTAAATTGTATGAGATTGGATAAATAGATCTAACAAAAACACAAAATAAAATAAATGAAGAGAAAGTGCAGCAAGGTATTTTTGGATTAATAGACCTGAAGCAATATGATAGAAAATAGACCCCGGGGCTGTAGAATTCACTAGAGGCTTCTCTCGAGAAAATAGCATATGGTGGGTAAACAAATTATTGTTGGGCAATTGATAGAAAAGCAAATAATTATGACGATATCCAAGGCAATGATCATGTATATAGGCATCACGTCCAAGATTAGTAGACTGACTCCTGCCTGCATCTACTACTATTACTACACACATTGACCGCTATCCAGCATGCACTACTGGAAACAAAGAATTTGCCATCAGTCAGATCTTTGCCGTCTGCTAGCGGACGGCAAAGAAGGTCTTTGCCGTTCGCTTCCAAAAAACGGACGACAAAGAACGGACTGACAGCAAAGACCCTGTTTGCCATCAGCCAATTCTTTGCCGTCCACTGCCGTACAGCAAAAGATTCTTGACCGTCCGCTAGCAGACGGCAAAGAGGTGGGTAGGGCCCAGTGGTGGTCCAAACCCTGATGGCCCACCAGCCCCACCTCTTTGCCGTCCGCTAGCGGACGGCAAAGATTGAACTATGTAACAGTCGTTCCCCCACCTCCTCTCTCTCTGTCTTCTCTCTCCCTAACCCCCACCGCACGCCGCCAGTCAGATCGCCCCCGACCGCACACCGCCGCCCCGCACCTCGCCGCCGCCCCCAACCACCCCCCGTCCCCGACCACACGCCGCCCCGGCCCGCCGCCACTGCTGCTCCCCCCCCCGCCCAACGCCCTGGCCCGCGCTCCGCCCCCCCCGGACGCCCCGCCGCGCCTCAACCCGCTGGCCCGCCGCCGGCCCTCTGACGCCCCGCGCTCTGGGCCGCCGACGGCCCCCACCCCAGCGACAGCCCACGAAGCACAGACTCAACGCCCCCCTCCCCGGCCCCCCGACGCCCGTCGGACCGCTCTGCCCCGGCCTCCCCGACGCCCCGCCGCCCCGACCCGCTGGCGTCGTCCTCCTCCACCTCCCCCACTCCGGTGAGCCCCCTCCCCCTCTTTTTTTTCCAGTTTAGTTTAGTTTATAGTTTAGATTTAGTTTAGGTTTTTTTCTTCTGTTTTTTTAGGTTTAGGTTTAGATTTAGTTTAGTTTAAGTTTAGTTTGGTTTAGGTTTAGTTCTCTATTTTTTAGGTTTAGGTTTATATTTAGTTTAGTTTAGGTTTAGTTAAGAAGAAAGATGAAAAAAAGAAAATAAGAAGTAGAACAAGAGGAAGAAGAAGAAGAAGAAGAAGTAGAAGAAAAGAAGAGGAGGAAGAAAAAGAAGAAAAAGAGGAGGTTTGGGGTGCATCGGCGCCGACGGAACCGGGTCGAGGTTAGGGGTGCGTCGGCACCGACGGAACCTGGTTGAGGATCGAGGTTAGGGGTCGATGGTCGAGGATCTTCCGGTCTGAGAGCTGACCGACTGGTGTCGTAGCTTAAGATGAGCACGTCCCCGAGCTGAAGGTCATGAGCGTGGGCGAACTGCTTCCATCCGTGCACGAATAACGGATGGAAGCACTTCGCCCGTGCTGATGACCTTTCGGGCACGTCCGCATCTTAAGATACGACAATAGCCGCACCATGCTCACAGTGCAGGTGTTCGACAGAACCACCGAGGGGGTGAGGGGTCGAGGGTCTAGGGGTCGATGGTCGAAGATCTTCCGGTCCGAGTGCTGACCGACTGGTGTCGTAGCTTAAGATGAGCATGTCCCCGAGCTGAAGGTCATGAGCGTGGGCGAACTGCTTCCATCCGTGCACGAATAACAGATGGAAGCAGTTCGCTCGCGCTGATGACCTTCCAGGCATGTTCGCATCTTAAGATATGACAACAGCCGCACCATGCTCACAGTGAAGGTGTTCGACAGGATCACCGAGGGGGCGAGGGGATGAGGGTCTAGGGGTCGATGTTCGAGGATCTTCCGGTCCGAGTGCTGACTGACTGGTGTCGTAGCTTAAGATGAGCACGTCCCCGAGCTGAAGGTCATGAGCGTGGGCGAACTTCTTCTTCTTCTAGTCTTCTAGTCTTCTTCTTCTTCTTCTTCTTCTCCAAAATGACCTAAGTTAGCTCTAAGTTAGCTCTAATATTCTTAGTTACCTAGGTTAGCTCAATAATGACCTATACTAAGCTGCTTTATATCAAAAATGGCATAATATGCTTAGTTCACTCAAAAATGGCATAATTAGCTAGGTTAGCTCCATTTTACCTAAGTATGCTTCTTCTTCTTCATTTTCTTCTTCTTCTCCTAACTTTCTTCTTTGCCATTTTGCAGATTTCATTCACTTGACAAAAGCTTGCATTGATGGAGTGCTTCTTATCCCTTTCTCTGTTTCTTTTGTATCATTGAACTATGCATGTATCGTTGGATGAAACTATTGTAATATATATGGTTGGATGCCTCTATGTTGAACTTGCTATGTATGATGGAACTATGCATGTATGATGAAGTTATGTGTTGGATATCTTATATGTTTGCTCTGTAATTGCCCTGTGAAATATATATATATATATATATCATCTATTTGCTTTGAAAATGCTTGGATATAAGAAAAAACAGAAAAAAGAGAAAATGCAGCCTCTTTGCCGTCTGCCACCGACGGCAAAGGGTTCTTTGCCGTCTGCCACCGACGGCAAAGATGCCACGTGGCAGCAACCTGTGCAACCTCAGAGCTGACCATTTGGTTACTTTGCCATCCGCCAGCGAAGTTCCGGGGCATCCCCAAGCTTAGTTGCTTGGTTCTCCTTGAATATTACCTTGGGGTTCCATGTGAATCCCCAAGCTTAAGCTCTTTTCACTCCTTATTCCTTCATCCATTGTGATCTCACCCAAAACTTGAAATATTCAATCACACAAAACTCAACAAAAATCTTCGTGAGATCCGTTAGTATATTAAAGCAAATCACCACTCTAAGTACTGTTGCAAACCCATTCATATTTTATTATTGCATTATACCTACTGTATTCTAACTTTACCATGGCTTATAGTCCATAGATTCATCAAAATAAGCACACAATGCAACGAAAACATAATCTGTCAAAAACAGAACAGTCTGTAGTAATCTGTACTTTAACCATACTTCTATAGCTCTAAAAGTTCTGAAACATTATGGCAACGTAGGCAATTTGTATATCAATCTTGTGTAAAAAATTCAGAATTTTTTGTCGCTTCTGTGATTTGTAAAAATTCTGCTACTGTATGCAAAAGTTTCTGTTTTTCAACAAGATCAAATCAACTATCACCCAACATGATCGTAAAGGCTTTACTTGGCACAAACACTAATTAAAACATAAAAAACACAGTCATAACAGTAGCATAATTATGCGAACACACAAGAACAGAAGGAAAAGATAAAAAAATTATTTTATTCATTGGGTTGCCTCCCAACAAGCGCTATTGTTTTATGCCCCTAGCTAGGCATAATGCATAGATTCAAGTATTGTCATCTTTCTTCTTATTTTCCATAGATATGTTTTTGGTAGAAGGTTTCTCAAATATAACTTGAAACACATTATCAATAGAAATTTTTGCATTATCAAGTTGCCCATTTGCAAATCCCCTTTGATTTCCGGCTACGATCCAAGAATATTGTTGATTAACATCATTGAAAACTTGTTGGATCTTATCTAAAACAGGAATTTCCTTTTAAAGGTTCTCATCAAAGATGCTATCATTGCCAAGAAAATGTCTTAAAACATAATCACTATTGTAAAGAATCTCATCTATCACCGGTTTTTCATGGTTCATACCATAAAAATCAAAGATCTCCCTAGCTTCTCGTACTATGTGATCAAATTCATTCATAAGAACAAGGTGGCTATCTTAGCTCTAGGATCTTTTATAACAGGTAATTCATAAAAAAATCTTTGCAAGGTAGGATGAGTACGAATAAATCTATTCTCAAGTTTCAGAACTAGTGCTGAAATAGCTTCCGCATAAGTTTTAGTTCTTTTAAGTATAGGAGCATCATCACAAGTCAAAGTTCCAACACAATTAAAGAATTCTTGGATGGCATCTTTTCCAATAACATTCCCTTGTTCCAAAACAAAAGTTTTAGCATCCACATTAGCAGAACGTCAAATTTTAGGAGTTCTGCCATCATCTGTTTCTGCCATACCAAAGTCACTCATGATGACAGGTTCGAAGTGGCCAGCAAGCAAACAAAATACCTAACAAGAAAAAGGCAAACGAAAAGAAGGCAAATATTTTTGTATTTTTCGGAAAATGTTTTATAAGTGGGGGAGATGAAAACGAGAGGAAAATGGCAAATAAAGTAAATTGCAAGGAGATGAGATTTGAGATTGGGTACCTAATAGATCTGGACTTGATCCTCCACGGCAACGGCGCCAGAAATTCTTCCTGATTGCTTGTATCTGCATTGGTATTTCCCTGAAGAGGAGAGGATGATGCAGCACAGCAACGGTAAGTATTTCCCTCAGTTATGAAACCAAGGTATCAATCCAGTAGGAGGATCCACCAAACTATGTAAGTAGTACCTTCACACAAATAACAAAAACTTGCAACCCAACATGTAAGAGGGGTTGTCAATCCCACCTCAGTATTGAGATAGATTAAATTGTATGAGATTGGATAAATAGATCTAACAAAAACACAAAATAAAATAAATAAAGAAAAACTGCAGCAAGGTATTTTTGGATTAATAGATCTGAAGCAATATGATAGAAAATAGACCCGGGGGCCGTAGATTTCACTAGAGGTTTCTCTCGAGAAAATAGCATACGGTGGGTAAACAAATAACTGTTGGGAAATTGATAGAAAAGCAAATAATTATGACAATATCCAAGGAAATGATCATGTATATAGGCATCATGTCCAAGATTAGTAGATCGACTCCTGCCTGCATCTACTACTATTACTCCACAGATCGACCGCTATCAAGCATGCATCTAGTGTATTAAGTTCATGAAGAAACGGAGTAATGGAATAAGAACGATGACATGATGTAGACAAGATCTATTTAAGTAGGAATAGACCCCATCTTTTTATCCTTAATGGCAATGATACATGCGTGTCATGTATCTTTCTATCACTGAGATTGAGCACCGCAAGATCGAACCCATCACACAGCACCTCTTCCCATGGCAAGAAAAATCAATCAAGTTGGCCAAACCAAACCAAAGTTTCAGAGAAGAAATACAAGGCTATAACAATCATGCATATAAGAGTTTAACAAAGACTCAAATAATATTCATAGATAGATCTGATCATAAACTCACAATTCATCAGATCCCAACAAACACACCGCAAAAAGAGTTACATCAAATAGATCTCCAAGAACATCGAGGAGAACATTGTATTGAAGATCAAAAAGAGAGAAGAAGCCATCTAGCTACTGCCTACGGACCCGTAGGTCTATGGTAAACTACTCACGCATCATCGGAGGGGCAAGGGTGATGATGAAGAACCCCTCCGTGATCGTTGACCCCTCTAGCACAGTGCCGGAAAAGGCCTCTAGATTGGATCTTGTTGTTCTGGAACTTGTGGTGGTGGAAACCCTGATCTCTCGAATCCCTATGGTTTTTGGGATTTTAGAGTATTTATAGAGCTGATAGTCGATGGAGAGGCCACCCATGGGCCCCACTATCCACCAGGGCGCGCCAGGGGCCTCTTGTGCGCCCTGGTGCCTTGTGGGCCCCACGGGTCTCCCCTCGTGCACTTCCTTGGCTGCCAAGGTGTCTTCTATCCAGAACAAAATCACCAAAAAGTTTCGTGTCATTTGGACTTCGTTTGGTATTGATATTCTGCGAAGTAAAAAACAAGCAAAAAACAGCAACTGGCACTGGGCACTATGTCAATAGGTTAGTCCCGAAAAATGATATAAAAGTTGCTATAAAATGAATATAAAATATCCAAGATTGATAATATAACAGCATAGAACAATAAAAAATTATAGATACGTTGGAGACGTATCACACTCCCCCCCTGTCCAGAGTGGTCAACGTCATCTAGAGTGTATGAGGATGCCGGCGAAGCGCACCATCAGAGGGAGTGGCGACACCGGGGCTGGTGAAGCACCCGCGCAACGTGTGAAGTTGGGCACAGAGGCTGCCGTCATCATGGACGAGGTCTCACCCAGGCAGCAGTATGACCTTGACTTCGTCGGCGCCATCGTGCCTCCCTAGCCGGAGCCAGAGGTCCACATCAACTCTGGCAATGATTATGACTCCAATAGAAAACTGGTTAGTCATCTATACCCATTTGTGTGGCAAACATTTCATGTGTTTTCTTTGGTTACTCCTGCCCCCCCCCCCCTCTCATTTTTTTGGAATACAAATCCTATGCTTATGTTTTCTCAGTCCATGAAAAATCAGAGTAGGATCAGTTAGATCCGTGGAGTTTGATTGTTTGAATGGTATCCGTCTAGGGTCAGCGATTAATTGTTTGTTCTGTACAAATGATTTTTGCTAATAATCCGACTAGGATTAGCCTTCATGCTAATAATTCGTAGCCAGATCTTGAGAATTGATTTTGAATGTCCAACATATATGTTTGTGCCTTTTTTTTCTTCCAGATTTTGAGAATTGATTTTGAATGTCCTACATGTGTGTTTCTGCCTTCTTTAGATTGGTATATACACAGATGAGGCTCCAGCCAGCGGCGCCGCCGGTTGTAGATCTTGAACCCGGCAGCGCGGGCAGAAGCGGCCACGGCCCCCCTAGATCTGAGGAACCCGTAGAATCTCAGGTGGACCGCATCAACGATCTCCGGGATGCCATTCTTGGGGAGATCATCTCCCTTCTCCCCACCAAGGATGGCTGCCGCACACAAGTCCTCGCATCTCGATGGCGCACTCTGTGGTGCGCTACGCCTCTTAATCTCGACTGTTGTCAGCTATCTGTCGTTCATGATTCAACTCCCCGGAGCCATCATCTCCTCCCATCAGGGCTCGGTTCAACGCCTCTGCATCCCGGCATGCTAGCTGCTGGACATACCCTGCATGGTGGGTGCCTAGCTTGTTGGGGATATAACCCCATGGTATAACCTAACGTATAAAGGCCGGGTCATGTTACTGGCGACTCTTGGAACCAGGCTTCAGATGGGCCAGAGTGATCAAGATGCCGGACTAGAAGGGCGGCTCATAAGATGAGCTAGCTTAGGGCCCAGAACCAGAAGGTGGTGGATGGCCCAAAGGCATAAGCCACCATGTGGTGTCTTGCCGCAGAAGGCAAGGCGAGTTAGAGATAGATTCAGTCACGGGTCATGTTGCCACCCAGACTCTTGTAAGCCGGAGGCCTCGACCTATATATAAAGGCGAGTCCCCGGCACAGATAAGACATGTTATGATCAATCGATAGCTAGGTCAAGCTGATCCACTCCCTTGTAAAAATACTCAAGCAATAAGCACAAAAGCAGGAGTAGGCTTTTACCCCCACTGTGAGGGGCCGAACCTGGGTAAACTCGTGTCCTTCGACCCGCTCAACCCTGACAAGCTAACTACCGTTTGCGATGGCCTCACGTCTAAGTCCTCACCCTAGGACATCTGCTGTGACAAAACCACGACAGTTGGCACCCACCGTGGGGCCAGCGCACGGTGGTTTCGAGTTCTTGAAGGGCTCTTTCCTAGGGATGGAGGGATACACCGTTGGCAGGATGACCAAGAGTTGCCGCGGCAAGCTCTACATCGACGACGCCGGCTGGGGCACCGAGGCCGACTCAATCGAGTACGGGTACCGGGTCCCCTTCAGTGGAATCCACGTCTTCATTGGCAAGATCGGCGGATTTGAGCCTGAGCCGGACATCTGCACCGACCTCGTCGAGCCGGCTCGGCGCACGCAACCCGCCCGGATCCAAGCCAGTTAGAAACACGCCTTCGTGGGCTTCACGCAAGGTGTGGAACTCACGGAAAACTCCGCATCTGGAGGAGAGACTCTCATCTACTCAGGTGATGAGTCCTCGAGCGGTGAGATGGAGTCAATCTACCAACTCCAAGATGGTGGGCTTGAGGGTAGTTCTGATGGCGACATTATTCTGGACCCCTACGAGTTGTTGAGCCGAGCTGCCATCTTCATGGCAGGGACGACGCCGGCTCTCAACACTACGACGACCGGGGTAACAGCTACAACAGATCCTTCAGCATCCGGCTCAGCAAGGCCTCCGGCTCAAGTTCTATCCGAGTTAATGAACACCCTGACAACCTTGCTGGCAACTGAGGTTACGACGGCAAAATCAGGCGGAGCGCAATGCAGAGATCGCGAAGCTCCGGGAGAAGATGACCAAGGCCCAGGAGGATATCAATTCGGAAAGTGCCCGGATGGCCACATTGCAGGCTCAGGTTAATGTTGAATCAGAGCGCTGGAAGGTGGAGGCTTGGCGCCTGAACCTAGAGCTGAGCGCTTCGGATGCGGTTCATCAGAGGAGACACCAGAGCCGTTTACCTCTAGTTTAAGAGCCCACACGCCTGTTCGGCACTCCAGGGGCAGGCCTGAGCACTCCGGGGGCGCCAGTTATACCCCAGCTAAACCCTGAGGTGCCCGGGAATAGAGTGGCGGCTCACCCTCATTAGCCAAAGCTGGCCCGCACGGAGGAGCCGGTTCTAGACCCGCCTGTCGTCCAGACGCCGCAGCGTTTCCTGACGCCGCCGGGTCACTTCTCCAACCCGGTGGATAATATGGTGGCGGCAGCAACCCGGCTTACTGCACAACCTATTGCTGGCGAGTCACCAATTGCAGTAGAAGCTCGAAATGCCATTGAACTTTTGCAGACAGCAGTCGCTCAGCAGGCTAACTATTCTGACAGTCGGCACAGTGTACATTCGACACCACTGCAGAGTCGTAGCTATAGTCACCATGCCGAGTCACCAGCAGTGAATGACGCCGTAACCCGCCCAGGATAACCCTCCCCTTAACCCAAGGACTGATGCTCAAGCAATCATGGACGGTGCAAGGGCCCGTCGCGAAGCAGAGGCGGTAAACCAGGGGCTTATCAGCACCTCCGGCAGTTCCTTCAGCCTTGGTGGGGGCCGGGTCAAATGTCAGAACTATCGGAGTGCCGTGCCTAGTGCCGGCTCTACGTAATGAGCGCATGCCCAAAGACTTTAAGGGTCCCCGCAAGGTACCTAACTACACGGCGGATCTCCCTCCGGAGGCTTGGATCGAGAGCTACGAGCTGGCCATGGATATGTTGGACATCAGTGATGCAGTATGCGCCAAGTATTTCACTATGATGTTGGAGGGGTTGGCTCGTACTTGGTTGAGAAACCTGCCCCCCCCCCCCAATTCTATCAACACATGGGCGGAGTTGAAGGAGCGCTTCATCAGAAATTTTCAAGGAACCTGCAAGCAGCCAATGACAATTCTAGATTTGGAGCGCTGCATGTAGCGTGAGGATGAGTCGGCCCATCATTGGGCCCGCCGGGTTGCCACCATTATCCACTCTTCCAAAAACATTGGGGCGGCTCAGGCTGTTCTGATTTTGGAGAAGAACTGTCATTTTGAGGCTCTTAAGCAGAAGCTAGGACGGCTTAGGCATAAGTGCACAGACATGGGTAATCTCTTGGACGTACTTACCAGATATGCTGATTCTGATGTTACAAAGGATCCCAGCTCTGATGAGGATAAGTAGGGAAAACGCAAGAAAAACGATGGTGGCAAGGGTCCGCACCAGAATGCCTCGGCATAGAATGGTAATTCCAATAACCATGGCAATCGTGGAAAGCGCAGAGACCCAATGGTGGGCCAGATTTTGTGGCTAACACAAACGCGGGGTTAAAAAATCAGCATCGCAATGGCAAGCAGCCTTATAATGGGGGGAAGCCCAAGAATTATGCGGAATCCCTTAATGGACCGTGTCCGAAGCACAGTTATCCTAACAAGCTATCTAGTCATGCCTGGAAGGATTGTTATATCAAGCGAGAGTACATGAACCAGTCTTTTCAGTATCACGGCAACAATAATGGGCCGTCTGGCAGGTCAGGCTCTGGAGTTTTCTAGGGAGCCAGCTTCGGTGGTGGCGGCTCAAATTCTGGTTCTCAGGACTAGGGCAACCATGGTGGTCATAATCAGCAGTCTGGGCACGATAATCAGCAGCAGAATAATCAGACAGGTTACCAGAGTAATCCTAACCAGCTTAACAGTGGCCAGTATCATGTTTTCACTACAAGCATGTGCAAGCATGACCAGAAGGTCCATAAGCAGGCAGTCAATACGGTCGAGCCGGCAGTCGCACAATATTTGAGGTGGTCAGAACATACGATAACATGGAGCCGGGTGGATCATCCACCCCTAGTTCATGAGCTGGGTCATCTGGCCCTAGTGGTAGCCCCTCAAGTGGGCGGTTATATGTTCACGAAGGTACTTATGGACGGTGGAAGCAGTATAAACATTTTGTATTATGACACTTTTCGGCGGATGAATCTGATAGAGAAAGATCTTAAGGCGTCCTCTACCATCTTTCACCGAGTTATCCCTAGAAAATCGGCTTACCCTATGGGGAAGATTGCTCTGGAAGTGGCCTTTGGTGACGAGTATAATTACAGGGCTGAGACACTATGGTTCGAGGTGGTTAAAATCAAAAGTTTGTATCATGCGTTGTTTGGACAGCCGGCTTACACCAAGTTCATGGCTCGCCCTTGTTATATCTATCTGCAGCTTAAGATGCTGGGGCCACGAGGAACAATTACAGTTCATGGTAGCCATAAGATAGCCTTGGAGTGTGAAGAAGGAGATTCTGCTTATGCAGAGGTGGCTTGTGCTACAGATGAGCTCAAATTTTATAAGGAAAATGTTGACTCGGCTGATCTGACCCCTCTGAAGAAGCCCACCACCGAGTAGGACCCTCTGCTCAAGTTTAAGTTGGCCAAGGATACACAACAAGTTGACTTTGTCTGTGGTGATTCTTCTCAGCAGTTCACCATTGGGACAGGGATGGATCCCAAATAAGAAAGCGCACTCATCAAGTTCATCTGTGAGAATTGGGACATCTTTGCATGGAAACCTTCTAACATGCCGGGTGTACCGAGAGAATTCGCTGAGCACCACCTTAATGTGGATCCTAAGATGAAACCTATTCGACAGTTCCTCCGTCATTTTAACGAGGAGAGGCGTAAGGCTATTGGAGAAGAGGTGGCCCGACTCCTAGCTGCCGGATTCATAATTGAAGTGTTCCACCCTCAGTGGTTGGCTAATCCTATGCTTGTGCTTAAGAAGAATTGCACTTGGCATATGTGTGTTGATTACATAGATCTTAACAAGGCGTGTCCAACTGATCCATTTGTTCTCCCTTGTATTGACCAGATCATTGATGCCACGGTGGGTTGTGAGAGTTTATGTTTCCTAGATGCTTATTCTGGCTATCATCAGATCAAGATGGCAGTTGAGGATCAAGAGAAGACATCCTTCATCACCCCCTTTGGAGCTTTCTGTTATGTTTCTATGCCTTTTGGGCTCAAGAGTGCTCAGGCGACTTACCAGCGTTGTGTTCAGAATTGCTTTCACGGACATATTGGACGCAATGTTCATGCCTATGTTGATGATATTGTGGTTAAATCAAGAAAGAAGGAAACTTTTCTTGATGATTTGAAGGAAACCTTTGACAACCTTCGGGTGTACAAGATGATGCTTAACCCGGCCAAGTGCCTCTTTGGCGTACCAGCATGCAAGTTGCTTGGCTTTTTTGTCTTGGAAAGGGGCATCGAAGCTAACCTGGAGAAGATCGAGGCTATCACCTCTCTTTGTAAGATGACCTGTATTAATGATGTTCAGCGCTTGGTGGGACGCATTGCAGCCCTGAGCCAGTTTATAAGCTGCCTAGGCGAGAAGGCAATTCCCCTGTACCAGATGATGAAAAAGACTGACCACTTCGTCTGGAATGATGCGGCTTGACGTGGCTTGAGACTGCGTCGGTATTTCCCCAAAGAGGAAGGGATGATGCACCACAGCTACGATAAGTATTTCCCTCAGTTATGAAACCAAGGCTATCAATCTAGTAGGAGAACCAAGCAACACTATGTAAATAGTACCTGCACACAAAGAACAAATACTTGCAACCCGACGCGTAAGAGGGGTTGTCAATCCCTCCTTGGTAAAAAGATAGATTAAATTGTATGAGATTGGATAAATAGATCTGAATAAAACACGAAATAAAACAAGTAAAGAAAAAGTGTAGCAAGGTATTTTTGGGTTTTTGGAATAATAGATCTGAAAACAATTTGATAAAAGATAGACCAGGGGGCGTAGATTTCACTAGTGGCTTCTCTCGAGAAAATAGCATACGGTGGGTAAACAAATTACTGTTGGGCAATTAATAGAAAAGCAAATAATTATGACGATATCCAAGGCAATGATCATGAATATATGCATCACGTCCAATATTAGTAGACCGACTCCTGCCCGCATCTACTACTGTTACTCCACACATCGACCGCTATCCAGCATGCATCTAGTGTATTAAGTTCATGGAGAAATGGAGTAATGCAATAAGAACGATGACATGATGTAGACAAGATCTATTCATGTAGGAATAGACCCCATCTTTTTATCCTTAATAGCAACGATACATACGTGCCTCGCTGCCCCTTCTGTCACTGGGTGAGGACACCGCAAGATCGAACCCATCACAAAGCACCTCTTCCCATTGCAAGAAAAATCAATCTAGTTGGCTAAACCAAACCAAAGTTTCGGAGAAGAAACACGAGGCTATAAATAATCATGCGTATAAGAGATCAATGAAGACTCAAATAATATTCATGGATATAGATCTAATCATAAACTCAGGATTCATCGAATCCCAACAAACACACTGCAAAAAGTCATTACATCAAATAGATCTCCAAGAACATCAAGGAGAACATTGTATTGAGAATCAAAAAGAGAGAAGAAGCCATCTAGCTACTGCCTACGAACCCGTAGGTCTATGGTGAACTACTCATGCATCATCGGAGGAGCACCAATGAGGATGATGATCCCCTCCGTGATCGTGTTCCCCTCCGGCAGAGTGCCAAAATAGGGCTCTAGATTGGACCTCGTGGTTCGAGAACTTGCGGCGGCTGGAATTGTGTTTCGTGGACTCCCCTAGGGTTTCTGGAATATTCGGGTATTTATACAGCTGAGAGGCGGTGGAGGAGACCCCCGTGGGCCCCATAACCGACCAGGGCACGCCAGGGGCCTCTTGCACACCCTGGTGTCTTGTGGGCCCCACGGGCCTCCCCTCTGGTGCTTCCTTGGCTCCCAAGTTGTCTTCTGGTCCCAAAAAAATCTCCAAAAAGTTTCACTGCGAAGTAAAAAACAAGCAAAAAACAGCAACTAGCACTGGGCACTATGTCAATAGGTTAGTCCCAAAAAATGATATAAATTTGCTATAAAATGATTGTAAAACATCCAAGAATGATAATATAACAGCATGGAACAATAAAAAATTATAGATACATTGGAGACGTATCAGCATCCCCAAGCTTAATTCCTGCTCGTCCTCGAGTAGGTAAATGATAAAAACAGAATTTTTGATGTGGAATGCTGCCTAACATGTTCATCACATATTCTGTTATTTTGTAGCATGGACATTTGGACTTTTAGATGGTTCAAAGCAATAGTCTATATTTGACATGAAGACTTCAATACTCAAGCATATCAACAAGCAACCATGTCTTTCAAAATGTCAGCACTAAAGAAAGTTATCCCTAGCCCATCATGCTCAATCATTGATCCATTCATGAAGCACACTCGAATATTAGCTACATCCAATGCACAAGTATTATCATAGTGTGTCGTGGGTGAACACGATCACCTATGGGGCCATCGGCCCCTTTGTGGTTCGGCAAGGGGGAAGATCACGTTACACAAAGAGCGGAGGCCATGACACAGTGCGACGGTGGTGACACTAGTGGTTTTTACCTAGGTTCGGGCCACTGTGAAGTGTAAAACCCTACTCCTGCTTTGGTGGATTGGATGGAGGAACATGACGAACACGCAGCGCTTAAGCCCGGGAAGGTGGCCTCAGGGAGAGTGGCTACGCGCGTACAAGTATGTAAGGGTCCGAATCCTTTGCTAGGTAGCCTTGGACCTCCTTTTATAGTTCAAGGGGTAACCACAGTGGCAAAACAGTCACTATCCTGTGATTAGATAGCTAACAGTGCTATCATACCTAACTCTGGCAGTTAGGACAAGGTGCATTAAATGCACTGCTAGGTGTCGTGCTGAGGTTGAAGCCCGGCAAGCCTGCTGCACTACTTAATCATCTTCTACTTATCTGCTTGACATGCCTCTGGACGGTTGTCATATGAGGATAATCTATCTTCTGTTGAACTACCACGTGTTTAGTGGAAGCCACTTAATCACCTGGAGGCTCGACACCGCATTAACAAGTGATTTGCGTTGCTATGCGGTGGAGCGGTGGTGCCTTGGCGGACCCGGCAAGCCTGCCGGGAAAATCTTGGACTTGTCCTTGGTGTGGCCTTGACCTGGCCAGGCTCTCCTGCCCGGCAAGGGAGGCCTTCCCAAGGTGGTATTCTTCTGTCTTGTATGTTGGTTTGGTCTTCTTGATCTGCTCCTTGATCTCACGAAGAGTGGATTCTCTAGCTTGGCTTTGCTTTGTATGTTGGTGCTGATCATGTGACGCCAATACGCCTGCATATGAGTCTGGGCAACAAACACAAATATTTGTTGCACCGATAGGAGCCCCCGGGCCTGGCCCATACGTGCTGACAAGGATCGTTGGGGAAGTTCCCAACAAATACGCAGGCGAGCGCCTGAGCCACGCCATGATGGGATTTATGTCTCTCTTGACATTATCCTTACTTCTTCATTAACCTGTGATTGAATCAGTTTCCGTTTTCCCGCGAGTTGTGCAAAACGACATGGGGGTACCGACGTAATGACCCACGGGTTGCTCATGTTCACGGGGAGGTAACTGCCATTTTACTCATCCCACTACTCCTGCCGTTTCCGCCACGTACGTCGCATGCACTGCGTGCGGTTGGTGGCCGACGCGTACGGCGCGGAAATGAGTGCCATGGCAGAGCGCCCAGCGCCATGGATAGGCGCAGGTGGGCGGCCGTTGATCCTGGGCATCGTCAGCAATGTAGAAGGACTGGATTGGCAGGGCGTGGCGGCCGCCTTCTGGGTGGTGAGGAGCCAGCCCCTAGCCACACTCCCCTATAAAAGGGAGCGCGGGCGGAGGGCTCACCCACACACATATTCTCCTTCTTCTCCCTGCATTCCTCTTCCACTATGGTGAGGGGAAGAGGGCGTGGCCGAACCCCTTTGGTGGCGACGAGAGTCTCTTCTAGGCAGCGCCTCCATGTTCTAGTCGAGGATGTAGGGGCAGAATCCAGCGCACAGTGGTGCCACAGGATGTGGGTGCAGTCGTCGCGGTGCTCGGGGCCGAGGAGGGCGCGGTGGCGCTCTGATCGCTCCTCCCTCGGTTGCCCTGGCTCTAATGGAGGGTGTAGCATCGAAACTAGGTCTAGAGGGGGGGTGATTAGACTACTTGACCAAATAAAAATCTAACCTTTTCCCAATTTTAGTTATGGGCAGATTTTAGCAACTTAGCACAAGTCAAGCAATCAATCTACACATGCAATTCTAAGAGTGTAGCAGCGGAAAGTAAAACATTGCATATGAAGGTAAAGGGGAGGGTTTGGAGAGTGCAAACGCAATGATGACACAAAGATTTTTGGCGTGGTTCTGATAGGTGGTGCTATCGTACATCCACGTTGATGGAGACTTCAACCCACAAAGGGTAACGGTTGCGCGAGTCCACGGAGGGCTCCACCCACGAAGGGTCCACAAAGAAGCAACCTTGTCTATCCCACCATGGCCATTGCCCACGAAGGACATGCCTCACTCGGGTAGATCTTCATGAAGTAGGCAATCTCCTTGACCTTACAAACTTCTTGGTTCAACTCCACAATCTTGTCGGAGGCTCCCAAGCGACATCTAACCAATCTAGGAGACACCACTCTCCAAAAGGTAATAGATGGTGTGTTGATGATGAACTCCTTGCTCTTGTGCTTCAAATGATAGTCTCCCCAACACTCAACTCTCTCTCATAGATTTGGATATGGTGGAAAGATGATTTGAGTGGAAAGAAACTTGGGGAACGCTAGAAATCAAGATTCTTGTAGTTGGATTGGAATATCTTGATCTCAACACATGAGTAGGTGGTTCTCTCTCAGAAAATGTATGCTGGAAGTGTAGGCACGTTCTGATGGCTCTCTCACATATTGAGAAGGGGGTGGAGGGGTATATATATCCTCCACACAAAATCCAACCGTTACACACATTTGACCCAACTCGGTCAGACCGAATAGAGCAACTCGGTGAGACCGATTCAGTTCAAAATGTGAACATTAGGAATCTTGGTGGGACCGACTGTAACAACTCGGTGGGACCGATGTGCTAGGGCTAGGGCAAAACATCATCTCGGTGAAGCCGATTGCGTGAACTCGGTGAGACCGATTTCAGCAAAGAGCAAACAGAGAGTTGGTCAAGCAAACTCGGTGTGACCGATCGCTCATTTCAGTGAGACCAAAATGTTACCAAGGGAAGCAGAGAGTTTGCAGTGCCATCTCGGTGAGACCGAGATCCGTATTGGTGTGACCGAACTGTTAGGGTTTTTGGCAGTGGCTATGTCAAATGAAGTCGGTGGCGCCAGATAGAAGATTTCGGTGGGGCCGAGTCTGACTTTGGGTTTTGGACATATTTGGAAATGAGAATGTGGTTGAGGTCTTTGGAGCAATATCACTAAGCATTTTGAGCAAGTAGACTATTAAGCAACACCTCATCCCCTTTTAATATTATTGGCTTTCCTATGGACTCAATGTGATCTTGGATCACTAAAATATAAATGAAGAGTCTTGAGCTTTTGCCAATATGTGTCATTGCTTCAATTTATCGACGGCACTAGACCGAAAGCATCATTACTTAATAGTGACATTAGGTGGCATTGCTTCATGCTTCATGTGATTTTACATTAACGGTAGCGATATGGGCATAGGGACAGCAGGGGCATGAAGTGGTGAGGCAGATGTGGTTGCTGAGAGCGGCAAACATTGAGGCAACATGTCTGCATTTGTCCCATTTTTTATCTCCTCGACGACATTTTCCTATGTGAGCACAGGAAATCTAGACCTGCTCGTTCTCATTTGTGTTGTCCGCCCAACACCCCTCACTTTCTTTCCTTTTTTGACCAAGAGACAGGTCCACTTCCCCCCACCCTTCTCCATCCACCCTGCTTTCTTCGCCTTTTCAACGAAGAGATCGGTTGGGTAGCCAGTATCTACTACCTTGCCCCGTTTCCTCTTAGAACCAAGGCCTAGATTCATGCTACAGCTTTCCCACTTTCTTCCCTATTTGAACCAACTCTTAGATTCAACTGTGTGAACTAGCTTTACCTCTAATAATAGTAAAAGTCTAGGTGGCTTTGGAACAGCCGACAGAAGTAGAAAAATATCCACACGTAGCCACGTGGGGAGCTGGGGCAGTAGAGCAAAGCAGGTTTCGAAGGAATATATACCTGAGGGTCGTCGGGGTGTGGCAAAGACGGCGTCGGGAGGCCGCATCTTGGCCACAATACCGCAGGGAGGAAGAAGGGGTTGGAGACCCTCCCGAGGCGGCGCTGTCTCGAAGAGAACGGCACAACCACCGATCGGGACACGCGGGCAGATGTTGGTCTCCTCCCTCGCCACCGACGACCGCATGAACGATGCACCTACACCACTGCCCTGGCCGAGGTGGTCCGGCCGGATTTGTGACCAGCGATGAGCAGAGAGAGAGTGTGGCCACCTATGTCTTTCTTAGATCTGGAGAGCATGGGAGAGTGAAAGAGAGGAACCCTAGTAAAGCAAGCGCCGAGGCTCCTGCTTATATATATAGTGGAGTGATTTTGTTGTAGCAACCGTTATTAAATGGAATATGTGCGAACCACATTTTCATTTAAAGTTCAAGTAAAAATAAAACTCGATCAATAACATGCCACCACTTCCAGGATGCACTATGTACTGTATCATTCACATGCGGTCCCCGACCCTCCATAAAGTTGAAAACTAGACTAGTCAAAATGTCAATTGGGATGCCTCTTTGTAAACAAATGCGCTCCTACGTGTACCCACGAGTGGGTGTGAGAGAACTAGTGCGTGCGTGCACCGCTTCTCTTCGTGAGAGTACAATATACTACGCCCAAAGAACGTTCACCACAAGAGTAATAGTATAAGTGTGTGACGTGTGAGTTAAAATAAAAGGTGCACAACGCCTTTTATTTTTAAGAAGTTCTAAGGGTAGGGTGTGAAGAGAACATATGTGTGTGACGTCTACCTACAGATAGACGGTGGGTGCGAGAGGACTCGGGAGAGTCATGACTTGTGAGGGGTGCATGTGTGCGTGAGAGAGGGGGGGGGCACGTATCAATGCAATGCATGTGTCCGAAGAACCGTTAGATCGGCATCCGACAGTGTCAGTTTTGCCATGGCATTTAACAGAACAGTCACTCCTCTGACACACAAATCTTCCACATGAGACTTAGCAACTGACGTATGCTCCTCCCTCCGTTCCAAAATGTAGTGCATATAGCTTTATTGAAAATTCAAACCTCGCAAACTTTTACCGAGTTTTCGGATACCAAAATGCACATATAGAATACCCAGTATATATCATTTCATTCATCTTCGAGGGGTAACTATAAAGATGGGGGAGTAGTGTACAAAGAAAGACCGTCGTATCACCTGCAGCAATTTCAACCATCCTTTGGTGTGGAGGAATATCATAGGAACTCTATATGATATGATTTTATAGGAATTTTTCCTTTAGAGCCAATTGGTTCATAGGAATAGATTCATATACTCCACATTTCAAAGGGAAATAAACATGATATCATTTTTATTGCTTTAGAACCACTTTGTTCATATGAATGGATTCCTATACTCCCACAATTTCAAAGGAAAATAAACATTAGCCTAGATTCAATAGAAAAGTTCCTATGATGTGAACCAAATGACATCTCTTTTCCAATCCCTCCTCATAGGAATTGAGATACATGTCATCTCTAGATCCAATAGAAAAGTTCCTATGATGTGAACCAAATGACATTTCTTTTCCAATCCCTACTCATAGGAATTGACATACATGTCATCTCTTTCCCTACAACTTCCATATATACATCTTCTATTCATAAATAGCTAGTACAACCCACTAGCTTTTTTCCTGGACATGCAACTATGGCACATGAACACGTCATGCATGCAAGTCATAAATCACATTGTTTTTGTACTCTATGCATGCAAGCACCACATCATCAATTCGTGCATGTTACTCATAAGTTATTTCTTGCATTAGATTTTGTATTGACAATATATGTGTTGCTCACATGCACACATATGTAGTTCGCATTCACATATTTGTTAGAAATGTCATTCTTTTAACTGCAATTCATTTTTTCTCTTTGTATTACATTTTCATTTTAAGCATACATTCACTTCCCATTAGTTATAGATGTTTTTGGAGGAACTTTTATGCATTAGTTTGAGTAGCAAATTTCACGCGGCCGCAGGTATATCAAAATGCGGGGCCCATGCGTCATTGCCTTTCGGTCGAACCTACGTCCACAATTTTTTGTAGTACGTATATCTCCACTGCTCCCCGAACCCAACATTCTTCCTCGTTCCCGTAAAACCGAACGGCCCACCCGTATTAACGCGTCGACTCGAGCTCAATCCCTCTCCCGTTTACTACGGCATGGCCCCGCACCCCGTAGTACTCCTACAAACCCTACCCGCCTCACGCATCATCGGTTTTCTTTAAGAGGACGAGGGAGAAGCGGATTTGTAGTGGAGGCTCTTACCCTAGGGCGCCCTAGGTAGCTGCCGCACGCATCATTGGTTTTATTGTTTCTTTATGCTCTTGCGCCCTAGAGTGAAATGATGCTTGCTTCGTCCATCCAACTTAATGCGGGAAAGGTGGGGCTTTGTGATTTGACCCCTCATCGTTCATTTACTATACTGTTGTGGCATTACGACCGGGGTGCCTCCAAGTCCAACCGCTGCTCCGAACTGGACGGTGGAACAAGATGGTGGATGAGCCACATGTCGGCCAAAGGGGTCCTGTAAATGTTTTGCCATTTCGTGTGCGGACTGACCCTGCTAAGTTGCTACGCCAACGCGACAGGAGCAGCCTACCACTTGGTTTTGCTCCTTGGTGAATCCCGACTATCCCTACTTCCCTACTCTTATAAAAAACAGAGTTGGTGATGATGGTGTGCCTGCCATCCTGCAATATAGGCCGTCCGATTTATATCTGACAGATAGGAAGGAAACTATGGCAATTTTGCAAAAAGATACCCACACCCCTCTCCACATTTGCAAATAAGGCCTTCCCTCGTTCATCCTTTTATCCCACAAGATAAACTACTCATACAAATGCATCTTGATGTTCCGTGCAACGCACGGGCATATTGCTAGTATTGATGTAAAAAGATAGTAACCAGATTAGTAAAAATGAAAGTGATTTTACCGAGCAGTGGGCGGGGGAGCATGGCCTGTCATGCGCTCCCACGTGTCATCATGTACCAAGGCGATGCGCGTCCCTCTTGAGGCAGAACAATGGAAGAAGCAATACATGGTTTTCTTGAAGGAGATGATGGAGAAGCGGATTCGGCGAAGTGTGAAATAATGGTTGCTTCCTCCGTCTGGGGGAAAGGTGCGGCTTTGTGATTTGACATCTCATTGCTCATTACTACTACTGGGGCGCTACGACTCGGGTGCATCCCCCTGCTATTCTGCACTGTTATTTGGTGCATGACACGTTGACTCAGTTGCTATATGTCCCACATGTCGGCGAGAGGAAGTACAACATTCATGAAAGCGAGCGTCTCCACTCTTCTAGTACGACGAACGAGTACAAGACACAGCTTGGTTTTTGCTGCTTTGCGCGATCCATCGATACAAACCTGGACTAAAAAAGGCGAGGGCGGGTCTTTTCCCGCGCGACAGGCAGGGGAGTTTGGCATCTGTTCGAGGCAACAAGGCAGGAAGGGAAACAAGCAAATAAAGGTTGAGCGACTTTGTTTTGGGGAAAATCTGATTTTACGGAGTACATACCCACTATGGAGGTAGTACTACTTACTACTCCCTCCTTTCCGGTTTATAGGGCTCATCTAAAAAAATTTGTTTTTCCGTTTTATAAGTCTCAATTCTACTAGTAGTACTTATCATCACATGTTTGGATTTTGAGGTGCATTAAATCACCCGATGCAAGCAGTATCAAGAGAAAACTCACTAATGCATGTAGAAGTTCATGGAAATTTAGTGGTGATGCATCATTCGTTGTAATTAATGCATCGGTAAACATAACTTTTTGAGAAAAATGAGCGTACTAATTAAGTACTTGTGCAAACTACGAAATTAATTCCACCACTCACTGTCTACCTTGGTTGGAGAGATTTTGAAATTGAGCCTTATAATAAACCGGAAAGGAGGGGGTAGTAACATAGCCTAGGGTAGGTTGTTGTAGCACGGACTCCAAGGAAATTGCTGTACTACTACTCCTACCACTGTACTACTCCTACTACTAAAAGACATATATTTCAAACAATATGATAATCTCTCTAACCAAGGTAGGGACGAGGAGTATAAGTCTAACAGAGGGAGTAGTAAAATTTTCTCCTCGTCCTGCGAGCCACCGTGCGCGTGGGCGAGGGAGCGGGCGTAGGTGTAGTAAAGCAAGCTTCTCCTCGTCCCACGACTCTGCAGGCCACCGCACCCGTGGGCGGGGGAGAGGGCGTACTAAGCAAGCTTCTCCTCATTCTGCGAGTTGACAGGACACATCAAAAGTAGTACACACTACAGAGCATCTCCAGTGTATAGAGCCTTGCCTCTAAGGTAGGCCCCACATGGTTTGCCTCTTATCAAATGAAAAAACAACAATGTATAGAGACTCTAACAAGCCTCTAAGGTGGGCCCCAGCAGAAATTTAAAAAGTATTGATTAGCACCACATTTGTCCAATCAGTAATATTTCTCTTGTACTTTCTTATGCTTCCTAAGCCTGACAAGTGGGACAAAATGGATTGTTACATTGTTAGAGGCAGCCTCTATGATTAGACGCGATGCTAGCCAATTTTTTATTAGAGGCAGTTCATGTAATGTATAGAGGCCTGCCTCTAAGAGGAGAGAGGGGGCTTAGAGGCAACAAAAACCATACATTGTGGATGCCCTAAGTGCCTACTTTCTGGTCTATATGACTCAATTTGAAATCTCCCTAACCATAATAGATGCTGAGTGGTGGAATAAATTTGTTACTTCCATAGTTCGCAAAAGTACTGAGCATGTGAGATGGTGAACGGAGGGAGTACGATACCATTAGTACTATAGTTCTTTTGGAAGGGTTGTAGTAGTCCCTCCCATTCACATGTTCACATTTCAAGCTTCAATAAAAACGTTGCATGCAAGGATTAAGAGAAACCTCAGCAATGCATGTACTCCCTCAATCCATATAGGGTCTAAAATGCGTTTTGGAGGCTAACTTTGACCACCTGTTAGAGCAATAATATGACATCCAACTTACACAAATCTTACCATCAAATTCATACGTGGTCATTGTACTGCTAACACATGCATGCGTTGCAATTAGTACGTACATGATACAGTCGTAAACACTCACTATCTAGTAGTAATAGTACTCTACACTACTACTACTATGAGGCCATCCAACTATGTCCCGGCAGAAGACCGCGGACACCGATTATTCATTCATATTTAAATTTGTTTTCACATAGCAAAATATCCATGAAAACAACACATGGCAAAATTTCACGGTGAACGAGGGATTTGAATGTGCTGGGAGGGGTGGGGTTGGAAGGGGCTATTTGGATCTTGCCTGGGGTAGCCAAAATATGGGCGACTCTTTTGTCCACCCATGCCTTTGCCACCGATGAACGAGGTAGAGCTCGGGTGCTCATGCATCCTCCAGTGTGCGCGTTGGAGATGAGCTCGCACGAGCTGTGCTTTTTTTGTCCTACCTCGCCGCCCGAGCCGGCCGCACACCGACTGGCGACCCACAAATTATGCCATCCAACCGTAGACGCACACATTCTGACAGAAACTCAACCAACCGGACAATATTTCATGTAAACAATGACGGAATTCATGCAAACACGGCGATATTTCATATAAACAATGATGGAATTCATATAAAATACCGGATTTTCATATAAACATGACGGATTTCATTACATTTAAATCAACTAAGCGGTGCTAGTCCTGAACAGCACAGGTATAATAATACCTAGCCTAAATGGTCGCCCGCGGATCCATTTGTCCGCAACAGAAGGAGCCGGCAAGACACCTGCTATGTACGCCATCGTCGCCTCGGCGGTGGCCTACATGGGACCCAAGCGGCGGCGGCCTCCTGTGTTCTACTTCTCCTCGATGATGGCGGTGGACACGGAGGCGCTGGCCACCGGCTCATCGCTCTCCGCGCACCCGGCTTCTATCTCTGCTTGCATGGCGCGGCAGCAGGCATGGGAGTCTCGGCCACAGACACGGGAGACGCGGTCGCACACACGGGAGGCATGGTACGAGGCGGCGGCATGGATGGTAGTGACGATGCCCGTGCTCCGTGCCGTGCTGGCATGGAGCAGCTCGCCGCTCCTCATCGAGCTGGCTTGGAGCGGTGAGTTGCTGAACCATGCATCGGCTTGGGGCAGCAACTGGCTCCGTCAGGCAAGGGGAGGGAGATGGATCAGCGAGCTGCATAGCTCGTATCCGGTGGGCTTGGCTGGCCACCCAGCCGGCTTGGATGTCGGATAAATACTCTTCGTAAGCCATTGTAAGAGTGGAGAAAATAGTGAAGGAGGAGATAGGGGAGCGGCGGAGGTGTGCGATTCTTGGCAGGCGTCTGGCCTTGTTTAAATAGGAGATTAAATAGACGGCGGACGGGAGGAGTTCGGCCGTCGTTGCGTTTAATGCCGGCCTGGTCATGAATGGACGTGTGGCCGGAGTGGGTTTCTCGGCTTCCACATGGGTTTCATGGATGCGTTTGAATGCGGCAAGAAGGCGTGTTCAGCCGGGCGTGCAGCGAGCGGCGCCCTCGAATCTGACGTACGACACTGCACCGTTCTTCCACTGATGTGTGGGCTCGTTTGGTACCAGGCCTGCATGTTAGTGACCCAACGCCAGCAGCACATGGCAGAGGAGCTTTTGGTGGGCCAGGGCGGTGAGAAGCGGGCATTTCATAAACCAATGATTGTTCATTGAGTGTGACGTCATCTAATTCATGTAGGTTGATAAGCCTACAATATAATGTAAGAGAATTTAAATTTTTTTCATATATACGTTGATAGCCCGTTCGATACATTATGATTCATAAAGACCGCTGCAAACATCAATGTTCTGCTTATCACAGATAAGATTGATTAATACCCGTAACATCCATGTCCTTAACAAAGGGTGCATGCACGTATAGGTTGAGCGTGTGTCTTGCGTCGTGTGCTGTGTGCATGCAGGCGTGCGAGTGTTGCATGCGTGCATGTGTACGTTTCAGTGTTGCATGCATGTGTGCATGCGTGTGTTCGTGCTTGCATGTGTACGTGTTAGTGTTGCATGCCTGCATGCGTGCATGTGTTCGTGCAAGTGTTGCATGCATGCATGTGTACGTGTGAGTATTGCATGCATCCATGCGGGAGTTGCGGCCGTGTTTGTGCGCATGTGTGATGTGTTTGTATTCACCACAGTGGATCGTGCGTGCATGCAATTAAAACGGCCGGCTCAGCATATCATCACAAGGCGACCTTGTCCGCTGTGGTTAGGACACGTGGGCTGCCAACCAAAGGTCTCACGACTTCGAATCCCCACCGACCACTAATTTATTAGTACCATTTTTGTCTTTCATATACGCGCTAACAGGTGGGCCCTACGGTAATGTGCGCCGGTGAACGTGGACCGTTTGACTGGTTAATTGATCGTGTCATCAACAAATTACGGTGCTGTATGGTGAGCCAGTGACCGTATGATCACCATAAAATGTATTTTATTAACATGGTACATACGCAAGCTACCATTTCTTTCTTTCATATACGCGCTGACAGGTGGGCCCCACGGTCACGTGCGCTGATGTTGCAACACTAGTTGCGCCACGTGGAATGTTTGACTGGTCAATTGCTTGTGTCATCAAGAAATTATGGAGTTGTACGGTGAGCCAGTGACCGTATAATCACGACATGTATTTTTTTAAACAGTACAGATGCAAGCACTTATATATACGCGCAAACACTCACCGCTATTTGCGCACACACGCACACCCTACCCCTATGAGCACCTTCGAGAGAGTGAGCCAGCATATCATCTTGAGATTTTACGAAGTAACCATAGGCACCTCGTAGTGGAGGGGAACGTCTCCTCCCACTGAACGCACATTGCCAGAAATACTGAAATTAATCCACGATAAATGCGAGCACCAGGACTTTAACCCTGGTGGGCTGGGGATACCACTGTCCTCATAACCATCCAACCACAGGTTGGTTAGCACCACAAAATGTATATGGTGATCGTAATGAGCTTATTTTGAAGTCCAGTCACCATATCGTGCTTTCGCTTCAAATACAATGACCGTAAGTGTCGTCAACAAAATACGGAACACGCATCGAATACAATGACCGTCAGTGTCATCAACAAAATACAGAGATGTATGGAGAGCTAGATACCGTATGATGAATACAAGAATGTATACGGTGACTGTAATGAGCATATTCTGAAGTCCAGTGATCGTATAGTGCTTTCGCTTGAAATACAGTGACCGTCACGCGTGAATGTGTGAGGGGCATACTTTTAGAGGGTCGAGAGATAGTTTGTGTGCGTACGTGAAAGTGGTGTAGAGAGAGGGGGTGTGTGGTGGAGACAAAGAGAGATATGCCCTTCGTTTCTCTTTTCTGTGACTAATTTTTTAGAAGATGATATAAACATTCACAATGCAGGACAAATATTATTGGATGCACCGTGCAATTAACTTTCATGTACTCCGTATAACTTTGTAATTTTGTATATGCTTTATTTTCTTAGTGGTCGATTGTGTGTGGGGTGTGGTGGGCACATCATTTCTAGTTGTGGTGGGTCGATGTGAGGACTCATGGATCGGTTCCATCCTGCGCCACATAGGTTGGACCGAGACGCGTTATACGAAGCCCATGGAGGACTCGGCGTACAAGATGATGCTACCAGAGTCGTGGAGGACTCTATCCCCACTGATGATAAGTCGACTATGTATGATTTGTAACCATAGGCCCCGAGTATGTTATATAAGCCCGGGGGATAGTTCGTTGATAGTATACACACACACACACACACACACACACACACACACACACACACAATGCCTGGTATTCACGTGTACTTTGTACACACCCTATCACAAATATACAGTACCAGGAGTAGGCTTTTTCCTCAACTACAAGGGCCCAGACTTGGGTAAAACTTTGCCTCGTATTACCATCCAGCCTAACAGTCAGGGATATCTTACCGAATGATCTGATGGAATCATATTCGCCAACAAGAGAGGTGTGTGTGTGGGGGGGGGGCAATGTGTGCAAGAGAGGCCTAAAGATAATGTGCGTGCGGGAGACACTTAGGCACATGTATGTGCATATAGAGGGCCAGCAGAGACCGTGCATGTGTGTATATGCATGTGAGAGAAATAGTGTTTCCAACTGAGATTAGTGAAGAGAGTGGTACATAGTAGTAAGAGAGAGAAGGGGAGATATATAGAGAGTGTGTGTGCGAGACACCCCGCGAGAGTGTGAGCATGTGTGAGAGAGAAATGCTGATGTATTTAAAGCGTGTGCACTTATGCGTCAGATAGAGAGATATATAGCGCGTGTGTGAGGACGGGCCGAGGCATAGTGCATCTATGCGTAAAAGGCGGTTCTACACATTAAATTAAAATATAAATTGCATTAATTTTTTTGGATGAGATCATGAATTTTGCAATTTGCGTATGAACGAACATTGGTCTATTAGACACCCATACTCTATTGAATTTGAGCATGTGTTTGGGTTTATTTCATATTATCGATCCATAGAGTGAGAGCGGTTTCAAATATAGACAATGCATGGCTTTTGCAATTCATATATAAACATTAATTAGTGCACTCCGTGTTGTTAGTGTCAGGCACTTTATACATTTGTCGCATACATGGATACGTTCCAAATTGCTAGCTACGAAATAGAATACATGTTCAATTCAACATAAAGATGGTTTCGAAGATCCCCGCAAAAAAAGATGGTTTCGAAGATTCGAATTCATAGGAAGTGCATTCATCTATTTGAAATCAAGATAATGGCATTTGTAAATCAGATCTAAAAGGGCGCATCAATCTTTGTTGTGCGTTTGAACATGCTATATATTCATATGCATGTCTAACTATTTTTTTGCAACCAAGGAGATTATATCTGGAACCATGCATGAATTGACCTAAGCTGCATATTTTTTAAACATATACTCGTGTACAATGTATATTCAAATGTACCCCCTCCATTCCAAAATAATCATAGTTTTAGGATTTTCAAGAGTCAAGATTTTTGAAGTTTGACAAATTCTGAAAGTTCAATTCAAGAGAACTCTAAACATTAATATGCTTGTGCTCCCAAATATTGAACGAAGCGCCAAATAATCCTCTGGTCGCCCGAAACAGCGCGAGACCAATGTTTGGTGGTAGGAAATTACTGTCCTAACTCTGACCCGTGTAGCCTATCGGCCCGATGTCCAAAGGTCTAAACCGGGGTAGGTTTGTAACTTCACCAAGATGCCAGTCAACCGGCTCTGAGAAGCATTCATACACCGTGGGCGCCTAAACACTCATGCGCTTGGCCGAAATCTACCCCGCCCACTATTTGGGACACCTGAGATTACTATCCTACCCCCGACCCGCAATATGTCCGAAATTTTAGATGGGGGCAAAGTTTGTAACTTTATCCAAATTTCAAAGAAGCGCGTCCCAAACCGAAACATTGTTCCCCCTTAGTTCCCCCCTCCCTCCGTTTCCCCATTCATACTCCGTGGGCGCCAAAACGCCCTCTCCACCAGCCGCGAAACCCCAGTCTCCTCCGTCCTCCACCCCATCGCGCCCAATCCACCGCCACCCTCCTCCATCACGTCGGAGCCGGTACCCCGACGTCGTCGTCCAACGCAACCGCAACCGCAACCACAACACCCTCAAGGACTTAGCAGCTGACGCCGAGGCAGAGCTGCCTCCACGACGCCGATGCCGACGTGCGCCGTACCAGAACCACTTAGACCATGCCGTCCTGCGCCTCACCACTGTCGCTCCACTTTCGCAACCGTCCACCGCACCAGAGCTGTTCCCGCTACACCGTCGTTTGCCCCCTCGGATCTAGTTCCCCGCCGCCGACAGACGGCCACCGCACCACACTAAACAACTTGGCCATGGGTTCGTCCAAGGCTCCACCATCCTCCACAACTTCTTGTTTCCAGCGAACCACAAGAAAATCGTTGGAAAAACAGAAGGAGGACACAGCACTGCCAGCAGAAAGAGGTACTCACTTCCCTTATTCGTGCAAATCTTATGTCTCTGCTCACACCGTATTCATCCCACGAAAGAAACTAGTTGAGCGCTTCTTACTGCACCTTCTTCGTGATACTAAATGCACAAGGTTTCCTCCCATTTAGTATTTCACCCTAGCTAGAGGCCAGACGCCCACCGGATTTGAATTCAGGGTCAGTTGATTCACAATTAAAAGAAGCAGCACCCGCTTAGGCGCGCGGAGCACCTAGTCCGCATGTTCGCCAGGGAAGCGGCGCATCGGTGTCTATCATAGGGGTGTGGGGCGCAGGAGCTGCTTGCGCCCGATTTGGAGGTCGGCGGGGCTTGATGGGATGGCCGGGGGCGGTGCCAAGCACGGCGGTGCGGTGAGGTCGAGGGGAGGGCAGAGGCAGGGGACTGGGCCGGTGGTCGCTGGCATTTCGAGGAAGATCATCAACACTAACTGGCTGGAGGTAGATGAAGGCGATCTGACCGTTCTTTGTACATCGGACGGTGCAGAAAAAAATGACTGACCTATTTATTTTCAGTCGACTGTTATTTTCATAGGACCACACCTTGCGGTGTGCTGGCGGAGTATCTGCATTTCCTAGCCATCCCTGTGCTCATATTTCAAAATTCTACTCCCTCCGTTCCTAAATATTTGTCTTTCTAGAGATTTCAACAAGTGACTACATACAGAGCAAAATGAGTGAATCTACACTCTAAAATAGATGTCTATATACATCCGTATGTGGTAGTCCATTTAAAATATCTAAAAGGACAAATATTTAGGAACGGAGGGAGTAGAATCTAGTTTCGTGTGATGCATGTTGTAGAGCTATCATATGTCTCCCGTCATTTACTTCTCACCCACCTGCTATCTGCTACTTTTACACTGTACTACTTGTCCACACACTTCACCCATACTCACACTACTGTTTTTTTATGCATGGGTATTTCAGACTCTGACGCACTGTTGATGAATACACAAAAAAAAGACAGAAGTTGCTCCTGTGTAATTCGAGGATAAGCACTAAGCGTTTCAGCACTCTAAAGGGTGTAGTGTCAGCAGATGGAGACAGTAAACGTAGCTCTGCAGTTGATGATCTCAATTACCACACACAACCATCCCAGGTGCTTGCTTTAACTTCAGGCTGTCAAATGTGGTTGCATGTTGCATATGGTTTCTAGCTTGTATTGCTTCCAATTTGGTTAAATGCATCTGCTTACTTTACACATTATACCTTTGATAATGACATGCCTTCCTGTTCTTGATACATACTACATCTATCTATTAACCATGTTCTTACATCAAACTAATGCTCTTGTGTATCCCTCATCAATTACTTACGATGAGACAGTCACCCCAGTGGGTTACTGTGAGACGCGCTACTCTTTTCAAGAGTGCAGTGTCATCCTCCCCACATGATTCTCAAGAAACAGCAAGGCTAAATGAAGATAGTCAACGTAGCTCTGTAGTTGATGACCGCAATTACCCTACACCACCATCGCAGGTGCTTGCTCTTACTTGGCAATGTGATATGTGGTTGCATGTTGCATATGGTGTCTACCTTGTAATGCTTCTAATTATGGTAAATTGCATCTGCTTAGTTAACACATTATACCTGTGAATATGACATGCCTTCCTATTTTTGGTACATACTACGTCTTTCTATTAACCATATTCTTACATCAAACTACTTTTCTTGTGTATCCCTCATCAATCACTTCTGATGAGACACCTTCAAATTGATAGTGTAATATTGGTTGCATCTTGCATATCATTTCAAGCCTGTACTGCCTCTAATTTGTTGAAAGCCACTTATAATGAGACACTTCTAACTTGGTAGAGTGATTTTGGTTGGATCTTTCATATGCTGTCTAGCTTGCATTGCTTCCAATTTGTTGAAATGCCTTCTGCTTAGCGTTTTTCGTACATATTCCATCCTCCTACAATGTGGTTGCCTTACATAAAAGTTGTGTTCATCAATATCATGCATCAGCGAATTTGGAAGAGTGAATTTCATTCCTTTTTCTTGTTTGTTTGAATTGACAAGGCAAAATCTAACAGGATGAACGCACGGGATGGTGGTGGTCCTCTGGAGGAACCGAAAGAGATGATCTCTGCAGACTCTCCTGCTACTCCTACTGCAGTGCAAGTTCCAAATCTCATCTCCCCTACTCCACAACCCAAGGTGCTTGCTCTTAACATGGCAGTGTGATATCTGGTTGCATGTTGCATATGGTGCCTAGCTTGTATTGCTTCTAATTTGTTAAATTGCATCTCCTTAGCTTACACATTATACATGTGAATATGACACGCCTTCCTGTTTTTGGTACATACTACATCTGCCTATCACACCATGCTCTTACATCAAACTACTGTTCTTGTGTATCCCGCATCTATCACTTATGATGAGACAGTCATGCCCGTGGGTTAGTATGGGACGCGCTACTCTTATAAAGAGTGCAGTTTCATCCTCCCCACATGATTCTCAAGAAACAGCAAGTCTAAATGAAGATATTGAACGTAGCTCTATACTTGAAGACCGCATTTCCCCTACACCACCATCGCAGGTGCTTGCTCTAACTTCTCAGTGTGATATGTGGTTGCATGTTGCATACGGTGTCTAGCTTGTAATGCTTCTAATTAGGGTAAATTGCATATGCTTAGTTTACACATTATACCTGTGAATATGACATGCCTTCCTATTTTTGGTACATACTACATCTATCTGTTAACCATGTTCTTACATGAAACTACCGCTCTTCTGTATCCTGCATCAATCACTTACGATGAGACACCTTTGTTCGTTGCATATTGCATATTATTTCTAGCCTGTTGCCATGTATTGCTTCTAATTTGGTCAAATACATTTATGAGGCCACCCTTTTAATTTGGCAGAGTGATATTGGTTTCATCTTTCATGGTGTCTAGCTTGCATTGCTTCTAATTAGTTCAAACACCTTGTGCTTAGTTTACACTTTACACATCATACATGTCAATATGTCATGTCGTCCTATTTTTCATACATATTCCATCCTCCTATCATGCGGCTGCCTTACATGAAAGTAGTGCTCGTCAGTATCATGCCTAAATGAGTTCTGAAGAGCAAATTTTATTCCTTTTTCTTGTGGGTTTGACTTGACAAGGCAAAATCAAAAAAGAGGAAGGAAAATTAGAGTAAGTAAGGCGATGATGGTGGTCCTCTGCGGCAACGTAAATAGAGCATCTGTACGGATTTTCCTCGTACTACTAGTGCATTACAAGTTCCAAGTATCCGCTCCCCTACTCCACCATCCCAAGTGCTTGCTCTAACTTGGCAGTGTGATATCTGGTTGCATGTTGCATATGGTGTCTAGCTTGTATTGCTTCTAATTAGTGTAAACTGCATCTGCTTAGCTTACACATTATACGTGTGAATATGACACGCCTTCCTGTTTTTTGTACATACTATATCTACCTATCACACCATGTTCTTACATGAAACTACTTTTCTTGTGTATCCTGCATCAGTCACTTATGATGAGACACCTTTAAGTTGGCAGTGTGATATTGAATTGCGTCTTGAATATGATTTCTAGCATGTAGTGCTTGATGAACGCCACCTATGACGAGACAGTTTTAACTTGACAGAGTGATATTGGTTTCACCTTCCATATGGTGTCTAGCTTGCAGTGCTTCTAATTTGTTGAAGTGCCTTCTGCTTAGTTACCACATCATAGGGGTGAATATGTCATGCCGTCCAGTTTTTCGTACATATTCCCTCCTCGTATCATGACTTTGTCATTCATCAGAGTAGTGTTCGTCAGTATCATGCATGAATGAGTTCTAAAGAGCGAATTTTATTCCTTTTTCTTGTCGGTTTGACCTCACAATGCAAAATCAATAAAGCGGAAGGAAATTGGTAATGCATTGGATGATGGTGGTCCTTCGAAGCAACTGAAACAGAGGGTCTCTATAGATTCTACTATGCCATCCTTCCAACAAGATTCGCAAGACAACGCAAGGCTAGATAGTCAACGTAGCTGTGTAGATGATGAGCACATCTCCCCTACTCCACCATCACAGGTGTTTGCTCTAACTTGGCACTATTATATGTGGTTGCATGTTGCGTATGATGTCTAGCTTGTATTGCTTCTAACTTTTTTGTATTGCATCTGCTTACTTTACACATCATACCTGTGAATATGACACGTGTCCCTGTTTCTAGAACATACTATATCTGATCACACCATGTTCTTACATCATACTACTGTTCTTGCGTATCCCGCATCAGTCACTTATGATGAGGCACCTTTAAGTCTCCACTGTGATATTGGTTGCATCTTGCATATGATTTCTAGCATGTACTGCTTCTAATTTGTTGAAACGCCAGACAGTTTGAACTTGGCAGAGTGATATTGGTTGCATCTTTCATATGGTGTCTAGCTTGCAGTGCTTCTAATTTATTGAAATTCCTTCTGCTTAGTTACCACATAATAGGTCTGAATATGTCACGCCGTCCTATTTTTCGTACATATTCTATCCTCGTATCATGTGTTTGCCTTTCATCCGAGTAGTGTTTGTCAGTATCATGCATGAATGAGTTCTGAAGATCGAATTTTATTCCTTTTTCTTATCGGTTTGACTTCACAATGCAAAATCAATACAACTGAAGGAAATTAGTAAGGCAGTGGATGATGGTGGTCCTTCGGAGCAACTCAAACAGAGGGTCTCTATAGGTTCTAATCCGCCACTCCCAACAAGATTTGCAAGACAACACAAGGCTGGACAGTCAACGTAGCTGTGTAGATGATGAGCACATCTCCCCTACTCCACCATCACAGGTGCTTGCTCTAACTTGGCACTGTTATATGTGCTTGCGTGTTCCGTATGATGTCTAGTTTGTATTGCTTCTAATTTTGTTGAATTGCATCTTCGTAGCTTACAACTTATACCTGCAACAATCACTTACCCATAAGACACATTTAACTTGGGAGTGTGATGTAGGTTGCATCTTGCATTGTCTTCTAGCTTGTACTACTTCTAATTTGTTGAAATGGCACTTATGACGAGACACTTTTTACCTGGTAGAGTGATATTGGTTGCATGTTTATATGGTGCCTAGCTTTCATTTCTTCTAATTTTGTTGAAATGCCTTCTGCTTACTGTTTTTCATACATATTCCATCCTCCTATCGTACGTGTGAATATGCAATGCTGTCGTTTCTTTGTATATGTTCCATCCTCCTATCATGCGCATGCCTTACATCAAAGTAGTGTTCGTCTGTCTCATGCATCAACCAGTTATGCAGAGCTAATTTTATTCATCTTCTTGTGGGTTTGACTTCAGAAGGCAATATCAAAAAAGAGGAAGGAAAACAGTAAGTTAGGGGATGTTGGTGGTCCTCCGGACCGACGCAAATGGAGACTCTCTAGATTTTCCACTGCTACTGCTAATGCAGTTGAAGTCCCAAGTCTACATGATGAGTTCATCTCCCGTACTCCACCATCGCAGGTGCTTGCTCTAAGTTGACAGTGTGATAATTGGTTTCATGTTGCATATGTTGTCTAGCTTGTATTTCTTCTATTTTGATTAAATTGCACCTGCTGAGTTTATACGTTATACATGTGCATATGACATGCCTTTCTGTGTCTAGAATACACTGCATCTATGTATCATACAATGTTCTTACATCAAAGTACTGCTGTTGTGTATCCCGCATCAATCACTCATGATTAGACACTTTTAACTTGGCAGTGTGATAGTGGTTGCATCTTGCATTGATTTCTAGGTTGTACTGCTTCTAATTTTTTGAAATGCCACTTATGACAAGACACTTTTAACTTGGCAGATTGATATTGGTTGCATCTTTCATATGGTGTCTAGCTTGCATTACTTCTATTTTCTTGAAAATCCTTCTGCTTAGATTACACATCGTAGCTGTGAATATGTCACGCCGTCCTATTTTTCTTACATATTCCATCCTCCTCATACGGTTGTCTTACATCAAAGTATTGCTTGTCTGTATCATGCATCAATGAGTTCTGAAGAGCGATTTTATTCTTTTGTGTTGTGGGTACGACTTTGACATGGCAAAGTCAAAAAAGAGCAAGAAAAAGAATACAGTAGGGAATGGTGTTACTCGTCGGGTGCAACGGAAAAGGATCGTCCCTTGAGATTCTGCTGGTACATATAGTGCAGTAGAAGGTCCAAGTCCACCGGCTAAATCTACAAACGTAGTATCACCTGCTCCACCAGCTGCAACATCCCCTTCAACTATACCGGCATCTCAATGAGTTACTCATTCGTTTGCTCTACAACTGACCTGTTCCCAAGCTGCCTTCACAGCTAACACTACTTCTGAAGCACTGCTGACACAACCGGACTTGGCAAGATCAGATGAACCTCATGAGCATCAACACCAAGACGGTACCTGACCGAGTCAAGTTGCAGTTGCATGCTCCTTTATATGTACTCTCACAGTTTGATGTGCACTAACACTTTCCATATTCGTTGTTGAACTAGCACCATGGCGCAAGCGGAAACAGACATCAGGGATAATGCTTGACAGATTAACAAAAACTATAGGAGGAAGAATGGAGATCCATTTTGAGGCAGGTTTAAAAAGGCCACGTGATGCTACAGAGTCAGCCAAGTTACTATCAGAGGCAGCCGTTGCCGTTAGGTGTCATGCACATATCCTCCCAACGTGGATCCAGTATAGGATTGAGAAAGACGATACCTAGTTTAACACCTTCCTTGACCATTTATCCGTAAGTAATGTTGTTCATTGCAATTTGTAATATTGTCTTGCTCTGTCCCATACTTTCTAGCTTCCTCCTAATAAGACTCACTTTCTTTTTTCAACAGATGAGGTTCAAGTTGGATCCGAAAGATGATGCAACTAAACAAGCATGCACTGATGTTTTTAAGTATGCTCTGTGACAGTATCGGTATCACCTTAGAAAAAGTCACTTTGAAGGCAAGGCTAACAATGAAATCGCCCAAACATCTCGAGTGGAATATATTACAGATGAAGACTGGACATCCCTTGTTAAACACTGGTCTGATCCAAAGTATTAGGTAGGGTATATGTATCTGATCAGATCACATATTGAACTCATATTTATGTATGTGCCTTACAAGTGTATCTTCTTCTAGGCTAACTATTTGAAGAACAAGACCAACCATTCTAAAGTGAAATTCCAACAGACAACAGGATCTCGTAGCTATATTGCACAATGCGAGGCTCTTGTAAATAGCTGCTAGTTCCTTATTTTTTTGTGCCATATTATCGTATCTATATTGACTTGTTCCAAATACAGAGGAAAGCCCGTGCGGACCAAAAAGAACCTGAACCGAATGCAGTGCAAATCTTCAAGGATTGCCACACCAGCAAGATGAAGGGCATGAGCACACCAGTTCAAGACGCTGTTGTAAGTCCTTACTCCTCCTGCCTTTGAACTGCTTTTTTACTGTGACGTGTTCATTTAACTTCATGGTTTGCAGCCAATGTCAGTTACTCTGTTCACTTTTATACACAGTTGTCTTAACGTATCATTTCACCTTACACGGTTTAAAAGAGAGGAAGGATATTCTTTTGGTCTTGATCTGTAATCTAGTTGTGATGTTCACGTGCCCACACAATGATACAATAGCCTGTTTGTTTGATATCTGTTTGCCCATGATATGAATGATGTCATACTATGATCATCCTACTTTAAACCATGTCTCTTTATCCTTAGATGTCAACGAATGTGAGGAAATAGACAATACTATAGGCATGCTACATGGACATATGTTCCGAAAGTGATTTTATTATGTAGTTGGCACTACAATACATGCTAATGTATTACAGTAGTTCACCAAAATAAGTTATGTATAAATGTGAAACCTACTTTGTTTGTTTTAGTCTCATCAGTAACTTATCTTGTACACTAATCTACAAGTTCAAACTTTCAGCAAGCTATGGATCAAATGATTGAACAGCCACAACCACCTGAAGGTGACGAGGCTACCACAGGCACAATGTCACCACTTGCTGCAGTGCGTCAGTATCTCTGCACTAACAGTGCAAAAAGCACCTTCTTGCGTAATTCTGGGTTGGTTGTCAAGGTAACCTCGTCCAAATCGCCTACTAAACAAAATCTTCCAGCTAGACAGAGTGATATATCTGTGCTCCAGACACAAGTCCAATCACTAATGGAGGTCGTTTCGGAAACAAGAATAGTGGTTGACAAATGTCGTCAAGATATGAATGGTTTTGAAACCAGACTATCAGAAATTTGCTTCGTTGTTCAAGTGCAATGGCGGAAAAAAGGGGAAGATCATGCTGCTCCATCAGATTCTACAGCCTGAAACATTAGCACTCAGGTCAAATGATATGTGCTTCTATACATCTGATGGTGCTTTTATCTGCAAGGACTGTAAACTTTATGCCAACAGGCCTTTTGTTGTATGGCTGCAATTTTTTTTGTTGTGATATGGCATTTATCGTGCTGCCAAAGGCTGTAGAAATTACGAAGCTATTTTTGTATAGTGTAGGTTTATCTTAGTAATGTATTCGGCCGAAAGCTTCATAGGAGCCCAACGTGCCAACATTCGTCGGGCCCACAATTCCAATTGGGCTAAAAACGATTATGGGCTGTAATTTGCATGTAGCCCACTAAAAATATTTGGGCCTAAATCAGCATAAGCTTTCTTATTTTTGGTAGGCCTGTGCCCATAGTGGGCCTTTAACAGGCCTAAACATAATTTGGGCCCTCAGTAACAACAGGCCTTTAACATGTGTAAATATCTCGAGCCCATAAATAACATGGGCCTTTAATAGGCCGAAAGTGAGATTGGGCCCTGATTGTGCCAAATAACCCACTGGGCATTAGCAGACCGAAATGCATCTCAACTCGTGGTGGCCCATTTACAATGCGGATCGTTCACAGGCCAAAATTCAGACGGGCCGAAAATGCACCGACCCACCACACGGGCCTTTACCAGGCCAGAACTGCGGTTGGGCTTGACTAGCATCAGTTTTATATGGGCCGTTAATAGGCCCGATGTGACATTGTGCCACATGTGGCCCAAGGATTTCGTCCGACGTTAACAGGCTGAAAAACACAACAGGCTGGAAGTGGCCCAAATCTACAGTCGGCCTCTAACAGGCTGAATGTCTGACATGGCCAAATATGACCCAATTCCTTCACGGTAGTTTATGGGCTGAAATTTTCAATGGCTGATAAATGGGCCCAAATGAAGCAGGACCTTTAACAGGCCGAAAACACACCAGGCCGTAATTCGGCCCAAATACTTAGCGGACTTTTAATGGGCCAGAAGTGACCATGGGCCGCAATGATGACAAGTCTAGAACAGGCCATTGATGGGCCAATTTGACACTAGTCGTATGGGCCTTAACTACGAATGGGCCGTCTGCAAGCAGGCCGTTAATGGGCCAGCCCGCTAATTTTGACTGGGCCAGCCTTTTTAACCTAAATGGGCCGCTGTAGGGCCTTGCCACGTGCCGACGTATAATAGGCACCTCCTGTCCATTGGGCAGTTGACATCTGTCCTTCGGCGGTGATGACACGTGGTTGCTGTAGCCAATGAGAATTTTACACGTGGAAAATCGCCATTGGTCGGTGCTGTTAACGGGTTATCAGATCCAAAACCGGACCCGATAGCTTAACAGCAACCTGTTACGGTGGATGCCACATGTCGGTTACCCTTGACGAAAGCGCTTCCATGACGCATCATTTATCGTCATGGAAGTGAACACTTCCGTGATGATAATTTTGGTATTGTCATGGAACACTTCTACGACAGCACAGGTATGACTATCTTGATTCTGTCATAAAATCGTCATGGATGTACATGCATGACAGAAAACATGACCTACTATGACAAACACGTATCATCACGGAAGTGTATTTTTTTGTAGTGAAGTAAATCATCATCACCTAGCAAATCATCTTCATCACTATTGAAATCAACATACTCGGGGTGTAATACCTTAGGGCCTTTAGCCATGAAGCATCTTCCAATTCCTTCATTTGGTGAGTCAAATATGTCGTAGGAGTTGGATGACACAAGTGCAAGACCGGCAACACCTTCATGTTCAGTATATTCGGAGTCGGAGTAATAACTTGTCTCGGAGTAGCTGTCGGAGTCGGAACTGGATACCCATTCACCAACGTGAGCTTGATGTCTTCGTCTTATGCAGATCTTTGATGACTTGTCCTTCCTTTCCAAATACTTGATGACTTGCATATTGACCAAAGTATCCCAAATTTCCTTTGCATTCTCAAGGCGGCTGATTTTGTTGAATTCTTCGGGGCACAATCCGTTGAAGAGAATATCGCAAGCTTGAGCATTGTATTGCAACATCTTCAATTCTTCCGCCGTCGCTTCACGATCCGGTTCTCTTCCATCCTTGAAGTATTCACCTTGCAAGCCAATGCGCACAATAGCCCAAACGGAGGGGTTATGACCAAGAATATGCATTTTCATCTTATGCTTCCAACTAGCAAAATTAGTACCATCAAAGTAAGGACCTCTATGGTGGTAATTTCCCTCGCTAGATGCCATACTCTCCTAGGTTGTGAAACCAAGGCTATGATCACCAAAGCTATGGAAATCAAGGCAAATGGAGACCAAAGCTCTAATACCACTTGTAGGATCGAAAGTAGGTCTAGAGGGGGGTGATTAGACTACTTGACCAAATAAAAATCTAACCTTTTCTCAATTTTAGTTGTGGGAAGATTATAGCAACTTAGCACAAGTAAAACAATCAACCTACACATGCAATTCTAAGAGTGTAGCAGCGGAAAGTAAAACATTGCATATGAAGGTAAAGGGAAGGGTTTGGAGAGTGCAAATGCAATGATGACACAGAGATTTTTGGCGTGGTTCCGATAGGTGGTGCTATCGTACATCCACATTGATGGAGACTTCAACCCACGAAGGGTAACGGTTGCGCGAGTCCACGGAGGGCTCCACCCACGAAGGGTCCACGAAGAAGCAACCTTGTCTATCGCACCATGGCCATCGCCCACGAAGTACTTGCCTCACTCGGGTAGATCTTCACGAAGTAGGCGATCTCCTTGCCCTTACAAACTTCTTGGTTCAACTCCACAATCTTGTCGGAGGCTCCCAAGCGACACCTAACCAATCTAGGAGACACCACTCTCCAAAAGATAATAGATGGTGTGTTGATGATGAACTCCTTGCTCTTGTGCTTCAAATGATAGTCTCCCCAACACTCAACTCTCTCTCTCACAGATTTGGATATGGTGGAAAGATGATTTGAGTGGAAAGCAACTTGGGGAAGGCTAGAAATCAAGATTCTTGTGGTTGGATTGGAATATCTTGATCTCAACACATGAGTAGGTGGTTCTCTCTCAGAAAATGTATGCTGGAAGTGTAGGCATGTTCTGATGGCTCTCTCACATATGGAGAAGGGGTGGAGTGGTATACATAACCTCCACACAAAATCCAACCATTACACACATTTGACCCAACTCGGTCAGACAGAATAGAGGAACTCGGTGAGACCGATTTAGTTCAAAATGTGAATGTTAGGAATCTCAGTGGGACCGATTGGAACAACTCGGTGGGACTGATGTGCTAGGGCTAGGGCAAAACCTCATCTCACTGAAGCCGATTGCGTGAACTCAGTGAGACGGATTTTAGCAAAGAGCAAACAGAGAGTTGGTCAAGCAAACTCGGTGTGACCAATCGCTCATTTCGGTGAGACCGAAATGTTACAAAGGGAAACAGAGAGTTTGCAGGGCCATCTCGGTGAGACCGGGATCCATATTGGTGTGACCGAACTGTTAGGGTTTCTGGCAGTGGCTATGTCGAATGAACTCGGTGGCGCCGGATAGAAGATTTCAGTGGGGCCGAGTTTGACTTTGGGTTTTGGACATATTTGGAAATGAGAAAGTGGTTGAGGGCTTTGGAGCAATATCACTAAGCATTTTGAGCAACTAGACCATTAAGCAACACCTCATCCCCTTTTAATAGTGTTGGCTTTCCTATGGACTCAATGTGATCTTGGATCACTAAAATATAAATGAAGAGTCTTGAGCTTTTGCCAATATGTGTCCTTAGCATTTTGAGGGGTCCACATCTCTAGTCCATGCCATGCCATTCATTGAACTTTCTGAAATATTGAACTTGAATGGATATTAGTTCAATGAGCTATATGTTGTTATGAATTACCAAAACCACTCGGGGATTAGTTGCACTTTTAGAGGGCCATGTTGGGGACCAGCCGTTGGAGTTCATCGTCAAGCTGCGCGGGGCCCCGCGCAGCCGCCTTCGGCTCCCTACCCCTTTCGCAAGGGTGATGGAGGTAGAACAGCCGCCATGGTTGAAGCTGCACATCAGGGGTTGCTATAATGGCAACATGCAGGCGGATGTAGAGTTCCCCGCACCCGATGTCATGCTCCTCCGGCGTGGCTGGAAAACCTTTGCACGTGCCCACAGCTTGGCGGTGGGGCACATCCTCCATTTCAAGCTAATGGAGGCAGATCTGCTCTCCATCAAGGTCTTCGGGCGTTCGGGTGCTCGCTTAGGGTGCTGCGCGGAGAGCTCGACCGACAACGAAAGCTCCTCAAAAGCGACAGCGACGAAGAGGACAGTGACGGCGATGACGACGGCGCCGAGCGGGAGGACGGTGGCTCAGACTCTAGCTGAGCGGTGGTGCATCATCACCGTCAGCTAGGCGCTGGTGGTACCATCATCTGCACCTGGACTTCTCCCTGGCAGAGCGATTTACCGGGCGGCTGGGTGTGGATGCCTTCACCTCCTCCAACACTCTTCCAGGAGGACCCCGGCACATTTCCTCATGGACTCCAGCTTTGTCTTCCCTACCGGTGTCCCTCCTGCCGTGTTTCACTGGTCCTGGCGATGGTGACCAGGGCATCGCCTAGTCGTTCCCTTCGTCCGTCATCTTCGCTCCCGCCCCTCCCGATCTTTTCAGGATGCGTCCCGCGGGCCCTGACAGGTTCAGGATGGGCTTCTGCCCAGGCGTTCCTTTTGGCCTCTTCACCTCCTACTGTAGTTCCTAGGAGGAGAGGGACAGGAAAGGCATTACGCAGCACTTACGGTTTTTCAATCTAAAATATGTAGGCATTTGCTCGTTTTTAGTTTAAATTATGTAATCCTCTACCCATGCATGTGCTCTGTATGATCTGTACTTGTTTATCAATGTATTAATGAAAAAGAGTGCTTGCTGGGTATTTTGTTCATGTGCAATGTTCATGCTGAGGGATGATCCCTCAATACTTTCAAGTAGACAACGTTCCCCGGCACCGCATCTTCCCGGTCCCTTCCTCTACTACCACCACGCCCTTGCTTTGGCAGGGTAGGAGCGAGGATGGGAGCAGGCCCCTCGTCCGCTCCTCCCAACTGCTACTACGACCAACTTCTGGCCGAACGAGCTTCGGACCAAGAAAGATGGGAGCACAGAAGATAGGAGTGACTAGGTTTTCATGCACTCAAGTTTTCCATACAAAGGCACATTATGGATGGTGAGGTGAACTTAGATGCGTCTGCCATCTTTTGGCAGTGATAAGCTGTCGAGGTCGATGCGCTAGTCTGCCCTTCACCTTTCCTTTCGGGAAGCTCACGCTTGGTGGAAGCCTTGCTGGGAACCAAAGAAGCACAAGGGAGAAAAACAGCTGCAAACGATCTCTTTGTAAGGGATTAATCAGCTCATGCTATGCATTGTTGTAATCCTAACAAAGATATATGCTCAAGTTAACCATGCATGCAAGTTTTTAGGGCGCCAGTGCTTCGTTTTATTATATTTGCATAGGGTCTGCGCCTGGCTTTGTACAAAGGGTTACATGCACATCGGCAATGCTTGTACAAAAGGTGGTTGCCGGGGCTGAGCCCGGCAATCGCGCCTTACTGGTAGAACTTGCGAAGATGCTCAATATTCCATGAGTTTTGCACCTTAATGCCATCTTCAGTCTCCAGACGGACTGCACCAGGTCTGGTGACTCGTACTACCCGGTAAGGGCCTTCCCACTTCGGGGTCAACTTGTTGGAAACCTTGGCGGACTGAACGCGCCTAAGGACAAGGTCGCCTTCCTCAAGGCTCCGGGCGTGAACCCTGCGGCTATGGTAGCGGCGCAGGGCCTGCTGGTAGTGTGCAGCAGGCACAGCAGCCCGGAGACGATCCTCCTCAAGGAGCACAACATCATCATGTCGTAGCTGCTCCTGCTCTACTTCATCATACGCAAGTACTTGAGGTGACCCGTATGTGAGTTCCGTGGGGAGCACTGCTTCTGCCCCATACACTAGGGAGAAGGGAGTCTAGCCGGTGGCTCGATTTGGTGTTGTCCGGAGGGACCAAAGAACCACCGGCAGCTCGTCAATCCATCGTCTGCCGCACTTCTTCAACTTATCAAAAGTTCTTGTTTTGAGCCTGTGCAGCACTTCAGCATTCATCCTCTCAGCTTGTCCATTGCTCCGGGGGTGTGCAACGGAGGCAAAAGAGACCTTGCTCCCAAGGTTTTGGACATATTGCCTGAAAGCGTGGCTTGTAAATTGGGTGCCATTATCAGTGATTACTCTAGCGGGTACTCCAAAACGGCACACCAATCCTTTCAAGAACTTGACAGCTGATTGTGCGGTCACCTTCTCACTGACTCCACTTCCGGCCACTTTGTAAACTTGTCGATGGCAACGTACAAGAATTCAAAGCCCCCGGTAGCACGGGGGAAGGGGCCCAAGATGTCGAGCCCCCAGACTGAAAATGGCTAGGACAAAGGGATCGTCTGGAGAGCTTGAGCTGGTTGATGGATGTTCTTGGAGTGGAACTGGCAGGCTTCACATTTGGTGACTAGCTCAGTTGCATCCTGGAGGGTGGTGGGCCAGTAGAAACCCTGTCAGAAAACTTTCCCAACTAGGGTTCTTGATCCAATGTGGGAACCGCACACGCCCTCGTGTATTTCTGCTAGCAGCCTCTATCCATCTTCCTGGCAAATGCACTTCAATTTCACACCATTTGGCCTTCTTCTGTACAGCGTGTCATCAACAAACTGGTACATACTTGACCTCTGGGCTACTCTTTTAGCTTCTTCTTGCTCTTCGGGAAGCTCTCCTGTTTGAAGGAAGTGGACTATGTGTTGCGCCCAAGTTGAAGCCTGAGGCTCAACAACAAGGACTAACAGCATCTAATTCTTTGTGGGAGTGCTTACCTCGACCGCAAGAACTTGTGGTTCCGTGGGAGGATGCAGCTCACCAATCAAAGTAGAGTTGTTCCCGGCAGCTTCTCTACCGGGGGCTTCAGGAAGCCCTGCTGGGGGATACTTGTCGGAGTCCAACTTCCTTCTTTTTTTGGCCATCATTGTTGGGGATACTGATGGTTGAGTTAGGTGGACGACAAAAGTTCCTAGTTCCACAGGAAGCTTTTGTGCAGCGCACTTTGATAAATGATCTGCAATGTCGTTCTCCACACGTGGCACATGCTCTGTTTGTAATCCATCAAAGTGCTCCTCCAGCTTTCTCACTTCCTCTACATATTCCTCCATCAACAGGCTCTGGTAATCCTTATTAACTTGTCTCACCATGAGCTGCGAGTCCCCTCGGATGATTAATTTCTTTATTCCCAATTCCACCGCAATTCTGAGTTCGGCAAGGAGCCCCTCATACTCATCCGTGTTGTTGGTAGCCTTCTCCCGAGGAAAGTGCATTTAAACCACATATTTGAGATGTTTTCCAGTGGGTGCGACAAGGAGCACGCCAGCTCCAGCGCCCTGCAATGAGAAAGCACCATCAAAATACATGATCCACTCCTGAGGTGCTTCTTTGTCGGGGATGATTGTTTCTGTTATTTCTTCATCTGGAGTGGGCGTCCATTCAGAAATGAACTCTGCCAACACTCTTCTCTGAATGGTTGAGGTACTTTCATATTTCAGGCCAAAGCTTGACAGCTCCAGTGCCCATTCAACTATCCTGCCGGTGGTTTCGGGGTTTCTGAGTATGCGTTGTAGTGGGAACCGGGTGACAACTGTGATCTCGTGGGCTTGGAAGTAGTGGCGCAGTTTCCTCGAGGCCATGATAAGGCTGAAGATCAGCTTTTGCACCCCAGAGTACCTTGACCTAGCCCCCTGTAACAGGGAGCTGACAAAGTACACTGGCAGCTGCACCACTTTTTTCCTTGCCGTGGTTCTGGAACTGCCTTCACTAACTTGTTTTGCTTTTCCTTGACTGGTGCCCAATTCTGCCGCGACTGGCTCAGTTTCATCCTCGGGGAGGACTGTTGCCGCAGCCGCTTCTTCATCTACATCCCGCTGCGCCACAAGCGCTGCACTAACCACTTGATTCATCGCCGCTAAGTATAGCAGCAGCGGTTCTTGTGGTTTAGGAGCGACTAAGGTGGGAGCAGAGGAAAGGTAGGCCTTCAGGTCTTGTAGTGCTGCTTCCGCCTCCGGGGTCCACTTCATCGGGCCTGCCTTTTTCAAGATTTTGAAGAAGGGCAAGGCACGCTCGGCAGACTTGGACATGAACCTACTTAACGCGGCAACACATCCAGTCAAACGTCTCACATCCTTAACAGTCCTGGGTGCATGTATCTGCTCGATCGCTCTGATCTTGTCGGGGTTGGCTTCTATCCCTCGGTGAGACACAAAGAAACCGAGTAGCTTGCTGGAGGGAACACCAAACACACGCTTCTCAGGGTTTAACTTTAAATTGATCTTGCGCAAGTTCGCAAAGGTCTCTTCCAAGTCTTGATTCAGTGTTGATCTATCCTTGTAAGCTTCTACATTCCTGTGCAGCTTGGGCTCAAAACCAATTTGCACTGCCCTTGCAAAAGTGGACCGAGCGCTCTTCAACCTGAAAGGCATCCATACGAAGCAGTACGTGCCACATGGAGTTATGAACGCGGTCTTCTCTTCGTCTTCCTTGGACATGAAAATTTGATGGTGCCCAAAGTACGCATCCAAAAAGGAGAGCAGATCACACCCGGAAGTGGAACCTACAATTTGATTGATGCATGGCAGGGGGAAAGGGTCCTTCGGGCACACTTTGTTCAAATCTGTGAAGTCAATGCAGAGCCTCCATTTCCCATTTGCCGTGTGTACTACCACCTGGTTTCCTAACCATGTTGGATGCAACACTCCTCTGACCAGACCAGCTGCTTCAAGTTTCTTAATCTCCTCGGCAATGAACTGCTGCCATTCTAAAGCCTGCTTTCTGACCTTCTGTCGTGGTAATCTCACGTCAGATGCCAGGGGGAGGCTTATCATGGGTGGAGCCAAGAGGACGTCGTCTGGCCCTGGAAGTGGGAGTGAGCACGAGCTCGATCGCACACGAGACGTACCCAGGTTCGGGGCTCTCCGGAGAGATAACACCCCTAGTCCTGCTTTGCGGGGTCTCCACATGATGACTATGATCAAGAGTGTACAAGGTTCCTCCTTGAGCTGTGTTGCTAGAGGAGGAAGAAGGGTAGAGCTACCTCTCTTCTCCTAGCTATGTTGTGTGTGGAATGAAGGCTGAACCCTCTGCATGGGTGAACCCTGGAGGGTTTTATAGGACAACCCCCCCAGGGGTACAATGGTAATATGGCCGGGTGTAGGACCCGGATGTCAGTGTCTACGGTCGCCGGGTTCTCTGCCTGCTGCTGGGGCCCGCCTCTGGAGAGCCCCGCTGGCTGCCGAGAATCCGACCGATAGGTAGGGCCCGCCGCCTGTGGGCCACGCTGATTGCCTTTCACTGTAGCTCTGTCCTTGATGCGGAGGCCGCGTCACGAGTCGTATGGCTACAGTCCCGCGTCAGGTGGGTATGTGGCCGCTTGGTTAGTGCACACTGTAGCCACGCTCTGTCTTGTCGTAGTGGGTGAGCGCAGACTCCGAGGGGAAGGAGAGGCCGGCTGCTGGAAGCTGGCCCGCCCCCGAGGCCGCCTTCGAGGGATGCGCCGTCTTCTGGAAGCCTGTGGGCTACGCTGATTGCCTTCTGCCGTAGCACGATCCTTGTTGATGAGGGCCGCGTCATGAGTCGCATGGCTACAGTCCCGCGCCAGGCGGGTAGGTGGCCGTTGGGTCAGCTCGTACTGTAGCCACACTCCTCCGGGATTCGGGGGAGCAGGCGGCACTGTTGCCATGCCCCGTTCCGTCGTGGTAGGTGAGTGCGGACTCCGAGGGGAAGGAGGGGCCGGCTGATGGAAGCTGGCCCGCCCCCAAAGCCGCCTTCTATGGGTGCGCCGTCTTCTGGAAGCCGGCCCGCGTGGCCAGCTGGCATGAGGGGCTTCGCCAGCCCTGATGTCTTGAAAAGTTATTGGGTCCGGATGAGGCTACCTAGGGACCATCCCCCCGACAGTAGTCCCTGAAGCTGGTGAGGCGCCATGGCTGAACGTCGGAGTGCCTCAGCAGTTTCCTCCTCCAAGGATCCTGCGTCTTTGCTTCGTCCATCTGGGAGAAGCCGCATGCCAGAAGCCGGCAGAGGTGAAGCCAGCCGCTTGGTGAATTTGAATCGTCGTGGTGGGCGCCGGGTGGTACGTCACCGGGTGGCATGCCTGCCGCCCGTTGCAAGCACGCCATGCGCCGCCAGCAGGCCAGGCCGGCCTGCCAGCCCACGCGCGTGATGGGACGCCACCACAGGCCCGGGCCCACCGCTACATAGCCTCAGCACGCGCACGGATCTGCTACGGCCGAGGCAGATGGTTGCCCTTCCGAGGCAAAATTATTACGCGCCATTAAGGCGCGGGATTTGCGGGTGCGTGCGTGATGTGGGCGCAGTTAATCCCACGCCCCCCCAGGAAGCGTCGCCTCGGCCTCGCCGTCTTGGCCGTATAAATAGGATGGAGGGGGGCGGCCAAACGCACGCGTGCCCCCTCCGCTCTCTTCTTCTTCTTCTCCCTCGCTCCTTTGCTTCCTTGCTGCCGCTGCGCCGCCGCGCCGCACGCTGCCGAAGTGCCGCTGCAGCTTCGCCACCGTCCAGCCTCGCCGCGCCGCCGCCGGGCCACCGCAAGCCATGGAGCGAGGCGCGTGGGACGGCTCCAATGTCCATGAAGGCCACATCGAGTTCCTCCACGCGACGCGGAGGCTTCCTATCGAGGCGGTCGTGGGGACGTGGATCCCCGACGAGAGGGAGATCTCGCCGGCGCCGAGGGCTGGCGAGTTCATCGTCTTCTGGAGCCATTTCCTCAGCGGATTTGGTTTGCATGCGAGCGGCTTCCTCCGCTCCTTCCTCAACTTCTACCATCTCCAACCTCATCACCTCACTCCCAACACGGTGGTGCTTCTCTCTGCCTTCGTGACCTTCTGTGAAGGCTACCTCGGCGTGCTGCCCACGCTCAAGCTGTGGGGCAGGTTCTTCTACCTGAAGTTGGGTACCCAGGACAAGGGCGAGCTGGCCCAGTGCGGATCCTGCGTCGCCGTGTGGTGCACCGGCTCCGAGACCCGCTTTCCTCCCATCTCTTTGCTGGAGTCAGCGAAGCTGTGGCAGAAGTCGTACTTCTACATCCGCAACCTCCACCCGACTCGTGACTACATCAACCAGCCGGCCTTCGCGATCGGCCCGCCTGGCGAGCCGCGGAACAACTGGGTGCAACAACCCAAACCGGTGCCGGCTTCCATCACCAACGTCCTTGTCCGGCTTCAGGAGATGACGGACGCGGAGGGCCTCAAGCCGGCGGACTTACTGGCCGCCTTCGTCTACCGCTGGGTTTTGCCCCTCCAAGCCCGGCCGCACCTGATCTGCGACATGAACGGCCGCGCGGGACCCCTCCCGGATGTCCACGAAGGAGCTGCCGATGGTGGAGGTGGTCCGCCATGTCAATTACTTCTCCGACAGCAAGCTCAGTGAGACCGACTGGCAATTCGGCAAGCAGCCATACAGTCGAGCCAACCCGCCACCGCCGGTTAGTATCTGGTCCCCATTCTTTGCTCATGCAGTGCTCTTCATCCGACTTGACCACCCGGACACGGGGCAGCGCTTCCCTGGTCAGGTAGCAACCGGCGCGCCGGCTCCGGGCCATCAATGGATGCCGGACCATGAGGAGAGCGACGTGGGCAACCCCGAGCTAGGGGCGGCCACGCTAGAAGACGGAGGCGAGGACGATGTCACCGGGGGAGGCGGCGACGGAGGAGGCGGAGCCGCAGGAGGCGGCGCAGGCGGAGACGGCGACGTCCGGTCCTGGCCGGATGACGATGAGGACGACGAGGGGCAACGCCGCCCCGAAGGCGTCGAGGGGGCAGGCGCCGGCCCTTCAACGGTGCGGCCGCCAAGCGGAGCGCCGACTGGTGCACCCGACGCGCCTAAACGTCATGGCGATGGGCTGTTTGGCAGCTGGCCGCCCAAGAAGGCCAAGCAAGCGGCCGCGACCAAGTGGCAGGAGGCCGCGAAGGTGGCCGCCATCTGGAGGGCCCCAAAGGATCGCCCAATGGTGTCCGAGTAAGTGTGTTAGGCGCACCGCCTTGGTTGCTTTTTTTTCTCGCAAACTTCTCATCTCTACTTGCTTTGCTGAATGGGGCCTCCATCTCCATATCACGGGCTCCATCCGCCCCACTGATCGGACCAGCAGGCGGCTCCGAGGAGGCCCGGTGCATGGACCCGGCCACTGCCCTTCGGGAGGCGACCGAAAGGAACGTGCGGGAGGCGCGGGAGGAGCGGGAAGCTGCAGCGGCACGGGCGGACGCCGATGCCCAGGCCGCCGCGTCAGCACAGGCGGAGACCCAAGCCGCAGCGTAGGTGGAGGCCGACACGAAGGCCGCGGAGGATCCGGCTGGCAGCGGGATCCCGGAGGCTGCGAATCTTGAGCAGCCGGAGGTGCCGGTGGTGGAGGCCCAGGTGCCGACGGGGGCAGCAGGAGCCGACCAGACGGCACCGGAGCTGGAGGTTGCTGACTCCGTCATCCCAGAGGTAGAGGTGACTCAGCGCGCGCCGGGTGCTGGCGAGCGAGGTGACGGCCACCCCGGAGGGCCGGGGATGCCGCTGGCCAGCGCCGGGTTGGCGACGAACCAGGCCATGACGACACGCACCCCCGCGCGCCTGCGCCCGGCGCGGGCGGTTTTCGTGCCGAGGCCGGTAGAAATCGGGGCCGCGAGCTCGCAGGGAGCCAACACCGAGGCCACGAGTTCCGCTTCGCCTGGTTGGACGCCAGGGGCCTGCCCGGCCGCCCTGAACCTCACGGTGCAGGACGTCCTGGACAAGTTCTCCCCCCATGGCGCCACCCTCCTGAAGGCGAGGAGCGAGATGGTGGCGATGCAGACGTCTGTCTTGGTATGCTCTTGATCTTGCTTTTTATTTTTGCGATCTTCAGTGGGGGCGCGCCAGTGCACCCACTAGGTGTAGCCCCCGAGTTCCAAGCCGGCTGCTGAGCAGGCGGGTTGGAACTTTAAGGCATGTTTCCGAATGCTGAGATGTCGTGCTTGCCGCAGGACTACCACAACCTGCGTGCGGCCGCCTTCAACTCCCAAAACCAGATGCTTGCCAACCGAACTGCCAAGTTGCAGAAGAGACGAGGTACGTAGGCCGGCTTTCAGTGGGGGCGTGCAAGCGCACCCACTGGGTGTAGCCCCCGAGATTCGGGCCGACTGCTGAGCAATCGGGCCGGATCTTCCCGGGGACCTCTTGTCTTTGTTGATGCTATTGCTGATGATTCTTCTTTGCCTTTGCAGAGGCCGCCGCCCATCTGCGGGACCGTGTGCATGAGCTCGAGGGCCAGCTTCAGGCCAAAGAGCTGGAGCGCAGCCAGGCGGCCGCGGAGCGCAACCGGCTCGAGAAGGAGCTGGCTGACCAGGCGGCCCGGCATGCGGAGCAGGTCCAGCAGCTGAAGGACGAGGAAGAGCACCACAAGGCCGATTTCGAGTCCCAGCGCTCGGGCTGGGCCGAAAAGGAGAAGTACCTGTCGGAGAGCTACTCGGTGATTGAGGATCTGCTCGAAGGTAGATCTTCTTTCTTCCTTGATTGGTTAGTTGCCGGCTACCGTGGTCAGCCGGCTTCTAATTCTTTTGTCTTTTTTTTGGACAGATTACTTCCAGGATCACTCTGGTGCCATCGGCCAGGCGATTGAGGCACGGCGTGACCAGCGAAGGAGTGTGGGCATGGAGATTGCGCCGGACCGGCCCCGAAACTTGGGCGAACAGTTCCTCGCCGTTCAGCTGCGTCTTGAGCCGGCGCACCGTCTGCTCCACCGGTTTCAGCGCGTCGGGTCACAGGTCTTGGAAGGGCTTTGGTCGGGTGTGCAGGTCCTCCGGACTCCTAGCCGGACCGCTGACTGGTCGGAGGTGACTGGGGAGCGGCTTGACGCCTGGAAGGGCGCTGCAGCACGGGCCGGCGCCAAGGCGGCGCTGGAGTTCGTGAAGGCATGCTACCCGGGCGTGAGCCTGGCGCAGCTGGCCACCTTCCACCAGGAGGCGGCGCCGGAGCTGGAGGCGGAGTGCAAGGAGATCGCCATTCGCGCGTCGGCCCTCGCCGAGTACACCGACAGCAACGTCTTCATCCCGGAGCGGGCAGAAGACGGCACTAAGGTGCCGCCGTCCTGGTTCGGGTTGAACCCGGATGAGGGGGAGGACCCGGCGGAGGAGATCGCCTCCAGCGATGAAGCCACGGAGGAGGACGAGGACAAGGAAGGCGATGGCGTCACGCCAGACGACGGAGTGACCAGCCAGAATCAGCCCGATCCGGCCTCAGCCGCCGACCAGACTGAGACCAACCAGCTGGAGGCCCCGCCAGCCGGTGCTACCGCCACCGTCAACTCGTCCAAGTAGCCCGTAGTGCCTTTGGCCTAGGCGGCCCTTATCTTTTAAATTTTTCTATCTTGTGCTCAAGAACAAGTTAGTTATGCGTAGTTCCACCCACTGGGGGTGTATTTTAAACCTTGATGAATGCCGGCCACTGGCCTTTTGCAATGTAAATAAATTTATTTTCCCCGCATGCTTGTGTGCCTTGCCGAGTTCTGACTCGATTTTGCCTTTGCTTTCTTTGCCTTTTTCTTTTGCCATGTTCCTTTGGCTGCTGCCCTGCCAGCCGGACAGCCGTGCTGCGGTCTGTGGCTGGGTCAGGGGCTTGGCCGTTTAGAGTAGGCAAATTACTTCAGCCGCTTAAAGCGTAGCTAGTCAAGCGAGAAGCCGGCCGGCCGGCTGCTGAGCAGCCGGACGGGGTAGGCCAGAGGCCGGCTTGGCCTGAACTGGTGTTCTTCCTTAGTCGTTTTTCATGTGGACAGCGTTTCCGGCCTTTGGCTCTTGCCAGCCGGACAGTCGCGCTGCGAGCTGTGGCTGGGGCGAAGAGAGGGCTTTGGCGTCGGCACACTACTGAGCCGACTTCGGATGGTACCAACTTGGGCCAAGTCGGCGAGCCCCCGGGCCGGCTGACCAGACCCGGGCAGGGCAAAAGAATGAATACTCATACATAGGCAAAACTTATCATATAGATAAAAAGGTAGCCCCCGAGTGCATCTCAGGGTACCTGTTGTCTTTACTTAGTACAAAAGATAGCGTGGTACATACACTGCATCAACTGTAAAATGGGCGGAGAAGGTTCGCGTTCCATGGGCGCTCCGACTCCTGGCCACTCCACCTGGCCGTTTGACTGCGGGTGAGCAACCGATGCGAGGTCCAGTCGGATGCCCTGCATCGCGCAGAAACGAGCCAAGGCGCCTTTGGCGAAGTTCGTGCCGTTGTCGGTGATGATGCTGTGCGGGATGCCGTATCGAACGGTGATGTCCGCGATGAATGTAACGGCTGTGGGGCCATTCAGCTTCTTGATCGGCTTTGCTTCAATCCACTTCGTGAACTTGTCCACGGCAACCAGCAGATGGGTCATGCCGCTGCATGCAGTCTTGAATGGGCCCACCATGTCCAACCCCCATACGGCAAACGGCCAGGTGATGGGAATAGTCTTGAGGGCTGAGGCCGGCTGGTGCTGCTTGGTGCTGAAACACTGGCACCCCTTGCACTTCCGGACCAACTCCTCGGCGTCATCCAGAGCAGTCGGCCAGAAGAAACCATGGCGGAAAGCTTTGGCAACGAGGGCTCTGGAGGCGGCATGGTGGCCACATTCGCCTTGATGAATGTCCCTGAGGATTGCAATGCCCTTCTCCGGCTCGACGCAGCGCTGAAAGACACCAGTCGCGCTGCGCCTGACGAGCTCTCTGTTGATGATCGTGTATGCAGTCGCCCGGCGTTGCACTTGCCGGGCCAACACCTCATCGGCTAGGAGCTCGCGGCTCACCAGAAAGTAGAGGATGGGCTGCCCCCAAGACGGGGCTTCTACCACCGTCATGACGGCGACCGGCGCTAGGGTGGCCGGGTTGGGAGGCGGCGGGTTGGAGGCGGTCACTCCTTGTTGCGTCGCGGAAGTCCCCGGGCCGACTACAGCAGTCCTCGGGCTGGGTTTAGGTGCTGCAGCCCCTGGGCCGCCTGCAGAAGTCCCCGGGCAGGCTGCTGAAGTCCCCGAGCCGGATCCGGCTGCTCCAGGGTCAGCCGGCACGAAGATGGATTCTGATTCTGGCGAAGGCTGGATAGACGGCTTGCGGAAGCACTCGAGGGAAACACCGGCTTGTATGGCTTGCCAGGTAGAGCCAATCCGTGCCAGGGCGTCGGCTGCTTCGTTGTCGGCACGTTGCACGTGGATGAACTCGCACCCATCAAAGTATCTGGTGATCTGCTGGACGAGGAAGCGGTAGCTGGCCTTGTTGGCGTCCTTGGCGTCCCAGTCGCCAGAGGACTGTTGGACCACAAGGTCCGAGTCGCCGATCTCCTTGGCCAGTCGGAGCCCGTGAACGAGTGCCTCGTACTCGGCCATGTTGTTGGAGGTGGCGAAGTGGATTTGCAGCGTGTACTTTAGCTTGTCGCCTTTGGGAGAGGTGAGGATGATGCCGGCTCCCAAACCGGTGCGCATCTTCGAGCCGTCGAAGTGCATCCGCCAATGCGTGGAATCCGGCGCAGGTGGCAGGTACTCGGTCTCGGCCCAGTTGACAAGGAAGTCGGCCAGCGCTTGGGACTTGATGGCGGTGCGGGGCTGGTAGAGGATGGTGTGGGGAGCTAGCTCGATGGCCCACTTGGCCACCCGGCCCGAGGCATCTCGGTTGCCCATGATCTCAGCAAGGGGGGCGGTAAAGACGACCGTGATGGTGTGCTCGTGGAAGTACTGCTTCAGCTTCTTGGCGGCAAAGTACATGCCGTAGCACATCTTCTGGTAGTGGGGGTAGTTCTGCTTGGAGGCGGACAACACCTCGCTCAGGTAGTAGACCAGCCTCTGGACCAGCTGCGCCCTGCCGGCCTCTGGGCGTTCGACAACAATCACCGTGCTAACGACCCGATTGGTGGCGGCGATGTAGATGAGCATGGGCTCTTTAGCAGCCAGAGAGGCCAGAACAGGCGGCATGGACAGCATCCAGTTGAGCTGGAGGAACGCCTTGTCCGCCTGGTAGGTCCACTCAAAGCATGTGGTCTTCTTCATCAGGTGGTACAGAGGGAGGGCCTTCTCGCCCAGCCGGCTGACGAACCGGCTGAGAGATGCTAGGCACCCGATGAACTTCTAGATGTCCCGCAGTCAGGTCGGTCTCTTCATCCGCTCAATGGCCTTGATCTTTACGGGGTTGCACTCTATCCCACGCTCAAAAACAAGGAAGCCAAGGAGCTGGCCAGCTGGTACTCCGAAGACGCTCTTCTCCGGGTTTGAGCTTGATCTGAAAATGGCGCAGGTTAGCGAAGGTCTCCTTGAGATCCTCCAAAAGGGTACCGCGCTTGTTCGTCTTCACCACTATGTCATCCACATAGACGTGGGCGTTTCTGCCGAGTTGCTTCAAAAGGCATTTCTGCATGCAGCGCTGAAAGGTGGCGCCGGCATTCCTCAAGCCGAACGTCATGGTGATGTAGCAGAAGGCGCCGAAAGGGGTGATGAAGGCGGTCTTCAGTCGATCGGCCAGGTCCAGCTTGATCTGGTGGTAGCCGGAGTAGGCGTCCAAAAAGGACAGAAGCTCGCAGCCGGCCGTGGAGTCGATCAGTTGATCAATCCGGGGCATGGCAAATGGATCCTTGGGGCAGGATTTGTTGAGGCTTGTGTAGTCGATACACATGCGCCACTTGTTGTTTTTCTTCAGAACGAGGACTGGGTTGGCAAGCCAGTCCGGGTAGAACACTTCCATGATGAAGCCGGCTGCCAGAAGCCGGGCGATTTCTTCACCAACAATCCTTCTCTTCTCTTCTGATAGGCGGCGGAGGGGTTGCTTGACCGGCTTAGCATCCGATCGCACATGCAGTTTGTGCTCGGCGAATTCCTTCGGAACACCCGGCATGTCCTTGGGGGACCATGCAAAGATGTCCCGATTCTCACGGAGGAAGTCGATGAGCTCGCTTTCCTATTTGCTGTCGAGCTTAGCCCCCACGACAGTGTACTTCTTCGGGTGCGCCGGGTCCAAGATGATCTTCTTGGTTTCCTTGGCCGGCTGGAAGGATCCCTCGGCCTCAACCTCCTTGGGGTCAGATGGCATGGCCGGCTGCTCACTGGCCATGGCCACAGCCTGGTCAAGGAGGCGCTTCTCTTCGGCGATGGCGAGGGACTCGGCCAGCCTAGAGCTTGCTGCAGCGCACGTGAGCGACTTCTTGTAGTCACCAGCAATGGTGATGATGCCCTTGGGACCCGACATCTTCATCTTTAGGTACACGTAATGCGGAACCGCCATGAATTTGGCTAGTGCAGGCCAGCCCAAGAGCGTGGTAGGGGCTGTCCAAGTTGACCACCTCGAACCAGATAGGCTCACGGCGAAAGTGGGTCTTGTCGCCGAACAGGACATCGATCTTGATCTTGCCGATTGGAGAGCAGGAAAGCCCAGGGACAATGCCATGGAACACGGTCCGGCTGGGCTGGAGTTGCGTCTCCTTGATACCCAGCTTTTCCATGGTGTCGCGGTAGAGGATGTTGATGCTGCTGCTGCCGTCTATTAGGACTCGGGAGAAGCGGCACGCCCGCCTCTCTGTTGAGAAGTTGGAGTCCAGCACCATGGCATAAGCACCCGGCGAAGGCATCACAGCCGAGTGGTCGTCATGGCTCCATGTGATGGGCCTCTCTGACCAGTGCATGAATTGGGGGACCTTTGGAATGACAGTGTTCACCTCGTGGTGTTGCTGACACCGACTGTGCTTGTCGTCGGCTTCACTGGTGAAGACGACGTAAGTGGCGTTTTCATTGGGGAATTCATCTTGGAGCATACCGACAGGGTGGGCCGGCTGCTGAGGAGCCGGAGCCACCGGGCCGGCTGGAGGAGGCGGCAAGCCCTCACCCTTGGTGATTCGGGTGAGCCAGCTACACTGCCGAGTCGTATGGTTGGACGGCTTCGCGCCGCTGTGGAATTTTCACGGGGCATCGAGGGCCTGCTTGAAGAAGAAGGCAGGCAGCCAGGCACCCTTGCTACCCCGCTGACGCTTGGGGACGGTTTGCCTGACCGGCTACTGATATTCGACGGTGGCCACCTGCCGGCTGTTGGAAGCCAGCTGCTGGGCCTTGTGCTTGTTGTCGTTCGGCTGTTGGCGCCGGTTGGAGTCACCAGCCGATGCTTGAGAAGCCGGCGTGATCACCTTCCCGGACGCGTCAACCCGGATCTCCGACTTCATGGAGGAGTCAGCCATGGCGTATTTGTCCGCCACAACCAGGAGCTCATCCAAAGTAGCCGACTCGTCGCACAAAAGCTTGTGCTTCAGCAGGGTGCCCTCTCTGCACCCGGCGGTGAAGTACTCGATGGCCTGCACCTCGTGCACCCCTTCGCAGGAGTTGCGCAACTCAGCCCAGCGCGTCAGGTAGTCGCGAGTGGAATCGGTCGGCCCTTGAACGCACAAGGAGAGCTGGCGAGGCTTGGGGGGGCGCTTGTAGGTGTTGTTGAAGTTGCGGACGAAGACGTCGCTGAAGTCCAACCAGCTATTTATGCTGGTGGGTTTGAGGCTGTTGAGCCATGTCTGGGTCATGCCCAGCAACATGAGCGGAACATACTTCACGGCAACGCGCTTGTTGCCGTTTGCTATGCTAACTGCGGTGGCGTAGTCAGTCAGCCAATCTTCCGGCTTCACGGCGCCGGTGTATTTGGGAGTATAGCGAGGGAGCATGAACCCATTGGGGAAGGGCTCATCGCGGATGCGGGGGCCAAAGCAGGCTGGGCCGATTGTATCCTCCTCCTCCACTGCTAGGGATCGTGCCAGCCGCTCGATCCGGTGACGAGCGTCATTCTCGCCGACTGCTTCACGGGAGCCTAGCCGGCCCCCCAGAGTCGGGTGGTCAACCGGCGCCGGAGAAGCCTGCCTCTCCCTCCGTGGAGGAGGCGGACGCTCATCCTGCTAGCGCTGGCCCTCCGCTCTTGGAGGAACTTGCCGGCTATTCACAACCGTCTCATGGGAGCGCTGGCTAGGGCTAGCAGCCGGCTTCGAGTTCTGCTCGCCGCCGCCACTTGGGGACCGGGAGGTCGCTCCGTTCTCGCGGCGGGGTGGAGGGTTTTCTCCGGGAGGTCGGCCTGCCGGCCGGCTCCCACCACGCGGTTGAACGCGTCTTGCTACGTGTTCGCAGCGTTGAGGAGTTCCTGGAGGCGTTCTAGCTGGCTGTGCCGTTCGTCGCCCTCCAGGTTCTCGAGTTCTTCTGCCGCCGCCTGTGCGGCGTGCAGGTTCTGCACGGGGGTGTCATAGATCGGACGTCCGACTCCCAGCATGCTGGCGATGGCCGCGCCGCGTTGTCGGATGGCATCGGCTCGGCTGGCCTCGGCTGCAGCCGGCGTGCCGCCAGCTATGCGGTCGATCTCGCGCTGGTTAGCCTCAGCGCGGCGCTTCATGGCCGCCATCTTGGTGGCGCTGTCGAGGAGCTTGACGCGGATTTCTTCTAGCACCGCCGCGTTGGCGTTGGCTCCAACGGGAGCCGCCAGGTCCTGCATTGCTGCTCGCAATGGGTCCTGGATGGCCCCGCCAGAGTCCTGGCTGTTGCTAGTGACCATCACCTCCACGAAGACGCCGGCGTCGAGCGCGCCGGCAGAGGCGATGCTAGAGACGGGAGGGAGCGGGTCGTCGATGACCACTACGTCGCCGGGGAACCTGTCGGCGGTGTCTGCATCGGAGAGGCTAAGCTTCCCAAAGAGGTCGACGAGGCAGCTCGCGGGCAAACGGCTCCCGCGTCGGGCGATGCGCCGGTGCAAGCGCAAGCGAAAGTGTCGGGCTGGCTGATCAGGCCGGCCGTGACGTGCTCGCCGGAGAGGAAGGCGGTTCCCGTCAAGAACGTGTCTCCGGCCGATGCCGCCGATGGCCCCACGGTGGGCGCCAACTATCGTGGCAATCTCACATCAGATGCCAGGGGGTGGCTTGTCATGGGTGGAGCCAAGAGGACGTCGTCGGGCCCTGGAAGCGGGAGTGAGCACGAGCTCGATCGCACACGAGACGTACCCAGGTTTGGGGCTCTCCGGAGAGATAACACCCATAGTCCTGCTTTGCGGGGTCTCCGCATGATGACTATGATCAAGAGTGTACAAGGTTGCTCCTTGAGCTATGTTGCTAGAGGAGGGAGAAGGGTAGAGCTACCTCTCTTCTCCTAGCTATGGTGTGTTTGGAATGAAGGCTGAACCCTTTGCATGGGTGAACCCTGGGGGGTTTTATAGGCCAACCCCCCAGGGGTACAATGGTAATACAGCCGGGTGTAGGACCCAGACGTCAGTGTCTACGGTCGCCGGGTTCTCGATCGGCTGCTAGGGCCCACCTCTGGAGGGCCCCGCCGGCTGCCGAGAATCCGGCCAACAGGTAGGGCCCGCTGCCTGTGGGCCACGCTGATTGCCTTTCACTGTAGCTCTGTCCTTGATGCGGAGGCCGCGTCACGAGTCGTATGGCTACAGTCCCGCGTCAGGCGGGTATGTGGCCGCTTTGTTAGCGCACACTGTAGCCACGCTCTGTCTTGTCGGAGTGGGTGAGCGCAGACTCCGAGGGGAAGGAGAGGCCGGCTGCTGGAAGCCGGCCCGCCCCTGAGGCCGCCTTCGAGGGATGCGCCGTCTTCTGGAAGCCTGTGGGCCACGCTGATTGCCTTCTGCCGTAGCATGATCCTTGTTGATGAGGGCCGCGTCATGAGTCGCATGGCTACAGTCCCGCGCCAGGCGGGTAGGTGGCCGTTGGGTCAGCTCGTACTATAGCCACACTCCTCCGGGATTCGGGGGAGCAGGCGGCACTGTTGCCATGCCCCGTCCCGTCGTAGTATGTGAGTGCGGACTCCAAGGGGAAGGAGGGGCCGACTGATGGAAACCGGCCCACCCCCAAAGCCGCCTTCTATGGGTGCGCCATCTTCTGGAAGCCGGCCCGCGTGGCCAGCTGGCATGAGGGGCTTCGCCAGCCCTGATGTGTTGAAAAGTTATTGGGTTCGGATGAGGCTACCCGGTGTCCATCCCGCCGATACCTTCTGCTTGACGTGCCGGGCGTGAGGGCAGACAGTAAGGTGGTGCTTGATTACCTTCCTGGGAACACCAGGGATGTTAGATGGTTGCCAAGCAAACACATCGACATTCGCCCGTAGGAAGGCAACGAGCGCGCTTTCCTATTTGTCACTAAGGGTTGCACCGATGGTGAACGGACCATCAGCGCGAACCTGCCTTGCCGGGACCTTCTTCACAGTAGGTGAAGCAACCTTAGATCTCTTACTAGTGGAACTCTTCGGAAGATCATCAACAGGTGCGGCGCACTCCGGAGAGACGCGCTTCCCAGATTCCTTGCCGACGTCTCTGCTAGCCTTCTTTCCCTTCTTTGTTTCCTTGGCGAGAGCTGCGGTCTCCGCGGCCTCAGCTGCCACCACGTCCCGATACATCTTGTCCATGTATATGATTGCGTTTTTCTTGTCTGATGGGATGGAGATGACGCCTATCGGGCCAGGCATCTTCAAAGTGTTGTAGGCATAGTGGGAAGCTGCCATGAACTTCACTAGAGCTGGACGGCCAAGAATCCCATTGTACGGCAAGGGAAGTTCAACAACTTCAAACACCACGTTTCCGGTCCGGTAAGTCAGCTCTCCACCGAACATAACTGGCAACGGAATCTTCCCCTTCGGACGGCTCCTACCGAGGTTGATTCCTTGGAATGTGCGAGTAACCTTGAGGTCTTCATCAGGGATCTGTAGCTTGCTGACCACCTTGGGGGAGATCAGATTCAGCCCAGCCCCGCCGTCAACTAGCATCTTTGTGACCTTATGGTTGTGGATTGTTGTCGAAACCAACAACGGCAAACACCCTACCGCGGTAGTGCGGTCAGGGTGATCCTCTTCATCAAAGATGATAGGCGTGCGGGACCACTTGAGTGGTTTCCGGGAGTCGGCAGCTGGCTCCACGGCATTGACCTCACGCGCCCACTGCTTGAGTCGACGGTGAGAGGAGTGCAGAGACAGTCCTCCGTCAATGCACATGGCTTCAGTTGCCTTCTGGCATTCTTGCTCACTGGTTTCTTCCTCTCCTTCCTCATCACTTGCATCATCCCCTTCTTTCTTCTCACGGCCTCTGGCAGGCTTCTCTTTTTGCCGAGGGGTCTTGCCGTGGCGGCCCCCTCTACTGCCACGACCCTTTCTGCCAGCACCTTCTTGGTCTATCTCTCCCTCTCTCTCTCTCTCTCTCTCTGTCGCGCTTCTCATATTCCGCTTTCTGCTTCTTAACAAGTTGTTCGACTTGATGGCATTCCTGGAGATGGTGACCCTTAGTGCGGTGGATTTTGCAGTATGGCACGTCGGACTTCCTAGCTTTCTCAGCCGCCGCAGCTTCCCGGCAATCAGCGCACGTGGCAGCTTCCTTGCCAGGGGCTTTGGTTTTGGCTTTCTTGCCGGTGCTGAGATCGCCAGAGCCCTCAACGGCCAATACTGACTTCTCCTTGCATTTCTTATTGTGCTTCCGGCTCCTCCTCTTTGGGTTAGCGGCCTCATCGTCGTCCTCCAAATCAACCTCGATGCCATCCTCTTCCACGAGGAGTCGCCTTCCTTCCTCAGCCCAAGCACATTTGTCTGCCAAGGTGTACAACTCATTGATGGTTTTGGGTAGCCGAACATTCATTTTAGAACGTATCCTCCTATTGTGCACGTTCGAATGGAACGCGGCAATCACAGCTGCTAGGTGTATCTCTGGAATGTTGCGGTGTACTCGACTGAATCTCTGCATATACTTTTGTAAGCTCTCCCCCTCTTTTTGTGGAAGAACTTGCAAGTCACTGGGCCGCCCGGGCTTGGCCACCCGTGAAGGCGCCAATAAACTCAATGCACAAGTCACCCCATGATGAAATGGAATTATCCAGCAGGTGCATCAGCCATGACCTCACATTTGGCTTGAGTGCCAAAGGGAAGTAGTTGGCGAATACCTGCTCATCTCTGCCCCGGCGGCTTGAACAGCAATTGTGTAAATGCTCAAGAACTCTGCCGGGTTTAGCTTTCCATCATATTTTTCTGGTAATTCTAGCTTGAAGACTCGGGCAGATGGCCAGCGGACTTGCCGCAGCTCGCGATTGAAGGCAGGGCACCCGACCTCGTAAGCTAGGTACCCGCCATCGCTAGGCGCGGGTTCGTCAATGTCTGGGCCATTGCGCCTGTCAGATTGACGACGGGTTTCCCGGCGCCGCTCGATGGTGACGCACGCATCTTCCCTCCGCCGATCCTCCAGGACACGCCGCTGATCCTGGCGGGCTCGTGGACTAGAAAAGGCCATTGATGCTTCGTCAGGCTCGTGGACATGTTGCTCTTGCTGCTGCCTCTGGGCTTGCTGCCGCGGAGGGGACTGCACTATTAGTGTGGCCCCCTCAATGGGGCCAGCAGTCCGGGCTACTGTTGTTGTTCGCGGGTGCCGCGAGGGCTCTGTATGCTGTGATTTTCTGGCTTCGGCGAAGTCGATCAAACTCTGGATGGTGGCCCTCCACTCATCCATTTGATCAGTCACCGTTGGAAATCTTAGCAGGAGTTGGGCCCGCGCCATGGCTTCCGTAGCTGTGCTTGGCATAGCTGACAAGGCAGATCGCGACATCGCTCGACTCCTGGTAGGACCAGCAGGAGCACCGTCATGTTCTCGCCATTGCGAACCGGTCACCAAGGCAGTCTGGTGACGAGGGTATCATGCACGGGGATGGACGATCCCGTGCGGTGCCTCATCTTGCTCGCCTTGCTCCGGGCGAGGTGGGTGTCCGGTAGATGCGCCTGTGGTAGGCACGACTGGCGGGTCACGACTCGCGCCAGAGCGAGCGTCGTTGTTACGGCTGCACCCGCTAGTGTGGCGGGGAGGTGGAGGCTAGATGTTCCCTCCACCTACGGCCTGTGGGTCTTGCCCATTGGAATGCTTTTGATGCTGCCCTCCTCCGGCGTCTCTCGTTCCAACTTCAGCCACAGGGGACACAACGACGGCACCGCCTGCACCGGTCGTGCCACCCGTGGCGTCCACCATGCCCAACGGCAACGCGGCGCCTATGGCGTCCGTGGCCGCGTGCAAGGGGGCCTTTGAAGTGGAGGGGTGTGTGGTCGCAACGAGTTTCTTCTTGGGCGCCATGGATGAAGACGATGATGATGACGATGAAGCTCGACGCGCTGTTCGTAACCTCGGGTTCGCGCAAGCATTTCCCCCTACCTGGCGCGCCAAAGATGTCTTGGGTGAACATGATCACCTATGGGGCCATCGTCCCCTTCGTGGTTCGGCAAGGGGAATATCACATTGCATAAAGAGCGGAGGCCATGACACAGTGCGATGGTGGTGACACTGGTGGTTTTGACCCAGGTTCGGGCCGCTGTGAAGCATAAAACCCTACTCCTGCTTTGGTGGATTGGATGGAGGAACACGATGAACACGCAGCGCTCAAGCTCGGCAAGGTGGCCTCGGGGAGAGTGGCTACGTGCATACAAGTATGCAAGGGTCTGAATCCTTCGCTAGGTAGCCTTGGACCTCCTTTTATAGTTCAAGGGGTAACCACAGTGGCAAAACAGTCACTATCCTGTGATTAGATAGCTAACAGTGCTATCATACCCGCTTAATCATCTTCTGCTTATCTGCTTGACACGCCTCTGGACAGTAGTCATATGAGGATAATCTGTCTTCTGCTGGACTGCCAGGTGTTTAGTGGAAGCCACTTAATCACCTGGAGGCTCGACACCGCATTGACAAGTGATTTGCGTTGCTATGCGGTGGAGCGGTGGTGCCTTGGTGGGATTCCTTGTGCTTGGCGGACCTGGCAAGCCTGCCGGGGAAATCTTGGACTTGTCCTTGGGGTGGTCTCGACCTAGCCAGGCTCTCCTGCCGGGCAAGGGAGGCCTTCCCAAGGTGGTATTCTTCTGTCTTGTATCTTGGTTTGGTATTCTTGATCCGCTCCTTGATCTCACGAAGAGCGGATTCTCTAGCTTGGCCTTGCTTTGTTTGTTGGTGCTGATCATGTGATGCCAATACGCCTGTGTATGAGTCTGGGCAACAAACACGAATATTTGTTGCACCGACATAGTGCTCCCTAGTTGGTGCTTTATAACAGAAGATGGAGACTCAAATAAAAATAAAATTGCATAAACCAAATAGATAAACCCTTCGCAAAGGGAAGCAGAGATTTGTAGAGGTGCCAGAGCTCAATGCTTAAATTGAGAGATAATTTTTTTTGAGAGGCATGCTTTTCCTGTCAACGAGAATGACCGAGTAGTTCCCAATACTTTCCATGCTAGATACATCATAGGCGGTTCCCAAACATAAAATAAAGTTTATTCCTTTTTCCACCATTCTTTCACAATCCATGGCTAGCCGTATCCACGGGTGCCTTCCATACCAACACTTTCCAAGGAATTTATTATTTGACAACAAAAAGCAAATTTCTTTTTCATTTCTGGACTGGGCATCCCTATTACTGCCACACTCTCGTGCAATGACAAGTGAATAAACACTCATCTTGAGAATAACACATCTAGCATGGAAAAATATTGGCCACCCCCTGCCGCTTCATGAGCAGTACGGGCACACAAAAAGGAAATTCATTTTGAAAATTAGAGTTGGCACAAACAAATTTACTTAGAACGGCACGGAAATACCGCATATAGGTAGGTATGGTGGACTCATATGGCAAAACTTGGTTTAAGGATTTTGGATGCACAAGAAGTATTTTTACATAGTACAAGTGGAGGCTAGCAAAAATATTGAGAAGCAACCAACCAAGAATTTTTTTTTTCTCATAAGTGAGCATTAAGCACAACTAACACCGAATAATGCACCACAAGTAGGATATAATTTCATTGCGTAACTATTGACTTTCGTGATTGCATAGGGAATCACAAACCTTAACACCAATATTCTTACGAAAGCATAATTACTCACCAACATGACTCACATATTACTATCATCATATCTCAAAACTATTACAAAGAATAAAGTTTATTTTGTCCAATGATCTTCATGAAAGTTTTTATTATATCCCTCTTGAATATCTATCACTTTGGGACTAGTTTCATATATTACCATTGCTTTTGACAAGCTCAAATAAATTTAAGTGAAGAACATGAGCATAAATTGTTTTCATCTCTCAAAATAATATAAGTGAAGCATGAGAGAATTTCTTAAAAAATTTACTAATTCTCAAATAAATCTAAGTGAAGCATGAGAGTATTTCTTCAAAAATTTGAAGCACACGGTGCTAAGAAAGATATAAGTGAAGCACTAGAGCAATTCCATAGCTCAAAAAATTTAAGTGAAGCACAGAGAGCAATTCTAACAAATCATAGCATAATTTTGGCTCTCTCAAATAGTTGTCTCCAGCAAGGAGGATTGTGACCAACTAAAAATAAAATCAAGCAAAGACTCATATAATACAAGACGCTCCAAGCAAAACTCATGATATGTGACGAATAAAAATATAGCTCCAAATAAAATTACCGATGGTTGTTAGAAGAAAGAGGGGATGCCTTCCGGGGCATCCCCAAGCTTAGTTGCTTGGTTTTCCTTGAATATTAACTTGGGGTGCCATGGGCATCCCCAAGCTTAGGCTCTTTTCACTCCTTATTAATTCATCCATCGTGATCTCACCCAAAACTTGAAAACTTCAATCACACAAAACTTAACAAAACCTTCGTGAGATCCGTTAGTATAATCAAGCAAATCACCACTCTAAGTACTGTTGCAAACCCATTCATATTTTATTATTTCATTATACCTACTGTATTCCAACATTACCATGGCTTATACCCCCCCACTATAGTCCATAGATTCATCAAAATAAGCACACAATGCAACAAAAACAGAATCTGTAAAAAACAGAATAGTCTGTAGTAATCCGGACTCTAACCATACTTCTGTAACTCCAAAAATTCTGAAAAAATAGGAAAATGTAGGCAATTTGTATATCAATATTTTGTGAAAAATTCAGAATTTTTTGTCGCTTCTGTGATTTTTTACAATTCTGCTACTGGACGTAAAAGTTTCTGTTTTTGAACAAGATCAAATCAAGTATCACCCAACATGATCCCAAAGGATTTCCTTGGCACAAACACTAATTAAAGGGATAAATATATTTATGCCCCTAGTTGTGTCCCACTCAGCTGTTTTACCCATAATTTCCAAAAGTCACCGGTTTTGTCCTAGTCACTTCGCTCCTCTGATGCTTTTGCCCTTTGACTGTTTGACCGTCAGTTTGAAAACTTTATAACTAATTCATACTAAATCAGAAAAATGCAAATAAGATACCAAAATGTTCGGCAAACCATCACCTATGTGTCGGTGGCATTTGCATTCATGAAATAAGTGCTGGAAAGTGCCCATCCGAGTTTTAGCTCTTATGATACCACCATGAATAGTAAAATCTAAAAAAATCCAAAAAAAGAATTGGTGGTAAAGAATGATAAATATTTTAAGTGCTTGCCAAGTTTCATCAGGGAATTACATTCATGGATATCATGGAAAAAAAACAATCAGCACTCCAAAGTAGATTATTTTTTTGCCACGACTTCCACGAATGCCGTGTTACAACGAGCGGGTTACTCGTTCCTGCCCCGGGTGTGTTAAAAAGATTCCGCCCCTCAAATTGCAAAGGCAAGCAACTCTGGTGCCTTCTTCAAAAAACAGCATTGCACGCATTCTGATCTAGACTTAGGCGGAAAGCTTCTGCCCTTATCCGCTGTGACTCGGCATCCATCGAAGCTCACTGCGTCACCATCCTGGCGTTCTATGCATTAAGATCCTCTTGGGCTTTGGTCACCTCATCTCGCACCTTTGCAACTTCTGCTTTATGTTATGCTTGATTCGTTGGAGTCACCTCCATGGCTAACAGAGTCATCAGGGTGCCCAAAAGCTCAGATAAAACCTGAGTCGGCGGTAGAACAGAGCCGCTCACCCCAGCTGTTGCAGCAGCAGTTGAACCGAATGTCATGGCAGTAGCTGTTGATGAGTTTACTATTGGTTGCGTACCAGCCATAAAAATAGCAGCCCTGCTCGGTGGCTCATAAGGGTCCGAAATACTGTCACCATCGGAATAGCCCCCAAGCCCGCCATCCTGAAGCTGATAGATTGATTCGGTTTCTCTGGTCGATGACTCATCACCTGAATAGATGGCCGTCTCTCCACCAGATGCAGAACCTTCCTCAAGATCTGCCCCATGAACAAAGCTAACAAAGATGTGCTTCTGGCCGGGTTGACCCCTGGCGGGTCGCGCGCGTTGAGCCATCTCGATGATGTCGGTGCAGGTGTCCGGCTCAGGCTCTGACTCGCCGATCTTGCCGATGAAGACGTGAATTCCGCCAAAGGGGACCCGATACCCGTACTCAATTGAGTCAGCCTCGGGGCCCCAGCCAGCGTCGTCGATGTAGATCTTGCCGCGGCGACTCTGAGTCATCCTGCCCACGGCATATCCTTCGATCCCTAAGAAGTTGCCCTTCAAGAACTCGAAACCACCGTGCTCTGACCTCATAATTGATTCATATGGTGGCTTAATTCTTATTCTAGGGAAGTGTTCCATACCCTTTCTTAGTGGAAATTGAAATTTAATATTGCCTTCTTTCATATCAATCATGGCACCTATAGTTCGTAAAAAATGGTCTACCAAGTACTATTGGACAAGACGGATTGCAATCAATATCAAGAACAATAAAATCTATGGGCACATAGTTCCTATTTGCAAGAATAAGAACATCATTAATTCTTCCCAAAGGCTTTTTAATAGTAGAATCCGCCAAGTGCAAATTAAGAGAACATTCTTCAATATTGGTAAGACCAAGCACATCACATAGAGATTTCGGAATTGTGGAAACACTAGCACCCAAATCACATAAAACAAAGCGCTCATAATTTTTGATCTTGACTTTAATGGTAGGTTCCCATTCATCATGTAATTTTCTAGGAATTGAAATCTCTAACTCTAACTTTTCTTCTAAAGCTTTCATCATGGCATCCACAATATGTTTACTAAAAGATTTATTTTTTTCATAGGCATGGGGTGAATTTATCATGGATTGCAACAAATAAATGCACTTCATAAAAGAGCAACTATCATAATTAAAGTCTTTGTAATCCAAAAGAGTGGGCACATCGCTAGTTAAAGTTTTGACCTCCCCAAACCCACCTTTATCAATTTTTTCATCAAGATTTTCACCCTCCAAATCATTGGGACGCCTTCTAGTGAACATTGAATCTTCTTCAATCCCTTTATTATCAATTTTAATCTTACTAAACAAGGAATCAATAGAAGAAACACCAATCACTTTAAGATCTTCATCATTGTTATGAAAGCAATCGGTAGAAAACGCTCTTTCTAAAATTCCCTTTTAGCTCAAAGCATAGCGGTTCCTTTCTTACTTTCATCCATAGAAACATATAAAGCTTTAATTGATTCATTAACATCAATCTTAGGTGGAAAAGTTTTAATCTTGAGATTTTCTACATCATGGGAAATTCTATCAATGCTTCTAGACATATCATCAATCTTATTCAACTTTTCTTCTATCATAGTGTTGAAAACTTTTTGAGCATTGATAATTTTTTTAATATTACTCTCAAGATCAGACGGGTTCCTATTATTATTGTAAGAAGAATTACCATAGGAATTGCCATAATTATTAGAGGAATTTCCAAGAAAAGGCCTAGTATTAAAATTACCTCTATAAGCTTAATTACTGAAATTGTTTCGCGAGACAAAATTCACATCTACGGGATCACTATTTTGCTCAATCAAAGTAGACAAAGGCACATCATTAAGATCAATAGGAGCATTTTTATTAGCAACCAATTTCATAGGAGCATCAACTGTTTCACTCAAAGTACTAATTTCTTCAACCGAATTAACCATTTTACTAGTAGGTGCTCTTTTGGTATGCCATTGTGAATAATTTGCCATGATATTATCTAGAAATTTAGTAGCTTCACCCAAAGTAATCTCCATAAAAGTACCACCCGCGGCGGAATCTAAAAGATTTCTAGAAACAAAATTCAATCCCGCATTAAAAATTTGTATGATCATCCAAAGATTTAAACCATGAGTAGGACAATTTCTTAGCATCAATTTCATTCTTTCCCAAGATTGTGTAACATGTTCATGCTCAAGTTGCTTAAAATTCATGATTTGGGTTATAAGGGAAGTAATTTTCGTGGGCGGAAAATACTTAGTGATAAAAGCATCTTTGCACTTATCCCAAGACTCGATACTATTGCGAGGCAAAGAAGAAAACCAAATTTTTGCACGATCCTGCAAGGAGAAAGGAAATAATTTCAACAACACAATATCATTGTCCACATATTTTTTATTTTGCATATCACACAAGTCTACGAATGTGTTTAGATGGGACGTGGCATCCTCATTAGGAGTACCAAAAAATTGATCTTTCTTAACAAGATTCAACAAAGCGGCATTAATATCATAAGATTTCGCACTAGTGGCGGGAGGAGCAATCGGAGTACTAATAAAATCATTATTATTGGTATTGGAAAAATCACACAATTTGGTATTTTCTTGAGGCATCGCGACTACGCAAACAAGATTGCAAGCAAATAAGAGATCTGACGAGAAAAAGGCGAAAGAAAAAGATGGCGAATAAAAAGGCAAATTTTTGTGAAGTGGGGGAGATGAAAACAAGTGACAAATAGCAAATAATGTAAATTGCAAGGAGATGAGATTAGTGATTAGCAACCTGATAGATGTTGATGATGTCTTCCTGGTAACGGTGCCAGAAATTTCTTTGACGTGGCTTGAGACTGCGTCGGTATTTTCCCAAAGAGGAAGGGATGATGCAGCACAACTACGGAAAGTATTTCACTCAGTTGTGAAACCAAGGTTATCAATCCTGTAGGAGAACCAAGCAACACTATGTAAACGATACCTGCACACAAAGAACAAATACTTGCAACCCGACGTGTAAGAGGGGTTGTCAATCCCTCCTCGGTAAAAAGTTAGATTAAATTGTATGAGATTGGATAAATAGATCTGAATAAAACACGAAATAAAATAAGTAAAGAAAAAGTGCAGGAAGGTATTTTTGGGTTTTTGGAATAATGGATCTGAAAACAATAAGATAAAAGATAGACCCGGGGGCGTAGATTTCACTAGTGGCTTCTCTCGAGAAAATAGCATACAATGGGTAAACAAATTACTGTTGGGCAATTGATAGAAAAGAAAATAATTATGACGATATCCAAGGCAATGATCATGAATATATGCATCACGTCCAATATTAGTAGACCGACTCCTGCCTGCATCTACTACTGTTACTCCACACATCGACCGCTATCCAGCATGCATCTAGTGTATTAAGTTCATGGAGAAATGGAGTAATGCAATAAGAACGATGACATGATGTAGACAAGATCTATTCATGTAAGAATAGACCCCATCTTTTTATCCTTAATAGCAATGATACATATGTGCCTCGCTACCCCTTCTGTCACTAGGTGAGGACACCACAAGATCGAACCCATCACAAAGCACCTCTTCCCATTGCAAGAAAAATCAATCTAGTTGGCTAAACCAAACCAAAGTTTCGGAGAAGAAATATGAGGCTATAAATAATCATGCATATAAGAGATCAAAGAAGACTCAAATAATATTCATGGATATAGATCTGATCATAAACTCACGATGCATCGGATCCCAAAAAACACACCACAAAAAGTCATTACATCAAATAGATCTCCAAGAACATCGAGGAGAACATTGTATTGAGAATCAAAAAGAGAGAAGAAGCCATCTAGCTACTGCCTACGGACCCATAGGTCTATGGTGAACTACTCACGCATCATCGGAGGAGCACCAATGAGGATGATGAACCCCTCCGTGATCGTGTTCCCCTCCGGTAGAGTGCCGGAATAGGGCTCTAGATTGGATCTCGTTGTTCTGGAACCTGCGGCAGCTGGAATTGTGTTTCGTCGACTCCCGTAGGCTTTCTGGAATATTTGGGTATTTATAGAGCTAAGAGGTGGTGGAGGAGACCCCCGTGGGCCCCATAACCCATCAGGGCGTGCCAGGGGCTTCTAGCACGCCCTGGTGTCTTGTGGGCCCCATGGGCCTCTCCTATGGTGCTTCCTTGGCTCCCAAGTTATCATCTGGTACAAAAAAAATCTCCAAAAAGTTTTGCTGCGTTTGGACTCCGTTTGATTGGGATATTCTGCGAAGTAAAACAAGCAAAAAACAGCAAATGGCACTGGGCACTATGTCAATAGGTTAGTCCCAAAAAATGATATAAAGTTGCTATAAAATGATTGTAAAATATCCAAGAATGATAATATAACAGCATGGAACAATCAAAAATTATAGATACGCGTTGGAGACGTATCACGGCTAATACGGTGTTTGAGGCACTTAAGAAGCAATTGGCTGAGCCGCCCATCTTGGCTGCTCCGAGTGACAAAGAGCCTTTGCTCCTGTATGTGGTGGCTAATAACAAAGTCGTGAGCTTAGCAGTGGTTGTGGAGCACAAGGAAGCCGACAAAGAGTATCCAGTCCAGCGGCCAGTTTATTATGTCAGTGAAGTTTTGGCAGAGTCCAAACAAAGATACCCACACTAGCAAAAATTGGTGTTGGCGGTGTTCATGGCTAGCCGCAAGTGGAAGCATTATTTCCTTGGGCATCCTATCATAGTGGTCAGTTCTGCTGCTCTGGGAGATATCATTCAAAACAGGGAAGCCACTGGCAGGATCGCTAAGTGGGCAATAGAGCTTGGGCAACATCATCTGAAATATGTGCCTAGAACCGCCATCAAGTCTTAGGCTTTGGTAGACTTTATCAATGATTGGACAGAGCTGCAAGTGCCTGAGGAGAAGCCGGACAATACATACTGGAAGATACACTTTGATGGGTCCAGGCAATTGGAAGGCTCGGTGGCTGGAGTTATTCTAGAATCTCCGTGAGGTGACAAGTTTTGTTATGTTTTAAGGCTCATGTTTCCTTGTACTAACAATGCAGCTGAGTATGAAGCTTTACTCCATGGGCTTCGAATGGCTAAGGATATGAACTTGAGCCGAGTTAGATGTCTGGGCGACTCAGACCTGGTGGCACAGCAAGTTTCAGGAAAGTGGGACTCTAAAGACCTGCTCATGGTGACTTATCGTCAAGCTGTGACTAACATTGCTGGTCACTTCAAAGGTTATCAAGTGGATCATGTTGATCGGCAGCTTAATGAGGTGGCTGATGCTTCATCCCGGCTGGGTTCTCAGCGTAAGCCGATCCTCCCTAATGTGTTTCTTGATGTCTTGCATAACCCTTCTGGCAAATTACCATCAGAGGAAGACCTGGCTATCCCAGACCCTGAGGGGCAGTTGGTGGTGGCTTTTTGCACTATCCCAGACTGGACGATGCCTTACCTAGCTTACCTGACTCGAGGCAAGTTACCAGAAGATGAAAATTTGGCGTGACAGATCACAAGGCGGTCTAAGTCCATGACCATTATCATTGGCGAGTTACAGAGATGCAGTGTGACTAGCGTGTTCCAACACAGTGTTTCCCCTAAAGAGGGCCGAGAAATCCTACAAGAAATTCATGCAGGCAATCATGGTCATCATGCCGTGTCCCGATCTTTGGTGGCCAAGGCTTTTCGTCATGGGTTTTACTGGTTGACGGCTCATGCTGATGCAGAGGAGATTGTCTGCAAGTGTGACGGCTGCCAAAAATTTGCATGACAAGCTCATGTGCCAGCTCAAGAATTGTGGATAATTCCAATCACTTGGCCGTTTGTGGTCTGGGGGCTTGATATGGTCGGGCCGTTCAAGGGGTCTAAAGATAAAAAGACTCACCTTTTGGTTGCAGTTGATAAGTTTAGAAAATGGGTTGAAGCAGAGCCAGTCAGCAATTGTGAGGCAACAACTGCACTTTAGTTTGTGAAAAAGATAATCTTCCGCTTTGGTTATCCTCATAGTATCATAACTGATAATGGGACCAATCTGTCAAAAGGTTCTATGAAGGAGTTCTATCAAAGGGAACACATCCATCTTGATGTATCCTCAGTGGCTCATCCACAGTCCAATGGTCAGGCAGAACGTGCTAACCAGGAGATATTATGAGGGATCAAGCCCCGGCTCATGGTTCCTTTGGAACGCACACCGGGTTATCGGGTTGAAGAGTTGCCTTCTGTTCTTTGGAGCATAAGTACTACCCCCAATAGATCAACTGGCTACACGTCGTTCTTCATGGTTTATGGCGCAGAGGCAGTTCTCCCAAGTGATATTCGCCATGACTCGCCTAGGGTGGTGGCTTACGTCGAAACAGACAATGAGACACCGCATCAAAACACTCTGGATGCCTTGGAAGAAGAACGCGATCTCGCGGCGGCTCGATCGATGATTTACCAACAAGATCTGCGTCGCTATCATAGCCGCTGGATTCGAAGCCGCACTTTCCAGGAGGGCGACTTGGTGCTCCGTTTGATTCAAGATCAGACAGGCATTCATAAACTATCACCTCCTTGGGAAGGCCCTTTGTGGTTAGCAAAAACCTCAACAACGGGTCATATTATCTCATCGACATACGTGAACACAATAAGTCATGTACCTCTGAGGAGGAGACCAACATGCCCTGGAACATTGCTCATCTTCGGCCTTACTACATGTGGCGCCCCGCCTGATTACCACTATAGCCAGACGGTCACCGCACACGCCAGCCCAGGAAATCACTCTGGCATGCGCGCTTACAACAAGTATCATGAACACATGCATTTCTATTAATGGATATATGAGTCTTTACATGATAGTTTACAGGGGTGATGGTAGCGGAAAAGCTCTATCTAAGGCAGCATGCTCCTGGTGCGGCTCCAATCCACAGGGATCTGACTGGGTTACTCTCCTAGCCCGCGAACGCTCCGGCTCCTCGTCGACGGACGACGGATCCTTATGTGAACCTGGCCATGTTAAAGGCCGCTGAGTACTTTTGAATGGACTCGCAAGCAAACCAAACTAACATATACACCAAGCAAAGTAATCCATGGCATTCAAGCATGCATTTGTTGTTAGAGCAACATTAATTATCATGGCATAGCATGCCTATCTAGCAATATTAATTATCCTGATATAACAGGTTTATCCAGCAAGATAACAACTAAGGTAAATATAATGAAAAGCATATCAAGTAAATAATCCATATTCCGAACAATATCAGGATCCAATCCAACTCTTTTGGTCATCTGACTATCTCTTTCATAGCCATTCCCTGGCTATCATATCATATCCCTGATATCATCCGATGTCTATGCATCTCCACTATAAGTCTGATAAACTTACTCTCTTACAGGTTGTCCCACAATCCTCGGAATACTCATGAGTCGCTAAGTACCTCCGATCATAAGACAAGTTCTTCCATCATTATTATCTTTGTTACGGTTCACCACCTAGTGAGGTCTGGACGGACTGTCTAATACCATGGACGCGGCTATTCGAATAGATTTTTACACTCTCCAGAGGCTGCGCACTTTACCCACACAATGGAGCACCTGGCCTCGTGATCCCATTTGGGTGGACCAGTGTTGCTCCAATGAAACCAGCCTAACCCGTGACTCCTCCATCGTACCACCGGCAATCATTCTCCCCCAGAGTCAAGCCCTGGGTGGCCCCTGTGTCACCTCGTGACACCTGCCACCGTCGTGGCCAACTAAACTGTCCCAAACGGGGACGCCGGCAAATAACTCAACTGGGCTCACAAGGTTATCGCCGCCTACCGGGCTAGGGCAGCACGCGTGCATAACCTTCCCTGCTTGCTGGTACCGATAAAAGAGCACGCGATCAGACCAAGTCAAGGCCGTCCCATACCGGCAAATGTGGTTGCACGGATAAGTCCGGACAGGTGACTCTGGATCAACCGACTAGGTTTAGTTTTAGCAATCATTTAGCAAGCATGGTTATCCACCACAATAACTTGAGATGATAGCAACTAGGTATTTAAATAAATTACTTTGAATTATTATATAGCAAGTAAGTGAAAGTAATGTAAACAGTAAGTGCAATCTAGCAGAAGTTTAATCATTTCTATCACATGCATAATCATTAGTTAATCATGCAAGAATAACACAGAGCAATGCTTTAGGGCATATATCAGATGGTCGGCTTGCCTGGGGTCGAAGAATACTCCGGGAAAGAGTGCGGTACCCTTGCAGGAAAATCCGCCAGAAAAGATTCCCTCTCGGAGGGGATGAATGAAGGGTAGGGGCAGAATGGTCATTTTCATAGTGTGAAAACAATATGAAAATGATACCATCGGAACGGGCTTGACGAACTGAAGATGTGAGCGTTGGTTTCACCTTGATCGGAGTCACGAGCAAGAAGTTACAAAGGTTTTTCTGCTAGGGACCTATCTGCAAAGAAAATATTTGCATCTGGGTCCCTAACAGTACTGCGGCTGGCGCCTTCTCTGTGGATGCGTTTTCCAGTAGAGAAAACTTATTTTTACTGGAGTACGCTTTCTCTGTTTGGAAACGCATCGAGTAGGATACGCTTCTCTCAACTGAAAACGTAAACCATCTGGGGCGCCTCCACTTAACCACGCTGGCTCCTCTCTCTCCCTGACAGGTGGGGTCAGGGCCCACCCGTCAGGTCCCCTTTCTCTCTCTTCCCGCCTACCTTCTGCTCCCCCGATGCCCGTCTACAGAACAGAGGGGTCGCCGGCGCCGGCGCTCGCCCGGCCGGCTCCGGCCATCTCCGGTGGAGCTCGGACCACCGGAGTGCTCTCCGAGGTGCGGCGCACCCATCAACCCTGCCCACGGACACCAAGGGTGCCGGGAGCGGCGGCGACCTTGAGTATGGCGGACGGCGGCATCGGGCAGACTTCAGCCCGAGGCTGCGGTGGTGGAACAGAGGAGCTGGGGGTCGAGGGGGCGTCGCGGTGGTCAGTGAAGAGCTGCAGTGGGGTTTATAGGGAGGGATAGGGCTCGGATAGCTCCAATTCGAGCAGAGGAGCGTGGTGGCCATAGCGGCCATGTGCGGCGAGGAGAGCTTCCCGAGCTCAGGTGATAGGTTGGGGAGGGAGCTGGGAGCGAGGGGAGGCTAGTGGGGTGGTGTGGGTGCTCAGGGAGACTCCGGCTGCTGCTATTTATAGCCGGCCGGGGAAGTGGATGAGCTCGGGCCGCGGTGGCGATCTTATCGTCATCCTGGAGCTCCGGCGAGGTGGCAAGCGGGGAGAGGTGCCGACCTGACGACGCCGGAGAGAGGGGCGGCTCGAGGAGGAAGGAGCCAAGGGGAGAGGAAGACGACGGCGGTCACAGGGAGTACAGTGCTGTGTCGGCGACCGCCGTGGCGCAACCTGAGAGAAAGAGGAGGGGGAAGAGTCTGGAGAGGGGGTACGTGAGTGCTGCGGAGCCACTAGACATGTCGGGACACACCGGAGCTGCTCGAGCTGTCCTGCCCGACGCGACGACCGCGTAGAGCACAGTTTCTGCTCGCTGTTCACGTGGTCACCACGGGCACAGCGCGCTCTGGCGGGCTCCTGCCTGTCCAACCTTGTCCAACACGTTCCTCGCTGCTCAAATAAGTGAGGAAAGTGGCTAGAACCATCTGTGGGGCTCTGGGGTGGGAGAAATTTACAGAGTAAGATTCTGACAGAAAGGTGTTTGACATGTGGTGTGGCCTCGACAGTGCTCACCTTGGCCAGATCTTGGGCAGGGTTTAATCAGATACCAAGGTGACTACCCTAGTAAATTTTCAGATCAAATGAAGCAATATAGCTAGCACTTCCTTTGTAACCATGTAATCTGGCCAGAAAGGAGGAGGATGATGCTGGGGGAAAATGGCTACATGGATTGGGCTGAAATTAGGTGGAGAGTAATAATTTGGATATATGAAGCCACTGTAAAAGTTTCATACCATTTGGGTACACCAAAATGGTACTTGCTTCACAGAGGTTTCAAATGGACAGATGAATTTGGGTACACCAAAATTGTTGTGGAAGAATGGATAGATGAATTGAGCTCGTTTTTGGTTTTCTTGAGTGATTTGTCAATGTTAATCACGATGCAAAATTTCAGCTCAAATAGATCAAGTGTTCAAGCACTTCCGTTACAATTTGCCCAACTGGACAGAATTTGCAAATTGATGTTGTGCTCAAAATTTGAACTATGGAATTTGGGTTGTTGATGGAAATGGTGAATATATGGATAGGAGAAGCTCCACAATTTATTTGGGATTCTTCCTGGCTACCAAAATGGTAGTTCCTTTAGAAACTGCCCAAAATGCAATATTGGCATTAAATAGGAAAATGCAATTTCCCTTATTTAATTATGGCCAATATTTTTATGGGAGCTCAATATGATCACAAAGAATATCTCCACAAGTTTTCATGAACTTTGGAGATGGATAGATATTTTCCTGGATTTAATTCCTTTAACTGGCAGAAAAAGGAATTAATTATAAATGAAAAATATTGCAAATGACTTGGCAATATTCTTGCATATCCAGGGTTTATAGATAAACGATGATCACTGGGAGAAGTTTGGGAGTCAGTAGATCAAAGGAAATTGGGGTTCCTTTGTAACGGAAGAGATTAGGGTTTCCCTTCCGGCAACTCGGAAGGTAGGGTTTCGGTGGCAAAACCCTGAGAATATATCTTGGGTGGCATGGTTGGACTGGAGAGAATCTCTGGTTGGATAGGGAAGGCAAGGTTAAATGACCATCTTCATATACGCAAGGGCTAGAGAAATCCGATAACACCGAGAAAAAAAGACAGGAGTCACATCCCGCGAAGGAAAAAAACAGGGAGCAAAAACCAGGGTGTTACACTACACTTGAGCCACCGGCTCTCATTGTACATACCTTCATAATGTATATATCTTTTATGATCAATGTAATAAAGCTGACATCCCCGAAACTCGGGGCCTCTGTCATTTCATCTCATATATGGTGCATGAGTCTTTCATTAATTAATCATAAGGTCACTTGGGGGCTTCCAACTCACCGAGTTTAGCTATGTCACCCTCTTGACCCAGCAAATAACGCAACAATATTGGTTAAACCTGCCTGTATGCTTGATGCTACTTCGAAAAGATGACCCGTCGTACTCTTGACAAGTCAATATTTATGACCCTGAACTTGTCAAAGTTAAAACGACGGCTTAAGTCATGTGAGAGCCGGCTTACGGAAAGCAAGGATAAACCAAGGCTATCATGCCAGCTTCATTGAAGCAAGACTTGAGCCTCGAAAGCCAGTATTTTTTGTCGAGCCTCGAAAGCTGACTTACTGTTTGTTCATACATATATCAATATTACTTCTGTATTTACTGGAATATTATGCTCTTAATCACATTATGGCAATAACTGTGTCTCTGGATCAACAGAATTCTAGGTTGCTTGTGATGAGTATTTACCTTTTTCTGACCATGAGTCGCCGTCCTTGTAACCCGCCATTTTTGACAGTCAATCTTTATGACCCTGAAATTGTCAAAGTTAAAACGGCCGCTTACGGCCGGCTTGCGGAAAGCAAGGGAAAACAAAGGCTATCATGCCAAGCTTCATTGAAGCAAGATTCGAGCTTTGAAAGCTGGTCTTTTTTGTCGAGCTTAGAAAGCCGACTTATAATTGATTTTGGCATTAGCACATTTTTTTTACTCTTGGTCATATTTAGCACAAATTTTAAGTTGCCGGGTCAGAAGGACTCCGGGTTGGCATTGATTAATGTTGAGCTTCTTTGGCCAGGAGCCGCCGGGTTATCAACCCCCAATTGCTTATCAGAAACAAATACTCTGATTATAGGTCGCCAATGGTGAATTGATGGGTTGCTGTTACAACCCCATACAGCTTATGTGTCAATATATCAGATGGGCACCCCGTATTCAAAGGATAGTACTAGAAAAAGATGCATGTCAGACCAGGCAAGACGTCCAAGGCGGGTTATTAACATCGCTGATCATAAGTCAAATATACATGCATGAAGGCACGACAGAGCACCAAGTGTTTACTACGCCTATTACAAGGATTCAGCTGAGCCCAAAAGTTCAACAAAGTTTTTCTCAGGAGTCACCCTACTCCTGTAAGCCGGCCCCCGTGCCGTCTGGGTTCTGGCCTTCCGGGTTAGCATCGTGATGGCGCCCTGAAGTTGAAGTTCCCGGGTCATCCTGTGCTGGCTCTTGTTCGCATGCAATCTGGAGATTGTCCGAGTTCTAGTTGATACCAGTTAAAGCTTCAAAGATGGCTTCATCGTTCATGATAGGAGAAGGGCCGATATCAGAGGCAAAAATATGCTTACACCTTTGAGGAGTTAAGTCGAAAACATCAAAAGAAGGCGCCTTGATTCAAGCGTTGTTGCTGTCATAAGCCAGCTGATATTTCCTCAGGTCAAGGTCTTGCACAAGTTGACATGCCAATACTCGCATCTCCCTGATACACTGAGCATAATCCGCCGGGGTAAATTCAGACCCGTCATCTTTGTATTGCGGAAACCCGCCGGCCATCTCTTCAGGGTCCAACTCTGTTGAATAAGCTTTCGCCCCGCTTAGCGAGGTTATCGCTCCTGCTTGGGCGGCTGACATCTTCAATTCTTCAATCTGTTTGGGCATTGTTGGTAATTGATCTAGCACATCTTTTATAAGCTGCGGCGGTTTTTTGCCACCTAATGCAGACTTCCAGCATATAGTTTTCCCACTAAGGAATAGGCAACCTTCAGCTTCATCACCATGTTTTTCCTAACGTTGGAGCTTCTGACACCTACAAGATAAGTGTTGTCAGGCGAGTTATATTCAAACTTTCAAGTTGCCAGGAGGGTCATTTCTATTGATTCAAAGTTTTACTTACCAAAGATGGCTTCGGTCATCTGAGAAATATGGTGTTTTAAGACAGTCAATTCTTTAGCCACCGACTTCAGCTGGTTTTCGGTGTCTTGTGCTCGTTTCAATAGAGCGACCTTTTCGGTCTCAAAGGTGGATCTCTCTGTGGCAAAATCCGCCTTGATCTTCTCCAGTTCTTCCAAAGAAGACTTTAGGCTTGATTCAGCCTTGGCGCGTTCCGTTCGTTCAGATTCCAAGCTTTTCTTTAAGCCGGCTAAGTTTGACTCGTCCAGACTTAAAGCTTCTTGCAAAATAAGGAGATAATTCAGTTAACAAATACGGAAGAAAGCCGGTGTTCATGTTTAACCCGGTGCCGAGGGGCTATTTCATACAAGACCAGTTTATTCAAGTCCCAAGCAGTTGCAAGCAATCTACTTCGCACTTGGGGGCTAATGTATGCTATTTTTTCCTTATCAACATAATACAAAAGACCCGGCTCATCTCACAAAGATGAGCCGACCCTTGGGGGCTACAGGCAGTTTCTTTCAACCATACTAATTTGAAAGACCCGGCCCATCTCATAGAGATGAGCTGGCCCTTGGGGGCTACATGACAAGATTCTCAGATTTTAATGCAAGTCTTATACATACTCAAAGACTTCCTATGTTCAAGACTTGGGGGCTATGTGGGCATGTATATAATTCTGAGAGGGGTCAATATTATCAATACCTCGTACTTTCGCTTCATCATGCTCACTAAGCCGGCTACAATTTCGCAACTTGTTGAAAGGCGGCTTAGATAGCCCGCATTCAGTTTTTCTGCGCTGAACTCTTTGTAATTAGGCAGTTCAAGTTTTGCCTTACCCTTTTCCAATAAGGGCGCTTCATCCTTAGCTGTGTGCTTGGTTAATACGTTGGAGATGTCTGGGGTCCTATGACCTGCCCCAGTGATAGTAATATCTTTGTTGTTCCCTTCTTGAGAGGGAACGTCTTCAGTTGCCTTGGCAGGACTGGAAGCAAGAGTCGGGCTTAGCGGGTTCAGCTCATCCACCGAGTTAGCAGTGATATCCACAGCTTCGGTAGCTGCCGGGTCAAACTGCAGGGGTGGGTCACCCTAGTTATCATGTTGGTCTTCAGGTTTCTCAGTGTCCACCTCAGGGGTCACCAAGATTTGTTCATCAGACTCAGGTATGTCAGGGTTTATTGACGACTTGCCTATTTTCCTCTTCTTGGATTTGTCTTTGGCTCTGCAAAGAAGATGGCTTGTTAAAGTTATAAGCGTCAATGATTACAAAATTCAATCAAAAAGAGAGTTACCCAGGATTTATAACCAAGGCCGGTAGCTATGTGGAGGACGAGTCTCCTGAAGATGGTGGCAACTCCTGATAATTGGAATCAGAAGGATTAAGTGGCTGCCTGACAAGGCCGACTTTGGGTAAAGAAGGAGTTGGACTATGTGGCACCTCGTTACGCCGCTTGCGAGTAGAAGGTTCATGAGTTAACCCGGCCACCAGATCTCCAGCGCCGCCACTCCGAGTTTGGCGCCTCGACTCATGCTGAGTTTTCTTCAAAAATAAAGTATGGGGCTAAATGAGCATGTGGATGAGAAAAGCTTACTTTCCGGACGACCCGCCTTATCTTCTTTGGAGGCAAGGAGTCTAAGCCAGAAGAGATGGAAATTACCTCAGCATCCTCGGCCCGTCTTGTTGCTACCTCATCCTGAGAGTAAGGGGTGTCAGCTAGTTCAATAAAGAGGCGGCCAAGAGAACCGAGTTCTACCTCTGATTGATCATCAGCGTCCGCTGACTCACCCACGGTAGCCGGCTCAGTCACAGCAGTGGGTTTATTCTTTTTTCGAGCCGGTGTAGTCTTGGTTTTGGCCACCTGAGTTTTCCTCTTCTTATTCCAAAAGGGAGAGTCAGGCTGCATAATTGAGGAGGTTTAGAAAATAAAGTACAAAGTAAGGTAAGGATTTATAAGCCGGATAGAAAGGAATGCTTACTGGAGGGGCCGGGTTAAGCTTGAAGAATGGTAATAGCCCCATCTTGTTACGGCTCTCCTGAGGCTCCCCGAGCAGACTCTTTACAGTTTTGTTGACTTCCTCGGTGGTAAAGTTATCAGAGGTATACCGTTGAGGGTCAGTTGAGTTGCCCGAATACTCACACATTAAGCCGGGTCGGCGGCTTAAAGGGAGGATTCTCCATGCAACCCAACACCGGGTTAGATCAATTCTTGCTAAGCCGTTAGCCAGGAAGGCTCTCAATTTTGGATAAATAGGGGCGGCTTCAGCATGCTTCTCTGGAATAATCTTGCTTGGCAGATCCAAGTCCATGGGAAGGCGATCAACTCTGTAACCCAGTAGAGGATTTTCATTGGCTGGGGCAGAATTCTTGCAATAAAACCAAGTCTTGATCCATCCCTTGGGGTGACTGGGCAGAGTAGCTAAAGGAAAACAACCGTCTCTGTGTCTCTGGATTGAAATCCCACCAGGTTCTAGGCTCAGGCCATCCGCACATTTTATTTGGCGGTTCATATAGAAAAATTCCTTGAAGAGGGAGACAGTAGGCTCCATCTACAAATATGCCTCGCACAGAATCTGAACGTTGCAGATATTGGATATGGAGTTTGGGCCCAAGTCTTGAGCATGAAGGTTAAAATAGTTCAAGACATCCCGAAAGAATTTTGACCCGGGCGGCGTGAAGCCTCTAAGGATATGGTCAGTAAAAACCACAACTTCTCCTTCGCCAGGCCGAGGAACATCATCCCCTTGGCCGGCTCGCCAGCCAATTTCTTCTTGAGCTGCCAGAAGACCTTGATCTTGGCAATCCTTAAGGATAAGCTCGGAGACTTAGGAAGGCACCCAATTGCAAATAGTAGTTTTCGACATACTAATCCGCCTAAATGAGATGGAAGACTGCGGAAATATAAATGGCGGGTTACTTAAGAAACAATGACTCGTCTCTTTAGTTATATGAATGAGACGACACAATGGTTAAGCCGCCCTAAGCAGTGAAGCGGTTCAGCAATGGATGCAGTTTCTAGATACCTAGCTAGTTACAATATGCTAGTAAGCCGCCCAAGATTTGATGGCGAGTTAATTTAAGGATTGCTAAGTTTTCTGCTAAGTATGGGATAAACAAGTTTCAACTAGAGCAGCTACCATTATGGATCTACAGACAATTTGAAAAAAGGAAAATAATTGTGAAACCTAATGATAGCGGCGGAAGTAGTGATGAACTTTTCATGGATTCTAGAGGAAGTAAAGTCTATTTAGGTACAAGTTCCATGTTGAATCTATTACCGTAGCATTTCTATGGGCATCTCAGAGAAAATACAAGATCTACTCAAGATATAATGGAGAAGAGCAGACGAACGCCAACGAACTTCATGAACTCAAAGAAGATAATGTGAATCTGAGAAGCGAAGAGGTGAGTACCTGGCTGCGGTAGCGGAAGGCAGGAAGGCACCACTGAACTCCGGCGAAGGTGGGGCGGCGCGGTGGCCGATGAAGGTCCCGAGCGAGGCGGCCGATGAAGGTCGACGGCCGCGGCGGAGATCCGGTCACGAGAAGCTTCAAGAGGAAGAAGAAGAAGAAGTGGAGGGGACAAGGTAAAAATGAAAAAGAAGACCCCCCCCCCCGTTCATATTTGTAAAGATGAGACAATAGTAAATGGCAGGTGCAAAAATCGAGGAGGTGCATTAACTTTTGGAACAAAAAGATGCCTCGGTTTTCGGGATAAGTGGATGTACACCAGATTCGTTATGACGTCATGAGGGATTCCTCAAAATTGCAGAGGTGACATCATCATTTCATATGGCGGGTTGTGAAGTTTGGATTGAAGATTGACATGAACGAGTTCAAATCAATCTGGGGCCTAATGTTGGGGATATAACCCCACGGTATAACCCACCGTATAAAGGCCGGGTCATGTTACTGGCGACTCTTAAAGCCAGGCTTCGGATGGGCCAGAGCGATCAAGATGTAGGACTAGAAGGGTGGCTCATAAGATGGGCCGGCTTAGGCCCCGGAACCAGAAGGCGGCGAATGGCCCAAAGGTATAAGCCGCCATGTGGTGTCTTGCTGCAGAAGGCGAGGCGACTTAGAGACAGATTGAGTCACGGGTCATGTTGTGACCCGGACTCTTGTAAGCCGGAGGCCTCGACCTATATATAAAGGCGAGTCCCCAGCACAGATAGGACAGGTTACGATCAATCGATAGCTAGGTCAAGCTGATCCGCTCCCTTGTAATCAATACTCAAGCAATAAGCACAAAAGTAGGAGTAGGCTTTTACCTCCACTGTGAGGGGCCGAACCTGGGTAAACTCGTGTCCTTCAACCCGCTCAACCCCGACAAGCTAACCACCATTTGCGACGGCATCACATCTAAGTCCTCACCCTAGGACATCCGCCATGACAAAACCATGACGTAGTTGACATCCCGTCAATTCAAAAAACTCCAGCAGCTTGACTTCTACCATTACTACGAAAATAGCTTCCCACCAACCGTTGTATATGTGCCCTCACCACCGATGTCCATCTCATGGTTTTCCTCCTCCCTCCACACAGCCACCTTGGTTCGGTGCCATCTAGCAGATAATCTGGTACAAATGCTTCGACTCCCACTGCTAAAAAAACTTGCGCTTGTGGTGGTTGATCTGTCGGAGGCCTCACTGCACAGCATCATCCACTCTAGTTGACGTGCCCTGGAGCGCTTGGTGCTTGTTTTTGGAATAGGAATCCATATCCCTTGTCTCACAATAAAGTCGCCTCACCTTGTAAGCATTGGAATTCGTTTTGAAGGACATGAGCTCATCATCGAAGATGCCCCTTCACTTCAAAGGTTGCTCCTTGATTCTTGTTATGCACAATCGCAAATAACTATGGTCTCTGCGCCTAAATTGGAGCCCTTGGGTGCAATTCGTGATCCGTATAAATCGTTCAAAATGGTGTTTGGCTCCACACTTATTCAAGTACTGTATATTATCCATGTACACTTTTGTAATCTGCATTTTTCATTTGTGCGCATAAGTTAAATATCTTCTTGGAGTACACTTTCGGTGCTAATATTATGCTCTATGCCGAATGAAGAGCTTGTCCATGGATAGCCTATCAGTGGTGCTGAATTCTGTCAAGACCTTATATATCAGTATGTGGTGTCTTGATCTGAACACGATTATTTGCTTGCTGTGATGCTTTCCATGTCTAGAGAATTTGTATATAAAGGTGATGATTTCACGCACATTGAAAGCCCATATATAATGTACTAGAATTAACCATTCAGTTGTTGCTCTTTTGACATACTCTATTTTAGACACTAACTGTTTTCAATCTTCATGTCTATTTAGGTACTAACAGTTGGAGAAAAAGGGATAACCAATCGATGGTTGAGGAAGCAGAAAGATTTTCTTAGATCTCATGACATTCGTTTGACGACAATAACGCTGGAAGGATATGCATCCAACCATGCAAACACTAGCATTGTCACATTCTTCATGTTGAATGTGAGGGCACTATTGTCCGTGAGGATTAAGTTTTTTGACAAAAACTTAGTCACGGGTGGACATGTTGAACAACATAAAAATAAGTTTCAGGTGGACAGAAGGGCTTCTGAACGTGCTTGGCTTCTATGTACAACAACTTGTCGTCATCATGGACCAGTAGAATTTTTGTCCCGAAATCTTGATTTTATGGATCAGACCGATCCATTTGATTGTGACTGCCCAAAACTTTGGTGTAGTTAGATGTTATTGCTCTATTCAATCTGGGTTTTGTCTAAACCTAATGAACAATTAATCCTCATGCTTTTGTACCGTTTGTAAGCTGGAGTTAGATATTGTTGCCCTTTTCAACTCGGCTTTGAACCATATTTTCTTTCATACTGGGCCAATGACTTGCCATTTCTTTAATTAAGACATAAATATTATAAGCAATCACACCATAGGGAAAGAACATCACTCTCACGGGATCCTTGAGATCGCTGTTCATTACAGAACCCGCAAGTTCTTAGCACCCGCCAGCACCCACAAACTTATTTTTAGCTAGCACACCAAATGGGTTGTAATTCTTAATAAGAGAAGCTACATGGTAGTGACAGATTTGGATTCTGACATTTGGGACCCACGAGGAAAAAGCCTATCCAAGGCGGTGTCGACTCGATGGTAAACATTGAGAAACCTAGTTTTAAAATTACTGTAAATCCAAAACTCGCCTGAAAATCATGAAACTTGGCAAGGTGTTATGACATGGAACCAACATGCTGTGGTAAAAAATTTAACCAATTTGGGACAAGTTTTAGTATAAACTTCTTACAAACCGGAGCTTCTCTCAAGATGCCTAATGGTTCCGAGAGGGAACTTGTCACCTATGTGCACGAAACGACATACGCTGTCTCTTCCCGCCTTGATTTATTTTACAGAGGCAACATGCAACTATAGGAGTGTCGTCCTAAAAATATGAAATTATTCAGGGTTTGTTTTGCCTTTTTATACATTATTTGAGTTTTCTAGGCATTTTGGAACATACTTTGGTGGGTGCAAATGTCATGTGTGTACTAGCCACCTATGTAGTTGGATGTTCAATTTGGTTATGGAATCAAGTCTTTATAAGTTATAAGTACATATATTGTTGTTCTGTATGCAATGACATCGCACACGGACCATACTAGGGAACCCATCGATGCTGAATTCATCAATCGCTCACAATTGTATACCAGCAAGCGTTTGACCACAACACACACGGCTTATTAGCAGAAATCGTCTGTGTTATTATCAGTCTTCACACACATTTTTTATTACGAACCTGTTTGCCGCGTATCACACACATCTTGTTAAGTTGAACCGTTTTTATTGTCTCGGCTCATCGCAAATATTTCATCCGAGTGAATTGTATGTCGTCTGTCGCACACACCTTGATCTGCCCGACCATTTCTGTTGTGTTTCCTAATCACTAACAGTTCGTTCGGGAGAACTGTATGTCGTATACCGCACACACCTTCATCTGGCTTCTCGTTTCTGTTGTTAAGCTCATCGCAAATAGTTCATTCAAGTGAAATGTATGCCACGCATCGCACACACAACTATAATCTGAATAGTGTTTGATGTCTCCACCATCGCAAATGTTTTGTATCTTTTTTGATGGTTTTATTACATGACTGTTTGCAATTAATGCAACGCACATAGCTTCGTCGAAGGGTCTCTGATTGTAGTGTCGCGTTTGGACTATCCTGCAGTAGTGTATGGGTTGATTGATGATCATCATCGGTTTGAGTTGTAAGTTTTATTTTGGCGTTGTCCTATGGTGCCCTCTGTGTCACGCAAGCGTGTGGGATTATTGTTGTAGGGTGTTGCAATACATTCATGAATCACTTATGGTGGGTGGCGAGAGTGATAGAAGCTTATACCTGAGTAAGGGAGTTGTTCTGTATGGGAGTAAAGAGGACTTGTTACTTAATGTTATGGCTGGGTTTCACCTTAATGATCTTTAGTAGTTGCGGATGCTTGCTAGAGTTCCAATTATAAGGTCATATGATCCAAGTATGAAAAGTAGGTTAGCTCATGCCTCTCCCTCATATAAAATTGCAATAATGGTTACAGGTCTAGTTATCGATTACCTAGGGACAAAATCCTTCTCTTGTGTTATAGAAAGCTTTCTACTAAACTAGTAACTTTTATTATCTTGCAAATTACAAGTAGTTTTATTCTCGCTAAAGTACATCTAGTTTTATCCTTGCAAACTTATCCTTACACCTACAAAATAGTTTCATACTTGTTCTAGGTAAAGCGAACGTTACGTGTGCGTCGAGTTGTATCAGTGGTCGATAGAACTTGAAGGGAATATATATCCTACCTTTAGCTCCTCATTGGGTTTGACACACTTATTTATCGAAAAAGCTACAATTGATCCCCTATACTTGTGGGTTATCAAGACCTTTTTTCTAGCACCGTTGTCGGGGAGCAATAGCGTGGGGTGAATATTCTTGTGTGTGCTTGTTTGCTTTATCACTAAGTAGTTTTTATTTTTGTTCTCTTGTTTTCTATCTTTAGTTATGGGTAGTAAATGTAAAAAACCAAAAAAATAGTTGTACTTGCTAACCCAATGGTTGAAGAACCACCCAAAATCTATCATACTACTGAAGCTTTCTACTTGGATCATCTTCGATCCCTATGTGCCCGTGCTGAAAACCTAACTAGCTTAGTGGAGGGAAAATCATTAGATGAGCATGATTTTTTTGTGCAACACCGCTTGTCTCAAAAAGGGAAACTTTTACGGCATCAAATTAATAGTTTGCATTGCTATGCTTGGAATTTATCCGAAATACATGATTTTACTGGTTGTTCTGAAGACCCTGAAAAACACCTTTCCTTCCATTGTGAGTTTAAGGATAATGGAATCTTATCTTCTTATGCCAAGGGTGTTTATAATTACTATGATATTGAACAAATTGAAGAATTTGTTTCTCTTAAGGGTGCCTATGAAATTGCTTCTTTGATTAAAAAGTATGATGCTACCCTTTACAAATCTGGAAATTTTGCCATACTTAAATATTGCTATGAAAACTATGCTTCTAATTCTTATGTTAAACAATGTGTTGTGGACGCCTCCGCTGTCCAAGAAGAGACTAATATTTTGCAGTAATCTATGGAAGAAGAAATTGATGAAACTATGAGCTCATTGGATGAAAAAGATGACAAGGAGAGCGAAGAGCGGATTACCTACCCATGCCCACCTTCTAATGAGATTAACTCTCCAACTCATACATTATTTAATTTCCTGTCATGCTTGCCAAAGGATGAATGCCATGATAATTACTATGATCCCTTGGATTCATTTGAAATATCCCTTTTTGATGAAATTGATGCTTGCTATGTTTGTGGCCATGATGCCAATTTGAATTATGCTTATGAAGATGAACTTGCTATAGTTCCTTATGTTAAGAATGAAATTATTTCTATTGCACCCACACATGATAGTCCTATTATCTTTTTGAATTCTCCTAACTACACTATATCGGAGAAGTTTGCTCTTATTAAGGATTATATTGATGGGTTGCATTTTACTACTACACATGATGATTTGGATGAATATAATATGCATGTGCTTGCTGTTCCTACTTGCAATTATTATGAGAGAGGAACCACATCTCCGCCTCTCTGTGTTTCCAATACGATAAAATTGCAAGAAACTGCTTATGCTATGTATTGGGCTTTACTTGATGTGCATGAATTGTTCTTTTATGACATGCCCATGCATAGGAAGAGAGTTAGACTTTGTCATTGCATGAGATATGTTGCTTGGTGCTCACTACTAAATCACAAATCATTCTTAATTAAAATTGGCTTTGATATATGATACGTCTCCAATGTATCTATAATTTTTTATTATTCCATGCTATTATATTATATGTTTTGGATGTTTTATATGCATTAATATGCTATTTTATATTATTTTTGGGACTAACCTATTAACCTAGAGCCTAGTGCCAGTTTTTGTTTTTTCCCTTGTTTTTGAGTTTTACAGAAAAGGAATATCAAACGGAGTCCAAACGGAATAAAACTTTTGCAATGATTTTTCTTGGACCAGAAGACACCTACGTGACTTGGAGAGAGGGCCAGAAGCTTCCTGAGGAGGCCACAAGCCTGCTAGGCGTACCCTAGGGGGGCGCCTGAGGGCTTGTGGGCCCCTCGGAGGTCTCTTAACCCTAATCTTGGCACTAAAAATTTCCAAATATTCCCAAACCATCAGAGGCATCCACCAAAATACTTTTCCGCTGCCGCAAGCTTCTGTTCAAGTGAGATCCCATCTTGGGGCCTTTTTCGGCGATCTACCGGAGCGGGATTCGATCACGAAGGGCCTCTACATCAACCCTATTGCCCTACCGATGATGTGTGAGTAGTTTACCACAGACCTACGGGTCCATAGCTAGTAGCTAGAAGGCTACTTCTCTCTCATTGATCTTCAATACAATGTTCTCCTCGATGTTCTTGGAGATCTATTCGATGTAATACTTTTTTGCGGTGTGTTTGTTGAGATCCAATGAATTGTGGATTTATGATCAGATTATCTATGAATATTATTTGAGTCTTATCTAAACTCTTTTATGCATGATTAAGATATCTTTGTATTTCTCTTTGAACAATCGATTTGGTTTGGCCAACAAGATTGTTTTTTCTCGCAATGGGAGAGGTGCTTAGTTTTGGGTTCAATCTTACGGTGTCATCACCTAGTGACAGAAGGGGTAGCGAGGCACATATTGTATTGTTTCCATCAAGGATAAAAAGATGTGGTTTATATCATATTGCTTGAGTTTATCCCTCTACATCATGTCATCTTGCTTAAGGCGTTACTCCGTTCTTATGAACTTAATACTCTAGATGCATGCTGGATAGCAGTCGATGTGTGGAGTAATAGTAGTAGATGCAGGCAGGAGTTGGTCTACTTGGCACGGACGTGATACCTATATTCATGATCATTGCCTTAGATACCGTCATAACTTTGCACTTTTCTATCTGTTGCTCAACAGTAATTTGTTTACCCACCGTATGCTTTCTTCAAGAGAGAAGCCTCTAGTGAAACCTATGGCCCCCGGGTCTATTTTCCATCATATATTTTTAGATCTATAAACCAAAAAACCCAAAAATACCTTGCTGCAATTTATTTATATTTACTTTAGTTTGCCTTTTTATTTATCTTCTATACCTATCTCTATTAGATCTCACTCTTGTTCGAGACCGTGAAGGGATTGACAACCACTCTTTTGCGTTGAGTGCAAGTGTTTGTTAGTTTGTGCAGGTGCATAAATTGGAGACTTGCTTGTGCATCCTACTAGATTGATACCTTGGTTCTTAACTGAGGGAAATACTTATCTCTACTTTGTTGCATCACCCTTTCCTCTTCAAGGGAAAAATCAACGCAGGCTCAAGAAGTAGCAGGAAGAATTTCTGGCGCCGTTGCCGGGGAGGTTCTACATCAAGCCTACCAAGTACCCATCATAAACTCTCATCTCTTACACTTACATTATTTGCCATTTTCCTCTCGTTTTCCTCTCCCCCACTTCTAAAATGTTTTCAGAAAAATACATAACTATTTTCCTTTTTATTCGCCCTTCTTTCATTCGTCTTTTCGTTTGCTTGTTTGCTAGATTGCTTGCTTTGTCATGATGACTCAAGAGAATACCAAGTTGTGTGAATTTTCCAACACTAGTATTAATGATTTTATTAGTACTCCGATTGCTCCCGCCACTAGTGCGGAATCTTATGAAATTAATGCCACTTTGTTGAATCTTGTTATGAAAGAGCAATTTTTCGGCCTTCCTAGTGAATATGCCACATCCCATCTAAATACTTTCATTGAATTGTGTGATATGCAAAAGAAAAAAGATGTGGATAATGATATTTTTAAATTGAAGCTATTTTCGTTCTCACTACGAGATCGTGCTAAAACTTTGTTTTCATCTTTGCCTAAAAATAGTATTGATTCATGGAATAAGTGTAAAGATGCTTTTATTTCCAAGTATTTTCCTCCCGCTAAGATCATCTCCCTTAGGAACAATATAAATAATTTTAAGCAACTTCATCATGAACATGTTGCACAATCTTGGGAGAGGATGAAATTGATGATAAGAAATTGCCCTACTCATGGTTTAAGTTTATGGATGGTCATACAAAAAATTTATGCAGGATTGAATTTTGCATCTAGAAATATTTTTGATTCTGCCGCGTGTGGTACTTTTATGGAAATTACATTAGGAGAAGTTACTAAACTCTTAGATAATATTATGGCAAAAATTACTCTCAATGGCATACCGAAAGATTGTCCACTAGTAAAAAAGTGCATGCAATTGAAGAAGTTAATACTTTGAGTAGAAAGATAGATGAACTTATGAAATTGTTTGCTAGTAAGAGTGCTCCTATTGATACTAATGATATGCCCTTGTCTTCTTTGATTGAGAATAATAATGAATCTATGGATGTGAATTTTGTTGGTAGGAACAATTTTGGTAATAACGCGTATAGAGGTAATTTCAATCCTAGGCCGTTTCCTAGTAATTCCTCTAATAATTTTGGTAATTCCTACAACAATTCTTATGGAAATTATAATAAAATACCCTCTGATCTTGAGAATAATATTAAAGATTTTATAAATTCTCAAAAGAATTTCAATGCTATGGTAGAAGAAAAATTGCTTAAGATTGATGATTTGGTTAGGAACGTTGATAGAATTTCTCTTGAGATTGATTCTTTGAAGATTAGATGTATGCCACCCAAGCATGATATTAATGAGTCTCTAAAAGCTATTAATATTTCTATGGATGAATGTGAAGAAAGAACCGCTAGGATGCGTGCTAAGCGAGATTGGATTGAAAAAGCGTGTTCTTCTATTTCTTGTATAACTCTTAAAGTGATTGGTGTGACTCTTATTGAATCTTTGTTTTCTAGTATAACTCTTGATAAAGATGGGACTAGAGATGAGTAAACTTTAGCTAGAAGGCGTCCCAATAATTTGGAGTTTAAAGATCTTAATGATAAAATTGATAAAAGTGGGATTGGAGAGGTCAAGACTTTAAGTAGCGATGAACCCACTCTTTTGGATTTCAAGGACTTTAATTATGATAATTGTTCTTTAATAGATTGTATTTCCTTGTTGCAATCCATGCTTAATTCACCACATGCTTATAATCAAAATAAAGCTTTTACTAAACATATCGTTGATGCTATGATGAAATCCTTTGAAGAAAAACTTGAGTTGGAAGTTTCTATCCCTAGAAAGCTTTATGATGAGTGGGAACCTACTATTAAGATTAAAATCAAGGATTATGAGTGCTTTGCTTTGTGTGATTTGGGTGCTAGCGTTTCCACGATTCCAAAAAATTTATGTGATGTGTTAGGTTTCCGTGAATTTGATGATTGTTCTTTGAATTTGCATCTAGCGGATTCCACTATTAAGAAACCAATGGGAAGAATTAATGATGTTCTTATTGTTGCAAATTGGAATTATGTTCCCTTAGATTTTATTGTGCTTGATATGGATTGCAATCCTACATGTCCTATAATTCTTGGTAGACCTTTCCTTAGAACGATTGGTGCAATTATTGATATGAAAGAAGGAAACATTATATTTCAGTTTTCATTAAGGAAGGGCATGGAACACTTTCCTAGAAAGAAAATTAAGTTGACATATGAATCTATTATGAGGGCTACTTATGGATTGCATACCAAATATGACAATACCTAGATCTATGTTTTATGCCTAGCTACGGGCGTTAAACAATAGCGCTTGTTGGGAGGCAACCTAATTTTATTTTTATGTTTTTTGTTTTTGGTTCTGTTATTCAATAAATACACATTATTACCTCTGTAGTAATTGTGTTTTAATTAGTGTTTGATCCAAGTAAGACCTTTGGGATGGCTTACGGTGATAGTTGATTTGATCCTGCTGAAAAACAGAAATTTTTGTGTCCAGTTGCAGAATTTTGATAATTCACAGAAGCGACAAAAAATTCTGAATTTTTTACACAAGATTGAATTCAAAATTTTCTCCGTTTTCCTAATGTTTCAAAAGTTTTAGAATTACAGAAGTATGAGTAATATTCGGATCTTCACAGACTGTTCTGTTTTTGACAGATTCTATTTTCTATGTGTTGTTTACTTATTTTGATGAATCTATGGGTAGTATAGGGGGGTATGAACCATGGAGAAGTTGGAATACAGTAGATATAACACCAATATAAATTAATAATGAGTTCACAATAGTACCTCAAGTGGTGATTTATTTTATTATACTAACGGAGCTTATGAGTTTTCTGTTGAGTTTTGTGTTGTGAAGTTCTCAAGTTTTGGGTAAAGATTTGATGGACAACGGAATAAGGAGTGGCAAGAGCCTAAGCTTGGGGATGCCCAAGGCACCCAAAGGTAATATTCAAGGACAACCAAGCATCTAAGCTTGGGTACACCCGGATGGCATCCCCTCTTTTGTCTTCAATCCATCGGTAAATTTACTTGAGGCTATATTTTTATTCACCACATGATATGTGTTTTGCTTTGAGCATCTTGTATGATATGAGTCTTTGCTTTATTTGATTTTTAGTTTGCCACAATCATACTTTCTGTACACACGTTTTGAGAGGGACACACATTAATTGTGAATTTATTAGAATACTCTATGTGCTTCACATATATCTTTTGAGCTACGCAATTTGCTCTAGTGCTTCACTTATATCTTTTTAGAGCACGACGGTGGTTTTATTTTATAGAAATTGTTGAACTCTCATGCTTCACTTATATTATTTTGAGAGTCTTAAACAGCATGGTAATTTGCTTAGGTTACGAATTTAGTCCTAATATGATCGGCATCCAAGAGGGATATAATAAAAACTTTCATATAAAGAGCATTGAATAGATGAGAAATTTGATTCCTTGCATTTGTTTTGAGATATAAAGATGGTGATATTAGGGTCATGCTAGTGAGTAATTATGGATTGGTAGAAATACTTGTGTTAAAGTTTGCGATTACCATAGCATGCACGTATGGTGAACATTTATGTGATGAAGTCGGAGCATGATTTATTCTTTGATTGTCTTCCTTATGAGTGGCGGTCGGGGACGTGCGATGGTATTTTCCTACCAATCCATCCCCATAGGAGCATGTGTGTAGTACTTTGTTTTGATGACTAATAATCTTTTGCAATAAGTATCTGAGTTCTTTATGACTAATGTTGAGTCCATGGATTATACGCACTCTCACCCTTCCACCATTTCTAGCCTCTCTAGTACCGCACAACTTTCGCCGGTGCATTAAACCCACCATATATTCTTCCTCAAAACAGCCACCATACCTACCTATTATGGCATTTCCATAGCCATTCCGAGATATATTGCCATGCAACTTCCACCGTTCCGTTTATTATGACACGCACCATCATTGTCATATTGCTTTGCATGATCATGTAGTTGGCATAGTATTTGTGGCAAAGCCACCATTCATATTTTCGATACATGTCACTCTTGATCATAGCACATCCCGGTACACCGCCGGAGGCATTCATATAGAGTCATATCTTGTTCTAGTATCGAGTTGTAACTCTTGAGTTGTAAGTAAATAAAAGTGTGATGATCATCATTATTAGAGCATTGTCCCATGTGAGGAAAGGATGATGGAAGCTATGATTCCCTCACAAGTTGGGATGAGTCTTCGTACTTTACAAAAAAATAAAAGAGGCCAAAGAAGCCCAAACAAAAAAAAAGACAGAAAAGAGAGAAGGGACGATGCGACTATCCTTTTTCCACACTTGTGCTTCAAAGTAGCACCATGATCTTCATGATAGAGAGTCTCCTATTTTGTCACTTTCATATACTAGTGGGAATTTTTCATTATAGAAATTGGCTTGTATATTCCAATGATGGGCTTCCTGAAATTACCCTAGGTCTTCGTGAGCAAGCAAGTTGGATGCACACCCACTTAGTTTCTTTTTGAGCTTTCATACACTTATAGCTCTAGTAGATTTGTTGCATGGCAATCCCTACTCACTTGCATCGATATCAATTGATGGGCATCTCCATCGCTCATTAATTTGCCTAGCTGATGTGAGACTATCTCCTTGTTTTTGTCTTCTCCACAACCACCATATTCTATTCCACCTATAGTGCTATATCCAAGGCTCACGCTCATGTATTGCTTGAAAGTTGAAAAAGTTTGAGAACACCAAAAGTATGAAACAATTGCTTGGCTTGTCATCGGGGTTGTGCATGATAAAATACTTTGTGTGATGAAGATGGAGCATAGCCAGACTATATGATTTTGTAGGGATAACTTTCTTTGGCCATGTTATTTTGAGAAGACATGATTGCTTTATTAGTATGCTTGAAGTATTATTGTTTTTATGTCAATATTAAACTTTTGTTTTGAATCTTATGTTTGTGAATATTCATGCCACAATAAAGAAGATTGCATTGATAAATATGTTAGGTAGCATTCCACATCAAAAATTCTGTTTTTAGCATTTACCTACTCGAGGACGAGCAGGAATTAAGCTTGGGGATGCTTGATATGTCTCCAACGTATCTATAATTTTTTATTGTTCCATGCTATTATATTATCTATTTTGGATGTTTTATATGCGTTAATATGCTATTTTATATTATTTTTGGGACTAACATATTAACCTTGAGCCCAGTGCCAGTTTCTGTTTTTTTTCTTGTTTTGAGTTTTACAGAAAAGGAATATCAAACGGAGTCCAAATGGAATAAAACTTTCGTGATGATTTTTCTTGGACCAGAAGACACCTACGTGACTTGGAGAGAGGGCCAGAAGGTTCCCGAGGAGGCTACAAGCCTACTAGGCTCGCCCTAGGGGGGCCGCCCTGAGGGCTTGTGGGCCCCTCGGAGGTCTCCTAACCCTAATCTTGGCACTCTAAATTCCCAAATATTCCCAAACCATCAGAGGCATCCACCAAAATACTTTTCCGCCGCCGCAAGCTTCTGTTCCCGTGAGATCCCATCTTGGGGCCTTTTTCGGCAGTTTGCCGGAGGCGGATTCGATCACGAGGGCTTCTACATCAACCCTATTACCCTACCGATGATGTGTGAGTAGATTACCACAGACCTACGGGTCCATAGCTAGTAACTAGATGGCTTCTTCTCACTTTGATCTTCAATACAATGTTCTCCTTGATGTTCTTGGAGATCTATACGATGTAATACTTTTTTGCGGTGTGTTTGTTTAGATCCAATGAATTATGGATTCATGATTAGATTAACTATGAATATTATTTGAGTCTTCTCTGAACTCTTTTATGCATGATTAAGATATTTTTGTATTTCTCTTCGAACTATCGATTTGGTTTGGCCAACTAGATTGGTTTTTCTTGCAATGGGAGAGGTGCTTAGTTTTGGGTTCCATCTTGCGGTGTCCTCACCCAGTGACAGAAGGGGTAGCGAGGCACGTATTGTATTGTTGCCATCAAGGATAAAAAGACGGGGTTTATATCATATTGCTTTAGTTTATCCCTCTACATCATGTCATCTTGCTTAAGGCGTTACTCCGTTCTTATGAACTTAATACTCTAGATGCATGCTGGATAGTGTTCGGTGTGTGGAGTAATAGTAGTAGACGCAGGCAGGAGTCGGTCTACTTGTCACGGACATGATGCCTATATTCATGATCATTGCCTTAGATATCGTCATAACTTTGCGCTTTTCTATCAATTGCTCAACAGTAATTTGTTTACCCACCGTGCTTTCTTCAAGAGAGAAGCCTCTAGTGAATCCTATGGCCCCCGGGTCTATTTTCCATCATATATTTTCAGATCTATAGACCAAAAAACCCAAAAATAGCTTGCTGCAATTTATTTATATTTACTTTAGTTTGCCTTTTTATTTATCTTTTATACCTATCTCTATTAGATCTCACTCTTGTTCGAGATTGTGAAGGGATTGCCAACCCCTTTTTCGCGTTGAGTGCAAGTGTTTGTCAGTTTGTGCAGGTGCATAAATTGGAGACTTGCCTGTGCCTCCTACTGGATTGATACCTTTTTTCTTAACTGAGGGAAATACTTATCTCTACTATGTTGCATCACCCTTTCCTCTTCAAGGGAAAAATCAACGCAAGCTCAAGAAGTAGCAGGAAGAATTTTTGGCGCCGTTGCCGGGGAGGTTCAACATCAAGCCTACCAAGTACCCATCATAAACTCTCATCTCTTGCCCTTACATTATTTGCCATTTGCCTCTCATTTTCCTCTCCCCCACTTCTAAAACATTTTCAGAAAAATACAAAAATATTTGCCTTTTTATTCGCCCGTCTTTCGTTCGTCTTTTCGTTTGCTTTTCGTTTGCTTGTGTGCTAGATTGCTTGCTTTGTCATGATGACTCAAGAGAATACCAAGTTGTGTGACTTTTCCAACACTAATAATATTGATTTTATTAGTACTCCGATTGCTCCCGCCACTAGTGCGGAATCTTATGAAATTAATGCCGCTTTGTTGAATCTTGTTATGAAAGAGCAATTTTCCGGCCTTCCTAGTGAAGATGCCGCATCCCATCTAAATACTTTTGTTGAATTGTGTGATATGCAAAAGAAAAATATGTGGATAATGATATTGTTAAATTGAAGCTATTTCCGTTCTCACTACGAGATCGTGCTAAAACTTGGTTTTCATCTTTGCCTAAAAATAGTATTGATTCATGGAATAAGTGTAAATATACTTTTATTTCCAAGTATTTTCCTCCCGCTAAGATCTTCTCCCTTAGGAATGATATAATGAATTTTAAGCAACTTGATCATGAACATGTTGCACAATCTTGGGAGAGGATGAAATTGATGATAAGAAATTGCCCTACTCATGGTTTAAGTTTATGGATGGTCACACAAAAAATTTATGCAGGATTGAATTTTGCATCTAGAAATCTTTTGGGTTTCGCCGCGGGTGGTAGTTTTATGGAAATTACATTTGGGGAAGCTACTAAACTCTTAGATAATATTATGGCAAAAATTACTCTCAATGGCATACCGAAAGATCTTCCACTAGTAAAAAAGTGCATGCAATTGAAGAAATTAATACTTCGAGTGGAAAGATGGATGAACTTATGAAATTGTTTGCTAGTAAGAGTGCTCCTATTGATCCTAATGATATGCCCTTGTCTTCCTTGATTCAGAATAATAATGAATCTATGGATGTGAATTTTGTTGGTAGGAACAATTTTGGTAATAACGCGTATAGAGGAAATTTCAATCCTAGGCCGTTTCCTAGTAATTCCAACTTGTTCTAGGTAAAGCGAATGTTAAGTGTGCGTAGAGTTGTATCGGTGGTCGATAGAACTTGAAGGGAATATATATCCTACCTTTACCTCCTCATTGGGTTCGACACGCTTATTTATCGAAAAAGCTACAATTGATCCCCTATACTTGTGGGTTATCAAGACCTTTTTTCTAGCGCCGTTGTCGGGGAGGAATAGCGTGGGGTGAATATTCTTGTGTGTGCTTGTTTGCTTTATCACTAAGTAGTTTTTATTTTTGTTCTCTTGTTTTCTATCTTTAGTTATGGGTAGTAAATGTAAAATACCAAAAAAAATAGGTGTACTTGCTAACCCAATGGTTGAAGAACCACCCAAAATCTATCATACTGCTGAAGCTTTCTACTTGGATCATCTTCGATCCCTATGTGCTCGTGCTGAAAACCTAACTAGCTTAGTTGGGGGAAAATCATTAGATGAGCATGCTTTTTTTTGTGTGACACCACTTGTCTCAAAAAGGAAAACTTTTATGGCATCAAATTAATAGTTTGCATTGCTATGCTTGGAATTTATCTGAAATACATGATTTTACTGGTTGTTCTGAAGACCCTGAAAAACACCTTTCCTTCCAATGTGAGTTTAAGTATAATGGAATCTTATCATCCTATGCCAAGGGTGTTTATAATTACTATGATATTGAACAAATTGAAGAATTTGTTTCTCTTAAGGGTGCCTATGAAATTGCTTCTTTAATTAAAAAGTATGATGCTACCCTTTACAAATCTGGAAATTTTGCCATACTTAAATATTGCTATGAAAACTATGCTTATAATTCTTATGTTAAACAATGTGTTGTGGACGCCTCCGCTGTCCAAGAAGAGACTAATATTTTGCAGGAATCTATGAAAGAAAAAATTGATGAAACTGTGAGATCATTGGATGAAAAAGATGACAAGGAGAGCGAAGAGCGGATTAGCTACCCATGCCCATCTTCTAATGAGAGTAACTCTTCAACTCATACATTATTTAATTTCCTGTCATGCTTACCGAAGGATGAATGCCATGATAATTACTATGATCCATTGGATTCATTTGAAATATCCCTTTTTGATGAAATTGATGCTTGCGATGCTTGTGGCCATGATGCCAATTTGAATTATGCTTATGAAGATGAACTTGCTATAGTTCCTTATGTTAAGAATGAAATTATTTCTATTTCACCCACACATGATAGTCCTATTATCTTTTTGAATTCTCCTAACTACACTATATCGGAGAAGTTTGCTCTTATTAAGGATTATATTGATGGGTTGCGTTTTACTACTACACATGATGTTTTGGATGAATATAATATGCATGTGCTTGCTGCTCCTACTTGCAATTATTATGAGAGAGGAACCACATCTCCGCCTCTCTGTGTTTCCAATATGATAAAATTGCAAGAAACTGCTTATGCTATGTATTGGGCTTTAATTGATGTGCATGAATTGTTCTTTTATGACATGCCCATGCATAGGAAGAGAGTTAGAATTTGTCATTGCATGATATATGTTGCTTGGTGCTCACTACTAAATCACAAATCATTCTTAATTAAAATTGGCTTTGATATATGATACGTCTCCAACGTATCTATAATTTTTTATTGTTCCATGCTATTATATTATCTGTTTTGGATGTTTTATATGCATTAATATGCTATTTTATATTATTTTTGGTACTAACCTATTAACCTAGAGCCCAGTGCCAGTTTCTGTTTTTTCCCTTGTTTTTGAGTTTTACAGAAAAGGAATATCAAACGGAGTCCTAACGGAATAAAACTTTTGCGATGATTTTTCTTGGACCAGAAGACACCTACGTGACTTGGAGAGAGGGCCAGAAGCTTCCTGAGGAGGCCACAAGCCTGCTAGGCGCGCCCCAGGGGGCGCCCTGAGGGCTTGTGGGCCCCTCGAAGGTCTCTTAACCCTAATCTTGGCACTAAAAATTCCCAAATATTCCCAATCCATCAGAGGCATCCACCAAAATACTTTTCCGCCGCCTCAAGCTTCTGTTCCCGTGAGATCCCATCTTGGGGCCTTTTCCGGCGATCTGCCGGAAGGGGATTCGATCACGGAGGGCTTCTACATCAACCCTATTGCCCTACCAATGATGTGTGAGTAGTTTACCACAAACCTATGGGTCCATAGCTAGTAGCTAGAAGGCTTCTTCTCTCTCTTTGATCTTCAATACAATGTTCTCCTCGATGTTCTTGGAGATCTATTCGATGTAATACTTTTTTGCGGTGTGTTTGTTGAGATCCGATGAATTGTGGATTTATGATCAGATTATCTATGAATATTATTTGAGTCTTCTCTGAACTCTTTTATGCATGATTAAGATATCTTTGTATTTCTCTTTGAACTATCGATTTGGTTTGGCCAACTAGATTATTTTTTCTTGCAATGGGAGAGGTGCTTAGTTTTGGGTTCAATCTTGCGGTGTCATCACCCAGTGACAGAAGGGGTAGCGAGGCATGTATTGTATTGTTGCCATCAAGGATAAAAAGATGTGGTTTATATCATATTGCTTGAGTTTATCCCTCTACATCATGGCATGTTGCTTAAGGCGTTACTCCGTTCTTATGAACTTAATACTCTAGATACATGATGGATAGCGGTCGATGTGTGGAGTAATAGTAGTAGATGCATGCAGGAGTCGGTCTACTTGTCACGGACGTGATGCCTATATTCATGATCATTGCCTTAGATATCGTCATAACTTTGCGCATTTCTATCAATTGCTCAACAGTAATTTGTTTACCCACCGTATGCTTTCTTCAAAAGAGAAGCCTCTAGTGAAACCTATGGCCCCCGGGTCAATTTTCCATCATATATTTTCTGATCTATAAACCAAAAAACCCAAAAATACCTTGCTGCAATTTATTTATATTTACTTTAGTTTGCCTTTTTATTTATCTTTTATACCTATCTCTATTAGATCCCACTCTTGTTTGAGACCGTGAAGGGATTGACAACCCCTTTTTCGCGTTGAGGGCAAGTGTTTGTTAGTTTCTGCAGGTGCATAAATTGGAGACTTGCTTGTGCCTCCTACTGGATTGATACCTTGGTTCTTAACTGAGGGAAATACTTATCTCTACTTTGCTGCATCACCCTATCCTATTCAAGGTAAAAATCAACGCAAGCTCAAGAAGTAGCAATATACCTTCGGATCCGGGTCGATTAATTACTTGGGCACTATATGCCTAGCTTAATGGCTTTAAAGAAAGTGCTGCCTGGGAGACAACCCAAAAGTTTTAGAGAGTCATTTTATTCTTTGTGTGCTTTTGAAAAGTTTAAAAACAAAAAAATATAGAGGGGAACCTAAAACTTTTTCAAAAAGAAAAGTGAAAGTGAGAAAGACGAGCAACATGGAAGCGGTAGCATTCCTTGAACTTTGTTCATGCTGATGGAAACTTTGTGAATCTTAATTACATAAACTTTTCAACAAAAATAATTATCCACTTTTACAAATCCATTGTATTATAAAAATAATGTGCCAAGATTTGCCTTTACGATGTTTAAATTGCTTGTTTGGTATGTGCAGTGCAATAACAGAAACTTTGTCTGTAGTGCGTGAATTTACATTTTTTACTAGAACATCAAAAGTTTTTGAAATTTTTACAAGGTACTGCTATGATTTTTTTTTTATTTTCTCCTAATTTTTAGATTTTATTTGAGTTACATAAGTATATGTACAATCTGCATCTTTACAGACTATCCTGTTTTCACAGGTTCCTGTTATAGTTTCATTATTTACTTATGTTTGAAATCTTGTTGAGCCCCGTTGACTTGGGAGCCATAGAATTGTGATAGCATACAGTGGGTAATGTTTGATTATAATTATACAATAATGTTATAGCAGGACATGATGGGATTTGATGTTATATGTACTAACCCCGCTAATAAAAATTTCGGTTAAGTTTTGTGTGGATGAAGTGTTGAAGATCGAGGAGGTATCGATATGAGGAGAATAAGGAGAGGCAAGAGTTCAAGTTTAGGGATGCCCAAGGCACTAATACGTCTCCAACATATCTATATTTTTTTATTGTTCCATGCTATTATATTATCAATCTTGGATGTTTTATATGCCTTATTATGCTATTTTATATCATTTTTTGGGACTAACCTATTAACCTAGTGCCAAGTGCTAGTTGTTGTTTTTTCCTTGTTTTTGTCTTTATAGAAAATCAATACCAAACGGAGTCCAAATGGAACTAAACTTTTTGATGATTTTTCTTAGACCACAAGACACCCTAGAAGCTTCGGGAGGAGGCCAGAGGAGCCACGAGGTGGCCACAAGCTCGTAGGGCACGCCCCCCAAGCTTGTGGGCCCCTGTGGCTCATCTAACCCTAATTCTTCTTCTATAAATACCCAAATATTCAATGTAGACCAGAGGGCACACCAAAAATATTTTTCTGCCACCGCAAGTTTTTGTCCTCGTGAGATCCCATCTGGAGGCCTTTTCCAGTACTCTGCCGGAGGGGGATTCAATAACGGAGGGCTTCTACATCAACCTTGCTGCCCTTCCGATGATGTGTGAGTATTTTACCACAGACCTACGGGTTCATAGCTAGTAGCTCGATGTCTTCTTCTTTCTCTTCGATCTTCAACACAATGTTCTCCTCGATGTTCTTGGAGATCTACTCGATGTAATCTTGTTTTGCGGTGCATTTGTTGAGATGCGATGAATTGTGGGTTTATGATCAGATTATCTATGAATATTATTTGAGTCTTCTCTGAACTCTTTTATGCATGATTAAGATAGCTTTGTATTTCTCTCCGATCTATTGATTTGGTTTGGCCAACTAGATTGATTTTTCTTGCAATGGGAGAGGTGCTTTGTAATGGGATCAATCTTGCGGTGCTTATTCACAGTGACAGGAAGGGACATGACAAGAATTTTTATTGTTGCCATTAAGGATAAAAAGATGGGGTTTGTTCATATTGATTGGATCTATCCCTCTACATCATGTTATCTTGCTTAAGGCGTTACTCCGTTCTTGTTCACTTAATACACTAGATGCATGCTGGATAGCGGTCGATGTGTAGAGTAATAGTAGTAGATGCAGACAGGAGTCGGTCTACTTGTCAGGGACGTGATGCCTATATTCATGATCATTTCCTTAGATATCGTCATAACTATGCACTTTTCTATCAATTGCTCAACAGTAATTTGTTTACCCACCGTATGCTTTCTTTCAAGACAGAAGCCTCTAGTGAAAACTATGGCCCCCGGGTCTATTTTTATCATATTATTTTCAGATCTATAAAATAAAAAACACAAAAATACCTTGCTGCAATTCATTTACTTTTATCTTATTTTGCACTTTTACTTATCTTTTATATGTATCACTTTCAGATCTCATCCTTGCAAGTAACCGTGAAGGGATTGACAACCCCTTTATCGCGTTGGGTGCAAGTATTTGTTTGTTTGTGTAGGTCCAACCATTGGTGACTTGTGTGTCCCTCTGTCGGTGCAACAAACCCCCACGTGTGTTGCCCGGACTGTACACAGGCTCAAGAGCAAGGTTACGACGTTCAAGACAAGGCCAAGCAGAAGAGATGGCTCTTTGAGAAATCAAAGGGCAGATCAAGAAGACCAATACCAACCAAATAAGCAAGATATCACTAAGGAAAAATCTCCCTTGCCGGGCAGGTGAGCCTGGCGGGGTCGAGGTTAACCCAAGACAAACCTCAAGACTCCCCCGGCAGGCTTGCCGGGGACGCCAAGGGTGGATTACCCCGCCAAAGCTCCACCGCTCCACTTCACAGCAACGCAAGTCACCCATCGGTGCGATGTCGAGCCACCAAGTGACTAAGTGGCTGTTACTTGGTACGTGGCAGGCCATTTCTGATGAAGATCATCCCTAAATGACACCCGTCCAGGCGACCTGTCGCGCGGGCAGGTGAAAAGGTGGCTGAATGGCACGGCAATGCTTGCCGGGCTACGCCATGATGTGACATTAAGCGGTGCATTTAATGCGCCATGTCCTGTCCGCAGAGTTAGGTATGATAGCACTGTGGCTATCTAATCAGTGCATAATGGTTGTTTTGCCATTGTGGCGACCCCTTGACCTATAAAAGGAGGGCCGTGGCTACCTTAGAAAGGATTCGGACCCTTGTACACTCATACGCGCGTAGCTGCTCTCTCCCCGAGGCAACCTTGCTGGGCTAGAGCGCTGCGTCTCCACCACGGTCCTTCCATCAATCCACCAAAGCAGGACTAGGGTTTTACGCCTCGTGGCGGCTCGAACCTGGGTAAAATTGCCCATGTCATCATTGTCGTGCTGTTCTGTGGTTTCCGCTCTTTGTGCAATGTGCTCTTCCCCCTTGCCGAACCACAAGGGGATGATGGCCCCATAGGTGGTTGTGTGATACCATGACATCTTTGGCGCGCCAGGTAGGGGGAAGTGCTTGCGCGAACCCAAGAGTGTAAGCAGCGCGCCGTCTTCATCATCATTTTCTTCATCAACGGCTTCATCATCCATGGCGCCCAAAAAGAAATCTGGTGCTTCAGCTCACCCGTCTACCTTGAAGGCTCCCTCGCATGCAGCCACTAATGTCGTGGGGGCTGCGGGGGAACATGGGAATGCCGACGCCGCGGGGAACGTGACTGGCGGAGGCGGCGCCATCACCGTTCCCCCTGCGGCCGAAGCAGGAGCAGGAGGCACCAGAGGAGGGCGATAGTAACAACAACCCGGCGGCCATGCTCCGCAAGGTGGGGGTGGGGAGAACGCTCCGTCTGTGCCTCCCCACCTCGCCGAGGGAGACAGCCGCAGCAGTGGCGTTCACCCTGATGCGGATCGTAATCACTTAGCTGCCCCCGCCGTGGGTGCGGCTACAGGGCCCGCGCCACCCCCAGGGCAAGCTAGCCGAGACGATGCGCCAAATGGGGTCATCAACCCCCAAGCGCATCCGCCTCATCGTCACGCCTCCCTAGCGACTGGCTCACGGCGGCGAGAACATGGCGCCGCCACTACAGGCACCATCAGAAGTCGGGCGATGTCGCGATCCGCGTCGTCATCCATGCGAAGCACCGCTTCAGAGGCCATGGCGCGGGCTGAGCTCTTGTTGATATTTCCGCCAGTGGCCAAACAAATGGATGAGTGGAGGGCCACTATCCAGAGCTTGATTGGTTTCGCTGAGGCTGGAGGATCACAGCAGCCAGGCCCGACATGGCCTCCACCAATGGCGACAACGGCCCAAGCCGCTGGCCGCACCGAGGGAGCCGTTCCGATGGTGCAGTCCCCTCCACGACAGCCAGCACAGAGGCCGCAACCAGGGCCACGCGACCAAGAACCCAACGACATATCAATGGCTTCGTCTGATCCTCAGGCACGTCGACGTCAAGACCAACGACGGGTCCTGGAAGACAGGCAGAGGGATGACGCGCGCGTCACCATCAAGCGACGCCGCGACACCCGCTGCCAGTCTGATAGGTGTAATGAACCCGACATCGATGAACCCATGCCTGGTGGGGGCGGGTACCTAACTTTCGAGGTTGGGTGCCCCGCCTTCACTCGTGAGCTGCGGCAAGTCCGTTGGTCATCTGCCCGTACGTTCAAACCAGAGATACCAGAAAAGTACGATGGAAGATTGAACCCGACAGAGTTCTTGAGCATCTACACCATTGATGTTCAAGCTGCCGGAGGAAGGGATGAGAGGGTATTCGCCAACTAATTCCCTTTGGCACACAAGCCAAACATGAGGTCGTGGCTGATGCACTTGCCAGAGAACTCCATCTCGACCTGGGCTGATCTGTGCCATGAGTTTATTGGCACCTTCACGGGCGGCCATCAAGAACCAGGGTGGCCCAGCGACTTGCAGCTCCTCCCACAGAAGGAAGGAGAGAGTTTGTGGAAGTATATGCAGAGGTTCAGCCGAGTGCACAGGAACATTCCAGACATCCATCCAGCAGCCGTGATAGCTGCGTTCCAGGCCAACTTGCGCAACCGCAGGATACGTTCCAAAATGAACGTTCGGTTGCCCAAGACTGTGAATGAGCTATACACTCTGGCGGACAAGTGTGCCCAAACAGAGGAGGGGAGGCGACTCCCCGGTGAAGAAGATGGCGTCGACGTTGACTCAGAGGATGACGACAACACCACCAATCAGAAGAAGAAGAACAAGAAACGCAACAAGAAGCGCAAGGATAAAGCAGTGATGGCTGTTGAAGGAGCGAGCACTCCTAGTACCGGTAAGAAGGCCAAGACCAAGGCTCCCGGCAAGGAAGTTGCCACATGCGCTGATTGCCGGGAAGCCGCGGTTGCCGAGAAGGCTGGGAAGACTGACGGGCCGTACTGCAAGATCCATCGGACTAAGGGACATGATCTTCAAGAGTGTCATCAAGTTGAGCAGCTCATCAAGAAGCAGAAAGCTGAGTACGAGAAGCGTGACAAAGAGAGAGATCAAGATGGTGCTGGCGGGAAGGGCCGAGGTAGCAGAGGAGGTCGCCCCGGCATGGCCCCTCAATATCAAGGGAAACCGGCTAGAGGCCGTGAGAAGAAGGGATGCGATGATGGGAGTGATGAAGGAGATGAAGAGGAAACCAGCGAGCAGGAATTCCAGAAGGCCACTGATGCCCTGTACATTGACGGAGGTGCGTCCTTGCACTCCTCTCACCACCAGCTCAAATAGTGGGCATGTGAGGTCAATGTCGTGGAGCCGGCGGCAGATTCTCGGAAGCCGCTCAAGTGGTCCCGCTCGCCCATCATCTTTGATGAAGAGGATCACCCTGACCGCACCACTGCGGTAGGATGTTTGCCATTGTTGGTTTCACCAATGATTCGCAACCTCAAAGTCACAAAGATGTTGGTTGACTGCGGGGCCGGGTTGAATCTGATATGTCCTAAGGTCACCAGCAAGCTCCAGATAGCAGATGAAGAGCTCAAGGTTACCGGTACTTTCCAAGGCATCAACCCCGGCAGGAGTCATCCTAAGGGGAAGATCACACTGCCGGTAACATTTGGGGGGAGCTAAACTACCGGACCGAGAAGATCGTGTTTGATGTGGTCAACCTCCCCATGCCATACAATGGAATCCTTGGGCGTCCTGCCCTGGCAAAATTCATGGCGGCATCCCACTATGCCTACAACACTCTGTAGATGCCAGGACTGATGGGCGTCATTTCCGTTCCATCAGACAAGAAGGACGCAGTCATATGCATGGAGAAGATGCACCAGGAAGTAGTCGATGCAGAGGCCGTGGAAGCTACCGCTCCCGCCAAGGAAAGCAAGAAAGGGAAGAAAGCGAGCAAGGACGCCAGCAAAGAATCCGGGAAGCGCGCATCTTCGGATTGTGCTGCACCTGTTGATGATTTTCCAGAGAGTTCCAATAGCAAGAGATCAAAGGTTGGTGCGCCTGCTGTGAAGAATGTCCCGGCAGGGTTGGTTGGCGCTGATGGTACATTTACTATCAACTCCACCCTTGATGACAAATAGGAAAGCGCGCTCGTTACCTTCCTGCGGGCGAATGTCGATGTGTTTGCTTGGCAACCATCTGACATCCCCGGTGTTCCTAGGGAGGTAATTGAGCACCACCTTGCCATCTGCCCACATGCCCGACCCGTCAAACAGAAGGTCCGAAAGCAAACTTTGGAGCGGCAGCAGTTTATTGCCGAGGAGATCAAGAAACTCAAAGCTACTGGTTTGGTCAGAGGAGTGTTGCATCCAACTTGGTTGGCGAATCCAGTGGTGGTGCGCAAGGCGAATGGGAAATGGAGGCTTTGCATAGATTTCACAGATCTAAATAAAGCATGCCCGAAGGATCCATTCCCCTTGCCGCGCATCGATCAAATTGTGGATTCCACCTCTGGATGTGACCTACTTTCCTTCTTGGATGCCTACTCCGGGTACCACCAGATTTTCATGTCCGAAGAAGACGAAGAGAAGACCGCGTTTATAACCCCATGCGGCACGTACTGCTTTGTACGTATGCCCTTTGGGTTAAAAAGCACTGGATCCACTTTCGCGGGAGCAGTACAGATTGGCTTTGAGTCCCAGTTGCGCAGGAATATTGAAGCCTACATGGATGATATAGTGGTCAAAACCAAGGACAAATCAACTCTCATTCAGGACTTGGAAGCGACCTTTGCAAATCTACGCAAGATCAACTTGAAGCTGAACCCAGAGAAGTGTGTGTTTGGCGTTCCTTCGGCAAGCTGCTTGGCTTCTTTGTGTCCCACCGGGGGATAGAGGCCAACCCCGACAAGATCAAGGCAATTGAGTAGATTCAAGCACCCAAGATAGTTAAAGACATGAGGCGTTTGACTGGATGTGTTGCTGCGCTAAGAAGGTTCATTTCCAAGTCCGCCGAACGTGCCCTGCCGTTCTTCAAAATCTTGAAGAAGGCTGGGCCCATGGAGTGGACCCCGGAGGCAGACGCTGCGCTGCAGGATCTGAAGACCTATCTTTCCTCTGTCCCCACCTTAGTCGCTCCAAAACCACGAGAACCATTGCTGCTATACTTAGCGGCAACCAATCAAGTGGTTAGCGCAGCGCTGGTGGCGCAGCGAGAAGTAGATGAAGAAGCAGCTGCAACTACCGTCCCCTTTGGAGGAGGAAGTGAACTCGCCCCGGCAAGGTCAGAGGCAGATTAGAACAAAGAGGAGCGGGGTAATCGAGACAGCTCCAAGGTCGCGGCAAGGAAGAAAGTGGTGCAGCGGCCAGTGTACTTTGTCAGCTCCCTGTTGCAGGGGGCTAGGTCGAGGTACTTTGGCATGCAAAAGTTAATTTTTGGCCTCATCATGGCCTCAAGGAAACTGCGCCACTACTTCCAAGCCCACGAGATCACGGTTGTCACCCGCTTGCCCTTGCAACACATACTAAGGAACCCTGAGGCCACCAGCAGGATAGTGGAATGGGCTTTGGAGTTATCCAGCTTTGGTTTGAAGTTCGAGAGCACGTCAACCATTCAGAGCAGAGCACTGGCAGAGTTTATTGCGGAATGGACGCCTACCCCTGACGAAGACGTGTTGGAGAAAGTTATCCCCGGCAAGGAAGCGCCCCAAGAATGGATCATGTACTTTGATGGTGCCTTCTCCCTACAAGGTGCAGGAGCTGGCGTGCTTCTTGTTGCTCCCTCTGGGGAGCACCTCAAGTACATGGTTCAAATGCATTTCCCCTGGGAGAAGGCTACCAACAATACAGCAGAATATGAAGAACTCCTTGCCGGGCTCAGGATCGCAACAGAACTGGGATTCAAGAAGTTGATCATTTGTGGAGATTCACAACTTGTGGTGAGGCAAGTGAACAAGGATTATCAAAGACCATTGATGGAGGCATACGTCGAGGAAGTGAGAAAGTTGGAGGAGCGCTTTGATGGATTGCAAACAGAGCACATACCGCGTGCGGAAAACAGCATTGCGGATCATCTGTCAAAGTGCGCTGCACAAAAACTCCCTGTGGAACCAGGGACTTTTGTTCTCCATCTGACTCAACCCTCCGTATCCCCGGCAATAATGGCCACGAAGAGGAGAAAACTAGACTCCGGCAGGCCTCTCCCGACAGAGCCCTCTGGGGTCCCCGGCAGAGAGGTTGGCGGGAACAACTCCGTTTCGCCCGATGAGCTGCACCCTCCCGCCAAACTATCAATCTCTGCGGTCGAGGAGTGCGCTCCCACGAATGAGGAGGTGCCGCTGGTCCTCATTGCTGAGCCTCAGGCTCCAACTTGGGTGCGACACATAGTCTATTTACTCCAAACAGGAGAACTTCTCGAAGAGGAAGAAGAAGCTGAAAGAGTAGCCCGGAGGGCCAGTATGTATCGGTTCGTTAACAACACGCTATACAGAAGAAGGCCCAATGGAGTGAAATTGAAGTGCATTTGCCGGGAAGAAGGAAAGGAACTGTTGGCAGAGATGCACAAGGGTATATGCGGCTCCCACATTGGATCGAGGGCCCTGGTTGGAAAAGCCTTCCGGCAAGGTTTTTACTGGCCCACGGCCCTCCAAGATGCAATTGAGCTAGTCACCAAATGTGAAGCCTACCAGTTCCACTCCAAGAATATCCATCAGCCTGCTCAAGCTCTCCAGATGATCCCTTTGTCATGGCCCTTCTTGGTCTGGGGGCTTGACATCTTGGGCCCCTTCCCCCATGCTACCGGGGGCTTTGAGTTCTTGATCATCGGTATCGACAAGTTCACAAAGTGGCCAGAGGTGGAGCCCGTGAGGAAGGTAACCGCATAGTCAGCTATCAAGTTCTTGAAAGGATTGGTGAGCCGTTTCGGAGTGCCCGCCGGGATCATCACTGACAATGGCACCTAATTCACAAGCCGTGCCTTCATGCAATACGTTCATGCCCTCGGAAGCAAAGTCTCATTTGCCTCTGTTACCCATCCCAGAAGCAACGGACAAGCTAAGAGGGCAAACACTGAAGTGCTACAAGGACTCAAGACAAGAACATTTGATAGTCTACAGAAGTGCGGCAGGTGATGGATCGACGAGCTGCCGGTGGTTCTTTGGTCCCTCCGTACGACACCAAATCGAGCTACCGGGCAGACTCCCTTCTCCCTAGTCTATGGGGCAGAAGCAGTTATCCCCACGGAGCTCATATACGGATCACCTTGAGTACTTGCTTACGATGAAGTAGCGCAAGACCAGCACTGGCGTGACGATGCTGTGCTACTTGAGGAGAACCGTCTCCGGGCTGCTACACGTGTTGCACACTACTAGCAAGCCCTACGTCGCTATCACAGCCACATGGTTTATGCCCGGAGCGTTGAGGAAGGCGACCTTGTCCTTAGGTGTGTTCAGTCTGCCAAGGGTGCAAACAAGTTGACGCCGAAGTGGGAAGGCCCTTACCGAGTAGTACGAGTCACCAGACCCGGCGCAGTCCATCTGGAGACCGGAGATGGCATTCAGATGCAAAACTCATGGAACATTGAGCATCTCCATAAGTTCTACCCGTAAGGCGCGGCTGTTGGGCCCTGCCCGACAGCCACCCTTTTGTACAAGCCTTGCCGATGTTGCATGTAACCCTTTGTTCAAAGCCAGGCGCAGACCCTGAGCAACAGATGAATAAACGAAGTGCTGGGGGCCCCCCGACAAGATTGCATGCATGCATAAGCATATCATGAGCATAGCATGATCATGTAGATGAGGTCGCATCTAGCACTGTTTTCATCTGCACTAAGTTGCAGGGTTCTTGCCGTGGACTTGATCCCGAAGAGAAGAAATGAAGACAAGCCTACACAGCGATTCCCGGCAAACCAAACAGATAAGTTTCTTCTTATCCATACCTGTTCTATAAGGTAAAAACTTGTGCATATGAAAACCTTGCTACCTTCGAAACATAGGTGCTCCCATCCTTTGTCCCGAATGTTGCTTAGGGCAAGGTGGTCGCAGTTGCCTTTGATGGAGAGGGTTCGACGAGGGGCCGGGCCCTTTTTATAGTTTTATGCCCAGCAGGCCTTGCCCCACGGTAGCAAACTAAGGGTACTGGCAGGATAGTTTGCCGGGGGAAACTTGTTTACTTGAACGTATAGAGGCACCTAACCTCTGCATGGACATGATACATGCACAAGTACCCGGCAAGGCTTGTCTTTTTCAGTAATATGCTGATAAGAAAGTACAGATCTTACAGAGCACAAACATGGATAAAGAAGTTTACATAATTTAGACTAAAGTTTGGCAAGTGCCTACATGTTTTAGACTAAAAAAAGATAAGTGCCCCATAATCCCTTTCTTGTCCCTCTCCTCCTAGGCACTACGGTGGGAGTGGAAGGAGGCAAAAGGACCGCCTGGGCAGAAGCCCAGCCTGACCCCGTCAGGCCCCGTGGCGAGGAGCCTGACAAGATCGAGAGGGCGCGGGTGAAGGTGATGGTGAAGAGAGTGGCGGAAGGGTCCCCCTAGCCACCGCCACTAGGGCCAGCAGGACGCGGCGGGGCGAACAAAGCTGCAACCCAAGAGGAAGCCTGTCGGGGTCCAGCTGGAAGGCTGCTGGAGGAGCTGAGGGCACCACCCCCACTTCTGCATCCAACTCCCCGGCAAATCACCTTGCCGGGAAGGAGATGCAGGTGCAAATGATGGTGCCACCGCCTAACGGTGATGGTGCGGCTGGTGTTCAGCCGGAGTCGGAGCCATCGGCGCCATCATCATCGCCGTCACTGTCCTCCTCGTCGCTATCGCTCGAGAAGGAGCTTTCGTCGTCGGTCGAGCTCTCCACGCAGCACCCTAAGAGAGCACTCGAAGACCTTGACGGAGAGCAGATTGGCCTCCATTAGTTTAAAATGGAGGACGTGCCCCTCCGACAAGCTTTGGGCGCGAGCAAAGGTTTTCCAGCCATGTCGGAAGAGCATAATGTGAGGAGCGGGAAAGTCCACATCCACCCGCATGCTGCCATTGCAGCAACCCCTCATGTGTAACCTCAACGCACGCGACTGTTCAAGCTGATCACCCTCGCAAACAGAGTAGGGAGGCGGAGGCGACCGCGCGGGGGCTTGTACAGCCTGATGATGAATTCCAGCGGTTGGTCTCCGACGTGCCCCTCCATTGGGGGTTGAGCGGCCGGCAGAGGGGCGGCCCGAGCGCCCCTTCGCCCTCCTCGACCCCGAGCACCATGACGGCCGCGACCTCACCCCCTCCTACCTCCTCTCGCAGCGGGCTCCGCCCCTACATCTTCGGCGGGAGGAGGGAGGCGCTGTCGAGCAGAAGCCCTCGTCGCCACTACTGGGGTGCCATTGCGTCCTCTTCCCCTCACCATGATGAAGAAACGACACCGGAAGAAAGAAGAAGGGAATAGATATGAGCCTGCACCCCCGCCCGCGTCCCCTTTTATAAGGAAAACGAGGCCGGGGCTGGCTCCCTACTCAGGGGGAGCCCCCGCTCCGCCAATTCGGCTCCCTCCCACGCCACCAATGGCTCATGGAATCGAGGCCGACCCCGTGCGCCAATCCATGGCGTCTGGATTTCTGCCATGGCGCTCGTATCCGCGCTCTCCGCGCCCACCACCAACCCAGCACAATGCATGCTGCACACGTGGCGAAAACGGCGGAAGCGGGGAAGATAGCAGAATGGCAGTTACTGCCCCATGAACGCGGGGCGTGGGTACCCCACGAATCGTGGCTTACTAACCTCCCCACTATGTCTCACGCGACGCACGAGAAAAACCAGAAACTGACTCAAGCACAGGTTAATGGAGAAGCAAAGAAGATCTCAAAGGACGAGCTACCACAACCCGCTCGCCTGTGTACTAGACAAGGCCTACCCCGACGTCGCTCAGCAGCGTGTTCAGGCCAGGCCCGGGGGCTCCTCTCGGTGCAACAAACCCCCGGGTGTGTTGCCCGGACTATACACAGGCTAAAGAGCAAGGTTACGATGTTCAAGACAAGGCCAAGCAGAAGAGATGGCTCTTTGAGAAATCAAAGGGCGGATCAAGAAGATCAAGACCAACCAAATAAGCAAGATATCACTAAGGAAAAACCTCCCTTGCTGGGCAGGCGAGCCTGGCGGGGTCGAGGTTACCCCAAGACAAACCTCAAGACTCCCCCGGCAGGCTTGCCAGGGACGCCAAGGGCGGATTACCCTGCCAAAGCTCCACCGCTCCACTTCACAGCAACACAAGTTACCCATCGGTGCGGTGTCGAGCCACCAAGTGATTAAGTGGCTGTTACTTGGTACGGGGCAGGCCATTTCTGAGGAAGATCATCCCTAAATGACACCCGTCCAGGCGACGTGTCGCGCGGGCAGGCAAAAAGGTGGTTGAATGGCACGGCAAGGCTTGCCGGGCTACGCCATGATGTGACATTAAGTGTTGCATTTAATGCGCCATGTCCTGTCCGTAGAGTTAGGTATGATAGCACTGTGGCTATCTAATCAGTGCATAATGACTGTTTTGCCATTGTGGTAACCCCTTGACCTATAAAAGGAGGGCCGTGGCTACCTTAGAAAGGATTCGGACCCTTGTACGCTCATACGTGCGTAGCTGCTCTCGCCCCGAGGCAACCATGCCGGGCTAGAACGTTGCGTCTCCACCACGGTCCTTCCATCAATCCACCAAAGCAGGAGTAGGGTTTTACACCTCGCGGCGGCCCGAACCTGGGTAAAACTGCCCGTGTCATCATTGTCGTGCTGCTCTGTGTTTTCTGCTCTTTGTGCAATGCGCTCTTCCCCCTTGCCGAACCACAAGGGGCCAATGGCCCCATAGGCGGCCGTGTGATATCCTCCTACTGGATTGATACCTTGGTTCTCAACTGAGGGAAATACTTATCTCTACTTTGCTGCATCACCCTTTCCTCTTCAAGGGAAAAAACAACGCAAGCTCAAGAAGTAGCAAGCACCCCAAGTAAATATTCAAAAAGACTCAAGCGTCTAAGCTTGGGGATGTCCCCGAAGGCATCCCATCTTTCTTCAACAATTATCGGTATGTTTCGGTTTTTGTTTTGTTCACATGATATGCGTAAATTCTTGGAGCGTCGTGTGCTTTTTATTTTTCTTCTAGTGATGCACCATGCTGGTATGAGATAGTCCTTAGTTGATTTATAGAATGCTCTTTGCGCTTCACTTATATCTTTTGAGTATGGTTTTATAGAATGCTTCATGTGCTTCACTTATATCATATGAAGTTTGGATGCGTGTTTCTCTACATATAAAAAACCGTTATTTGCAAAATGCTCTTTTGCTTCACTTATGTTTATTAGAGTGTGGTCTTTTGTAGAAAGAATTAAACTTTCTTGCTTCACTTATATCTATTTAGAGAGTCAACAGTAATCGGTTATTAACATGGTTAGTCATAAAATCATACATAAAACTTGTAGATCACTGAATATGATGTGTTTGATTCCTTGCAATTGTTTTGCAATATAGAGATGGTAATATGTGGGAGGTACTAGTGAATGATTGTGGTTTAGTAAGAATATTGGTGTTAAGGTTTGTGATTCCCGAAGCATGCATGTATACTCTCTATTTATGCTAAGAAGTTGGAGCATGATTTATTACTGATTGTCTTCCCTTGGGTGGAGGTCGGGGGTGCGCGATGGTTAACTCCTACCAACCTCCCCTCTAGGGGCATGCGTAGTAGTACTTTGCTTTGAGGGCTAATAAACTTTCGCAATAAGTATGTGAGTTCTTTATGACTATGTGAGTCCAGGGATTATACACACTCTCACCTTCCCGCAATTTGCTAGCCTCTTCGGTACCGTTCATTGCCCTTTCTCACCTCGAGAGTTGGTGCAAACTTCACTGGTGCATCCAAACCCCATGATATGATACGCTCTATCACACATAAGCCTCCATATATCTTCCTCAAAACAGCCACCATACCTACCTATTATGGCATTTCCATAGAGGCATTCCGAGATATATTGCCATGCAACTTTCATCATCATATACATGACTTGAGCATTCAATGTCATATTGCTTTGCATGATCGTAAGATAGCTAGCATGATATTTTCATGGCTTGTCTGTTTTTTGATATCTTTGCTACGCTAGATCATTGCACATCCTGGTACACTGCCAGAGGCATTCATATAGAGTCATATTGTTATAGATATCGAGTTGTAAGTAACTAAAAGTGTGATGATCATCATTATTAGAGCATTGTCCCAGTGAGGAAAGGATGACGGAGACTATGATTCCCCCGCAAGTTGGGATGAGACTCTGGAATTTTTTTAAAAAAAATAGGAAAAAAAGAGGCCAAAACAAGCCCAACAAAAAAAGAAAAAAAAGAGAAAAAAATGAGAGAGAAAAAGAGAGAACGGGCAATGTTACTATCCTTTTCCACACTTGTGCTTCAGAGTAGCACCATGTTTTTCATATAGAGAGTCTCCTATGTTGTCACTTTCATATACTAGTGGGAATTTTTCATTATAGAACTTGGCTTGTATATTCTGATGATGGGCTTCCTCAAATGCCCGAGGTCTTCATGAGCAAGCAAGTTGGATGCAAATCTACTTAGTTTTTAGTTTGAGCTTTCATACACTTATAGCTCTTAGTGCATCTGTTGCATGGCAATCCCTACTCCTCGCATTGACATCAATCAATGGGCATCTCCATAGCCCTATGATTAGCCGCGCCGATGTGAGACTATCTTCCTTTTAGTCTTCTCCATATTAATCTCCAGCACCGCATTCTATTCCACCCATAGTGCTATGTCCATGGCTTGCGCTCATATATTGCGTGGGGGTTGACAAAGTTAAAGCGCGTTAAAAAGTATGAACCAATTGCTTGGCTGACACCAGGGTAGTACATGATTTATATTTTGTGTTAAGAAGATGGAGCATGACAAGGCTATATGATTTTGTAGTGATAGCATTCTTTAGCATTTTTATTCTGAAAGGCATGATTCTTTGTTAGTATTCCTGAGTATTTATGTCTTTATATCAAATTATAGAATATTGCCTTGAATGACTCATGTCTTAATATTCATGCCATGATTAGATTATATGATCAAGATTATGTTAGGTAGCATTCCACATCAAAAATTATCTTTTTTACCATTTACCTACTTGAGGGCGAGCATGAATTAAGCTTGGGTATGTTGATATGTCTCTGTCGTATCTATAATTTTTTATTGTTTCATGCCAATATTCTACAACTTTCATATACTTTTGGCAACATTTTATATTATTTTTTGGGATTAACATATTGATCCAGTGCCCAGTACCAGTTCTTGTTTGTTGCATGTTTTTTGTTTTGCAGAATATCCATATCAATTGAACCCAGGAGGCTCATGGGGCCCTCATAAGTCGGTTGCAGCCCTTCTTTCGCCGCAAGAAAGATAATATCCGGAAGAAAATTATGTTAAAATTTCAGCCCAATCGGAGTTATGGATCTCCAGGAATTTAAGAAACGGTTTTCGGCCAGAAAACAGGAGCAAGAAACAGAAGAGAACAAAGAGAGAGATCCAATCTCGGAGGTGCTCCTGCCCTCCGGGAGCCATGGAGACTATGAACCAGAGGGGAAGCCCTCCTCGCATCTAGGGGGAAGGCCAAGGAATTATAGGAAGGAGGGGGGCTCTCTTCCCCTCTCTCCTGGAGGTGCAGGAACGCCGCCAGGGCAACCATCGTGACGGCGATCTACACCAACAACTTCGCAGCCGTCATCACCAACTCTATCCCCCTCTATTCAGTGGTGTAACACCTCGTCTCCCCACTATAATCTCTACTTAAACATGGTGCTTAATGCTACATATTATTATCCAATGATGTGTTGCCATCCTATGGTGTTTGAGTAGATTCGTTTTGTCCTATGGGTTGATTGATGATCGTGATCGGTTTGAGTTGTATGTTTTATTTTGGTGCTGTCCTATGGTGCCCTCTGTGTCTCGCAAGAGTGTGGGATTATCATTGTAGGGTGTTGCAATATGTTCATGATTCGCTTATGGTGGGTGGCGAGAGTGACAGAAGCTTATACCCGAGTAAGGGGGTTGTTGCGTATGGGAGTAAAGAGGACTTGTTACTTAATGCTATGGTTGGGTTTTACCTTAATGATATTTAGTAGTTTCGGATGCTTGCTAGAGTTCCAATCATAAGTTCATATGATCCAAGTACGAAAAGTATGTTAGCTCATGTCTCTCCCTTAGATAAAATGGTAATAATGATTACGGGTCTAGTTATCGATTGCCTAGGGACAAAATCCTTCTCTTGTGTTACAAAAAGCTTTCTACTAAACAACTAACTTTTATTATCTTGCAAATTACTCGTAGTTTTATTCTCGCTAAGTACATCTAGTTTTATCCTTGCAAGCTTATCCTTACACCTACAAAATAGTTTCATACTTGTTCTAGGTAAAGCGAACATTAAGTGTGTGTAGAGTTGATCCGTGGTCGATAAAACTTGAAGGGAATATAAATCTTACCTTTAGCTCCTCATTGGGTTCGACACTCTTATTTATCAAAGAAGCTACAATTGATCCCCTATACTTGTGAGTTATCATGGACAACTAAAACAAGTTGTCCACAATATAGTAGACACGTAAACTAGCAGATTTTCATCCTTGCTCCACCATAGCTCCCCTGGCCGAACCCTCCCATCACTTGGATTGCATCGACGTGGAGAGTCCATTCAAATGAATATGATCTCGAATAGTGCATTGTGCAGGACAGATTTTGTCATTCAATCTACACCGATGATGAGCTATATTTTTGCATATATGACACCGTTGTTTAAACCGTATAATCCCAGAATTTCCGAGAAAATCACATCGATATTCCCACTAATGACTAAAGAATGTGAGAGATCATGAAATTCTTTTTTTAATGTGTTTCCATGGGGAAGGGGCCTAAACATGGTAGGATATCATCACAGACAAGGAAATGCGAAGTTTAGTGGAAGAGGAAAATCAAATGGAGGCACACCAAGCTCAATAGAGTCCAAGAGGGTGCATGGTACGAGCGCACCCGCTCATACTGCCACTCGTACTACCTATCGTCAGCACCAGATGATCCACTTGACTAACTTATATAAAGGGGTCGACGCTAGACTATCAACAGAGACAGCACCACTAACTAAATGGAGAACCAGAACGAATCTTCCAATCCTTACAGCCACCACCATCATCACTGCATCCATTCTCTCCAAGTTAGTCATACTTGTAATCAGTGTATCGCATCCAACAACAATTATATGCATACTATATATCAAATATTCACATTCATGTCATCTTCAATGAGTTCATCTTGTGATCCGATCGCCATGTGTGAGTAATTTGGTAAGGCAATGGGTTGAGGCAAGGCCTTGCAAATAGTTGAATGATTTTATGCAAAAGGATTTAATATGGGTTATTAAATAAATCCCTAAAATGATATAGGATTTCTAAAATAGCCAAATTAAATCCAAAAATTGCACTGAAAATATGTTATGCATATGATTGATATGTTCACATCCTCATTTAAATTTTTTGTAATGTGACACTAAGGGTGTCCTTGACAAAATGACCAAGGCTACCCTAGGTGCGAGGGTAGATATAGGTAATTTTCTATCCTTTGACCTATATGCCTCAAGTTGGGTTAGAAGGTGGGTTCTAGCCCACTAAGGGGAGAATCCCTACACTAAAGGTTTCATTGCTTGGGCTTTGGCTTCTTTGCTCCTCTCCATATTTGACTTATTCATTTATGTGTTCTTATTCCTTTTTGCAAGAAAAACTTCCGATCTATTAATCAACTATCATGGTAGTACAAACAACATCAGAAGTAAAATAAATTACATCCAGGTTAGTAGACCATCTAACAACGATTACAATCATTGGAGTGAGCCGAAAGCACGCTGTTATCATCGTTCCCCCCTCATCAGAGTCAGACAAACCTTGTTGTAGTAGATAGTCGAGAAGTCATTGTGCTAAGGCCCTAAAGAACTAGCACACCGGAACAACAACCGTAGCCGATGAAGATAAACATAGATTGGAAGGATCCAACATGGCTCCATAGAGATCCACCAGAGTCCAACACGACTGAATCCGACGATACCCCTCGGGGACATACCTCCACATGCCCTCCAACAATTCTGGACGCACTGCCGAGATGCGGGCTAGGCATGGCGGACCTTATTCTATCATTATGGAGTTGTTGCCGCCTCGCCTTCGTGGGCAGCACACGAATCCTAACCGACCTAAAAACACCTTAAAACGAAGTAGGAGCCATCCTCGCCTTCGTAGGCAATGGTCAGGGTCCATCGGGCCTCCACGGCCCTAAGGCCATAAGAGATCAGGGGGACCAGGGGCGCCGCCGCCGGGAGGCAGGAAACCCTTGTCACCTGAGAGTCGCCTCTCTTAGGGAGGAGAAATTAATCTAAATAGAGGGGAGCAAATATTTACAAGAACTCTTTGTCAGATGTGAACATCAAACAAAGATCACACCAACCCAAAAACCTAGGCTACTGATACGTCTTCATCATATCTACTTTTCCAAACTCTTTTGCCCTTGTTCTGGACTCTAATTTGTATGGAACTAACCCGGACTGACACTGTTTTCAGCAGAATTGCCATGGTGTTGTTTTTGTGTAGAAATCAAAGTTCTCGGATTGACCTAAAAATTTACGAAGAATTTTTGTGGAATATATAAAAAATACTGGCGGAAAAATACACCATAGGGGGCCCACCGAGGAGCCACAAGCTCAGGGGCGCCCTCCTCCCCCGGGGTGCGCCTGGTGAGCTTGTGGGCCCCTGGGACCTCCAGCAACCCTAACTCCAACTCCATATATACCTATTCGCCAAGAAAAAAAATCAGGGAGAAGGATTCATCTTGTTTTACGATACGGAGCCGCCACCACATCATGTTCTTCATCGAGAGGGCCGATCTGGAGTCCGTTCGGGGCTCCGGAGGGTGGAATTCGACACCGTCGTCACCATCAACCTTCCTCCATCACCAATTTCATGATGCTCACCATTGGGACTGAGTAATTCCTTCGTAGGCTTGCTGGATGGTGATGGGTTGGATGAGATTTATCATGTAATCAAGTTATTTTTGTTAGGGCTTGATCCCTAGTGTCCACTATGTTCTGAGATTGATGTTGCTATGACGTTGCTATGCTTAATACTTGTCACTAGGCCCCACAGTGCCATGATTTCATATCTGAACCTATTATGTTTTCATGAATATATATATATATATATATATCTGTGTGTGTTCTTGATCCTATCTTGCAAGTTATATGCACCTATTATGAGTTATGATCCGCATACCCCAAGGTGACAATAATTGGGATTCTTTCCGGTGATTACCATAGTTTGAGGAGTTCATGTATTCACTAAGTGTCGTGGTTTTGTCACGGTAGATGTCCTAGTGTGAGGACTTAGTCGTGAGGCCATCGCAACTAGGTAGTCGCTTGAACGGGGTTGGTCGGAATCGAGAGACACGAGATTTTACCCAGGTCCGGCCCCTCGCGGTGGAGGTAAAAGCCTACATCCTGCTTCATTGATATTGATGATGATGATGATCTCGGTTACAAGGGCGGTGTTTCGCTACCTCTATCTCGAGAGTATCTAATTTGATCTTGTCTAAGACTTGTCTGTCTCAACCTGTCCCTCTTGGGGTGCCTTGCCCCTCCTTATATAAGTTGAAGGGGCAGCTTACATGTAGAGTCCTAGTAGGATTAGGACTAGTCTATTCTCTATTACAAGTGGAATCCTAGTCCAGATCTTGCTTCTCCTGTAAGGGAAATATTCCTTATGCCTTTCCTCTTAAGCCGGCCCACCGGAAACCATAACATGAGTCGACCTTCCCATGAGCCGCCTTCTGGGCCATTGGGTCTTGTCGTTCGTCTGACCCGCCTGCCGGGTCAACAGTGAGCCGCCAAGTCCGGCCGGGTTATTAATGAAGCACGAAGTCCCGGTCGGGTCGTACTTCAGGTTGGGTCATACCGCGGGGTATATCCCCGACATTAGCCCCCAGTTTAATTTGGATTTATCCATGTTAAACTTATCCTGAAAAATAAAAACAAGAACAAATTTGACAGGTTGTACGCCGGGTCGAGGGTTCTTCTGAGCCGGCATTTGTTCATCCTTAATTGCTGACATTGGCTTCTTGTAGAAAAAATATTGGGGAAAAATAATCCATTTGAGTCGGCTTCCAACGCTCTGGCTTGACAAAAATATTGGGCTTATGATATTCATCTGGTTTTTAGCCGACTTGAGGATGTAGAGCTTGCCGAGTTGCGATCGCAGAAATTTTTGAGTTATAGAAATTGATCATACCGGGTCACTATTGAATTTTTTATAGGATCAATTGGTAGCCCCTAAGGGTCGTCCATCATCATGTGATGGGTCGGATCTTCAATTAGACGAGTTAAAATGACCATGCATTAGCCCCCAAGTGACGTGGTGCATGCTTGCAGTGACATGGGACTTGCATACTTGATGTAATCTTGATTTGAATAATGTAGCCCCCAAGTACCGGGTCGTGTGCGTGCGGCTACTCGGGACTATTCCTTCCATTGTAGAATAAAATCATATCCACTATCTGGATGATGTTATTGAATGCTTTGCATATCAATATTGAACCATCCTCCTTGCTATAAGCTGGTATTTTTGGATGAGGAAATAATAGATATTTTTCTGAAGCGGCTTTGAAAACCTCAATCATTCAATATTGGTTGTGATAACCATAATGAAAATCCAGCCATGTTGGCTATTAAAGATTGGAATAATGTAACCTGGTTTGAAAACCGGCTCCTGCAACATAAACAAGTATATAAATGCATATATGATGCAATGATGATGCAATGTATGATGTATGATAACAGAGTATAAAAATGCCTGCTTTCGAGGCTCGATATAAGACCGGCTTTCAAGGCTCGAGTCTTGCTTCACTGAAGCTGGCATGATAGCCTTGGTTTATCCTCGCTTTCTATAAGCCGTCTCTCACGTGACTCAAGCCGTCGTTTTAACTTTGACAAGTTCAGGTCATAAAGATTGACTGTCAAGAGTACGGGGGGTCACCTTTTTGGAGTAGCATCATGCAGACAGGCAGGTTTAACCAATATATTGTGGCGTTTTTTCCGGGTCAAGAGGGTGAGAAAGCTAAACTCACTGAGTTGGAAGCCCCCAAGTGACCTATGATCAAGGAATAAAGACTCGTACACAATATATTGGACGAAACAATAGAGGCCCCGAGTTTCAGGGATGCCGGCTTTATTATCATTGATCATAATATGATGAGCCAATAAGGCAGGATACCCATGTTTGAACCGTGCATCGTGGCAGCTAGTTCTCTTTGGCAATCTTTAATTTTTTTCGCCGATAATGGTAGCAGCCCCCAGGTCCGGGTTATCTTCCCTGCAATGACCCGGGGTTCTTGAATTTTTTTGAAACTGGCCAAATCTGCCGAATAATATCTGTGTAGCCCTCGAGTCTTAAGATGACTCAAGGTGTTGGTTTGAAATTCTTCATACTTGGTCGTGGCATAACCGGAGTATAATTGTCAGCTGATAGTTGGAATATATTTGAAGCTGGAAGCAATGTGGCGAGTTGATGACTTCTGTGATGCTTGTCGTATGTCCTCCCATTCCTTGCAATTCTTACTTGATCCGGCTCTCCTGGCTTCTCCAGGGCCAATTTTTATGTTTGTGCAGGAACGACCACTGAATTCTTCGTAATGAGTTGGATCATCCCATGACGTTGTTAGGCTCTTCGAAGGGTTTCTTGATTTTGACCTCTGCTGCCGATGTTTAAGTCGCTGGGTCCCCTGGTCCTTCCAGGGTTGATTCCTCTGGCTCCTTCAAGGTTGTTTTCTTTATTGGCCAGCTCTTTTCATGGTCAGCCCTCATGACTCTTCCATGGTTGGTTCTTTCGGCTCCCCATGTTATGGCCAGTACTGACCGAAACGCGAGGGTGATAGGCCATGTGTGTGTTCGCCAGGCAGTGTCAGGTGCAGATGATGCTACAGCCTCCGATGTTTCGTTGTGGACCGGACCACTGGATGATGAATGGCATGTTTGCCTGTGATGTAGGTCAGCTGCTGGCATGTTAATAGTTGGATGCCAGTCTGTTAAGAGGCGCAGTGCGGATATATGCCAGTATAACCTCCTCGTGTCATTGTAAACTGGGTTGCTGGGCTGGCGGCCTGCGCATCTGCCTTTTGGCAACATGGGCACCGATCACAGGATGATGCAGGTGGGAGTGCTATACCCGTAGTTCAATGGTCCCCTTTGTATTGAATAATTGTTCTTCATAAAAGACATTGCAAGCTAGAGTAATTGTTCTTGAATGAACTAATATATACTGAAAAATAGATAAGGCAGATAGCACCTGGTATTTTTGTGGGATATCAAGCCAGTCGTGATGACGAAACAACTATAAAGATGAGTCGCCAGTTACAATGAGCCGACCGGGAAGAAATTCTTGATGAATATGGCCTGTCGGCCGGTCCATTGCATCTTTCATTAGTTTTGCCTGCTGGTTGCAGATCCAGCTCTGGAATATCCTCAGTGCATCTAAGACAGCATCAGAGTCCATTGCATCCTTTCTCTTTCCACATTTTTTCACTTGACTTTTCTGTCCTCCAGCCGGCCACTCACTTGTGTTTCCTGAAGCAGCAGCCAGCGGGAGGATGTGCAGCGGCCGCCAGGGGCAGGGACGCTGGAGCCGGCCGGGGGCGGGCCGGGAGGAGCCGGCGCGCAGTCGCAGCGGGGGCACAAGCCGGCGAGGCGGCGCAGCGCGCAGGGACGCAGCGAGGCAGTGGGAGAGGCCGGTGTGGCGGTGAGCTGGCGGGCGGCTGGTGCGCGGGAAGCCAGTGGGAAGCCGTCACGGGCAGCTCGAAGGCCAGCGGAGGCGGTTCGGTGGGTCAGCGCAGTGCGGAGGGGACAGTGTGCCGGCGCGCGGTCGTGGGTGAAGGGGCCCGCGGTGGAACCAGGTCCACGGGACCAGCTCGGCAACAACAGCTTGAGGGCGAGGCAGGTCCACTGGGCCAGCTCGGTGACGGTGGCTTCGAGCAGAGGTGGAGGACTCAGAGGCAGACGTCGGCGGCGGAGGCTCGACCGGGGCGACTGCTCGGAGGTGGCTGGCAGCCGATGCGCGACGGATCAAGGTGGAGTCAAAGTGGGAGAAGGCGACGGCGGCTCGACCAGGGCGGATGCTCGGCGCGGTGGCAGGCCAGGTTGGAGTGCGGCGGCTTAGGCGGGCGGCAGCTTTGCCCCAGCTGCAGTTGAGGCGGGCGGCGGCTCAGCGCTGCTGTAGTTGAGGCGGGCCGGCTCGAGGCTGTAGGGATGGAGGCAGTAGCTCGTGATGCGGCGCGGGCGGAGCGAGGGCGGCTTGACAGCGTGTGGTGTGAAAATGGAGGCAGCAGGGAGCGGGTGCGCCGTGGCGCGAGAGGCCAACGGGAGGCTCAGGCGCAAATGGCGATTCGAAGGCGGCTCGGTGATGGAGCGACGAGGCGGAGGCGTTCAGCCATGGCGTAGAAGATCAGGGAAACGGCTCGAGGCTAAGGCGGAGACCAGCGTAGGCGGCTGAGGCAGCCGGCGTTGTGAGGCAGCAGGGCCGGCTTTGCGGCAGAGCGAATCCCCGGCAATGAGGGAAGACGGCGGCGGTCTCGGCAGCTTTGCTGGAGAGGTGAGCATCGGAGGTGAGTTTGCACGGGGGCAAGGCCCTGGCTACAGAAGTGGCGGATCCTAGTGGCTTGAAGCCGCGGGGGCTCGCGGGCGGCGGCTATGGCCGGGTTGCGCGGGGCGATGGTGGAGGCCGCAACAATGGTGGTGGCGAAGTGGGTGGTGCGACGTCCGTGGGGGCGGCTCGAGGAGCGGGTCATAGCGGCAGGCGACGGGCCAGAGCGGCAACTGCTGCGGTGGCTCGGAGGCCAGGACGGCTTGGCGGAGGAGCGACGCGTGGTGGCTGTTCGCGGCAGAAAGTGGAGTCACGCGAGGCGGCGCGAGAAGCCAGCGCGGGAGGCGGCCGAGGCGGCTTGGTGGCCATGACAGCTACGGAGGCTCAAGGCCATGTAATAGCAAGGGAGGAGTGAGGCCAGGGCGGCTCGACGTACGGCGAGGTCGGCGTCTCGGAACGGGGTAGCGTGAGACGGTTAAGTAAGCGGCCGGCTTGCGGCGTGGCAGACGAGGCACCCCGGCAAAGCAAGGCAGAGCCAGTTTGAGGCGGCTGATACGTCTCCAACGTATCTATAATTTTTTATTGTTCCATTCTATTATATTATCTGTTTTGGATGTTTTACATGCATTAAAATGATATTTTATATTATTTTTGGGACTAACCTAGAGCCCAGTGCCAGTTTCTGTTTTTTTCCTTGTTTTTGAGTTTCATAGAAAAGGAATACCAAACGGAGTCCAAACGGAATAAAACTTTCACGATGATTTTTCTTGGACCAGAAGGAAACCAGGAGACTTGGAGATGAAGTCGGAGGAGCCACGAGGCGGCCACAAGGATGGAGGGCGCGCCCAGGGGGTAGGGCGCGCCCCCCACCCTTGTGGGCCCCTCGTGCACCTCCTGACCTAATTCTTTCGCCTATATATTCCCAAATATCCCCAAACCAACAGAGGCATCCACGAAAAGACTTTCCACCGCCGCAACCTTCTGTACCCGTGAGATCCCATCTAGGGACCTTTTCCGGCACCCTGCCGGAGGGGGATTCGATCACGGAGGGATTCTACATTAACACCATTGCCCTTCAAATGAAGCGTGAGTAGTTTACCACAGACCTACGGGTCCATAGCTAGTAGCTAGATGGCTTCTTCTCTCTCTTTGATTCTCAATACCATGTTCTCCTCGATGTTCTTGGAGATCTATTCGATGTAATACTTTTTTGCGGTGTGTTTGCCGAGATCCGATGAATTGTGGATTTATGATCAGCTTATCTATGAATATTAGTTGAATCTTCTCTGAATTCTTATATGCATGATTTGATATCTTTGTAATTCTCTTCGAACTATCGGTTTGGTTTGGCCAACTAGATTGGTTTTTCTTGTAATGGGAGAAGTGCTTAGATTTGGGTTCAATCTTGCGGTGTCCTTTCCCAGTGACAGTAGGGGCAGCAAGGCACGTATTGTATTGTTGCCATCGAGGATAAAAAGATGGGGTTTTCATCATATTGCTTGAGTTAATTCCTCTACATTATGTCATCTTACTTAATGCATTACTCCGTTCTTTATGAACTTAATACTCTAGATGCATGCTGGATAGCGATCGATGTGTGGAGTAATAGTAGTAGATGCAGAACCATTTCGGTCTACTTGACATGGACGTGATGCCTATATTCATGATCATTGCCTTAGATATCGTCATAACTTTGCGCTTTTCTATCAATTGCTCGGCAGTAATTTGTTCACCCACCGTATTATTTTCTATCTTGAGAGAAGCCTCTAGTGAAACCTATGGGCCCCGGGTCTATTTTCCATCATATAAGTTTCCGATCTTCTATTTTCCATCATATAAGTTTCCGATCTTCTATTTTCCATCATATAAGTTTCCGATCTTCTATTTTCCATCATATTAGTTTCCGATCTACTATTTTGCAATCTTTTACTTTCCGATCTATAAAACAAAAATACCAAAAATATTTACTTTATCGTTTATCTATCTCTATCAGATCTCACTTTTGCAAATAACCGTGAAAGGATTGATAACCCCTTTATCTCGTTGGGTGCAAGTTGTTTGATTGTTTGTGCAGGTATTTGGTGATTTGTGCGTTGTCTCCTACTGGATTGATACCTTGGTTCTCAAACTGAGGGAAATACTTATCTCTACTTTGCTGCATCACCCTTTTCTCTTCAAGGGAAAAACCAACGCAAGCTCAAGAAGTAGCAGGAAGAATTTCTGGCGCCGTTGCCGGGGAGATCTACGCCAAGTCAAGACATACCAAGTACCCATCATAAACTCTCATCTCTTGCATTACATTATTTGCCATTTGCCTCTCGTTTTCCTCTCCCCCACTTCTAAAATGATTTTTGAAATGATTTGCCTTTTTATTCGCCCTTCTTCCGTTCGATCTTTTGTTTGCTTGTGTTACCATGTGCCTTCTTTTTGCTTGCATCTTCGCTTGGTAAAAGTTTATGGATCCTCATCCACTTGCTAATCTTTTTAAGAGATCCAATTATGATGAACCTATTGCTAGTGATTTGAGTGCACTAGATTATCTTTATAAGGTTTTGCTTGAAATTCATGAATCTGGAAATTCTGATGAAGTGTTGAAAGAAGAAAATTATAAAGTGATTCATGATAGCTCCTTAAATAAAAAGCATGATTGCAATGGTTCTACTATAAATTCTATTAATGTCAGTTGTGCTAATGATATGCAAAACCCTAAGCTTGGGGATGCTAGTTTTTCTAGGTCCACTACTTGTTGCAATGGTCATGATTGGGGTGATTTTTTTTATGATCTTGAAAATTTATTTAAGCCCCATGATGAATATGAGATTGATAATAATGTTTGCAATAATACTGAAACTGGGTTTGGAAGAGTGTCAACTTTAGATCCCACATATTTGGAGAATGTTCAGTCTTATAATTTTTTTGATAAAAGTGGGTTTGGAGAGGTCATGACTTTAGTTAATGTTAATCCCACTATTTTGGAAGAGTGTCAACTTTGCATGCATGTGGATCGTGTTGAGAATATGTTATGTGATAGCTATATTGTTGAATTTGCTTATGATCCTACATGTAATTATTATGAGAGAGGAAAATATAGTTGTAGAAATTTTCATGTTACTAAATTACCTCTCTTCATGTTGAGATTGCTATCGTCTCTTTCTTCTTCCTTGCATATGCTAGTTTTTGCTTGTATTGATAATTTGTTTGCTTATAAAATGCCTATGCATAGGAAGTATGTTAGACTTAGATGTGTTTGTCACATGTTTTATGATGCTCTCTTTGTGCTTCAATTCTTCTCTTTTATGTGAGCATCATTGAAATTATCAATGCCTAGCTAAAAGGCTTTAAAGAAAAACGCTTGTTGGGAGACAACCCAATATTTTTATTTCCTGTTTTTCAATAAATAATTCATCTAGCCTCTGGTTAGATGTGGTTTTATGTTTTAATTAGTGTTTGTGCCAAGTAAGACCTTTGGGATGGCTTACGGAGATAGTTGATTTGATCTTGCTGAAAAACAGAAACTTTTGCGTCCAGTCACAGAATTTTAATAATTCACTGGAGCATTTAAAAACCCTGAATTTTTTATAAGAGATTTATATACAAATTTACTATGTGTTCCTAATTTTTCGGAATTTTTTGAGTTCCATATGTATTATAACAATTCAGATCTTCGCAGACTGTTCTATTTTTGACAGATTCTGTTTTCTTTGTGTTGTTTGCTTATTTTGATGAATCTATGGATAGTATCGGGGGCTATGAACCATGGAAAAGTTGGAATACAGTAGATATTACACCAATATAAATAAAGAATGAGTTCACAACAATACCAAAAGTGGTGATTTATTTTCTTATACTAACGGAGCTTATGAGATTTTCTGTTGAGTTTTGTGTTGTGAAGTTTTCAAGTTTTTGGGTAAGGATTTGATGGACTATGGAATAAGGAGTGGCAAGAGCCTAAGCTTGGGGATGCCCAAGGCACCCCAAGGTAATATTTAAGGACAACCAAGAGCCTAATCTTGGGGATGCCCAAGGCACCCCAAGGTAATATTCAAGGACAACCAAGAGCCTAAGCTTGGGGATGCCCCGGAAGGCATCCCCTCTTTCGTCTTCCTCTATCGGTAACTTTACTTGAGGCTATATTTTTATTCACCACATGATATGTGTTTTGCTTGGAGCGTCTTCTATGATTTGAGTCTTTTCTTTTTAGTTTGCCACAATCATCCTTGCTGTACACACCTTTTGAGAGGGACACGCATGAATCGTGATTTATTAGAATACTCTATGTGCTTCACTTATATCTTTTGAGCTAGGCAATTTTGCTCTAGTGTTTCACTTATATCTTTTTACAACACGGCGGTGGCTTTATTTTATAGAAATTATTGAACTCTCATGCTTCACTTATATTATTTTGAGAGTCTTTAAACAGCATGGTAATTTGCTTTGGTTATAAATTTAGTCCTAATATGATAGGCATCCAAGAGGGATATAATAAAAACTTTCATATAAAGTGCATTGAATACTATGAGAAGTTTGATTCCTTATGATTGTTTTGAGATATAAAGATGGTGATATTAGAGTCATGCTAGTGAGTAATTGTGGATTTGAGAAATACTTGTGTTAAGGTTTGTGATTCCCGTAGCATGCACATATGGTGAACCATTATGTGATGAAGTCGGAGCATGATTTATTTATTGATTATCTTCCATATGAGTGGCGGTTGGGGACGAGCGATGGTCATTTCCTACCAATCTATCCCCCTAAGAGCATGCGCGTAGTACTTTGTTTCGATAACTAATAGATTTTTGCAATAATTATGTGAGTTCTTTATGACTAATGTTGAGTCCATGGATTATACGCACTCTCACCCTTCCACCATTGCTAGCCTCTCTAGTACCGCGCAACTTTTGCCGGTACCATACACCCACCATATACCTTCCCCAAAACAGCCACCATACCTACCTATTATGGCATTTCCATAGCCATTCCGAGATATATTGCCATGCAACTTTCCACCGTTCCGTTTACTATGACACGCATCATCATTGTCATATTGCTTTGCATGCTCATGTAGTTGACATCGTATTTGTGGCAAAGCCACCATTCATAATTTTTTCATACATGTCACTCTTGATTCATTACACATCCCGTTACACCGCCGGAGGCATTCATATAGAGTCATATTTTGTTCTAGTATCGAGTTGTAATTTTTTGAGTTGTAAGTAAATAGAAGTATGATGATCTTCATTATTAGAGCATTGTCCCATGTGAGGAAAGAAAAAAAAAAGAGGCCAAAAAAAAGAGAGAAGGCCCAAATAAAAAAATAGAGAGAAAAGAGAGAAGGGGCAATGTTACTATCCTTTTACCACACTTGTGCTTCAAAGTAGCACCATGATCTTCATGATAGAGAGTCTCCTATGTTGTCACTTTCATTTACTAGTGGGAATTTTTCATTATAGAACTTGGCTTGTATATTCCAATGATGGGCTTCCTCAAATTGCCCTAGGTCTTCGTGAGCAAGCGAGTTGGATGCACACCCACTTAGTTTCTTTTTGAGCTTTCATAAACTTATAGCTCTAGTGCATCCGTTGCATGGCAATCCCTACTCACCCACATTGATATCTATTGATGGGCATCTCCATAGCCCGTTGATATGCCTAGTTGATGTGAGACTATCTCACTCTTTTTGTCTTCTCCACAACCACCTTCTATTCCACCCATAGTGCTATGTCCATGGCTCACGCTCATGTATTGCGTGAAAGTTGAAAAAGTTTGAGAACATCAAAAGTATGAAACAATTGCTTGGCTTGTCATCGGGGTTGTGCGTGATTTGAATATTTTGTGTGATGAAGATGGAGCATAGCCAGACTATATGATTTTGTAGGGATAAGCTTTCTTTGGCCACGTTATTTTGAGAAGACATAATTGCCTTGTTAGTATGCTTGAAGTATTATTGTTTTTATGTCAATATTAAACTTTTGTTTTGAATCTTACGGATCTGAACATTCATGCCACAATAAAGAAAATTACATGGATAAATATGTTAGGTAGCATTCCACATCAAAAATTCTGTTTTTATCATTTACCTACTCGAGGACGAGCAGGAATTAAGCTTGGGGATGCTTGATACGTCTCCAACGTATCTATAATTTTTGACTGTTCCATGCTATTATATTATCTATTTTGGATGTTTTATAAGCATTAATATGCTATTTTATATTATTTTTGGGACTAACCTATTAACCTAGAGCCCAGTGCCAGTTTCTGTTTTTTCCTTATTTTTGAGTTTCGCAGAAAAGGAATACCAAACGGAGTCCAAACGGAATAAAACTTTCGTGATGATTTTTCTTGGACCAGAAGGAAACTAGGAGACTTGGAGATGAAGTCGGAGGAGCCACGAGGCAGCCACAAGGACGGAGGGTGCGCCTAGGGGGGTAGGGCACGCCCCCCACCCTTGTGGGCCCCTTGTGCACCTCCTGACCTAATTCTTTCGCCTATATATTCCCAAATATCCCCAAACCAACAGAGGCATCCACGAAAAGACTTTTCCACCGCCGCAACCTTCTGTACCCGTGAGATCCCATCTAGGGACCTTTTCTGGCACCCTGCCGGAGGGGGATTCGATCACGGAGGCCTTCTACATCAACACCATTGCCCTTCCGATGAAGCGTGAGTAGTTTACCATAGACCTACGGGTCCATAGCTAGTAGCTAGATGGCTTCTTCTCTCTCTTTGATTCTCAATACCATGTTCTCCTCGATGTTCTTGGAGATCTATTCGATGTAATACTTTTTTGCGGTGTGTTTGCCGAGATCCGATGAATTGTGGATTTATGATCAGCTTATCTATGAATATTATTTGAATATTCTCTGAATTCTTATATGCATGATTTGATATCTTTGTAATTCTCTTCGAACTATCGGTTTGGTTTGGCCAACTAGATTGGTTTTTCTTGCAATGGGAGAAGTGCTTAGCTTTGGGTTCAATCTTGCGGTGTCCTTTCCCAGTGACAGCAGGGGCAGCAAGGCACGTATTGTATTGTTGCCATCGAGGATAAAAAGATGGGGTTTTCATCACATTGCTTGAGTTAATTCCTCTACATCATGTCATCTTACTTAATGCATTACTCCGTTCTTTATGAACTTAATACTCTAGATGCATGCTGGATAGCGGTCGATGTGTGGAGTAATAGTAGTAGATGCAGAATCGTTTCGGTCTACTTGACACGGACGTGTTGCCTATATTCATGATCATTGCCTTAGATATCGTCATAACTTTGAGCTTTTCTATCAATTGCTTGGCAGTAATTTGTTCACCTACCATATTATTTTCTATCTTGAGAGAAGCCTCTAGTGAAACCTATGGCCCCCGGGTCTATTTTCCATCATATAAGTTTCCGATCTTCTATTTTCAGTCATATAAGTTTCCGATCTTTTATTTTCCATCATATAAGTTTCCGATCTTCTATTTTCCATCATATTAGTTTCCGATCTACTATTTTGCAATTTTTTACTTTTCGATCTATAAAACAAAAATACCAAAAATATTTACTTTATCGTTTCTCTATCTCTATCAGATCTCACTTTTGCAAATAACCGTGAAGGGATTGACAACCCCTTTATCACGTTGGGTGCAAGTTGTTTGATTGTTTGTGCAGGTATTCGGTGATTTGTGCGTTGTCTCCTACTGGATTGATACCTTGGTTCTCAAACTAAGGGAAATACTTATCTCTACTTTGCTGCATCACCCTTTCCTCTTCAAGGGAAAAACCAACGCAAGCTCAAGAAGTAGCAGCGGCTCAGCAGTTTGAGGCGGCTCGGTGGCGGTTTGGAGGCGGCGGGTCGCACGGCTGGGGCGCCGAGGTATCTCGGAACCAGAGCAAAACCTGCGATGGAGTTCTGTGGAGGCGAGAGGCGGTTGGTGATTCGGCGCCGGGCGGAGGTGATGGCGGCTCAGTAGGGGCGGCTCAAAACTCTGGCAGAAGGCAGAGCGCGGCTATTGAGTTGGGCGGCAACTTGGTCGTGGAGTTGGTCAGTGGCGCCAGGCCGGCTTAGCGCACGTGCGCGCGGGGGGGGGGGGTGGGGTTGGCGACTCAGAGGCGGATCTACGTGGCAGAGGAGGAGCGAGGCGGGTCATGGAAGTGACCCATGGCGACAGAGGGAGTGGCAACAGCAGCCCGGGTCGCGCTCGGAGCTGCGGCGATGGAGGCGACCAAGGCGAGGCCGGCGGCTTGACAAGGTAGCTAGCTTTTCTTTCCATGTTTTTCAAGATCCGGTTGACTCTCTGCTTTACGGGAGGAAAGTGGCCACTTCTAAATCGGCTTTGCTCAAACTATGAAACACCGTGTCGGCCAATCCTGATTGGAAACAACTCTTTGGACTTGATTTTGGCCTACCTTCAGACTGGACACGTTTTATCTTGGCGAGTCTCTGTTTATTCTAACAATTTGTCTGCACAAAACACACGCGATATTGCCAGAAGGAGGTAGCGCACAGGCCAGGAGTGATGGCGATGTCAAGCCCCGGGGTTGTATGGAAATAACCTCTTCATGATCTTTGAACTAAACACGCACAGAACGCTGTTCCGCCAGCTCATGGCGTCGCTGGATGGAAATCGAGTCGGTTTCGTCGATGCGCGACTGCTTTAAAAAATTTGATGTTGTTTTCGATTGGATCGCGTGTCGGTCTTGCCAACTCAGCGATTTTGCGGCGGCGCACCCGACGCAACCCTAATTTCTTGAATTCTTCTTCATCCAATTGATCGCGAGCTTCTCGATCCCTGAGAGAGATCCCTCCAAGAACACAAACCACCGTGCGCTGGCCCCACGGTGGGCGCCAACTGGGTCATACCACGGGGTATATCTTCAACACTAAGTGCTAATGCTTTATTCTGGTTCTCTGTTAAAAGGAGGACTTAATATCCCTTAGTTTCCTTATGGACCCCGCTGCCACGGGAGGGTAGGACAAAAGATGTCATGCAAGTTCTTTTCCATAAGCATGTATGACTATATACGGAATACATGCCTACATTACATTGATGAATTGGAGCTAGTTCTGTGTCGCCCTAGGTTATAACTACTACATGATGAATATTATCCAACACAATTATCCATCGCTGATCCAATGCCTACGAGCTTTTCACATATTGATCTTTGCTAAGTTACTTTCGCTGCTGCTGCTGTTACAATCACTACAAAACTGCTACTGTTACTATTGCCACTGTTACCGTTACTATCATACTACTTTGCTACTTATCACCTTGCTGCAGATATTAAGTCTTTCAGGTGTGGTTGAATTTACAACTCAACTTCTAATACTTGCAAATATTATTTGGCTCCCCTTGTGTCAAATCAATAAATTTGGGTTGAATACTCTTCCCTCGAAAACTGTTGCCATCCCCTATACTTGTGGGTTATCAAGACCTTTTTCTGGCGCCGTTGCCAGGGAGCATAGCTCTATTTGCTGAGTCACTTGGGATTTATATCTATTGATCACTATGAAGAATCTGAAATATAACAGAACCAAGATCATTCCCTCTAAGACGAGGTGAGGTAAGGAACTTCCATCACACTCTACACTTGATTCACCTTCTGTTTTGAGTAAGCTTGCGACACCTACACCTGCTATTAATCCCGATATGTCACAAGTAATTGATGATGCTACTTCTGCTATGAATGATGCTTATGATGATACTAGTACTTTGCTTGATAAGACTGTGCCACTGGGTGAATTTCTTGATGAACAACTTGCTAGGGTTAATGAAATTGAGAATGTTGAAACTGAAGATATTTCTCAAACTGATGAAATGTTTGAAACTGAAAACTTTGAAACACCTATTAGACTTAGCACTCCTAGATATGAAATGTCTGATATACCTGAGGGTTACGTTATGGATGAAGAGGTAGCTAGGGATTTTCTTGCTTGTAAGGATAGAGAGGATCTTAAGAAATTACTAGTCAAGTTGAAAGAAAAATCTTTGAATTCTAGAATGAAATATGATCCTAAGTTTGCTACTTCACCTATCTTTGTTGGTGATAAGTATTATGATATCTCTATTGATCCTGAGTTAATTACTTTGGTTGAATCTGATCCTTTCCATGGTTATGAAACTGAAACTGTTGTGGCACATCTTACTAAACTGAATGATATAGCCACCCTATTTGCTCATGAGGAAAAAATTCGCTATTACTATATTCTTAAGTTGTTTCCTTTCTCATTAAAGGGTGATGCTAAGATATGGTTTAATTATCTTGCTCCTGGTTGTGTGCGTAGTCCCCAGGATATGATATATTACTTCTCTGAAAAATATTTCCCTGCTCATAAGAAACAAACTGCTTTGTAGGAAATATTTAACTTTGTGCAAATTGAAGAAGAGAGTCTCCCACAAGCTTGGGGGAGGCTTCTCCAATTAATTAATGCTTTGCCTGATCATCCTCTCAAGAAAAATGAAATACTTGATATCTTTTTATAATGGACTAACCGATGCTTCTAGGGACCACCTAGATAGTTGTACTGGTTTTGTTTTCAGGGAACGAACTTTTGAACAAAATGAAGAACTATTGAATAATATATTGAGTAATGATAATGATTGGACTCTTCCTGAACCACCACCCAAGCCAACTCCGAAGAAGAGATGTGTTCTATTTCTCAGTCCTGAAGATATGCAAGAGGCAAAGAAATATATGAAAGAAAAAGGTATTAAAGCTAAAGATGTTAAGAATTTACCACCTATTGAAGAAATACATGGTCTTAATACCCCGACACAGGTAGTAGTGGTAAATTCTCTCTATAGATTTGATGAAGGTGATATCCCTTATACTAAATCTACTGGTCAATGCTTGGATGAATTTGATAACTTTATTGTTAAACAAGAAAACTTCAATGCATATGTTAGTAGACAATTGAAACAAAATGCTTATATGATTGAACGCTTGAGTGACTATATGTTTAGAGATGTTAATGATGTTAAGGGTGTGAGTAAACATGCTTCCATGATAAAAACTCAAGTAGAGCAAGTCCTCAAAGCACAAAATGATTTGCTTAATGAGATGAACAATAAGATGAATGGTCATGCTGTTAGGCTTATGACTAGGGGTGGTAAAATGACTCAGGAACCTTGGTATCCTGAAGGTCATCCTAAAAGAATTGAGCAAGATTCTAAAAGAATTAATGTTGATGCACCTAGTCCATCTAAAAAGAAAAAGAAAGATGATGGGACTTTGCATGCTCCTAGTGAACCTACTATAGACACACCTGAGAATCCAAATGATATTTGTGATGCTGAAACTCAATCTGGTGATGAACATGAACCTAGTAACAATGATAATAATGATGTTCATGTTGATGCTCAACCTAGTGATGATAATGATGTGGAGATAGAACTTATTGTTGATCTTGATAACCCACAACCTAAGAATAAAAGATATGATAAAAGAGGCTTCATTGCTAGGAAACATGGTAAAGAAAGAGAACCATGGGTTCAGAAACCCATGCCTTTTCCTCCTAAAGCTTCAAAGAATAAATACGATGAAGAATTTGAGCGCTTTGTTGAAATGCTTAGACCTGTCTTTTTGCGCTTGTGTTTGACTGATATTCTGAAAATGTCTCCTTATGCTAAGTATATGAAATATATTGTTACAAATAAAAGAAAGATACCGGAAGCTGAAATTTCCACCATGCTTGCTAATTACACATTTAAGCGTGGAATACCAAAGAAATTAGGAGACCCAGGAATACCAACTATACCATGCTCCACTAAAAGAAACTATGTTAAAACTGCTTTATGTGATCTAGGAGCTGGTGTTAGTGTTATGCCTTTCTCTTTGTATCGAAGACTTGATTTGAATAAGTTGACACCAACTGAAATCTCTTTGCAAATGGCTGATAAATCAACTGCTATACCCATTGGTATTTGTGAGGACGTGTCTGTCGTAGTTGCAAATGTTACTATCTTAATGGACTTTGTTATTCTTGATATACCCGAGGACGACAGTATGTCGATCATCCTTGGTAGACCTTTTTTGAATACTGCAGGGGCTGTTATTGATTGCAACAAGGGCAATGTCACTTTTCATGTTAATGGTAATGAGCATACGATACACTTTCCGAAGAAACAACCTCAAGTGAATAGTATCAATTCTATTGGAAAAATTTCAACAATTACTATTGGAGGTTTTGAATTCCCTATTCCTACTGTCAAAAAGAAATATGATATTCTTATTATTGGGGGCATGCATATCCCCGTTGAGGTAACATAGAGCTATACAAAGATTCTCCGATTTCATGCCATTCGGAAGAAGTTTGTTAATAAGACTTGATCAACCTTATTAATGGATTTCTTTTGATGGGCATGTGATGGATGAATTCAGTAAACACAACTTTCTGTACCCACTTTTTACTTTCTGTTATATAGAATTAATAAATTAGAAATGCTATGATTATGTTGTTTTCTGAATTATCCGTGCAATAAAAAATGACCAGAAAATAAAAGTTCTCCAAATGCCCTGAAAATTTTATATGATTTTTCTGCAATATTTATAAAAATTTGGCACTGAACACACCCCAGGGGGTGCACCTATTAGCCACAAGCTCACAGAGCGCGCCGACCCCCTGGGCGCACCTACCAAGCTTGTGGGGCCCACGTAGGCCCCCTCACTTATTCCAGCCACCCATGCTCTTCTTCTTCCTCTAGAAAAAATAACAAACCTGCTCAAACCCATGTTTAGTTGATTATCTTGGGGTTCTAATAAAAGAAAATGATGCTTAGTTGCCACCTGCTTTCCTTGATTATGCCGCTATGGAACGTTTCCAATTTCTTGAGAGGGGCAATCTGCCTTTCCGGTACAGACTAATCTTTGACAGGCGTCGCGTCTTCCATATTACGCTACCCGCTCATGCCTTCTTTGACTTTTAGGTAAAACGAAGATATTTCATACTTAGAGAGGAGGCAGAGGAGTATGAGAGGGCGAGGGAGACCGCTCGCCTCAACGAGGCAGCCCGCCAAGCGGTGGCAGTCGCAATCCAGTTCAACCCCAACTACGACTTTGGATATTACCCCAGCCAGCCTTGACCATATACCAACTTAGGCCAAAAGCCTAAGCTTGGGGGAGTACGTATTCTCACCGACATTACATTCATGCATCACACATTCCTTCCAGTTGTCGGTGTTCATCCTTTTTCATTGTATAATCCATGTTAGTTTATTTTTCTTGCTTTCTTCTTGTGTGTTTGAAAAACTTTGATAAAATCCAAAAATATTTCTTGCTTATTTTTAGTTTTTCTTTCTAGTTTAATTAGTTGTAGTATTAAAAAGAAAACCCAAAAAGATTTCTCGTTCTTCTTATGCTTGTTGGGAGCTTTCTCGTGTAAATGGTTTTTCTTGTTTTCATTTTTGTTAATTTGCTTTCTTCAAGAGAAAAACAAAAACTTCAAAAATATTTCAGTGTGTTTCTTTGAAATTCTTTTCTTTTTCTTTGGGTCGTAAGGAGAAGACCACGATGAAAATATTGAGTGGCTCTCATATCCATTATTGTTGATCTAACAAAGAGCGTATATTACCTTGTCTTCTCCTCTAAATAAATGTTTGCAGATTCCAGCTTAGTCCATGGCACGTGCACTCTTATTATTATTCACATCATTCGGTCGTGCAAGTGAAAGGAAATAATGACGAAATTTGATGAAATGATTGAGACGAAGAAAAGCTGGTATGAACTCGACCTATTTTGTTTTTGTAAATATGATTAGCTCATCATTCTTGATTCAGCCTATTATGAGTAAACATGTTTGCAATGACAATTAGAGATCATAGTTACTCATGCCATGCTTAAGTAGCTAGGAGTGGATAATGGTTTATCTTGTGTGCCAACATGCATTTAAAATAGCTATGATGTAGTATGATAGGATGGTATCCTCCTCTGAATGATTCAATTGGCTCGACTTGGAACATGTTCACGCATGTAGTTGAATCAAAACCAACATAGCCTCCACGATATTTATGTTCATGGTGATTTATATCCTACTCATGTTTGTATTCAATGTTGATTAACCTCAATGCATGTTTATGACTGTTGTCGCTCTCTAGTTGGTCGCTCCTTAATCTATTTGCTAGCCTTCACTTGTACTAAGCGGGAATACTGCTTTTGCATCCACTTCCTTAAACCCAAAGTTATTCCATATGAGTCCACCATCTATACCTCTATACCTACTAATAAAGCAAGGTGTGTTTCTTCAAAAAAATTCATCCGTTCACCAGCGAAAAGATTTATTTATTATCCGAGGTGGTACTAATTTTTTCTGCATCCATGTGCTATAAAAAGAAAAACGGTTTGTCCAGAATTTCGTACATGGGCCGCGCGCTGTGGCCGAGTAAAGCCAACCCACTTATTACCCTACCCATGCAGCTGGGAAAATCCTATTTGCCGCACGGGGCGACAAATAGTCGGAGCTTCGCACAAATAGCCCTGGACTGGGCCGGCCCCTTTCCCTTTTTTCTGTGTTCTTTTTCTATTTTACATTTTATGTTCCTTTCTCTTTTTCTTTCCTCTTTCTTTTTTTATTTTTAAGTTTACTTTTTTGATCAAATTATTTTTTATAAAATGTTTAGAATTTCAAATTTTGTTCAAAATTTTGAAGTATTATCAGAATTCCAAAATTTTATTCCTGTTTAAAAAATGTTCGGGTATTCGAAAAAAAATCTCATTCAGATTTTTTTAAAAACTAAAAAAATGTTTGTATTTTACAAAATTGTTCGAGATTTTCAAAAAAAAAACTTGTATTTTCAAAAATGTTCTTATTGTTGTGAAATGTTCATGAATTCAACATAAAAATATTTTAAATAGCCCCATATTGCTCTTTACATACAGTCGTACCAATTTATAAACGTGTGTGAAACTACATGTAGTAATAACATGTATGAAGTATGGATGTATTATGCGAGACGAAGGAAGGATGATTGGCACGTGAGCTAGCTGGAAAAGGACACTTAAGTTTTTAAATGAAAAGTAATGTTCCCATTTTCTCAAAAAATGTTGTATTTTCCAAAATTGCTCAAGATTCTTAAAAACATTGCATTTTAAAAAATGCTCCAAATTTGAAAAATATTCTTGTTTTAGAGAAATGTTCACAAATTCAAATAATGTTCACATTTTAAAATTACACATTTTCTAAAATTGTTCTGAATGGTCAAAACATGTTCCCTTTTTCGAAAAAAAATCACAAATTCAAAAAAATGCTCGTGTTCTTATAAAAGGTTCATGTTTTCAAAAAATTCTTGTGAATTTTAGAAAATGTTACCGTTTCAAATTTCATTTCTGTATTCCCAAAAATGTATGAAACTTTTGAAAAACAAATCACAGTTTTGAAAACCGTTCGGGATTTCAAAAATTATTCATGTTTCCAAGAATATTCGGCAATTCATAATAATAATTATTTTTTGAAAAGTAAAAAAAACAAAAGTAATCATAGAATGTTTTGAATCGGATGCTGCGGTATGTTCTTAAATATTTACGTTGGCCATTGGTTAGCAGGACATGTTTGTTCGAGTGAATGGCAGTACTATGTCGGGTGTTTGAGATTGTGAGTACGATCCTTCAACTCATCTTTTTTTTCTGGATTTTTACTCACGCCTTACAAACACAGGTCGATTTGGTGTCTGCGCATTTCACACCCCATGTAGTTTAGCCAGCCCAACTACCTAGGAAATAAGGAATAAAAATATTTTCAATAGTCCCATATTGCTCGTTTACATATGTAGTAAACTGAATGAAGGATGGATGAATTAAGCCGGATAAAGGATGGATGGATTAGTACGTGAGCTTTTCTAGAAAAAAGGAATTAAATCCAGCACATGAGCTAGATGGATGGATTGCTAGCTGAACTATCTACAAAAGGGCCCTAAATTTCTCAACAATTCCTACTCGAGGCAAAAAGAAGAGAAGACCCGATTACGTGAGCTAGATGCATGGAAAAGAAAAGACCCAGCGACCTCCCACATTATAGAACTTCAACCTTAAATCTCCTCGACCAAGGAAAGCAAAAATAGTGGGGTACAATTACCTCCAGTTGTACATATCGGTGGCTTGTACATGGAAAAGAGAAGACCCGCCTCATTTCTATATTATTGAACTTCATGCCTTAAAATCCCCTCGAATGGATGAAAAAATAGATTGAATAATACACAGACCTTCTCTCGCGTGTGATGACCTAACAAAAACCTTAAATCCACTCGATCAATGAATGAGAAAAATAGCGGATTGATTACTTCACACGTGGTGAAACTCAGAACCAAAATGTTCCTTCTTGACGTGCACACAAGGTTTTTCTTGCACATATAATTCTCACTAAATTAAGTGCACTCTATTTTTCCTCCCGTTGCAATGCACGGGCATATGTGTACCTACCTATATGCGGTATTTACCTGCCGTTCCAAGTAAATTTGCATGTGCCAAACTCTAAATCTTCAAATAATAATCTGTTTTGTATGCCCGAATCGCTAATGTAGCAACAGGGGGCTGTCAGTATCTTCCATGCTAGGTGGATTATTCTCACGATGAGTGTTTATTCACTTGTCATTCACGAGAAAGTGGCTGGTAATCGGGATGCCCAGTCCTATGATCAAAATCAAAATCAAAATATAATAATGAAACAAAACTCCCCCGGATTGTTGTTGGTATGGAGGGTACCCGAGAATTCGGCTAGCCATGGCTTGTGTTTGTTGGTGGAGGGGGAGTAAAACTTTACCATTCTGTTTGGAAACCGCCTATAATGTGTCTAGCATAGAAGATAGTGAGAACTCTTGGTTGTTATGTTGACAATGAAAGCATACCTCTCAAAATTATATTCATCTCTGTTTTAAAAGCTTCGAGCTCTGGCACCTCTGCAAATCCCTGCTTCCCTCTGCGAAGGGCCTATCCTTTTACTTTTATTGTTGAGTCATCATCTTCTTATTAAAGCACCACCTGGAGAGCACCACTGTCATTTATATGCTTTGTTTTTAGTTGATGTTGAGTATGAGTGTGACTGGATCTCTTTTGCCATGAATTACAATGTCTAGTAAGTGCTTGAACTTCAGAGGTGCTCTGCATTTATGTTTTGCGGTCTCAGAAAGGCCTAGCGAGATACCATTATATCATATTGCATCATGATTGTTTTGAAAAAGGTGTTGTCATCCGAGATATCTTATTATTGCTTGCTAGTTGGTTATGTTATTGATATGAGTAAATGTGAGACCTAAGTGTTATTGTGAATATGGTTAGTTCATAATCTTTGCTGAAAACCTGAACATTTGTTAGACATATTTACAACAACAAGATCAAACAGAGTTTGTAAACGTTTTTCTTTGTCACTTTCAGTTTGTCAACTGAATTGCTTGAGGACAAGCAATGGATTAAGCTTGGGAGAGTTGATACGTCTCCATTGTACACACTTTTCCAAACTCTTTTACCCTTATTTTGGACTCTAATTTGCATGATTTGAATGGAACTAACCTGGACTGACGTTGTTTTCAGCAGAATTGCCATGGTGTTGTTTTTCTGCAGAAATCAAAGTTCTCGGATTGACCTGAAAATTTACGGAGAATTTTTGTGGAATATATAAAAACTACTGACAGAAAAATATACCATAGGGGGACTACCCAGGAGCCACAAGCTCAAGGGGCGTGCCCACACCCCCAGGGCGCGCCTGGTGAGCTTGTGGGGCCCCTGGACCTCCGGCAACCCTAACTCCAACTCCATATATACCTATTCGCCAAGAAAATATCAGGGAGAAGGATTCATCACATTTTACGATACGGAGCCGCTGCCACCTCCTGTTCTTCATCGGGAGGGCTGATCTGGAGTCCGTTCGGGGCTTCGGAGGGTGGAATTTGAGGCCGTCGTCATCATCAACCTTCCTCCATCACCAATTTCATGATGCTCGCCGCCGGGAGTGAGTAATTCCTTCGTAAGCTTGCTGAACGGCTATGGGTTGGATGAGATTTATCATGTAACCGAGTTAGTTTTGTTAGGACTTGATCCCTATTATCCACTATGTTCTGAGATTGATGTTGCTATGACTTTGCTATGCTTAATGCTTGTCACTAGGGCCCGAGTGCCATGATATCAGATCTGAACCTATTATGTTTTCATGAATATATATGTGTTCTTGATCCTATCTTGCTAGTTATATGCACCTATTACGAGTTATGATCCGCATACCCCAAGGTGACAATAATTGGGATTCTTTCCGGTGATTACCGTAGTTTGAGGAGTTCATGTATTCACTAGGTGCTAATGCTTTGTTTCGGTTCTCTATTAAAAGGAGGCCTTAATATCCCTTAGTTTCCTTATGGACCCCGCTGCCACGGGAGGGTAGGACAAAAGATGTCATGCAAGTTCTTTTCCATAAGCATGTATGACTATATACGGAATACATGCCTACATTACATTGCTGAACTGGAGCTAGTTCTGTGTCGCCCTAGGTTATAATTGCTACATGATGAATATTATCCAACACAATTATCCATCGCTGATCCAATGCCTACGAGCTTTTCACATATTGATCTTTGCTAAGATACTTTCGCTGCTGCTGCTGTTACAATCACTACAAAACTGCTATTGTTACTATTGCCACTGTTACCGTTACTATCATACTACTTTGCTACTGATCACCTTGCTGGAGATATTAAGTCTTTCAGGTGTGGTTGAATTGACAACTCAACTGCTAATACTTGTGAATATTCTTTGCTCCCCTTATGTGGAATCAATAAATTTGGGTTGAATACTCTACCCTCGAAAACTGTTGTGATCCCCTATACTTGTGGGTTATTAGCTACTCTCGCACAAATCTTTCTAAGCCACCTATGCCAACTCCCCTTGTCTTCCATTCTGCAATATCAAGGAGAACTAAACGGCTCAATTGTGTTGGAAGCTTCTGTTGATCCACCCTGTTGAACACTCTAGCCTTCCTTTGCTTTCAAAGTGACCATGCAACGACAATGACCAAAGTGTCAAATCCTCTCTTCTCTTCCTTCCTAAAAACCTGTTTATTCCTCGACCACCGGGATATGAAAGTGTCGCTTGTGATGGGGCATTCACATTTAGCTGCAGATCCTCAAAGCAAAGGTGCCAAACTTCCTAGGCATAGACACATTGCATGATAATATGGTCAGCGTTATCCTCCTCTTGGAGGCAGGGCCAACTGCAGGTCTTGAAGGCCATGTCTGGCACGTCTATCGGATGTCCATAGTCTGTATTACACTGCTAACCAAGCAAATATCTTGCACTTAAGGGGGGTGCTTCTGCAGATACAGCCAGTCGATGGCGATCGCACCAAACCAAGGGAATGTCTGGAGCACACCGACTTCACGGTGTAGACTCTAGAAGTCACGCAGGGCTGGGTGAAGGTATTCTGTAGATCAAGGTTCCTCTGCACCGTGACAACATCCTGGCAAAGGTGAACATACTAAATTTGGGCCATAAATGATGTGCTAGCAGAAAGTCCTGCACCCACGCATTGCCCAATAGCGCCCTGATGCACCGTACGTCGATTCTATGTACGAGTAGGGACCATGGCAAAGTGTAGCGGAGCTATGTCCTACATCGGGAAATCATGGACCCAACGGTCCCTCCAGAGCAAAACCTTATGTCCATCCCCAATAATGTTGTGCATCAAGCTGTCAAACACAGCACAAGCGCCCGGATCAATCATCATCGGGATGCCCTGCCATGGTCTTTGCGGCTCCATCCTCTTCAACCATTCCCAACATCATGTATTGCGAGTCCTAACTAAATCAAAGAGATTCAGGCTCGGGACCGGATCGTCACAACGACCTACAATGAAGAAGTTTTTTTAAAATTACATAATTTCTGTCGGGGCTTTGGGACTGGGGGTACCCAGGCCCGTCTGCCTGCGGCCCATCGCGTGGCACCGTCAAAGGGCCCGGCGCGACCCAGCATCAAGACTTCACAAGCAAGGCCCTCGCAAGGGCCACCGCCTCATGAGGCGAGCATCAGCAAGCGTCGTCAGGTGTCCTGAGGGCTTCATGAGGGGCGGCCTCCCGAGGCTGCCTCCTGAGGCCCCTCGCGGGGCGGACACTTCTAGGCTCGTCACCCCGCCTCGTGACGCACGTGGGTGACGCGAGCCACGACGAGCGGCGCCAGTGGGCGCAGACCAGGACGGTTTCCTCTTTGGTGCTAAAGGAGCAAGGACGGCACGCGGGTTCCCAAGGGAATCCCCAAAGGTTACCTCTTCGGTGCAATGAGACCAGGACGTCGGGCTCGCCAGGACGGAGGTCATCGCCGAGCCCACCCGCGCGTCATGGCCAGAATCTTTGCAGGCAAAGAACACCTTTAGTCAGGATAGGGTGTACTCCTGTCCCCCTTCAAAATTGGCCGTTGTGGCATCCCTTCTCGCCGAGAGTTTTCAGGGAAGAGGACCAGGGCCAGTATCAATATAGGCTAGTCTCCACCGTAGAGAGGGGTCGAGCCCTCCTGAGGCAGTTCATCCCTTGTACTAATTCATACTCATCCTCCTCGCGAGGCAATCCACCACAAAGCAAGAGTAGGGTCTTACACCGCAAGGTGGCCTGAACCTGGGTAAATCATCATGTTCCTCCCTTCTTCCCGTTCGCTCGAGCACATCGGAGCATCACCATGAGGCATTGAGCAGCGAGCTGTAACCTGGTGGAGTTCTCCGTGCACACCCCCAGAGTTCGAACCTTTCCTTGGGTCCACAGAGCCCAGATTCTGACATTTGGCGCGCCAGGTAGGGGTGTGCCAGTGTTCTTCCGCCTTGTTCCGTGCCTGCTCCTCCGTTCCCATGGATGATGCTCGTCGTGTTCATGCCGAGTGCCGCGCAGCTCGCGTCACCCAGACGGAGCTGGCGGGCCACGGTGCTTGCTGTCATTCCACGTCGGCTGCTTCCAACGCTGCTACCGACCCAGCCGCTCACGACCAGCAGGACTCCTCCCTACCGCCCTCCGTGCAGCCCGACAACAGCACCGCCACACCTTCTCTTACCCCGGCCACAGCTTCGTCTTCCCATGTTCGCCGCAGACCGGTGAACGCGTAGGCTGCGCTGCTCATGGCGCGCGAGTTGCTGCGCTACCGCCCCGCCAACGAAGGCTAAGACGCCTAGCTGAGCCGCATCACCGGGATCGTCAACGCCACGGGCGAGGCCCTGGCGCCCTCCCATTCGGTCCGTCCTCCGCCGTCTCGTTCAGGCGACGTGGCGCACAGCGCGCCTCCGCCCCCTCCCCTGCGTGGCGGCGACGGCGAGCCACGGCACGACGCGCGGGCTCGTGACCCGCCGCGTGGAGCGCCGGTGCCGGCTCAGGACGAGGCTAGCTGCCAGATTGTGCATCAACCGCTGCATGGTGCGCGCGCCCCCCGCGCCACTACATCTGCACCAAGACCGGGCCATCCAAGAAGTTGCGGCGCATGCGCAACATGACCACGCCGCTCCCGCGCGCTGCGCGCCCATGAGTGCTGCCGACTGTCGCGCCTTCACTCGTGAGCTGCGCTGGGTGGTCTGGCCGGTCAAGTTCAAGCCAGAGCTACCCCCTCGCTACGACGGCATCCCCGACCCCACGGAGTTCCTTCAGCTCTACGCGCTGAGCATCGAGGCAGCGAACGACGATGACAAGGTCATGGCGAACTGGTTCCCCATGGCCCTCAAGGATGGTGCACGCTCTTGGCTCACGAACCTTCCAGAAGGGTCGATCTATTCGTGGGATGAGATCCGCGAGCGGTTCATTGCCGAATACCAGGGCACTCGCGACCGCGCCCTCACCATCAACGACCTGCGACACGTGAAGCAGCACCCTGGCGAGACCCTTCGCAAGTACATTCCGCGCCTTACCCAAGTCCGCCTCAAGATCCCGAAGGCCTCGGACGAAGCCATCGTCTCGGCGTTCTATCGACGGCGTTACGGACGCCAGGATGAGCGAAAAGCTCGCCATCAACGACGACCTGTGCATGGCGCTGGAGCTGTTCAACCTGACTGACAAGTGCACGAGGGCGGAAGAAGGTCGCCTCTCTCTCGTCAACAACCCGACATCGAGCCCGAAGACAAGAAGGCCAAGGCCAAGGAAGTGAAGCGCAAGGGCTCCACCGTGGTGGTAGCGGAGCCCGAGCTGAAGTGTGGCCATGACCGCAATGAGCCCGCCAAAGATGGTCGCCCGTTTTGCGTCTTCCACAACGTGCGCACCCACAACACCGACAACTATCAGGAGCTCAGGGCGCTTCGTGATGAACGCTTGGGTCGTCGCCCCGAGCGCAGTGACTGTGGCTTCGGCCACGGGGGAGGCCGTGGTCGAGAACGTGGGACAACCGCAACCCCCGCCAGGGCTGGCATGACCAGCCTCGCGAGGATGGCCGGCGCGATCAACCTTGTGACGGCGCCTGGCACGATCAGCCTCGCGAGCTCCATCCTCATGGCAACGTTGGCCTTCCACCGCTGCCGCCACCCCCAGGAGGAACGACAACAACCAACCAGACGAGGGGGCTGGGGGCTATCAGGAGCCTCGCGAGATAGCCCGCATCCTCGGCGGGGCTCATGCTCCCGCATCCAACTATCTCTTCAAGCAGTTCTCTCGCGAGGTGAATGCTTCCCTCCTGAGGCCTGAAGCTATACGCCCCCTCAAGTGGTCGCAGTACGCCATCACCTTCGATTCCAAGGATCACCTTAGGTGCTCAGCCACCACCGGCGCACTCTCCATCCTGTGCACCCACACCATCAGCAACATCTCAGTCACCAAGACTCTCATCGATGGAGACTCCCGCCTCAATGTGTTCTCTGTCGAGACCTTCGAGACGCTTCAAGTGCCTTATGACCAGCTCATGCCCACCAGGCCATTCATTGGGGTGACCGGCGGCTCCCCCACTCCCCTGGCGCAGGTGCGCCTCCCAGTCACCTTCGTTACCCGCGACAACTACCAAATCGAGCTCATCGACTTCGACGGCCCACATTGGCCTCCCGTACAATGCCATCCTGGGGTACCCTGCCCTTGCCAAGTTCATGGCGGTGACCCACCATGGCTACAATGTCCTCAAGATGCCAGGGTGCTGCGGTATCATCACTGTCGCCTGTGATGAGAAGGATGCAGTTTGCTCCCTTGAGCACGCCTACCGGGCTGTGGCCGAGAACTCCGATGGCGAGGGAGACATTGTGCCCCCCGAGGCTGCCCCGGCAAAGAAGAAGCAGCTCATCCCCAAGAAGGCACCCGCCAGCGACGCCTCAAGTGCCACGCCTTCACTACAAAAAAAATACTTCCGTGATGATACGAGTTTGTCATAGTAGGTCACGTTTTTTGTCATGCATGTATATCCATGACGATTTTATGATAGAATCAAGATAGTCATACTTGTGCTGTCGTAGAAGTGTTCCATGACAATACCAAAATTATCATCATGGAAGTGTCCACTTCCATGACGATAAATGGCGCATCATGGAAGCGCTTTCGTCAAGGGTAATTGACACATGGCATCCACCGTAACGGGTCGCCGTTAAGCAATCGGGTTTTGGTTTGGATCCGATAACCCGTTAACAGCCCGGACCAATGGGGATTTTCCATGTGTAAAATTCTCATTCGCCGGCGGATCCACGTGTCGGCTCAGCGTTGGGACAGTTGTCATCCAGCGAATGGATGGGATGCGCCTATGATGCGTCGACACGTAGCTCGGCCCAACAGTGGCCCATTCAGGTCAAAAGGCTGGCCCATTTGACCTGGTCAAAAGGTAACGGCCGGCCCACTTAAAGCCTGTTAGAGGCGTGTTCGCATATAGCCCATTTACAGCCCGCTAACTCACGACCGATTATGGCCTATCCGAATTAGGCCCAGTAGCTTCATCTGGGCCGTCCAATATGATTCCAGCCCATTGTAACTTCCGGCCCATGTATGGCCCATGACGTCTTCCGGCCCATATGAGGCCCTTTGTAACTCTTGGCCCATTAACGACCCGTGGTAAAACTGGCCGTAATGAACAGTGTATCGCTTTATACCCATCAACGGCCCATTATTCCATTGGGCCATTTCCAGCCCGTGTTATCTTTCGGCCTTCTCAATGCCCATTTATTCTTGGGCTGATTTGCAGCATTCGATTACTTATGGTCCGCTACTAGCCTGTTCCGGTTGTGGGCCAAATTCAGCCCGTGGTTAAAGTCGGCCCGTTTGTGGCCGGTTAATCCATTGGGACGTTTTCATAGCGTCATCAAATACGGCCCATTAACGACCCATTATGCCCGTCGATAGAAACAAGCCCGTTATACTCATCGGCCTATTAACGGCCCGTTATGGGCGGCCCATGAACGGACGATTCCCACTCTAGCTAGTTTACGGCCCATAATGCGGTTCATTATTGGCCCATGTTTGGCCAATTGATCATACGACCCGTAGAAGGCCCATTGATTCTACGGCTCGTAGAAGGCCCATTGTTTCTACGGCCCGTAGAAGGCCCATAGGAGGCCCATGGTCACTACAGAAGATATGTAGCCCATGGTTATTGTGGCCTAGTTTTAAAAAATAGGTTATTGTGGCCACTAGCAAACCACGGAAAAAGAACTGCACTGACTACAAGCAAACAAATAAACAAGACAATAAGGAAATAAATAAGCAAGCAACTTATGCTAGGCTATTACGGCTATTACACATATTACATCCACTGGGCATCAAAGTTCGCCACCAGTGCAAATATGGGGAACAAAGCAGCATATTACATACATTGGTTGTCAAAGTTGGCGACCCGTGCAAATAAACGCCGCAGCAAAACAAGCCTAGCACTGAAACCACTTCACAAGAGCTCAAGAAACAATATCCTGGGTATCCACCATGCTGGAAAGACGCTTAACAAGCTTATTAGCTTTCTCATGTTTGGCGCTTAAATCCTCCAGCGCTTGTTGTTGCACTAGAAACTATGCATCTGAATTCTGCAGGGACTTCCTCAGTCCTTCGGCTTCCTGTCACAGCACATCTGATCGATGTCTTTCAACTTGAAGTTGAGACTCAAGAAGCCGAACTGATTCAGGCAGTGAGTTCAAAGAGCTGGTGCCAGCAGTAGTGGCCAATAACTCGAACACTACATGAAGACAGGACTTTGGGGTTGTCTCACTGTCTTCAAGATAGTTTTTATCAGCTTTCTTGGAGACCAACAGGGATGTCTCACTATCTTGAACCATATCTGCATTACTTCCTTTACCATTGCATAACGGGGTACTCTTCTCCAATATTTTGTCCGCATTCTAAAAGAGAAACAAGCAGAAACATCACAGGTTTACCATGTTGTATATGAAACTCATTTTGGTAAACCAGTTCAGTAGTAAGGTGGACAAGATAACAGCATGAAACAAACATATATCTATGTAGTATGGTCACTGTATGGTCTATATCATTCTAGTTTATGTTGCCAAATCAAGATAGGGACAGTTCAAACATATCTGATTAAGACAAAGCAGGATAGACAGAATATAAGTGTGGGAAACTACACAACACTAACAACACTTGTAATGTGCATGGCATGAGAACATAACTGTTTATTCAATCGAAACTGAAATCAACATAGAGCAAGTTACAACAGCAAACATGTTAAAGAAACAGGTTTAAAACATACCTGTTGCGCCATTGGAGTTTCAATTGCATCCTTCAAATTTGAAATTAGTTGGTATGAGTAAATACAGTGATGCAAGAGCAAAGGAGTATGAACCATAGCTATGGAACCTGACCTGAGAACAATTCTTCTTCTGCTTTAAGCGTTGACTTGGGGTTCGGAGTGGTGGTCCTCATACTTTGGGTACTGTAGTTGCCTTACTAACTGCTCGTGTTTGGGTGCTCTGTGGTGGAGACGGTGTTGTGTCAACTAGAACTGGGTTACTATCTGCTGGGGTTGGGGTTAGAAGGGGTGTAGCTGGTTCTCTGTCCAATTGGGTAGGGGTACAATCTGCGTGAGTCTGGGTTATGTGTGGTGGGGCTGGTTCTTGGGCAAGTACAACCGCGGTTCTATCTGCATCGACGGGTAGCACGATCTTTACTAAAGACCGTGTTTTTACTCCCATAGATACTGCCATCACCCCCTCCAATTCAAATGGCTGATAAACAAGAAAAGTAATTGAATGTACATACATTGTATGATAGACAGGTGCAATGGATAGTAGGGAAGAAAACAGGGCATGAAATAATTCAAATTTATGTTGTCTAACCAAACAGGATAGCATGACATAATTTCACATATATGATGGCTAATTAAACAGGATAGCATGACACAATTTCACATACATGATGGCTAACTAAACAGGATAGAATGACATACTTCAAAATATGATGACTATGTAAACAGGATGACATGATATAACTATATGATGTGTCTATTAAAGTGGTTGGCATGCCATAATTCACAAACATGCCATCGATGGAAACATGATGGCATGATATAATTCACGGATAGAATGACATAATTCAAAATATGATGACTATGTAAACAGGATGAGATGATATAACTATATTATGTCTTTAGAAAATGGGTTGGCATGCCATAATTCAGATACATGCTGTCTATGTGAACATCATGGCATGATATAATTCAAATATATGATTTATATACTAAGCAAGTGAGCAGAGGGCAATCTCATATATGATGTGTCAACTAAGCAGATGGCATTCAATATTGTGTATATGATGTAAAAACTAAGCATTGCAAGACAACATATGCATGATATGAGTAATATAACCCTGCGAAGTTTGAGCATACACCTCAGGGGGAAAATAGGACTAGTCATCTGTCTCTGAATCCTCCTCTGAGGAGCTATCTGTAACCAGCAAGATATCTGCTTCAGCAGGTAGCATTGTCTGCTCTGAAGACCTTGTTTTCACTCCAGATTTTTCCATCACCAATTCAAATGGCCCATGCACAGGAAGAGCAGTTGAATATACAAACATTGTCGACAAATGGAATACGTAATACAAAAAAAGTATGGCATGATATAATTCACATATATGACGCTTGGCTAAACAGCATGGCATTGCATAATTCACATACATAATGCCTTGCAACAAGATAGCATTGCATAATTCACATATATAAAGTCTTGCAACAAGATGGCATTGCAAAATTCACATATATGGTAAGTAGACACTAAACAGGTGGCATTCACACAAAGCATGTCTAAACTAAGCAAATGACATGCCAATGCAAGACATCATATGCACGATATGAGCAATATAACCCTGCCAAGTTAGAGCATGCACTTTGGGGGGGGGGGAATAGGATTGGTCATCTGTCTCTGAATCCTCCTCTGAGGAGCTATCCATAACCAGCAAGACATGTGCTTCGTCAGATAGCATTGTCTGCTCTGAAGACCTTGTTTTCACTCCAGATTTTTCCATGACCATGTTGAATGGCTGATGCACAGGAAGAGTAATTGAATGTACTAAAATTGTTGACAAATTTAATACATAATAAAAAAAGGATGGCTTGATATAATTAACATATAAGATGACTGGCTAACCAGGATGGCATTGCAAAATTCACATATATGATGCCTGGCTAAACAAGATGGCACTGCATGATTCACATATATGATATGGAAACTAAACAGATGGCATTCACACAATGCATGTCTAAACTAAGCAGATGACATATTTTATGTATAAAGTAAGCAATGCAAGGCACCATATGCATGATATGACCAACATCAGCATGCCAAGTTAGAGAAAAAGACCTCAGGGGTAAATAGGAGTGGTCCGCTCCCTCTGAATCCCCCTCTGAAGAGTTATCTTCCTCTTGATTACAGTCTAGAATGGGGGGAGGGGGGTTGCTTTTGCGCTCACCATGGAGCGACGTCTGCATGAAATTTTATTGCAACGCAAGGCTCGTCTCTTTTGATCTACATGTTCATTACCATTCTGTACAATAACTGACATGCATAGGAATAAAACATAGTGAGATTATGTAAGGACTGCATGCACAAATCCAGAGTGATGGTAGCAAACTGTGGATAGACCCAAAACCAATGATAGCAAGAAGATAATAGCTTTATTTAAAAAATACAGATAATGGCTCCTTTAATGTTTGTTTCCACCCAACATGAAACTCATAGTAGACACCCGAGATTAACCAGACAATAGACAAATAGTATTGATTGTTGCCCCAATATGTACCCCACAACCATTTAAAAACTCAAGTTTGAGCATTAGTTTGGACCTAAATCGAAGTCTAATCGGTGAATAGGATGATAAAGTAGCATGTCATCATATTAAGCAATGCATAACGTAAGAAGACACGAAAGAGTGCGACCTCTCTTGCGGACCCGTGTAGTCCTCAAGGTCATCTACTTAGTTGATGATGGTAATGCAGTTGTTGTGGCTGCCGGTGGCGGGGAAGAAGATCTGAGGCGGTGAAAGACAGTCTGGAGGGCGGATCCCTGCTATGGTGAACCCTTCCATCGTTGGAGCAGCTGAGCTGGGGTGGACCACAATGCAGCAGGAGCGGGACAAACCACACAGGGTTTTCTTTGACACATATCTGTAATAGAAGTAATTATGCAAGGGCTTGTTTGAATTGGAGGATTCTAACAATGCAGGGATAGGAAATACACAGGAATAGGATAGGAATGCACGTGCAAAACAGAGAATTTAAAAACACAAGATTTCTACCAATCTGGGTGTTTGGTTCACAAGAATTGGAAGATCACAGGAATGCAAAGAAGCATGGTGAGATTAAGTCAAACCATTAGAAAATGTACGGTTATAATGCTATTATGCTATTATCTCTTAGTCTTGTGCTTCATGAATAGGAATTTGAAAAGGAGTACAAGTGGATATTAAAATTCCTACAGTTTTTCTTTCAAGGAGACACTAAAGGAACAAATCCTACAGTTTTCCTTTGCTCCATTCTTTTGAACCAAATGCATGAATAGTACTACCATAGGAAACTTTCCAATTCCTATGTTTTTCCTTCACTTTTCCTTTCAAGCACCGGCGATTCTAGTAGGCAGGCTTGAACAGGGAAAAGCCTACACTCAAAAAATGTTTTTGTGCTACTTCTACTACTTTGGACCCAGGCCACTGCCCTACTAGCTCAACTCCTAGGCCCATCTACAAATGCACAGCTCAAACGCGCAGAAATATATATTGATGGCATTCGAGAGAGTCCATCACGGATAGCTAAGTTGCCTTGTACCTCACTGCTTGTCATATAGTAGGAGAAACTAATCGTATTTCACATTACTACGTGTGCTCAGTGGACAATATATATAACATGTAGAGTAAAAAAGTGATGCAACAAGTGTACAACCTCTTTGGCGAAGCCATGTCGATCTCAGCATGATTGGGTTGGTTGGTGAGGATGCTCCGGCTGATGTGGCTGTCAGAGGAGGGGAAGAAGATCTTAGGCATCTGGAGATGGAGCCGTGGGTACTGCTCTGCTGTGATGGAGGGTTTCGTCGTTGGAGCAGCTCCGGTGAGTTATACGATGGCGAGGCTGAAGCAGGACAAGAGAGACAATGTTAACCTGAGTGGAATTGTAATAGCATCTCCAATAGATGATGTAAAATACATAACCACAAAGTGCTAGATGTAAAATACATCAGCCGCTCATCTCTAAACTTAACTGTCGAAACTGAATTTAACTATCGAAACTGAATTTTACTGTCGAAACTGAATTTTGCTGTCAAAACTGAATTTTACTGTCGAAATTGAACGCACTAGTAGCAGAAAAGCAGTAGCAGCAGCAGCAGCGCCCGGAGCAGTAGCGCGTGCGAGAGCCGGGGCAGCTGATCATGTAGCAGCATCTCAGATAGTAGTTGCAGGGGCTTGAGTAAGAGCAGGATCTGCTGCTCGTGCAGCAGCAACGCGAGCAAGAGTAGAGCAGCAGCGCAAGCAAGAGCAGCAGCGTGAGCAAGAGCAAGAGCAGACCAGGCAGGGGACCAAGAGCAAGAGCAGAGCAGTAGCACGAGCGAGAGCCAAAGCAGTAGCTCCTACTGATGTGGACGTCGTCGCCGAGGGAGCGACACCGTGGAGGAAGTGGCCGGTGATGCCACCGTAGATGGAGCCGCGCCATGTCGGCTCGGGACCGAGCGCCGGCAGCACCGTGAGATCGAATTAAGAAGAAAATGCAGCGATAAGTGTAGAACCTCTTTGGTGGCGCCGATTAGGCCTCAGCTTCATCCGAGGAATTAGTGATGGTGCTGCTCTTCCGGTGGTGCAGGTGAAGACGGTGCTGTGGGAATGGAGGTGGTGCGAAAGACGAGGGGAACATAGGGGCAACTCCTTGGAGGTGGAGGATGGGGTGGCTGTACCGGCGGGACGATGAGATCGATGACGGATCCTCATCCGGTGCGGTGGATGAGGGACGTCGAGGTGTTGTTGTGGAAGACGTTGTCGGGGAAGACGCTCCGGCTGGGTGGCGGACGTAGGAGGGTGTGGGGCTTCACGGGTTTTTGCGGCCTCGGTGTACGAATGGGGGCAGAGGGGATGGGAAGGGGAACCATGGCTTAGGTACGCGCTTGTCCGAAATGTGGGGTAAGTTACGAAAGTACCCCCACCGATTTGAGCTAGGTGGTTCTTTCGGTTCAGAAGTATCATAGGAATTTCGCGCGTTGGGATTTTGCAGGATGTGGGAGTTTTCGCGCGCGTTGTAATTTTGGGATAGCAAGGCGCGGGTTGAGATGGAGAGAGTTTTCGGAGCACAACGAGAGAAAGAGATATCTTAAAATTTCAGGGTAACAAGGCACGGGTTGAAGAGGCGGGAGTTTCGCAGCACGATAGACAGAGATGCTAGCTTGAAATTTCGGTATAACAAGGCGCAGCTTGAAATTTTAGGAGAACAAGCTTAACGTGTAAAAAAAAGACAATTCGTACCCCACTAGAGAGAGCCATGTCCCGTTTTACTATATTACTAGAAATGCATTCAAATACAACAACAAAAAACTAAAAAAATCGGGACAACAAGCTTAACGTGTACAGTACCAAATCAATTTGCACTTCCCTCAACAATAAAAAAACAATTCGTGTTGTCTAGCATATGGACTAAATTTGAGTACATTTTCCCTATTTGAATGGGATTGTACTGGGGTTAGTTATACAACCACCTAAATATTATCTTCACAACACATGACATGAATATAAGAGTAGTAAATTCCCATATAAATATGAACTACATGTACATACGATCTCGAATTCAAATATATGTATCCATTTTATGTTGAATTCAAATCATAGTACATGTATGCTCTAGCTAGATGTTCGGAATCTAAACCATGTATGATACTATGTACAATGTGTTTAACACGCACAACACACACACACACACACCATTTAGACTAGTAAGGTACACGTGCATTGCACGCATTAGATTTGGCAACCAAATTATGAATAAATACCACATTATAGCATGTAATCTTTGAGTCATATATGCATGATATTGATGTTAATTTAATTATTATAGTTCATCTCATTCAAAATCAATTAGTTTTTATAAAAAAAGCTAATCTATTTTAAGATTCATGGAATTGTGTGTTGTAAAGCATAAAGTTAAAACAAATAATGGCAATTCATCTAGAAAAAAAATTGGGTAATTATGGTACAGAAGATTCTAGAACAAAGGAGAAGTGTTTGTGTTTTGAGGTTTGTGCATTATGCTTAAGTTCAACCATGGAGTCTTCTAGATTGTACATGTGACAAAATCTGGTGGAATGTAGATGATATCCAACGGCCAGTAGTGCTTGGATTTGTCATCTCTGCACCATCGGATTGGCTTCATCCAACGACCTTCTTTCAAAGTTATTCGCACACTATATAGGGGTATAGATATGTGATGCGAAAGCCACCCATCATCTCCAATTTGAATAGTGTGTCCATGCATGGATGCAATGTGGCCAAACGATGCCTGCCATCGGTATCTCAAATTCAAACCAGTCTAACCTTGTTCAATGTGTATACAGTATTGCATGCTCGTTTCCAAACCAGACCACACATATCTCAGTTATATTGATGCATGCATGGGTTTCAAACATCATGATCTCTTATTCAAATATTTGAATTCAACTTTACATTGATTATGACCTCACCTACTCTTTTACACCCACACAGTCGTCTTCACTTTATAATTGTGCCACTAACTTTCTCTCCTGCATGCATGCACACACACTACCACTCGGCATTATCCATCGCACACATGCAATCTTTTTCTTTAGGTCGGTCTCCCATGCATGCACACACACACACACCTCCCCTCTTCATCACCTCGGGCATTCTTTATCTCTCACATGCATGCGCAACAATCGATGTTCCTCTATGTGTGTATATATATAGCTAGGTCTTTCCCAGTTTTCCACACAAACCGATCGATCTATATATCTAGTCAGGTCTCACCCTCTTTCCCACGTACACATCGATCAATCTACCTCTCTATATAGGACTACATAGCTAATACACCCACATTATCTATCCATCGTCTCCCTCTCATCATCCATGCCTTCCGCTTCATCTCTCAGACGCACGCACAGTGGGGAAGACAGGGGGCAGCAAGGGCCCTGGCCCCCCTAACATCACTATATATTGAGGCTAATATGAATGTGATCAGTAGATCAATTGCTGGTAAAATGGTTTAAGTTGATGAATTGGACCTCCCCGTGAAGGATTAGCAATGCTTGGCCCCCTAGCTCATTTAATTTTCATGGCTCCGCCACTACATGCAACTGCGCACGTTCTCGCCCCCTCTCTTTAAATATCGATCTCGCACTTGTGCACTCCTTCATAGTCTCCCTCCACTTGGCCCCTCACACCATCTTCCAGCCCCCCCCCCCATATCCCAGTGCTTGTACGCTCGTAGAGCTCTTCCCTCTATCTGTCTCTATCGATATCTCGCGCCTCCCCTCCCTTCTCGTATATCACCCCGGCCCCATGCACATACATGTATGTATATAGGCCTCTCCTTCACACAAATTGCATTGACACGTATTCCCTCACCATATATTAGTATCTCTCACACACACGGACTACGTGTGCGAAAGAGAAGAGGTGCACACACGCACTCGTTCCCACATACAAACGCATGGGTGCATGGTGGAGCACATTTGTACAAAAAATGGGCGTGTAGAAAGGCTTTTGATGATGTGCCACTAGTCTATATCTATACCTCTATATCTATATCTATACCCCTATATAGTGTGCGAATAAATTTGAAAGATGGTCGTTGGATGAAGCCAATCCGACGGTGCAGAGATGGCAAATCCGAGCACTACTGGCCGTTGGATATCATCTACATTCCACCAGATTCTGCCACATGTACAATCTAGAAGACTCCATGGTTGAACTTAAGTATAATGCACAAACCTTAAAACACAAGTACTTCTCCTTTGTTCTAGAATCTTCCGTATCATAATTGCCCAAACTTTTTTTTAGTTGAATTGCCATTATTTGTTTTTACTTTATGCTTTACAACGCACAATTCTGTGAATCATAAAATAGTTAACGAATGTCTACATCATGCATATATGACTCAAAGCTTACATGCTATAGTGTGGTATTTATTCATAATTTGGTTGCCAAATCTTATGTGTGCAATGCACGTGTACCTTACTAGTACTTCCAGTATGTGCAAAACACGTAAATTAGAATTCCAATGGCACGCTACACAGTGTCTCTCCCTTTTTCAGTTAATATATTATGATTAAAATGATGTGGGGGCATCCATGAAGCCACGTGGCAGATGTGGAGGCGTTGTCGCGACCTCCTTGTGTGGATTGATCACAGTGACGTGCTGCTGGTTCCAGAAGAATGTACTCGTCCTCTCTCACGCACACTGGCAGTACATGCATGAAGCCAAGATGTGCACGCACGCACTCATTCCTCGCACGCACACGCGGGTACACGGTGGGACGCATTTTTGTACGAAGATCCACCCCATGTGATAATTTGATGCGTGTAAAGTCGTTCACTTCATTGATGGTCAATTAATACAGGGCATGCAAATTGAGTGGACATGAGGGAGGAAGTAGTTGAGAATGACATTACTACTCCACTGCGTGCATGCGAGTAGTTAAATCATGGGTTGCTACTTCCATTGGTCTCCTTCGTATTTTGTGCCAATTTTTGACCATAATTTTAAGTAACGCAATATTTATGCATGTCATAAAAAGTAATGTCATCAAAAACTATATTCAAATGTGATTCCAATGATATAATTTTTGGTGACATGCATTAACATTTTCTTAGTTAAATTTTTGGTCAAAAATTGGCACAAAATAAAAAGGGGGCCAATAAACCAGGACGCAGGCAGCATGATCAATTTTTGCCTGTGTTACTGTTGGTGGCCTTTGTATTTAAATATGGACGGAGTGGAGTAGTACTATCTTTATCTTAGCCTCGTAGGGCTCTCCCAGCGCCTACACTTGCCTCCCCGCCTCGCCCACCGGATCCTGCCATGGAGGATCCCTCCATGGATAATCCCTTAGATCCCAGGATCCCGCGGGCTGCCCTCTCGCTGCGGCCCGCAGCACTGCCGCCTTTGAGAGAAACCCACATGTGTTTCAGAGGGGATCCATTGCTCTGGAATCACAGATCGATGGCACCGGAGGACATGCCAGGGCTGCGTTTCAGGTGGTGGACAGCAAGGGCAAATCGGATCGAGGAAGTGTCGCATCGATTGGAGACAAGTTCGAAGGAGCTGCGCCTGGCGAAGCACAAGGCGGAGGCGCAAGTCGATCTCAGGGGAGAGATGCTAAGGGAAGTTAGCATCTACCAGCGTCGCGTTGATTTCGAGCTGGGGCTAATGGGAGAGATCATATTCACAGAGTCGACTGCGGAGGAAAGAACGCGCATGCCTGCGGAATGGCATGAGCAGCCAATGCAACTGCTCAAATGGGCGGTAGGAGAAGCCAAATTGCGTGACCAGCTACGGCGGCGCCACTGGGCATGCATCGTAGGCGAGGTGAGCTGCCCTCCTTCCCCGCCAGCGATGCAGTGACCTACTCGGTTGCTGCTGCAGTGAACTTGAGGTGCCATGGCGGTTTGCAACCGTGACAATCACTCCATCTATATGTATTGTATTCCTGTGAAAATACTTGGTCGTTTGGAAAAAGATGGTAATTGATTTATCACTAGTTTTTGAATGCTTGGTCGTGACAATCACCCGAAGCCACAACCACAAGTCTCCATCGCGTAATACTTACGGTCGGTCGCACCAATAGACGGTCGATTGGACCCGCGTCTCACCGAAGGACACGCATCGGCTTGGTCTGGCATGTATGACCAGTTACATCACTGACTTGTGCGACCGCATTTGAGCAGTAGTACTTGAAATTTGTGTTCCAGGGAACTCATCGGGAACCGTTTCGGGCCTCGAAACCAAAACCATCAATTAATCTTTAACTTGTTCCCATCACATTCCAAAGTAGTACTACCATGCTATAATTAAGTGCAAACCTGCTCACACCTAGTACGTATCAAACCTGAACATGTTCCCACTACACAGGTTTTAGTACTAGTGCTAGTACTAGGTTATAAAAAGGGGAACTACCTAGCCGAAAATTACTCTACCTTCCTCCTCATAAGTCTTTCTTGTTCGTCCTTCCTGCCATGGCCGATGTGCAGAGCTCTAGGTCGAGAACTACTAGTAAGAAGGGAGCAGCAACCAAGGCCGCGAAAAAAAAAGAGGGCTCGCTGCCTCGCGGGGGGGCTCGAAAGATCTCTCACGGGCAGGCGAGGGCTCCCAGGAGCGCCCTAGCCGCAGAGGCGAACATGCCGACCTGGCGGTGCTGGAGTCGTTATCCCTCAACGACATGCCCGCTCAGCTCAATAAGCAGAAGGTGTTGACCGACGGCTTGGTGAAGCTACTGAAGGAGAGCCTCGACGACATGCCCGCTGAGCTCAATAACCAGGAGGAGTTGACCATCAGCTTGGCGAAGCTGCTGAAGGAGAGCATTGCCTCGGGTAAGAAGGCGATCGGAGAAATCCTGCAACCTCAGGAGGACAAGGCGAAGCTCCGCCACGAGCTCAACCTGCTGAAGTAGGAGAACGTCGGCTGGAAGAAGCTGCATGAGAAGAGTAGTTCCTCGGTGAAGATGTTGCACGCCCTCATCATCGAACAGAAGGAGGAGTTGGCGAAGCTCCGCATCAAGCACCCGGCTGCTGTCAAGGTACATAATGCGGCCATGGAAGAGATGAAGAATGCTCGCGTCGAGAAATCCTGTGTCATGGACAGAATGAAGAAGATGGCGGAGGAGACGAGCGAGGAGATGAAGGTCATGGAGGCGATGAAGAAGCAGTTAGGACTCCGCGGTCAACTCTTCATGAAGTAGAGAGCAGCGCCCCAGACTTGTGTTTGCGTCTTCCTTCTTTTTTTTGGGGGGGAGGGGGGTAATCTTCCGTCTTCTTTTGCTCCTGTGTTTCTTCTTTTGCTTCATGTGTTTTGCCGCATGTGTCACGTTCTCTGCGAGGCACAAATAGAACAATGCTAATGATGAGCGGCGTCGTGGGATCGATGACTAGCAAATTAGATCATTTTTTATCGCCATATCGCACTGGGCCGCCATGTTTCACGCTCCTCCGTCGTACTACTCCTACTCCAATGGAAAACTTGAGTATACCACATGGTTCTTTGCTCCTCCTTAGGTCGCACCATTTATATGAGCAATCAAATCAAAAGGCCTCTGTCATACTACTCCTACTCCAATGGAAAACTTGAGTATACCGCACGGTTCTTTGCAACATTTATACGAGCAGTCAAATCACAAGGCCCCACCTTCCAGCAGTAATGAGCCGTCAAATCACAAAGGCCCTCGCCTCTCGTGAAACCGACCAAGCGAGACTGCCCCGCCCTCTAGCCTTTTAAATGTACTTTTGTACAGTAGTAGTATCGATGGATTGCGCCATGGATGAAATTAAAGAAAAAAGGTGGTACATATAGAGAGCGCTCGTCGCCAAATTATGCATATAGTACTATTAAAAAAGCTAGTACGTGCTTAGATGGGGTGCTAAAGTCTATTAAAGAAATTAGCATACCTATTTAATTCTTTGACAACTAAATTCCTTCATGCTTTGGGTAAACTTCTCTCATTTAAGTTTTTTTAGAATTACATATCTCATTTAAGTGTTTTGCATATGTGGCATGCTTAGAGCGTGGTTAATAGTATAGTCAACTGCTGGCTATATGATGTTGGCTATATATATTGTATGTATATAATGTGAAGAAACGAGTGGTAGTACTACCAACTACAAGATGAACTATAAGAAATACAAGTATGTACGTACTAAAGAGTTAAAGTAACGAGAAAGAACATAACATAGTTCTGCTGGGGGCTCAGCACAACACACCCCTGAAATAAAACTAAGCACCCTAAAATTAAACTAAGCAACTAATCCGGTAGACACTACATTAGAACCACCATGAGCAACGACACTGCCACCTTACTCGGACTCCTCGTCCACGTCCTCGACTTTGTCCTCTTCCCTCTTCCTCTGGGCTGATACTTCTTTGCTTGAACCGCACACTAGGCTCTCGCTCTTCATCCAACCCTTGTAGATATTGAAACAAAGGTAGGAATCCATTGCAGCGTACTGGATGTGGCCTTTATCTATTAAATTCCACTCCCATGCAACATGAAACTTGTGGTCAGGTTTTGTCAGTTTGCCGTACGAAGGATCAACAATGGCTCCTGCCAGGGTCAGCACTGAAGGCTGACGGGAGGACACCAGCCTATTCTTCTGGAGGTCGAAGGGCTGGCCTACAACAAGGCCTATCAGACCCAGGACTTCTTCGTTGTTACGAAAGTCTACAGTAACGAATTTGACTATGTCGTCTGCGAGGAAGTTCTTAAAATCCTCGCACTTAACGTCGGCATGGCATATGTGGTAGACCAAGCACAAGTTATGCACGCAAACCTGGATCATGGCAGGCTTCTTCTTCTCTTCCTCCTTTAGATTCTTCCCTTTTCCCAGGACTGTGGTGTAATCAACATCTAGCCCAGCGACCCACTCATCACCATCTGACTTTTCAAACATGCGTTTGAAGCGAGCAAGGCATCCTTTCACCGTCGCGGAAGAACGGGTGTAGATGATGTCGAACTCATCATCGGTGATGGTTCTAACCTTGTACTCACCGCCAATCATGGAGATTTGGGACGCCATGGATTTTGGAGGAGTGTTAGGATTAGTGGAACTGCTGTAATGTGAAAGGATGGATGACTAGTAGCGAACTGCCGTAATGTTAAAGGACGACTGGGACAAGTAGGAGTGAACTTCTAGCGGTTTTCCGATTGTAAAAATGCTGAGTGGGGCGTGTGAACGGTAGGGTAGTGGCTTGCCCGATGGATAAATGGATTCATGCAAAGTACTATGGGGGCCCAATTAGATGTCATGTCTACTAGACCCACTTTGTAGGCTTGACAGTATAGCATCTGCGTGTTTGCACGTCAAGCGTCGGGAAAATTACAGGTGATATGAAGCTTTCCATGCTCCCATGATACGGGCTTCCGAGAGCCCTTGGATCTGAGATCGAACAGTTGCATGGCGTGAGTCTAGACCTATGGGTGAATATCCTATCCTGGAGGGTTATTCTGCAAATTTTCAGCAACTTAGCATGCGACCGTTTGATATCAGATCCAAGGGCTATCAGTAGCCAGTATCATGGTCGCGCCTACCACAACCGTTGCCTCGCTCGTGCGGTCACGCCCTTGGAGATTTCAGACGGCTATAAATGAGCATTTTTTTTGCCTGCTTCGCATGCATGAAACTACTTCCTTCGTCTAGGTGCGTTAGGCTATCTGATGTTGGCATGTCATATATAGTCATCACTTATAGTCACTCATACAACAAGGTTAGCTATAAGGTTGGCTATAAGAGTATTTTTTTACTTCTCTCTATCTCTTTCTTCGTAGTATTTATTGCATTTGCCAAGGAGTAAGTAGCTAGGGTGTTGCACAAGAGCCCACTTCCACCATTTTGCCCATGTCTCTCTCCTCGACATATAAGAGCATGGTCAATAGTATAGCCAACAATCGGCTATATGAAGTTGCCATGTCACTTGTAGCCAACCTAATAGCCCACTCATACAATATTTAGACATACTAGTATACTATACAATTAATACATGGTCCACTTGGTAGCTGTATACCATGGAGCGGGCTATAAGCCCATTACTGTAGAGTACTACAGTAGTACTTGGCAGCTGTATACCATGGAGGTTGTCAGGAATCGGGAGACTCACGCCGGTCGTAGTGCCGTAGTAATAATGATAATGGCAAGTCAAATCACAGGGCCCCACCTGTCCAGCAGTAACTAGCCATCAAATCACACAGCCCTACGTTTGCAGCAGTCTACTCCCTCATCTTCTCGCCTCTCTGTCGAACCGACTAGGCGGAACTGCCCTGCCTACCACGCGGGAAAAGCCCCACCCTCGACTTTTTTAAATATAATTTTGTATCCATGGATTGCGCCATGGAGCAAAGCCTGAAGAAAACGGCGGTACACATGTATACAGCACGCCCGTCGCATTCGCGTTGCACCCCAGATGGTCGGTCGGTCTGGCACGCTGCTCTCCGAATGGAACACGTCTCATATTGCGTTTGCACACACATGTGGGACCGCAATTGAGAACCGATCATAGGCACACTCCCCCGTCCCCGCAAGTCGGATGAGTTAATAGAAGAGAGAGACGAGCGATAGTACTGGAGCAGTGTTGTAAACACGTCGGTGCCTGGACGATCCCTACACGACATGGGAGATCAGTTCGTCCATGCATGTGACCAGACTCCAGCAGATGGATGGATTGGCTAACGTCTACATATCATGCAGGCTGTGTTGTACAGGGCTGTAGTTCTGATGAGAAATCTAAAAAAATGTTTCTTGTCCTCTCGCAATATTAGGTGTCATGTGCTTCAGATCACTGCGAGGGTTAAACAGCGACAACTGCGTTCCTCCAAGGCACTGGTCATTGGGGGCACATGCACGAAGACTACTTGGCTACCATCTAGGTCAAGCCGGCTAAGTTAATTAGGACATCTGTCGATTGACCCCTTTTCTACGAGTTTGTCTTTAAATTGAGCTTTGATCCTCATCTAGTTTGTCCATCGGGATTCATGTTGTCTCCTTGGGGCAGTGAGGTTATTGTTTCTTGTCATGTGGCATTTTTTCGTGTTATATGTTAATCCGGTGCTTCAGATCAAAATGACGACAACTGCGCCTCCAGGGCACGTGCATGAAGACTTCTCGACAGTCATTGACGAGGTCAAGCGGGCTCCAGTAGAAAAAAGAAAACTACTACACTATATAGGCAGGAGCCTCCGCGCTTGCTTGCTAGTGTTGCTCTCTTCACACTCCCTCGTCCTCTCCTGTCGGGGGGATGGACCCCGGGCAGGCAACGGAACCCGGATCCTTTTCAAAAACATCAGGACCAGCATCGCCCCTCCATCTGGCTCGTACTTGGCCGGGTCCTTCGACCCGGCCAATACCGCAACACGGCCAGGCCTGCTAGCGCATGCCGGCTGAATTCGACAAACCAAGGCTTCTCCAACAAGCCAGCGCCCCCGTGGCGTCTTCCTCAACCCGGCCACGGGTCAGCTCCCGTCCCATCCAAGGCATACGACGGAGCAAGTCCCTGTAAAGGGGACGAGCGTGGCTACAGTGGCTCACCTACCCCGCTGACTGGTAGGATCGTGGCTACAGTGGCCCACCCACTCCGCTGACCAGGGCCGGCGTGGCAACAGTGCAACCCAGTCCCGCTGAGATGAGCCGATGGCGACCAGGTGATGTGCTACTGTAGCCGAGCCAGCCCAACCACTACGTGACGCACGATAAGACGAAGAATAGTGCCCTCTGGCGCACGGGATCCGTGCCCGGAGAACCCTGCGAATCCTGGTACCCGGCGGGTCCCAGCACCGGCTTCCCAGACGCTGACATCCCGGCCCGCGCCCTTGCATCTTTACCGTCGTAACCCTGGGGGGTTGACCTATAAAACCCCCCAGGAGCCCTCCATGCATGAGGACCGGCGAACAAAGGAGATAATCTTCCAGTAGAGCATCACACACACACACGGAGAAGGAGCAGCCAGAGCCTTGGCCTGCCTTCCTTTCTCCCCCAAACAGCTCCAGGAGCAACTCTGTACTGATACATATAAACCACACTCTGCAGGACTAGGTGTGTTATCTCTCCGGAGAGCCCCGAACCTGGGTATGTCTTGCGTCCCGCGCTCGCTCATGCAGACCCCGCCTCTGGAGCCCACCGGTGCCCTCGAGCCTGTCCCTCTCTTTAGCCATCCTTTGGCATCTGCCGTGCACCCACCACGACAGTTGGCGCCCACCGTGGGGCAGCTCGAGGTCCCGGCCGGAGACATGTTCCAGACGGGGCCCCTCATTGATTTCGGTGAGCGTGTTGTGTGTTGCGCGTCCCCCGAGCCCGTCGTGCTGGCGGCCGACGTCATCGACGCGCTCACCGCCTCCTTCGCCGCGTTACGCATCTCCGACGCGCCTGTGGCCGATGAGTACCCCAGTGGGGTGCTCGACGTCTCCGACTCGCCCGTCCCCCTCGGCGATGACATCTCCGCCAGGGCGGTGGACCTCTGCGTCCGGATAGAGGTATTCGTCACCGGCTCCGGCTCTTCTTTGTCTAGCAAGAAGGCCGCCACCGCCAGATCCGCAGTGGAGCGCGCTAGCTTGGCCGACCTGCTGTGCGCCACGATGCAAAACCTCAGCGTCCCCATCACCACCGACATCGATGCCGCCGATGCCGCGGAGGCCCAGGCCCAGCTCGAGGAGGAGAGCAAGTGCCTGTTGGACAGGGCCGAGATGCTCGCTACTACGCAACGCCAGCAGGAGCGCGAAGCTGCGTACGGCTTCACTCCGACCGCTGTCGAGCCCAGCTGGGTCGCCGAGGTGCGGGCCTGTGGCGGCGCCATTGGTCGTGCCCTCGGAGTGGTCCCAACCGTCTACGACACCCCGGTCAAGAACATGCGCGCCGCGGAGGCGGCCACCATTGGCCTGGAGCAGCTGCAGGGCAAGGAGCTGCAGGAGCGCCTGCAGCGCCTGAATGAGCTTCTCGGCGCCGCGAACGCGCAGCAAGACCGCCTCGACCATCCCGCCGCGTCCGCCTCACGGCGCACCAAGGACCCCGAGCGCGTGCGACAGAACACGACGTCTTCCCCACGGCCGGACGAAGCTCAGTTCGGTCAGACCCGAACCCGGTGCAACCTCGCCCCGACGGCTGGAGACGGCCTCGGCATCGAGCCGGCTGCCAGAGTCCGGCACCAACAAGACCCTCCCCGACCATCCGGCCGGTGTGGCAACCCGGCTTCAGCCAACCCGGCGCCCCGCGGCCCCGTCGCAAGCCGGCTGGGCCCGCGTGCCATCGACGATGCTGACGCTCGCCATCGCCTCGACCAGCTCGCCCTCTCCCTCGAGCTGGAGGAAGACAACACCGTCGGTCTGGCTTGCTTCGGCCCACGTATCCGGGATGAGCCCTTCCACAAAGGGTTCACGCTGCCCTGCGACACCCTCAAGTACAACGGCATCGTCAAGCCGAAGGACTGGCTCATCGACTACACCACCGCCATAGGCATCGCGGGCGACAATCGCCGCCTTGCCGTGCGCTACACCCCGCTCATGCTCCAGGGTTCGGCCCGCACATGCATGAACAGCCTGCCGGTCGGCAGCATCAACGCGTGGGTCGATTTTGAGCAGGCCTTCGTGCGCAACTTCACAGGCACCTACAAGCGTCCTAGCCGTCCCAGCCAGCTCGCCATGTGCGTGCAGGGGCCGGATGAAACCGGCCACGAGTACCTCGCACGCTGGACCGAGCTCTGGAATAGCTGCGAGGGCGTCCATGAGGTCCAGGCCATTTAGTACTTTGTGAGCGGTTGCTGGGATGGCACCCTCCTTAAGCACAAGCTCCTGCGCTCCGAGCCAACCACCATGGCCGTGATCATGGTCATCGCGGACAAGTACGCCAACGCCGACTCTGCCATGAAAATCCAGGTGGTGCTGGACGAAGCCGGCAAGGCAATGTCGGTACCACCCCCAAGCCAGCTGGCGAGAGCAGCCGCCAGCAGAACAACAAGCGCAAGGCCGACCAGCAGGCCCCGCGCTACGACGGTTGCCTCATCGTGACCGCCGAGCAGGCGCCAGCGGCCGAGCCGGCCGGTAAGCACCGGCAAGCCGGCAAGACGGCATGGCAACCCATCATGAGTTTTGAAGAGATGCTCGACGCTCCCTGCAAACACCATAGCGGCGCAAGATCATCCACGCACACGCTCCGGCAATGCACCATCACCAAGCGCATCATGAGGGGCGACATCCCGCCACCTCCGGCTCTGGCTTCGGGCATGGGGCAGCCGGCTCCGCCTCCTCCTTCTCCGCCCCCGGCAAATGGCGTGATGCGCAATGATGTCTTCCCCAACCAGAATGCGAGCTACGTAGTCTTCACCAGCCTTGGCGACAACAAGCGTAGCGAGCGCCTGCTCCGGCAGGAGGTGAACACCGTCATCCCGGCCGTGTCGGAGTACATGCACTGGTTGGAACACCCAATCAGCTGGACCCGAGAAGACCACCCGGCCGTCATGCCGAATCCGGGTGGCTACGCCCTCGTCCTCGACACCACTATTGTCGCAACCTGGTGCACCTGCAAGTTTTCGCAGGTTCTCGTCGATGGCGGTAGCAGTATCAACATACTCTACCGTGACACGATGACCAAGCTCGGCCTCGAGGCCAAGGACCTGGAGCCAACCCGGACGGTGTTCCACGGCATTGTGCCGGGTCTCTCCTGCTCCCCCATCGGCCGAGTCCGGCTCGACGTCCTCTTCGGCACAAGCGACCATTTCCGGCGCGAACCGATCTGGTTCGAGGTGGCGGACCTGTCCAGCGTGTACCACGCGCTGCTGGGCCGGCTGATACGTCTCCAACGTATCTATAATTTATGAAGTATTCATGCTGTTATATTATCATTCTTGGATGTTTTACAATCATTTTATAGCAACTTTATATCATTTTATAGTACTAACCTATTGACCCAGTGCCCAGTGCCAGTTGCTATTTTTTGCTTGTTTTTTACATCGCAGGAAATCAATATCAAACGGAGTCCAAACACCGCGAAACTTTTTGTGGATTTTTTATGGACCAGAAGACATCCAATGGGCCAGAGTAGCACCTGGGGGTGCCCCGAGGGGGGCACAACCCACCAGGGCGCGCCTGGGCCCCTAGGCGCGCCCCGGTGGGTTGTGCCCACCTCAGTGGCCTCCCGCACCGCCTCTTCGCCCTATAAATTCCCAAATATTCCAAAAACCCTCAGGGTAACCCTAGATCAGAAGTTCCGCCGCCGCAAGGCTCTGTAGCCACGCAAAACCAATCTAGACCCCGTTCCGGCACTCCGCCGGAGGGGAAAATCATCACGGATGGCCATCTTCATCATCCCGGCGGCCACCACGATGAGGAGGGAGTAGTCCACCCTCGGGGCTGAGGGATTGTACCAGTAGCTATGTGTTTAATCTCTCTCTCTCTCGTGTTCTTGAGATGGCACGATCTTGATGTATCACGGGCTTTGTTAATATAGTTGGATCATATGGTGTTTTCCCCTCTCTATTTTGTTGTGATGAATTGAGTTTTCCCTTTGAGATTTCGTTTTTATCGGATTGAATACTTTTATGGATTTGAGAGCACTTGATCTATGTCTTGGCACTCAACTCGTGGATTCCCGAGGTGACATTGGGGTAATCTATGCATAGGGGTTGATGCACGTTTTCGTCCTTGTTTCTCCGATAGAAATCTTGGGGCACTCTTTAAGGTTCTTTGTGTTGGATCGAGTATTATGAATCTGAAATTGTTTGATGTGTATCGTATAATTAACTCATGGATACTTGTGGTGACATTGGAGTATCTAGGTGACATTAGAGTTGGTTGATGCGTATCATATGGTGTTATTTTAGTACGAACTCTTGGATAGATCGAACGGAAAGAATAACTTTGTGTTATTTTAGTACGAATTCTTGAATAGATCGAATGGAAAGAATAACTTTAAGGTGGTTTCATACCCTACAAACAATTTCTTCTTATGTTCTCCGCTAGATAAGAACTTTGGAGTTATTCTTCATCGCATGTTGAGGGATAGCTATATGATCCAATTAGATTAGCATTGTTGAGAGATTGCACTAGCGAAAGTACGTACCCTAGGCCTCATTTTCAAGCATTGCAATACCGTTTTTGCTCACTTTTGTTACTTGCTACCTTGCTATTTTTATTGTTCCTATTACAAAAACCAATATCTACTATCATTACTATGCTTTTATTACCATCTCTTCGCCGAACTAGTGCACCTATACAAATTACCATTGTATTTGGTGTGTTGGGGACACAAGAGACTTTTTATTATTTGGTTGCAGGGTTTATTGAGAGAGACCATCTTCATCCTACACCTCCCACAGATTGATAAACCTTAGGTCATCCACTTGAGGGAAATTTGCTACTGTCCTACAAAACTCTGTGCCTGGAGGCCCAACACGAGTCTACAAGAACAAGTTGTGTAGTAGACATCAAGCTCTTTTCTGGCGCCGTTGCCGGGGAGGTTAGGTAAGCGGCACTCACACCCCGTCAACGAAGCTCTTTTCTGGCGCCGTTGCCGGGGAGGTGAGTGCTTGAAGGTATATCTTTAGATCTTGCAATTGAATCTTTTTAGTTTCTTGTTTTATCACTAGTTTGGTTTATAAAATTAAAACTACAAAAAATGGAATTGCGGTTGCATCATATTATTCATCTTTATAATGTCTTTCGTGAAAATGATGGAAAGGAAAATTGTGCTCAATTGATAGAAGAGGAATTCAATAAAATGTTTGGCATAAAAGATGAGCATGATTGCAATGTTGTTGGTATGAATTCCTTGAATATCCATGATGCTAATGATATGCAAAGCTACAAGCTTGGGGATGCTATGTTTGATGAAGATGATATTTTTAGTCCCCCAAGTTTTGATGTGCAAATTTGTTATAATGGTAGCATGCCTCATATTTATGACGATTATATTGATAAAAGTGGGTTTGGAAGAGTGTCAACTCTAGGTACTAATGATCCCACTATTTTGGAGGGTGTTGAATCTTATTGTGATAATTATGAAAGTGGATTTGGAGAGGTCATGACTTTATTTAGTGATGATTCCACTATTTTGGAAGAGGTTCCAATTAATTATGACAACAAAGTTGCTATCTATGATGGTTATGGTGATGACATGTATGCTATATTGAATAATGATAACCATGAAACTTGTCATCATGATTTTAATTTCCAATCACATGATAGTTATTTCGTTGAGTTTGCTCCCACCACTATTCATGGGAATAAATTTGCTTATGTAGAGAGTAATAAAATTTCTATGCTTGTGGATCATGAAAAGAATGTTTTATGTGATAGCTATATTGTTGAATTCATTCATGATGCTACTGAAAATTATTATGAGAGGGGAACTTATGCTTTTACATATTGCAATAATATCAAGTTTCCTCTCTATGTGTTGAAAATCTTGAAGTCTTGCTTGTTTTGCCTTCCTATGCTAGTTGATTCTTGTTCCCATAAGTTGTTGCTCACAAAATTCCCATGCATAGGAAGTGGGTTAGACTTAAATGTGCTAGTCATATGCTTCATGATGCTCTCTTCATGTTTCAATTCTTATCTTTTATGCGAGCATGATTGAAATCATCATGCCTAGCTAAAAGGCATTAAAGAAAAGCGCTTGTTGGGAGACAACCCAACACTTCTACCTACTGTTTTCGTGTGTTCACATAATTAGGCTACTGTAGTAATCATGTTTTATAGCTTTTGTTTCAATAAAGTGCCAAGTAAAGCCTTTGGGATTGTGTGGATGATAGTTGACCTGATTCTGTGCAAAAACAGAAACTTTTGTGTCCAGTATATAAATTCCTATATTTTAATGGAACGTGTAAAAATTCTTAATTTTTTTACAGTTGATGGTTATATAAATTTTCTATGTTTTCCTAATTTTTCAGAATTTTTGGAGTTACAGAAGTATGACCTTAATTCAGATCTTTACATACTGTTCTGTTTTTGACAGATTCTGTTTTCAATGCATAGTTTGCTTGTTTTATGGTTTCTATTGCTTATATTGCTTAATATAAATTGTGGAAATTGTAGAGTACAGTAGGAATTGTGTGAGAACAATTACGAATCTTGTCTTTGAAAGTACCAAAGTGAATGATTTGTCTTTATCATACTAACCCATCTCACGAAGTTCCGTTAAGTTTTGTGTGATTGAAGTTTTTAAGTTTTGGGTGAGATATCGATATGAGGAGAATAAGGAGTGACATGACCCAAAGCTTGGGGATGCCCAAGGCACCCCGAAGGCAATATTCAAGGAAGATCCAAGCAACTAAGCTTGGGGATGCCCCGGAAGGCATCCCCCCTTTCGTCTTCAACATTATCGGTAACCTCACTTGGAGCTATATTTTCATTCGTCACATGATATGAGTTTTGCTTGGAGAGTCATTTTATTTTATTATTATTTGCTTTCTGTTATTTATAATAATGTTTTGAATCTTCTATTTCAATAAAAGTGGCAAGGATAACCATCACCATGCTTATTTTGCAAATATATGAGTTGCTGTTTCAAAACAGAAAGTTTGTCGCTGTTCCAATAATTATACAGAAAAGTCAGAATGTGATAAAATATTGAAACTTTTTGAACAATAATCTCTGATGAATTTTCTACAGTGTGGTACATTTTCAGAATTTTTGGAGTTAGGGAAGTATGAGTACAATTGCACTCTTTACAGACTGTCCTGTTTAGACCGATTGCTGTTATGTTCGCATTGTTTGCATATGTTTGCTTGTTTAATGATTTTATTTGAGGATAGGAGTATTAAATATGCAGAGGCATTTAGTATGCAATGTTGAATAATAATTTTAGTGATTTGCTACAGTAGAGAATGATAAGGTTTTTGCATTGATTTATACTAACTTATCTCACGAGTTCTTGTTGAGTTTTGTGTCGATGAAGTTTTTAAGATTTAGGGAAACCGTGATATAAAAGGAATTAAGGAGACACAAAAGCTCAAGCTTGGGGATGCCCAATGCATCCCAAGTTAATAATCCAAGAAGTCTCAAGCATCTAAGCTCGGGGATGCCCGGTAGGCATCCCACCTTTCTTCATGAACAATTATCGGTTAGTATCGGTTGAGCCTAAGTTTTTGCTTCTTCACATGATGTGTGCTTTTCTTAGAATGTCATTTTATTTTATTTGCTTGCTGTTTTAATAAAATACTTAGATCTGAAAGTTTTTAAATAAGAAAGATTTCTCACTTAGCTACCCCTTTACTCAACTACTCGCATGATCTTCACTTATATCTTTTTGGAGTAGTTTGTCATTTACTCTCGTGCTTCACTTATATCCTATGAGTAAATTGTTGAATAAATTGAATGAAGTTGAAATTATATGCTCATATCATGCCTAGTGGTAGCTTCACATTGGGTTTAGAAAGTGAAATCTTTTGAAGCTTGACAATCACAATATTGGTCATACAAGCAATTCATGAATGATTACTATAAGGAAGAGAACTTTCACATGCAAATACACTATCTTGGAAATCTTTTGTGATTGTGAGCCCCCATCAAAATATTATATGCCAAAATTGTTGACGTTGGACAAGGAAGACAACATAATGGTTTATGTTTGTTCATATTCACATAGAAGTTATATTGTCATAGATCCTTCAACATGTGGTGCTTGCCTCCCATCTTTGCTAGCCAAAATTCCGCACTAAGTAGAGATACTACTTGTGCATCCAAAAATCCTTAAACCCAAATCTTATTTCCAAGAGTCCACCATACCTACATATGGATTGAGTAAGATCCTTCAAGTAAGTTGTCATCGGTGCAATAAGGCAACAAAAATTGCTTCTAAAAGTGTAAGATCATTTAGTGTAAGAGAAAATTGAGCGTTGTACGAACTTGTGATGGTGAAGAAATAAAAGCGACAGACTGCATAATAAAGGTTTCCATCACAAGGGGCAATATAACATGACGTTCTCTTGCACTAAGGGATTGAGCATACAAACAAATAAGCGCATGGCAACCTCTGCTTCCCTCTGCGAAGGGCCTATCTTTTACTTTTATGTATTTACTTTTATGCAAGAGTCAAAGTTTTTCTCTCTATTCCTTTTTATTTTTATTTTTTGGCAAGCATCATGTGGTGAGGAAAGATCTAGGCACATATATCCAGTTGGATATAGGTAGCATGAGTTATTATTGTTGACATCACCCTTGAGGTGAATACGTTGGGAGGCAAAATTATAAGCCCCCATCTTTCTATGTGTCCGGTTGAAACGTCTTGCTCATGTGTATGCGGTGAGTGTTAGCAATCATAGAAGACTATATGATGGTTGAGTATGTGGAGCTCTTACTTAGACTTTGTTGAATAAGTTGAATAGCAATTGTTTGGTGACTAAGAACATACACTACTAGGGAAAACCCTAGTAGTAGCTCTTGAAATATGCATAGCAGTAGCGCTGGGTCCAGCGCTACTGCTAGCGCGCTACAGCTAAGTTGTAGCAGTAGCGCTGTAACGGGCAGCGCTACTGGTAAGTATTGTTAGCAGTAGCGCTTCCTGGACCAGCGCTACTGATAACTATCTGTAGCGCTTGTTCACAGGAAGCGCTGCTGCTAAGCCAGCGCTACTGCTAGGTGCTTTCCAGCGCTACTGCTAATGTTCCTGCTTTCGCCGGTCCGCACCCCTCTACGTATTTGTGCTGTATTTATACAGGCTCTATACAAAAGTTTCATCAGATCATACTAAACATACACTATTCTCATCATATCATAGACATACAGTAGTCTCGTCATACCATCATCATCATCATCATTCAACACAAATATCATCACATCTCGAAAATAGCGATATACAAGTGCGATCATGTCATGTCTCGAATAAGTGCAACTGCATGGTCATGGCACACACACAAGTTTCATCATCTCTATCTAAACCATGATGTAGAAGAGAAGAGCGATCAGCATGAGCAAGAGCGCGACTATGTAGTACCGGCGGTCCCGCCCCTGCTCATGCTGGAGTGTCCACCTCAAGTAACTACTTTCCGCTTCGGCTCTGCTGTCGAACCCACTATGGCTAGCACCCGGGTACCTGTGCACCAGGGCCTGAGCGGCTGGCCAGTGGTCGTAGACTCCTGGAACCCTCCCAACGTACACGGCGTAGTAGCCCTTCGCCATCTCTGATCTATGTACCTGCATCGTGAGTTGATGAATTGAACGATAATATGCAACATAATGTACTTAAGAAAACAAAGAGGCATAATTAGCAAAATACAAGCAACCAATAGTAAACATAAATGACGAAGTTCCTCATACCCAAACTAATTAACTAGAGCGATCTATGCTAGTTCAGGACCACGGTTTAGTTACATCACATAGTTTCGCCGTGCATAAATTCAAAGTTTTGCCATAGAAAAAGACAGTAGTGACACATTGTGATCAACAATCAGTCCTCCATGTCGGCGGTCCAATCTTCATAGTCAGGGAGGAAGCACCCGAGCTTCTTGAAAGGCTTCAGGTCCAGACGCTGAGCGAGTAGCAGTGCTCGGACATCTTCCCGCGTGATTGGCCCATGGTAGAACATCCTTGTTGGTTCGAGGACCTGCTTCATGATCACTTGGGCAAGTTCACAATGTACATGATAAAACTCAGCTCTGATTCGATGATCTGGTGTCTTTCCTATGCTTGTGGCCCAGCTGACAATCTCGGCATCGTTGGTAGTAGGTGACATGTGAAGGCGTTGATTATCCCTTCTGTACTCGAGCAGGTGATGCATGAGGTAGAATCCATTAGCCATACTGGTGTGCGATTGCTGGATGCAGCAGAAGTCGGTCTTATGACCGAAAGCCAGCCCACGATTCCTGTACTTTTTCACCTTGATATATCCACCAGATAGGCTGAAGGTTAACAGGGCACTATCGAGAACACTCTTTATGTGCTTGTAGTCCTTTTTCCTGAGGTTCTTCGATGAGTCCATGTACATAGCATGGGAGTATTCCGGGTACAGAATGATGAGGAAGGCGCCCCCCCCCCCCGCTGCGCAAATTAAGTACACCTCAAATTAGCCTCCATGCTTGCAAAGGAATGATTAACACTTACGAAAGGATATGTGCGGATGACTTACGTGGGATGATAAGGCACGAGAATCGCTTCCTTGTCCTTATTAGAGATCATGAAGTTGCCGAGGTACTTGCTTGCATAGTCACGGTGCTCTTTGCAAACTGCCAAGAAGCTCTCGTGCATATAGAACGGGTCCGCGACGCAGATATATTTGATGTTCTCGACCCTGATGAAGTAGTTCAGATACAGCGCATACATGCGGATGAACTGGAAATCCATCTTGGTCATGTGGAACATGTCGTAGATGTAGTCAAATCGCAGGATGAACTTATTCACGGGCCATCTCTCGACGTACAACTTCCCACCCGGCACCTGAGCCGCGTAAAGCGGGTATCCTGGTTTTTCCGCGATTAGAAGGCTTTTCTCTCTGGCCAGCACATCTTCATGGAGTCTCCTTAGATCATTGTTCAGTATGTGCTCTAGCGCTTTGGCAGGTAGGATTGGGTCACCGGCGACATGGAAACGCTTCTTACCTTCGACAGGTATTCTGTCTACCACCCGGGGCTTCGGAGGCGGCTGGCTGCTTGAAGCAGCTCTGGCGCCTTTAGGGCCTTTCCTGTCCGGTCTCCTCCTTTGCTTCTTGGCGGGTGGAGGTAGTGAGCCCTCCATACCTTCCATAATCACCACCCCCAGTGTCGTCGGGCTAATCAGTGGACGGGCCTTGGGTGGTTGCTGGGTACAGGCGGCATCTAGAGGCGTCTCCTGCGAGTATCGCTTGAAGAGAGACTTTTTGCATTCCGCCTTAGGACGTTCCGGCTCCGGCAAATCAGGCAGCATCAAGTCATCATCTCCACGCTCATAGCCTGAGTCTTCGTCGTCCTGAGCCATCAATCCTCCATCGTCATAGGCGGTATTGAAATACTTGTCTGGGTCATCATCATCATCATCCATGTCATCATCAACATTTGCTTCTTTAACAGCGGGGGCTACATCATCTGGCACTAATGGAGGCTCTCCCTCACGTCGTCCGCTATCACTCGCCACGACAGGTGCAGGTAATGTGGTAGGTGGGGTGGTGTTCATACCTTCTTGAGAAGGTGGCGTTGGCGTGATACTGGGCGCCTCGAGACGAAGAAGAGACTTCGGCCAAGGCAAGAACTAGCTCTTGCATGCGCCAATCATCTTAGGGGTCTCGTCATCATCGACTGGTACCGGAGGAGGCAAATCCTCGAAGCCCGCTAAGACACTGGCCACGTTAACCTTGAAGACGCCATCGGGCATCTCTCGGTTGTGGAACATGCGGTCCTTCGGCTTCACGATCGTTGCCTTTCCCACGGCCACCTTCTGGCCCTTGATGTCGTAGAGTAGGGTGCACGGGGTGTCGTCAGCCTACGAAGGAGACATGTCTGTGACGTCAAACATCTGAAAGGCAACTGAAACGGAAGACTATAGACATGCTGGTGAAAAGGGTATGATGCGTAATTACCGTGAGGGCGTCGAGCTCAGCTAGCGATGAAGGCCCACCGAGCATGCAAGAGACGGAGGTCGGGCTGCTATGAACAGGAGCGGGACCTTTTGCGGTTGCTTGAGCAGGTGCTGGTGCTGTGGTGTTCGCCGAATTGCTCCCGACAAAGCTGGAAAGGGGAAAGTCCTCCGGCCGTGCATTTGGATTGTTCTTCATGAAATCGAAAAGTGCCGGAAGCAAGCTGACCACCGCGTCAGTGACCGCTGCATTGACGGCCCCGAGCAACTCTTCTTTGGTCTTAGCTTTGGTCTTATTGACCGCAATCGCAACCTTCTCGTCAATGCTCTGCTGAGTGACGACCGACCGTCTCTTCCTTCTTTCCTCTGGCTCCTCGTGGTAGCACGTCTTCCACGAGGCGCCATCTCCGACGCCGTGCACACGTCCATAGGACGGCGGCTTGTCCACCGGGACCTTTTTCAGTATGTTCAGGGCCCGGTTGAATGGGGTGTCCCACTTGGGCCTCGCCAACGACTGTGACGACTCATCGCTTTCGGCTGCCTTTTGGTGCTGCTCTTTCTGCAAAAGGAACGTGGATGGTTTACCAATGTGACAAAAATTGCAGTCGAATTGATTGGAAGCTAATATGATAATGCGGTAATATAACAATTACTAGAAGTCTCATGAACTCCCTCGTGTTCGGGTCCATGTAAAAGATCTTTTTGACTTTGTCCCACTTGTACCAGGCCCTGATCTAGTCATGCTCCAGCGGGTCGGTGAACTCTGCCAAGGGGTCTGGGATTCCATGACTTTCACGTTCGGCATCCTCCTTGGCCCATACGTGCCTCTTCCCCTCGTAACCACGGCTTCCGAGGCAGTTGGGAGGCGTGTTCCTGGCCTAGAGCGCCTTCATTTTCTCTGACCTTGCCTTGACTTCTTATTTACCGCAATTCTCCTTGAATTTTGCAAAGTGCTCTTCCGTTATTGTCGGATTATCAGCATGAATCTTGGACCACGGTTCATTCTTCCCAATCGCTTTTTTCACCCGAACTTTCCAGGAGGACAAGTCATTCATGAACGTCACCATCGCCTTGTCGTTTATCTTTGTCATGGCGACGTCGTCCCACGGCTCTTTATATTTGCCTTCATTCCGGCCGGGGAACAGGAACCTATTGTGCAACTTCTTTAGGAGCATGTGCTCCATATGTGGTATCTGCTTCAACCTCTCGTCATTGATGTTGGCGGTTTCCCTGAGGATGCATCCAAGTTGATTGCCCCAGCAAGAGCGCGCATCCACCGGCGCCATTGGCTCTAACTTCTTGGGGTGCATCTCCGTGACCACAATTTGTCTGATGCCAAGCTCGTTTGGTCTTCGTGTCCTCTTCTTCTTCGGTGCTTTACCGGCTTCGACAGCATCGTTGCTGGTCTCGGGGGTGGTGTCGGTCCCGGTGCCAGTGCTAGTGTCGGCGTCGGTGTCGGGGTTGGTGCCACTGCCGCCACCATGCAACCCCATCTGGTGTTCGTCCAAGTAATCGAAATAGTGATTTGCTGACTTGATGGGGTCTTCGAGGCGAGCAGAACCACCCACGACTTCGGCGTCGGTAGACATGTTTCCTATTGATCAACAATTATAAATAAAAGATATAATGAAGAGGAAAAAGGGGCCTATGTTTGGTCGGAATGTTGATTCATTCCCCTTCCGGCAAATCCCGGGTACTCCATATGTCCTAGTTTCTAGCACAAGTCATGCCGAAAATCACGGAAATTTTCAGCATGACCTTTGCTAAAAAGTGGACATATGGAGCGCCTGAAATTTGCCGGAACGGAAATGAATCAACATTCCAGCAAAACATAGGCCACTCGAATATTTTTCGATATTCAACCAACATTGCAAAACCAACATATAACATCAATGACATATATCATTCAAGCAAAAGCATGCTTGTACTTAAATGCACAAAAATGACAAAAATAGCTACAAACTTGCTCTCTCTCTCTCTCTACTGTTTTTGCTAACTTGCTCAAAATTTTGCTAACTTTGCTACTGTTTTTTTTAATTTGCTACTTTTTTTTATTTGCTACTGTTTTTATACCTAATTTTTTGCTAAATTTGCTAACTTGCCCTAAAAGCCCTAAACAGAGAGAGAGGAGGGCAGGGGAGAGGAGAGGGAGAGGAGGGCAGGGGAGAGGAGAGGCTTACGGCGATGCAGGAGAAGCCGAGGATGGAGGTGGAGGGCGGCGGACAGCGGCAGCGGCGAGGTCGAGGGCGCGTGGGCAGGGGAGAGGCGGGGGCGGCGTTGTGGTCGAGGACGGGCAGGGGAGACGCCGGTGAGGTCGAGGGCGGGCTCGGGAGACGGCCGGCGACGAGGTCGACGGTGGCCAGGGGCGACGGCCGGTGGTCGAGGGCGACGGACGGCACGAGGGCGGGCAGGGCGACGGCGGCGGCGACAGAGTGGGGGAAGAGTGGGGGATTGGGACTTGGCAAAATTTGAGGCCTCCCGGGTTAACTCAAAATAGTAGTAGCGCTGGATTGTGAACCAGCGCTATAGCTAACTTAGCTATAGCGCTGGGTTGTAATGCAGCGCTACTGCTAATGGCACATAGTAGTAGCGCTTTTTTGGAACCCAGCGCTATAGCTATATTAGCTATAGCGCTGGTTCACAATCCAGCGCTACTGCTAACTGTTCCAATTTTTATCCTTTTCTTTTTATTATTTTCCTTTTCTAGTTTTTAGTTTTCTTTTCTTTTATTATTTTCCTTTTCTTTTCTGTTTACTTTTATTTTTCTTTTGTACTGCTTTCTCCTGTTTGTTTTTGTTTTTTTTTTCTCCCGACGACGGCGTCTCCCTCTCCCCCACTGCGCGAATATCACCGAAACCATGCATGTGGTGGTAACATATCAGTTGACCGATAACGGTTACTTAAGTGCGTACACAAAATAGATACATATATATAAATGTAGGTTTATGATCAGCTGCGTCGACGACGTTTCACATTGAGCTTCTTCCCTTTCTTGTTCGTTGCCGAGTAATTGAGCCCCTCCTTGTGACTTTTCCGGAGCCATGGATTACGATCTTTCTTAGGTAATGTAGTATTGATTCTTCTTTTCACGTATGCTGCATCGTCATCGTCATCTTCCCTCATCGGGTTGCCGTATTGGTTGTAGTCTTCCTCGTTGGCGACTCCATCCATTCCGACGATGCTCCTTTTGGATCTCCTCATGACAACACGGCTGGGATTGGCCGGGTCGGTTATGAAGAAGCATTGTGTCACGTGCTTAGCGTGTACCCATGGCTCATTTTTGGCGATGACGTTAACGTTCACGGGAGTGCTCTTCGCGTCGGGTATAGACATGGTGGTGAAATACTTGTTTTCTCTAACGACGTCCTTGGCCCATCTGACACGGAACATCGTCGCATCGTGCATTCTAGCATAGTCAAGCTCCCAGATCTCTTCGACCCTTCCGTAGAATCTTTCAGTTGTGCCGTTGATGTCAATCACGCATTGAATTGTCACCCCGGAGTTCTGGTAATCACTGTCCATGCCTTTGGCCTCCGTGTAGAACGTGTACCCATTGATATCGTAGGACTGATAGGTCGTGAGCTTGGGCGCGGGGCCATGTGCTAAGGCGTGTATGAGCAATCCGTCCGAACTGCCCTCTTCCGGGGGATTTTCAAGAACTTGCTCTTTGAACCAACGCAAGAAAGTGGCGTTGTGCTCTACAGTAACTTCGTCGTCCGTCTGGAGCATCCCCTTATCACGCTACTTCTTTGCGATGCTTTCTTTGTGCTGTGCCACATAATCATCTACCACATCTAGGTGTTGTAGCACTACTAAGTTAGCCCTGTCAAAGTCGTTCCGTCGATCCGAGTAGTCGACGTGCAATTCCCTCTGGCCGTTGTTGTGACCATCTCCTTCGAGCTTCCCATCGTGCTTCTTGACGGCCAAACCAACAACAGGGTCTCCGACGCTTATATAATTCTCGCAAAAGGAGACGCACTCATGCGTCAGATACCCCTAGACGATGCTCCCTTCGGGACGGGACATGTTACGAACGAATCCTTTGATGACCCCATTCATCCTCTCGAACGGCATCATGCTGTGAAGGAATGTCGGCCCGAGGTCGATGATGTCGTCCACGATGTGGACACACAGATGCACCATGACGTCAAAGAACGCTGGCGGGAAGTACATCTCAAGCTCACATAGTATGACAACGATGTCTTCCTGTAGCCTTCGGAGCTGCTTCACACTTATGGACTTTCGAGATATAACGTCGAAAAAGTTGCAGAGACCAGTAAGCGTGTCATGGACGTGCTTGTCCATTATCCCTCTAATGGCAACTGGGAGTATCTGCGTCATCATCACGTGACAGTCATGAGACTTCATGCCGCTGAACCTTTTCTTCTTGGGGTCTAGAAATCTGCTTATCTTCCCACAGTAACCGGAACTGACTTTGATTCCCATAAGGCACTTGATGAATTGATCGATCTCCTTCGCACTTAAGGTGAAGCAAGAAGGGGCGCAATAATTCTCCTCCTTCTTGTTGACTTTTCTGCCCCTTTCCCCTTCCTCCGTCTCTATCTCCGTCTCCTCCATCGACTTTTTACGATGGAGCTCTTTCCTGATCTTCAAATCTTCCAAGTCTTTCCTTGCCTTCGGCCCATCCTTGGTCTTCTCCGGCATGTTCATCAGTGTGCCAAGCAAGCTCTCGAGGACATTCTTCGTGATATGCATCTGATCAAGGCAATGAGGCGTGTCGTGATTGGGCCAGTACTCCAAGTCCCAAAAAACAGACCTCGTTTTCCATACCTTCAGCAGCGGCTCCGCCGCCTTTTTGATCTTTCCCGGCGCGGGGCATTGTTCCCAGTTTCTCAATAGCTCATCGATTTCGGCACCGCTCCTCTTACGTGGAGGTCCTCGAAGCTCAGCCAACCCATTGAATAGATCTCCACGCTTTCTCCACGGGTCATCCTTCTCGAGCCATCTACGATGCCCCATGTACACAATTTTCCCGGACCCGCCATCTTTCGTTGATGTAAGCTGCTGAGACGTTGTATCATCCATGCACCTCGTGCATCCGCAGTATCCGTGGCACACCTGGCCTGAGGTGTACCCGTAACCGAGATAGTCGTGCACCGTCGTCATCAGCGTGGCTCTCATATGGAAATATTCTTCTTTGCTGGCGTCCCATGTCCATGCCGGTGTTTTCCATAACATGTCTAGCTCCTCTTGCAGAAGCCCCATATACAGGTTAATACTATTTCCCGGTTGTTTCGGCCCTTGAATCAGCATGCTCATGTGTATGTACTTTGTCTTCATGCACTTCCATGGGGGGAGGTTGTACATCCATACAAACACGGGCCATGTGCTGTGGTTGGTGTTCTGGTTTCCAAACGGATTCATGCCATCGGTACTTGCACCAAGCACGATGTTCCTTGGATCTTCTGCAGCAAATCCATATACGGCGTTGAATGCTCTCCACTGGCTCCCATCTACGAGGTGTCTCAGCCTCGGATCATCTCCATCGTCGGGCTTCTTCCTCTCCGCGTGCCAGCGCATGAGCTTTGCTTCCTTAGGATCTACGAAATACCGCTGCAGACGGGGAGTGATCGGAAAGTACCATACAACTTTCTGAGGAGCTTTCTTTCCTGCCTTCTTGTATCGAGAAGCATTGCACACTGGACAGCTGGTTTTTTCCGCGTGCTCCCCCCGATAAATGATGCAATCATTGATGCATGCGTGGTACCTAATGTGCGGCAAATCAAAAGGGCAAACGATTTTCTTGGCCTCCTCGACACTAGTAGGACACAGGTTCCCCACGGGAAGAACTTTATTATGTAGATACTTCAAATGCTCATCGAGGCTTTTGTCTGTCCATTTGTTTTTGGCCTTCGTCTTTAGAAGTTCGAGCGTGAAACTCAAGCGGGTCACCTCAGGATCACAACCGTCATACAATGGAGTCCTCGAGTCTACTTCAAGTTGCGCCAGCTTGGCCTCCTCTCTAGAAGCAGCTCTCTCGCTAGTCGTATTCTTGCGAAGGAGGTCTCGAACATGAGGGTCCTGCACGACTACACTTAGTACCGTCGAAGACTGCGGCGTGACCGCCGCCTCTTCTCCGCCATGTCTGGACTCTTCTTCGCCGTGTCCAGAATCTTCTCCGCCGTCGTCGTCATTTCTGGACTCTTCCCCGCCGACATGTCCGGCGCCATCGTCTTCATGTCGATCGGTCATCTCTTCGTCTAGCCCCATGTCGTTATTCCCTGCCATGTGGACGTCCTCATCATCATCATCTTCTTCACTTATCCACTGAGTATAGCCATCCATGAAACCATTCATCAGCAGGTGCGCCTTCAAAGTGCCACGATCAAAAGGGTCCAAAAGGGCTCCTTCCTTGCATCTTGCACACGAACATCTAATCCTAGTCCGATTATTTGCATACATGTCCATCACCACGGATTGCATGTACCGCTCCACCTTCCATCCACTCACCTTCATGACCGACTGCATGGTATAACAAGCAAAAGGGTTATAAAATAAATAATGCATGCTTCAAAGTCATATATATATATAATTTTGGCATGACCTTGCCTAAAAATAGGACATATTGAGTTTGCTCAAAATTCACCGAAACGGAAATAAATCGACATTTCGGCAAAACATAAGCAACTCGAGGGCATGTCACTCGCACAAATCTCTCCATATATATATCCCAAACACACATATTCTCATTCACACACATATTCCCATTCTTGAAATGAACAACTTTTTACTCACCTATATATCTCCCGAGAGAGACCGAGAGCACGCGCGGTTAATTAGATGATGAGAGAGAACGATCGAGAGAGCACGTGTGGTTGGCTAAATAGCTAGCTAGATCTAGTTGTTGGGGAGGAGAGGTGAATCTAGCTAGCTAACTAATGGAGAGGGGTTATGGTGGAGGGGGGCATTAATGGGGGAGAGAAGAGAGGTGTAGGAGAAAGAGAGAGGCCATTTATGGAGGAGGGTGCCATTAATGAGGAGAGAAGAGAAGAGAGGTAGGAGGAAGAGAGAAGAAGAGCAACAATGGTGGAGAGTGGAGAGTGGAGAGGGGAAAGGAGGGGGAGAGAGGGCAAAGTGGGGGAGGAGGGGGAGGGGTGGAAAAGGTGGCACCAGCCGCAACTAGCAGTAGCGCTGCTTAGTAAAAAGCGCTGCTGCTATGGGACTTAGTAGTAGCGCTCTCCTGGAACAGCGCTACTACTAAGTGGGGCCCATTAGCAGTAGCGGCACAGTACAATCAAGCGCTGCTACTAAACTGTTAGTAGTAACGCTTGTTTCTGTACAGCGCTACAACTCCAGCGACCGTCGGTGGCCTCGTCTGGTCCCACATAGTAGTAGCGCGTTTTTGCTTACCAGCGCTACTACTAGAGTTTTACTAGTAGCGCTTTCTAGGAAAAGTGCTACTGCTAAATAGCAGCAGCGGTTACTATTTTACAGTGCTACTACTATGCTACTGTGTATAAGCATTTTCCTAGTAGTGATAGGTTGTTGAGTTTCAAGAGAATTCATTGTTTGAACCTTAAGATGTGAATTGGTTGCAACTTTAACATGAGAAGTTTTATAAGAAAGAATTGCTGTTATGATGCTAGGAAAAGTGATTGAAATTATCATTGATCAAACTTATGCACTTTGCTAGCATTCACACTTCATAAATTATTTCTTTTATCATTTACCTACTCGAGGACGAGTAGGAATTAAGCTTGGGGATGCTGATACGTCTCCAACGTATCTATAATTTATGAAGTATTCATGCTATTATATTATCATTCTTGGATGTTTTACAATCATTTTATAGCAACTTTATATCATTTTTTGGGACTAACCTATTGACCCAGTGCCCAGTGCCAGTTGCTGTTTTTTGCTTGTTTTTTACATCGCAGGAAATCAATATCAAACGGAGTCCAAACACTGCGAAACTTTTTTGTGGATTTTTTATGGACCAGAAGACATCCAATGGGCCAGAGCAGCACCTGGGGGGGGTGCCCCGACGGGGGCACAACCCACCAGGGCACGCCTGGGCCCCCAAGCGCGCCCCTGTGGGTTGTGCCCACCTCGGTGGCCTCCCGCACCGCCTCTTCGCACTATAAATTCCAAAATATTCCAAAAACCCTCGGGGTAACCCTAGATCAGAAGTTTCGCCGCCGCAAGGCTCTGTAGCCACGCAAAACCAATCTAGACCCCGTTCCGGCACTCCGTCGGAGGGGAAAATCATCACCGGTGGCCATCTTCATCATCCCGGCGGCCACCACGATGAGGAGGGAGTAGTCCACCCTCGGGGCTGAGGGTTTGTACCAGTAGCTATGTGTTTAATCTCTCTCTCTCTCTCGTGTTCTTGAGATGGCACAATCTTGATGTATCACGGGCTTTGTTAATATAGTTGGATCATATGGTGTTTTCCCCTCTCTATTTTGTTGTAATGAATTGAGTTTTCCCATAGAGATTTCATTTTTATCGGATTGAATACTTTTATGGATTTGAGAGCACTTGATCTATGTCTTGGCACTCAACTCGTGGATTCCCGAGGTGACATTGGGGTAATCTATGCATAGGGGTTGATGCACGCTTTTGTCCTTGTTTCTCCGGTAGAAATCTTGGGGCACTCTTTGAGGTTCTTTGTGTTGGATCGAGTATTATGAATCTGAAATTGTTTGATGCGTATCGTATAATTAACTCATGGATACTTGTGGTGACATTGGAGTATCTAGGTGACATTAGATTTGGTTGATGCGTATCATATGGTGTTATTTTAGTACGAACTCTTGGATAGATCGAACGGAAAGAATAACTTTGTGTTATTTTAGTACGAACTCTTGAATAGATCGAACGGAAAGAATAACTTTAAGGTGGTTTCGTACCCTACAAACAATTCCTTCTTATGTTCTCCGCTAGATAAGAACTTTGGAGTGATTCTTCATCGCACGTTGAGGGATAGTTATATGATCCAATTAGATTAGCATTGTTGAGAGATTGCACTAGCGAAAGTACGTACCCTAGGCCTCATTTTCAAGCATTGCAATACCGTTTTTGCTCACTTTTGTTACTTGCTACCTTGCTGTTTTTTATTGTTCCTATTACAAAAACCAATATCTACTATCATTACTACGCTTTTATTACCATCTCTTCGCCGAACTAGTGCACCTATACAAATTACCATTGTATTTGGTGTGTTGGGGACACAAGAGACTTTTTATTATTTGGTTGCAGGGTTGTTTGAGAGAGACCATCTTCATCCTACACCTCCCACGGATTCATAAACCTTAGGTCATCCACTTGAGGGAAATTTGCTACTGTCCTACAAAACTCTGCGCTTGGAGGCCCAACACGAGTCTACAAGAACAAGTTGTGTAGTAGACATCACCGGCCTACGCTCGCCAAGTTCATGGCAGTCCCCCACTACGCCTGCCTAAAGATGAAGCTGCCGGGTCCCAAGGGCCTTATCACCATCTTCGGCGACTACCGCAAGTCCCTGGAGTGTGCTCAAGCCGGCGCCAGATTGGCCGAGTCGCTGGTCATAGCCGAGGAGCGGCGCCAACTCGACCGGATCATCGCGCTGGCCAATGAGACGCCAGCCGTGCCGGCTTCGGCCAAGGAGCCAGCCGGCGAGGCCTCATTCCAGCCGTCCAAGGAGACCAAGAAGGTCAAGCTGAACCCGAAAGACCCTAGCTGCAGCAAGTACGTTGTCGTAGGCACCCGCCTCGACAGCAAATAGGAAGGCGAGCTCGTCGACTTCCTCCATGAGAATCAGGATATCTTTGCATGGACCCCAAAGGACATGCCGGGAATTCTGAGGAAGTACGCCGAGCACAAACTGCATGTCCGCAAGGACCCCAAGCCTGTCCGTCAACCCCTACGTCGCTTTTCAGAGGAGAAGAGGAGAACCATCGGTGAAGAGGTCGCCAAGCTACTCGCGGCCGGCTTCATCATGGAAGTGTTTCACCCCGAGTGGCTCGCCAACCCGATCCTCGTCCTGAAGAAGAACAACACCTGGCACATGTGCATTGACTACACGAGCCTGAACAAGGCTTGCCCCAAGGATCCTTTCGCCCTCCCGTGGATTGATCAAGTCATCGACTCCACCGCCGGCTGCGAGCTCCTGTCCTTCATGGATGCTTACTCCGGCTATCAAGCTGGATCTAGCCGATGCCCTGAAGACGTCCTTCATCACGCCCTTTGGGGCGTATTGCTACATCACCATGTCGTTCGGCTTGAAGAACACCGGCGCCACCTTCCAGCGCTGCATGCAGAAATGCTTGCTGACGCAACTCGGCTGCAACATCCACGTCTACGTGGATGACATCGTGGTGAAGACCAAGCAACACCTCACGCTCCTCGATGATCTGAGGGAGACCTTTGCTAATCTGCGCGAGTACCAGATCAAGCTCAACCCGGAGAAGTGCGTTTTCGGCGTGCCGGCCGGGAAGCTTCTCGGCTTCCTCGTCTCGGAGCGCGGTATTGAGGCGAACCCGGAAAAGATCAAGGCCATCAAGCGCATGCGCAAGCCAACCCGGCTGTGAGATGTCCAGAAGTTCATCGGCTGCTTGGCCTCGGTCAGCCGGTTCCTCAGCCGGCTGGGCGAGAGTACCTTGCCCCTGTATCAGCTGATGAAGAAGACGTCGCCGTTCGAGTGGAACGACCAGGCGGACGAAGCTTTCCGGATCTCAAGCGCATGCTCTCCACCGCACCCATCCTGGCCGCACCGGCAGACAAGGAGCCGCTGTTGCTATACATTGCCGCCACCTCACGGTCAGTCAGCATGGTGCTGGTGGTCGAGCGACCAGAGAAGGGCAAGATCCAGTCTATTCAGTGCCCGGTCTACTACCTGAGCGAGGTGCTATCCGCCTCCAAGCAGAACTACCCACACTACCAGAAGATGTGTTACGGCGTGTACTTTACTGCCAAGAAGCTGAAGCAGTACTTCCAAGAGCATGTCATCACCGTGGTAAGCACGGCCCCCATCGGTGAAATCATGGGCTGCCGGATGCCTCTGGCCGGGTTGCCAAGTGGGCCATCGAGCGGGCCAGCCACACCATCCTCTACGAGCCCCGCACCACGATCAAGTCCCAGGCCCTGGCCGACTTCCTCGTCGACTGGACGGAGACCCAGTACCTGCCGCCGCCGCCAGATTCAATGCATTGGCGCATGCACTTTGACGGCTCCAAGATGCGCTCCGGCCAGGGAGCCGGCATCGTGCTATCTTCCCCGAAGGGCGACCAGCTGCGGTACGCACTCCAGATCCACTTCACCGCCTCCAACAATGTCGTCGAGTATGAAGCCCTTTTGCACGGCATCCGGCTTGCTAAGGAACTCAGGATCCGGCGCATCCTGTGCTATGGCGAATCGGATCTGGTGGTGCAGCAGTGCTCCGGTGAGTGGGACGCCCGGGACGCCAACATGGCTAGCTATCGTTTCCTGGTCCACCAAATCTCCGGCGCCTTCGACGGCTGCTAGTTCCTCCATGTCCCGCGCGCAGAAAACAAAGTTGCCGACACGCTAGCCAAGATTGGCTCATCCCGGCAGGCCATACCATCTGTGTCTCCCTCGAGTACCTGCGTAAGCCATCCGTCAAGCCGTCTCCGGATTCCGAGTCCATCTTCATCCCGGACGACCCCGCAGTGCCCCTCCCCAACCCGGACCTGGGGACTGCAGAACCCGGCCCGGGGACTGCAGAACCCGGCCCGGGGACTGCTCAACCCGGCCTGGGGACTGCTGATTCCGGCCCGGGGACTGCTCAACCTGGCCCGGGGGCTGCCGATTCTGGCTTGGGGGCTGCCAATCACGGCCCGGGGGCTGCCGAACCCGGCCCAGGGACTGCCGTGCTCACCTCAGCCGCCGTCATCCCCAATTCGGGGGCTACTACCCCAGAACCCGTCATGGTGGCCGTCTTCACTGTCATGATGGCTCTGTCATGGGCCCAGCCAATCCTGGCATTCCTAGAGAGCGGAGAGCTCCCCACGGATGAGACCGAGGCCTAGCAAGTGCAACATCGGGCGTTCGCCTACATCATCATCAACAACGAGCTCGTCAAGCGCAGCGTGATAGGCGTGTTCCAGCGCTGCGTCGAGCAGGACAAGGGCATAGAGATCCTCCTCGACATACATCAGGGCGAGTGCGGGCACCACGCCGCCTCCAGGTCCCTGGTGGCCAAGGCCTTTGGCCATGGTTTCTACTGGCCTACGGCCCTCAAAGACGCCGAGTCGCTCGTCCTCAAGTGCGAGGGATGCCAATGCTTCAGCAAGCGTAGACACCAGCCGGCTTCGGCCCTGCGAACCATACTGATCACCTGGCCCTTCATGGTCTGGGTGCTCGACATGGTAGGACCCTTCAAGACGGCCCGGGGTGGCATGACACACTTGCTCGTGGCGGTCGACAAGTTCACCAAGTGGATCGAGGCGCGGCCGATCAAGAAACTGGATGGGCCAACAGCCGTCCAGTTCGTCAAAGATGTCGCGGTATGCTATGGCGTCCCGCACAGCATCATCACAGACAATGAAGCGAACTTTGCCAAAGGCGCTTTGGCGCAATACTGCTCCGTCTCTGGCGTTCGGCTTGACCTGGCCTCCATAGCTCATCCTCAGTCCAACGGTCAGGTCGAGCGGGCCAACGGACTCATCCTATCCAGCATCAAGCCACAGCTCGTCGATCCCCTCATCCGTTCACCCGGCAGCTGGCTTGACGAGCTGTCGTCCGTCCTCTGGAGTCTCCGCACAACGCCAAACCGATCGATCGGGTTCACCCCGTTCTTCCTTGTCTACAGAGCAGAAGCCGTCATCCCGATCGACATCGAGTTTGACTCGCCGCGAGTCATGATGTACACGGAAGCCCAAGCCAAGGAAGCCCGCGAAGACGGCATCGACCTACTCGAAGAAGCGCGCCTTCTGGCCCTCAACAGATCCGCCATCTATCAGCAAGGCCTGAGGCACTACCACAGTAGAAAGATCAAGCCCCTCGCATTCCGCGAGGGAGACCTCGTCCTCCGGCTTGTCCAGCAGCAAGCCGGCCAGCACAAGTTGGCCTCCCCATGGGAGGGCCCCTTCATCATCAGCAAGGCCCTGAGCGACCGCAATGCGTACTATCTCATCGACGCCAGCAAGACGAACAAACGCAAGAGAGACACCGCCTGGGAAGAAACAAGCTGGCCCTAGAATGCAGAGCTCCTCCGCCCTTTTTATAGTTAGCTGTATGCACGTATGTATCGCTGCCTTTTGTAATTCTGTAAAAGACTATGGGACCCCCGAACGACACTCGAGGGCTGCCTTTTTCGTACCAAGTTATTGTGTTCTACACATCCTTGCGTTTTTCCTTAAAACCTCCACCACCGGGTTGACCCGCTCAACCCGGGGGCTCGGGGGTTGGTCGGCTTGACCACAACCCGCCGTCCTCCTTAGCACGTCCCGGCGTGTTCGGGTTGCCGAGGCCCCTCGCTTCGACCTACGTCACAGTCCGGCTTCAGCTGTTGGCTAGCAAGGACTATGGGCCAAAGCACCTACACACCGTGAATCACTAAGCTGGACCCACCGGTTGGCCAACCCGGCCTCACTGCACTAAGTTGCTGCACGACCGGCTGCCGCCAACCTGCCCAGTGGGTGTTTCGCTCACGCTCAATGTTTGAAGGGCCTAAGTACTGCGCGCTCTTTTCCAAGGGCCGAACCTCTTGTCTCAGACCGGAACCCGGCTGTTCAACTCACGGGGGGGAAGCCCAAAGGAGCAAACAAGAAAAAAGCCTAGAGGACAGAGAGCAAAGGCGTAAACACTCGCGAGAACATTTGCACCCAGTTACTGCATGACCGGCTGCTCGCCAGCCGGCTTCATCGACTGCCGCCAGCCGGCCCAGTGGGTGTTTCGCTCGCGCTCAATGTTCAAAGGGCCCAAGTACTGCGCGCTCCTCCCAAGGACCGAAATCCTTGTCACAGACCGGAACCTGGCTATTCGACTCGCGGGGGTGAAGTCCAAGGGAGGGCCAAGCAAGAAAAAAGGCTCAGAAAGCAAAGAGCAAAAGCGCAAACATTCGCACAAATGTTTACATCACGAGAATATGGGCCGAAGGCCAGAGGTTCATTACATTCATCTAAAAACACCCCAGTGGGTGGGTGGACCTGCTACTTAACAAAACTGCAATAAAGTTAAAGCAGGACGGCTTCAGGCGACTCCTGTGCCAGGTTGCGCAACCGCCGGCTCCCCCTCGGTGGCCTCCGGGTTCGTCGAGGTACCGGTATCAGCCAACCCGGCATCCTCGTCATCCGCATAGATGCCTGTCTCCTCAGAGCTGCCTTCCGGGTTGTCCAGCAGCAAGCCGAAGTCGTCAGGCGGCACCATCCCACCGTCGTCGGTCAGCTCCACCTGGAATTCGTCGTGGAGCACGAACAAGGCCAGGTAGCTGGCCCTGACGGCGATCCGGCCCTCCTCCGCCTGCAGCTGGGGCTCCGCACCGGCTCGTTGGGCCACCAGTCGGTCCAGTGCCAGGTCCGGGTACCAGGACATGACGAACCTGAGCGCCACATCGGCTCCGGCACGGGTGGCAGAAGCGCGCCACGCATGAAGCCGCGCCGGCCCGGCTTCCAGCCACCGTACCAGCCGCGTGAAGCTGTTGGGCGCGACGGCACCAGGCCAAAGGGCGACCATCATCTCAACATCGGCCTTCCGAGACCCGCCCCATCTGCTCGCCCAAAACCTGCAGGCGGGCCTTGGCGGCATGCATGATCTCCGGGAAGCTCCAGGCGACGATCAGGTCGAGCCCAGAGCCGACGATCCCCTGGGGTGACCGTTGAACACGAACGGCCTCCTCCGCCGTCCTCTGCGTCTCGGGGAAGTGCCCTGTCAAGAAGAAAGACGGTCAGCAGCAAAAAATCAAAGCTGGCTTCACAACCCAGCGAAACCAACGAAAAAGCACTTACTGGCGAAGGTCTCATCCAGGTGCTGCGCCTCGAGCAACGTACCATGCCGCTCCAGGTTGCCGGCACGGTCGCGCATGATACGTCTCCAACGTATCTATACTTTATGAAGTATTCATGCCATATCTACAACAATTCTCAATGATTTTGGTATGATTTGATTAGAACTAACCCGGACTGATGCTGTTTTCAGCAGAACTACCGTGGTGTCATTTTTTGTGCAGAAATAAAAGTTCTCAGAATGGGCTGAAAATTTACGGAGAATATTTTTAGAAAATATAAAAAATACTGGAATAAAAAGATATCGGAGAGGAGTCCCGAGGCAACCACAAGGGTGGAGGGCGCCCCCCATAGGGCGCGCCCCCCTGCCTTGTCGTTGCCTCATGGGCCCCCTTGACTTGTCCCCGACGCCAACACCTCCTATAAATACCAAAACCTCCAGAAATAAACCTAGATCGGAAGTTCCGCCGCCACAAGCCTCTGTAGCCACGAAAAACCAATCGGGAGCCTGTTTCGGCACCCTACCGGAGGGGGAAACCATCACCGGTGGCCATCTTCATCATCCCGGCGGTCTCCATGACGAGGAGGGAGTAGTTCACCCTCGGGGCTGAGGGTATGTACCAGTAGCTATGTGTTTGATCTCTCTCTCTTGGGTTCTTGATATGGCACGATCTTGATGTACCGCGATCTTTGTTATTATAGTTGGATCATATGGTGTTTCTCCCCTCTCTATCTCTTGTTGTGAAGAATTGAGTCTTGCTCTTTGAGGTTTCGTTATGTTGGATTGAGTATTGGATTTGAGAACACTTGATGTATGTCTTGCGATGGGATATCTGTGGTGACAATGGGATGTTCTATTGATTCACTTGATGTATGTTTTGGCACTCAACTCGCGGATTCCCGAGGTGACATTGGGGTAATCTATGCATAGGGGTTGATGCATGTTTTCGTCCTATGTTCTCTGAAAGAAACTTTGGAGTGATTCTTTGTTGCACATTGAGGGATTGTTATGTGATCCAAATATGTTATCATTGTTGAGAGAACTTGCACTAGTGAAAGTATGAACCCTAGGCCTTGTTTCTAAGCATTGCAATACTGTTTTTGCTCACTGTTGTTACTAGTTACCTTGCTGTTTTTATATTTTCAGATTACAAAAACCTATATCTAGCATCCATATTACACTTGTATCACCATCTCTTCGCCGAACTAGTGAACCTATACAATTTACCATTGTATTGGGTGTGTTGGGGACACAAGAGACTCTTTGTTATTTGGTTGCAGGGTTGTTTGAGAGAGACCATCTTCATCCTACGCCTCCCACGGATTGATAAACCTTAGGTCATCCACTTGAGGGAAATTTGCTATTGTCCTACAAAACTCTGCGCTTGGAGGCCCAACACGAGTCTACAAGAAGAAGGTTGCGTAGTAGACATCAAGCTCTTTTCTGGCGCCGTTGCCGGGGAGGTTAGTGCTTGAAGGTATATCTTTAGATTTTGCAATAGAATCTTTTAGTTTCTTGTTTTATCACTAGTTTAGTTTATAAAAGAAAACTACAAAAAAATGGAATTGAGGTTGCCTCATATGCTTCATCTTTTTAATGTCTTTCGTGAAAATAAGGATTCCGATAATTGTGCTCAATTGCTAGAGGAAGAAGTCAATAAAATGTTTCGCACTAAATCTTTGAATGATGAGCATGATTGCAATGTTGTTGGTATGAATTCTTTGAATATCCATGATGCTAATGATATGCAAAGCTACAAGCTTGGGGATGCTATGTTTGATGAAGATGATATTTTTAGTCCCCCAAGTTTTGATGAGAAAATTTATTATGATGATAGCATGCCTCCTATTTATGATGATTATGTTGATGAAAGTGGGTTTGGAAGAGTGTCAACTCTAGGTACTAATGATCCCACTATTTTGGAGGGTGTTGAATCTTTTCACAATATTGATAAAAGTGGATTTGGAGAGGTCATGACTTTATTTAGTGATGAATCCACTATTTTGGCAGAGGTTCCAATTGATTATGAGAACAAAGTTGCTATCTATGATGACTATTGTGATGACATGTATGCTATAAAGAATAATGATAACCATGAAACTTGTCATCATGATTTTAATTTTCAATTGGATTATGCCTCACATGATAGTTATTTTGTGAGTTTGCTCCCACCACTATTCATGAGAATAAATTTGCTTATGTGGAGAGTAATAAAATTTCTATGCTTATGAACCATGAAAAGAATGCTTTATGTGATAGTTATATTGTTGAATTCATTCATGATGCCACTGAAAATTATTATGAGAGAGGAACATATGCTTTTACATATCTCAATAATACCAAGTTTCCTCTCTATGTGTTGAAAGTCTTGAAGTTATGCTTGTTTTGCCTTCCTATGCTAGTTGATTCTTGCTCCCATAAATTGTTTGCTCACAAAATCTCTATGCATAGGAAGTGAGTTAGACTTAAATGTGCTAGTTATATGCTTCATGATGCTCCCGTTATGTTTCAATTCTTATCTTTTATGTAAGCATCATTAAAATCATCATGCCTAGCTAAAAAGGCATTAAAGAAAAGCACTTATTGGGAGACAACACAATATTTATACCTACTGTTTTTGTGTGTACACATGATTAGGCTACTGTAGTAATCATGTTTTATAGGTTTTGTTTCAATAAAGTGCCAAGTAAAGCCTTTGGGATAGTGTGGTTGATAGTTGATTTGATTCTGTGCGAAAACAGAAACTTTTGCGTCCAATACAGAAATTCCTATATTTTACTGGAATGTGGAAAAATTATGAAATTTTTACAGTTGATTGGTATACAAATTTTCTACGTTTTCCTAATTTTTAAGAATTTTTTGAGTTACACAAGTATGACCTTAATTCGGATCTTTACGTACTGTTCTGTTTTTGACAGATTCTGTTTGCAATGCATAATTTGCTTGTTTTTATGGTTTCTATGGCTTATATTGCTTAATATAAATTGTAGAAATGATAAGTTGCAGTAGTCATTATGTGTGAAAAATTATGAATCTTGTCTTTGACAGTACCCAAGTGAATGATTTGTTTTATTATACTAACCCATCTCACGAAGATCCGTTAAGTTTTGTGTGATTGAAGTTTTCAAGTTTTGGGTGAGATATTGATATGAGGAGAATAAGGAGTGACAAGACCCTAAGCTTGGGGATGCCCAAGGCACCCCAAGGTAATATTCAAGGAAGATCCAAGTAACTAAGCTTGGGGATGCCCCGGAAGGCAACCCCTCTTTCGTCTTCAACATTATCGGTAACCTTACTTGGAGCTATATTTTTATTCGTCACATGATATGAGTTTTGCTTGGAGCGTCATTTTCTTTTATTAGGATTTGCTTGCTGTTATTTAGAGTAATTTTTTGCATCTTTTATTTCAATAAAAGTGTCAAGTTTAGCCTTTACCATGCCTATTTTGCAAGTCTATATGTTGCTGTTTTGAAAACAGAAAGTTTTCCATCGTTGTCTGAATTCTTCTGGAAAGTCAGAACATGATAAAATCTTGAAATTTTTACACAATGAGTAACAACAAATTTTCTACAGCGTGGTAAGTTTCTAAGAATTTTTTGAGTTAGGGAAGTATGATTACAATTGCACTCTTTACAGACTGTCCTATTTAGACAGATTGCTGTTATGTTTGCATATGTTTGCTTGATTAATGATTCTATTTGAGGATAGGAGTATTAAATATGCAGAGGCATTTAGTATGCAATGTCAAATTATAATTTAGTGATTTTCTACAGTAGATAATGATAAGGTTTTGCATTTGATTTATATTAACTTTTCTCACGAGTTCTTGTTGAGTTTTGTGTGGATGAAGTTTTTAAGATTTAGGAAAACCGTGATATAAAAGGAATTAAGGAGACACAAAAGCTCAAGCTTGGGGATGCCCAAGGCTTCCCTAGTTAATATTTCAATAAGTCTCAAGCATCTAAGCTTGGGGATGCCCCGGTAGGCATCCCACCTTTCTTCATCAAGAATTATCGGTTAGTATCAGTTGAGCCTAAGTTTTTGCTTCTTCACATGATGTGTGTTATTTTTAGAATGTCATTTTATTTTATTTTGCTTGCTGTTTGAATAAAATACTTAAGATCTACAATTTTATTTATGAGAGAGAGTCTTCACATAGCTACTTAATTATTTGACTACTCATTGATCTTCACTTATATCTTTTTGGAGTAGTTTGTCATTTACTCGTGTGCTTCACTTATATCCTATGAGTAAATGGTTGAATGGATTGAATATCATGAATCTGAAATTATATATGCTTCATATGCTTATACCATGGGGAGTAATGACTTCACATATAAGAAGTAGAGGTGGTAAATTTATTGAAAGTTAGCAAACATAGTATTGGGCACTTGAACAATTCATGAAAGAATATTGAAGGAAGAGAGATTTCACATATAAATATACTATCTTGGACATCTTCTATGATTGTGAGCCCCATTAATTATTTTCAAACTTGAGCAAATTAGTTGAAGTTGGACAAGGAATACAACGTAATGAGTTATGCTTGGGTATATTTGTATAGAAGTTATATTGTTATGGATCCTCCAAAATGTGGTGCTTGCTATTTAGAATCTTTTGCTAGCCAAAATTTCTGTACCAAGTGGGAATACTGCTTGTGCATCCAAAATCCTTGAACCAAGTTTCTTCCATGAGTGTCCACCATATCTACCTATATGCGGTATTTACCAGCCGTTCCAAGTAAATTTGCATGTGCCAAACTCTAAACCTTCAAATAATAATCTGTTTTGTATGCCCGAATCGCTCATGTAGTGACTAGGGGTTGTCAGTATCTTCCATGCTTGGTGGGTTATTCTCACGATGAGTGTTGATTCACTTGTCATTCACGAGAAAGTGGCTGGTAATTGGGATGCCCAGTCCTATGATCAAAAGATCAAAAACAAAATTTCAAATAATTAAACAAAACTCCCCCAGGACTGTTGTTGGTATGGACGGTACCCGTTGTTTCGGACCAGCCGTGGAGTGTGATTGTTGGTGGAGGGGGAGTAAAAAATTTACCATTCCGTTTGGGAACCGCCTATAATGTGTCTAGCATGGAAGATAGTGAGAACTCTTGGTTGTTATGTTGACAATGAAAGCATACCTCTCAAAATTATGTTCATCTCTGTTTTAAAAGCTTCGAGCTCTAGCACCTCTACAAATCCCTGCTTCCCTCTGCGAAGGGCCTATCTTTTACTTGTATTTTTGTTGAGTCAATTTCTTATTCCAACCTATTCTTTAGTTGGCAAGCATCATGTGGTGGGGAAAGATCTAAGCATATATGGCCATTCAAATATATTTGATCATGAATTATTATTGTTAACAATTATCTATATGATAAATAAGTTGGGAGGCAAAACACTAAGCCCCTATCTTTCTCTGTGTTCGATGGATGCTATTTGTTCTAAAAAAATGCTATGAGTGGTAGCAATCATGGAAGACTATATGATAGTTGAGTATGTGGAATTTGCTAAATCAAAGCTCTTACATAGACCCTTCCTCAAAATAAGATGAATTGCAGTTGTTTGATGACTGAGAACATAGTTTGTTAGTTTTCAGGAAAGATTATGGTCTATGCTTTAACATGTGAATAGCTTGTTACTTGATCATGAGAAGTTTTATGAGATGAGCTACTGTTTATGATATATAATGATGCTAGAAAAAGTGATTGAAATTATCATTGATCAAACTTGTGCACTTGCTAGCATTCACACTTCATAAATTATTTCTTTTATCATTTACCTACTCGAGGACGAGCAGGAATTAAGCTTGGGGATGCTGATACGTCTCCAATGTATCTATAATTTATGAAGTATTCATGCCATGTTTACAACAATTCTATGTGATTTTGGTATGATTTGATTAGAACTAACCTGGACTGACGCTGTTTTCAGCAGAACTACCGTGGTGTCATTTTTTGTGCAGAAATAAAAGTTCTCGGAATGGGCTGAAAATTTATGGAGAATATTTTTGGAAAATATAAAAAATACTGGAATGAAACGATATCGGAGAGGAGTCCCGAGGCAACCACAACGGTGGAGGGCGCGCCCCTCTAGGGCGCGCCCCCCTGCCTTGCCGTCGCCTCGTGGGCCCCCTTGACTTGTCCCTGATGCCAACACCTCCTATAAATACCAAAACCTCCAGAAATAAACCTAGATCGAAAGTTCCGCCGCCGCAAGCCTCTGTAGCCACGAAAAACTAATCGGGAGCCCGTTCTGGCACCCTGCCGGAGGAGGAAACCATCACCGGTGGCCATCTTCATCATCCCGGTGGTCTCCATGACGAGGAGGGAGTAGTTCACCCTCGGGGCTGAGGGTATGTACAAGTAGCTATGTGTTTGATCCTCTCTCTCATGTTCTTGATTTGGGACGATCTTGATGAACCGCGAGCTTTGTTATTATAGTTGGATCATATGGTGTTTCTCCCCTCTCTATCTCTTGCTGTGATGAATTGAGTCTTGCTATTTGAGGTTTCGTTATGTTGGATTGAGTATTGGAATTGAGAACACTTGATGTATGTCTTGCGATGAGATATCTGTGGTGACAATGGGATGTTATATTGATTCACTTGATGTATGTTTTGGCACTCAAATCGCGGATTCCTGAGGTGACATTGGGGTAATCTATGCATAGGGGTTGATGCATGTTTTCGTCCTATGTTCTCCGATAGAAACTTTGGAGTGATTCTTTGTTGCACGTTGAGGGATTGTTATGTGATCCAAATATGTTATCATTGTTGAGAGAACTTGCACTAGTGAAAGTATGAACCCTAGGCCTTGTTTCTAAGCATTGCAATACCGTTTTTGCTCACTTTTGTTACTAGTTACCTTGCTGTTTTTATATTTTCATATTACAAAAACCTATATCTACCATCCATATTACACTTGTATCACCATCTCTTCGCCGAACTAGTGCACCTATACAATTTACGATTGTATTGGGTGTGTTGGGGACACAAGAGACTCCTTGTTATTTGGTTGCAGGGTTGTTTGAGAGAGACCATCTTCATCCTACGCCTCCCACGGATTAATAAACCTTAGGTCATCCACTTGAGGGAAATTTGCTACTGTCCTACAAAACTCTGCGCTTGGAGGCTCAACACGAGTCTACAAGAAGAAGGTTGCGTAGTAGACATCAGCGCGCCTCTAGCGCCCTCTCCAACTCGGCGCCCTTGTCAATAGCTGCCTTCAGCTCGGCGTCCTTGGCGGCGACCGCGTTCCCGTGCTCCTCCTTGAGGCAGAGGAGTTCCGGCTGGTGGGTCTCCGCCGTCTTGGCCGCCTCCGCCTTTAGGCGCTCGACCTCGGCCTAGAGCTGGCCCTTGTCGTCGACCAACTGATCGCGCTGCTGGCCGGTTTCGACGAGCTCCCGCTGGGCCTCCACCGCCTTGGCCGCGTCCGCCGTCAGGCGCTCCACCTCAGCCTGAAGCTGGCTCTTGTCACCAGCCAGCTGTTCATGCAGCTGGCCGGCCTCGACAAGCGCCCGCTGGGCCTCCGCCACCTTCGCGGCCTGCGCCTTGAGCTCCCCCACCTCGACCCAGAGCCGGTCGGCGTAGGCAACGGCCAGGTTGCGCTAATGACCGGCCCTGATCAGCCGGGTTCGCCAGACCAGCATCTCGGCCATAGTGGCTGCACAACAAAGATTCAAAGTCAAGGCAAAGAAGGAACAAGAACACTTTATGATTCGACCCAACTACTACGTAGTTGGCCCGAATCTCGGGGGCTACACCTAGTGGGTGCGCTAGCGCGCCCCCACTAAGAGCATGCGGAACATACCATCGGCAAGGCGGAGCGCCTCCTCCTGGGTGGCAAGCCGCGCCATGAGCTCCTGGTACCTCTCCAGAAGCCGGTTGTAAACACCGACCCGAAAGGTGTCCAGTTGCTGCAAGATAAACCAAAAATCAGCGCGAGGCAAAGCATGTGAAGATCCAACCTAACTACTACGTAGTTGGCCCGAATCTCGGGGGCTACACCCAGTGGGTGCACTAGCGCACCCCCACTGACCAGTCGCGAAGGAGAAACCAGAGGAAGAAAAGACTCACTAGCACGGAGCGCTCCAGCTCCCGTGCCCGCTCCGCTTCGGCCTGGGGGAAGGCCTGAAACCGCTCCGCGCGCACACGGAGACGCTGGCTCACGATGGCCATGGCCGCCTCCTCCTGCATCTGCGGACCGAAGGCGACTGCCGCGCTCGACCCGGCCTGCGCCTGCTGCAACCCGGTGGCAGGATGGCCTCCCGGCGCCACCTGCGGCTGCCTGGCCACCAGGGCACGACCGTCGCCCGCCGTCTCCTTCGTGACTGGCCCTGACTCCGGCACGACAGTCGGCGTCACTTGCGGCGTCACAACCGGCGTTGCCTGTGGCGTCGCGTCCACCATCATCTGCGGCGCCCCCTCCAGGCCGGATCCCCCTCCGCTCCAGCCGCCTCCACCCGCTCGACCACATCAGTCCGCGGCGGGGTGTCATCGCCGAACACCACGACCGCCCGGACGTCCACCGCCATCTCCGCCCGGCCGCCTAGGCCGCGCTCCTCCATCGTCGGCGGCACAACGACCCCCGTGTCCGTGCCCGCCGTCGTTTCCGACCACGCCGGCCAGGCCTGTGCCTCCGCCTCCAGCTCCTCGAGTTCCGGTCCCTCCAGGCGCAGTGCTCCGTGTCTGCCAGGTCCAGGCCGAGATCCTCCCCGGCCGACTCCTCGGGCAGGTCAATGGCGCTCGTCTGGGTCTTCCGAAATGCAAAGCCACCCCCGGACACGGCGTCCGTCGCGGCCAACGCCAACGCCAACGGCAACCTGGATCATAGCAAGAGAAGTGTAAGAAAGGAACAGGTCGGCGGCGCGCCGGAGCCTACAAGCTAAAACTTACCCGGTCACGATTGGGACGGCCAGCCTTGTTGGCGCCGCTGGTACGACGCGGCGCCTCTTCTTAGCGCCCGGCTTGCCACCAGCGGCCGGGTCCGCCGTGCGTTTGGCGGCCGGCTTCCTCGGCGCCACATCCCCCTTCCCGTGCGGCCGGCACGCGGGATGACCCAGCCCCGGCCGCACCGCCCCCTCCTCCCCTCGGCGATGCTGCATCGTCAGCATACGTCAGAACCCCCTGCGTCATCTTTTGGCCAACCTCACAAAGGATCAGGGTGCAAAGACTTACCCGTGTGGCGTGTCTCGCTGAGTTCGGCGTCGGCCATCTCCGAGTTCTCAGCAAGGGTCGCCGCCTCCTCCGAGCCGGCCTCCTGAGCGGCCGCCACCTGCGTCGCGATCCCGTCATATGGGTGCCGGATGGCGTTCAGCAGCACCTCCCTCATCGCGTCAGGACGAAGAAAAAGTTGAGACATAGCAAAAAACGGAGACCAAGGACTCACCACCGGTGCCGGGTTCCCGTGGCTGTAGGGCGCCTTCCCGAATTGCCACTCCTTCTTCAGCCCGGCCTTCAAAATGTCATGGACCCGGCCAGCGATTTGCTCCGGCGTCAACCGCGGGGATGACATCCGGTTGGGATCTTGGAGGCCAGTCATCTGGCCGATGATATGTGTCCGGCGTTGCAGCGGCAGCACCCGGCACGTGATGAAAGCAGCAATAAGGTATGTCCCGCTGGGCCCCTCCCGCGTCGCCATCTCCATCACCCGGCTGGCCAGATTCAGCACCTCCTGTGCCGGGTTCTTGGGGCAGTACGACCAGTTGGTCTTTGCCTGTGGTGTCACGTCGGTGAAGGGCGGCAGGTTGATGCGGTCCGCACCAAGGTTGCGGACGTAGAAGAAGGAGTTCTCCCATGCGTCCGCGTCGAGATGACGGCAGACCCGCAGGCAGACATAACACCGGCCTCTGGCCCCTGCTGCTTCAAGAAAAAGAAGCGGACCCAAAGATCGACGGTGGGCTCGATGCCCAGATAGCCCTCGCACAGGGTGACAAACCCTGAGAGCTGCAGCACCGCGTTCGCACCCAGATGGTGCGGCTGAAGCCAGAAGAACTCCAGAAACACATGAAAGAAGTCGCTCGCGGGGAGACCGAACCCGCGCTTGAAGTGGGTGAAGAAGACCACGCGTTCAGTCCCCTCCGGCTACGGCGCCTGCTCGCCGTCGGGCAGGTGGACGGCCACCTCCGTCTTCGGCGGCAGCCGCCGCGTGTCGCGCAGATACTGAATGTCCCCGGCGGTGATGGTGGATCCCATCCACGAGCCCTTCGGCAGTGCCATCGATGGTGCGGGGCGCGTGGGTAAAGGGAAGAAGAAAGAGTGGTGGCTGAGAACTGCGGAGCGGCAGCGGCGTGTCGACCGAAAGCGGCAATGCGTCGCGACGCGCAGCGGTCCCGAAGGCAAGAGCGAGAGAGGAAGAATGAAATGGGGAGGGGCACGTGCGTGAAAGATTTCCGCCGCCCCCTCCCACCAATTTATAAGCCATGGGCGAAACATGGGGAAGTGGGATCGGTTGCGCCCACCCCTCCCACTTCCCCGCATTAAGTGCGCACGATCCACATGCACATTAACTGCATCGAGAAGGGCAACCACCCACGGGCGCCCCAATAAATCAGCGCGCGCGGGCCGAGGGCGCAAAGTGGTGGGCCCCAGCCCGCTGCCATGTCCCATCATGCGCGTGGCCTATCAGGCCTCTTCGACTCCTGAGCGCCACGCGGCGCCCGCGCCAAACCCAAGAGATCGCGTCCCTCCCCTTCAAGATTCGGCGAACTCCTCGATTTCCCGCCAACACTGGGATGCCACGACCCGGCTTCCGGAAGCCGGCGCACAAGTGGGTGTTGCCGGACCCAGCGGTCGCAAGCTTCATCAGCATCTGCCATCTTCTCAGGGGATGAAACTGCGAAGGCCCTCCTGCTTGAAGCCGGCGAGCCTTCACAGCTTCGGGGACTACTGTCGAGGGGATGGACCCCGGGCAGGCAACGGAACCCGGATCCTTTTCAAGAACATCGAGGCTGGCATCGCCCCTCCATCCAGCTCGTACATGGCCGGGTCCTTTGACCCGGCCAAGTCCTTTGACCCGGCCAAGTCCTTCGACCCGGCCAAGACCGCAACACGTCCAGGCCTGCTAGCGCATGCCGGCTGAATCTGACAAACCAAGGCTTCTCCAACAAGCCAGCGCCCCCGTGGCGTCTTCCTCAACCCGGCCACAGGTCAGCTCCCGTCCCATCCAAGGCGTACGACGGAGCAAGTCCCCGTAAAGGGGACGAGCGTGGCTACAGTGGCTCACCTACCCCGCTGACTGGCAGGAGCGTGGCTACAGTGGCCCACCCACTCCGCTGACCAGGGCCGACGTGGCAATAGTGCAACCCAGTCCCGCTAACGCGAGCCGATGGCGACCAGGCGATGTGCTACTGTAGCCGAGCCGGCCCAACCACTTCGTGACGCACGATAAGACGGAGAACAGTGCCCACTGGCGCACGAGGCCCGCGCCCGGAGAACCCGGCGAATCCTGGTACCCGGCGGGTCCCAGCACCGGCTTCCCAGACGCTGACATCCCGGCCCCCCGCCCTTGCATCTTTACCATTGTAACCCTGGGGGGTTGACCTATAAAACCCCCCAGGAGCCCTCCATGCAGGAGGACCGGCGAACAGAGGAGATAATCTTCCAGTAGAGCATCACACACACACACACACGGAGAAGGAGCAGCCAGAGCCTTGGCCTGCCTTCCTTTCTCCCCAAAACAGCTCCAGGAGCAACTCTGTTATAAACCACACTCGGCAGGACTAGGGGTGTTATCTCTCCGGAGAGCCCCAAACCTGGGTATGTCTTGCGTCCCGCGCTCACTCATGCCGACCCCGCCTCTGGAGCACACCGGTGCCCTCGAGCCTATCCCTCTCTTTAGCCATCCTTTGGCATCTGCCGTGCACCCACCACGACATCTCTAGATCTAAACACGACATCGGTGGCCACACTCTCTCTCTCTCTCTGCTCACCGCTGGTCACAGATCCGGCCGGATCCCCTCCGCCGAGGAAGGTGAGAAGGTGCAATGTTCATGTGGTCGTCCTCGGCGATGGCTCTTACCCACTGCCGGCGCGTCCCGATCAGCATGCCTTGCCGTTCTCTCCCACGCAGCGCCGGCTAGGGAGGGCCTCGGACCCCTTCTTCCTCGCTGCCGTAGTGTGGGTAGATCCGGCCTCGCACCGCCCACCTAGCGACATCTCGGCGACCCTCAGGTATAACTTCCTTTGAAACTGGCCTTGCTCTACTACCCCAGCTCCTCACGTCGCTGCATTTGTATCTTTTACTATTTCTCAGGCCCCCTCGTAGATAATCGATTGGCTGTTCGAAAGCCACCAAATTTTTTACTGTTAAGAGGTAAAACTACTTCATGAACTCGAATCTAGTACTACTTGGTTCAAACAGGGAAGAAAGGGGGTGGGGGTGGGGGAAGATTTGTTACCTGAATCTAGGATTTGGTCGAAAGAGGAAATAATGGGGGCAAAAAGTAGCAGAGACTGGCTATCCAACTAGTCTCTTGGTCTAATAGGGAAATAAAGGGAAACGCAGTACAAACTCGATATAAATCGATCTATTGGTTGAAAAAGGAAAGAAAGTGGGGACTGGGGGACAAGTCAACAGAGTATGTCCAGCACTAGATTTGCTAGCCTCACACGGTATAAGGTGGCTATACCGAACAAAAAATGGGACCAACCCAGATATCCTGTTTGGATGTTTGTTGCCCCGAGCCCCTCTTACGTAATGCCACTGGTAAAATGTAGCAGTCCCACTGTTAAAAGGACAATTTAAACCAATGTTGTTTTCAATGTAATGCCTCCAGTAATATGAATCAATGGCACTATTTTTCATGTCCTGCTAAATTTCCCATTAAGATAAGTTGCTTCTTTTCGTTAGAAATGCAACTGTCCTGGTCCGCCTACTCTCCTGTGCCCAAATACCAACTTTTTAGCATCTGTTAATGTAATGTTGCTGGTAAAATGAAGCAATGGCACCATTAAAGTAATGTCGTATTTAACGGTTGTCATAGTTAATCCTAATGCCCACACTAATATCTAGCAATATTGCTGCTTTAGAAATTGCTATTGTCCTTGTAGGATCGCCATTCAGATAAGGAACATGCTTCTTTTAATTTGATGTATGTTTCATCACTTGTTAGTCACCCTCCTTTCCACCTCTTTGTGCAAACAGAGATATACATTTCACACTTGATCTTAGTTGAACTGCACAAAATGATATCCAAATTATAGTTGAACATTCCACGAGCTTCATGACTGATAACCCACAAGTATAGGGGATCACAACAGTTTTCGAGGGTAGAGTATTCAACCCAAATTTATTGATTCGACACAAGGGGAGCCAAAGAATATTTGCATGTATTAGCAGCTGAGTTGCCAATTCAACCACACCTGGATATTAATTATCTGCAGCAAGGTGATCAGTAGCAAAGTAGTATGGTAGTTTTGATAGTAGTAGCAACAATAATAGTAACGGTAACAGTAATAGCAATGATTTTGTAGCAAGTGCAAGAGTAACAATAGCAGTGGTAACTTAGGAAGAACAATATGAGAGAAATTCGTATGCATTGGATCGGTGAATTCGTTGGATGATATTCATCATATAACAGGCATAACCTAGGGCGATACAGCACTAGCTCCAGTTCATAAATATAATGTAGGCATGTATTCCGTAAATAGTCATACATGCTTGTGGAAAGAGCTTGCATGACATCTTTTGTCCTACCCTCCCGTGGCAGCGGGGTCCTATTGGAAACTAAGGGATATTAAGGCCTCCTTTTAATAGAGAACCGGAACAAAGCACTAACACATAGTGAATACATGAACTCCTCAAACTACGGTCATCACCAGGAAGTGTCCCGACTATTGTCACTCCGGGGTTGCCAGATCATAACACGTAGTAGGTGACTATAACTTGCAAGATCAGATCTAGAACATAGATATAGTGGTGATAACATAAACGGTTCAGATCTGAAATCATGGCACCCGGGCCCAAAGTGACAAGCATTAAGCATGGCAAAGTCATAGCAACATCAATCTCAGAACATAATGGATACTAGGGATCAAGCCCTAACAAAACTAACTCGATTACATGATGAATCTCATCCAACTCCTCACCGACCAGCGAGCCTATGAAGGAATTACTCACTCCCGGTGGGGAGCATCATGGAATTGGCGATGGAGAAGGGTTGGTGATGACGAAGATTGAAGATCCCCCTCTCCGGAGCCCCAAACAGACTCCAGATTTGGCCTCCCGATGAAGAACAGGAGGTGGCGGCGGCTTCGTCTCATGAAACATGATAATTCTTTCTCCCTGATTTTTTTCTCCGAAAATATGACTTTATAGCATCAGGGTTGGAGTCTGCAGGGCCACCAGGTGGGGACAACCCACCTGGGCGCGCCTGGAGGGGGGGCGCGCCCTGGTGGGTTGTGCCCACCCAAGTGCCCCCCTCCTGTGGTTCTTGGCTCCAGAAATTCTCTTTTATTATATAAAAAATCATCGCGAAGTTTCGTTCCAATCCGAGAACTTTTATTTCTGCACAAAAACAACACCATGGTAGTTCTGCTGAAAACAACGTCAGTCCGGGTTAGTTTCATTCAAATCTTGCAAATTAGAGTCCAAAACAAGAGGAAAAGCGTTAGGAAAAGTAGATACGACGGAGACGTATCAACTCCCCCAACCTTAAACCTTTGCTTGTCCTCAACCAATTCAGTTGATAAACTAAAAGTGAAAAATAAAAACTTTTACGAACTCTTTTGCTCTTGTTTACATAAATAAGCTTAAGTAGCACCCAGGTTTTTAGCAAAGGTTATAACTAACCATGTCGACAATAACTCTTAAAAATTATATTAAGTCATATCAATGGAATAATCAACTAGCGAGCAATAATAAGATATCTCAAACAATAACACTTTGTCAAAGCAACCATGATATAATATGACAATAGTGGTATCTCGCTAGCCCTTTCTGAGACCGCAAAACATAAATGCAGAGCACCTCCAAAGTTCAAGCAGTAACTAAACATTGTAATTCATGGTAGAAAAGATCCAATCATGATGCACCCAACATTAGCTATACACAATGCATGAGGATGACAATAGTGCTCTCAGGTTCTGGCGCTTATTTGAGAAGGTGATGACACAACATAAAAGTAAATAGATAGTCCCTTCGCAAAGGGAAGCAGTGATTTGCAGAGGTGCCAGAGCTCAAGTTTTAAAACAGAGGTAAATGAAATTTTGAGAAATGCACCCTTCTTATTTACTTCGCGACCATTAGTTATCGGTATCTTCCATGCTAAACACATTAGTGGCGGTTCCCAAGCCATAAAAGTAAAGGTTTACTCCCCCTCCACCAACAATCACACTCCACGGCTTGTCCGAAACAACGGGTGTCATCCATACCAACAACAGTCCTGGGGGAGTTTTGTTTAATTATTTGCAATTTGAATTCGGGACTGGGAATCCCTATTACCGCCCCTCTCGTGCAAGGACGAGTGAATAAACACTCATCATGAGAATAACCCTCTTAGCATGGAAGATACTGACTACCTCCTATCGCTCTATGAACAATCTAGGCACACAAAAAAGGATATTTATTTGAAGTTTTTAGAGGTGGCACATGCAAATTTACTTAGGATGGCAGGGTAATACCGCATATAGGTAGGTATGGTGGACTCATCTGGAATAACTTGGGTTTCAGGGTTTTGATGCACAAGCAGAATTCCCACTTAGTACAGGCGAAGGCTAGCAATTAGGTTGAGAAGCGGCCAGCTAGAGAGCGAAAACGGTCATGAACATGCATTATGCATAAGTAACATTGGATACTAGCATGAGTAGGATATGAACACCATGAACATAAATGTCATAGAGGCTATGTTGGTTTTGATTCAACTACATGCATGAACATGTGCCAAGTCAAGCCACTCGAACATTCAGAGGAGGATACCATATCATCATACTACATCACAATTATTTTAACGCAATGTTGACATCCAAGATAAATCATTATCCACTCCTAGCTACTTAAGCATGGCATGAGAAACTATAATCTCTAAGGGTCATTTCAAACATGTTTGATCATAATGAGCTGAATCATGGATACTAGGTTAAACATATTTACAAAAACAGAACAAGTTGAGTTCATGCCCGTTTCTCTCTGCCACAGCCAGTTCATCAAATATCATCATTATTGCCTTTCACTTGCACGATCGAACGATAATAAAATAATAATAGTGCAAGAGTGTTGTGGACTAAGCTGGAATCTGCAAACATTTTATTCAAAAAGAAGAAAACAAGGTAATATGGGCTCTCTGTTAGATCAACAACAATGCATATGAGAGCCACTCAACATTTTCATCGTGGTCTTCTCCTCGGTAAGACTCAAATAACAGAAAAGAAATTCAGAGAAACACACTGAAATATTTTTGGAGTTTTTGGTTTTTCTTGAAGGAAGCAAAATAAAAAGAAGAGAAGAGCAAAAACGAGAAAAACTATTTACACGGGAAAGCTCCCAACAAGCAAAAGAAGAACAAGGAAATCTCTTTGGGTTCTCTTTTTAAATACTACAACTGATTATACTAGAAAGAAAAATAAAAAAGAATCAGGAAATATTTTTGTATTTTCTCAAAGTTTTTTTTAACACACAAAAAGATGGCGAGAAAATAAATCTAGCATGGATAATACAATGAAAAAGTGTGGACACCGACAACTGGAATGAAATGTGTGAACATGAAAGTAATGTCGGTGGAAATACGTACTCCCCCAAGCTTAGGCTTTTGGCCTAACTTGGTAATCTCCATCAGTAACCTGCATAATGGTCGGAGTGATAGCTCACGGAGGCTCTAGGTGCAGATGTCTCAGCCCGTCGTGCAGCCACAACTGCCGTATTATGTGCTCGGGCCTCGCTCTCAAGAACATAATATCTTCCCTTGCTATGAACATCAAAGAGAGCAGGTGCAGGCAAAAAGGTGTCCACAACGGAACTTTTATTAAAAAACAGGTTATAAGTAAAATTATGGGGTTCACCACTAAGGATCTTATGACGTTTCATTGCATCAAAGTCAAGGTATTGCGTGGGTAAGATGGGGTCATACGGCCAAGGTGAAACACTTAGCTCTCTTGCTAAGCGTGTGGCGTAAATCCCACCATAAAAATATCCACTACCAGCGTTGTGTTGCAATCTACGTGATACTATCGCTCCAAGGTTATAACTTTGTCACCGGTGAGAGCGGTGCGGATAAGGCTCAAGTCTAGAGCACAGAGTGTACTACAATCTTGTTTGCCTACAATGTATTTTCCATTAAATAGTGCAAAGTATTGGATTGAGGGAAAATGAATGCTATGTATTCTACCTTGAGTCACTCCTATAGTCTCACCATAGCAAAGGCTAGTCAAGAATATCTCAAACTCCGACCTTGGTGGCTCGTCCAATGAACCCCAAAATGGAATTTTGCAGTGATTAGAAAATTTCTCTAGAGGTATAGTAAATGAATTGTCATATAGTTTAAATTATACTCTGGACTCACGAGGATGGAATTTAAATTCTTTGGTAAATGATTCAGTGAGGCTGAGGTGTTGGTTGCACTTATCTGCAATGTAGGGACCGAGCTCTGAATTGTGAACATATTGCTCAAATTCTTCTTTAATGCCCACACGCACCATATAATCGTTGCATGGCCATAAACATGATTTGGTAGCGGCATCTCGAATGGAATTTTCACTTGGTTCAACATAGGACCGACGAACGGAGCTGCTACTAGAAGATGCCTCCGAGGACCTCCGCCTCGAAGAACTCCTTCCAAAGAGGTTCATCATATTCACGTACAATTTTCTGAAAAATTTTGTGTCACGAATTTTTGTCAACAAAACCTTATAAGAATGATAGCAACTACTCATAGGGATGCATAGAGGCCATATCGAGCATTCAAACTACTTAGAACTCTAAGAATTCAACATGCAAGCTCATCTACAGCAGCACCAAGAGTCACTAATTATTCTAAATATAAACCACTAAAGCAAAAACTAATTGGACCAATGGAGGAGCCACATACCAAGCAACAATCCCGCGAAACAGTTTCGGAAATGGAGCTTCGAGCAAAGAGATCGAAATCCGCGGGTTTGAGAGCAAGAACACGAGAGAGAGAGAGAGAGAGAGCAATGGTGAAATTTTTCTGGAGGTAGGTGATGATATGGAGTGAAAAGATAAGTGAGAGGGCCCATGTGGGGACCACAACCTACCAGGGCGCGCCTGGGGGTGCTGGCGCACCCAGGTGGGTTGTGCCCACCTGGAGCACCTCCCTCTGATGTTATTTGCACTAAATATTCTTAAATATTTAGAAAAAATCGTATTAAATTTTCAGAGCATTCTGAGAAATTTTATTTTTGGGTCATTTTTTTTATTGCACGAAAACTCAGAAAACAGGCAAGGCATGGCATTTTATTTTATTTAACTAATAAAAACAGAAAACAAAAGGTAGGGATAGAAGGTAGTGCTCACTGAATTCATCAACTTCATACCTCTCAAAAATGATTTATTAATAAGGTTGATCAAGTCTTATTAACAACCACTTCCGATTAGCATGAAACCGAAGAACTTTTGTAAAACACTAAGTTACCTCAATGGGGATATGGATGTCCCCAACAATAAGCATTTCATATTTCTTTTTGGCAGTTGGTAGAGGTAGTTGAAAACTTCCAATAGTGATTGTAGGAGATTTTTCAATAACATTAATACCATTCACTTGGAATTGTTTCTTCGGAAAGTGCACCGTATGTTCATTACCATTGATATGAAAAGTGACCTTACTTTTATTACAATCAATAACAGCCCCTGCAGTATTCAAGAAGGGTGTACCGAGGATAATCGACATGTTGTCGTCCTTGGGCATCTCAAGTATAACAAAGTCAGTTAAGATAGTAAAATTAGCAACAACAACGGGCACATCCTCACAAATACCGATAGGTATGGCAGTTGATTTATCGGCCATTTGCAAAGATATTTCAGTAGGTGTGAGTTTATTCAAATCAAGTCTTTTATATAAAGAGAAAGGCATAACACTAACACCTGCTCCTAAATCACATAAAGCAGTTTTCACATAATTTCTTTTGATGGAGCAAGGTATAGTTGGTATTCCCGAATCTCCATGTTTTTTAGGTACTCCACCCTTAAAAGTATAATTAGCAAGCATGGTGGATATTTTAGCTTCCGGTATTTTTCTCTTATTGGTGATGATGTCTTTCAAGTACTTTGCATAAGGAGGCATTTTTAAGATATCAGTCAAGCGAGTACGCAAAAAGACTGGCCTTAGCATTTCAGCAAAGCGTTCAAATTCTTCATCATCTTTCTTTTTGGTTGACTTAGGTGGAAAGGGCATAGGTTTTTGAATCCACGGTTCTCTTTCCTTACCATGTTTTCTAGCAACAAAGTCTCTTTTATTATATCTTTTATTCTAGGGTTGTGGGTTATCAAGATCAACTGCTGGTTCTATTTCAACATCATTGTCTGGTTCTTTATTATTTGTTGTAGTGTCTTCATGAACCTCATCATTACCTTTTTCATTATCAAAAGGTGAGTGTTCACTACCAGATTGAGTTTCAGCATCAGAGATAGAGACTTCATTATCATCATCAGGAGGTTTTTCAACTTTAGTTTCACTAGAGGCATGCAAAGTCCTATCATTTTTCTTCTTCTTTTTCTTTTTAGAAGGACTAGGTACATCAGTGTCAACTCTTTGAGAGTCTTGTTCAATTCTTTTTGGGTGTCCCTCAGGATAAAGTGGTTCCTGAGTTATTCTACCTCCTCTAGTCATTACTCTAATAGCATGATCATTGATATTATTATTCATTTCATCAAGCAACTCTCTTTGAGATTTAGCAACTTGTTCTAATTGAGTTTGAACCATAGAAGCATGCTTTCCTACACCTCTAACATCATTTGAGATTCTAAATAACAAGTCACTCAAGCGAGCAATCATATCAGAATTGTATTTCGATTGTTTCATAACATTTGCATTGATGTGATCTTGCTTTCTAATGTAATTATCAAACTCATAAAGGCATTGACTAGGAAGTTTATTATAAGGAATATCACCTTCATCGAACTTTAGTAAATAATTTACCTCTACCACCTTAGGTGGTGGTGGTGTTTCAAGCCCATGTATTTCTTCGATAGGTGGTAAATTTTTAACATCCTCTGCTTTAATATCTTTTTCCTTCATGGATTTCTTTGCCTCTTGCATATCTTCAGGACTGAGATATAAGATACCCCTCTTCTTTGGAGTAGGTTTAAGTGGTGCTTCAGGAAGGATCCAATCATCATAATTTTTCAATATGTTATTCAATAATTCTTCAGCTTGTTCAATAGTTCGCTCCCTGAAAACACAACCAGCACAACTATCTAGGAATCCCTAGAAGCATCAGTTAGTCCATTATAGAAGATATCATGTATTTCATTTTTCTTAAGAGGATGATTAGGCAAAGCATTAAGCAATTGGAGAAGCCTCCCCCAAGCTTGTGGGAGACTCTCTTCTTCAATTTGCGCAAAGTTAAATATTTCCTGTAAGGCAGCTTGTTTCTTATGAGCAGGAAAATATTTTTCAGAGAAGTAATAAATCATATCCTGGGGACTACGCACATAACCAGGAGCAAGAGTATTGTACCAAGCCTTAGCATCACCCTTTAATGAGAACGGAAATAATTTGAGAATATAATAATAGCGAATCTTCTCATCATGAGCAAAAAGGGTGGCTATATCATTCAACTTAGTAAGATGTGCCACAACAGTTTCAGTTTCATAACCATGGAAAGGATCAGATTCAACCAAAGTAATCAACTCCAGGTTGACAGAGAATTCATAATCCTTATCATCAACAAAGATAGGTGAAGTAGCAAACTGAGGATCACATTTCATTTTAGCATTCAAAGTCTTTTCTTTATACTTGTATAATAATTTTTCCAGATCATCTCTATCCTTACAAGCAAGAATGTCCCTAGTTGTCTCCTCATCCATAACATAACCTTCCGGTACCTTTGGCAATTCATATCTAGGAGAACTAGGTCTAATAGGTGTTTCAAGATTTTTAGTTTCAAGCTCTTCATCAGTTTCAACAATCTCATGTTGTCTTACTCTAGCAATTTGTTCATCAAGAAATTCACCTAGTGGCACATTATCATCAAGCAAGGTACTAGCATCATCATGAGTAGCATTCATAGCAGAAGTAGCATCATCAATAACTTGCGACATATCAGAATTGATAGCATGTGGTGGTGTTGCAAGTCTACTTATAACAGAAGGTGAATCTAAAGCGGAGCTGGATGGCAGTTCCTTACCTCCCCTCGTCTTAGAGGGAAAAATCTTAGCCTTAGCATCCTTCAGATTCTTCATAGTGATAATTTGATAATAATCCCAAGTGACTCAACAAATATAGCTATGCTCCCCAGCAATGGCGCCAGAAAAAGGTCTTGATAACCCACAAGTATAGGGGATCGCAACAGTTTTCGAGGGTAGAGTATTCAACCCAAATTTATTGATTCGACACAAGGGGAGCCAAAGAATATTTTGCAAGTATTAGCAGCTGAGTTGTCAATTCAACCACACCTGGAGATTAATTATCTACAGCAAGGTGATCAGTAACAAAGTAGTATGGTAGTTTTGATAGTAGTAGCAACAGCAATAGTAACAGTAACAGTAATAGCAATGATTTTGTAGCAAGTGCAAGAGTAACAATAGCAGTGGTAAATTAGCAAGAACAATATGAGAGAAATTCGTAGGCATTGGATCGGTGAATTCATTGGATGATATTCATCATATAACAGTCATAACCTAGGGCGATACAGCACTAGCTCTAGTTCATAAATATAATGTAGGCATGTATTCCGTAAATAGTCATACGTGCTTGTGGAAAGAACTTGCATAACATCTTTTGTCCTACCCTCCCGTGGCAGCGGGATCCTATTGGAAACTAAGGGATATTAAGGCCTCCTTTTAATAGAGAACCGGAACAAAGCATTAACACATAGTGAATACATGAACTCCTCAAACTACGGTCATCACCGGGAAGTGTCCCGACTATTGTCACTCCGGGGTTGCCGGATCATAACACGTAGTAGGTGACTATAACTTGCAAGATCGGATCTAGAACATAGATATAATGGTGATAACATAAACGGTTCAGATCTGAAATCATGGCACCGGGCCCAAAGTGACAAGCATTAAGCATGGCAAAGTCATAGCAACATCAATCTCAGAACATAATGGATACTAGGGATCAAGCCCTAACAAAACTAACTCGATTACATGATGAATCTCATCCAACTCCTCACCGACCAGCGAGCCTATGAAGGAATTACTCACTCCCGGTGGGGAGCATCATGGAATTGACGATGGAGAAGGGTTGGTGATGACGAAGATCGAAGATCCCCCTCTCCGGAGCCCCAAACGGACTCCAGATCTAGCCTCCCGATGAAGAACAAGAGGTGGCGGCGGCTCCGTCTCGTGAAACGCGATAATTCTTTCTCCCTGATTTTTTCTTCGAAAATATGACTTTATAGCATCAGGGTTGGAGTCTGCGGGGCCACCAGGTGGGGACAACCCACCTGGGCGCGCCTGGAGGGGGGCGCGCCCTGGTGGGTTGTGCCCACCCAGGTGCCCCCCTCCTGTGGTTCTTGGCTCCAAAAATTCTCTTTTATTATATAAAAAATCCTCGCGAAGTTTCGTTCCAATCCGAGAACTTTTATTTCTGCACAAAAACAACACCATGGTAGTTCTGCTGAAAACAGCATCAGTCCGGGTTAGTTTCATTCAAATCGTGCAAATTAGAGTCCAAAACAAGAAGAAAAGCATTAGGAAAAGTAGATACAACGGAGACGTATCAACGACCAACCTTAATGTTGCTCAATTTTATTGCAACTAATGAAGAAGAAGCTGCTAGCTCATGGGACCAAGTACTTGCTAACTACATGATGCAAACATTGCTTCATTTTAGGTGAACTGTACAAAAAGGTCCCATGAATTGAATCATCCATGTTGGTGACTGGTGTCATCCCTTCTATGATGGCGTTGACTGCAGATATGGTTCCCATCATGAGGTATGTTCCTTTTTGGTCCGACCATTTGCCAAAGATCCTACATGTTGACTCTGCTCTTGTGCTACTGTTTTGGCACTGCCATGATAAAGCAGTAATGTTATTATTTTGCACCTTAATCTAGTGGCACTATTAATTTGAGGCAATGTTTTGGTACCGCTAGTGCCACTGATTTTTTTTATATATCGAAAGAGGGGGTTTCCTCCGATTACATTAAATAAACCCAACCATAGAGAACCATTATCCGACAACATCTCAGTGTAAATGGGCAGTTATGCAACTACTACTAGAACGGACTGAGTACTAGCAGGAGACAAGTTCACCACATAAGCTAGGTAGGTAGGGGGACATAGCCCCAGCTCGACCAAGTTTGGATTACAACCCAAAAGCTACCACAGAAACATCAGGGGGGAAGATGGGGACTGAAAAAGCCAGCTTCAGCATCCCAGTCTAAGCACCCCCCGGCCTCCATCCTTGCGACGCACGGTACACCTCGCTTGCCACCTGCTCGACCCTAGTGCCACTGATAAAATGAAGTAATAATACATTTAAAATAGAGCTAGTGTCCTCTCTATCATTTCATTTCCAATGTAGATAAAGAAAGTGCTTCTCTTTGTTAGTATATGTTTCATCAACTATTCCCATTGTTAATGTTTAAGTGTTTCTGCAAACTGGGGTGCTTAATTTTAGTTTATCTGCACAAAAATAGAGATTGGAATGTCTCAAGGCCCCTCCTTGTACTACCGTTGTACACTGATGTTCATCACTGGCAGAAGGTGTATCAGGGAGAATTGGGTCGATTTCCAGTATGAGGCATCGCAGGGCCCATCTCGCCCTCGCAGCATGGCATACTATGATACTATTGCAATATTTTCCCATTAAGAAAATGAATTTTCTTCTATTTATTAGTGTATGATTCATCAACTAGTGCCACTATAATGTAATCACGATTTTTCATTATCTGTGCAAACAGGGTTATTCAGCTGCATTTTGGTGGAACTGCACAAATGTACGAATGGAACCGGCATATATGCAGAGTGCGAGGTGCCAAGTAAAATTTACCGACACCAACCATGCTCCATCTAAGCATTGGCATCCACCACCGGTGGGATGGGTGGTGCTCTCTGTGGACGGATCTTTCTCGGCAGCAGATCCTCTAATCAAATACTAGTAGCTTATATTGGCACTTTTCTAGGGAGTACTCTTTTCTGAAAGAAGCACCAATCAATTTTTCTTTATTTGTACACAGTGTCACAACTTTGTTTTTGGTCCAGAGCTATTTTAGGGTGATTGGCGTAGTACTCGGAGACTCGGAGTACTACCCAGTACTTACCCGTATGATTTTCATTAGCCGTCACACTGATTGTAAGCATGAGCAGATGGAAGATTAGGTTAGTGCGAAGCTTGCCTTAAACCCTACCGCCGCCGTTGAAACGAGGCGAGCGGTGAGGGAACCGTGGAGAACGGCGGGGAAGAGACGTCGCGCCATCCGGCCTCCTCTTGCGGTGGGAGAATGAATACTCCTGTGGCTCTGGCTGGCGCACTACACCCTCACGAATGGCACACCATACTCGGTCGATTCGTTATCCTCTGGATGCTCGACCTTCGACCTGTACGCCCACCACCTCCGCCTGACTTTTGCCTCGGACGAATCTGTTTGCTCCATCGCCCAAAGGAGATACTCGATGAACTCAAAGGACTGCGGAATGAGTGCCGCCAGGGAGTACATCACCGCTGTCTCACTCTTTCGCATACATTGCCACATGGCCCTCACTGTCCTTGAAATCTCCCACTCGTTGTCAAACCAAGTAAGGATCCCCTTCAACCTGGCTAACTTCACCTGGTCACCGCCGGCGGTCTGCCCGATTCGCTGCTGCATCCTCTCCATAGATGTCCTTCTGAGAGGTCCGGTGCTAGCTTTGGAAGATGGGAGGAGAGACGGTGGTCTTGCAATGGAGAAGAGGGAGAGGCGAGTCGATGGTTTTGCAATGGAGAAGATGGAGATGAGAGGGGGTGGTTTTCCAATGGAGAAGAGGGAGAGGCGAGACTGTGGTTTTGGACTGGAGATGATACAGAGGAGAGGGGGTGGTTTTGCAATGGAGAAGAGGGAGAGGAGCGTGCGGTAGCAATTTAGGATTGGACGAGAGGGCCAGCGCGCTGTGACTGGATCAAAATCAAAATCAATTTACCCTTCAATTAAGAAAGCGACCCCACATTAATTAGTCTCCCTTGTATTCTGGGTCACATTTGACCATGATTTTCACAAATAAAATATATGTTATATGTTGCAAAAATAATATAATTTGAAAGTACATTCAGATACGAACCAAATGATACAATTTTTGATGACATGCATTCACATTTTGCTTGTCAAATACAGTATGTGGTCCAACTTTGACCCAAAATACGCAAAACAAAAAAAATACTTCCAAGACCAGCGTCGCTCCTCTCCTCTTAAACCACCGCCGCTCCTCTCCTGTTCCAATCCAAAACCAGCGCCGCTCCTCTCTTCTTCCATTTCAAAACCACCGTGCGCTCCTCTCCTGTTCCAATCCAAAACCAGCGCCGGTCCTCTCCTCTTCCATTTCAAAACCGCCGCCGCTCCTCTCCTGTTCCAATCCAAAACCAGCGCCGCTCCTCTCCTCTTCCATTTCAAAACCGCCGTCGCTCCTCTCCCATTCTAATCCAAAACTAGTGTCGCTCCTCTCCTTTTCTATTCAAAAACCACCACCGGCGAGTGAAGGTGCTGTGGAGAAGTAGATCGATGGAGGAGTACAACCGATACGTGTGGCTCGTAGGCGGCGACCCTGTGAAGCTAGCTAGGATGTTGGAGATATAGTCTTGGTTTGACAACCCGGAGCAATTAGTGGCGATGGCGACCGCGATGGCCAAATATCTAGAAAAGAGCGAAAAGGAGGCGATACATCGGGAGGGAGTCGCACGGGAGTACATAGAGCTGCTCCGCTGGGCCATGGAGCAAACAGGTTCACCGGATCCGATCATGAGGCTGCGGTGGTGGGAGTATCGATCCAAGATGGAGCATCCACCCGAGATTGAAGGATCAAGCATCTACACAGTGATGGTTGTGAGGGTGTCATGGCAGAGTCAGTCGGTGGAGTCTTTGTCGACCGAACCCAACTGCAAGAGGAGAAAAACAGTTGGCGCGACGACGCTTCCCCGCCATCCTCTCCCTCGCCGTTCACCTCATCCCACGGGGCGGCTGTCTGCCGCCAACGAATAGGAGGGGACTCCCCCCCCCCCCAAATAGTCTGAGGAGGAGCTTAGGGTTGTCAATATTTGCAGGTTGTGAATTGTGTTTTGTGTTTTTGATTTGAGAGTACTTTCAGATATGAATGTCTTTTGAATTTCAGATTTGCAGTATTGAGCATATGAAGTATTTTATGAATTCTAGAGATCTATTTTTAGCACTTTAAAAAAATGTAGTTTCATATAAAAGTGCAGACAATGTGATTCTCGGAGAAGAAACTGTAAGTTTCAGAGGCAGAGCATTTATATTAACACGCCCTTTTCAAACAGGGATAACATCATGTTGGAAGTTTTATTCATGGTCGAAAATGGAACTACCAACCAGTTAACATCATGCTGATCAACATTCATGCATAACACATCTTCGTATGATGCACGGTCAAAAAGATATGCTATTTTCAAAATGCCCACACAATGTTGAGTGTGCGAATGACAGAGAAACCGAGGGACGAAGTTTTGGCAAGTGTTGGAGGTGGTGTGCGTAGATGACAATGGGCACCCACATGTCAGAGGCAGAGGCAAAAATTTGTGGATATTTTCACTGCATCAGGTGGAATCGAACCCGGGCGGAGCAGCGGTTGGGGGTGGAACTCGGCCATTGGGCTACTCCAGTACTTTCGCTAGAAATTAGGCACAAGATCTACCACTACTGTAGTACGTCTTCCCCGGCTCTGGTGCGTTCTCGTCCGGGGCCTGGACACCATCCTCTGCCTTTGTGCGCTAGCCACAGCGCCGATGTCTGCCATTATGGACATGCTCAACAGCCAAGAGGAATCTAGAAAGGACTGTACGTGGAGAGGCGGACACTCGGGACCCACCAGGTCCATGCACTACAAAAAAAGACACATCCATGACATTTTGTGCCGAACGAAAAAAAATTTGTCATGCTTATGGCACTTCTATGACGATAATTGTGACAAAAGCATGTATCATCATAGATGTGGTGGGCTACTACTTCTATGACAAAAAATCATGACAGAAAATGGGCTTTTCGTCCTGGGCAGGCCGGGGACACACTTGCATGACATTCTTTGGGCCGACGTCCATGACAGAAAAAATCGTGGTAGAAGCAAGGGCGAGGAAAATATTGGGGAGTTCCCAGTTACGGTGGGTGGTCGGGGTCGAGTGATGCACTTTGGTTTGCGTGTTTCTCTCTCATACGCGCGTGTGTGCGAGGCGTTGGGCTCTAACTGAACCCAAGCGATCGTACTATAGTTACGTTACTGAACCCGAGCGATCGATCGACCCCATGGCTATTAACTCAACCCGAGCGATTCATTCGCTACTGACCGAACCCAAGCGATTCCTTCGCTGCTACTACTAACTGAACCCGAGCGATCGATCACTGCTGCTGCTTACTGAAGCCGATCAAGCCCCCGTGCGAGACGTAGCCAGCCGGTGTTGGGTTGCCTCTTGATGAACAGTGACTGTTGCTACCGTGCGCGCGTTACGTAGAGCGAGTCGAGACGTGGTGAGTCGAGCCAGTTGGTTAGCTGTGGATGAACAGTTCCCAGTTGGGGTTGGATGAATAGGACCCTGTGGTAGTAGGCCGTTGCCGCTCAGATGAACAGGACCGCGAGGAGGCCGCTGCACCCTAGCCGGTTGGGGTGAATGAACAGGACCCCGTGGAGGCTCTATGAACAGTCGCCGGTGGAGGCTGGATGAAGTAGCCCGTGGATGAACAGTAGCAGGTGGAGGCTGGAGGAAGTCGACGGTGGATGAACAATAGACCGTGGAGGCTGGAGTGAGGCACTAGACGGTGGATGAACAGTAGCTCGTGGAGTCCCGTTTTGCGGTATGCCACACCCCTCCCAATGAACAGGACCCCGTTTCGATCGTAGGCGCTCCAACACAAGTCTGTTTCCTCTATTTTGCGGTACGCCACACCCCTCCTGATCAATAGCACCCCGTTTCCACCGTAGGAGCTCGAACACAAGTCTGTTTCCTCCATTTTGCGGTACGCCAGACCCTGTTTCGGCTGTTCCATCCAAGCCGGTTGGCTCCCACTGAACAGGACGCATTCTGACGCATTCCGTTGCCTCCCGATGAACAGGACACTGTTTCTCCATTCCGACTCAGCCAGTTGGCTGCCCGATGAACAGGACGCCATTGCTGCCGTCCGTTGCCTCTCCATGTACACGAGCCCTGTCCATCCGTATGCGCGAGTAGGTGTTCGAGACCCCGCCCGTATGTACGTACGTGGCCGTATTTTTTACCCTGTGGCTGTACGTACGTGTACACGATTTAGATGGGACTGCCTAAACTGCTACGTCGGGTGCTCTACTACGACACGTGCCGCTACTTACTCGGCCATGGTTCATACTTGCAGAGAGACCGATCGACCAGTACGTACGTACATGTTCACCACCAGACAGACAACACTACGTACGCTTCGACCGGATGGGTCCCAGCTGTGAGGGAGGATAAGGAGGCACTTCCTTGCGTGCGAAGATATAGCTGGTGGGTCCCAGCTGTCAGGGGAAATAACCTTTTTTTCCATAATATGGACGCAATTTCTCGCGTGCGAAGATGTAGCTGGTGGGTCCATCTGTCAGCCTCACCGCGTGCAGTACTCTTCCAATGGCTGTCGTTCTTTGACCACCTTGACCACGCCGCGTGGACAGCACCCAGGCGGTGGACGACGGCGAGGCCTAGGAAGGGAACGGCGCTGAGCCTGGGAAGACGAGGCAGGTGGATGCCCACGCAGAGGGGAGTGCGAGGGTTCACTGGTTCAGCTGCGGTGTGAGGCTGCCGTCACCGGAGAATAACAGGATGTGTTGGTGAGTAGAGGAATGGCCTGGACGGCGATGGGAGTAGGGTGGGCCGGTGAAGCCTGCGCGCCAGCACAGCCGGCCACGGGAGGCGGTAGCAGGTGGTACCGCCGGCGGTGGTTTGGGCGGCTGAAGCAAGAATATCCGAGATTGAAGAAGCACTACAGCCATTGGATGGACATCCAACGGCCACTGCTGTTAGAATCATGTGTTGACTATAAGTTGACAAAGCCTTCTGTACACATCAACTTAGTAGGCCCACAAGTGAGCATCACATCTGTGGCATAGAATATATAGCCCATTTGCGATTTGTAATAATGTAAAGCCCATTTTTGAATTCTAATGGAATTTACTACAGCCCATTTACAGTTTGTTAAAATTACAGCCCATTTTCTAGCCAGGACAACGTTTAATAATTTCAACCAAGCGCTCAAAACAAAATTCAACAAAAAATCCCACATTTTGATGGGATCCGAAATATTTTTATCCCAAAATTTCGAGTCAGATTAAATATAATTTCAAAATAAATTTGTATTAAGTAATGAAATTAAAATTTTCAAAATCAAAAAATAATATTTTTGAAACTAATTACCTGTTTGGTGCTTTTTTTATATTTACATCCCAGTTTTTATAATTGCATCCCATTTATTATTTCTTAAAGCCCATTTTCTTATTAGGCCTAATGCATCCCTCCTAGGAAAGATTTGCAGCCCAGCGGGGCGGAGAATAACAAGTTGACCTGGGTTGGGTATTCCTAAAAAAAAGTATAGCTGGGCTAGCCATTTTCACCTTGAAAAATTAATATCTGGGCTGGATATTTGGTCGACATAAAATAATAGTCTGGGCTAGACGGGCCACAGCCGGCCCAGTTGAACCCTGCTCCTCTGAACAACAACAAAAACATCGCTCAAGAAAAACTCTGCTCACACCTCAAAAAACAAATACTGCTCGAGCTGCTGGGTCCCAGTTGTCGGCCACTCCTTGTGCAATTCTCTCGTTTATTGACTATATAGGTTGACAATGGTGTGGGACCGTGATGTCAGGAAACCAGGAGGAAGCAATTTGTTTTATAGTTGTAAATAAGGAGGCATTTGCATATGTACGGCTATGGCCCTGGTGGGTCCGTACTGTCATCTTCTCCACGTAAAGTCATCTCCTGATTCCTCATGTTCGTTGTCCTTGTGAGACGGCGGTGCCACGGCGAGCGCAACAACTCGAAGGATGACGGAGAGGGCCTCGCGGGCCCTACAGATACATCGCCCGTTGCTCATTCAAGAAGCCAGAATCATAGGGCCACATGTCTGCGACGGCATTTTCGTTCGCTCGTTTGCCGGCGATTCGTCCCTCCGCGAGCCGGTGCTCATTGAGGAGATGAAGGATATAGCACAGGTCCTCCTGCGCTAGTAGCTCTTCCGCCATTTGGACGTCGAAGTGCGGATTCACCTGCTCCGCGTTCACACGACACAAGTGCCGTCCGTCCGTCCATCTGCCACCCACATTAATGATACACGGTTGTCGAGGCGGCTACTCCGGCGCCACCTGTCCATCCCTCTGTAGCCTGTAGGGTAACGCAGCAGAAAACAAAAATATTCTGACCTACGCACCAGCCCAGGACCACTATGGAGACTGCATACAAGGTTTGATCATTTTCGTTACCGACTCGAAGCGCAGCGGAAGTAGAGTCGATGACGATCGGCGGTGCAGATCCCCGCAGCTAGGATTTACAACCTCCCAACCGCGAGGATGTATACCCTCGTCTTCCCTTCGGACAGCCCTCCGGGAGGCTGTTGAACAGTCCCCCAGACGATGTCGCGGACAGCCCTTCGGGAGGACCTTCGAAACTTGAACGGTCACTCGGACAGCCCTTCGGGAGGACTCACAGAACTCGGACCGTCACTTGGACAGCCCTTCGGGAGGCACTCTCGAACAGCCCCTCGGGCACTAAGATCGAAACTACGACCTCTCTACAGAGTTGCACACATACGGTGTCATCTATCCGGCAGGGCTTCGCCGTCCAGAACTAGTTCCCACCGGAACCCAGACAGCCTTTCGGCTCTACGAAACTCTTTTCGTGGGAGGGAGAGAGAAGCCAGATCATTGCAATGGCATGTATGTGAGAAGGGATGAAGTTTTTGGGCAGCCCACTCTCCTCTATTTATAGGAAAGCCAAGGGGTAAAGTTGGCATTCACAAATACCAAAAGTACCCCCACTTTATGTCATTTACATAAAGAATAAAGCAAAAAGGAGTGCCATGTGGACCTCCACCCTCCATGGCCGGCCACCCCTTGGGGGGGCCCCCCAAGGGGGCTTCCTTAGTGCCCAAGGCTTCTAGAAGCCTTTTGGGAAATTTCCCAAAAGGTGCTTTCCATAAAAAATCCCAAAAAGCACTTTCACTATTCACGACGACATTTTTCAGCGTCCGTTCGAACTGAAAATATTTATGTGGGCTTAGAACATTTCCAGTACCCACTAAAATTATTTTCAACGCGTTCTGGAACAATTCCAGTTTAGTGATTTCATCTGCGAAAAGCATCTGAAGCGGTTTCGGCAGCTCCGGAACATTTCCGGTTTTCATCTCCGAAAATTCCAGAAAGTTTTCAGAATGATTCTGGCACCCTCCAAGAATTATCAGGCATGTCCCGAAACCAATTTGACTTTATGGTATCCTCTGAAACAACTTTTCAGTATCACCGGAACTCATCCGGTGACCTCTCTCTGCGGAACTTTTCCGCTGTCCGAAACTTTTCGGTGTCCGAAACTTTTTCGGTGATTTTCTCTCAGACTCCCTGTCTAGTATTCAGCAGATAGATGACCCTTAAGCGTGTGACCCTATAGGTTCGGTGAAGTATAGACATGACACGGAACCCCTTCCGATCAATGATCAACATCGGAGCCGTGGACACCCATATTGACCCCTATACCCACATGAATGAATATTCGAGTGAACCTCCAGTTGCCGTGTGCTATTCCTGTTGCTTCGTGATATGTTACAAATACCCGAGGTGAGACATGTTGGCATTCCCGTGGATCAACACTTGTCCACTATGCTAGTTACCTCGTTACCGGTATTGTTCTCTTTTCTCGTTACCATGTTCCGGCATCCCCGTGATCAAATCACAAAGTGTCTGGCCAGACGATGATGGATACCGTAACACCGAGAGGGCCCAGAGATATCTCTCCATCGCCGGAGGAGCAAATCCCAATCTTGGGCTATCAAGTTACTTGACACACTTTTCCATGAACCCGTAAGCCGCCGTAATAGCCACCCATTTACGGATGACGTTTAACAAACCCCAAAGTTCATGAAGCAAGCATGAAGAAACTCGATACTCTCATGGTCTAAGGAATCATGCAAACATTAACCATCTCTGTGTTATTAACCATTAACTTGTGACGAAAGAATCTCATAGCATAACATCAATCGGGTCGATTCAACACAAATGTTCTGCTAACATTGTGCCCTCAAAATTGCTGGCATAGTCATGCCCATGATCAGGAAAACAGGATCATCATGCAATACTTGAGCCAGTCATAGAGGCTTGACTAGGAATACATTTTATCGTTTATTATTCCACACGTGCATATGAGTCTTCCTCCGAGCCTCGTTTTATTTGCAGACTCGAGAACCATAGCAGTTATAGCATGGAACATAAAACTAATTATGAACATGGAGATAATCAATAACATTTATTATTGCCTCTAGGGCATATCTCCTACATAGCCCACCATTGCTATATAAACTGCTGCGTCGGCCATAGCCGCAGCCATCCGCCTCCGTTCCCTTTCTCCTCTCCACACCACTCCCACCATGGCTTCCTCGTGCTCCAGCGCTCTTCGGGATGGGTGGACGATGGACCAGAAGAAGGAGATGGCAGCCAATTCTGCTGACTGGCTGGCCGGCAGGCAGCCGGAGGACGACAACGTCCCAATGGAGAACGTGGTCGTCGATGATCCGGCGCCAACGCCCTCCTCCACGCCATCCTCACCGGTGCATTGCACCATGACCATCGGCGAGGCCCGTGCCCAGTACATGGACATGGTGAGGCAGAAGCATGAGGAGCAGTTCCGGGAGGCGCCGGACGACGCCGCGTACAACCACCATGTCCTCCAAGAGCACCTGCAGGCGAAGGAGCATATCTCCGCAGAGTGGGCGGAGCAGGAGGCGCTGCTCGAGTCATACCGCTCCACCTGCGAGAGCTGCCTCATGCACTGGCGGTACCGCGTGCGGGTGGCGGAGGTTACGACCGCCTACAAAGAGGGCGATAAAGCGGGCGAGGCGCTGTTTGGCGAGACCGACGACGAGGCGGAGGACAATGCTGGATCCTCTAAGGCCCCACCCCGCCGGCACCGAGGTGGAGGACTTCGCCGGCTATGGCGAGGCCCTGCTCCACCGAGGCCCCGCCCAGCCAACAACGAGGCAGAGGACATCACCTGCCCTACCGAGGCCCCGCCCTGCCAGCAACGATGGGGAGGATTTCCCCTGCTCCGCCGAGGCCCCGGCCCCGCCGACAATGAGGCCGCGCAATACAGAAAATGAGGAAGAGTAGAAGACGATAGGTCGCCGCCGCTCGGGTCCAAGTAAGGCCACCGCTGCTACCCTCCTATTAAAGCCAAGCTTGGCGGGTTGAATATTGACGGCGGATTAGTTGCTTGGCGGCGACATGGAGTCGGACAGCTTTACTTCCTGTGGCTCTGAAGGCGGAGCTGGAGAAGAAACTTCTGTTCTTGGGGCTCAGCCGACACGGGGAATGGGCGCCAGAGATCATAGATTAGGTTAATTAATTATACCACCAGCGCACCCCTTTTTAGTTGATATATTAGGTTAATTAATTATACCTCCAGGCAATGAAATCCGACATGTTTATATGAAATCCGGCCGTGTATGAACGAATTTAGTCCGATTTGTTCGAATTCTTGTATCACTGGAATTAGATTAACATGCAAAACATACTAGCATTATTCTCAGGACGCACGGTGATCACCTCGTTTGCAGCAGTTTCACACATACAAAAAGTTTGAGCAGCTTTTTAGCGTGCCTGTACATTGCAATCACTCACAGGCCTGGCAATTCATAGAGAACATTCAAAACAATATTTACTAAACAACTAAAGAATAAAGAAAAATCGATCGATGCTGCTGACGGCAAAGGGCGTCCCATTCCAAAATATCAAACGCATGTCTTTTTGCTAACATCAATGAGCAAAATTTGACAAGGTTGTCCCATTCCAAAATATCAAATGCATGTCTTTTTGCATACATCAATGAGCAAACTTTGACATGGTTTTCCCATTCCAAAATATCAAATGCCTACGATTGTGGAGTGGGCGGGGTTTGCCATCAGTTCGGACATTGACATGTCACCTCATGCTAAATAAACCAGCTGTTCTTTTTGTGCAGTTCCACTAAAATCAACCAACTTTGCACGTAGCTTGTATGATTTCGCCTTTATATGTTGCAACGCCTTGAACATATCGGCACCTCCTTTCTTGTAGCTAATTTTGTGGATGGAGGTGGAAATGAATGATTCGAGAACATTCGATGTATTATGCATGATGAAGTATAATGGAGGGCACGAACCATCAGAACATTTTGTGCAATTCCCATTGAAAGCAAGCTGAGCATCCCTGTTTGCATAAATACAAAAAAAAGTGATTAGTACAAAGCAAACTGTATTATAAATTTATAGTTTAAATAGGCAACATACATGATACATGCAGAGCACACATTTAAAAAAATGGAACTCACCAGAAACAATCGTAAAACAACATTGTATTGGAGATCTGTGAGTCCTTCTGAGCTGAAGTTAGTTTGTTCTTGTGGGCAGTGATGTAACCATCCTTCAACTGCTCTCTTCTGATAAGAAGAGGGGCTTGGCTTCTTCATCCTGGCATAATCGGAACTAGGCACCTCACGTACTCCATATTCTTCTTCAAAGGAGGATTATCCTTATTGCAAACACAAGAGAACAACTAGATGCTAGCATCCCTGTTTGCTAAAAAAAGGAAAGGAAATATTTAAAATAGCACAGATGAAGCACATCTCGAGGACAATACCACTTTCTCACGACAGTAGCTAAACAGTAGGACAACACTAATAGAGATGACAAAGCTCAATCATATGGATGAAATCCGTGGGCTGGTACCGACCTTTGTCAGGAGGCTTATTGTGTAGAGCATGCAGATGAAGCACTTCTCGGGAAACATCCATTATTATCTACTGTGGTTGCCATGCTTACTATATAGTCCTCGATTAGTTTAATGTTTCCAACATCTTCTTATGCAGTTCCACTAAAATATATGTTATCTTCAAACAAGATCCCTGTTTGCACAAGCAGAGATAATTACATATTACATTAAGAGTGGCATCAAATCACAGTGGCAAAACAATTGCTCGTTCCAGCCATAGCAATAAATTAAGATGCAAAACTATATCATTACTTGTGTCATCATAGTTCCAGTGCTTCATTACAGCACCGGGAGTTGATTTTTGTTCTTCTTCCGCTTGTTCTTCCCCTTCATCACTTGGTTCAATAACAAACATGCTTCGCCTTTCATGTAAGATTTGGCATGTCAATTAGGGAGCACAAGTATAGCACTAAACAATGACATTAATTTTCTGATGACAGTAGCAAAATACAGGGCAACAGATGTGAAATATCATTATCTTACCTCAATGGGATATTATAGTGCACATACAGATTGGAAGTCCGGTCTCCTTTTGTGTAGTTCACTAAAATCAAGCAACATTACCATATAAGTAGCACAACATATGAAAGCACACTGCACAATCATGTGCAAGAAGGCCAGTACCGACCTCTCATGACGCAGAATTCAGACAACTCACAAGAAGAAGATCTGAAACAAATTTGCCAACATGGATAGGAAGTCAGATCTCCTCCTGTGCAGTTCCACTAAGATCAAGCAATCAAGCAGCGTTGTCAGTGTGACATTTTGGTTGAACTTCACAAAACACTCTTAAACACAAAAGTGTTTTGTGCAGTGCAACAAAAGGTCACAATAGCAACAAGGTGAAGTAGATAACCCTGTTTACACAGAGGTGCAAAGGAAACAATTACTGGTCAATAACGGTGGATGACACAGAAGCCCACAAAAAGAAGCATCTAACTTATCTAAATGGGAAAAAAGCAAGACAGTAGCATTTCTCAAACAGTGGCATTGATTCATATTAACAGAGAGATTATATTAACAATAAAATTTGTTAAACATGTAATTTGCTTTTAACTATGGCATCGCTTCAATTGTCCAGCGGCATTATTAGATTAACAACAGCTAAAGAGTTGTATGGGACAGTGGACGCACAAGCACCATGTGCATCTACCGATGTATAAAGGGGTGACGCATAGTTTATTGCAACAAACAACCAAGGAGCATATTTGTGTTGGTCCCATTTTTGTTATCTTTAGACACCTTTCCCTATGTGAGGGCAGCAAATCTAGTCCTGCCCAAACTCTACAGCCTTGTCCCCCACCCACAGAAAGATCAGTTCCTTACAGATGTGTGTACTGCGTTTGTCATTGTTTTCCCTTTTCGACCAACATAGGTGTTGGATAGCCAGTTTGTACTACTTTCCCCCCTTCCTTTCCTCTTTGAACCTCATCCTAAATTCATGCTATACAACTTTCCCCACTACTTTCCTGTTTGATCCAACACCTTGATTCGAGTGCAGAAGCGAAAAAATTCCACATGCAGCTAGAGCAATGCCTGTGGATTAAGTAAATTATACCTTAAGGTTCTCGGGGTGTGGCTCAGTGGGCGGCCAGAGGCCGATCTGCCCACACTATGTACGGTGGTGAGGAAGAAGGGGTCGGATGCCCTCCCGCGCCGCCGCTGGGTGAAAGAGAACAGCGGTGCCGGCAGTGGATTCCCTCCCTTGCTGACGGCGACAGCATTAAGCCTCCTTGCCTTCCCCAGTGAGCGGGAGGCCAACGCAGTCTTGTTTAGATCTGGATAGGGTGAGAGAGTGTGTACAGAGCAACTACAAGCGCTGAGGCTCCAGCGTGTATATATATAGTGGAGAGAGAGTGTGAAGAGAGCAAACCCTAGAAAACAAGCGCTGAGGCTGCAGCATATATAGTTGGAGTGGTTTTCCTTTTCTCTCCATAAAAATCATTTTAAATTGTGCACGAAACGAAACTCATTATTTAATGTACTAGTGAAGAAAAATACTAGGGCAAAGCTAATACGTGAAGAAAATTTAACGCTCAAAGGAGTCAACTCGCAATTGACGCTCCACGCCTCCCGGTCGCACTTACTATCGTTCACGTGTGGTACACAACCCTCCAAAGCAACAACTGAACCACACACGGTCAAAATATCAGAAAGGTGGGCTGCACCATCCTCCAATTTTAAATATTTTGGGCACTTGTATTCGGCCTAAGTCAGTGTGCCACCGTAGCTCGTACTACTCCCTCTGTCTAGGTGTATAAGGCTGGTTGTAATGGGGAGTATCATATACTAGTATCATGCGTATGATACTAGTGTATGATACTACATCCGTAATGCATGGTATCATATGTTGGTATCATATAGGACTACATTTATTGCTATGCATGACACAAAGTAGCACATCATTTAATATGATACGGTATCATGATATGATACTCAAGCATCTCTTTCTTCATTTAATTCTATGCCACCTCATCAACATTGCTTAGTTGGCATGCATGATACTACCTATAATACTCCCATTACGACCAGCCTAAGTCATGTTAGAAGGTGCAACGGGACCAAGGTGCAAGCAGATTGGAGGAGAAGGAGAAACTTGACCGGTCCTTCCTCCAATCAAAGCCCCGATTTCTCTCTCTAAACGCAACAATTAATCACAGCAATTAAGAGATGCCGTTTTAGCTACCATGCAGGGTCACGTATTAACTCGCATGCAAGCCGGCTTTGATTCCTTGACTAATCAACATGTAGTTGCACTGCATGCATTGGGTTTCCGGGGGAGATAACAAGGCAGAGTAAGTAACGCTCGCTAGCAACGAGGCTAGGAGGGGATTGAGATGCGAAGTTAATGGATGACGCCTAAACATTTTGGGAATATCTGATTTTCGTAAGATGACTTGACACCTAGACGGAGGGAGTACTACCTCAGTCCAGGTTTTTACGCCACGTCATATATTTTTTGTCAAAGTTTGACCAAAATTTTTAACTACTCACTACTTTCTGGTTTATAGGGCTTAAATTTGAAATCTCATCAACCAAGGGAGATGATGAGTGGAGAAATGTAGTACTCCATCTCGTAGTTTACAAAATTACTCGTGTTGTGGTTGGCTGGGCTATAGTGCGAAGCAGTGACTGTGTCTCCGACGGACGTGCGTGTACCTCTTCTCTTCTTGTACGTACTCCATTTATCTCACTTCCTGTGGCTTCCCACTCCCACGATATTCCTATTCTATGAACCTGTGTGTGCGTGTGTGTGTGTGTGTGTGTTTTAACAGTGTGTGTGTGTTAGAGAGAGCGACACATCAACCTACACCTATAGAGAGATGGTGTGTAGTACTAGTATGATTTAGCCGCGAGAGTCGATGCATCCTCTTGTTTCCGGGCGTCCGGTCGGGACAGCTGCCACGACCGCTCCTGACTAGCCTGGCCCACCCAAAGACCCTCCATCGCCCGCGCGCACTTCCCGCCCGAAACGGTCAGCGCCACTCCAGAGAATTGGTGTCGCATTCATGCCCGGGCAGAGCGGACGCGACCTCTCACTGGCACATGCGTTGAAGGGAGAAGCAGATTCAATGAAGAGTGATGGTTGCTTCGTCTGTCCAACTTACTGCCTGGTCTATGTGATTTGACGGCTCATTGGTCATTATTACTGAGGTGGTACGACTGTGCTGAGTCTCAGTTGTACTGTACACTTTACTTTGGTGCATGACACGTGCACCGAATGTTGGATGTCCCACGTTTCGGCGAAAGGAGGTAGAGCGTATCCACTCTTTACAATTTTCTCCACTCTTACAGCGGAGGAGTACGAAATCAGCGAAAACACGGTAGCTCAGTGATTACATGGCCCACCTCACACTATCACTATATTTTTTGGACACCTAACTCTTTAGTACACAGTACTGTAATTTCTCAGCGAGATAAAATTGTACAATGCTATGAAGCTTTCAACTTCTATTTCATATATCTTGCATCCAAGTTTGCCCCGTTGCAACATTCCATCAAATACAAAGGAGACTAACATGCATGCTATTGCATCTCAATGATTCACATATCATAGCCAATATGTACTCCCTCCGTTCCAAAATAAGTGTCTCAACTTGTATGCTTGTACTAAAGTTGACACTTATTTTGGAACAGATACAACTAAAGAAAAAATGTTCCATGCAATCCCTAGGCCTTGAACCCTAAACCCTAACCAGGCTTTAATTTGCTGGTGACGTTGAACCTTCCGAAGAAATGAAGTTTGCAACCCTTTGACCATCGGATCATTTTGTGCAGTTTCACTAAAATCGAGCTGAGCATCCCTGTGGAAAAGAAAATGAAGAAGTGTGATTAGAATAAGACTAGTGGGACTAGTTGATGAGACATAAACTCATCACAAATACAGTAGAAGCCAGTAGAGGTATGTGCGGGGCAAAGAAGTAGAGAAATATCCACATGGAGCGATTTGGGCAGCTGGGGCAGTGGTGCAAGCCGGCTGTAAAGGAAGTTGTACCTGAGGGATGTCAGGATGTAGCTAGAGGAGGGCGGCTGGCGGGAGGCGGCAACTGCCCACGTCATGGCAGTGAGCAAGGGATGAAGGCAACCGCATTGGCTTTGTGAGAGAGAACGGCGGGGACCCCTGATCGGGACGTGCCGACAGTGGGTTTTCGCAGTTGGCGACTACATCTATACAAAGCATCCACCCCTTTCCCCCGGCGGACATGATCCTCCTGGATGTGTGACTGGAGATGTGTCCATAGTCGTTTTGTGCGAGAGAGTGTGAAGAGAGCAACCCCAGCAAGTAATCGTGTAGGCTCCTGGCTATGTATATAGTGGAGCGGTTTCTTTTTCTCTCCATATGAACCTATTTATATTGCTTACGTGCCACTGAAGAAAAAAAACATTATTTATAAATAACGTGGCACCGTTCATGCGTGGTTCCCGACCCTCCATTAAGTGAGTAACTACTACTAGACGAGTCAAATTATCACGTGGGCTACATCATCGTACAGAAATGAGCTCCACTGTTCCACGTGTGTGGTTGGGGAAGACGCAAAGAGTGCTACGTGCGTGGGTGCGTGCACCTCTTCTCTTCGAGCATGATTGTTAAAAGTATACTCCTTTCTTTACCACACGATTATTATATGGGCAACTACTCTACCACGCTGTCATTTCGAGCATGTCTCTAGTAGGCCAACTACTCTACCACGCGGTTATTATATGGGCAAAGAGTATAGGTAGTAATAATGACTAATGACCCATCAAATCATGAGGCCCACCTTTCTCTATGTTTGACCGAGGAAGCAGCCATCATTTCACTCCTCGTTGAATATCCACCCGCTGTTATCTCCGCAAATAAATAAAAATCCACTGCTACCTCTGCAGCATGGTTAATAGTATAGCCATGTCAATCACGACGAGAAATATCATTCACTGATACAATAGGTCTGGCTCTAAGGCTGGTGATTTTTTTTACTTTGTCTCTTTCTCTTTTTGTCTCATTTACTCATTTTACATAGGAGCACGTGTAGAGGATGGCTATTCCTTTCGATGGGACTTCTTCATGGGGTTTAAGACTAAGCAGCTTTGAATATTATTCCCACTGCTCACCACTCTGAATCGTGCCATCTATGATACTCCCATTACAACAATGAGGTCCACTAGGTCTAGCACGTCCTGTAAGAAGAGACTGTCACGCAAAACATACATTCTTGTTGCCTTCTCCCCATACAGTATGTACTACTAGTAGTACTACTACTCATTCTCCTATAAACCTTGCGCTTGGCATCTAAAAAATATTAACCTTGCGCTTGCCTCTTCGCCTCTTCGGGAAGTCGAGCAATGATGGTAGTATAGTATATGGTTCCGGCTATCTGACACCGAATGAATTGCTACACGTCCACCATGTGGGCAAGGGGCGAGGGGCGAGGGAGAGTGTGTACTACTACTACGTCGTTTCAATATGGACTACATACGGAGCAAAATGAGTGAATCTAGCTACACTCTAAAATATGTCTATATACATCAGTATTTGGAGTATGTACTAGTAGTTCATATTGAAATCTGCTAAAAGACATATATTTCAAACAATACTACGATAATCTCTCCAACCAAGGTAGGGACGAGGAGTATATGTCTAACGGAGGGAGTAGTACAATTTTCTCCTCGTCCTGCGAGCCACCGCGCGCGTGGGCGAGGGAGCGGGCGTAGGTGTAGTAAGCAAGCTTCTCCTCGTCCTGCGACTCTGCGAGCCACCGCACCTGTGGGCGGGGCAGAGGGCATACTAAGCAAGCTTCTCCTCGTTCTGTGAGTTGACGGGACACATCAAAAGTAGTACACTACAGAGAATCTCCAGTGTATAGAGCCTTGCCTCTAAGGTAGGCCCCACATGGTTTGCCTCTTATGAAATGAAAAAACCACAATGTATAGAGACTCTAACCAACCTCTAAGGTGGGCCCTAGCAGAAATTTAAAAAGTACTCCCTCTGTAAACTAAGAGGGAGTATTTATTAGCACCACATTTGTCCAATCAGTAATATTTGTCCACTATGACTAGCCTAAGGTTAGACGCGATGCTAGCCAATTTTTTGTTGGAGGCAGTTCATGCAATGTATAGAGGCCTGCCTCTAAGAGGAGAGAGAGGGCTTAGAGGCAACAAAAAGCATACATTGTGGATGCACTAAGTGCCTACTTTCCGGTCTATATGACTCAATTTGAAATCTCCCTAACCATAATAGATGGTGAGTGGTGGAATAAATTTGTTACTTCCATAGTTCACAAAAGTACTGAGCATGTGAGATGGTGAACGGAGGGAGTACGATACAATTAGTACTACAATTCTTTTGGAAGGGTTGTAGTAGTCCCTCCCATTCACATGTTCACATTTCAAGCTTCAATAAAAACGTTGCATGCAAGGATTAAGAGAAACCTCAGCAATGCATGTACTCCGTCAATCCATATAGGGTCTAAAATGTGTTTTGGAGGCTAACTTTGACCACATGTTAGAGCAATAATATGACATCCAACTTACACAAATCTTACCATCAAATTCGTACGTGGGCATTGTACTGCTAACACATGCATGCATTGCAATTAGTACGTACATGATACAGTCGTAAAAACTCACTATCTAGTAGTACTAGTTCATTCATTGGTTTAGATTTGGAATTGAGGCCCATAAACCGAAAGGGAGGGAATATTATTTTCTGGAACCATCCCCATACGGCCATACTTGATGTTTCGGAGAAGGGTTACATGCCTTGCTGCAACAGTACCGTCCAATCTTCACGTGTGGTGTTTTTCTTGGAAAAATATTACGAGAGGATTCTACGATGTGTGAAATGATGTGTTGTTCGTGCGTCCAGCTTACTACTATTGGAAAGGTGTGGCTTTGAGATGTGACTGCTCATTAGTAGTATTCCTTGCGGTTATGCACTCATAATTTGGTGCAAGGCACGTGGACCCGAATGTTGGATGTCCCACATATCGACGAAAGGAAGTTTTGTGCTCCTAGAATGGTTTCTCGCAATGCTATCAACCTTCCAACAAATACAAAGGATACTAACATGCATGCTAATGCATATCAATGATTCACATATCGAACCCAGTATTTACTTCACAACTTAAGACAAAGTTGTGAGAAGGTGTACAAATAAATAAAAATATGATCGATCAGGTCCCTATGCATGCTTTCATTTCCTGGCCATGGTGTACATGTTGGTAGCCATTTTCACGCGGCTCGTTGATGCCCGCCAAGAGATGTAGAAGTTGGATGCATGCACCATCCCATCATTTTGTGCAGTTGCACTAAAATGGAGCTGAGCATCCCTGTTAACAAGGATATTGAATAAGTGTGATTGCAATAATAGTGGCACTGTTGATGAAACATGGAAAGTACGCCGGCCGAGCTACAGTATGTTTTAGGCAAATAACTAGAGAAAATCCACATGCAGCGACATGGGAAGATGGGCGGTGACCAAGCCCGGTTCCAGAGGAAGTTGTACCTGAGGGTCGTCGGGATGTAACCAGGAGGGCGGTGGCGGGCGGGATCTGCCCATACTACAGCAACGAGCAAGGGGCAAAGGCACTACCGCGCCGGAGCTTGCTTAGAGAGAACGGTGGGTACCACAGATCGGGACACGCCAGCAGTGGGTTTCCTGCGTCGACGCCGGCGACCGGAGCAACGTTGCACATCGTCCCTTTTCGCCAGCGGACTGGATCCGACCGGATCAGGGACCAGCAGTGAGAGAGAGAGAGAGAGAGAGTGGCCACCGCCATCTTGTGTGAGAGAGTAGAAGAGACCGACCCCAGAAAGCAAGCATTGAGCGTCCTTTCCTGCTTATATTATATAGTATAGTATAGTGGAGCGACTTTCTTTTTTCTCTCCATAACAATTGGTTTATATTATGTACGTGCGCCATCGAGGAATAAAATCTTTTTTAAAATAATGCGTCAAGTCGCAATTTGTTTGTTGACCCGTGGTACACGATCCTCCATCAAGTGGACAACCAGTACACGTGTCAAATTACCATGTGGGCTGCCTTTTCGTACAGAAATGAGCTCCACCGTGTACCCGCGCGGGTGTGGTTGGGAAAGAGACGGGAGTACGTGGGCCGTGTGTGCACCTCTTCTCTTCGTGCAAGTCCCCCACCTACGTGGGTGTGTGTGAGAGATATACAAACCTAGAGAGATGGTGTGTGTGCGTTCGTGAGTGTTTTTTATTGGGGGTGACTTCGTGAGTGTATTTGTGGGAATATGTGTCGATGATATCTCAAATAAAAATGTGACACATGCAATGTGTGTGAAATAGAGGCCTATCTATATCATATATAGAGGGGGCAATCCACGAGAAGAGATGGAGGGGTCATAGATATCGATAGAGTCGAAGAGAGGATCAAGTGTGTGGGTGCGAGATCGATGAAGAGAGCCATCAAAATTGTGTGTGTGCACGTCAAAGATATAGGGTGACTGACCTATTGGGACGTCAGAGGGGAGAGGGCAAGTTTGTGTGTGGCAGGGAGACATGACTAGAGCGCTCGATGTATCGGTGTGTAGGGGGGGGGGGGCGGGGAGGCAATAGACCTAACTAGAGAGGTAGATCAACTCGTCTATGTGTTGAGAAAGAGAGACCTACCTATCTCTTGAGCGAGATCGGTCGACATCCATACATAAGTGAAGGACGGGAAATAGGTTGCGGGAGAGAGAGAGAGAGTGCCGGAGGGGTGGTGGAGTTGCTTCTCAGAGATGGTGGGAGAGGCCTACTAGACAAACTGAGGATACAACTGCAATATCAAGAAGACAGGGGATGTGTTTCTGTGTGTGCGTGTGCGTGTGCGTGATAGATGTGTCGGCAGGCATGCATGGATGATGAAGGGGGACCATATGTGATTGGTAAGCAGACCTAACTAGATCGGTAGATCAATTGTTGTGTGTCGGAGGAAGGGAGAGACATAACTAATGAGGTAGATTGATCAGCGCGTGGGGAAAACGAGTTATAAACGACCTAGCTAGCTATATGTATAGTGGGAGATCAGTCGGTGTACATCCATTTTTTAGAGGCAAATAAGGCCTAGAGAGACGGATAAAGAGAGAGGGATGGAGCTAGGAGGTGGTGCGAGAGGCCTACTAGATAGGGGGGAGGAGTGTGCGATTGTGAGATCGATGAAAAGAGGGGCGAGAGTTTACGCGTGTGTGGGACCGTATGAGAGACATGACGCATGGACAGAGAAAGGAGGAGATGGAAAGTGTGTGTGTATGTGGAAGGCAGACATCGCTAGAGAGGTTTATCGATCGGTGTGTGTCAGAAAGAAGGAGTTGTGGAGACCGTGGGAGAACGACCTACAGAAAATAAATGAATGTGCGTGATGGATATAATGCTGACGGAGGGGGGCAAGGAGGGCATGTGCATGCACGAGAGAAAGTTAGTGCTAGCTACAAAGGTTAGAGGATTGTGTGGGTGTAAGAGACTAACAAAGATCATAATTCATTATGAAAGTGGGTTCATATATTTGAATAAGAGATTATAGTGATACGCGTGGTGTGGTTTTGGACATGTTATACTATAATGTGATAATGCGTGGCATTCGCAACTCACGGCTAAATATCGAACAATCTAAACCATACTATATATCGAACAATCTCACATTTTATTTGAATTTGTGATAATGTGTGGCGTTTGCAGCTCACAACTAAATATCGAACAATCTAAACCATACTATATATCGAACAATCTCACATTTTATTTGAATTTGTGATAATGTGTGCCGTTTGCAACTCACAGCTAAATACTTGTAGGCGTAGGGGGCGGGGCACCATACATTATGTGATAAACACATTATACATATGAGACATGGTTTAGATTATGAAGATCTAGCTAAATGTACTGTGATTTGAAATCAACATAAAGTGGATTGAAAAATCCGAGTTCGAGTTCATATAGTACACATAGCTCATATCTAACTCGACAGTAATCATGTGGTGTGTTGTGAAGATAATATACAAACGATGGTTTAACTTGACAACAATGATGATTGCAGATCTTATTAAATTAGAGAAACGAATTCAAATGGTTTAACTTGACAACAATCATGATTGTAGATCTTATTCAAATAGAGAAACAAATTCAAATTTAGTTCATATTGAAGCGGTAGTATATACGTTTGGAATGCACTAAAATGTTCATTTGAGTAGCAGGTTACATGCATTGTACACGTAGCAAAATATTTTAATCGAACATAACATAGATTCAAAGTTTTGAATGGCATTTGTAGTAACTCATACAGTAAAACGGGACTAGACTCTCTTGTGTGGTGCGAATTGATTTCTTTTTTGTTTTTTCGTCGAGTATAGTGCGAATTGATTTGGTGCAGTACACGTTAGGCTTGTCCGGAAATTTCAACCCGCGCGTTGTTATCCCGAAATTTTAAGATATCTCTTTGTCTCCTTGTGCTCCTAAAATTCCCTCCATCTCAACCCGCACCTTGTTATCCCAAAATTACAACGGGCGCAAAAACTCCCACCTCCTGTGAAATCCTGACACATGAAATTCCCGTGATACCCCTGAACCGAAAGAACCACCTAGTTCAAATCGGTGGGGCTACTTTTGTAACTTACCCCACATTTCGGACAAGTGCGCCCCTAAGCCATGGTTCCAAACTCCCATCCCCTCCGTCCCGCCATTCATACACCAAGGCCGCGAAAACCCTCGAAGCTCCACACCCTCCTCCGTCCGCCACCTAGCCGAAGCCTCTTCCCTGACGACATCGTCCATCACAACAGCTCGACGTCCCTCATCCACCGCACCACATGAGGATCCGTCATCAATCTCGTTGTCCCGCCGGTTCAGCCACCCCGTCCTCCACCTCCAAGGAGCTTCCCTGATGTTCGCCTCATCTTTCGCGCCACCTCAATTCCCACAGCGCCATCTTCACCTGCACCACCGGAAGAGCAGCACCATCACCAATTCCTCGGATGAAGCTGAGGCCTAATCGGCGCTACCAAAGAGGTTCTACAGTAATCGCTGCATTTTCTTCTTGATTTGATCTCACAGTGCTGCCGGCGCTTCGTCCCGAGCCGCCATGGCGCGGCTCCATCTACGGCGGCATAGCCGGCCACTTCCTTTACGGCGTCGCTCCCTCGGCAGCGGCGTCCACATCAGTAGGAGCTGCTGCTGCTTTTGGCTCTCACTCGCACTGCTACTCTGCTCTTGCTCTCAGTCCACTGCCTGGTCTGCTCTTGATCTTGCTCGCGCTGCTGCTCTTACTCTTGCTCTTGCTTGCGCTGCTGCTCTTGCTCTTGCTTGCCCTGCTGCTCTACTCTTGCTCGCGCTGCTGCTGCATGAGCAGCAGATCCTGCTCTCGCTCAAGCCCCTGCAGCTGCTACCCGAGATGCTGCTACACGACCAGCTGCCTTGGCTCTTGCACGCGCTGCTGCTACGGGCACTGCTGCTGCTTTTCTACTACTAGTGAGTTCAGTTTCGACAATAAAATTCAGTTTCAACAGCAAAATTCGGTTTTGACAGTAAAATTCAGTTTTGACAGTTAAGTTCAGAGATGAGCGGCTGATGTATTTTACATCTAGCACTTTGTGGTTATGTATTTACATCATCTATTTGAGATGCTATTAGAATTCCACTCAGGTTAACATTGTCGCTCCTGTCCTGCTTCAGCCTCGCCGTCGTACAACTCACCGGAGCTGCTCCAATGACGAAACCCTCCATCACAGCGGAGCAGCACCCTCGGCTCCATCTCCAGACGCCTAAGATCTTCTTCCCCTCCTCCGACAGCCACATCAGCCCCAGTATCCTCAGCATCCTCAGCTACCAACCCAATGATGCTGAGATCGACATGGCTTCGCCAAAGAGGTTGTACAGTTGTTGCATCGCTTTTTTACTCTACATGTTATATAAACTGTCCACTGAACACGCGTAGTAACGTGAAATACGATTAGTTTCTCCTACTATATGACAAGCAGTGAGGTACCAGGCAACTTAGCTATCCGTGATGGACTCTCTCGAATGCCATCATTATTTATTTCTGCTTGTTTGAGCTGTGCATTTGTAGATGGGCCTGGGAGTTGAGCTAGTAGGGCAGTGGCCTGGGTCCAAAGTAGTAGAAGTAGCACAAAAACATTTTTAGAGTGTAGGCTTTTCCCTGTTCAAGCCTGCCTACTAGAATCGCCAGTGCGTGAAAGGAAAAGTGAAGGAAAAACATAGGAATTGGAAAGTTTTCTATGGTACTACTATTCATGCATTTGGTTCAAAGGAATGGAGCAAAGGAAAACTTTAGGATTTGTTCCTTTAGTGTCTCCTTGAAAGAAAAACCATAGGAATTTTAATATCCACTTGGCCTCCTTTTCAAATTCCTATTCATGAAGCACAAGACCAAGAGATGGTAGCATAATAGCATTATAACCGTACATTTTCTTGTGGTTTGACTTAATTTCACCGTGCTTCTTTGCATTCCTGTGATCTTCCAATTCTTGTAAACCAAACACCCAGATTGGCAGAAATCCTGTGTTTTTAAATTCTCTGTTTTGCACATGCATTCCTATCCTATTCCTATGTATTTCCTATCCCTGCATTGTTAGAATCCTCCAATTCAAACAAGCCCTTACAGAATTACTTCTGTTACCGATATGTGTCAAAGAAAACCTTGTGTGGTTTGTCCCGCTCCTGCTGCGTTGTGGTCCACCCCAGCTCAGCTGCTTCAACGACGGAAGGGTTCACCACAGTAGGGATCCGCCCTCCAGACTATCTTTCGCCGCCTCAGATCTTCTTCCCCGCCGCCGGCAGCCACGAAAACTGCATTACCATCATCAACTGAGCAGATGACCTTGAGGACTACACGGGTCCACAAGAGAGGTCACATTATTTTGTGTTTGCTTACGTTATGCATTGCTTAATACGATGACATGCTACTTTATCATCCTGTTCACCGATTAGACTCCGAGTCAGGTCCAAACTAATGCTCAAACTTGAGTTTTAAAATGGTTGTGGGGTACATATTGGGGCAGCAATCAATACTATCTGTCTACTATCTGGTTAATCTCGGGTGTCTACTATGAGTTTCATGTTGCGTGGAAACAAACATTAAAGGAGCCATTATCTGTATTTTTTAACTGAAGATATTATCTGCCTGCTATCATTGGTTTTGGGTCTATCCACAGTTGGCTACCATCACTCTGGATATGTGCATGCACTCCTTACATAATCTCACTATGTTTTATTCCTATGCATGTCAGTTATTGTACAGAATGGTACTGAACATGTAGAGTAAAAGAGACGAGCCTTGCGTGGCAATAAAATTTCATGCAGACATCGCTCCATGGTGGGCGCAAAAGCAACCCCCTCCCCCCATTCCATACTATAATCAAGAGGAAGATAACTCTTCAGAGGGGGGTTCAGAGGGAGCGGACCACTCCTATTTACCCCATGAGGTCTTTTTGCTCTAACTTGGCATGCTGATGTTGGTCATATCATGCATATGGTGCCTTGCATTGCTTACTTTATACATAAAATATGTCATCTGCTTAGTTTAGACATGCATTGTGTGAATGCCATCTGTTTAGTTTCTATATCATATATGTGAATCATGCAATGCCATCTTGTTTAGCCAGGCAACATATATGTGAATTTTGCAATGCCATCCTGGTTAGCCAGTCATCTTATATGTGAATTATATCATGCCATCCTTTTTTTATTATGTATTAAATTTGTCAACAATGTTAGTACATTCAATTACTCTTCCTGTGCACCAGCCATTCGACACGGGCATGGAAAAATTCATGCATATGGTGTCTTGCATTGGCATGTTCATTTGCTTAGTTTAGACATGCTTTGTGTGAATGCCACCTGTTTAGTGTCTAATTACCATATATGTGAATTATGCAATGCCATCTTGTTGCAAGACATTATATATGTGAATTATGCAATGCTATCTTGTTGCAAGGCATTATGTATGTGAATTATGCAATGCCATGTTGTTTAGCCAAGCATCATATATGTGAATTATATCATGCCATCCTTTTCTTGTATTACGTATTCCATTTGTCGACAATGTTTGTATATTCAACTACTCTTCCTGTGCATCAGCCATTTGAATTGGTGATGGAAAAATCTGGAGTGAAAACAAGGTATTCAGAGCAGACAATGCTACCTGCTGAAGCAGATATCTTGCTGGTTACAGATAGCTCCTCAGAGGAGGATTCAGAGACAGATGACCAGTCCTATTTTCCCTCTGAGGTGTATGCTCAAACTTGGCAGGGTTATATTACTCATATCATGCATATGTTGTCTTGCAATGCTTAGTTTTTACATCATATACACAATATTGAATGCCATCTGCTTAGTTGACACATCATATATGCGATTGCCCTCTGCTCACTTGCTTAGTATATAAATCATATATTTGAATTATGTCATGCCATGATGTTTACATAGACAGCATGTATCTGAATTATGGCATGCCAACCCATTTTCTAAAGACATAATATAGTTATATCATCTCATCATGTTTACATAGTCATCATATTTTGAATTATGCCATTCTATCCGTGAATTATATCATGCCATCATGTTTCCATCGACGGCATGTATGTGAATTATGGCATGCCAACCACTTTAATAGACACATCGTATAGTTATATCATGTCATCCTGTTTACATAGTCATCATATTTTGAAGTATGTCATTCTATCTTGTTTAGTTAGCCATCATATATGTGAAATTGTGTCATGCTATCCTGTTTAATTAGCCATCATATATGTGAAATTATGTCATGCTATCAAGTTTGGTTAGACAACATAAATGTGAATTATTTCATGCCCTATTTTCTTCCCTACTATCCATTGCACCTGTCTATCATACAATGTATGTACATTCAATTACTTTTCTTATTTATCAGCCATTTGAATTGGAGGGGGTGATGGCAGTATCTATGGGAGTAAAAACACGGTCTTCAGAAAAGATCGTGCTACCCGTTGATGCAGATAGAACCACGGTTGTACTTGCCCAAGAACCAGCCCCACCACACATAAACCAGACTCACGCAGATTGTACCCCTACCCGGTTGGACAGAGAACCAGCCACACCCCTTCTAACCCCAACCCCAGCAGATAGTAACCCAGTTCCAGTTGACACAGCACCGTCTCCACCACAGCACACCCAAACACGAGCAGTTAGTAAGGTAACTGCAGTGCCCAAAGCACGAGGATCACCACTCTGAACCCCAAGTCAATGCTTAAAGCAGAAGAAGAATTGTTCTCAGGTCAGGTTCCGTAGCTATGGTTCATACTCCTTTGCTCTTGCATCACTGTATTTACTCATACCAACTAATTTCAAATTTGAAGGATGCAATTGAAACTCCAATGGCGCAACAGGTATGTTTTAAACATGTTTCTTTAACGTGTTTGCTGTTGTAACTTGCTCTATGTCGATTTCAGTTTCAATTGAATAAACAGTTATGTTCTCATGCCATGCACATTACAAGTGTTGTTAGTGCTGTGTAGTTTCCCACACTTATATTCTGTCTATGCTGCTTTGTCTTAAACAGATATGATTTGAACTGTCTCTATCTTGATTTGGCAACATAAACTAGAATGATATAGACCATACAGTCACCATACTACATAGATATATGTTTGTTTCATGTTGTTATCCTGTCCACCTTACTATTGAACTGGTTTACCAAAATGAGTTTCATATACAACATGGTAAACCTGTGATGTGTCTGCTTGTTTCTCTTTTAGAATGCAGACAAAATATTGGGGAAGAGTACCCCGTTATGCAATGGTAAAGGAAGTAATGTAGATAAGGTTCAAGATAGTGAGACATCCCTGTTGGTCTCCAAGAAAGCTGATAAAAACTATCTTGAAGACAGTGAGACAACCCCAAAGTCCTGTCTTGATGTAGTGTTCGAGTTACTGGCCACTACTGCTGGCACCAGCTGTTCGAACTTGCTGCCTGAGTCAGTTCGGATTCTTGAGTCTCAACTTCAAGTTGAAAGACATCGATCAGATGTGCTGCGACAGGAAGCCGAAGGACTGAGGAAATCCCTACAGAATTCAGATGCATACTTTCTGGTGCAACAGCAAGCACTGGAAGATTTAAGCGCCAAACAAGAGAAAGCTAATAAGCTTGCTAAGCGTCTTGCCAGCATGATGGATACCCAGGATATTGTTTCTTGAGCCCTTGTGAACTGGTTTCAGTGCTGGACTTTTTTTGTTGTGGCGTTTATTTACACTGGTCGCCAACTTTGACAACCAGTGTATGTAATATGCTGCTTTGTTCCCCATATTTGCACTCGTGGCGAACTTTGATGCCCAGTGGATGTAATATGTGTAATAGCCGTAATAGCCTAGTGTAAGTTGCTTGCTTATTTATTTCCTTATTGTCTTGTTTAGTTGTTTGCTTGTAGTCACTGCAGTTCTTTTTTCATGTTTTTCTAGTGGCCACAATAACCTATTTTTTATAACTAGGCCACAATAACCATGGGCTACATGCGGACCATTACCACCATGGTCCTGCTATCTGCTGTAGTGACCATGGGCCTCCTACGGGCCGAAGAATCAATGGGCCTTCTACGGGCCGTATGATCGATTGGCCAAACATGGGCCAATAACGGACCGCATTATGGGCCGTAAACGGGCTAGAGTGGGAATCGTCCGTTCATGGGCCGACCATAACGGGCCGTTAATAGGTTGTTGAGTATAACGGGCTTGATTCTACCGACGGGCATAATGGGTCGTTAATGGGCCGTATTTGATGACGCTATGAAAACGGTCCAAAAGATTAACGGGCCACAAACGGGCCGACTTTAACCACGGGTTGAATTTGGCCCACAACCGGAACGGGCTAGTAATAGACAGTAAGTCATCGAATGCTAAAAAATCAGCCCAAGAATAAATGGGCCCTTAGAAGGACGAAAGATAACACGGGCTGGAAATGGCCCAATGGAATAATGGGCCGTTAATGGGTATAAAGCGATACACTGTTCATTACGGGCTAGTTTCACCACGGGCCGTTAATGGGCCAAGATTTACAAAGGGCCTCATATGGGCCGAAAGAATTCATGGGCCATACATGGGCCGGAAGTTACAACGGGTTGGAATCATATTGGATGGCCCAGATGACGCTACTGGGCCTAATTCGGATAGGCCATAATGGGTCGTGAGTTAGCGGGCTGTAAATGGGCTATATGAGAACTGGCCGTTAACAGGTTTTAAGTGGGCCAGCCGTTACCTTTTGACCAGGTCAAACGGGCCGGCCTTTTAACCTGAATGGGCCACTGTTGGGCTGAGCCACGTGTCGACGTATCATAGGCGCGTCCCGTCCATTGGCTGGATGACATCTGTCCCAAGGCTAAGCTGACACATGGATCCTCCGGCGAATCAGAATTTTACACGTGGAAAATCCCCATTGGTCAGGGCTATTAACGGGTTATCTGATCCAAACCAAAACCCGATAGCTTAACGGCGACCCGTTACGGTGGATGCCACGTGTCAGTTACCCTTGACGAAAACACTTCCATGACGCGCCGTTTATCGTCATGGAAGTGGACACTTCCATGATGATAATTTTGGTATTTTCAAGGAACACTTCTACGACAGCACAGGTATGACTATCTTGATTCTTTCATAAAATTGTCATGGATGTACATGCATGATAGAAAACGTGACCTACTGTGACAAACACGTATTATCACGGAAGTGGTTTTTTTTGTAGTGATGGTCGTACGCAAGCAAGTGCCTCATTGAAAAAATACTTCCTCCTAATGCAATACTGACGTTGGGGTCCATGGGTTTGTCAACGTAGTTACCAAAGGAGATAAATTTACAACGAAGCTAGTCATCGGGGAGCTGGCAGGTATCATTTATTATCAGTGGGCCAACAAGTATCAGCTGGGTTGTGGGCTGCCTAGTCTAGGCTTTCTTTTTTAACATGTGCAGCCCACGACATGCCGGTTTGTATTATTTTGAGGGCCGTCGTGTATCGACCGGCTTATGGCCCTCCCATCCTAGGTTTTATTTTTTCTTAAACATCTGCAGCCCAACTTATGTATTTTTTTGAAGAACACGCAGAGGTCTGTTCTATTTTTCTATATAAGAATATGAACGCCAGGTCCACTTATGTTTTCCTTCTAACTATATTATATATATTTATATTATTTTATATGTTATTATATATTATTGTTATTATCATCATATATTTAACAGATACTTACATATATAAGAAAAAATATCCCATGTATTATGAACTTAAGGTCAACGAAAATACAGGTGATTGTGTACAAAAGCTTGGTAAGATTTAAGGACCAATGTAAATAAAGCACTTATTATTTAAATATATTTATAACAAAATGCTCAGCCCCTGTTTATTTTTTCATAACATTGTTGCGCCCAACCCAACATTATAATTAGAACCAGCCCAGCAAAATCGTGTATTTCGAGAAAGTGCAAATGGGCTGTAATTTTTTAGGAAAATAATAAATGGGCCGCATGGACGCTACATTATTTGTTCACCAAGGCCAGCAAATTCGTGTATTTCTAGAAACTGCAAATGGGCTATAGTTTTTTAGAAAAAAATAAATGAGCCACATGGACGCTACATTATTTGTTCACCCAGCGCAGCGAATGGACTGTAAATTCTAAAAAAATGGGTTGAATATGTATGACATTTTTGGAGGCTAAAATTTGGGCCAATAGGTCGAAGACAACACAAGGCGTTGTCAACTTAGTCAACAAATGATTCTGACATTCATCTTCAATCTCTCGTCTTCTTCCTCCAGCGCCGTCGGGACCACTTGCTCCCGCCTCCGGCTGCTAGCAGCTCTGCTTAGCACGCTTCGCTGCGACGCGCTACCCCACCGCCGGCCAAGCCATCCCTCCACCCCTCCACGCCTCTTGTTATTCTCCACCGACTGCAGAACCATGCCGCACCAGAATCAGTTAACCCTCGTACACCTCTCCGTCTGCGACTCCACTGCCACGTCTTCCCATCACCGGCTCATTGCCGTCTGGGGCCTTGCTGTCGTCCACCACCTTGGTGCGCTCAGCGCGGCGTGGTCAACGTGGTCAACAAACGAGAGTCATCGAAGAGGATTGTACGTGGAGAGGCTGACAGTGGGGACGCACCAGGTCCATGGATGCACGCATGCAACCGCCTCCTTATTATGCGAAAATAAAATAATTCCTGCCCCTGAAAGCTGGGACCCACCACGTATATCTTCGCAAGGAAGGAAGTGCCTCCTTATTCCTGCCCCTGATGGCTGGGACCCACCAACAACATCTTTGTACGCAAGGAAGTGCCTCCTTATTACGAGCAAAAAATATATGATTCCGCCCCTGACCGCTAGGACCCGCCAGCTATATATTCGCACGCAAGGAAGTGCCTCCTTGTCCTCCCTGACAGCTGGGACCCACCCGGTCGAAGCGTACGTAGCGTTGTCTGTATACATACCGGTCGATCGGTCTGTCTGCCATGATGAATCGTGGCCGAGTAAGGAGCGGTAGCAGTTCAGGCAGTCCCGTCTAAATCCTGTACACATACGACAGCTACGCTGCAAAAAATATGGCCATGTACGTACATACGGGCGTGGTCTCGAACGGCTACAGTGACGGCGTCCTGTTCATCGGCAGCCAACCGGTTGGGTCAGAACGGAGGAAACAGCGTTGTGTTCATCGGGAGGCAACCGACCGGGTGAGAATACGTCATGTTCATCGGGAGCCAACCGGCTTGGACAGAACAGCCAAAATGAGCTCTGGCGTACCGTAGAACAGAGGAAACGGCCTTCTGTTCGACCGCATACGGTCAAAACGGGGTCCTGTTCATCGAGAAGGGTCTGGCGTATCACAAAACGGAGGAAACGGACTTCTGTTTAAGTGCCTACGGTCGAAACAGGGTCCTGTTGATCGGGAGGGGTGTGCCGTACCGCAAAACGGAGGAAACGGACTTGTGTTGGAGCGCCTACGGTCAAAATGGTATCCTGTTCATCGGGAGGGGTGTGGTGTACCACAAAACGGGACTCCACGGACTACTGTTCATCCACTGTCTAGTGCCTCGCTCCAGCCTTCACAGGCTACTGTTCATCCACCGTCGACTTCCTCCTGCCTCCACCAGCTACTTTTCATCCACGAGGTCCTGTTCATCCAGCCTCCACCGGCTACTGTTCAACCAGCCCTCCACGGGGTCCTGTTCATCCGGCCTCCACCGGCTACTATTCAACCAGCCCTCCACGGGGTCCTGTTCATCCAGCCTCCATCTGCTACTGTTCAACCAGCCCGCCACGGGGTTCTGTTCATCCACCCCCAACCAGCTCGGGTGTGGCGGCCTCCTCGGTCGGGGTCCTGTTCATCCAGCGGCAACGGCCTCTACTACCACGGGGTCCTGTTCATCCAACCCCCACCGGGAACTGTTCATCCAACCCCCAACAACGGTCACTGTTCATCAAGAGGCAGCAGCAGGTTCGATCGGCTTCAGTTAGCCAGAGTAGCAAAGGAATCGCTCGGGTTCAGTTAACAGCTAAGGGATCGATCACTCAGGTTCAGTAATGTAGCTAGCAGTGCAATCGCTCGGGTTGAGTAAGCGAACGCCTCGCTCGAGTTCAGTTAGAGCCCAACGCCTCGCACACACGTGCATACGTGTATGAGAGAAACGCGCAAACCTCCGTGCATCGCTCGGCCCTGACCACCCACCGTAACCGGGAACTCCCAGATATTTTCCTTGCCCTCGCATCTACCATGATTTTTTCCGTCATGGACGGCCCAAAGAATGTCATGCAGGTGCGTCCCCGACCCGCCCAGGACGAAAAGCCCATTTTCTGTCATGATTTTTTGTCATAGAAGTAGGAGCCCACCACATCTATGATTATACGTGCTTTTGTCACAATTATCATCATAGAAGTGTCATAAGCATGACAGGAAAAAAAATCGTTCAGCCCAAAATGTCACGAATGTGTCTTTTTTTTGTAATGCTTCCTCCCGCATAGGAAGGTGCGCCCGGCGCCTCCCTCATGGAAGGCTCGGGGGCTTCCACCTGGAGAGCGTCTGACCTAACCAGTGCGACGAGGGAGGTGCTCGGGCACCATTTTGAGGCGTGCTTCGATGCGTGCCCCCGCAAGCAAGGAACACAGCGCGAGGCGCCAGGAGCAAAAGAATTCATCACCAAGGCGATCCGCGAGCTTCAGGAAGCGCGGGTTATGCGCGGCGAGCATTGCCCCGCATGCCCCACCGGTTCAGCTGTTGCTCTCGACGCGGATGGCAAGCTGCGTGTCTGCGTCGACATCCTAGGCCTCAACAGAGCCGCTTCTTAGGACATCTTCTCGCCGCCGCGACGGCCGGAGCGGGGGTTTGATACGTCTCCAACGTATCTATAATTTTTTATTAATCCATGCTATTATAATATCTGTTTTGAATGTTTTATATGCATTAATATGCTATTTTATATTATTTTTGGGACTAACTTATTAAACTAGTGCCCAGTGCTAGTTTCTGTTTTTTCCTTGTTTTTGACTTTTACAGAAAAGGAATATCAAACGGAGTCCAAACAAAATAAAACTTTACGATGATTTTTCTTGGACCAGAAGAGACCCACGAGACTTGGAGAGGAGGCCAGAAGACCCACGGGGAGGCCACAAGCCGTAGGGGCGCGCCCCAGGTCTTGTGGGCCCCTCGGAGACCTTCCGACCCTAATTCCACCACTATATATTCTCAAATATTCCCCCTACACCAGAGGGCACACTAAAAATACTTTTCCGCCGCCGCAAGCTTCTGTTCCCGTGAGATCCCATCTTGGGGCCTTTTCCGGCACTCCGCCGGAGGGGGATTCGATCATGGAGGGCCTCTACACCAACCTTGTTGCCCTTCCGATGATGTGTGAGTAGTTTACCACAGGACTACGGGTCCATAGCTAGTAGCTAGAAGGCTTCATCTCTCTCTTTGATCTTCAATACAATGTTCTCCTCGATGTTCTTGGAGATCTATTCGATGTAATCTTCTTTTGCGGTGCGTTTGTTGAGATCCGATGAATTGTCGATTTACGATCAGATTATCTATGAAATATTATTCGAGTCTTCTCTGAACTCTTTTATGCATGATTGAGATAGCTTTGTATTTCTCTTCGAATTATCAGTTTGGTTTGGCCAACCAGATTGGTTTTTCTTGCAATGGGAGAGGTGCTTTGTGATGGGTTCAATCTTGCGGTGTCCTCACCCAGTGACAGAAGGGGTAGCGAGGCACGTATTGTATTGTTTCCATTAAGGATAAACAGATGGGGTTTATATCATATTGCTTGAGTTTATCCCTGTACATCATGTCATCTTGCTTAAAGCGTTGCTCTGTTCTTATGAACTTAATACTCTAGATGCAGGCAGGAGTCGGTCGATGTGTGGAGTAATAGTAGTAGATGCAGAATTGTTTCGGTCTACTTGTCATGGACGTGATGCCTATATTCATGATCATTGCCTTAGATATCATCATAGCTATGCGCTTTTCTATCAATTGCTCAACAGTAATTTGTTTACCCACTGTATGCTTTATTCAAGAGAGAAGCCTCTAGTGAAAACTATGGCCCCCGCATCTATTTTCCATCATATATTTTCAGATCTATAAAACCAAAAATACAAAAATATCTTGCTACACTTTATTTATGTTTACTTTATTTAGCTCTTTTATTTATCTTTTATACCTATCTCTATTATATCTCTCTCTTGTTCGTGACCGTGAAGGGATTGACAACCCCTTTTTCGCATTGTGTGCAAGTGTTTGTTAGTTTGTGCAGGTGCATATATTGGAGACTTGCTTGTGCCTCCTACTAGATTCATACCTTGGTTCTTAACTGAGGGAAATGCTTATCTCTACTTTGCTGCATCACCCTTTCCTCTTCAAGGGAAAAATAAACGCAAGCTCAAGAAGTAGCAGGAAGAATTTCTGGCACCATTGCCGGGAAGGTTCTACATCAAGCCTACCAAGTACCTATCATAAACTCTCATCTCTTGCACTTATATTATTTGCCATTTGCCTCTCGTTTTCCTCTCCCCCACTTCTAAAACATTTTCAGAAAAACACAAAAATATTTGCCTTCTTATTCACCCTTCTTTCATTCATTTTTTCGTTTGTTTTTTGTTTGCTTGTGTGCTAGATTGCTTGCTTTGTCATGATGTCTCAAGAAAATACCAAGTTGTGTGACTTTTCCAACACTAATAATAAAGATTTTATTAGTACTCTGATTGCTCCCGCCACTAGTGCTGAATCTTATGAAATTAATGCTGCTTTTGTTGAATCTTGTTATGAAAGAACAATTTTTTGGTAGTCCTAATGAAGATGCTACATCCCATCTAAATACTTTCATTGAATTGTGTGATATGCATAAGAAAAAATATGTGGATAATGATATTGTTAAAACTTGGTTTTCGTTCTCACTACGAGATCGTGCTAAAACTTGGTTTTCATCTTTGCCTAAAAATAGTATTGATTCATGGAACAAGTGTAAAGATGCTTTTATTTAGAAGTATTTTCCTCCCGCTAAGATCATCTCCCTTAGGAATGATATAATGAATTTTATGCAACTTGATCATGAACATGTTGCACAATCTTGGGAGAGGATGAAATTGATGATAAGAAATTGCCCTACTTATGGTTTAAGTTTATGGATGATCATACAAAAAAATTATGCCGGATTGAATTTTGCATCTAGAAATCTTTTAGATTCCACCGCGGGAGATACTTTTATGGAAATCACATTAGGAAATGCTACTAAACACCTAGAAAATATTATGGCAAATTACTCTCAATGGCATACCGAAAGATCTTCTACTAGTTAAAAAGTGCATGCGATTGAAGAAATTAATACTTTCAATGGAAAGATGGATGAACTTATGAAATTGATTGCTAGTAAGAGTGCTCCTATTGATCCTAATGATATGCATTTGTCTTCTTTGATTGAGAATAATAATAAATCTATGGATGTGAATTTTATTGGTAGGAACAATTTTGGTAACAACGCGTATAGAGGCAATTTCAACCCTAGGCTGTTTCCTAGTAATTATTCTAATAATTATGGTAATTCCTAAAAAAAATCTTATGGAAATTATAATAAGATACCTTCTGATCTTGAGAGTAATATTAAAGATTTTATAAATCCCGAAAAGATTTTCAATGCTATGGTAGAAGAAAAATTGCTTAAGATTGATGATGTGGCTAGGAACGTTGATAAGATTTCTCTTGAGATTGATTCTTTGAAGATGAGATGTATGCCACCCAAGCATGATATTAATGAATCTCTAAACGTGATTAGAATTTCTATGGATGAAAGTAAATAAAGAACCGCTAGGATGCGTGCTAAGAAAGATTGGTTTGTAAAAGCGTGTTCTTCTTTTTCTTGTGATAATAATGATGAAGATCTTAAAGTGATTGGTGTGACTCCTATTGAATCTTTGTTTTCTAATATAAATCTTGATAAAGATGGGACTGGCGATGATTCAACTTTAGCTAGAAGGCGTCCCAATAATTTGGAGTTTAAAGATCTTAGTGAAAAAATTGATATAAGTGGGATTGGAGAGGTCAAGACTTTGAGTAGCGATGAACCCACTCATTTGGATTTCAAGGACTTTTATTATGATAATTGTTCTTTGATTGATTGTATTTCCTTGTTGCAATCCATGCTTAATTCACCTCATGCTTACAGTCAAAATAAAGCTTTTACTAAACATATCGTTGATGTTATGATGAAATCTTTTGAAGAAAAACTTGAGTTGGAAGTTTCAATCCCTAGAAAGCTTTATGATCAGTGGGAACCTACTATAAAAATTAAGATTAAAGATTATGAGTGCTATGCTTTATGTGATTTGGGTGCTAGTGTTTTCAACTATTCCAATAACTTTGTGCGATGTGTTAGGTTTCCGTGAATTTGATGATTGTTCTTTAAATTTGCATCAAGCTGATTCCTCTATTAAGAAACCCATTGGAAGGACTAATGATGTTCTTATTGTTGCAAATAGGAATTATGTTCCTATAGATTTCATTGTGCTTGATATAGATTGCAATCCTACATGCCCTATTATTCTTGGTAGACCTTTCCTTAGAAAGATTGGTGCAATTATTGATATGAAAGAAGGTAACATTAGATTTCTATTTCCATTAAGGAAGGGCATGGAACACTTTCCAAGAAATAAAATTAAGTTGCCATATGAATCTATTATGAGGGCTACTTATGGATTAAATACCAAAGATGATAATACCCAGATCTATTGCAATATGCCTAGCTAGGGGCGTTAAACAATAGCGCTTATTGGGAGGCAACCCAATTTTATTTTGTGTTTTTTGTTTTTGCTTCTATTGTTCAATAAATACATATTATTACTTCTGTAGTAATTGTGTTTTAGTGTTTTAATTATTGTTTGAGCCAAGTAAGACCTTTGGGATGGCTTATGGTGATAGTTGATTTGATTTTGCGGAAAAACAGAAACTTTTGCGTCCAGTAGAAGCATTTTGAAAATTCACAGAAGCGATGAAAAATTCCGAATTTTTTACACAAGATTGATATACAAATTGGCTTCCTTTTTAAGAAAAAATCAGAATTTTTAGAGTTAAATAAGTATGAGTAATATTCAGATCTTCGTAGACTGTTATGTTTTTGACAGATTCTGTTTTCTATGTGTTGTTTGCTTATTTTGATGAATCTATGGATAGTATCGGGGGGTATGAACCATGGAGAAGTTGGAATACAGTAGATATAACACCAATATAAATTTATAATGAGTTCACAACAGTACCTAAAGTGGTGATTTATTTTATTATACTAACGGAGCTTATGAGTTTTCTGTTGAGTTTTGTGTTGTGAAGTTTTCATGTTTTGGGTAAAGTTTTGATGGACAACGGAATAAGGAGTGGCAAGAGCCTAAGCTTGGGTATTCCCAAGGCACCCCAAGGTAATATTCAAGGACAACCAAGCATCTAAGCTTGGGGATGCCCCGGGTGGCATCCCCTCTTTTGCCTTCAATCCATTGGTAAATTTACTTGAGGCTATATTTTTATTCACCACATGATATGTGTTTTGCTTGGAGCATCTTGTATGATATGAGTCTTTGCTTTTTAGTTTGCCACAATCATCCTGTCTGTACACACCTTTTGAGAGGGACACACATTAATCATTAATTTATAAGAATACTCTATGTGCATCACTTATATCTTTTGAGCTGGGCAGTTGCTCTAGTGCTTCACTTATAGCTTTCTAGAGCACGGCGGTGGTTTTATTTTGTAGAAATTGATGAACTCTCATGCCTCACTTATATTATTTTGAGAGTATTAAAATAGCATGGTAATTTTCTTAGGTTGTGAATTTAGTCTTAATATGATGGGCATCCAAGAGGAATATAATTAAAAAAATCATAAAGAGCATTGAATATATGAGAAGTTTGATTCCTTGCATTTGTTTTGAGATATAAATATGGTGATATTAGAGTCATGCTAGTGAGTAATTGTGGATTGGTAGAAATACTTGTGTTAAAGTTTGTGATTCCCGAAGCATGCATGTATGGTGAACCGTTATGTGATGAAGTCGGAGCATGATATATTTTTTGATTATCTTCCTTATGAGTGGCAGTCGGGGACGAGCGATGGTATTTTCCTGCCAAACTATCCCCCTAGGAGCATGCGTATTAGTACTTTGCTTCGATGGCTAATAAATTTTTGCAATAAGTATGTGAGTTCTTTATGACTAATGTTGAGTCCATGGATTATACGCACTCTCACCCTTCCACCATTGCTAGCCGCTCTAGTACCGCGCAATTTTCGCCGGTGCATTAAACTCACCAAATACCCTTCCTCAAAACAGCCACCATACCTACCTATTAATGCATTTCCATAGCCATTCCGAGATATATTGCCAGGCAACTTCCACCGTTCCGTTTATTATGACACATACCATCATTGTGATATTGCTTTGCATGATCATGTAGTTGACATAGTATTTGTGGCAAGGCCACTGTTCATATTTTTATACGTGTCACTCTTGATCATTGCACATCCCGGTACCCCGCTGGAGGCATTCATATAGAGTCATTTCTTGTTCTACTATCAAGTTGTAATTCTTGAGTTGTAAGTAAATAAAAGTGTGATGATCATCATTATTAGAGCATTGTCCCATGTGAGGAAAGGATGATGGAGGATATGATTCCCCCACAAGTCGGGATGAGACTTCAGACGAAAAATGAAAAAAAAGAGGCCAAAGAGCCCAACAAAAAAAAGATGAGAGAAAAAGAGAGAAGGGATAATGTTACTATCCTTTTTCCACACTTGTGCTTCAAAGTAGCACCATGTTCTTCATGATAGAGAGTCTCCTATGTTGTCACTCTCATATACTACTAGTGGGAATTTTTCATTATAGAACTTGGCTTGTATATTCCAATGATGGGCTTCCTCAAAATGCCCTAGGTCTTCGTGAGCAAGCGAGTTGGATGCACACCCACTTAGTTTTCTTTTGAGCTTTCATACACTTATAGCTCTAGTGCATCCGTTGCATGGCAATCCCTACTCACTTGCATCGATATCGATTAATGGGCATCTCCATAACCCGTTAATTTTCCTAGTTGATGTGAGACTTTCTCCTTTTTGTCTTCTCCACACAACCTCCACCATAATCTTTTCCACCCATAGTGCTATATGCATGGCTCACGCTCATGTATTGCGTGAAAGTTGAAAAAGCTTGAGAACATTAAAAGTATGAAACAATTGCTTGGCTTGTCATTGGGGTTGTGCATGATGAAATATTTTGTGTGATGAAGATAGAGCATAGCCAGACTATATGATTTTGTAGGGATAACTTTCTTTGGCCATGATATTTTGAGAAGACATGATTACTTTATTTAGTTTGCTTGAAGTATTATTGTTTTTATGTCAATATTAAACATTTGTTTTGAATCTTATGGATCTGAACATTCATGCCACAATAAAGAAAATCGCATTGATAAATATGTTAGGTAGCATTTCACATCAAAAGTTCTGTTTTTATCATTTACCTATTCGAGGATGAGCAGGAATTAATCTTTGGCATGCTTGATACGTCTCCAACATATCTTTAATTTTTGATTGTTCCATGCTATTATATTATCTATTTTGGAAGTTTTTATTTGCATTAATATACTATTTTATATTATTTTTGGGACTAACTTATTAACCTAGTGCCCAGTGCCAGTTTCTGTTTTTTCCTTCTTTTTTGAATTTTACAGAAAAGGAATATCAAACGGAGTCCAAACGGAATAAAAATTTACGAAGATTTTTCTTGGACCAGAAGAAACCCACAAGACTTGGAGAGGAGGCCAGAAGACCCACGAGGAGGCCACAAGCCGTAGGGGCGCACCCCTAGGGCTTGTGGGCCCCTCGAATACCTTCCAACCCTAATTCCAGCACTATATATTCTCAAATATTCCCCCTACACCAGAGGGCACACCAAAAATACTTTTCCGCCACCACAAGCTTCTGTTCCCGTGAGATCCCATCTTGGGGCCTTTTCCGGCACTCCGCCGAAGGGGGATTCGATCACGGAGGGCCTCTACACCAACGTTGCTGCCCTTCCGATGATGTGTGAGTAGTTTACCATAGACCTATGGGTCCATGGCTACTAGCTAGATGGCTTCTTCTCTCTCTTTGATCTTCAATACAATGTTCTCCTCGATGTTCTTGGAGATCTATTCGATGTAATCTTCTTTTGCGGTGCGTTTGTTGAGATCCGATGAATTGTCGATTTATGATCAGTTTATCTATGAATATTATTTGAGTCTTCTCTGAACTCTTTTATGCATGATTGAGATATCTTTGTATTTCTCTTCAAATTATTGGTTTGGTTTGGCCAACTAGATTGGTTTTTCTTGCAATGGGAGAGGTGCTTTGTGATGGGTTCAATCTTGTGGTGTTCTCACCCAGTGACAAAAGGGGTAGCGAGGCACGTATTGTATTGTTGTCATTAAGGATAAAAATATGGGGTTTATATCATATTTCTTGAGTTTATCCCTCTACATCATGTCATCTTGCTTAAAGTGTTGCTCTGTTCTTATGAGCTTAATACTCTAGATGTAGGCAGGAGTCAGTCGATGTGTGGAGTAATAGTGGTAGATTCAGAATCGTTTCGGTCTACTTGTCATGGACATGATGCCTATATTCATGATCATTGCCTTAGATATCATCATAGCTATGCGCTTTTCTATCAATTGCTCAACAGTAATTTGTTTACCCACCGGATGTTTTATTCAAGAGCGAAGCCTCTAGTGAAACCTATGGCCCCCGGGTTTATTTTCCATCATATATTTTCAGATCTATAAAACCAAAAATACAAAAATACCTTGCTGCACTTTACTTATGTTTACTTTATTTAGCTCTTTTATTTATCTTTTATACCTATCTCTATTAGATCTCACTCTTGTTCGTGACCGTGAAGGGATTGACAACCCCTTTTTCGCGTTGTGTGCAAGTGTTTGTTAGTTTGTGCGGGTGCATATATTGGAGACCTGCTTGTGCCTCCTACTGGATTGATACCTTGGTTCTTAACTGAGGGAAATACTTATCTCTACTTTGCTGCATCACCCTTTCCTCTTCAAGGAAAAAATAAACGCAAGCTCAAGAAGTAGCAGGAAGAATTTCAGGCGCCGTTGCCGGGGAGGTTCTACATCAAGCGTACCAAGTACCTATCATAAACTCTCATCTCTTGCACTTACATTATTTGCCATTTGTCTCTCGTTTTCCTCTCCCCCACTTCTAAAACATTTTCAGAAAAACACAAAAATATTTGCCTACTTATTCGCTCGTCTTTCATTCGTCTTTTCGTTTGGTTTTTGTTTGCTTGTGTGCTAGATTGCTTGCTTTGTCACGATGTCTCAAGAAAATACCAATTTGTGTGACTTTTCCAACATTAATAATAATGATTTTATTAGTACTCTGATTGCTCCCGCTACTAGTGCGGAATCTTATGAAATTAATGCCGCTTTGTTGAATCTTGTTATGAAAGAACAATTTTCTGGTAGTCCTAATGAAGATGCTGCATCCCATCTAAATACTTTCGTTGAATTGTGTGATATGCAAAAGAAAAAAGATGTGGATAATGATATTGTTAAATTGAATCTATTTTCGTTCTCAATACGAGATCATGCTAAAACTTGGTTTTCATCTTTGCCTAAAAATAGTATTGATTCAGGGAACAAGTGTAAAGATGCTTTTATTTCCAAGTATTTTCCTCCCGCTAAGATCATCTCCCTTAGGAACGATATAATGAATTTTAAGCAACTTGATCATGAAAATGTTGCACAATCTTGGGAGAGGATGAAATTGATGATAAGAAATTGCCCAACTCATGGTTTAAGTTTATGGATGATCATACAAAAAATTTATGCCGGATTCAATTTTACATCTAGAAATCTTTTAGATTCTGCCGTAGGAATTACTTTTATGGAAATCACATTAGGAGATGCTACTAAACTCCTAGATAATATTATGGCAAATTACTCCCAATGGCATACCGAAAGATCTTCTACTAGTAAAAAAGTGCATGCGATTGAAGAAATTAATACTTCGAGTGGAAAGATGGATGAACTTATGAAATTGATTGCTAGTAAGAGTGCTCCTATTGATCCTAATGATATGCCTTTGTCTTCTTTCATTGAGAATAATAATGAATCTATGGATATGAATTTTCTTGGTAGGAACAATTTTGGTAACAACGCGTATAGAGGCAATTTCAACCCTAGGCCGTTTCCCAGTAATTCCTCTATTATTATGATAATTCCTACAACAATTCTTATGGAAATTATAATAAGATACCTTCTGATCTTGAGAGTAATATAAAGATTTTATAAATTCCAAAAAGATTTTCAATGCTATGGTAGAAGAAAAATTGCTTAAGATTGATGATGTGGCTAGGAACATTGATAAGATTTCTCTTGAGATTGATCCTTTGAAGATGAGATGTATGACACCCAAGCATGATATTAATGAATCTATAAAAGATATTAGAATTTCTATGCATGAAAGTAAAGAAAGAACCGCTAGGATGCGTGCTAAGAGAGATTGGTTTGTAAAAGTGTGTTCTTCTATTTCTTGTGATAATAATGATGAAGATCTTAAAGTGATTGGTGTGACTCCTATTGAATCTTTGTTTTATAATATAAATCTTGATAAAGATGGGACTGGAGATGAGTCAACTTTAGCTAGAAGGCGTCCCAATAATTTGGAGTTTAAAGATCTTAGTGAAAAAATTGATAAAAGTGGGATTGGAGAGGTCAAGACTTTGAGTAGCGATGAACCCACTCTTTTGGATTTCAAGGACTTTTATTATGATAATTGTTCTTTGATTGATTGCATTTCCTTGTTACAATCCATGTTTAATTCACCTCATGCTTATAGTCAAAATAAAGTTTTTACTAAACATATCGTTGATGCTATGATGAAATCTTTTGAAGAAAAACTTGTGTTGGAAGTTTCAATGCCTAGAAATCTTTATGATGAGTGAGAACCTACTATAAAAATTAAGATTAAAGATTATGAGTGCTATGCTTTATGTGATTTGGGTGCTAGTGTTTCAACTATTCCAAAAACTTTGTGCGATGTGTTAGGTTTCCGTGAATTTGATGATTGTTCGTCAAATTTGCATCTAGCGGATTCCTCTATTAAGAAAACCATTGGAAGGATTAATGATGTTCTTATTATTGCAAATAGGAATTATGTTCCTATAGATTTCATTGTGCTTGATATAGATTGCAATCCTACATGCCCTATTATTCTTGGTAGACCTTTCCTTAGAAAGATTGGTGCAATTATTGATATGAAAGAAGGTAACACTAGATTTCAATTTCCATTAAGGAAGGGCATGGAAAAATTTCCAAGAAATAAAATTAAGTTGCCATATGAATCTATTATGAGGGATACTTATGGGTTAAATACCAAAGATGATAATACCTAAATCTATTGCAATATGCCTAGCTAGGGCGTTAAACAATAGCGCTTATTGGGAGGCAACCCAATTTTATTTTGTGTTTTTTGTTTTTGCTTCTGTTTTTTAATAAATACACATTATTAATTCTTTAGTAATTGTGTTCTAGTGTTTTAATTAGTGTTTGAGCCAAGTAAGACCTTTGGGATTGCTTATGGTGATAGTTGATTTGATTTTGCTGAAAAACAGAAACTTTTGCGTCCAGTAGAAAATTTTTGAAGATTCACAAAAGTGACCAAAAATTATGAATTTTTTACAAAAGATTTATATAGAAATTTCCTAATTTTTCAAAAAATTCATAATTTTTAGAATTAAATAAGTATGAGTAATATTCAGATCTTCGCAGACTGTTCTGTTTTTGACAGATTCTATTTTCTATGTGTTGTTTGCTTATTTTGATGAATCTATGGATAGTATCGGGGGTATGAACCATGGAGAAGTTGGAAAAAAGTAGATATAACACCAATATAAATTTAGAATGAGTTCACAATAGTACCTAAAGTGGTGATTTATTTTATTATACTAACGGAGCTTATGAGTTTTCTGTTGAGTTTTGTGTTGTGAAGTTTTCAAGTTTTGGGTAAAGTTTTGATGGACAGCGGAATAAGGAGTGGCAAGATCCTAAGCTTGATGATTCCTAAGGCACCCCAAGGTATTATTCAAGGACAACCAAGCATCTAAGCTTGGGGATGCCCCGGATGGCATCCCCTCTTTTGTCTTCAATCCATTGGTAAATTTACTTGAGGCTATATTTTTATTCACCACATGATATGTGTTTTGCTTGGAGCACCTTGTATGATATGAGTCTTTGCTTTTTAGTTTGACACAATTATCCTTGCCATACACACCTTTTGAGAGGGACACACATTAATCGTGAATTTATTAGAATACTCTATGTGCTTCACTTATATCTTTTGAGCTAGGCAGTTGCTCTAGTGCTTCACTTATATCTTTTTAGAGCACGGCGGTGGTTTTATTTTGTAGAAATTGATGAACTCTCATGCCTCACTTATATTATTTTGAGAGTATTAAAACAGCATGGTAATTTTCTTAGGTTATGAATTTAGTCCTAATATGATGGGTATCCAAGAGGGATATAATAAAAACTTTCATAAAGAGCATTGAATATATGAGAAGTTAGATTCCATGCATTTGTTTTGAGATATAAAGATGGTGATATTGGAGTCATGCTAGTGAGTAATTTTATATTGGTAGAAATACTTGTGTTAAAGTTTGTGATTCCCGAAGCATGCACGTATGGTGAACCGTTATGTGATGAAGTCGGAGCATGATTTATTTTTTGATTGTCTTCCTTATGAGTGGCGGTCGGGGACGAGCGATCATCTTTTCCTTCCAATCTATCCCCCTAGGAGAATGCGTATTAGTACTTTGCTTTGATGGCTAATAAATTTTTGCAATAAGTATGTGAGTTCTTTATGACTAATGTTGAGTCCATGGATTATACACACTCTCACCCTTCCACCATTACTAGCCTCTCTAGTACCGCGTAATTTTTGCCGGTGCATTAAACCCACCAAATAACCTTCCTCAAAACAGCCACCATACCTACCTATTAATGCATTTCCATAGCCATTCCGAGATATATTTCCATGCAACTTCCACCGTTCCGTTTATTATCACACATACCATCATTGTCATATTGGTTTGCATGATCATGTAGTTGACATAGTATTTGTGGCAAGGCCACCGTTCATATTTTTATACATGTCACTCTTGATCACTGCACATCCTGGTACCCCACCGGAGGCATTCATATAGAGTCATATCTTGTTCTACTATCGAGTTGTAATTCTTGAGTTGTAAGTAAATAAAAGTGTGATGATCATCATTATTAGAGCATTGTCCCATATGAGGAAAGGATGATGGAGGATATGATTCCCCCACAAGTCGGGATGAGACTTCAAACAAAAAATGAAAAAAAAGAGGCCAAAGAGCCCAACAAAAAAAGATGAGAGAAGAAGAGAGAAGGGACAATGAAACTATCCTTTTTCCACACTTGTGCTTCAAAGTAGCACCATGTTCTTCATGATAGAGAGTCTCCTATGTTGTCACTCTCATATACTACTAGTGGGAATTTTTCATTATAGAACTTGGCTTGTATATTCCAATGATGGGCTTCCTCAAAATGCCCTAGGTCTTCGTGAGCAAGCGAGTTGGATGCACACCCACTTAGTTTTCTTTTGAGCTTTCATACACTTATAGCTCTAGTGCATCCGTTGCATGGCAATCCCTACTCACTTGCATCGATATCGATTAATGGGCATCTCCATAGCCCATTAATTTGCCTAGTTGATGTGAGACTTTCTCCTTTTTGTCTTCTCCACACAACCTCCACCATATTCTTTTCCACCCATAGTGCTATATCCATGGCTCACGCTCATGTATTGCGTGAAAGTTGAAAAAGCTTGAGGACATTAAAAGTATGAAACAATTGCTTGGCTTGTCATCGGGGTTGTGCATGATGAAATATTTTGTGTGATGAAGATAGAGCATAGCCAGAATATATGATTTTGTAGGGATAACTTTCTTTGGCCATGATATTTTGAGAAGACATGATTACTTTATTTAGTATGCTTGAAGTATTATTGTTTTTATGTCAATATTAAACTTTTGTATTGAATCTTATGGATCTGAACATTCATGCCACAATAAAGAAAATTGCATTGATAAATATGTTAGGTAGCATTTCACATCAAAAATTATGTTTTTTTCATTTACCTACTCGAGGACGAGCAGGAATTAACCTTGGGGTGCTTGATACGTCTCCAACGTATCTTTAATTTTTTATTGTTCCATGCTATTATATTATCTGTTTTGGCTATTTTATATGCATTAATATGCTATTTCATATTTTTTTTGGGACTAACTTATTAACCAAGTGCCTAGTGCCAGTTTCTAGTTTTTCCTTGTTTTTGACTTTTACAGAAAAGGAATATCAAACAGAGTCCAAACGGAATAAAACTTTACGAAGATTTTTCTTGGACCAGAAGAAACCCACGAGACTTGGAGAGGAGGCGAGAAGACCCACGGGGAGGCCACAAGCCGTAGGGGCGCGCCCAAGGGGTGGTCGCGCCCCCAGGGCTTGTGGGCCCCTCGGAGACCTTCCAACCCTAATTCCTCCACTATATATTCTTAAATATCCCGCCTACAACAGAGGGCACACCAAAAATACTTTTCCGCCGCCGCAAGCTTCTGTTCCCGTGAGATCCCATCTTGGGGCCTTTTCCGGCACTCTATCGGAGGGGGATTCCATCACGGAGGGCCTCTACACCAACCTTGCTGCCCTTCCGATGATGTGTGAGTAGTTTACCACAGACCTATGGGTCCATAGCTAGTAGCTAGATGGCTTCTTCTCTCTCTTTGATCTTCAATACAATGTTCTACTCGATGTTCTTGGAGATCTATTCGATGTAATCTTCTTTTGCGGTGCGTTTGTTGAGATCTGATGAATTGCGGATTTATGATCAGATTATCTATGAATATTATTTGAGTCTTCTCTGAACTCTTTTATGCATGATTGAGATAGCTTTGTATTTCTCTTCGAATTATCGGTTTGGTTTGGCCAACTAGATTGGTTTTTCTTGCAGTGGGAGAGGTGCTTTATGATGGGTTCAATCTTGCGGTATCCTCACCCAGTGACAGAAGGGGTAGCGACGCACGTATTGTATTTTTGCCATTAAGGATAAAAAGATGGGGTTTATATCATATTGCTTGAGTTTATCCCTCTACATCATGTCATCTTGCTTAAAGCGTTGCTCTGTTCTTATGAACTTAATACTCTAGATGTAGGCAGGAGTCGGTCGATGTTTGGAGTAATAGTAGTAGATGCAGAATTGTTTCGGTCTACTTGTCATGGAAGTGATGCCTATATTCATGATCATTGCCTTAGATATCATCATAACTATGCGCTTTTCTATCAATTGCTCAACAGTAATTTGTTTACCCATCGTATGTTTTATTCAAGAGAGAAGCCTCTAGTGAAACCTATGGCCCCCGGGTCTATTTTCCATCATAAGTTTTCAGATCTATAAAACCAAAAATACAAAAATACGTTGCTGCACTTTATTTATGTTTACTTTATTTATCTTGTATACCTATCTCTATTAGATCTCACTCTTGTTCGTGACCGTGAAGGGATTGACAACCCCTTTTTCGCGTTGTGTGCAAGTGTTTGTTAGTTTGTGCAGGTGCATATATTGGAGACTTGCTTGTGCCTCCTACTGGATTGATACCTTGGTTCTTAACTGAGGGGAATACTTATCTCTACTTTGCTGCATCACCCTTTCCTCTTCAAGGGAAAAATCAACGCAAGCTCAAGAAGTAGCAGGGTTTCCCCTGCAACTACATCTGCATGCCCTTCATCCTGCTAAACGCGGGCGCCACATACCAGTGGTTCGCATAGCTCGCGTTGGCGTCTCAGGAGGCCAGGCGCTCGCCGCTGGCGCCTTGTGAGGCCCCGTCTCCTCACGAGCCCCCCGAGCCTCAGGAACCGCCCGGACCGTGAGGAGCGAACCTCCACGGAACGCTTCGTCGACTACCTCGACGCTCCCACAGCAACATTGCCAGGTGAATTTTTGGTTTGTTCAATTGAGGGCACCCTGCGGGCTGCATCATCCTCAGGCTGGTTAGGGTCCGCCCCTGCAGCCATGTTGTTTTTGCTCATGTATCAGATTTAGCTGTGCTTTGATGAAATCTTCCGGGTGGTTTAAATTGCGTGTTCGGTGCTTCATCACCATTGAAGTCATCGCGCCCTCGCAAACCCGCTCTCGACCGCCTCATGACTAAGAGCTGGCATGGCATCTGTGCTCGGGTCCGTCCCTGCAGTGTTGTTAAATCCAAGTGACCGAGCTCTGTCTCGCGCGCCAGCTCCCGTGCATGTCTCCTCCAAGGGTCCTTGGTGCCTTGTCCTCTCATGAGCTCATCACGAGTAGGTGAGTAAGGGTGCGGCTCGGTTTGTACAACCGCGATCGTGGTGCTCCACCACCCCGGGTGTCGCGCGCCGGGTGTTCCTCCTCAGATTGTTGCATAAGAAGGCATGGCACAGCGTCTGTGCTCGGGTCCGTCCCTACAGCGTAGATAAACCCAAGTGACCGAGCTCTGTCTGATGGGCTGGACCCGTACACGTCACCTCCTATGGGTCCTTGGTGTCTAGCCTTCTCATGCAATGGCCTCTGGACATCCATTCGGCACAGGTCGCCCTCATAACTCAGGTTACACAAGCATGCGACCGCGCCAGGAGCTAGGCGCAACCCGCCTAAGGTAGGACCTCCTAAGCCCCGCGCTGGCTCACGAGCGTCTAAAGCACCTCCGTAAGTTCTGTCGTGCCAGCCACGCGTATGAACGAGATAGGGCTGTACATGCCCTAGAGTCTCTTGAACAGAGCTCTTTCCCACACCCAGTGGAAGCCCCATGCTCCGCACTGGTGGAACGATCAAGCAATGATCATGCCCACGCCTAGTGGAAGCCCCATGCTCCGCGCTGGCAGAACGATCCAATAATGATCATGCCCACGCCCAGTGAAAGCCCCATGCTCCGCACTGGTGGATAAACAACTAAGGGCACCCCACGGGCCGCGTCAACCTCAGGACGGCCCGTGACTGTCACGGTTGTCGCTCAACTCTTCAGTGACATCGCTCACGACTTCCTCCTGAGCCTCACGCGAGCGAGGGATGGACACGGTGCCTGTGCTCAGGTCAGTCCTAGCAGCGCTGAAAAACCCAAGGGACCAGGCTCTGGCTCGTGGGCCTGCTTCCACGCACATCACCCCACCAAGGCCCTTGGTGTCTAGTCTCCTCGCGTGACGCCCAGGCGCAAGCCAACGAGAGTCAGGTATGAGAAACTCCTAGGGTAGCCCTCGCTGTTGCCGACGTTTTCCTTCGTGCGGGCCGCTTGCGCGTCAAGGGGGGACCCCTGAGCATTGCGACTCAGGAGTCTTCACTAGTTCTGAAGCCCCTCACCCCCTGGCCTTATCCAGGCATCATGACCTAACATCCCAGTGGCGGCTGAGGCATGCGCGGGGCTGGTCCCTGCCGACGCAGAGCACAAAGGCAAGCAAGAAAGAAACCAAGCGCGGGAAGGAAACTACAAAGTACTAGCAGTTATTACAAGTGTCCCACAAATTAAGCATTGTCTTACGCCTCCGCGAGACATGATCGATCTGTTGCAGGGTAACTAGGAAGCTTCCGGAAGAAGGGTCGCCGCCGCCGTTGCCACCACCTACCTCGGCCTCGACGGACCCGCCGTCGCTACTGCAGGTGAACTTTCCAAGCAGCGTGGCTACGTGGCCGTCCACAGCTTCTGCCATGACGTCGGGAGACTCTTCAGGGATGGGTCCTATCACCGCGCCAAAGTCTAAGCGAGAGTTGCGGAGGAGAAGGTGGCTGAAGACGCATGTCGCTGCCAAGGAGAAGAGGTCACGGCACTCCTCCTCCAGGATACCGTCTGTGACGACCCCGGCTTAATCGTGCACTAACCATACACGCAAATGCACATGATCAAGCCTAAGGACTCACTTGAAGATATCACAACACAACTCTAAAACATAAATAAAGTCATACAAGCTTTATATTACAAGCCAGGGGCCTCGAGGGCTCGAACACATAAGCTCGCATACAAGCGTCAGCGGAAGCATCAGATATATGAGTACAGATATAAAATAGAAACAGAGATAAGCCTTTAAGAAGGCGGGGCAAAATAAAAGCTATGATCGAAAGGCGCAGGCCTCCTGCCTGGGACCCTACGATCCTACTCCTGGTCGTCGAACGGCTCCTCGTAGTAGTACTCGCCGGGAGGGTAGTAGTAGTAGCCGTCGGCGGGGGCAGCTGTCTCAAGGGCTCCGCCATCTGGTTGCATCACAAGGGTATGAGGAGAAAAAGAAAGCAAAGCAAACGTGAGTACTCATCCGAAGTACTCAGCAAGCAAGGATCTACACTACATATGCAACATTATCAAAGGGAGGCTGTATATATGGACTGGGCTACAGAAATACCAGAATAGAGGGGAAAGCCTAGTCCTACCAAAGACTAGCATCTTCAGCGGTCTTGCAGCATTAGAAGAGTGCAGATTAGCATAATGTAAAGTAGTAGTAGTGTTAACAACCTCGCCCAGAGATTCTTCCTCGACTCCCTGCTAGAAAGCAATCCTAGAGCCATACTATCCAGTTATCATCTCAAGTGTCCAGTTCTAGTTGTACCGATCAGGATACAACTCCGAGTGTCCGTTACCGTAGGACAGGCTATCGATAGATTGTTTCTTCCCTGCAGGGGTGCACCAACTTACCCACCACGCTCGATTAACTCCGGGCGGACACACTTTTCTGGGTCATGCCCGGCCTCGGCCAAACGACACGCCGCAACCCGACCTAGGCTCTAAAGAGAGGTCAGCACGCCAGACTAACCTATGCCCCCAGGGGTCTTGGGCCTTCGCCCTGGGAACCCTGCACGTTGCAAGGACGCTCCGGAAGCAGACCTAGCCCCCTTACTACAAGCGCGGGCTTAACCAGTCCAATCCAAAGCGGGCCGCTCCTCGCTGATGTCTATAGAGCTTCGGCAGATGTATACGACGCAGAACGCCCATACTATGCTCATGTGATGGTTAGTGCTATTAGGCCAGAGGCCCCTCGGATCAAATATCCAAACCGTTAGTGGATTGGGGGATGCGGTAACGAGCAGAGACTCACGATCGATGTGACCCCGTCGCCCCGTCTCGAGGACTTGCGGCAAGGGCTAAGAATGCCCGGCCGTGCCTCGTAATTATCTCGCAGGCACCTTCCAGGTCAACCCGTCTCCACATCACTTCGCAAATATGCTCGCGCGGGTACCCCTCAGGGCTGACCCGTCTTTAGTAACATGGTTTAGTGTAAAGTCATAGTAACCATAGTAACCGTGTGTCTAGCACCAAGGGGAACCCTGAGGAATCACTCTCGATGGAATTCCACCTGATGTTATCATCAAGGTGAATGAAGGAGAAATCACCCTCGAGGTCCACTCTTGAGGAATTGCACGACAGTGTCGTTATCGGAAGTGGAGAAGGAGGAATCACCCTCAATGACCATAACCGATGAACTAACCTACAAGGTTAACATCAGAAGTTCTGATGAGGTATCACCCTCGGCACTCGATAGTAACCCAGTAGTGTCGAGCAACTAAGGGGGAAGTGATGTGCGGTGCCGGGGCCTGGTCTTCGATCCCGTTGATCGGGTCTTCTGATAATCCAGCGGGGCAATCGGGACAAGGTGGGGGTCTCTGATGGGTCTCTACCTAGACTATACTAAACAGTTTAGGATAAGCAGGTAGGTATCAACAGCAGGTTACAATAAATAGGCTATGCAACAGAAATAGGATAGCAGTAACAACAGCAACTTCTAATGCAAGCATAAGAGAGAGAAGAATAGGCGATATCGGTATGCTCAAAAAGGGGGTGCTTGCCTGGAAGCTCTGCGGCAAGGGTCTGGTCGTCAGGGGCGTAGTCGACCTCTGGAGCTGCGTCGGCCTCCAGGACTACTTCGGTGTCGGGGTCTACCGAGAGAGAGGGGGGGAGGAAACAAATAAATACACAGCAAATAATGCAACACAGGGCAAGTTATGCTAACGTGCAGTGCAGGGTTGCCTAAAGATGCATCTAAGTCATTTTAGTTATTCTAGGAATAAAGTGGGATTTATTAACCGGTGTATATGCACTATTCATCTCCGGAAACGGAAGCAAAGTTGTGGGTTCACCTACGTAGAGGATCCCGACACGGAAACAGATGGCATGGTTGGATTTTTCTCGTCGTTCTGATCAACTTTCATGTAGAAAGTTTTTCGATCCGAGCTACGGTTTATTTTCTACGAATTTTCAAAATTTTACTGAATTTCTGGAATTATTTTAATTAACAAAAATGGATTATTGCGTCAGCATGATGTCACTATGACGTCAGCAGTCAAACCGCCTGGGTCAGGTCAAACCTGACCTGAGGGACCCACCTGTCATAGACAGTGGGCTAACTACTAATTAACAGAGTTAATTTAACTAGGTGGGGCCCTATGTCAATGACTAACTAACTAATTAACTTAGGTTGTAATTAAAAACAGGTTAATTGGCTAGTTGACAGTGGGGGCCCACTTGTCAGCGGTTGTAACGCCACGTCAGCGGCATTGACTGCGGTCAGCGTGGTCAACCACGACCAGGGCCCACATGGCAGCGACCCAGGGTGGATCCCGCGCTCGCCACATCGGCGGTCTCGCCGGAAAAAGCTCCGGCGAGCTCCGCGCGGCGGCCGTGTCGCCGGCGAGGCTCGGGTTTCCTCTAGGGGGCTCCATATCGTGCGCCATTTGCTGCATTCGAACGGCCGATCGACGCCGCGGCCGTTGGTAGTGCTGGTTGGGGTCGGGGAGGTCCTATGCGACGGCGGCGAGCACGAACGCGGCGGCCAGAATACGGGCTCGAGCAGGTGCTAGGCTACGGGGCTCAGAAGAGCTATCTAGCGGCGCGGGCGATACCAGTGAGGTCCCCGTAGCTAGCCCGCAGGCTCAGCGGGGCAAGGCAGCAGCGACAATGTCGGCTGCGAGCTCGCCACCGGAGATGAGCTCCGGCAATGGTGAAACGGCACCGCGTCTAGCTACGGCACGTGATGAAGAACCAGAGGAAGAAGGGGAGGGCAGAAGCTTACTGCACGGCTCACGACGACCCTTGGTTGGCTTAGTAGCGCAGGAGCGAGGAGGAACGGCGACGGCGACCTCGTCTTCCCGAGGAAGAGGAAGAAGACGTAGGCGAGGGTGGAGCGGCTCCCGGCTCCGATTCGAAGACGCAGATGATGCGGCGGAGCTCGGCGAACCTCCTGGACACGGCTTCGGCATTTGGGGCCGCCGGTGGTGAGGCGACTTCGGCGACGGCGGCGCTCTGACGAGGAAGGAGAAGATGGGCGAGCGAGGAAGAGAGGGGGAGAGTGGATCTTGGAGGACGAGGGGGACGAGGGGCGCGTCCTTATCCCCTCGACCTGCCTCGGGCGTCGCCGTGTCGCTCTCTGCCCGGCGAGCATGCGCGCGGCCATGGCGTGGCCGACACGGGGAGAGAGAGAGAGGAGGGAAATGGTGGGGGCGGGCTGGGCCGCACTGTGCACTTAGGCCCGTGCACAGTGGCCCCTTTTTCCTTTTCTTTCTGTTTTCTTTCTACAAAAGAGTTTTGCAAATAAATGTGCTACCAAATGCATTTTGTAAAATGTGAAATGTGTCCACAAAATTCATTGCATTATTCTGCACTGCCACAAAAAGTCTGAACCTCATTTGAATTCATTTGTTTTACAGTTAGAATTTAAAAGCGATGGAAGGGTGCTGTTGGGTCATTCAAAAATAGCTAGGACCATTTTTGGAGTATCAGATATTGTTCGTTTTATTTTTATAATTGCTTTAGGAATATTTGCAACATTATGAACATTTTTAATTTGCTGTTTGAAGAAATAAATATTTGACTTTATTTCAAGTATGAATTTGAAGTTGGATTTGGGACAAGTGGCATTTTGACTTAGTGAAATGTGATGACATGGCACATTAATTAGCTTGATGACAGGGTTAACATCTGGGGATGTTACACCATCCACCTTCTAGGCAGCACCTTCGAGCTCCACGCTGAGCTTGGAGGAGAGCTCGGCGTAGCCGGCGGAGGGGGTTGCGAGCGGAGCTTCGAATCCTTCCCTGCATATGGACTACAGCGCTTGGCGGGCCCTGAGCTCAAGGGATGAGAAGGCAGTGTGGTCCGCCGCTGCCTTTGCTTCAGCGTCAGCTTGGATCTTCTTCTCCCTGGCGTCCAGTTGAGCGCTCACCTCGGAGGCATGCTTGGTGTGAGCTGCTTGGGCTTCGTTCACCTCGCGCCGCAGCGTTTCCAGGTGCCCGCGCTCCGTGGCTTGCTCGGCCCCCACCTTCACCAGCTCGGAGTCCCGGTCCACAAGCTTTGCCTCGCGAGCCTTGAGGTCCTCCTCCCGCCGCTGGAGTTGCCGCGCGCGCGTGGCCTGTTCTTCCTGAAGAGCCTTCAGGCTGGCCTCCGCCTCACCGCAGCGCTTGGCGGCCGCTTCCGCCTCAAAAAGCGTGTTGTCACGAGCCGCCCTTGCCTCGGCAGTTTCCTTCCTATTCTCCGCGGAGGTGGCCTCGGCCTGGCTCCGGGCCTCCTTGGTAGCCGTCTCAGGCTGGAGCCACCCTGAGGCGAGCCCCAGGCGCTCCCTGGCGAGGCGCTTATCGGCATCTTCGAGGTCCACCCTGAGCCGGTCGAGCGCGGCCTGGGCGTCAGCCAAAGCCCCGCGCCTAATCAAGGTACCGCAGTTCACGAGCGCGAGGGCTTGACGAGGGAGCAGTGCCGATGCGCTTGTTGACACCACGGCCGAAGAGGCTACGGCATGCTCTTCCTGAGGCGCAGGGGCCTCCGGGTCCTTCCCCGCGCTCGGCTCCCGCGGTGCGGCGGGGGTGACTGCCACCTCGGTCCGCTGAGTCCCAGGAATGGGCACAGCTTGAGGCTCCGCCGTGGTGTGCCCGGCATCATTCTCGACGACGGGGACGAGGATGGCTGGCGGGGGATGAGGTGCCGCCCCCTCGACCGTGGCTGGAGCTGTCGCGGCCTTGGCAAATGGCGCCGCGGGCTGAGCTGCCACGACTTCGGCAACCGGCCCTTCCGACAGAGCGGGCGAAGCACTGGGAGGAGCCGGGTGGCCGCGCGCCCAGGCGTAGCGGTGCCCGTGCGCCTGAGCATGGCACCAGGTCGGCGTTGCGCGCCCCCGTGCCCGCCAAATTTGCGGCCAAGCATCGAAGCTGCCTTCAAGACGAAGGGCACCTTCGCCACGACGGCCACCTTCTTCTTCTTCTTCTCTGCGCCACCACCTCTGGTTCGGCACGTTGGGGAGACGGTATGAACATATGGACTACAGGCGCGCAATCAAAAGGCAAGGTAAGGGTACTTACTTGTCTGGCGCGGTCCACTTCCTCTTCTTCTCCTCCGCGGAGGCCGACGTGTCGCCATCCTTCCTTGCTGTCGCCCCGGCTCCGTCCTGGGGCCGTCAGGGTGACCCTCGGCAAGCCCCACTACGGCACCGCTTCCCAGGGAGGCGTAGGGATTCCCCCGAGGGGCTTCGGTAGGCAAGAGCTCGGCCACCCCGGTAGAGGCACCCGAGGTCATTGGCTGCGCGACCGTCGGGACAAGACCCGCTTCCTTGACCGCCCCGGTGGGGCGCGAGGAGCCGGCAGGAGGAGGCTCGACCGCCCCCTCGCCTGGGGCCACCCCGCCAGACGCCCGCACGGTCGGAGGAGCAGATTCCACCCTCCTGAGTGCCCCGGCGAGGCCGGGGGAAGCTGTGGGCGGAGGATCGTTGGCATCATCATCGTCCTCGAGGCCAAGGAGGATCTGGTGACGTGATGACGGGGACGCCCTCCTGAGGTCGTCCTCCTTCTTTCCTCCGAGTCCTCATCGCCATCACTGTCGCCGGAGGACAGCACCACAGGTGAACTGGCATGGTCGCGTGGCTCAAGCCCCCACTCGTCGAAGGTGGGCATGGCCACGACCAGCTCCTCCTTATCGTCGCGGCTGTATAGCGGAGCCGCGGCCTCGGGAGGGTCCCCGGAGATGTAGCCGAGCAAGGTCAACAGGGCCCCATCCAGCTCCTCAATCGCCAGGCCCGCGACCTGCAGCCTCATTGTGTTCCCTGCACCGTCGTACTCCCACAAGGGTTGCGAGTGCGCTTGGAGCGGCGCGAGGCGCTGCGCCAGGAACTCCTTCATGATCACCGCCCCTGTCAGCTTCGCCTTCATATGCGCAGCTATCCTCTTCAGGACGGGCTTTGCTCGGGGATCGATGAGCTTTTCATGGCCCCATCCAGGGGTCTGCTCGGGTTGTGCCAGCGGAGTCATCATGAGCAGGTCGGTGCCGCGGGCGTCCATGAAGACCCAGCGTCGCCGATAACCTTCCACCTTCTTCCCAGCTTTCAGGAGGGAGTTTTTGCCATGCACGTCAACAAAGGAGACGCGCGCAGACCGCTGGTTCCGGGTGGTGAACCGCAAGCCGAAGAAGTGGTGGCAAAGCACCACCGAGGGCCTCACGCCCACGAAGGCCTCGCAGTACAAGGTGTCGGATTCAGGGCTCCGCAGACCCAAAGGAGGTTCGAACTCTGGGGCGTGTGCGAAGGGCTCAACCTATCCAACCAACAGAACGCGCCGCCCTACAGTCTAGCTCAAAGAACAGGGAAGAAGAAAGACACGGCAGTTTACCCAGGTTCGGGCCACCTTGCGGTGTAATACCCTACTCCTGCTTTGGGGTGGATTTGCCTCACGGGGGGCTGAGGATGAACAAGCTCGTGAGGCTTGATCTGGTGAGGATGAGTGGTTCTGGGTTCAATCTGAACTCCCCTATCTATGGTGGTGGCTAACCTATTTATAGTGGCCTCGGTCCTCTTCCCCGAAAAGGAAGGCGGGAAGGGATTCCACAATGGCCAAATTTGAAGGGGGACAAGTAGTACATCTTATCCTGACGAAAGGCGGTCTTTGCCTACAAAGCTTCTGGTCGTGACGTTGCTGTGGGCTCGGCGATGACATCCGTCCTACTGTCCTGGCGGTCTTGGTCTCATTGCACGGGAATGGAAACCTTTGGGTGATTCCTCGGGACCCCGCGCCTGCGCTTGCCTCCTTAGCACCAAAGAGGAAACCTGCTGCTCTGCGCCCGCTGGTGCCCACCTGGCCTTGGTCGTCATGGCTTGCGTCACCTCCACCTCATGAGATGGGTACCTGCATAGAAATCTCCGCTCCTCGGGAGCCAGCCTAGGAAGGCCGCTCCCTTCGGAGGTCTTGGCGTCGCCTGCCCCACGAGGCTTGGCCCCTCGCGAGGGTCTTGTCTTTGAAGGTGCTGTAGATGGGCCGTACCAGGCCGTCGATGGAGCCACACCGTGGGCCGAAGGCAGGCAAGTTTGGGTACCCTGGTTCCCAAAACGCCGACAGTAGCCCCCGGGCCCAAGGCGCGCTCGGACTTGGCTTCGAGGCGAAGCCAAAGGGTAACGGCGAAGCGCCACGGGCCCCAATCGCCTGCGGACCGAGCCGACGCGTGGCGCTTGATGGGACGTGGGCATCCCCACTTCCCCATGCCGCCTCGGCAACTGCGCAACTTGACAACTGCCTGGCGTGCACGGCCCAGCCATCATTGCCCGCCGCGCTCACCTTAGGCTCCCTTCCTTTCCTTCAGACTTGCGCTTCTCCTACCAAGTTCTTCACCAGCTTCAAACTCCGCCGCCATGGCTCCTAGGACGAAGAAAGGGAAAGCCCGCGCGATCGCGGGGCTCTCGCCGGGGCCGGAACCAGCGATAGACTGGTCCACGGTGATCAACCAGGAGGGCTTGGACAAGGTCCGGCAAGCCCTTGCCGCCGATTCCAACGAGTGGAAGGCGACGACGGTCTGTCCTGCCTCCCGGCGCCCAGCAGACATGGAGGCCACCGAGATCCCCCTTCACCTCCACACTCTCTTCGCCGGCCTGCTCCCCCCTTTTTCAAATTTCTTCATGTCGTGCTCTCGCACTAGCAGATCCACGCACTGCATCTGGACCCCGGGTCCATCGTCCTTCTCTCTGCCTTCGCCTTCTTGTGCGAGGCCTTCATGGGTATCGCCCCGTCTATGGCCTTGCTCCGCCATTTCTTCTCGCTCCACTTGGTCGACGACGGACAACGCTCGGGGTGCGTGTTGTTTCGGGCGATGGCGGCGACGGTCGGCTCCGGCATCGACTTCACGCTTCGCCCGGAGGTGATGGGATTCCGGAAGCATTGGGTGTATGTGGACGCCACCGTGCACAACCCTCTGCTCCTTCTCCCATCAGCGCCGGCGGAGCCGAGTTTCGGCTGGGGGCACGCGGAGCTCGTTGACCATCGGCTTGCGCGTATCTTGTCCTGGCTGGGCAAGCTGAAGGAGGCAGGGGTGACAGCGGCGATGGTGGTGAGGGAGTTTGCCCGACGGCGCATCGCTCCGCTCCAGCGCCATTCTCGCCCGATGTGCGCCTTCACGGCCCTGACGACCCCATGAGGCTCCAGGTGCCTTCGCTCCCTTTAAAGACGTTGTGCATAGTGCTCCAGCTCTTGACGGGTGACCCCGCTCCTACTGTGCTCCCTACCGAGGGGTGCCCTCTACACAACTGCTCGAACTGGAGGGCCTTTGTCGAGAAGATGCCGCGCTTCGACGAGTGGGGGCTGCTCCCCGAGGGCCACGAAGGACCTCACGAGAACCCCATCTTGGTGGCTCCTGTGCTCGCCGGCCCTGTGGTGCACGTTCCTGCCGAGGTCGTGGGGGAGCGAGCATCACCAAGCGCTCCTGAGGTGATGGCCTACTCCTCTGCAGGCGGCGTGGGAGCCCCGCCTACAGACGCATCCGCCGCCCCCGCCGGGAAGGGCTCCTCACCGGCCTGTGGCGCGCCCCTTCCAGACCTCGGGGTGCCCCGCAAGAGGAAAGGGCTTGGGAGCCATCGCGGCGACACCTCACTGGCCCTGAAAAAGAGGAAATGGATAGCCGTGTATGAGTAAGTACCTTGCCCTTCTAGATTTTCGCATACCACGTCCTCCTCTGACTTTTGCCTCTCAGGATCCCTTCCGCCGAGGTGGTAAGCCCGCCCAATGCATGACCTCCGGAGGCCCCTGGTTTGGCAGCGACACCGGGCCTCCCGAGCCAGATGGTCGCGCATGAGGTGGTGTCGGCTCACGAGCCGAGGCCACCGCTGGAGGGCCGCAGGCCCACACTCCCGGCGTCCTTCTTCCGGAGCAACCCATGGCGCACAGAGGCCGTGCCGAGGGCTCCTCCGCTGGTTGTTGCTGGTGGTTGGGCGACCCGCGCGACGGCTCCGTCTTCAAGCGGCAGGTCTGGACCGCTCCTTGCCGCGCCCGTGGCCTAGGGAGCGGCCGGAGGAGCTGCGGCCTCCGGTCCCCTGCAGGAGATGGGTGAGTCGTCTTGCGACCCTCCGGCGGACTGGGGCGTGGAGGATAGGCCTGGCCGAGCGCTGGAGCTCGCACACGGGCGCAGTGCCGTCCGTCACGACCACTTCCGGGAGGCAACGGGCGCGCTAAGCCGCCTCGGGGCAGAGCTTGCCGACGTTGATGCGCGCCTCGAGGCGGAAGGCCTCCGCCTGGCACGCGAATGGCACCAACTAAAGGTTGCCATCAACCTTGGGCGCTCGCAGCACGAGCGTGCCCGTGCGGAGGCGGAGGAGTCCCTTGCAGTTTCTCAGGAGGCTTGCGCTCGCGCCCTGGAGGAGGCCCGGGCCGCGGATCCCCGTCGTGAGGCGGTTGAGGAGCGCGAGAGGGAGCTTCAAACCTCGAACGCCGCCCTTGAGCGGCAAGTCCAGGCGTGTAGAGCCGCCCTCACAGCGCCGCCAGGTAGGACCCCCGCAGACGAGGCGGGAGTCCGGTCGCGTGAGGACGCACTGGCGCTCGAGGCATTGTAGCATAGCCTGGAGCGCGAGCGACTGGAGGTGATGGAGCGCCAAGTAGCCGCCGCCGAGGACGCCCTTGCCTCTCGGGAGGCGAGGATCCAACAGGAGGTCGACCAGAAGGTAGCGGGGATCCGCGCGGCCCTCGTCGAGGAATACCGCCGAAAGCTGGGGCTCCAGGAGACTCGCTTCCAGCAGCGGCAAGCTGAACTGCGGAGCAAGGCCGATGCCCTTAAGGTGAAGCTGGCCACGGCAGAGCGGCGTGAGAAGGCCGCTGAGGAGGCCCGGGCCACTGTTGAGGCCGAGTTGTCCTCACTTCATCAGCAGGTCCTAGGTGTTACGTCCCTCGTGGAGAGAGCCTCGGATGAGGCGGGCCGCCGCCGGACGCTGCAGCGCGAGTGTTCCTTGATGTTCGAGGACCTCAGGGTCAGGGCCAACCGGGCCCTAGACAACATCTGCGACGAGAGCATCTCCCGCCCGCATGAAGCCGATGATGCTGGCTACCTCCGCTTCTTCACCCAGGTCATGAACTGCCTCGAAGGCGGGGCTGCGAGGACGTGCCAGCTCGTCAAAGAGAAGAGCCGAGACCTTCTTGGGCGCGCGTTCTCGCGCGTCTTCAGCTACCTTCTTGGCCTCGATCCTGATTTTGACTTCAACGCCGCAATAGCCCCCGTGCCCGGAGTAACCCAGGGCGACCTGGCGAGCTGGGTGGACGATCATGTGGACGACCTGATCGCGGAAATTGCCCTTGCCGACGACGTGGTTGCGCTCACAGCCGAAGAGGGTGGAGCTGATGGTGATGACGATGACAGCGACGCCGGCGGTAGCGCGTCTTGCTAGGCTTGTATTTCCCTGTTTGCCTGCCAAAACTTTGGGTATGGCCCTGCGGGGTGTGAAAGTATTTTTGGAGGGGGGACCCTTGTAATGAATGAAACAATGATATGCCTTCTAAATTAATTTCGAAAACGTGCCGTCGTGAGCCGGAGGGCCCCTGACCGGAGTAGTTAGCATGGCTTAGCTTTTGTGTTCGCGGTCTTGGACGGGTTCTTGTATCGCAGAGACGCGTTTCTTCTGAGATGGGCCCTCCGGAGCCCCAGTCCGCAGGATCCCGGGAGGGACTTGTGAGGGCTTAGGGCCTCCTGACGCGCCTCTGCCAGGTGTCGAGCTTCACGGGAGTGCAGGGGGGCGAAGCGCCCGCCGCCGAGCGCCCCTGAGGCCCGGGCTAAATGCCGGGCCTGGTGCGCGCTTGCTGGCTTGCTCGAGAGCGCCGCGCGAGGAGCCAAGCGCCAACGCTTTGGCGAGGTGTGCGCACGGGCGGACCCGTGGCGGTTATGTGCTTGGCCCCGAGGGGGCCTTGATGCTGCTCGGGCTAGCTCAGATGCGCACGCCACACCCAGCCCCCGCTCACGGGGCGCTCTGGGGGAGAGCAGCAGGCAGAAACCGCGCCTCCCAAAACACGAATCGAAGGAAAAAGGAAACACTGCGAGTTGATAAAATTCCCCCCTTTTCTTTTAATAAGTGCAAGAAGTTTTAAATTTCATTCCAAAGGCAGCAAATCGGATTACAAAAGAGGGCAAAACAAAGACGGCCGCATCCGGCGTCTACACTGGTCTTCTAGTCTTCCCCCAGCACGGAGAATGGGGCCTCCACTGGGCGTGGGCATAGCCATTGGGGGGCAGTGTCGACTACCAGCGCGGAGCATGGTGCTTCCACTTGGACGTGGGTGGGAGCCCTCGTGAGGCTCAGGGGCAGCGCTCAGGAGACTCCGGGGCGTGTACAACCCCACTCATTATTACGTGAGAGTGTCACGGGCGGAGATCTTGAGAGGCGCTCCTTGCCCCCTGGGCAGGAACCCCGCTCCGCGCATACCCCGGTCACCGTTGGGGCGTCCGGAAACCAGGACAAGACCAAAGGGCAAGGGACTACGCGAGTGGTGGTGAGGGGGCGGTGGGCCTCCCCCTGGGGGGAGGGCTCGCCGGCGCCTCCCCCAGGAGAGGACCCGCTTCTGGGTGGTACACGCCACCACAGTGGTGGCGCCACATGCCCCGTGACACGGGGGAATCCTTGGCGCCGGGCCCACGCTGCGTTCGGGGCACGCCCTTGCGCGACCTCCTGGTGCGTCTCGCCAGCCCAGGGTGAGCCCAGCCCCCGGAGGCGCGCCGTCTTGGCACGATCTACCTGCGATCCAAAGTTAGTGCGGCATATCCCGAAGGTATGGGTTGTAACCGATAACCGTTGCTATGGAGGGTGTTGTCGGGGCATTGGGTCGGCTCGTGGAGGGCCCTAGCCCTACGTGGCCTTGGCGACTCCGTCGTCCAGGCTGATGAGGGGAACGCGCACGGGCTTCTCCTCTGCCCGTACAGCGAACCCGTCGGTGGCGGCATGGAGGCTCAAGGGGCCATCATCCCGAGGCCAGCCCCTGGCCCCTCTGTTCCGCCGCCCGTCATCCCTGGCGCCCGACCGTGCCGGTCAAGGGGCGATCCTTCGGTGAGCTCCAGGAGGGGTTGTCTACCCCGTCGCGCGCCAGGCCACCACTATGAGGCCCTTCGGACCCCCTCTGGAGGGGCCGGCCGATGCAGTGGGGGCGGGCGCGAACCCCGGGCGTCGCCCGCGATGTGGGCAAGATGCAGAAAGGTGTCGCACCCTCGCAGGCAGCGTCAAGCAGCTCAGCGACCCGCTCAAGCAAGGTGTCATGGCCGCCTTCCGCCAACCTGCATCGCAGTAACTCGCGCGCCATGACGAGTGCAGCTCGCGTGTTTGCTTGTTCCCGACGAGCGCGCAGGGTTGACGACACGGCATAGCCAGAAGACCGCGCGGTGACATGATTGCGGCGCCGCACAGGAGAGGACGGGGGTGGCCCGTACCGCTGACGTTCGGCGACACCGGCGATCGTGCTGGCCGCGAGGAGTGCGGGGTGGCGAGCTCCATGGCCGGGGAGCGCCGCCTGGGCAGGGCGAGCGGCCCAATGCTCGGCGCGAGCTCGGGGATCCTCCGCCATGGGCGCGACGAGGCGAGGGCGGGACGCGGTTGACGAAGAGGCCGAGTTTCGACACGCCTCTACCTGGCGCGCCAAATGTCGGATTCAGGGCTCCGCAGACCCAAAGGAGGTTCGAACTCTGGGACGTGTGCGAAGGGCTCAACCTATCCAACCAACCGAACGCGCCACCTTACAGCCTAGCTCGAAGAACAGGGAAGAAGAAAGACACGGCAGTTTACCCAGGTTCGGGCCACCTTGCGGTGTAATACCCTACTCCTGCTTTGGGGTGGATTTGCCTCACGGGGGGCTGAGGATGAACTAGTACAGAGGATGAACAAGCTCGCGAGGCTTGCTCTGGTGAGGATGAGTGGTTCTGGGTTCGATCTGAACTCCCCTATCTATGGTGGTGGCTAACCTATTTATAGTGGCCTCGGTCCTCTTCCCCGAAAATGAAGGCGGGAAGGGATTCCACAACGGCCAAATTTGAAGGGGGACAAGTAGTACATCTTATCCTGACGAAAGGTGGTCTTCGCCTGCAAAGCTTCTAGTCGTGACGTTGTTGTGGGCTCGGCGATGACATCCGTCCTGGCGGTCTTGGTCTCGTTGCACGGGAATGGAAACCTTTGGGTGATTCCTCGGGACCCCGTGCCTGCGCTTGCCTCCTTAGCACCAAAGAGGAAACCTGCTGCTCTATGCCCGCTAGCGCCCGCCTGGCCTTGGTCGTCATGGCTTGCGTCACCTCCACCTCATGAGATGGGTACCTGCATAGAAATATCCTCTCCTCGGGAGCCAGCCTAGGGAGGCCACTCCCTCCGGAGGTCTTGGTGTCGCCCGCCTCGTGAGGGTCTTGTCTTGAAGGTGCTGTAGATGGGCCGTACCAGGCCGTCGATGGAGCCACGCCGTGGGCCACAGGCAGACAAGTCTGGGTACCCTGGTTCCCAGAACACCGACAGAAGGCAAAGATGGATAGGAGGAGAATGGAGTTTGGCTGAAGGTGGAGGGCATGGATTTGGTAATGCGCGAGGATGGCGTAGAAGAACTCGAAGAAGGGCGGAACCAGCCTGGCGAAGATGCTATGGAGGAAGAAGGGGTAGACAGACTCCCCCAGGCTGCTATGCGCCATCGAACCAGGCCAGATCTGGGTCTCGCCCCATTCATTCTGGTAGCCGGCTATCAGCGGAAGCATCGGATTAAGGTCCTTCTCTTCGGCGATGGAGGATGTTAGGAGCGCTGGCTTGGCCGAGGAGGAACTTGCGACCGGAGCCGCGGGCTTTGCCTTCCCGGCGGGCGCCATTCGCGAGGTCACCGACGCCGGCGAAGAGGGGGGAAAAGTTGCGTTCGCTTTGGATCTGGAGAAACCTCGCGCGGCAGAAAGGGGATCGCAGCTGGACGAGGAAGACGCTAGACGAGGGAGGAATGATGGCTCCGCGGCGTGAGTCAGGCTTTATGTCAGCCTGGGCAGTTGCCGAGGTGACGTTGGGAGGTGGGGGCGTCCCATGCCCCGTCGTGCGCCACGCGTCAAACCTGGCCCGCAGGCGGTTGGGGCCCGCATCGCTTCGCCCCCTCCTCTTCGCCTCCGCCTCCAAGCAAGGTCATGTGCGCCACGAGCCCGGGGGCTACTGTCGGGGCTCTGGGACTGGGGGTACCCAGGCCCGTCTGCCTGCGGCCCATCGCGTGGCACCGTTAGAGGGCCCGGCATGGCCCAGCATCAAGACTTCACAAGCAAGGCCCTCGCGAAGGCCCCCCACCTCGCAAGGCGAGCATCAGCAGGTGTCGTCAGGTGTCCTGAGGGCTTCACGAGGGGCGGCCTCCCGAGGCCCCTCGCGGGGCGGACACTTCTAGGCTCGTCACCCCGCCTCGCGACGCACATGGGTGCCGCGAGCCACGACGAACGGTGCCAGAGGAGCGCCAGCGGGCGCAGACCTTGACGGTTTCCTCTTTGGTGCTAAAGGAGCAAGGACGGCACACGGGTTCCCGAGGGAATACCCAAAGGTTACCTCTTCAGTGCAACGAGACCAGGACGGCGGGCTCGCCAGGACGAAGGTCATCGCCGAGCCCACCTGCGCGTCATGGCCAGAAGCTTTGCAGGTGAAGACCACCTTTAGTCAGGATAGGGTGTACTCCTGTCCCCCTTCAGAATTGGCCATTGTGGCATCCCTTCCCGCCGAGAGTTTTCGGGGAAGAGGACCAGGGCCAGTATAAATATAGGCTAGTCTCCACCATAGAGAGGGGTCGAGTCCTGAGCCCTCCCGAGGCAGATCATCCCTTGTACTAGTTCATACTCACCTCCTCGGGAGGCAATCCACCACAAAGCAGGAGTAGGGTCTTACACCGCAAGGTGGCCCGAACCTGGGTAAATCATCGTGTTCCTCCCTTCTTCCCATTCGCTCGAGCACGTTGGAGCATCGCCGTGAGGCATTGAGCAGCGAGCTGTAACCTGGTGGAGTTCTCCGCGCACACCCCAGAGTTTAAACCTTTCCTTGGGTCCGCGGAGCCCCGATTCCGACAATTTCTGTATAGCAAAAGAGTCCAACACGTGGCTACCGCCCCTACCATCATGATGTGGGAAAAAAACCTTTTATAATGTGCAACCAACAAAACATGTTTGATGCACTACAAGCGCGATACAAATGGGAGGAACCTCTCGACTTCTTTTCCTCTCGACTGGAACCCTAGCCGCCAGGGGAGGCTAGCCTTCCAGCGCCGTCCTCCGGCGGCTCTCCTCCGCCGACGACCTCGGTCGTCGGTGTTGAGGGGGGTCGCCGGATCCACGCGTGTGGATAGTTTTTAGGCTAAAATAGCTTTTTTTAGGTTGTTCATCGTCTTTGCTTCGGCGGCGGCGATGGCAGCGCTGAATAAAATTTCTTCAGATCCTACTCCGACAAGGCGATCGGTCCTATGGTTGGGGATGGATCTGGAATCCATTCTGTTCAAGTAAGGATGGGGCGGCGGCGGCGACATCCTCGTGGTGGACTTGTGTCCTCGGGCTCCGTCTTTGCGACGGCGTGTGCTCCAGCGTCGGCGTGGAGCTTGGGAGGTAGTCCAGGAGCGGATGCAGATTGTCGTCTGCATCGGCGGCATCTGGAAGATGGTGGATCGTGTGCTGGGTTTGTGGTACGTGGATGACAGGTATGGTTTCCTCCTCCGACGTCTTAGTCATGTGGGGATGCCATGTCTGGAGTTCGATGGCGTGTCCGGGGTGTTGCCCCGGTCTGATTTGTTCAACGGTAATGGTTTCGTCTTTGGCGAGCCACCTTGGAGGTCCGCAAAGCTGCATATCAGCGATGGAGCCGCGTCGAGCTCGTGTGTGGAGGTGATCCGTCATTTTTTTTTGTGGCTGCTCTTGTGGTGCCAGAGGCAGGTGACGGACGTTGGTGTCAAGCTCAGAGGTTTCTTCGGTCTTGTTTGTAATTTTACTTCTTGGCTGATTTTTCTTTGTGCAAAGGCTAACGTTCTACTATGTATTCAGTTTTGTCAGGTCGGTGTGTACGTGACTTGTACTATGAGATGTTTGATCGACTTGTCATGATGACAAAAGACATATTTTCTACTCCGTTGTCAATTCCGCTTTGCAAGGCTATTTGTTGCAAATGAAAAACAATTACGAGAAAGGTTTAGCTTCTTGGTAGCCGCTGGTTTTTATGGATGTTTAAGAGGTTAGTATCACAACACAAATTCGTAATTCTCATGTATAGTTAAGTTTGAAGTTGAACAATGGACATTGAAGAATGATCAATGAAAGAATTGAACGTAACTCAGAAGGTTAGATTTCTTGTGATGAGATCAACCCATCAAAGTTCATTGTCCTAGACTTTGCACTGATAGTTGCATTTTTCTGGACCTATCTCAGACCTTTTGACGATGTACGTTCAGTGGAAGGAGGTGTTCCTGTCGATTACGAGACGTTTGAGATGACTTCATCAATCTCAACATGTTGTGTCGGCTGAGTATCTCGAAGATGCTCATAGGGGTAGAGCGTGTGTGCGCGCGTTCATAGGATTGAGTGTATGTACGCGTATGTGAGCACTTGTGTTTGTACCGCGTTAAAAAAAATCAACTACGGTCATCCACACGTACGATTGTTAAAAATGCAGTTTAGCGAATTGCTGGTTCATGCAAAGATTGCCTCCAATTTCCATGGGATCAACCGACCAAAAGTAGTAGTCTACAAATCCTCAAAAAAAAAAAAGTAGTAGTCTACAAGACGAAGAAAGAAGTTAAGAAACAATAGACTGCTTTTTTTTTGAGGGAAAGAAACAATAGACTGCTGATGATCCTGTTGACGGGAGCAACAAACTAACCGGCACGGGAGAGATCCGCGGCTCCGTGTCCCGATTCTCCTGCGAGTCCTGCCCTGCGCCAAGCCGCTCAACCAGCGAACCGCCTGCTGACCCCACATCCTGCTCGCTCCCGACGTGCGGGGATCACCCCGCGTTCCCCAAACTCGTGTGCATGGCACGCCACGTACGTCCATCGCGCCCCGCAACGCAAACACAGCGCCTAAAACCCGCGTCCAAACTAATGGTGGCACTACCAGCTTAGATAGGTCGACCCATCCATCGGCCGATCGGCATGGCGGGGGTGGGAGGACGGAGCTCGCGCGCCGCCGGGAAGCGCGGGGGCGGGGCGGCGTCCTCGTCCGCGGCGGCGTCGGCGTGCGTCTACTACGCCACCACGGTGGTGCTCGTGGCGCTCTGCGTCACCGGGGCCTACTTCCTCACGTCCACCTCGTCCGCGTCCATCGCCGGGCCGGACGACGGGGACAAGGCGGCCGCCGTCACGGCGTACCGCCACACCACGCGCTCGTCCTTCGCGTACGAGGTGACCAGGGAGAAGGCGCCGCCGTCGCCGCTGCGCGAGCCCGAGGCCGAGGATGGGACGCTGGGCAAGGAGGACGCTGGCTCCGAGGAGGATGGCGGCGCCGAGCAGGAGCGCGGCAGCGCCGTCACCGCGGCGGCCGTGGACGACCCGCATGCCAAGCCCGATCTGGACGAGCGTGTCTCCGGCGGCGAGGACTCCAAGAGCGACGCGGCCGCGGTGGACGAGGACCAGAGCAACGACCGTGTCCGCGTCGCCGCCAGCGAGGCCACCGCCGAGGAGGAGGAGGACGCCACGGCGGCGAAGGGCGCGGACAAGGAGCAAGAAACGCAGGACAACGATCAGGAAGAAGAGCAGCAGTCGCATCTGCAGATGCCTCGCGCCACGGTGGAGGAGAGGAGCCTGGACGGCGGCATCGAGGAGGAGAGCATCGCGCGGCAGCGGCAGAGCGACGAGGAGGAGCGTATGAGCGCCGGCGATGAGCAGCCCGGCACGGGCATCCTCCTCCGCGAGGCGCAGGAGGACGAGGAGGCGGAGCGGCAGTCGGAGGAGGATAGACCCGATCAGGAGCAGACAGAGGAGGAGCGTAGCAGCGATCAATCGCTGGTCGAAGAGGATGGGCGCACGTTGGTGGAGGTGGAGTCCGACCCCGGGCAAGAAGAGGGCGGCGGAGACGACAAGGCAGCCGAGTCAGAGCACAAGGAGGACACGGACGGCAGCGGCGCCGGCTCGGTGAACCACAACGTCGTCGATACGCTGCAAGGCGAGGACTCTGCCGTCGGCGCCGGAGGAGACCAGAGCGCGTGGGCAACGCAGCGCGATCAGTCCCACCGGGAGAAGGACCGGCGGCAGGAAGACGCGGGCGACGGCAACAGCACGGACGGGCAGGAGCAGCACGAGTGGCGGACGTGCAACGTCAAGGCTGGCGCCGACTACATCCCGTGCCTGGACAACGAGAAGGCCGTCAAGAAGCTGCGGCCGGAGAACTTCCGGCGCTACGAGCACCGCGAGCGCCACTGCCCCGACGAGGGCCCGACGTGCCTCGTCGCGCTCCCAAGAGGCTACCGCCGCCCCGTCGAGTGGCCAAAGAGCCGCGACAGGGTACAAACAAAAAAACATTCTTCTTTCCATGGATTGGTTGCTCACTGACACGACGATGGTGACTTGTGCAGATTTGGTTAAGCAATGTGCCGCACACGAAGCTGGTCCAGGTGAAGGGACACCAGAACTGGGTGAAGGTGAGCGGGCAGTACCTGCTCTTCCCCGGCGGCGGCACGCAGTTCATCCATGGCGCGCTGCACTACATCGACTTCCTGCAGCAGTCGGTGCGCGGGATCGCGTGGGGGAAGCGCACGCGGGTGGTGCTGGACGTGGGGTGCGGCGTGGCCAGCTTCGGGGGCTACCTGTTTGAGCGGGACGTGGTGACCATGTCGTTCGCGCCCAAGGACGAGCACGAGGCGCAGGTGCAGATGGCGCTGGAGCGTGGCATCCCGGCCATCTCCGCCGTCATGGGCTCCAAGCGCCTGCCCTTCCCCAGCAAGGCGTTCGACCTCGTCCACTGCGCGCGCTGCCGTGTCCCCTGGCACGCCGACGGCGGCGCCCTCCTCCTCGAGCTCAACCGCGTCCTCCGCCCCGGCGGCCTCTTCGTCTGGTCCGCCACGCCCGTGTACCAGAAGCTCACCGATGACGTCGAGATCTGGAAAGGTATGTACAGACATGATTAAGCCTTCTATTTTTTGCTAATGAGTTCTCACTGTGAGCATGAGTGAACGAACCATTCGCAGCAATGACGGCCCTGACGAAATCCATGTGCTGGGAGCTGGTGACGATCAAGAAAGACCGGCTCAACGGCGTTGGCGCCGCCTTCTACCGGAAGCCGACGTCCAACGAGTGCTACGAGAGCAGGATGCGGCAGCAGCCTCCCATGTGCAGCGACGACGACGACGCCAACGCCGCCTGGTACGTCCGCCTGAACGCCTGCATCCACCGGGTGCCGACCGGCGCGGCGGAGCGCGGCGCGAGGTGGCCAGCGGATTGGCCGCGGCGAGTGCGCGCGCCGCCCAACTGGCTCAACACGTCGCAGGTCGGGGTGTACGGGAAGGCGGCGCCGGAGGACTTCGTGGCGGACTACCAGCACTGGAGGCGCGTCATGGACAAGTCGTACCTCAACGGCCTGGGCGTCGACTGGTCCAGGGTGAGGAACGTCATGGACATGAGAGCCGCCTACGGAGGGTAATATCAGCGACAAGAACCCTTTCGCCATTGCCCCTAGCAAACACCATTAATTTGCTGCCGAGAAATCCTGCACGACATTGATCGATGCACTGCACCTGATCTCTGCCAGGTTCGCCGCGGCGCTGAGAGACCAGAAGGTCTGGGTGATGAACGTCGTCAACGTCGACGCGCCGGACACGCTGCCCATCATCTTCGACCGCGGGCTGTTCGGCATGTACCATGACTGGTGCGAGTCCTTCAGCACCTACCCGAGGACCTACGACCTTCTGCACGCCGATCACCTCTTCTCAAAGATAAAGGACAGGTCAGTCACTGCTCACTTCTACTTCAGCCATGCCCGGTTCAGAGTTATGAGGGCAAACGTGTGTTCTTCAGGTGCGCCGTGTTGCCGGTCATTGTCGAGGTGGACAGGATCGTGAGGCCGGGAGGGAGCATCATCGTGCGCGACGACTCCGGCGCCGTCGGCGAGGTGGAGAAGCTCTTGAGGTCGCTTCACTGGGACGTGAGGCTGACCTTCTCCAAGAACGACAAAGGGGTGCTGTTCGCGGAGAAATCGGATTGGCGGCCGGAGCTGGTCGCCGAGCCAACCTAAATCAAGCCATCTCCATTCTCAAGATCACAAGCAATTTTCACCCAGCAAAAGATAGATAGGGTTTTTCTTTTGTTCTTTTTTTTTCATTCTTTATTTGGTTAGCATTGATGTAGTATGTGGTACCCTACTAACTACCCTACAAATAAGACATGGTTCTGTAATGCAGTATGTATCTAAGACTCATGCATAGAACTGAGATGAGTGGAGCACTAGTTTGTCAGTTCAAATACTTAATGCCTCTGATCCATAAAAAAATGGTGCAGTTTTGAACAAAGGTTGAGAACCTTAGTTCAAAACTGTGACACTTATTATGGATCAGAGGGAGTACTTTTTCCTAGAAAGCAAGTTAGCAGATCAGTTAAATTTGTAAAGTTAGCAATGTTGAGTCCAGCTGTTAGAAGATACTACTTCAATAGCAGATCGTAATAATGTCTGCAGATGTGCACATCAATTGTTACAACAATAAGGCATCCACTGCAGATGCTCAGAACAAATCAATTGGGCAACCACTGGCATATCTTTACACAAAATCATTTTTGGCCCTAGTAGTTCTCTTTTACAGAACCACGACTCATGGTGCCTCCCACAAAGTGTGTTCCAACAAAAATGCTGATACAATCTATACTGATATTAGATTTCTGGTGGCTTCTGGTTCATCTTTAGTTTCCCTCCATAAATCGGTAAGCTGTAGATGGCAAAATTGATGGGCACCATCACGCATTGCTTGCAACTAGCCCGTTTGAAACGATTTGTGACTGTAAAGAGGTCTGGTCTCTGTAAAGTGGTATTCCACCGCCGAGTTCTTTCAGCCTCTTTACCATATCATGCAACCCCTCAAAAGTGAGCTTGGTCTGTGCATTGAATTCCTCCCTCACTTGCGGATGCACTCTAAAATAGCTTCCCAGCAACTTGTGGAGATGGGATCGAATCATTCTCCATGGCACTGGGTATTGCTCGCACAGTTTCAAATACTCAATGGCAAGATCAGCCGGGTCTAAACCACCATCTCCGTCTTCATTGCCATCTTCTTTCCACTCCTTTGTACGGAAACCAGCAAATAATGCTGGATTTTCCAAAAGAGGTTCAGCTGAAAGCACACCATCAGCTCCAGTGTGTTGCAGACAGCTCTTCACATCCTCCATATGGCGAATGTTTCCATTTGCAAGTACAGGTATCCTCAGGGCATCTTTCACAGCTTTGATGGCATCCCAGTCAGCTCGAAATTTCTTCCCATCCTTTTCATCTCTTGTACGCCCATGCACTGCCACAAGAGAAGCACCAGCTTCTTCAAGCATCTTTGCATACGCAAGTGTGTCCTCCAGTCGCGGAAATATGCGGATCTTGCACGAGACTGGAACACGAAGGTTCTCTGACAGATTTTGCACAAGCGATTTAACGAGTGGAAGGTTGTCCATGAGAAATGCCCCATAGTATCCCCGTTTAGCAATGCGCTGTGGACATCTGCAGAGTTTTCAGAGAGGCATTACTGCCATTTAGAAAAGAATCCAGTTTGAATCATATATTTGAAATAATGATCATATATGGGGAACATGCACGATGTACTCAATATTAAAATGATTTAGATATAAATTTGCAGACATAATGGCACCGCAGACACATTTGCAAAATGTGCAGTACCCAAGGAAATCTCAGATAGGCAGCTTTAGTGCTTTGAAACATTTGCCTAACAATAACAAAATAGTTCGATTGCTTAAAGTTTAAATTCTGTCACTGCAAGGTCCAGTGCTAGCATCATGCTGAAGGCACAGAGATACTTCAGTGACAGTGATCAGAGGCAGATTAGCTTTCGTAATGTACTTTTTTGTTTATGCAACAAATATATATGAGCCACTACAGAAGTCTGCAGAAAAGTGACTAAAGAGAACATCATAAAGAATTGGCACATTACCCAAAATTCAAATCAACATAGTCGCAGTGTGCTTCCACCAGCTTTGCAGCTTGTAACAAAATGTCAGGATCATTCGCACAAAACTGAACAAAAAGTGGGCGGTCCTCCTGTATAAGATTTGATCGATGTCATATTCTGCACAAGATTTTTATTTTATTGGTATAGTAGACTACAAAAAGCAACTGCACAATACAGCTAATTATTGGAAATAACTGCCTACCCATTTTTTAGTCCTATAGTACTATGACAAAGCAATATCCCGAATCTTCTGGATAATATAACAGCAATTCTCCACTGGCTGGTCTTAAATCCTATTCTAACAGTGAAGAATTACCAGAATTCTATGAAACGGTGGTCTACAGGTGAATCACAATGCTCAAATTCGGCTATCCTACAGTTTAATCGTAATGATACGACGACCTAGAGGCTCCTAAGTGTGACTTTACCTTGCAGGTAGTGAACTCCATGTCCCGGTGCTTCTCGTTCTCGGAGAAGATGCGGGAGTGGAGCATGGGCGTATAAGCGGCGTCGGCGCCGTAGCGGCGGCACAGCAGGCGGAAGGGCAGCTCCGAGTTGTCTACCATGGGTGCCACCACCAGCCTCGGAGAGCCCAACCGCCTCCAGTGCGCCCACGCGCGCTCCACCCTCTCCTCCGCGGACGCCGGCGGAGGAGGCAGGGGCGTGGGCAAGGGCGGCGCGATCTCCTCGGGGGCAGCGGCGGCAGCGGGGCTGGAGCATATGTCCTCGTCGGGATCGGAGACCGTGGTCAGGTGGGCGGCGGCGGCGGCGGCGGCGGCGTCGGCCGGAGACATGGCGAGGCTAGGGTTTAGGGAGCGGAAGAGGAGGCGCGAGTTCGGGAGGAGGGGGGCGAGTCGGCGTGGTAGCATGCGGCTCGCCTCGATGCGGTCGCGGATCGGGGTCCCGTGTTGTGGGCTCTGATCCAGTCGGTCTGAGGAACGAGGCCCACCTGTCAGTGGATGAAGAGGCTTATAAGAAATTGCTCTCGCTCAGCTCATCCGGCCCATACTAAGAGTAGCCCATCCACATTTATATCTTTTTCGATGAGCCGATCCACCTTATATTGGCCCACATGAACCTAGCTGAGAATTGTTGAGAAGCCGACGATGAGGACAAGTGCGTCAATTTTTCTTTTTGAGAGATGCCTACAAAAAATGTTGAGAAACAAGGTATTCTCAAGAAAGAATTTGTTGAGAGGCAAGGAAGCGAAAGAGAACGAGACCGACGATGTGGACAAGTGCGACGATTGACTTTGACGCATGCAAGCCAAGCTGAATGTATGGTACGGTGAGCCATTAGCCATGAGAGGATGATGATCGTATAGTGCTCACGAGCAAAACCCGTCTGAGGAAGAACAACCTAGCTTAGTCGCACACATGGATCACAACATGAACACCGTTGAAGTTTCCCAAAAATAAGGCTAATTCTTTTATCGAAAAAGGCTTTCGCCCCGTTTTATATATAAAGCAATGATCATCAACAACCCGGTATAAGGCCAATTCTTTTCACCTTAAACTCATCAAGAAATCAGTTTAAGATTCTTTACGTTAGGGATATTGTTTGAGTTGTTTGATGACAAGTCTATGATGCTCATGAACTATAAATGTGCCATGATAAACTAATATTGTTCCAACTATTTTGCAGTTGTTGAACTCTATGTTGTGCTAAACTTATTCCTATAATTTCCTACCCAATAAACCACAAAAATAGAGAAAGGCAATTAGCCAATGAAAAATAATTAGTCAAAACCTTGTTGAAAAAGGTAGATCCACTATAATGACACAAGGAAACTCGATTCAACTAACGCATGACTTTCATGAAGTTTGGACACTTCCAGTAACATTGTTTGCGCCGTACTAAATTTTACGGTACTCAGTCTTTTTTTTCGAATACGGTACTCAGTCTTTTTGACAAAATAACGGCAAGGAGCTATAAAGATGGCTTGGGGAAACCTAACCATGAGAGTACATATTTAGGACACCAAAAACAAACAAGCTGGGGCCTGGATATAGGAAGAAAAGAAAGACGTCCATCCACGGATATTCAGTTCGGTGTCTAGGCTCATCTGCACCCCGTGAATAGTAAATTCAAAAAAATAATAGAAATTCTAAACAAAATTTAGGTGGAGATGTTCCAATGCGTGATGTCCGTGCCAAATTTCAGCTTGTTCAGACATCCGATGAGCTCATGGCAAAAAAGACAAAATCGGTCAAACCAGTACGTGAACAATAAACTTTCTTACAGCCCCAAAATTTGTTTTTTTTGTTGAGAGCCACTGAAATGTCCAAACTCTACAAAATTTGGCAAGGATTTCACGCACATGAGCATCTAGCATCACAAAAAAATTGGAATTTTTTGAATTACTATTTTAAATGAATTTACTGTTCACCTCGGGTGCAGATGCACCTGAGAGCGGAAACGCCGCGTCCATGGAAAATTATTACTCAAATCTTGATTTGATCTCTCGGACTCCAGTACTAGACATCCTAGACCCTCTCAAATTAAACATATTTGTTTCTTGGCTTCAGTCAGCGGTATTGATGAAGTGGTGACAGTTTCATACATGTGACAACCATAGTCAAGATAAAAATATGAAAATTAAGGGAAATGAAACAAATTTGAATAAGCTATTAAGGATAATTTTAAAAATCTGAAAATATGAGTAAATTCTGTGAGATAATAAACCATAATCATTCTATAATAATTATTAAACATGTGAGAATTACCAAATTGAAAACTCAGACTTTCTTTTGTAAAGATCAATGATATTATGGAAAACAAGAAATTTCAAGGCAACTCACTAATTATTAAACTCTCATAAAGATTCATCACATTTTCCTTTTTTATTGGTACAAATAGTTACAAGATTTTTTGGAATTTTGAAATATTTTTTAAAAATAATTGTCTTTTCAGGTGACCCTTTTTGTGGATGGGCAGGTTATGGCTATGGAGCTCATTTCATTGTTAAAAAATGATGCATTGTTCTTTTCAGATTCAGATGGAACAACAGTAGCCAAGATAGGTTAGAAAAGTACACCACTATGCAATCGGTAGGGTCTTCTTATTCCTCCTTATCTCAAGATGGGTTAGATGGGACGCATAATCTGATTGTTTAGGGCGCACCACCAAGCTGCATTAGACAGAGCCCCCAAGATCCTATCTGTGAACCAGATTGACATGTCACTCCTGTCGGATCCCACATGAGCTGAAAGTTCAAGTGACACATATATATATAATAAATATTCTTGTATTCCAAGCGTTTTGAAATGAACGAAATGGTCCATGCATGCATGATACTACATCACGATTTCGAGTAGAATAAGCAGAGGAGCTGTCCAAGTTGCCATCTTGATCTTGATCTGGGTTTAGGAAATCTTGAACAAACCGACAGCTACCACTCATATATAATTATTCCCTGGTCACTATGAATCTTTCGGTTCGGTTTATATAGAATGTTCTAAAACGAAAATGCCGAATGGAGTTCGGCCTCCATGGAGACCGAATTTAAAATGATCAAAATTCATATTTGCATGTTACAAAAAATATGAAAAAAATACACATATACTGGGAGACATAATTTATAAGTGTGTAAAATTTTAGGACAGTATACGTCTAAATGAGTGCTACTATAAACAGAACATATCTGCGGCTTCTTAGTACATGCACTATTCATCCTTAAAGTCTATGATTTCTTTTTCTTTTTTGCACAGCTCGCGATTTTAAGGTATTTCATCTTGAATTTTTCACATATATATCACATCCTTGTGTACTTATATAATATTTCCAGATTTTTCTAAAAGTGGGAAGTTTGAATTATGAATTTTTTAAAATTTTCAGCCTCCGTGGAGGCCGAGCTCCAAAACGCACGGATCCTTCTTAAAAATGTATCCTGCCTTGATTCAGGGTTAATTGTGTGCATTGAGGATTCTATATAAATAAATGACTGCACTAACCGTTAATTAGTTTGTTTTCCAACGTAACTACTGCACGCTTTCATCCTTTCTTTTAACCGTTGGTACATGCATGCATTAGGGCGTGTTTGGTTCCCTGGGTGCATCTAGCATGCATTGCATGAAGGAGCTTGGCTGGGGCTGGCCTAGTTGAGCTGATGCAAAAATGAGGTGAAATGTGTGTTTGGTGTGCTGCATGATATGGGGCAGGCTCAGCTCAAATTTTGTTTGGTATGTTGCATCTGGGTTGTATGAGAGATGCAGCATACAACATATGTTCTTTGGTAGGTTGTATGATGTGGAATCTAATTCTAGTGTGCTTGTACTTGTATGTAAAATAAACAGAAAATAATTTCAGATATATTTGCTGATTCAAGTAATAAAAGAATATGTTCACAAGTTGATTCAAGTAATAAAAGAATATGTTCATAAGTATCCAAAATTTAGTCAAAATATAATCACATGTCTTCAAAATGACTGAGATGATTTTAGTAAGAGAAACAAAATTTCAGCAACATCTTGACTGTTTGTATAAGTATATAAACAGTTTATGGCACAAAATAGCTAAAAAATGTACCAGGATCACAGAGTGCACATAAATCAAGTATCCAGTGCAAGTACATCTTAAAAGTTCACATATATAGAGCCACAAATCTATATGGTCATATTACCAGTACATCCTAGAGTTCACATATTAGATAGCCAAAAATCCATATTGTCCATATTACAGTCCAACAAAGAAACATAACATAAGGTCCATGTTACATTCCATACATCACGTATATAGGGGCATGGTTTTTCTGACCAAATACAATAAAATATGGTCAGCTTGGTGTGAATTAGCACATATTTGGTCACACTCCAACCTTGGGCGCTCCATCCTTGGGCACGGACACTCCACCCTTGAACTTGGAGAGGTGGTGCATGACCCAACGAGTGCGATGACTCTCCGACATCTGCACAAATGAGCTCCTAGCCCTGTTGGCGTTCTCATTGAGATAATCCAAGACAATCAATAGATCATCCTCCGTAAAACCAGGGAGCTCCATGACATAATTGTAAAGTTCAGGATGTGCCTCTCCGGTGGACTTGATAGCAATAGCAACTTCATGGACTGCATCGGACATGTTGCTCATGACCAAAACTTCTTCTTCACTCATCAAGCTAGCCCTCTTCCTTTTGCCAGTGGAGCTAGAAGCATCCTTACATGGTTCCTTCCCGTGAGCAACAGCAACAGCATCTTCCCCATGAGCAGCAGCAGTAGCACTCGAGCCAGGCTCATTCCCATCAACAAATTCAGAACCACAATCTTCGAGGTTTACAAATGATGGGGAGGTTTCTACCATTGAAGGAACCCCAAGAGCCTGATGAGGTGTCATTGCATACCTTCCTGTAGCAATACCACTCCCAAAGATAGCAAGCATCTGAACATAATTCTCTAAAGGCACATTGAGGCACTCAACATCTTTGGGATGGTCCTACATGAAGTGTGGTTATGGAAAGGTTAGTCAAATAGCTACTGATCATGATATAAAAGCTAGTAAAATCTAGTTCTTTGAGCATAAGTAGTTCTCTGGGATGGTCAAACATGAAGTGTGGTTATGTACAAACCTTGATATGACCCAGGTAGTGCTCTTCCTCCAGCGATATGACATAGTTGGTATAATCCCAAAGTGACCCACTAATGTCTCGGAGCTTACTTATCTTCACCCACCTAGCATGCCACTTGCGGAGGTGGTTGTACACTTGGGTCCCGGTCATGGAAAGACCAAAGTGCTCACTACAATTCATAATACATAACTAATGGCAAACATGCCGAACCCAACACTTGAGTTCTACACACATGAATTGCCCCTATTGGCAAACATATGCCCAGCCCAACCATCTCTAATTTGTGACCAGGTTCTATTATCATGTTCTATGTCAATCACACCATCCGACGCTGGATTCACAGTCCAAGAGTGCTCAGGTGGTACGAACTCATCCTCTCCCCACTGAAGTATCCAATTATGAAGAATGCAGCAAGCTAGGACGATTTTGACTTGTGATGGATAAGGGTGGTGAGGCTTGTTGTCCACAATTCTCCACCGGTTCTTGAAAGCTACAAACGCCCTCTCAACCATGATCCTCAATGAGGAGTGACGAAGGTTGAATAATTCCTTCTCATTTGGAGGGACACGTGCACCAAACTCAGTAAGATGATAACGAGTAGCCCTATATGGTGGAAGAAACCCTGGCCGCACAGCATAGCCCACATCCACAAGGTAGAATTTTCCTAACAAATAAGAGGTCATGTGTTGTGTTACTACCAGTAATTAGGAAACAATCAAAAGCCACTAAAATGGTTCTAAAATGGTTCACTAATACCTGCAGGAACAACAAATCCATCATTCCTTTCCAATGCATCAGCCAAAATGAGTGTGATGTCTACTACGCAACCTTCTTCTTGTAGACGTTGTTGGGCCTCCAAGTGCAGAGTTTTGTAGGACAGTAGCAAATTTCCCTCAAGTGGATGAGCTAAGGTTTATCAATCCGTGGGAGGCGTAGGATGAAGATGGTCTCTCTCAAACAACCCTGCAACTAAATAACAAAGAGTCTCTTGTGTCCCCAACACACCCAATACAATGGTAAATTGTATAGGTGCACTAGTTCGGCGAAGAGATGGTGATACAAGTGTAATATGGATAGTAGATATAGGTTTTTATAATCTAAAAATATAAAAACAGCAAGGTAACTAGTAGTAAAAGTGAGCAAAAACGGTATTGCAATGCTTGAAAACAAGGCCTAGGGTTCATATTTTCACTAGTGCAAGTTCTCTCAACAATGATAACATAATTGGATCACATAACAATCCCTCAACATGCAACAAAAGAATCACTCCAAAGTTTCTATCGGAGAACGTAGGACGAAAACGTGCATCAACCCCTATGCATAGATTACCCCAATGTCATCTCGGGAATCCGCGAGTTGAGTGCCAAAACATACATCAAGTAAATCAACAGAACATCCCATTGTCACCACAGATATCCAATCGCAAGACATACATCAAGTGTTCTCCAATCCAATACTCAATCCAACATAACAAAACCTCAAAGAGTAAGACTCAATTCATCACAACAAGAGATAGAGAGGGAAGAAACACCATATGATCCAACTATAATAACAAAGCTCGCGGTACATCAAGATCGTGCCAAATCAAGAACACGAGAGAGAGAGAGAGAGAGAGAGACATCAAACACATAGCTACTGGTACATACCCTCAGCCCCGAGGGTGAACTACTCCCTCCTCGTCATGGAGACCGCTGGGATGATGAAGATGGCCACCGGTGAGGGATTCCCCCTCCGGTAGGGTGCCGAAACAGGGTCCCGAGAGGTTTTTCATGGCTACAGAGGCTTGCGGCGGCGGAACTCCCGATCTAGGTTTATTTCTGGGGGTTTCTGTATTTATAGGAATTTTTGGCGTCGAGAACAAGTCAGGGGGGTCCACAAGGAGCCCACAAGACTGGAGGGCGCCCCCAGGGGGTAGGGCGCGCCCTCCACCCTTGTTGAGGCCTCGTGGCTCTTCTGGCCCAACTCTTTTGCTTCGGGGGCTTCTTCTGGTCCATAAAAAATCACCGTAAATTTTCAGCTCATTTGGACTCCGTTTGATATTCCTTTTCTGCGAAACTCAAAAACAAGGAAAAAACAGAAACTGGCACTGGCACTGGGCTCTAGGTTAATAGGTTAGTCCCAAAAATTATATAAAATAGCATATAAATGCATATAAAACATCCAAGATAGATAATATAATAGCATGGAACAATAAAAAATTATAGATACGTTGGAGACGTATCAAGCATCCCCAAGCTTAATTCCTGCTCGTCCTCGAGTAGATAAATGATAAAAATAGAATTTTTGATGTGGAATGCTACCTAACATATTTATCAATGTAATCTTCTATATTGTGGCAAGAATATTCAGATCCATAAGATTCAAAACAAAAGTTTAATATTGACATAAAAACAGTAATACTTCGAGCATACTAATAAGGCAATCATGTCTTCTCAAAATAACATGGCCAAAGAAAGTTATCCCTATAAAATCATATAGTCTGGCTATGCTCCATCTTCATCACATAAAGTATTAAATCATGCACAACCCCTATGACAAGCCAAGCAATTGTTTCATACTTTTGTTGTTCTCAAACTTTTTCAACTTTCACGCAATACATGAGCGTGAGCCATGGATATAGCACTATAGGTGAAATAGAATATGGTGGTTGTGGAGAAGACAAAAAGAGGGAGATAGTCTCACATCAACTAGGCATATCAACGGGCTATGGAGATGCCCATCAATAGATATCAATGTGAGTGAGTAGGGATTGCCATGCAACGGATGCACTAGAGCTATAAGTTTATGAAAGCTCAAAAAGAAACTAAGTGGGTGTGCATCCAACTCGCTTGCTCACGAAGACCTAGGGCAATTTGAGGAAGCCCATCATTGGAATATACAAGCCAAGTTCTATAATGAAAAATTCCCACTAGTATATGAAAATGACAACATAGGAGACTCTCTATCATGAAGATCATGGTGCTACTTTGAAGCACAAGTGTGGTAAAAGGATAGTAGCATTGCCCCTTCTCTCTTTTTCTCTCATTTTTTTTGGGGCTCTCTCTTTTTTTTGGCCTCTTTTTTTATTTTTATTTTTTGTCCAGAGTCTCATCCCGACTTGTGGGGGAATCATAGTCTCCATAATCCTTTTCTCACATGGGACAATGCTCTAATAATGAAGATCATCACACTTTTATTTACTTACAACTCAAGAATTACAACTCTATTCTTAGAAAAAATATATGACTCTATATGAATGCCTCCGGCGGTGTACCGGGATGCGCAATGAATCAAGAGTGACATGTATGAAAGAATTATGAACGGTGGCTTTGCCACAAATACTATGTCAACTACATGATCATGCAAAGCAATATAACAATGATGAAGCGTGTCATAATAAACGGAACGGTGGAAAGTTGCATGGCAATATATCTCGGAATGGCTATGGAAATGCCATAATAGGTAGGTATGGTGGCTGTTTTGAGGAAGGTGTATGGTACCAGCGAAAGTTGCGCGGCACTAGAGAGGCTAGCAATGGTGGAAGGGTGAGGGTGCGTATAATCCATGGACTCAACATTAGTCATAAAGAACTCACATACTTATTGCAAAAATCTATTAGTTATCGAAACGAAGTACTACGCGCATGCTCCTAGGGGGATAGATTGGTATGAACAGACCATCGCTCATCCCCGACCGCCACTCATAAGGAAGACAATCAATAAATAAATCGTGCTCCGACTTCGTTACATAACGGTTCACCATACGTGCATGCTACGGGAATCACAAACCTCAACACAAGTATTTCTACAATCCACAATTACTCACTAGCATGACTCTAATATCATCATCCTCATATCTCAAAACAATCATAAGGAATCAAACTTCTCATAGTATTCAATGCACTTTATATGAAAGTTTTTATTATATCCCTCTTGGATGCCCATCATATTAGGACTAAATTCATAACCTAAGCAAATTACCATGCTGTTTAGAGAGACTCTCAAAATAATATAAGTGAAGCATGAGAGTTCAAAATTTTCTTCAAAATAAAGCCACCGCCGTGCTCTAAAAAGATATAAGTGAAGCACTAGAGTAAACGACAAACTACTCCAAAAGATATAAGTGAAGATCAATTAGTGGTCAAATAATTATGTTGCTATGTGAAGACTCTCCCTCATAAAAGAATTTCAGATCTTAAGTACTTTATTCAAACAGCAAGCAAAACAAAATAAAATGACATTCTAAAAATAGCACACATCGTGTGAAGAAGTAAAAACTTAGGCTCAACCAAAACTGACCGATAGTTGTTGAAGAAGAAAGGTGGGATGCCAACCGGGGCATCCCCAAGCTTAGATGCTTGAGACTTCTTGAAATATTAACTAGGGATGCCTTGGGCATCCCCAAGCTTGAGCTCTTGTGTCTCCTTAATTCCTCTCATATCGCGGTTTCCCTAATTCTTAAAACTTCATCCACACAAAACTCAACAAGAACTCGTGAGAAAAGTTAGTATAAATCAAATGCAAAACCTTATCATTCTCTACTTTAGAAAATCACTAAAATTATTATTTGACATTGCATACTAAATTCCTCTGCATATTTAATACTCCTATCCTCAAATAGAATCATTAAACAAGCAAACATATGCAAACATAACAGCAATCTGTCTAAACAGGACAGTCTGTAAAGAGTGCAATTGTACTCATACTTACCTAACTCCACAAATTCTGAAAAATTACCACACTGTATAAAATTTGTTGTTACTAATTGTGTAAAAATTTCAAGATATTATCATGTTCTTACTTTCCATAAGAATTCAGACAACGATAGAAAACTTTCTGTTTTCAAAACAACAACATATAGATTTGCAAAATAAGCTTGGTAAAGGCTAAACTTGACACTTTTATTGAAATAAAAGATGCAAAACATTACTCTAAATAACAGCAAGCAAATCCTAATAAAATAAAATGATGCTTCAAGCAAAACTCATATCATGTGACGAATAAAAATATAGTTCCAAGTAAGGTTACCGATAATGTTGGAGACGAAAGAGGGGATGCCATCCAGGGCATCCCCAAGCTTAGTTGCTTGGGTATTACTGAAATATTACCTTGGGGTGCCTTGGGAATCCCCAAGATTAGGCTCTTGCCACTCCTTATTCCGTAGTCCATCGAAACTTCACCCAAAACTTGAAAACTTCACAACACAAAACTCAACAGAAAATCTTATGAGCTCGGTTAGTATAAGAAAATAAATCACCACTTAGGTATTGTTGTGAACTCATTATAAATTAATATTGGTGTTATATCTACTGTATTCCAACTTATCCATGGTTCACACCCTCCGATACTACTCATAGATTCATCAAAATAAGCAAACAACACAATGAAAACAGAATCTGTCAAAAACAGAACAGTCTGTAGTAATCTGGAAACTTTCCATACCTCTGTAACTCCAAAAATTCTGAAAAATTAGGACAACGTAGAAAATTTGTATATAAATCCTATGTAAAAAAATCAGAGTTTTTTCACGTTCCAGTGAAAGATAGGAATTTCTGTACTGGACGCAAAAGTTTCTGTTTTTGCACAGAATCAAATCAACCATCAACCACACTATCCCAAAGGCTTTACTTGGCACCTTATTCAAACAAAAGCTATAAAACATGATTAATACAGTAGCTTAATCATTTGAACACACAAAAACAGTAGGGGTAAATATTGGGTTGTCTCCCAACAAGCGCTTTTCTTTAATGCCTTTTTAGCTAGGCATGATGATTTCAATGATGCTCACATAAAAGATAAGAATTGAAACATAATGGGAGCATCATCATGAATATGACTAGCACATTTAAGTCTAACCCACTTCCGATGCATAGGGATTTTGTGAGCAAACAACTTATGGGAACAAGAATCAACTTGCATAGGAAGGTGAAACAAGCGAAACTTCAAGATTTTCAACACATAGAGAGGAAACTTAATATTATTGCAATATGTAAAAGCATAAGTTCCTCTCTCATAATAATTTTCAGTAGCATCATGAATGAATTCAACAATATAACTATCACATAAAGCATTCTTTTCATGATCCACAAGCATAGAAATTTTATTACTCTCCACATAAGAAATTTATTCTCATGAAAAGTAGTGGGAGCAAACTCAACAAAATAACTATCATGTGAGGCATAATCCAATTGAAAATTAAAATCATGATGACAAGTTTCATGGTTATCATTATTCTTTATAGCATACATGTCATCACAATAATCATCATAGATAGCAACTTTGTTCTCATAATCAATTGGAACCTCTTCCAAAATAGTGGATTCATCACTAAATAAAGTCATGACCTCTCCAAATCCACCTTTATCAATATTGTGAAAAGATTCAACACCCTCCAAAATAGTGAGATCATTAGTACCTAGAGTTGACACTCTTCCAAACCCACTTTCATCAATATAATCATTATAAATAGGAGGCATGCTTTCATCATAATAAATTTTCTCATCAAAACTTGGGGGACAAAAAATATCATCTTCATCAAACATAGCATCCCCAAGCTTATGGCTTTGCATATCATTAGCATCATGGATATTCAAAGAATTCATACTAACAACATTGCAATCATGCTCTTCATTCAAATATTTAGTGCCAAACATTTTATAGACTTCTTCTTCTAACACTTGAGCACAATTTTCCTTTCCATCATTTTCACGAAAGACATTAAAAATATGAAGCATATGAGGCAACCTCAATTCCATTTTTTGTAGTTTTCTTTTATGGACTAAACTAGTGATAAAACAAGAAACTAAAAGATTCAATTGCAAGATCTAAAGATATACCTTCAAGCACTCACCTCCCCGCAACGGCGCTAGAAAAGAGCTTGATGTCTACTACGCAACCTTCTTCTTGTAGACATTGTTGGGCCTCCAAGTGCAGAGTTTTGTAGGACAGTAGCAAATTTCCCTCAAGTGGATGACCTAAGGTTTATCAATCCGTAGGAGGCGTAGGATGAAGCTGGTCTCTCTCAAACAACCCTGCAACCAAATAACAAAGAGTCTCTTGTGTCCCCAACACACCCAATACAATGGTAAATTGTATAGGTGCACTAGTTCGGCGAAGAGATGGTGATACAAGTGTAATATGGATAGTAGATATAGGTTTTTGTAATCTGAAAATATAAAAACAGCAAGGTAACTAGTAGTAAAAGTGAGAAAAAATGGTATTGCAATGCTTGAAAACAAGGCCTAGGGTTCATACTTTCACTAGCGCAAGTTCTCTCAACAATGATAACATAATTGGAACACATAACAATCCCTCAACATGCAACAAAGAATCACTCCAAAGTTTCTATCGAAGAACGTAGGACGAAAACGTGCATCAACCCCTATGCATAGATTACCCCAATGTCACCTCGGGAATCCGCGAGTTGAGTGCCAAAACATACATCAAGTAAATCAACAGAACATCACATTGTCACCACAGATATCCAATCGCAAGACATACATCAAGTGTTCTCCAATCCAATACTCAATCCAACATAACGAAACCTCACAGAGCAAGACTCAATTCATCATAACAAGAGATAGAGAGGGAAGAAACACCATATGATCCAACTATAATAACAAAGCTCGCGGTACATCAAGATCGTGCCAAATCAAGAACACGAGAGAGAGAGGATCAAACACATAGCTACTGGTACATACCCTCAGCCCCGAGGGTGAACTACTCCCTCCTCGTCATGGAGACCGCCGGGATGATGAAGATGGCCACCGGTGATGGATTCCCCCTCCGGCAGGGTGCCAGAACTGGGTCGCGAGAGGTATTTCGTGGCTACAGAGGCTTGCGGCGGCGGAACTCCCGATCTAGGTTTATTTCTGGGGGTTTCTGTATTTATAGGAATTTTTGGCGTCGAGAACAAGTCAGGGGGGTCCACGAGGAGCCCACAATACCGGAGGGCACCCCCAGGGGGGTAGGGCGTGCCCTCCACCCTTGTGGAGGCCTCGTGGCTCTTTTGGCCCAACTCTTTTGCTTCGGGGGCTTCTTCTGGTCCATAAAAAATCACAATAAATTTTCAGCTCATTTAGACTCCGTTTGATATTCCTTTTCTGCGAAACTCAAAAACAAGGAAAAAACAGAAACTGGCACTAGGCTCTAGGTTAATAGGTTAGTCCAAAAATCATATGAAATAGCATATAAATGCATATAAAATATCCAAGATAGATAATATAATAGCATGGAACAATCAAAAATTATAGATACGTTGGAGACGTATCAGAGTGCATCATGGGCTGACCCTACCCAACCAGCTAACACATAGGTAAAGTTAAGGTCAAAGTCAACCGCATCCATCACATTTTGGGTGGTGCCACCTTTCCGACCCCTAAATGCCGAAGCAATAGCAGCCGGTACCTTGGCAAGAACATGGGTGCCATTAATTGCACCAACACCATCCTAAGAAAAGAGGCGAGGTATATTTTGTAAAATATGGGTTATTCGGCATGTCCACATAATTCTAAATGGTAATGTATTAACTTAAAGTAGGAATAGAAGCGCCTATTGTGTAGCACTTTTGGATGAACTTCATTGGATGGGGGCTAGATCATCTCATCACACGACTCCCTAGTTGCATATAAAACTGCCTTCAAGTATCGACTTATTACTTCAATTGACCTCCTAAATATGGGTTTCATTGCCCTAAACCTATGGTTGTGCCCAACTACAAGAAGGAACATCACAAGTTGCTCCTTAATGCAGGTATGAATCCTGTCTTCCAACAATTTTCGATCACGAAACAAGTTACACAAGGTATAAAATGGGGCCATGTTCATCCTTAATAGGTCATGACAATTTATATCATTGGTTTCATAGATAAAACGTAGATTGGACAACCTAGCTATGTCTCTCTCAAGCATAACGTAACGGATTGGAGCACGCTAGTTTCTAATTCTAGCCCTTGTAGTTATCGTGGCCATATAGGCACACAAAACACCAACCAAACCAGTAGCTTGCACTATCAGCGTATCTCGGGTCTTGCCGTTGTCATCCATCTATATAAATTCAGCACAGATTTATAAATTAATAAAGGCATGGGCACTGATAATATTGACATCATTTGCATCATCAAAACAAAATATATTTGCACAAATTATTCATACTATTTGCACCATTTGCATAACTATTTTGTCTACCTACTGATTTCTTAATTTCCATAAGCTAGCAAAGTGTTCTGGACATATCACACATATCCATGACCAACCTTACATAATATAAAAACTACCCAGGCATCTCTAATCCATAGGGGAAAAGGAGGTTGGTGACAGATCTGAACCTACATAAAAAAGGAGAGGGGAGGTGATGGGAAAAGAATGCATTGGTGCTAGCCACGCCCAGCTAGAGGAGAAGACCCTCTTTCCCATCCGTGACCAGGGGCCGCTGCTTCACGCATCCGTATCGAAGAACAGGCACCGCGAGTGGAGCGTGAGTGGTAGAGAGATGGGGATGGGAGGGAGAAGAGAGGGACGGGGATGGATGGAAGACAGGGAGAGGGAGGGGAGGAGGCGGGTTCTACCTCCGCAGCGGCGAGGATGGCCGTCGGCGATGTCGACAGAGGCGACGGGGCTGCGAGATCCACCGCTGTCGCAGGAGAAGGATGGGAGCAAGGAGAGCGGCGTGAATGAGTCAGGTCTGAGCTGCAAGGAGAGAAACCCTATCCCCTTGATCGCGTGGGTGCAGGCGCGCGTGCAGCGGCGGGTGCTGGCTCACGGAAACGCCCGAAACATGTGTTTTGAGCGAGCCTGGCTGGGGGGCTCTTTTTGCATGCGCCGGGCCTGGCCCAATTAGATGTGCCTGCTACCAAACATCGAGAATAATGCACGGTGGGTGCGAGCCAGGTGCGAAGCAAGGAACCAAACACACCTTTCTTCTCACGTGCACTTCTTCTAATTACATACACGCATGCACGTGCGGACAAAAGATTGATGTCATCCTAGATTTTTCCTATTTCTAAAATTCAAAATATTTTGTATCTCAAACCATTGGTCTGACTAAAAATCCATTTTCACATAAAAAATAATCACGATTGAAAGTGCTAGTTATCGACTTGAGGGTGGTGAATAGGCGATTTTTATGAAAGTCTTCAAAATAACAAGGTATTCAAAGACGAACAAGATAAACACAGAACTAAACAAAATACAGCGGAAGATAAACTACACTAGCCATGCAATAGACAAGGTACAGTACAGAGAAAGCACGAAGACAAGTAGCAGCTAGGTAGAGCAGATCAGAATAGGAAGACAGTATGAAGTCAAATATGCAATCAGGGGTGAATGTCTTCACACAATGAATTCAACCAGAGCAGGCAAGCAATGACTTCAGGAAGCTAAACAATAAGTAAGTGGTGAAGTGGTAGAACTAGTTGCTTGACGAAGACAAGGATTTGGTAGACCAGTTCTAGTTGCTGTGACAATTGTACGTCTGGTTAGGGATGCTGAGATTGAACTCAGAAGACCATGTCTTCACCTTATTCCCCTTGAGCTAAGGTCACTTAGTCCTCGCCCAATCACTCAGGTAAGTCTTCAAGGTAGACTTCCAAACCTTCATGGACTTCTTTCATCGGCAATCCACAATGACTCTTGGATGCTCAGAACGCGACGCCTAACCCACTAGAAGATTACATACTCCAAGTGTAATAAGTCTTCAGATCACGTGGAACAGAAAGACTTCAGTGATGCCAAACACTCTTTGGGCTCTCTAAGTGTTTTGGATTTTGTCCTCGCAAGGATTCTCTCTCAAAGGCTTCGGAGGTGGGTTGCTCTCAAACGATAAAAGCCGTGCACTAACTCTGAGCAGCCACCAATTTATGGTGGAGAGGGGTGGCTATATATAGCCAGGGGGCAACCTGACATGATATGTCTGAAATTACCCTGGGTCAATGGACAACCGACATGTGTCCAACGGTAGGATTTCAAACACACGCGGCAGCTTGACTTGGGCTACAAGTAAAGCTGATTTATCCAACTAAGGATAAGATTTTCTCTCATTGTCTTCACACGAAGACATAGGATTTGGGTTGAGCATCACGTCAGTTTTCTGACTTTGTTCACTTGGACCCCACTTAATAGTTCAGTGGTTCCTATGACTCAAGAAAGAAGAGAATGAAACTACGAAAGAAACTATGTCTTCACACTCCATTGTCTTCAAGTGAATGTCTTCACACGTCATTATCTTCGATGCGAATGTCTCGCGAACCACCAATGTCTTCATACATTTTTAGGGGTCATCTTCGATAGGTAAACTGAATCAATAGGGACTTATACATGTGTTCTCCTGTGAATATCACAAACACATTAGTCCCTCAACCAATTTTGTCGTCAATACTCCAAAACCAACTAGGGGTGGCACTAGATGCACTTACAATCTCACCCTTTTTGGTGATTGATGACAAACTGGTTGAAGTTTTAAAATATGTGAAAGTTTAAGAACGTGGTCATTGGCTTCATGAATTTGGAGGGTTCCCCTTGAAGATGTGCATATAAGTAATTTGCTTTTGAATGCAAATGCACATGGCAGGTTCTGCTTTGTGAAGATCTCCCTTTGTTCATGAAGTCAAATCAAAGTGCATACAGAAATATTTTGAAGATAATGACATGCACAATGACAAATGGGCGTCTGCATAATGACTTCATGCGCATAAGATAGAAGTTAAATAGCACACAACAAAAGCATCAACAAATGTAGCAGACGTCCATCAGGACTTAAGTTTACAACCCAAAGACAAACTGTTCAAGAACGAGAGTTGCAAACGTAACAAAATATAGCACCCGACCAAAATCCCGCTTGAAGACTATAAACCCATATGCTTCTCCCCCTTTTGTCATCGAATGACCAAAAAGGAATGAAGACATAGGGTGTCTAAGCGTTCCTGGAAGGCGGTGGTGAAGATGTTGGTGCAGCCGGGTCGACATTGGAGTTGGCCGGTGCAGAGGGGCCTGATGCAGCATCATGATGTAGTGAAGCCATTGCTGGTGAAGTAGCGTCATCCTCCTCATTGATCACGCGAGCAACAACTGTTGGTGTGGATGACGAGTAGTCTGAATCTTCAATAGAGGGTGTAGCGTGCCACTTAGCAGATTCAGGGTGCTTGGAGCCAAACTTGAAGCTCTCAGTGAAGCCATCGGCTATGAGATCATCTTCAGCGCATAGCAGTGTGAGGCTCTTCCAAGGATGCCTATTGGCTTCATGTGCAACGAATGCATTCTTGTTTGAGAGGTTGCGGATGTGATTGACATCAACAAGTAGGCTCTGCATCTGTCGCTTCATCCAATCATGATGCTTATCGTGTTTTTTATGAACAGAAACAATGAGTTCCCTATCAGTCAGTGTACGAGCACGCTTCTGAGCCCTCTGTGGTACTGTGCTAGGGGGCGCTTCAGTGTTGGCACGATGAGGTAGACAGAGCTGACCTACAAGTTGACCAGGAGCAACATCATTGGGTACGTGAATGGCTTCGAGAGGAGTAGAGAAGCTTTGATAAGCAGCATTGTCTTCACGTAGGGGTGCTTTTTCAGACTAGGGATAAATGGCTTCATGGGGCACATCGACGTTAGGAAAATAGACAACATGGTTGCGAGCTGAAGCTTGATAGTTGATGGTGGAGCAAAGCTTAATCAGACGCATAATCCATGGAGCATAAAATTTCTGACCAAAAAGATCAATGTCGGAAGCTGCCAATTGCCTGAGGAAGAAATCATGGGTGTTGAAGCGAATGCCATTTAGAATGTAGAAGACCAATGTATTCATGGTGCCTTCAAGCTTAGCAGATGATGAGTGCCCTTTGATTGGCCACAGAGTATGCCTCATAATGTGATAGATGGCGCGGGGCAAATACTTGAGGTCCTTGACGAAGAAATGCGTAGGGTCATCAGCATCAGCAAGCAATGGCTTCATCATTGAGAGCATCTGGCTCATGTTGGGCTCTGGCTTCTAGAAGATGCTTTCCATTTCCTTCTCATAGGCTTGACAACCTGGCTCATATAGATCACCAGGAGTGGGCAGGGATGTGAGCCCGAGAAGATCTTGAGCTTTGGCTTCATGATGGGTATTGATACATCTCCAACGTATCTATAATTTTTGATTGTTCCATGCTATTATATTATCAATCTTGGATGTTTTATATGCATTATTATGCTATGTTATATCATTTTTTGGGACTAACCTATTAACCTAGTGCCCAGTGCCAGTTGCTGTTTTTTCCTTGTTTTTGTCTTTACAGAAAATCAATACCAAACGGAGTCCAAATGGAACAAAACTTTTTGACAATTGTTCTTGGACCACAAGACACCCTGGAAGCTTCAGGAGGAGGCCAAAAAGTCACGAGGAGATGACAAGCTCGGAGGGCGCGCCCTAGGGGGGGTGACCCCCAGGCTTGTGGGTCCCCTGTTGCTCCTCCATCCCTAATTCTTCTTCTATAAATACTCAAATATTCCTCGTAGACCAGAGGGCACACCAAAAATACTTTTCCGCCGCCGCAAGTTTCTGTCCTCGTGAGATCCCATCTTGGGGCCTTTTCCGGTACTCCGCTGGAGGGGGATTCGATCACGGAGGGCCTCTACATCAACCTTGCTGCCCTTCCGATAATGTGTGAGTAGTTTACCATAGACCTATGGGTCCATAGCTAGTAGCTAGATGGCTTCTTCTTTCTCTTTGATCTTTAATACAATGTTCATCTCGATGTTCTTGGAGATCTATTCGATGTAATCTTCTTTTGCGGTGCGTTTGTTGAGATCCGATGAATTATGGGTTTATGATCAGATTATCTATGAATATTATTTGAGTCTTCTCTGAACTCTTTTATGCATGATATCTATTGATTTGGTTTGGCCAACTAGATTGATTTTTCTTGCAATGGGAGAGGTGCTTTGTAGTGGGTTCAATCTTGTGGCGCTTATTCCCAGTGACAGAAAGGGACATGACACGTATTTGTATTGTTACCACTAAGGATAAAAAGATGGGGTTTTCATATTGATTGGATCTATCCCTCTACATCATGTCATCTTACTTAAGGCGTTACTCCGTTCTTGTTAACTTAATACACTAGATGCATGCTAGATAGCGGTCGATGTGTGGAGTAATAGTAGTAGATGCAGGCAGGAGTCGGTCTACTTGTCTCGGACATGATGCCTATATACATGGTCATTGCCTTGGATATCGTCATAACTATGTGCTTTTCTATCAATTGCTCAACAATAATTTGTTTATCCACCGTATGCTTTCTTTCAAGAGAGAAGCCTCTAGTGAAAACTATGGCCCCCGGGTCTACCTTTTATCATATTATTTTAAGATCTACAAAATCCAAAACACAAAAATACCTTGCTACAATTTACTTACTTTTATTTTATTTCGCACTTTTACTTATCTTCTATATCTATCACTATCAGATCTCATCCTTGCAAGTAACCGTGAAGGGATTGACAACCCCGTTATCGCGTTGGGTGCAAGTATTTGTTTGTTTGTGTAGGTGCAATCATTGGTGACTTGTGTGTTCCTCCTACTGGATTGATACCTTGGTTCTCAACTGAGGGAAATACCTATCTCTACTTTGTTGCATCACCCTTTCCTCTTCAAGGAAAAAACCAATGCAAGCTCAAGAAGTAGCAGGTATCGCCTGTCATCCACTCAAGGACCCATGTCTTCGGATCCCTGTTGTAGCTGAAGATATGCAGGGTGGCATAGAACTGGAGCAGCAACTCTTCATTCCAATGTTCCTTGTCCACAACAAAAGACAGCAGGCCAACATCTCTGAAGCAATCAAGGGCTTCTTCAAGGCACGGTAGGCCAGCCATGGCATCAATATAGAGGCGCTTCTGAGGGAAGACCTTGTCTTGATTGTACAGAATGCACATGTAGTAGTTGCGCTGCAGGTAGCTCCAGAATCTATCAGACGAGATGCATGGCTTCTTGTATGGATTTTTTGCTTTGTCAAAGAATGTATTGTGCTGACGGAAGTTGAGCATGCTGAAGGAGCACTCAGATGTTGGAGCACTATGAAGCCTTGGCATTCTTGGCATTGGCTTCTGAGTTTGAGGCCTTTGATTTACATGGAACTCATATTGAGGACCATGCACTTCTGGAGGTGTGAGAATGGGCCATCTGACACTGAACAGTTCACCTTCATGATTGTAGGCCATCGCCATAGTATGTGGAATAGGTGTAGCAGCCGCAGCAACATCAGAAGTAGATGAATGATTGGCCTCAATGGAGGTATTGGCTTCAAGCTGCAGATTGGCTTTAGCCATGATTACATCACTAGCTTCAGTGGCAGTAGCGTCAGCGGCAAGGGTGTCAGAGATAGTGGCTTCAGGTGGAACAACTTCAGGAGTAGGAATCACAATAGATTCTTCTCTTTCATCGGCTGATGTAGTCGGAATATCTTCAGCCTGTTTGGCTTCAGATTCTGCAGCAGTATTTGAAGGGGTGGCTTCAAGAAACACTTCACATGCTACTGAGCTGGTATGTTGCACATCCTCTTCAGGGATACTGGACATGGAGATGGAGGGCCTAGGGCCTTTGGGAAGCCTGCGGAAAGTGGCGACGCTTGAGGAGATGGCGTTGTCTTCTCCATATCTACGGGGGTAGCTTGGGGGGTCTCAAGCACTGGAGTAGTCACTTGAGTTGGTGGTGTGTGAGGGATCACTTCATGCAAAGGGGTGTTGGGGTGCTGCTCTTCCCAGAATGCATCTTGGGCAATTGGCGTCATGGGACTGTGACGCCCCCGGCTCAATCGTGCACTAATCATACACGCAAATGCATACGATCAAGCCTAAGGACTCACGGGAAGATATCACAACACAACTCTAAATCATAAATAAAGTCATACAAGCTTTATATTACAAGCCAGGGGCCTCGAGGGCTCGAATACATAAGCTTGCATACAAGCGTGAGCGGAAGCATCAGATATCTGAGTACATATATAAAAGAAAACACAGATAGGCCCTTAAAATGCGGGGCAAAAGAAAACACTACGATCGAAAGGCGCAGGCCTCCTGCCTGGGACCCTCCGAACCTACTCCTGGTCGTCGGCCAACTCGTAGTAGTATCCACCCTCAGGATAGTAGTAGCGATCATCAGTGGGGGCAGCTGTCTCAGGGGCTCCGTCATCTGGTTGCACCAAAAGGATATGGGGGAAAAAGAAAGCAAAGCAACCATGAGTACTCATCCGAAGTACTAAGCAAGCAAGGATCTACACTACATATGCAACATTATCAAGGGGAGGCTGTATATGTGGACTGGGCTGCAGAAATGCCAGAATAGAGAGAAGGCCTAGTCCTATCGAAGACTAGCATCTTCAGGGGTCTTGCAGCATTAGAAGAGTATAGAGTAGCACAATATAGAGTAGTAGTATCATTAAGTCTCATCCTCACCCAGAGATCCTTTCTCGACTCCCTGCGAGAAAGCAATCCCAGAGCCATACAATCATCAACCTCGCCCAGAGATTCTTTCTCGACTCCCTGCGAGAAAGCAATCCCAGAGCCATACATCCAGGTATCATCTCAAGTTCTAGTTGTATCGATCGGGATACAACTCCGAGTGTCCTTTACAGTAGGACCGGCTATCGATAGATGTGTTCTTCTCTGCAGGGGTGCACCAACTTACCCACCACGCTCGCTTAACTCCGGCCGGACACACTTTCCTGGGTCATGCCCGGCCTCGGCCAAACGATACACCGCAACCCTACCTAGAGCTCAGCAGAGAGGTCCCCGTCGGTCTACATCCTAAGTGCTCAGGGGTCTTGGGCCATCGCCCTGTGCACTCCGGGTTGTTGCGCACACGGTGAAGCCAGGCACCAACACTACAGGATGGCGCCGGTCCGTCCGTGCCGCCATGCTGAACTGGACGTCTGACTGAGCTTTCGGCTGATGCATACGATGCAGAGTGCCCATAACTTTTCCCACGTGATGGTTAGTGCTATCGGGCCAGAGGCCCACTCGGGTCAAATATCCAAATCGTTAGTACCTTCAGGGTGCGGTAACGAGCAGAGACTCACGATCGATGTGACCCCGTCGCCCCATCTCGAGGACTTGCGGCAAGGGCTAAGAATGCCCGGCCACGCCTCGTATTCATATATCGGGCAACCTCCAGGTCAACCTGTCTCCACAACACTCGCCACTTAGGCTCACGCGGGTACCCCTCAGGGTCGACCCGCCTTTCCAAGTAACAGGGTAAAGTCCAAGTATCCGTGTGTCCATAACATCAAGAGAATCCGAGGTATCACCCTCGTTGGATTCCTACTCGAGATATCCGTCAAGGTGAACTCGGAGGAATCACCCTCGATGGGTTCACACATGAGGTGTTGCACGACAGCGTCGTTATCGGAAGTGGTGAAGGAGGAATCACCCTCGATGACCACGACCGAATAGCTACTCTATAGAGTTAACATCAGAAGTGCTACACGAGGTATCACCCTCGGCACTCGATAGTAATGCTGCAGTGTCGTTACAACTAAGGGGGTAATGTGCGGTGCTGGGGCCTGGTCATCGAGTCTTCTGATGATCTAGCGGGGCAATCGGGACAAGTGGGGTCACTGATAGGTCTCTACCCAGCCTATACTAGACAGTTTAGGATAAGCAGGTAAGGTTTCAATAGCAGGTTACAATAAACAGGCTATGCATCAGAATAGGTTAAACAGTAGCAGCAGCAATTTCTAATGCAAGCATGAGAGAGAAAGAATAGGCGATATCGGTATGCTCAAGGGGGGGTGCTTGCCTGGTTGCTCTGGCAAGTAGGAGGGGTCGTCAACAGTGTCGTTGGGCTCCTGAGCTGCGTCGGTCTCGGGAAAAGCGTCTGCAGTGGGGTCTACCGAGAGAGAAGAGGGGGAGGAAACAGTAAATATAAAGCAAAGAAGAGCATGACATGACAATACGCCGAGCTAGGGGTGTTCGGACACGGTGCTACACGATATAGGTGAAGAGGGAAAACATCCGGGAATGTTTTCCCGAAGTTTGGCATTTTCGAACAAATGAAATGGAGGGGGACGGTTGCATGTTCGCTATGCTAGGGACATGTGAAGGACGAACGGACCGCGTACTGGAATTCGTCTTGTCGTTCTGAGCAACTTTCATGTAGAAAGTTTTTCGATCTGAGCTACGGATTAGTTTATATGAATTTCTAAAGATTTAATCGATTTTCTGGATTTATTTTAATTATTTTAATCCAACATTATCTAGAACAGTGAAAGGTGACATCAGCATGATGCATTGCTGGCGTCAGCAGTCAACAGGGGAGGTTGACCAGGTCAAATCTGACCTGTGGGTCCAGTGGGACCCACATGTCAGCCTCTGATTAGTTTAAACAGAGTTAATTTAAACTAAATAGGATTAATTAGTGGGTGAGGCCTACTGTCAGTGAGTGGTTAAGTAACTAATTAACTAATTAGGTTAATTAACATTTTAATTAGAGTTTTATTTATTTCAAAAATGTTTTAAGGGGGGGTGGGGCCCGCGTGTCAGTGACACGGGTTGCCCAGTCAGCAGCGCTGACTGGTCAACGGACCCCACGGGGCCCAGTGGCAGTGGCACTGGGGGCGGGCCCCAGCAGTCCACGTGGGCGCCCGGTCAGCGCCGGCCGTCGGAGTGCGCCGGCGAGCCCCGACGCGGCGGCGACTCTCCGGACCTGGCCGGAAATCGTCTACAGAGGGCGGTTTCGAGTGCGGCCTGGCGCGTTCGAAAGCTGGTGAGGTCGCGCATCGCGTGGGGCGGGTGGTCGGACTCGGGGGTGGCCGGAATGACGCCGGCGACGACGGTTGGCGGCAGTGCTCTCCGGTGGAGCTCGGGCGCGTGGTTGCGGTGGGCTAGCGAGCAAGGCAAAAGGCTAGGGGGAGCCTACGCAACGCGGCGAGCACGATGCGCACGGACCCGAAGCCGTTTGGTCGCCGGAGCCATGCCGGCGACGTGCTAGGCAGCGGTGAGTTCGGGCATGACAGGGGCGGCGTGTACGACTACGGAGAGCGGCCGGGGAGAGGGGGAGGCGATGCGGCAGCTTACAGTGAGCCCGCAGAGGTGCAAAGGTGGGCTCAGGGGAGGCTTGCTGGAGCGAATCGACGGCAGTGATGCAGACGGCCGAAGGAGGAAGAAGGCGGCGTTCCTGGCGATGGAGGGGGCCTCGGCTCTGGCTCATTGGCGCAGGCGATGTAGAGGATGGCAGCGAGCCTCGGAGACACGTCGTGGATGCAAACGGGGTACGGTGGCCACGAGGTTCAACGGAGGACGAACATGGCGGCCCTCGGGTGTGGCAGAAGAGGGCGAGGGAGAGGGAGTGAGGTGGCTAGGGTTCGCCAGGGGGTGCGGGGAGTTGCTCTTATCCTCCCCGACGAGCGTGGCGCGCTGTCGACCGCTCGGAGGGGGGGAGGGCCTGGCTGCGCGCGCTCCAGGTGCTCGACAGCGGCGTCGGTGAGCAGTGCGGGAGGTGGGGGAAAGCGCGGGGTGGGCTGGGCCGGCACTGTGCACTCGCGGTCCAGGCACAGTGGGCCGTTTTCTTTTATTTGTTTTTGTTTTTTGTTTTTTGTTTTTTTGTTTTCTTTTGTTTCACTGCTTTGCAAAAATGTGTGGGCTCATATATAGCTTTATAAAATATGTGAACTAGCCACATAAATATAGTGCAATATTTGTCACTGCTAGAAATTGGTTTGGAGGCAAATGAATTTTATTTGGATTTTAATTAAATGATTATGGATTAAATATCTCTGTTTTGTTGCAGTTAGAGTCACTTAATTTATTTAGAATATGTTGATTATAATTTTAGAATTGTCTCTGGAATATTTACAATATTATGAACATTTTAGTTTCTGGATTTGACAACTTTTATTTTCACTTTCAGTTCTGAATTTCCATTTGACTTTGAATTTGAAAAGAGATATGATCCAAATGATGTTTAAGCACTGTTGGTCATGATGACATGGCATTACCAAAGGGGGATTACTGTAGCTAACCACTGGGGTGTTACAGGGACCGCCAATGCTTATGGGTTCACTGTTAGAAGGAACATGCGATGATACCGGGTTCTGGGTGAGCTGAGGAAGGACTACATCATCATCTTTTTGCACATTGTCTTCTTAACCAATGTCTTCAGCCATGATGGAGTCGGTGGCTTAAATTTCTTCAGTGACATGAGCCTCTGTGGGAGCAGGTTCATGCACAATCATTCTTCTCTCTTGATTGGAGGAGGCAGGCAAAGTGACAGAAAGAGGCTTCACAAGGAGCGGCTCCTTTGGAGCAGATGAGGAGGTTGGTGCTTGAGCCTTTGTAACACCTTGGTTTTCGCTCCCATTTTTTTTCTTTCGCGGGATCTGACTCCCATCTTTTTTCTCGGTGTTATCGGATTTCTCTCGCTCCTGGGTATATGAAGATGGTCATTTAACCTTGCCTTCCCTATCCAACCAGAGATTCTCTCCAGCCAACCTTGCCACCCAAGATTTATTCTCGGGGTTTTGCCGCCGAAACCCTACCTTTCGAGTTGTCGGAAGGGAAATCCTAATCCTTCCAGTTACAAAGGAACCCCAATTTCCTTTGATATGATGCCTCCCAAACTTTTCCTAGTGATCATCCTTTATCTATAAACCCTCGATACGCAAAAAAATTGCCAAGTCATTTGCAATATTTTTCATTTATAATTAATTCCTTTTTCTGCTGATAAAAGGAATTAAATCCAGGAAAATATCTATCCATCTCCAAAGTTCATGAAAACTTGTGGAGATATTCTTTGTGATCATATTCAGCTCCCACAAAAATATTGGCAATAATTAAATAAGGGAAATTGCATTTTCCTATTTAATGCCAATATTGCATTTTGGGCCCTTTCTAAAGGAACTACCATTTTGGTAGCCAGGAAAATTTCCAAATAATTTGTGGAGCTTCTCCTATCCATATATTCACCATTTCCATCTAGAACCCAAGTTCCACCCATTAAATTTTGAGCACAACACCAATTTGCAAATTCTGCCCAGTTGGGCAAATTGCAAAGGAAGTGCTTCAACCCTTGATCCATTTGAGCTGAAATTTTTCATGGTGATTCACATTGATAAATCACTCATGGAAGCCAAAAACCAGCTCAATCCATCTATCCATTCATCCACAACATTTTTCTCAAGTTTCTGTCCATTTGGAAGTGCTGTGAAGGAAGTACCATATGGGCATTTACAAATGAGCTGAAACTTTTCCAGTACCTTTATATGTTCAAATAATTCATCTCCTCAAAATTTCAGTTCAATGCAAGCTAGTATGTGAGTGCCACATCAAAGTTTGCCTTTCTGTTCAGCAGGGTCCATTCTACAGCAAGTGCCCCCAATTCTTATCCAACTGGCCTCAAAATTTACCAGGGTAGTTACCTTGGTAGATCATTGCTCCATGCCAAAAACCAGCTCATTTCACCCAGCGATATCTCCAGAAATCTCATCAAACACCTTCATATCAGATCACATATGAGCTCTCATCTGTCAACTCTTGCCGTCACTTGCATCCAAACCACGATGGGTCAACTCACTGACCTCTAATCTATACAGTTGACATGATTTGAGGTTGCTACTATGCCTTGGACGCGTGGTGCCCGTGGTGACCACGGATGTAGCCCGCAACAGTGGCGCTCTGCGCGCCCCTTGCCTCGGACAAGCCAGCTCGAGCTGCCGCGGCTTGTCTGTTCGTGCCGACTAGCTCCGCAGTCGCCGCGTGCACCCTCTCCCGTAGCTTCCCCCTCTCTCTTCTTCTTTCCCACGCCACAGCGATCGCCGCCGCGACTCTGTTCAGCCCGTGACCTCTGTCTGCTTCCGCTTCAAGCTCTCCCAAAGCCACCACCTGCTTCTCCACGTCCCTGGAACCCTTGCCGACATCTCCCTCTCCTGCCGCGTGTCGCCGGAGCTCCAGGACGGCGATAAGCACGCCATCGCAGCCGTGCCTATCCATCGCCTTCGGCCGGTTATAAATAACCGTGGCCAAGCTCGCTCCAGCACCCACACCACTCCCAGCCCCTCTTCGACCTCCTAGCCTCCTCCCCGACCAGTCGTTGGAGCTCGAAGAGCTCCCCTACCACCACATCGCCGCCGTGGCCGCCGCTCGACTTCGCCTAAATTCGGGCAAGCCCGAGCTCTCCTTCCCCTTATTCCACCACCAGGAGGAGCCCCGTGCTCCGGTGAGTCTTCCGCACTCCTCAGGTCGCCGCCGGAGCCACCGTGGCCGCGTCTCCCCCAAGTCCGGCCGCCGCCTTTGCTCTCTGCCTCCGCGTGGTGTCCCCGCTGCAGTCCTCCCCGGTGATGCCCCTGCACTCCATCAGACTTGGAGCTCCTCCCTGAGCGCGCCGACGTCCTCGCCTGAGCCGGAGACAGCCGAAGCCACCCGAGCCCGAGCTCATCGGAGCTCGCTGCCCACGGCCGCGTACAGCCGCGTCAACGGCCACTCCCTGAGCTCCGTGCTACCCTCACTGGTCGAGCCGCTCGCCGGCGACCCCTTCCTCCCGTTTGCCTGCTGGAGTAGACCACCGGAGCACGTGAGCCACGCCGGAGCCGGCGCTCCTGCCGCCGCGTCGGGGACCAGCAGAGAGGGAGAAGAAGGAGAACGGGAGGAGAGAGAGGGTGGCGTGGGGCCCAGTCATCAGTGACTAGGGGTCGCCACGTCGGTTTAAGTGGAAACGGTTTTTGGAGAATACGCTTTCTGTTTCTGAAAACATACTTTCGCCTAGTTCTCGGCTGAAATATGTTTTCTCTGCAGCGAACGCGTATTTCTTCAAAAGGCGCCTTCTATTTTCCAGCCAGGGGCTTATTTGTGGAGATTTCTTTTACAGATTAGTCCCTGGCAGAAAAACACTCACAACTTTTCACTCGTAACTCCGATCGAGGTGAATCCAACGCCCACGTCTTCGTCTCGTCGAGCCCGTTCCGATGAGGTCATTTTTATAATGTTGACACATTCTGAAAATGACCATTTTGCCCTCTATCAGCCCCCTCCGAGAGAGAACCATGCCGGCGAATTCTTCCGTGGCTTCACCGCACTTCTTCCTGGAGTATTCTTCGACCCCAGGCAAGCCGACCATCTGATATATGCCCTAAAGCATTGCTCTGTGATATTTCTTGCATGTTTAAATTAATATGCTTGTGCTTGTCTGTGTAGTAGTGAGCTGTATGTGACTCTGACAAACCCTTGCTTGCACTTTCTTCGGTGACGGCACCACGCCTGTGTTCTGAGCTGTTTCCGGCCGTCCGGGGTGGATGCCGACTTTTATTTCTCTTGTCAGCAACTGTCCGTGTTCTGAGCTGCTTTTCGGCCGTCTCGGGCAGCTGTTGAATTTCTTTCCGTAGTAGTGACCCTATGCTCTGAGCTATTTTTCGGCCGTCTTAGGGAACTGCTACATTCTTCTTATCAACACCGTCTCATGCTCTGAGCTGCTTTCCAGCCGTCTTGAGCCGGGGTTGAGTTATTCCGGTAATGTCCCAGATCTGAGTTGTAAAGACCATTCTGGTGGCTACTGGTTTCTTTGTCGATTTTGTGCAAGGGTTCCGATGGTCGTAACTTACAGCTAGAACTTGTAAAGTGATAACTTGCTATTTAATACTGATTCCATAATGACTTGTCGTGATATCATATGGATATAGGTTGTTATGATCATGCATAGCTACTGCCATGTTAAGTTATTGTGATAAACAACCATGCTTGCTAAATACTGGCTAAAGCTAAACCTAGTCGGTTGATCCAGAGTCACCTGTCCGGACTTATCCGTGCAACCACATTTGCCGGTATGGGACGGCCTTGACTTGGTCTGATCGCGTGCTTTTTTATCGGTACCGCCAACTAGGGAAGGTTATGCGTGCGCGCTACCCTGGCCCGGTAGGCGGCGACAACCTTGTGAGCCCAGTTGATTGTTTAACCCGGGAGTCCCCCTTTGGGATAGTTTAGTTTGGCCACGACAGTGGCAGGTGTCACGAGGTGACACAGGGGCCACCCAGGGCAGGACTCCGGGGGAGAATGATTGCCGGTGGTACGATGGAGGAGTCACGGGTTAGGCAGGTTTTGTTGGAGCAACCCTGGTCCACCTGAATGGGATCACGAGGCAGGTGCTCCATGGTGTGGGTAAAGTGCGCAACCTCTGCAGACTGTAAAATCTATTCGAATAGCCGTGTACACGGTATTGGACAGTCCGTCCAGACCTCTCTAGGTGGTCAACCGGAACAGTGATAGTAATGATGGAAAAACTCATCTTATGCCCTGAAGTACTCAGTGGATCATGAGTATTCTGAGGGTTGTAAGGCAACCCGGAAGAGAGTAAGTTTATCAGACTTGTAGTGCAGATGTATAGACATTGGATGGTGTCAGGAATATGATATGATAGCCATGGAATGGCTATGAAAGAGATGGTCAGATGATCGAAAGAGTTGGATTGGATCCTGAGATTGTTCGGAGTATGGATCACTTACTTGATATGCTTTACTTTACTGTATTTTACTTTAGTAGTTATATGGCTGGATAGGTATGCTATGCCATGATAATTACTGTTGCTCTAATAACAAATGCATGCTTGAATGCCATGGATTGCTTTGCTTGGTGTATATGTTAGTTTGGTTTGCTTGCAAGTACATTCAAAAGTACTCAGCGGCCTTTAATGTGGCCAGGTTCACATAAGGATCCGTCGTCCGTCGACGAGGAGTCGGAGCATTCGCGGGCTAGGAGAGTAACCCAGTCAGATCCCTGTGGATTGGAGCCGCACCAGGACTATGCTGCCTTAGATAGAGCTTTTCCGCTGCCACCCCCCTTTAATATATCTCATGTAAGACTTATATATATCCATTAATAGAAATGCCTGTGTTCATGATACTTGTTGTAAACGCGCATGCCAGAGTGATTTCCTGGGCTGGTATGTGTGGCGACCATCTGGCTACAGTGGTAATCAGGCGGGGCACCACAGCCTTTCGCAAAGCCTTTGATGACTTTGTCTTCTGTCGTTTCATAGAGGAGGAAGCATCAGAAGCTTCTTGGTGCTTTTGCTTCTTGGCTTCGGCTTCGGCTTCAGCTTGCTTGGTCTTTTTCCTTTCGGAAGCAACTGATGGAACAGATGGCTTCGAACCAGCAAAGCTTGGAGGGAAGATAATTTTAGGCACATCCTGCCTTGAAGCCTCAGCAGCATGGATGACTGACTTCTTCTTCTCTTGACCAGCTTGGGGTCAATAGCTGGGCGGCCAAGGGTGTTTCTCTTCAAGCCCTCATTGTGAGCCTGAACACATTTTTCAGCATAGTACTTTAGGCGCTCACGTGAGCCCCTGGCTTCGTCACGACACCTTTGAAACTCAGCCTTCAGATCGGTCATGATAATTTTGAACTTTTGAATATCTGAGACGTTGAGCTTGGCCACATGCTTCTTGAAAACTGCCTTCTGATGGTCAATCTTGTTTTTTCCTCAATAACTTTCTGAGAAATGGCGAGCTCTTTGGCAATGCAGCCTTGGAAGTTGACGTTGATGCCACTTGGCAGCTGAAGATCATCAAGGGAGAGTGATGTATCATTGAACCACTCATCAATGAACTTGTTCAAAATATCATCATCGAACAGAGGCAGGTCCTTGAAGATCTCAGCTTCTTCCTGCTTGTTCTTGATCAACAACTCCAGAGCATCATCATCAAGATCTTCATCACTTGACAGATCTATGATGTCATCATCATTGTGCAGAATGCTTGCGGGTGTAAGGCCTTGCCCTGAGGTTTTTTTGTCTTCGGAGAAGTCCGAGACATGTCTTCAGAATGCACACTGGATTCAGGAGGTGCAATTTTCAGTGGCTTCACTCTTGAAGCTTTTGGTACAGTGACAGCCTTTGAAGCCATTGCTTTCTTGGCTGGCTTCAGGGACTCAGGAGCAGCAGTTTGGTGAGCTCCTTCTTGGGCAACTTCAGCACTTGTCCATTGTTCATCACAGTGTGCCAGATAGGCAGCAAAATCGTCGAAGGCAAACCAGATTGGCGTTGGCCTGGCGAGTGCCATCAGGCCTTGGTTCTGCGGGACCTGGATTGAAGTCAATCCCATAGTCCTTCTTGTTCTGGGCTGCTGAGCCCCTGGCAAACAGATAGTTAGCTTCAAATAGATCATCATCTCGGCACCAAAGTATGCTAGAGGGATCTGGGTTTTCAGGCATGGGCCGCCTCACCATGCATGGATAGAAGCCTAGTTGAATGGCTTCAGCCTTAGTCTTCGGGTGAAGCTTCTTGTAGACGATGTTGGCCCAAGTGTCGGTGTCAAAACTGGCAGATCTCCGGTAGGGGGTCCCAAACTGTGGATCTTGGATCGATGGGGAACATTAGACGTGGGACACGATGTTTACCCAGGTTCGGGCCCTCTCTAAGAGGTAAAACCCTACGACCTGCTTGATTATATTGCTTGTGTATAAGGGTGTTACAGAGTAGATCTACCTTGAGATTAGACGAATTAAACCCTAACTAGTAGGATGGGGATTGTTCTTCTAGCCTCTACGGACTAAGCCCCCTGATTTATATAGACACCATGGGTACTAGGGTTTACAGATAGTCGGTTTCATCAAGGAAACTTCGGATCTTCCATCTTGACTTGGGGTACACACCAAGGCACAAAAGGTCTTCGGTCCGGATATGGTGCGGCCCAACAGTCCGGCACACGTGAGATGAGCCGGCACCCCAAGGACCCCCTAGTACAGGACTCCCTCAGTAGCCCTCGAACTAGCCTTCAACGCCGGCTTCTTATAACTGCCAAGACTGCAGACTCCGGCTTGTAGGCGAGTTCCCTTTCTCCTGAGCATTCGGAATAATTCTTCTCCAGTTAAGCCTTCAAACGGTACTTGATTCAGTTCGGCCATACGCTGAGCCATATCGGGACTCTGAATTATCTATTTTACTTAGCCTCGAAGGCCAATCATTCGGGTGTGAACAATATCTTTGACTGACAACTTTCGGCGAAGGGTCGCGCCTGGTCATAAACATGAAGACTCGATACGCGGCTCGAGGCCACCCCTTTGATGGCACGTCCCTTCGAGGTGGAGATCGTGTCCCTTTCTTTAAGGGGTTTGGTCAATGATTCACAGTATCCCACTCACGCATAAAGCTACGAGTTTATCGGGAAGAGGCGAGGTGGGCGGCGTATTTACAGGACTCCTGGTATTACAACTGCTTAAAAAAGGGAGCAGCCACGGTTATCCCCGTACGCCTTCTTCTTCCTATCCCCATAGCCTTTCCCAATCTACAGAGCTCGAGCGCTTCAACCCATCTTTCCGCAAAGTTGAGTTCGGCAATGGCCGAATCTGGAGCAAAGGGCAAGTGGGAGGCCTCATGTGTCACCAACAACGACATCGAGGACCTGAAGCGAGCGGGCTTCCTCTCCCTCAACATTGCACATCGGGCCCCTAAGGAAGGCCAAGTCGTGCCGACACCTCGTGCCGGCGAACGAGTGGTATTTATCCCCCACTTTATCCGAGGACTAGGCTTTCCCCTTCATCCATTCATTCGAGGGTTGATGTTCTACTATGGACTCTACTTCCACGACCTGGATCTGAATTCTTTCCTCCACATTTTGGCCTTCATCATCATCTGTGAGGCCTTCCTCCTGAAGGAAATATGCCCTAGAGGCAATAATAAAGTTGTTATTTTATATTTCCTTATTCATGATAAAGGTTTATTATTCATGCTAGAATTGTATTGATCGGAAACTTAAATACATGTGTGAATACATAAACAAATACCGTGTCCCTAGTAAGCCTCTACTAGACTAGCTCGTTGATCAAAGATGGTTAAGGTTTCCTAACCATAGACATGTGTTGTCATTTGATAACGGGATCACATCATTAGGAGAATAATGTGATGGACAAGACCCATCCGTTAGCTTAGCATATTGATCGTTCAGTTTATTGCAATTGCTTTCTTCATGTCAAATACATATTCCTCCGACTATGAGATTATGCAACTCCCGGATACCAGAGGAATACCTTGTGTGCTATAAAACATCACAATGTAACTGGGTGATCATAAAGATGCTCTACAGGTATCTCTAAAGGTGTTTGTTGAGTTGGCATAGATCGAAATTAGGATTTGTCACTCCGAATATCGGAGAGGTATCTCTGGGCCCTCTCGTTAATACACATCATAAGCTTGCAAGCAAATGACTAAGGAGTTAGTTACGAGATGATGTATTATAGAATGAGTAAAGAGACTTCCCGGTAACGATATTGAACTAGGTATGAAGATATCGACGATCGAATCTCGGGCAAGTAACATACCGATGGACAAAGGGAATTACGTATGTTGTCATAACGGTTCGACCGATAAAGATCTTCGTAGAATATGTAGGAACCAATATGGGCATCCAGGTTCCGCTATTGGTTATTAACCGGAGAGGTGTCTCGATCATGTCTACATAGTTCTCAAACCCATAGGGTCCGCACGCTTAACGTTCATTGACGATATAGTGTTATATGAGTTATATGATTTGGTGACCGAATGTTGTTCGGAGTCCCGGATGAGATCAAGGACATGATGAGGAGTCTCGAAATGGTCGAGAGGTAAAGATTGATATATATGACGATGGTATTCAGACACCGGAATAGTTTCGGAGTGCACCGGGTAGTCATCGGATCACCAGAAGGGGTTCCGGGAGGCCCCGGGAGGTCTATGGGCCTAATGGGCCAAGGAGTGGCACACACCAGCCCACAGAGGGGTTGGCGCGCCCTCTCCCTGGCCGTCGGCCCTAGAAGAAGGAAAGGGGGGGCGCCACCTCCTCCTGCCTTTCCCTCCTTGTGGGAGAAAGGAAAGGGTGGGGGCGCCACCTCCTCCTTCCTTCCCCTTGGCGCCAAAAGAAGGAAGGGGGGCCGGCCTAGGACAGGAGACCAAGTAGGATTCAGACCTACTTGGGGTGCCCCTTGGCCTCTCCCCTCTCCCTCCCACCTATATATATGTGGGAGGGGGCGCCTAGCACAACCAGAACAATTGCTTAGCCGTGTGCGGCGCCCCCCTCCACCGTTTACACCCTCGATCATATTTTCGTAGTGCTTAGGCGAAGCCCTGCGAAGATCACTTCACCATCACCGTCACCACGCCGTCATGATGCCCGAACTCATCCATTACCTCGCCGTCTTGCTGGATCAAGAAGGCGGAGGACGTCACCGAACTGAACATGTGCAGAACGCGGAGGTGCCGTACGTTCGGTACTTGATCGGTTGGAGCGCGAAGAAGTTCGACTACATCAACCGCGTTAACAAACGCTTCCACTTATGGTCTACGAGGGTATGTAGACACACTCTCCCCTCTCGTTGCTATGCATCTCCTTGGATAGATCTTGCGTGTGCGTAGAATTTTTTTTGTTTTCCATGCAACGTTTCCCAACAGTGGCATCATGAGCCAGGTCTATGCATAGATGATATGCACGAGTAGAACACAAAGAGTTGTGGGCAGTGATAGTCATACTGCTTACCACCAACGTCTGATTTTGATTCGGCGGTATTGTGGGATGAAGCGGCCCAGACCAACCTTACATGTCCACGCACATGAGACCAGTTCCACCGACAGACATGCAACCTAGTTTTGCATAAAGGTGGCTGACGGGTGTCTATTTCTCCTACTTTAGTTGAATCAAATTTGACTATGGCCGGTGCTTGTAGAAGGTTAAAACAAAAAACTTGATAAATCACCGTTGTGGTTTTTGCGTATTTAAGAACGGTTCTTGCTAGAAGCCCATAGCAGCCACATAAAACTTGCAAACAACAAAGTAGAGGACGTCTAACTTGTTTTTGCAGGGCATGTTCTGATGTGATATGGTCAAGACGTGATGTAATATATGTTGATGTATGAGATGATCATGTTTTGTAATATCGACAACCGACAGGAGCCTTAGGGTTGTCTCTTTATTGTATGAAATGCAAGCGCCATGTAATTGCTTTACTTTATCACTATGCATTAGCGATAATTGTAGAAGCAATAGTTGGTGATACAACCCCGACGCAATGATGGAGATCAAGGTGTCGAGCTGGTGACGATGGAGATCATGACGATGCTTTGGAGATGGAGATCAAAAGCACAAGATGATGATGGCCATATCATGTCACATATTTTGATTGCATGTGATGCTTATCCTTTATGCATCTTATTTTGCTTCGAACGGCGGTAGCATTATAAGATGATCCCTTCACTAAATTTCAAGATAAAAGTGTTCTCCCCGAGTATGCACCGTTGCCAAAGTTCATCGTTTCAAAGCATCTCGTGATGATCGGGTGTGATAGACTCTACATTCACATACAACGGGTGGAAGAAAGTTTTGCACATGCAGAATACTTGGGTTAAACTTGACGAGCCTAGCATGTACAGACATGGTCTCAGAACACTGGAGACCGAAAGGTCGAATGTGAGTCATATAGTAGATATGATCAACATAGAGATGTTCACCATTGATGACTACCTGTAGCGACCCGACCCAAATGGATCGAAGTCTCTGTGCATAAGTGTCATCCCTGGATCGGTAATGCTGACACACACAGTACTCGAAGGATTTATAACAGAGTGCAATCACACACTTATTACATCGAATGTCTCAAAAGAGAACTTATTACAATAAATATGGCGTAAGGCCATCTAAATAAGATAACAGCGGAAGGCTTGGAAGATAAAGTGAGTCCATCAACACCAACGACATAGCTGAGTGCACGACAACGACCTAGCGCACCTTACTCTTCGTCTGAAAAGTCTGCAACATGAAATGTTGCAGCCCGAAACGGGTCAGCACATGGAATATGCTGGCAATATAACACAATAGAGCAATGAACAGATAAATGCTATCACTACATGCATATATGGCTGGCGGGAAAAGCTCTAGGGTTATATTGTTTTGTGAAAAGCCAATTTTCCCCTACATCAAAGGAATATATTTTATTTAACTATCATGGTAGTTGAAACATTGAGAAGGTAAATCCCCCTCTCAATCCGAATTAAAAGTAATCATTAAACCCAACAAATTAATTTAGAGTGATGAGATCAAATCAATAATTCAAGTACCAGATACTCAAGATGTCCATAACCGGGGACACGGCTAACCATGATTAGTTTATACACTCTGCAGAGGTTTGTGCACTTTTCCCCTACATCTGCTAGCCTACCACTGAAAGAGGTCATGCAACATACTCAACTATGCTAGAGCCCATAATAGCTTGTGGCTGCACACGGAAGTTTCTAGCATGAATAATCTTATGATCCCTTTGAGCCTGGGTGGAGAACCAAAAAGACAACACTGGTATATCCCCAGGTGCCTGCAACCAATCCACCCAGATGTGTATTTAAGTAGCCACCTTAAGTTAACCATTAATTAACAATCTCACATCTGTCATGGATACTCTCAAACCCAATCCACGTCTATGAGCATAGCATGGCAATATAATAGCATAGCGTAGAAGTAACTTCCAAGGTTTGATAATAAAGGGCAATAGGTTCTACCTCATCATCTACTTCCCAAAACCCACAAGTTAATCACATCCTAATCATGCAGTGTTTGAGGATTGTAACTAAAGCATAAAAACTGGGTATAGAAAAGTATGATCAAAGTGTTACTTGCCTTGCTGACGATCTGCAAATCCTAGAGACTCGTAGTAGCACGCTTCACACTCCGGGTACTCTATTGCAAACAAACAAGCATACAATAAGCACTCAACTAGAAGCACAGGTAAAACTCAAATAAGAGATCTAACCAGAAAGTTCAACTTAAGAACTCCGGTTTGCAAAAAGAATCAAATCAAACGAAGCAACGAAACTCAAACTGCGAAAGAAACAAGCTTTGATTACTAATCTGGACTAAAGTCAAATTTTACAGTAGCAAAAACTTGTTTAAGTTGATTAAACAGAAAGAGGGCTTCGAGACGAAACTCTAGGCGCTTGAATCGCCTGATTCCGATAAACGAGCGAAAAGATAAACTAAAACGAAAATCGGATCAGAAATTGCGATCGAAAATAATCGCGAAAAACCCGAGAAAAAGAAAAACTGACGAACAGGCTAACGAACGAACGTTCGCTGTCTGTGACTAACGGGTGAACAGAGTTCGTTAAAATGAATGTACGGACAAATGTCCGCTGGATAATTAAACTGACGGAAAATCGAACGAACCGATAAAAAAATGCATCTAGGGTTTCGAAAAAAAAACTGATCGGTTTTTCTCACGAAAACCGACGGCGGCGGCGGCTACCTCCGGCGGTCGGCGGGGCGGCGGCGGCGGCGAGCGGCTCCGGCGGCGGGGTCGGGCGACGGCGGCGTCCGGCGGCGGCGAGCGGCAGCGGCGGCGGCACGGCGGCGGCGGCGGCTCCGGCGGGGCTAGGGTTTGGGCGGGGCTGGCGACTTGGGCCTCGGGGTCGCGGCCTCGGCTTATAAAGCCGCCCGGGCGCAGTGTCCAGGTCGGACACGGCCCGGTAAGTCGGTTCGTTTTTTTTTAAATAATTCCGCGCAAAAAAACAAAGAAAAGAAATACTAAACGGACTCCAAAAATCCTGAGATAAATTTTCCCCGTCCTCTAAAAATCTACCGGACAAGGTGAACATTTATTTGGGACTCTAATGCAATTTTCAAAAATGCATATTTTTCCTAATTCAAATAAAATAGCGATAAAATTCCGAAAAAATTTCTTATTTGATTTTAATATTAAATCTCCAATATTTCTTTATTTTGAGGAAGTCACTTTATCCTCTCTCTTTTATTTTTTTATAAAAGAAATATTCGAAGAGAAAATAATTAAAATCAAACGATCCTCTTTTCAAAATTCGAGTAAACTCAAATATGAAAATAACGAAATTCCCAACTCTCTCCGTGGGTCCTTGAGTTGCGTAGAATTTCTAGGATCAAGCCAAAATGCAATAAAATATGATATGCAATGATGATCTAATGCATAACATTCCAAATTGAAAATTTGGGATGTTACACTACCCCATTTCACGTGATGATCGGACATGGGTTAGTTGATTTGGATCATGTATCACTTAGATAACTTGAGAGATGTTTATTTAAGTGGGTGTTCATTAGTAATTTGATTAATTGAACTTAATTTATCATGAACTTAGTCATAATAGTTTTGCATATCTATGTTGTAGATCAATAGCTCGCGATATAGCTCCCCTATATTTTTTGATATGTTCCTACAGAAAACTAAGTTGAAAGATGATGGTAGCAATAATGCGGACTGGGTCCATGATCTGAGGATTATCCTCATTGCTGCACAGAAGAATTATGTCCTTGATGCACCACTAGGTGATAGACCTGTTGCAGGAGCTAATGCAGACGTTATGAACGTTTGGCAAGCTCGATATGATGACTACTTAATAGTTTAGTGTGCCATGCTTTACGGCTTAGAACCGGGACTTCAAAATGTTTTGAACGCCACGGAGCATATGAGATGTTCTAAGAGCTGAAATTGGTATTTCAGACTCATGCCCGTGTTGAGAGGTATGAGACCTCTACTTTGCCTACAAGATGGAGGAGAATAGCTCAGCCTGTGAGCATGTGCTCAGAATGCCTGGGTACTACAATCGCTTGAATCAAGTGGGAGTTAATCTTCTAGATAAGATAGCGATTGACAGAGTTCTCTAGTCACTATCACCAAGCTACTAGAACTTCGTGATGAACTATAGTATGCAAGGGATGATGAAAATGATTCCCGAGCTCTTCGCAATGCTGAAATCGGCGAAGGTAGAAATCAAGAAAAATCATCAAGTGTTGATGGTTAAACAAGACCACTAGTTGTAGAAAAAGGGCAAGGGAAAGAAAGGGAACTTCAAGAAGAATGGCAAGCAAGTTGCCACTCCCGTGAAGAAGCCCAAAGCTGGACCTAATCCTGAAACTGAGTGACTCTACTACAAAGGGAATGGTCACTAGAAGCACAACTACCCCAAATACTTGGCGGATAAGAAGGATGGCAAAGTGAACAAAGGTATATTTGATATACATGTTATTGATGTGTACTTTACTAGTGTTCGTAGTAACCCCTGGGTATTTGATACCGGTTCAGTTGCTAAGATTAGTAACTCGAAACAGGAGTTGCAGAATAAACAGAGACTAGTTAAGGGCAAGGTGACGATGTGTGTTGGAAATGATTCCAAGGTTGATATGATCACCATCGCACACTACCTCTACCTTCAGGATTAGTGTTGAACCTAAATAAATGTTATTTGGTGTTTGCGTTGAGCATGAATATGATTGGATCATGTTTATTGCAATACGGTTATTCATTTAAGTTAGAGAATAAGTGTTGTTCTGCTTACATGAATAAAACCTTCTATGGTCATACACCCAATGTGAATTGTTTATTGAATCTCGATCGTAATGATACACATATTCATAATATTGATGCCAAAAGATGCAAAGTTGATAACGATAGTGCAACATACTTGTGGCACTGCCGTTTAGGTCATATTGGTGTAAAGCGCATGAAGAAACTCCATGCAGATGGACTTTTGGAATCACTTGATTATGAATCATTTGATACTTGCGAACCATGCCTCATCGGCAAGATGACTAAAACTCCGTTCTCCGAAATAATGGAGCGAGCTAATGACTTATTGGAAATAATACATACCGATGTATGCGATCCGATGAGTGTTGAGGCACGCGGCGGGTATCGTTATTTTCTGACCTTCACAGATGATTTGAGTAGGTATGGGTATATCTACTTGATGAAACACAAGTCTGAAACATTTGAAAAGTTCAAAGAATTTAGAGTGAAGTGGAGAATCATTGTAACAAGAAAATAAAGTTTCTACGATCTGATCGTGGAGGCGAATATTTGAGTTACGAGTTTGGCCTTCATTTAAAACAATGTGGAATTGTTTCACAACTCACGCCACCTGGAACACCATAGTGTAATGGTGTGTCCGAACATCGTAACCGTACTTTATTGGATATGGTGCGTTCTATGATGTCTCTTACCGATTTACCACTATCGTTTTGGGGTTATGCATTAGAGACAGCCGCATTCACGTTAAATAGGGCACCGTCTAAATCCGTTGAGATGACACCGTATGAACTATGGTTTGGCAACAAACCTAAGCTGTCATTTCTTAAAGTTTGGGGTTGCGACACTTATGTCAAAAGGCTTCAGCCTGATAAGCTCGAACCCAAATCGGAGAAGTGCGTCTTCATAGGATACCCTAAAGAAACAATTGGGTACACCTTCTACCACAGATCCGAAGGCAAGATCTTTGTTGCTAAGAATGGATCCTTTCTAGAGGAGTTTTTCTCGAAAGGTGTGAGAGGGAGGAAAGTACAACTTGATGAGGTAATTGTACCTTCTCTCGAATTGGAGAGTAGCACATCACAGAAAATTGTTCCCGTGATGCCTACACCAACTAGAGAGGAAGCAAATGATAATGATCATGAAACTTCAGATCAAGTTGCTACTGAACCTCGTAGGTCGAACAGAGCACGATCCGCACCAGAGTGGTACGGTAATCCTGTCCTGGAAGTCATGTTACTAGACCAAGGCGAACCTATGAACTATGAAGAAGCTATGATGAGCCCAGATTCCGACAGATGGCTTGAGGTCATGAAATCTGAGATAGGATCCATGTATGAAAACAAAGTATGGACTTTGGTGGACTTGCCCGATGATCGTCAAGCCATAGAAAATAAATGGATCTTCAAGAAGAAGACTGACGTTGATGGTAATGTTACTGTCTACAAAGCTCGACATGTCACGAAAGGTTTTCAACAAGTTCAAGGAGTTGACTACGATCAGACTTTCTCACCCGTAGCGATGCTTAAGTCCGTCCGAATCATGTTAGCAATTGCCGCATTTTATGATTATGAAATCTGGCATATGGACGTCAAAACTGCATTCCTTAATGGATTTCTTAAAGAAGAGTTGTATATGATGCAACCAGAAGGTTTTGTTGATCCTAAAGGTGCTAACAAAGTGTGCAAGCTCCAGCGATCCATCTATGGACTGGTGCAAGCATCTCGGAGTTGGAATATACGCTTTGATGAGGTGATCAAAGCATATGTTTTTATACAGACTTACGGTGAAGCCTGTATTTACAAGAAAGTGAGTGGGAGCTCTGTAGCATTTCTGATATTATATGTGGATGACATATTATTGATTGGAAATGATATAGAATTCCTGGATAGCATAAAAGGATACTTGAATAAGAATTTTTCAATGAAATACCGCGGTGAAGCTGCTTACATATTAGGCATCCAGATCTATAGAGATAGATCAAGATGCTTGATAAGATTTTCAATGAGTACATACCTTGACAAGATTTTGAAGGAGTTCAAAATGGATAGGTCAAAGAAGGAGTTCTAGCCTGTATTGTAAGGTGTGAAGTTGAGTAAGACTCAAAACATGACCAAGGCAGAAGATAGAGAGAGAATGAAATTCATTCCCTATGCCTCAGCCATAGGTTCTATAAATTATACCAGTCCATGCTGTGTACCAAACCTGTTGTGTGCCTTGCCATGAGTCTGGCAAGAGGATACAATAGTGATCTAGGAGTAGACCACTGGACAGCGGTCAAAATTATCCTTAGAGGACTAAGGAAATGTTTCTCGATTATGGAGGTGATAAAGAGTTCATCGTAAAGAGCTACATCGATGCAAGCATTAAACACCAATCTGGATGACTCTGAGTCTCAATCTGGATACGTATTGAACATGGGAGCAATTAGCTAGGGTAGCTCCATGCAGAGCATTGTAGACATAGAGATTTGCAAAATACATATGGATCTGAATGTGGCAGACCCGTTGACTAAACCTCTCTCACAAGCAAAACATGATCATACCTTAGTACTCTTTGGGTGTTAATCACATGGCAATGTGAACTAGATTATTGACTCTAGTAAACTCTTTGGGTGTTAGTCACATGGCGATGTGAACTATGGATGTTAATCACATGGCGATGTGAACTAGATTATTGACTCTAGTGCAAGTGGGAGACTGAAGGAAATATGCCGTAGAGGCAATAATAAAGTTGTTATTTTATATTTCCTTATTCATGATAAAGGTTTATTATTCATGTTAGAATTGTATTGATCAGAAACTTAAATACATGTGTGAATACATAAACAAATACCGTGTCCCTAGTAAGCCTCTACTAGACTAGCTCGTTGATCAAAGATGGTTAAGGTTTCCTAACCATAGACATGTGTTGTCATTTGATAACGGGATCACATCATTAGGAGAATAATGTGATGGATAAGACCCATCCGTTAGCTTAGCATATTGATCGTTCAGTTTATTGCTATTGCTTTCTTCATGTCAAATACATATTCCTCCGACTATGAGATTATGCAACTCCCAGATACCAGAGGAATACCTTGTGTGCTATCAAACGTCACAACGTAACTGGGTGATCATAAAGATGCTCTACAGGTATCTCTGAAGGTGTTTGTTGAGTTGGCATAGATCGAGATTAGGATTTGTCACTCCGAGTATTGGAGAGGTATCTCTGGGCCCTCTCGGTAATACACATCATAAGCTTGCAAGCAAATGACTAAGGAGTTAGTTACGAGATGATGTATTACGGAACAAGTAAAGAGACTTGCCGGTAACGATATTGAACTAGGTATGAAGATATCGACGATCGAATCTCGGGCAATTCACATACCGATGGACAAAGGGAATTACGTATGTTGTCATAACGGTTCGACCGATAAAGATGTTCGTAGAATATGTAGGAACTGTAAGTGCATCTAGTGCCCCTAAGTGATTTTGGTGTATTGAAGACTTATAGGTTAAGGGACTAATGTGTTTATGAGTGTACACAGGTCTATAAGTCTATGAGGAGTTTGATAATTATGAAGAAAGTCGACCCCTAAAAATGAATGTCTTCAGTTGAAGACTTTGGTTTTCTTGAAGACTTTGAAAATGAGGAAATTGGTGTGACCTTGAAGACCTTGATATTGATGCGAGGATTATGAAGCGTGAAGACTTTTGTTTTCGTAGTTTCATTTTCTCTTTCTTGAGTCATAGGAAACACCGTCCTGTTAAAGGGGGTCGAGGTAAAACTAAGGAAAACTTTCCAAGTGATGCTCATCTCAAATCCTACACCTACCCAATCCTTTCGAGTGAAGCCATTGGAAATCTCATACAGTTCAGTCAATTTCTTCAGTGACAGAGACAAAGATCTTCTGTTCTCTGAGGAATTTGTTCTGACTGAGGAGTTAGAAATTCGCCAGTGCGGATTGCCTACAAGTGAGGAACATGATAGCCCTGAGGAATTTGAGAGCTCAAAGTTCCGACCGTTGCTGTGCTACGTGCCAGCTCTCCCAAATATCATATCCACCTAACGGTCATATCATTGAAGGGCATTTATGTCTTATCATGTCGAGCTGCTCCACGGCTATAAATAGCCGCCCCCTACAACCACTAGCTGGTTGGCTGCTCCGAGAGAAACTGGCACTTGTCATTTAGAGCATCCCATCCTCCGTGGACTTTGAGAGAAAATCATCAGTGAGGAAAAACCCAAACCCAACACCTAAAACCCAAAGTGATTGAGCATCACTGAAGAGATTGTTCCTGTGTGGAACCGATGCTTGTTACCTTTGAGGACTATGCATCCTCCAGACGGTTAGGCGTCATGGTCTAGAGCATCCAAGAGGAATTGTGGATCGCCGAGTGACCAAGTCTATGAAGGTTTGGAAGTCACCTATGAAGACTTACCATGAGTGATTGGGCGAGGTCTATGTGACCTTAGCTTAAGGAGAATATGGTGAGGATTGTGTGTCCTCAGGTTTAAATACCTAGCCGCTCCAACCAGATGTACAACTGTCACAGCAGTTGGAACTGCTCTACCAAATCATTGTCTTCACCGAGCTACTGGTTCTATTTCCTCAACCCTTTCATTTCCTCATTCATGTGTTGATGAAATTGATCGTTACTGTTTGAAGACTTTGACTGAAGACTTTCTCAATTTTCTTAATCCTAATTCTTCAGTCATCTAGTCTTTTGCCTGCTTATCCTGTTTACACGCTACCTGTGCTCTATGTTTGTTTCATATCATCATGATGACTGTGTTACTGCCATGTTATGCTTGCACCTGAGTACTTATTCCGCTGCTTGTAGTTCGTCACTTAGCAAATTCCTCAAGTGGTATTTCCTCAGTGACAAATTTGTAAAAATCGCCTATTCACCCCCCCCCCCTTAGTCGATATAACACACTTTCAATTGGTATCAGAGCAAGGTACTCCCTTGTTCTGTGTGATTTTGGTTTAACCACCTGGAGTTTTAGTTATGTCGATTGCAGGCATGATCAAGGTCTCGGTTGGGTGTCCTACCTTTGATGGGACGGACTACCCCTACTGGAAGAATAAGATGCGCATGCATCTTGAGGCAATTGACAACGATCTCTGGTACATTGTGGAAAATGGCGTTCCCTCTGTCACTCCTTCCGTGAACGCTGCTGATGTGAAGAGATTCAAGCAACTCAACTCTCAAGTCAAGAATATCATATGTGGCCATCTGAGCAAAGGACAGTACGGCAGAGTGAGTGCTTTGGAGTCTGCAAAGCTTATCTGGGACAGGCTGTCCAAGGTCAATGAAGGAATCTCAACTCAACGTGATTCTCGAGTTGACATTCTTCGCAATCTCTTCAACCGCTTCAAAAGACTCGATAATGAGAATGTCCAACAAACCTTTGATCGCCTCACTGACATTTCAAACGAGCTTCAAGCACTTGGTGCCACTGACATCACCGACCATGAGGTGGTGAAGAAATTGCTGAGGTCACTCGATTCTTCATTCGATACACTAGCACTGATGATTCAAGAACGTGGAGACTACAAGTCACTAGATCCTGCTGATATCCTTGAGAGGCTGAACACTCATGAATTCCAACAAGCTGGGAAGAGAGATCTCTATGGGCCAAGCTATGGATGATCACACGCACTGAAGGCCAAGGCAGTTTCCTCATCCGAAGGAGAAGATTCTGATAGCAGCCTTGGTGACCCTGAAGAACTAAGCCAGGAGCTAGCAATGCTCGTGAGGAAATTCCAGAAGTTCTCAAGGTGTGGTCGCTTTGTAAAATCTTCAAAAGGTGATGACATGAGATCAGATTCCTCATCCCATGATTACAAGAAGAGGACTTGCCACAAATGCAAGAAACCTGGTCACTACATAACTGATTGTCCTCAGTGCACAAAGGAATCAAAGAAGAAGAAATACAAGGATGATAGTTCAGATGACTCAAATAAGAAGAAGAAATCTTCAAAGTCCTCATCATCAAAATCTTCAAAGTCTTCATCTCACAAGAAGAGCAGTTCCAAGAAGGCTCGGGCATTCATTGGCAAGGAAATGGACTCTGAAGCTGAATCTGAGGAAAATGAGGAAGAGGAGGCATCTGAGGAGTCAGACTCTGGTGTGGCGAGCCTAGCCCTCGCTACTGCTTTCGTCAGCAAGTCCATCTTCAACACTGAGGAAAATGGCTTCCCCAACATTGCTGATCACAGCAACGATGACTATGCTCCCACCTATTGCTTCATGGCAAAAGGTGCCAAGGTACTCAAATATCCCTCCTCTGAATCAAGTGAGGATGAATCTGATGAAAATCTCAAACCCAGCTATTCCAAACTTGCTAATATTGCTGTTAAACAACAAAAGGCTTTGGAAAGGGTTCAAAATTTGCTAGACAAAAGCGATGATCTGCTGGGTGAGGAAATGGATCGAACTCAAACTCTGACTGATAATCTTCAGCGACTACAGTCTAAGTTTGATAACCTTCAAAGTCGTCATGAAACTCTCTTAGCCGATCATGAGAAGCTTTCTTATGAATTTCTTCAAAGAAAGCAAGATCTTGAGAAGCTAAGGGTGAGTCATGAAGATCTTCAGAAGGAAAATGATTCATTACTTGCTCAATAGATTAGTTCCGCTCAGGAAGAATTTATTCCACCATGTTTGAAATGCATTGAACGTGGAACTGCTAATTCTTCACTTGAAAGTTCAAATGCTTCTATAGCTGCAAATTCTTCAACTATCTCTGTGGTCACGAATTCCTCATCTGAGGATACCACTAGTATCACTGACGAAAATGCAGGGTTGAAGGAATTGTATGTGAGAGGCATTTACAAAAGCCTCCAAGGGCATCAGACTCTTTGTGATGTGCTCAAAAAGCATATCTTGAACAGGAACCCTAGGAAAGAGGGTATTGCCTTTGAGGGGAAACTCAATGCTGATGGAACCTACTGGGAACCTGAGCAGTATCCCAAAACCTCATGGGTTGCTGCGAAGGGACCTCCCGTAGATCCATCCACTTTATCTGGCTTTACTTGTGAATCCTCATATTCATCTGATGAGTCATTTGACTCCAACTATAAACTGTTCAAAAATCAGAATGGTGAAGTATTTGCTAGATATGTTGGAACTAACTGCAGGAATGGTCCCCCTATGAGGAAAATCTGGGTTCCTGCTACTTCTTGAGCTTGCGTTGGTTTTTCCCTTGAAGAGAAAAGAGTGATGCAGCAAAGTAGAGATAAGTATTTCCCTCAGTTTGAGAACCAAGGTATCAATCCAGTAGGAGACAACGCACAAATCACCGAATACCTGCAAAAACAATCAAACAACTTGCACCCAACGCGATAAAGGGGTTGTCAATCCCTTCACGGTTACTTGCAAAAGTGAGATCTGATAGATATAGATGAAACTAAATAAAAGATAAAGTAAATATTTTTGGTTTGTAGATCAAAAAGTAAAAGATTGCAAAATAGTAGATCGGAAACTAATATGATGGAAAATAGACCCGGGGGCCATAGGTTTCACTAGAGGCTTCTCTCAATATAGCAAATAATACGGTGGGTGAACAAATTACTGCCGAGCAATTGATAGAAAAGCGCAAAGTTATGACGATATCTAAGGCAATGATCATGAATATAGGCATCACGTCCGTGTCAAGTAGACCGAAACAATTCTGCATCTACTACTATTACTACACACATCGACCGACTCCTGCCTGCATCTAGAGCATTAAGTTCATGAAGAACAGAGTAACGCATCAAGTAAGATGACATGATGTAGAGGAATAAACTCAAGCAATATGATGTAAACCCCATCTTTTTATCCTCGATGGCAATAATACAATACGTGCCTTGCTGCCCCTACTGTCACTGGGAAAGGACACCACAAGATTGAACCCAAAGCTAAGCACTTCTCCCATTGCAAGAAAAACTAATCTAGTTGGCCAAACCAAACCAATAGTTCGAAGAGAATTACAAAGATATCAAATCATGCATAAAAGAATTCAGAGAATATTCAAATAATATTCATAGATAATCTGATCATAAATCCATAATTCATCGGATCTCGGCAAACACACCGCAAAAAAGTATTACATCGAATAGATCTCCAAGAACATCGAGGAGAACATGGTATTGAGAATCAAAGAGAGAGAAGAAGCCATCTAGCTACTAGTTATGGACCCGTAGGTCTGAGGTAAACTACTCACGCCTCATCGGAAGGGCAAAAAGGTTGATGTAGAAGCCCTTCATGATCGAATCCCCCTCTGGCAGGGTGCCGGAAAAGGTCCCCTAGATGGGATCTCACGGGTACAGAAGGTTGCGGCGGTGGAAAAGTGTTTTCGTGGATGCTTCTGGTGGTTTGGGAATATATGTGAATATATAGGCGAAAGAATTAGGTCAGGAGGGTCACGGGGGGCCCACAAGGCAGGGGGCGCGCCCTCCACCCTTGTGGCTGCCTCGTGGCTCCTCCGACTTCATCTCCAAGTCTCCTGGGTGTCTTCTGGTCCAAGAAAAATCATCGCGAATATTTTATTCCGTTTGGACTCCGTTTGGTATTCCTTCTCCACGAAGCTAAAAAACAAGGAAAAAACAAAAACTTGCACTGGGCTCTAGGTTAATAGGTTAGTCCCAAAAATAATATAAAATAGCATATTAATGCATATAAAACATCCAAAATAGATAATATAATACCATGGAACAATCAAAAATTATAGATACGTTGGAGACGTATCAGTTCCCAAAAGGTGCCTTGAAAGTCTTCAGGTGAATGTCATCATGACACCACCTGTGAAGAATAGAAATCCCATATCAACTTCTTCATACGGACCAAAGGCTTCAAATGGATCCAAGTCCTCATATGGACCAAATTCCTCATATGGATCAAATTCCTCACGTGGATCAAAATCCTCATATGAACATCATTGTGCTAACACTTCTGTTTCGCATGGAAAATCTAAGAGCTATGAATATGTGCATTATTCTTCAAATCATTATGTTCATAAGTCCTCGAAGAATTTCTCTGCTTATTCATATGCCTATTCTAACCCCTCTTCTGTGAAACGAAGTGCATTGGCTTCAATGCCACCTTTCTCTTATGGAGCTCGCAGAATGATGAACTCTTTGCCACCCCTCCAGATGTGGGTGGTGAAGAAAAAGAACTAATCTCTTATGCAGGGTTAGGTCTCCAGGAGAACTAAATCGTCTGAAGAATTTGCCGGAGACCTGAAAATGCTTGAAAGGACGCAAGCTAATTATGAAGAAATGATTCATTCATTTCTCACGTCCTCATACTGCTATATATACATATGTTGCATCAATTGATGAAATTCTGTCTGATGAATTTGATGTCATATTCTTCACTCTGAAGTATATGAGTTCATAAGAAGCACTAATTCATCTGCAGGATGATTTACCCAAAGCTACTGAGTGGGTCCTCGAGAGTGGATGTACAAATCACATAACTGGTGACAAGAGCTTACTGATGGACTCTCCTTTATCTCCATCACATTTGAAGCATATCACCTACGCTGACAAAGGCAAAAGCAAGGTATTGGGTCTAGGTAGGGTTGCAATCTCAAAGGATCGACACATGGACAAAGTCATGCTTGTCGAGTCCCTCGGATTCAACCTCATGTCTATCTCAACGCTTTGTGATCTTGATATGGTTGTTGTCTTTGGCAAATATCGCTGCTTAGTGCTCATGGAATCTAACAATTCCAAAGTCTTCGATGGCTTTAGGAGAGGAGACTTGTATATTGTTGATTTCTCTGCAGGACCACAGCCTGCCACATGTCTACTTGCAAAAGCTTCAGAAGGCTAGCTATGGCATCGACGACTGGGTCATGCTGGCATGAGGAACTTACACACGCTTGTGAAGAAGAAGCACGTCATTGGCATTGAGGGTGTCAAATTCCTCAAAGATCATCTTTTGGGGGCTTGTTAGGCTGGAAAGATGACCAGAGCCAAGCACTCCTCGAAGACTATCATGACTACCTCTCGTCCTTTTGAATTGCTTCATATGGACCTCTTTGGCCCTACTCATTATGCCACACTAACAAATGCAGCATCTCTATATGGCTTTGTCATTGTTTATGATTATTCTCGTTACACATGGGTGCATGTCATTACTTACAAAACTGAAGTGCAGGAAGTCTTCAGACGATTTTCCTCAAGGGCTTCGACGAATTTCGGTGTGAAGATCAAGCATATACGTAGTGACAATGGGATCGAGTTCAAGAATACTGGTCTTGATGACTATCTTGATGAACTTGGTATTACTCATGAGTTATCTGCCCCATACACTCCTCAGCAAAATGGCGTTGTGGAGCGCAAGAACAGGACTCTTGTTGAGATGGCTCGCACTATGCTTGATGAGTACAAGACGCCTCATCGCTTCTGGCCTGAGGCAATTGATACTGCATGCCACATCATCAACAGGGTATATCTTCACAAATTCTTCAAGAAGACCTCATATGAACTCCTCACTAACAAGAAACCCAATGTGAGTTGTTTCAAAGTCTTCGGTGCTAAGTGTTGGAATAGAAATCCTCATCACAATTCTAAATTTGCACCAAAAGCACATGAAGGTTTTATGCTTGGTTACGGAAAGGACTCGCACACCTACAGAGTCTTCAATACCTACCACCACAAGGTTGTTGAAACTGTAGATGTGCGGTTCGATGCGCAAAGAGAGCACCTACCTCCTATGCTAGATGAAATGACTCCGGAGGAATCCATCAAGCTAAAGGCTACTGAGGATGTCATACCTACTGAGGAATCTGCTGAAGAAGTCACTCCAGATCGTGAAGAAAATCATGCTGGTGCATCTGAAGAAAATGGCTCTGAAGAAAATGCTGAGCCAAATCAAAGTCGTCAACCTGCTCATCCTTGCATTGCAAATGAAGTACAGATTGAGAGAATCATCAACGACATCAATGCACCAGGTCCTCTCACACACTCAAAAGCTTCACATTTGTCTAACTTTTGTGGGCATTTTGCTTTCGTCTCTATCACAGAGCCCACCAAAGTTGATGAGGCATTTCTGGAGCCTGAGTGGATTCAAACTATGCAAGAGGAATTGCATCAATTCGACCTCAACAATGTGTGGGAACTTGTCAAGCGACCAGATCCTCGCAAGCACAATGTCATTGGTACCAAATGGATCTACCGCAACAAGCAAGATGAAAATGGCCTAGTGGTGAGGAATAAGGCTCGTCTTGTAGCTCAAGGCTATACACAGGTTGAAGGAATTGATTTCGATGAAACTTTTGCACCTGTTGCTAGACTTGAGGCTATTTGCATATTGCTTGCTTATGCTAACCATCATAATATCATCTTATATCAAATGGATGTGAAAAGTGCATTCCTTAATGGTAAGCTTGAGGAAGAAGTATATGTGGCTCAACCCCCAGGTTTTAAAGATCCTAAGCATCCTGACAAAGTCTTCAGGCTCAATAAGGCCCTCTATGGCCTCAAGCAGGCCCCTCGGGCTTGGTATGATACACTGAAGAAATTCCTCATGAAGAAAGGCTTGAAACCCGGTTCACTTGATCCGACTCTTTTCACCAAAACTTATGATGATGAATTATTCGTGTGCCAAATATATGTTGATGATATTATCTTTGGCTGTACTAACCAACGTTACAGTGACGAATTTGCCTATATGATGAGTGAGCAATATCAAATGTCTATGATGGGAGAATTGAAATTCTTCTTAGGTCTTCAAATTCGTCAACAACGCAATGGCATTTTCATTTCTCAAGAGAAATACCTCAAGGACGTTCTGAGGAAATTTGGCATGCAAGATTGCAAAGGCGTCAAAATCCCAATGCCCACAAATGGCCATCTATGCACCGATGAAAATGGTATATACTTCGATCAAAAGGTATACCACTCCATGATTGGCTCTTTGTTGTATCTATGTGCATCTAGGCCAGATATTATGCTTAGTGTTTGCATGTGTGCCCGTTTTCAAGCTACACCGAAGGAATCACACCATAAGGCTATGAAACATATTCTTCGATATCTAACTAACACTCCAACACTTGGATTATGGTATCCCAAGGGCTCGACTTTTGATCTCATTGGATATTCTGACTCTGACTATGCTGGTGATCAAGTGGATCGCAAGTCAACATCAGGAACATGCCATTTCCTTGGACGATCTTTAGTATGTTGGTCCTCGAAGAAGCAGAACTGCGTATCACTCTCCACTGCTGAAGCTGAGTACATTGCTGCTGGTTCTTGCTGTGCTCAATTGTTGTGGATGAAGCAAACCCTCAAGGACTATGGCATCAACATGAAGAATGTGCCACTCTACTGCAACAACGAGAGTGCCATCAAGATTGCTTATAACCCAGTTCAGCACTCAAAGATAAAGCACATCCAGATTCGTCATCATTTTCTTCGAGATCATGTGTTGAAGGGCAACATCTCTATTAATCACGTGAAGACTGAAGAACAGCTAGCGGATATCTTCACAAATCCCTTGGATGGGAAGAGATTTAGCAAGTTGCGGTGTGAGCTAAATATCTTAGAATCTTCGAATGTTCTTTGAAAGGACACATATCCTAACACTTATGCAAAATTGATGACTTAGATGTGCAACACACGAAGTAACGTTTTTCTTCAATCAATGAAGACTAACCCTCTAAGTGTGAAGAAATTAATGAAGAATTTGATTCTCAGAGCCCTACGACAATTGTATGCGGTGTCTGAAATCATCATTCTTTTACGGTGGGTCATGCCACCAACAAATAGTTGAAAATCCTCAAAATTGAGTTTTTCTTCATTTTGCAAATTCTTCAAATTTTCAAATTCTTCAACTTTAAAATTCTTCAAATTTGCAAAGTCCTCAAACTTTTCGACTGGTGTTCTTCACTGACTATATATATATATTTGAGTTTTCATGTCCTCAACAGCATTCACTTATTGCTAATTCTTCAAGTTGATTTTCATCTAAGTGAATGTGACCGGACCCGTTCCCCCTCTATGCTAAACTCAACCCAGTCTGTTCACAAATTCTTCATGTGCGTTCTATTTGAAACCCGTTCAAAGTCTTCACTGTGTCCTTGACAGCTGAAGAATTTGCGAACGAAACTTTAAAATTTTCATATCTGATTTTTTGGCTTTTGCCGCTCAAACCGTTCCGCATCCCACGATGGATTAAAATATTCACCCACGATCGCCCACGATCTCCACCACTCTGTACATGGGTGACACATGTCATTAGAAGAGTAAGGGTCAGGGGCATGTTCGTCCAAAAATGTCGGACGGGCAGTTTTTCACCGTGGCTATAAATACTCCTCCCCTTCCTTTGTCCTCATTTACCCCGCTCGACCTCCATCTCGCTCGAGCTCTCAGACCTAGCGCCGTCGCTACTCTCCGTCGTCGCCGGTGAGGAAGAGCTTCACTGCCTCGACCTCGTCGCCGGCGTACTCGCGCCGGCCACGGAAATCTTCACTCCGCCACCACCGTAGCTGTCTCTCACCGCCAAGTTAGGGCGTGAGAGATCTGAACAGACGAACTTCTCCAACTCCACTCCCAGTTCGTCGTGTTCTTCGTCCAGGGTAAATAAAATCTAATTTTACTACCCTGCTTTGATTCTTATGATTTCCACAAAATCTTCAAAAGGTGTTTATTCTTCAACTTCCCATTCCATAAACACCCGAATGCTTCTGTATCTTGATTTGTTTCTCTAAGCTATGTTTTTCTTCAAGATTCCTCAATTATGTGGATTTTCAAAATCTATACAACTCTGGAACCTAAGTCAAGAACGCTTAGTGAAATTCTCAAGACACCTATGGTCAAATTCCTCAAACTTGATACCTTTTGAAAATTTCTGAGAACGCATATGACCTCTCCAAATTCTTCGCACCTATACTCTGTTCACAGGTACAAAATGTCCGCTACTGAATCACTAGGTTCTCATCAACTTAATTCATTTGCAGCGTTCCTCGAAGATAAGTTGCATACTTCCTCAGAAACATCCATTGTTCAAAATCCTCAAGTGAGGAAAATGGCAGATGGGAAGAGACCTCAGAAGGGAGGTAAGAGGCCTGAGACAAACACTGCTTTTGAGATCCCTGACGATATCTATGCTGAATACTGCACACCTGATGAAGCGAAATATGGCAAAGAGAACAAGAATCAGCGCAAAGTGCGCATACAGAGGATTGAAAGGAGATGGGCTAAGGAATGGAGGGAATACCGATACGTCACTCCAAAGTACATCAAGAAATTCGCCGTAAACCCTCCATGTCCAAGACCTCCATTGGCAGCTGGCCAAATTGCTGATCCCACCAGCATCAAGCGTGGTGAGGAATTTCCAAAAGAATGGGCCAAGCGCCAGCCAAACTGGCCAAGCTTGCAAAAGAAGCAGTGAAGAAATTCAACGAAGATTCTCAAGCTGCTGCTGCTGAGGCCTCTGCCAGCAAGCCCAAGAAGGCTATGCCAAAGAAATCAGCTGTAAAGCTGAGTTCCTCAACAGCAATGCCCTCACAGCCAAGTTCCTCAAAGCCCTCAAAGCAAATTCCTTAGGCAACTTCTTCAAGGGCTGTGAAAACTCCAACTGTTGCCACAAAATCCTTAGTTGCTGCTGCTAAGTCCTCAACACCAGTGCATCTTGCAACATGCCAACGGACTGCAAGTTTTTCAATTGCTTCTGGAGCATCTGCAAGTTCCTCAGCTCCACCATGGTCCTCAACTGGTCCATCTCTGTTGAAGAAAAAGGCCACTGCTGGACGTGGAACGAGGCCAAGTCCTCATAAGAAGCAAGTGGCGTTCCATGTTCCGTCTGATGATGATGAAGCTGATGATGAAGAACTTGCTGAAATCATCAGGGACAGGCAAGAAAGGGCCGCTAGAGCCAAAGGGAGTTATGTGCCTCTCATGCTGGATCCGAAGACGATCCTCGATTTCATCGATCTCTGGCATAAAGATCCAAACACTCCACTGCCTGAATTGAAACTCACTCCTGACCAAAGTCACATGTTGACGGCATTCATCAGTGAAGAAAAATGGAAATTTGAAAAGGGCAGGCAAGTCAAGAAGGCTCAATACAAGAAGGAGCGCTTTTTGAAGAACAATGTTCTAAACATGTCTCCTGAAGAACTTGTATCTTTGCAAAAGGAGATCAAAGGCCTCAGTGATGAATTTGACAGATATTATGCTAATTGGCTGGGTGCCAAAGTCAGATTTTTCAAGATGGCCAAGAACCTCAAGACCAACGTTGTAGCACCATCGCAACAACAAATTCCTTAGACTGATGTTTTTGTTCAGTCTGTTGAAGAAGCTGCAAGCGCAGCTGATGAAAGTCAGACTGCTGATGAAACTGAGAATTCCAGGGCTGCCGAAGAAATTCCAGCTCCTGAAGAAATTGCCAGGGCAACCTCTAATGTTGTGCCTGAAGAACAACCCAGGCCAAGTCCTCCTACCAAATCCTCAATGATGAAGAATGTCACTCTTCCTTCTGCATCAGAAGTGAAGAAAACCAAAGCTGCAGAGAAGGCAGCTGTAAAAAGGAGGAAAGCATCAAGGTCTGCAGAGTCTTCAGCTCCCAAGAAAGTGAGGACTTTGACAAGTTCCTTCACTAACCCAATTGATGCTATTCCGATATATGTTGTACCGTCCAAGGAGCTCATTCCTTATGGTGAGGGTTATGTCATTCCAGATGAAATCGATGAAGAGAATCCTTCTGCTGCTTTTTCAGAGTAGTTGGATGAAGAAATTGATGTGGAAGATATCCCTTCAACCCCACTGGTATCATCGCCCATGCCTCAGTTCACAGCTGAAGAGGCAGGCGTTGAGGAAATGAAGAAGAAGACATGGATATCGGTTCTACAACTCCTGTGCTTAATGATGATTATTGGGAAAGACATCACCCAATTCACCATTGACCACACCTCTGCATCCAATTCCTCAGTCCCCTGTACAAACTGAAGAAATTCACACGGGATCTGAAGAACGTCAAACATCTCTCCTTTCCATTCCTGAGGAAATTCCAGCTACTACAGCTGAAGAAATGGAGACACAAACCGCTGCCAAAGAACCTGAACCCTCAATTCCTCAGTCAGCAGCTCCAGAGATTCTGATCCAAGAGGCTGTGAAAACATCAACTGTTAATCTTCAACCCAAGCAGCAAAACCCTCATGCTAAAAGGCCAAAATTCAAGGCTGACGATTTCTTCGCTGAGCACCATTTCTTCACCGAATTCAATCCATATGACTCAGCAAGACTTCGACGCAAGCGATTCTGGATAGCCAGTCAGATGAACTTCTATTCTTCACTCCTGTTTGACAAGAACAAGATATTTGAGCACCGTCAAATTCCTCATGTTGACATGGAGTCCATTCCTTGCTTCCAGCTAGTCTTGAATGTTCTTCATGAAGCTGGGCTTCTGAATTTCTGCACTGACATCTCCGATTGGAATGAAGAGCTAATTCTTCAATTCTATGCCGCACTGCACCTCACTGGAAATGTGGCTGATGTGAACTCATGGGTTCTTGACTGGATGACTGAGAACACTCATTACAAAGCCCCGGCCTCTGAATTACTTCATGCCGTACCAGTCAGTCCTCCTGCTGAAGGCGCCAGGCTCATGTATGAAGAACCTGAGCTTCCAAATCATATGATGCAAGTGCTGATGAAGCCTTTGAAGGCAGGCCAAGCTCCAAGAACTACCTTCCTAGTGAAGGATTTGCTTTATGTGCCTAGGATAATCTATCGCATTCTGACCAAAACCCTCAGTCCGATCAAAGGCCACAACTCTGAAGAAGAAGAGGTTATTGGCATCATGAAGAATCTGTTGTTCAACATGGCACATGGCATTCCCATTAACTACCATGATTTCTTCATGAGGACTTTGGTGAATGTTCCACTGTCACTATTTGAGTTGAAGCCTTATGCTCCATGATCATGAAGTTCATCAGAACTAGGTCTTCAATTCACTACCAGGCAGATTGTCATAATCATCTTAGCTATTTGCCTCCTATTGAAGTCCTCAAGCGGACCATTTCCTCAGTCGATGGAAAAGGCAAAGCTACTATTATTGATGAGGGCACTCGTCCATTGGATGGTTAGTTTTGCAAATCTGCATCTTACTCCACCAATGATGACTCTTCAACCCAAGATTCTGCTGCAAAAGCTTCAAAGCCAACTCCTCAAGCCACTGTTCCATGAGTGATGACTGATCGTGAGCTTCTTCTAAGTCTTCATTAGAAGGTCGATCATAATCACAAGTGGGTCAAGCGTCAATTTGGCTCAATTCTTCAGAATATGACTATCACGCAAAACACTGTGAAGAAGAATCATTACTATGCGCATGAAATCTTCGATCGCACTTGGGATATTCTGTCTCATCTTTACAGTGATGAAGATCTCAAGCAGATGGGATTTCAACAGGACTTTGACTGGTCTCAGCCACCTTGGAAGAAATTCAAGAAGGTCAAAGTTCCTCAGCTGGTCACAAGTTCATATTCTTCATCGCGCGAGATGGATGAAGCTGAAGATTTGAACGACACTGCGGCAGGCCCTACCTCAACGGACGACCCCAACAACGCTGGTGCTCCTCCATCGACATCATGATGATATTCTTCAGGGGCGTTAGTCCTCATTTTTCGTCCCTTTTGGTCCTTCGATGACAAAGGGGGAGAAATTTGAGTTAGTCTTCAAGCGGGTCTTATATATGGGTTGTTTTCCCGTTAAGTTACAACTCTTGCTCTTCTGAGGTGTTTGCTCTGATGAGTTGTAAACTTAAGTCCTATGGTGGTCTGATACTTTTGAACTGCTTTCTGCATGCTTGTTTCCTCAAGTACCTTAATGCACGCATGCTTAATTTCATCAGACACAATATTTCATCATGCATTTCAAATTCTTCATATCATATGTTAAATGTGTGTATGAATTACAAGATATAGGGGGAGATCTCCATGATATTACTCTACAATGTCCATTTGCAATCCAAAGCAAAATCCTCAATATGCACATCTTCAGGGGGAGTTCCTCTATTTCTTGCAATCAAATTCCTCAATATCAGTATTTACACTTCATATGTTTTATCCCCGTTGAAAACTTAACCTATTTGTCATCAATCACCAAAAAGGGGGAGATTGTAAGTGCATCTAGTGCCCCTTAGTGATTTTGGTGTATTGAAGACTTATAGGTTAAGGGACTAATGTGTTTATGAGTGTACACAGGTCTATAAGTCTATGAGGAGTTTGATAATTATGAAGAAAGTCGACCCCTAAAAATGAATGTCTTCAGTTGAAGACTTTGGTTTTCTTGAAGACTTTGAAAATGAGGAAATTGGTGTGACCTTGAAGACCTTGATATTGATTCGAGGATTATGAAGCGTGAAGACTTTTGTTTTCGTAGTTTCATTTTCTCTTTCTTGAGTCATAGGAAACACCGTACTGTTAAAGGGGGTCGAGGTAAAACTAAGGAAAAGTTTCCAAGTGATGCTCATCTCAAATCCTACACCTACCCAATCCTTTCCAGTGAAGCCATTGGAAATCTCATACAGTTCAGTCAATTTCTTGGGTGACAGAAACGAAGATCTTCTGTTCTCTGAGGAATTTGTTCTGACTGAGGAGTTAGAAATTCGCCAGTGCGGATTGCCTACAAGTGAGGAACATGATAGCCCTGAGGAATTTGAGAGCTCAAATTTCCGACCGTTGTTGTGCTACGCGCCAGCTGTCCCAAATATCCTATCCACCTAACGGTCATATCATTGAAAGGCATTTATGTCTTATCATGTCTGGCTGCTCCACGGCTATAAATAGCCGCCCCCTACAACCACTAGCTGGTTGGCTGCTCCGAGAGAAACTGACACTTGTCATTTAGAGCATCCCATCTTCCGAGGACTTTGAGAGAAAATCATCAGTGAGGAAAAACCCAAACCCAACACCTAAAACCCAGAGTGATTGAGCATCATTGAAGAGATTATTCTTGTGTGGAACCGACGCTTGTTACCTTTGAGGACTATGCATCCTCCAGACGGTTAGGCGTCATGGTCTAGAGCATCCAAGAGGAATTGTGGATCGCCGAGTGACCAAGTCTGTGAATGTTTGGAAGTCACCTATGAAGACTTACCATGAGTGATTGGGCGAGGTCTGTGTGACCTTAGCTCAAGGAGAATACGGTGAGGACTGTGTGTCCTCAGGTTTAAATACCTAGCCGCTCCAACCAGACGTACAACTGTCACAGCAGTTGGAACTGGTCTACCAAATCATTGTCTTCACCGAGCTACTGGTTCTATTTCCTCAACCCTTTCATTTCCCCATTCATGTGTTGATGAAATTGATCGTTACTGTTTGAAGACTTTGACTGAAGACTTTCTCAATTTCCTCAATCCTAATTCTTCAGTCATCTAGTCTTTTGCCTGCTTATCCTGTTTACACGCTACCTGTGCTCTATGCTTGTTTCATATCATCATGATGACTGTGTTATTGGCATGTTATGCTTGCACCTGAGTAATTATTCCGCTGCTTGTAGTTCGTCACTTAGCAAATTCCTCAAGTAGTATTTCCTCAGTGACGAATTTGTAAAAATCGCCTATTCACCCCCCCCCCTTTAGTCGATATAACACACTTTCAGGAACCAATATGGGCAAACCAGGTTCCGCTATTGGTTCTTGACTGGAGAGGTGTCTCGATCATGTCTACATAGTTCTCGAACCCGTAGTGTCCGCACGCTTAACGTTCGTTGACGATATGGTGTTATATAAGTTATATGATTTGGTGACCGAATGTTGTTCAGAGTCCCGGATGAGATCACGGACATGACGAGGAGTCTTGAAATGGTCGAGAGGTAAAGATTGATATAAAGGACGATGGTATTCGGACACCGGAATAGTTTCGGAGTGCACCGGGTAGTCATCGGATCACCGGAAGGGGTTTCGGGAGGCCCCGGGAGGTCTATGGGCCTAATGGGCCAAGGAGAGGCACACACCAGCCCACAGAGGGGCTGGCGCGCCCTCTCCCTGGCCGTTGGCCCTAGAAGAAGGAAAGGAGGGGGCACCACCTCCTCCTGCCTTTCCCTCCTTGTGGGAGAAAGGAAAGGGGGGGGGGCGCCACCTCCTCCTTCCTTCCCCTTGGCGCCAAAAGAAGGAAGGGGGGCCGACCCAGGGCAGGAGCCCAAGTAGGATTCAGACCTACTTGGGGCACCCCTTGGCCTCTCCCCTCTCCCTCCCACCTATATATATGTGGGAGGGGGCGCCTAGCACAACCAGAACAATTGCTTAGCCATGTGCGGCGCCCCCCTCCACCGTTTACACCCTCGGTCATATTTTCGTAGTGCTTAGGCGAAGCCCTGCGAAGATCACTTCACCATCACCGTCACCACACCGTCATGATGCTGGAACTCATCCATTACCTTGCCATCTTGCTGGATCAAGAAGGCGGAGGACGTCACCAAGCTGAATGTGTGCAAAACGCGGAGGTGCCGTACGTTCGGTACTTGATCAGTTGGAGCGCGAAGAAGTTCGACTACATCAACCACGTTAACAAACGCTTCCGCTTATGGACTATGAGGGTACATAGACACACTCTCCCCTCTTGTTGCTATGCATCTCCTTGGATAGATCTTGCGTGTGCGTAGAAATTTTTTTGTTTTCCATGCAATGTTTCCCAACACCTCCGGGTCCAGCCGCACTTCGGCCTATGGTTGAAAGCTTATAATGGTAAGCTGAAGATCGTCGACGGCCAGGACACAGATTGCGGGGGCACCATGGTGAGCAGGCTTTCCCGACTTGGCTGGCCTGAGGGCGTGTTTGTAGACATGGTCAAGATCTGGCAGAAAGAGTGGTTCTACATCACCGAGCCCCGTGAGGCGAACTGGGCAGCTACTCTAGATTTCAGATTCGGACCCCCGGTGAGGTTAACCTCATGGAACAGAAAAGGCCTTGACTGGGAGCCTGTCACTGAGGTGAAGGTACTGCAAAAACGTGTTACCAACATGATAGAGGCGGGGGTCAAACTGACCAACGTGGTTCAAATCATGCTCCACCGCAGTCTGCTACCCTGCCAACTCCGGGCCACCCCGATGTGGTCCTGGAAGCCCGAAGACCCCTGCACCGTGCAATATTTCCATGGCACTACTCGCGAGAAGCTATGGAGAGCGTTGTTTAGGCCGCAAGAGACCTGGTCGGCCGAGAAGGAGGACATTGGCCTTGACGATGAGACCCCTCCCAAGGAGGTAATGTGACACCACCCCCCTTATGTTGGGGTATTTACCCTTCCATTACAGATCTCAGTTCCTTGTTTCTTATTTCCCCAGGGTTGGCTGAGCAAGGCTGTGAAGATGGGCAGTCCGTCCCCGCTGCCCGAATACCACATGTCTGCTTAGCTAGGAGAAATGCTGACAGTGGCGCCTTACAAGGCGCCGGAGAAAAAGAAGAAGAAGAAGAAGAATCCCATAATGGGGGCCAGGGAGGGCCTCCACCCACGAGTCTCTCTGGACACCAAGTCCAGGGACACCCACGCCCCCTCCACACAAGAGGGGGGTCAGGAAGAAGAAGAGGAGGAGGAGAGCAACTCCTCCCGCACTAGGAAGAGAGCGGCACCGGCCGAAGCTGAAGCGGAGCGACCTTCTCCAGCTCCGAAGAAGAGGGGCAAGGGGAAGCTGGTTTTGCTCGATGACAGTTCGGATTCTGATGAGGGAGTCCGCAGCCTTCGAGAAGATCCCGGAGAGGGATCCCAGGGTCAAGCCCCGCGCCGAAAGGTAAGAGCCCGAAGACTCATCTAGATGCGGGTTTTACTAACCCATTGTCGGGGATATCGTGCGACATATGCCAGGGGGTGGCTTATCATGGATGGGGACAAGAGTACGTCGCCGGGCTCTAGAAGCGGGAGTGAGCGAGACCGCATATGCCTGCGAATCTTACCCAGGTTCGGGGCTCTCCTCGGAGATAACACCCCTAGTCCTGCTCTGCGGGGTCTCCGCATGATGACTATGATCAACAAGGTAGCTACAAGCTTGCTCCTTGAGCTGTTTTGGCTAGAGGAGGAAGAAGGGCAAGGCTAGCTCTACTCTTCTCTCTACGTGTGTGAGTGTATGGTGTGGGTGCTGAACCCTTTGCATGGGTGAGCCTGGGGGGTTTATATAGGCCTACCCCCAGGGGTACAATGGTAATCCGGCCGGGTGTAGGACCCAGCCGTCAGCGTCTCTGGTCGCCGGCTTCTCCGCCGACCGCTGGGGCCCGCCGCCTGGTGGGCCCCGCCGACTGCCGTGATCTCGGCCGACAGGTAGGGCCCGTCGCCTGCGGGCCATGTTGACTGCTTTATACTGCAGCTTCGCCCCTGATGACGAAGGCTTTGTCGGGGGAGCATGGCTACAGTCCCGCCGCCCGACGGGCGCTCACTGTAGCCATACCCCGTCTCATCTGGTTAATGGCGCACAGACTCCAAGGGGGAGAAGGGCCGCCTGCTAGGAGTCAGCCCTCCCTTATTGACGCTTGCTTGAGGTTTGCCGCCTTCTGGTGGCTCGCGGATAGGTAGGGCCCGCTGCCTGCGGGCCGTACCGACCGCCCGTCGTGGGAGCATGGCTCCCTCTGGTGCTAGTGATGTCACGGACTGCGTGGCAACAGTGCCACGCCGGACGGGGGGTGTCCGCCCAGTACATAGCACTGTGGCCATGTTCCATCCTGGATTCGGGGGTGGCAGGCTGCACTGTAGCCATGCCTTGTCTTGTCGTGGTGATGTGGTGCTACCTTCGAGGGGACGAGGGGCCGCTTGCCAGGAATCGGCCCCCTCGCGGCCGCCCTCCATGGTCTTGCTGCTTTCTAGCAGCCGGCCTCTTGGACCAGCCGGCCTAAGAAGGCGGTCGTGCTCCCGGAAGGTGTGAGGGGCGCAGCTAGCCCCGATGTCTTGAAATACCATGGGGGACTGATGAGGCTACCCGTGGTCATTTACTCCGACACCCATTTACTAAAAACATATGTTTTGTCATACTGCAGCCCGCCACGTGACCACCCCAACGACCAAATGTCCGAGGGCACTTCTCCGCCAACCAACCTGGCATAGAGCGGAGGCTCATCGGGCGCCGCACCCCCTTCGGTCATTGATGAAACCGGGAAGGTGTTGTCCCAGAGGACTCCACCCGTGCCGAACACGGGGGGAGATGGCGATATCTCCATGGCCGAGGCTAATGCTTCGGCCGTTGAAGACAAGGAGAAGGAGCTCGGGCAAGCCGAGCCCTCTTAGACGACGGTTGCGGGGCCCGCTCGGCCCCCGAAGCGTCACAGCCACCTCCCACCGAAGAGGGAGCTGGGGCCCCGCCGCCAGTGCCGAACACCGGGGGCCGGGTCGCGGTAGAGTGGCTGGACATGATGGAGGAGGCTATGAAGAGCTCCTCCATAGTCGCAGAACACTGCACCCTAATGGGTGCAGTTTTTCAAAGCATTCGGTCCGTTAATAGCGGATTGAGAGATGCTTTTGGTGGCCTCTTAACAGGCTTTGAGGTAAACAAAGTAATGCTTTCCCTTCGTGAATGTATGTTTTATAGTTAGGACGTTAGCGATCCTTATATATATATCAGCCCCCGAGACTCTGGTAGGTTTTGAAAAGAAACCTGGCTGAGGATCCATATCGTCCGAATAATAGGCTAACCAAGGTGCCTGCTACGTAATTGCAGGCTTCGGCGTTACCGGCGGCAGCCAATGCCGCCGAACTGGCTGAGATGAATCGGAAGCTTAAGAGTTCCGATGAGGAGCTCGACCTCGTCAACAAGTGGTTCAACGAGGCACAAGGTTAGTATGCTTGAAATGTGGTTCCTTGAGTTTGTCGAGCAAAGTATCCGAAATTATCCCTAAGTGGGAGACGATCTTGCAGCTACTGCCACGGAGGTCGAAAACCTCAAGGCCGAACTGCTGCGGGCCAAGAAGGCAGCGGCCGAACAGGCGGCTGCTGATCTCGCGTTGGTGAAGACCGAATGCGAGAAGCATGAGGCCAGGGTGGCGAAGTGCAACATGAGCTCAAGGATGCCATCACGAAATGTGAGGACCTTGAGCAAAAGAATAAGGAGCACGCCACCGCGCTGGCGAATATGAAGACAGAGATCCAAGAGGTGCGGTCGGAGACACGGAGCGCCCGGGAGGAGCTCCGGCAAGTAAAGCAAATTGCCAATGGTAAGTAGTACTTACTGTAGAGTGTGTTTGGCGGCCAGAGATTCAAGTTGCTCACCCGGGTCTGGCATTCTGTGGGCGCCTTTGCGGAGCTCCCGAGGAGTGTGGCTAACGCAGTGAGGCATTATGCGGCTCGGGAGGGTGACACTAATCTAAGGCTATTCTGGGCCCAGTTCCAGGCGCCCGAGCACCCTCCCCTGCTCGTTAATCAAATGAAGCAAATGATGGAGTTGCACCGCATGGCGGAGTCGGCCATGAAGGATCTTTATATCCAGCTATGGCCTTCCGAGCCCATACCAACCAGCTACTTTGGTCTGGTGGCCAAGCTGTGTGACGCTACTGCCCGTATTGAGGCCATTAAGCGTTATGTATGCATCGAGGGGGCTCGGATGGCGTTCTCAAAGACGATGGTGCACTGGCCGAAGATCAAGCCTTTCGAGATGGCCACCGGTCCTCCGCCAGCTGGGAAGGAGCATAGGCGCCCAGAGTAGTACTTCGCCGTCGTGATGGACGGGGCTCGGGCAGTGGAGGCACAGTGTGCCAAGGATGTACTCCTTGAGTAAATGAGTTGTGATGTATGAACTTGTGATGAAACCTTATGCTTTTATGAGGCAGTGGTATTTTGTATGGTTTATCATACATGCATGTGTTTATGTTGTTAATTTTGACTCCTGTGCGGCTGTTAAAGCTGAAAATTACTAGTCGTCGGCTTCAGCCCCCACGTAGATGCTACGAGGGTTGTTCCATCCTCCGCACTGTAACCCTTAGCCAATGTCTCGGTGCCCGGAGGTGGTAGTGCGGGAGGGGAACAAGGCAATCGGACTATGCGGCTTCATGACTTTCACTTAGCCATATGAGCTTGACTGCGGGGGCTGGTAACCAGCCCCCAGTGTGGGGAGATGTGCGGCGAACCTGAGGGCTAGGCACCCACCACTTGATTTGCGCAAGGACAAACCCTTCATGTTACACAGCATAATCGCCAACTATTGTGGGTTTGAATCCAGTCATCGGATCGCCGACCAGTTCTCGCCTATTATGACAGTCAGTTTTCGGCTTTCTCCACTGAGGTACTTAAACGAACTAGGCGGAAGTACAATCGCAGTGGTTCTCCCTTTATCTTTTTAGACGAACATGTGGAACATAAGAAGGTAAGCATAGGAGTAGGGCAACCCAACTATTGACCCAAGACATAATTCAGAACCGACGCATATAATGCAATATCTGAGACGCCAAACACAGTGAAAAGAAAAGGTGTCAGTCTTTAATGTATAGGGCGAGCATCTAGGCCAAGCTCCCGGTCTAATAACCGGCATATAAATGAAATCCGAAGTGTATAACACTTGATTGAGGCAGATTCGAAGAGCGAAAAGGAACAACCAGGGAAAAGTACAACATAAGCAATTGTAGAGGAACCGTAAAAAGGTTTGCTTTATTTCCAATAAGCTCATGACGTCTAGCCATACAATTCGAACTACCGAATAATACTTTGGATAGGGATACATTGTAAAAAAGGAAAAAGATAAATTTATAGATGAAAGGTTTATGCAGGGCCTTGATGTGTGGGTTAACACCCGAACTGTGCCCGGCTGCATGTCTGTGCCTTTGCTTCTGCTAAGAGGGACAACTTTGTTGGATGGTTGTCTGATGACGGGTCCTTGACAGGGAGTCCTGGAGAGGTCGCTGCGTTGGTGGGGCTTGAATCCAGATAGGTCCTGGATGGTACCTATACGTCGTCCGAAGATGCATTATTCCAAGGTGCGGTCAAACCGGACTCTTGGTGGTTAAACCTCATAACTGCCCATGGTATTTTGAGCGCGAAGTGGTGATATTGAGGCACGTGGTGTGCTCCTGTGGTGGGCAGTCCATGGGGGGCGTATTCCTATGTACGTCGAACGCAGGAAGGCCCCTTGGCCAGAGGTAGGGCCCGTGCTCGCTTGCTCACTTCACGCGCCTTGGTGGAGAGCAGGCACTTCGGTCCTTCATATTCGGCCGCTAAGGCCCCGGTGTGTTCCTCCATCCAAAGAGAGTGCTCTGTGTTGCCATTGACTGTGATGACGCCCTTTGGTCTAGGCATCTTCAATTTGAGGTAGGCATAGTGGGGGACAGCGTTGAAATGAGTGAATGCCACTCGGCCTAGGAGGGCATGATAGCCACTGCGGAAGGGGGCGATATCAAAGATCAAGTCTTTGCTCTGGAAGTTATCCGGAGAGCCGAATATGACTTCCAAAGTGAGAGTGCCCGAACAGCGGGCTTCAATGCCGGGGATAACCCACTTGAAGGTTGTGTTGCTGGGTTTGATCCTTGACGGGTCAATTCCCATTTTCCGGACTGTATCTTCATAGATCAGGTTGAGGCTGCTGCCTCCATCCATTAGGAGTCTAGTGATGTGGTAGCCGTCAATAATTGGGTCGAGGACCAAAGCCGCCGATCCTCCATGATGGATACTAGTCGGGTGGTCCTTGCGATCGAAGGTGATCGGACATGCCGACCATGGGTTGAATTTCAGGGCGACGGGCTCTATGGCATAGACATCCCGAAGTGTGTGTTTCCTCTCCTTCTTGGGTAATGAGTGGCATGTATCATGTTCACTGTTTTAACCTCAGGAGGGAATTGTTTCTAGCCTCCATTATTAGGCATGCGAGGTTCCTCTTCATCCTTGCTGCGGGGGCTGTTGCCCGCGTCTTCGGCTGTGGCTTTGCTGGCCTGCTTGATTACCCAACAATTACGGTTGGTGTGGTTAGCGGGCTTGTCTGCGGTGCCATGTATCTGGCACAACCTATCCAAGATGACGTCCAACTTGGTGGGTCTGTCCTGGTTTCCTTTAGAGGGCTTCTTTCGCGGCCCTGACTTGGAATTGTGGAATCCGGCATTTACTGTCATGTCGTCAGCCTCGGTGCCATTGTGTCCACGCTTATTTTTATTGCGTCGTGGCTTTCCGTTGCCATCCCGGACTACCGAGGTGCCGGGGTTTTCGGGGTTGGTGCTTCTACGAGCCAACCAACTATCTTCACCCGCGCAAAAGCGGGTCATAAGGGATGTAAGAGCCGCCATTGTCTTTGGTTTATCTTGGCCGAGCTGACGTGCAAGCCATTCATCCCGGATACTGTGTCTGAACGCGGTTATGGCTTCGGCGTCCGGGCAGTCGACTATCTGGTTCTTTTTGGTCAAAAACTGATTCTAAAATTGCCGAGCCGACTCGCCGGACTGCTAAACCACGTGGCTCAGGTCATCGGCATCAGGAGGCCGGACATAGGTGCCTTGAAAGTTAGCTCGGAAAGCGTCCTCGAGCTCTTCCCAGCTCCCTATGGAGTCTTCAGGAAGGCTGTTCAGCCAGTGTCGGGCTGGCCCTTTCAGTTTAAAAGGCAGGTATTTGATGGCGTGGAGGTCATCTCCTCGTGGCATATGAATGTGGAGAAGAAAATCCTCAATCCATATGGCGGGATCCATAGTTCCATCATACGGCTCGATGTTCACGGGTTTAAACCCTTCCGGGAATTGGTGCTGCATCACCTCATCGGTGAAGCACATTGGGCGAGCGGCGCCCCTTATTCGGGCCACATCGCGTCGAACCTCGGATTGGATCCTGGCCCAGTGCTGTTCCCAAACTCTATCATTCTGGTCGAGCCATGCTTGGTATCCGTCTCTTATTTCGGGAGGGTATCCTCTTGATCCGTAGATGGACCGTGACTAGCCTGCTCTAACAGCCAGGTCATGCCGAAGATCGTATTGATATTCTGGCTGTGCCACCTCCTTGCTTTTACGGCGGGGAGGGGCAGGTAGGTGTTCGGCCTCCCCAGCCGGCCCATCCCTTCCTCGAGGGGGGCGGTCGGGCTAGTCGCCTTGCGTTTGTTTAGGTGGTGCGGGCTTAAAAGCCTCGTCATCGAATTGCGGCAACAATCTGTGCTTGGGGTAGCTATTCATTTGCCATTCATAGCCGTACCCCTCTTCGGCTGCTAGGACTTCCGTCCATCTGTCGTTGAGGGTGTCTTGTTTGGCCTTGATCTGTTGTTGTTTCTTCTTTAAGCTTCACGCGGTGGCTATTAGCCGTTGATTGAGCCGATCCTGTTCCAGTGGATCTTCTGGGACGATAAAATCCTCAGCCCCGAGGCTGACTTCTTCTTCGGAGAGGGGCATGTAATTGCTATCTTCGGAGTCATTGGGGTCCTCGTTGTTATGCTGACCTGCCTCCTCCTCTAAGCCATCAGATTGCTGCTTGGGGGCGGGGTCGCCGAGGTCTTCCGCGTTGTCTGGAGTGTCATCCTCTTCGATGCTCGTGTTGCTTTCCCTGCCACATCGCCCTTTGGATCGTCGGCGTTATCTTTGGCATTTTGGGGGCTTCTCTCCAGGTTTATTACTATCCCTTCTGGGGGTGCCATCCCCATTAGCGCCATCGTCGTCGTCCTTAGGGGTGTCCACCATGTAAACGTCATAGGTGGATGTGGCTGTCCATCGGCAGGTGACGGGAGGGGTGACTCTAGTGTGGGCCGTGGCCTCGCTGTCGTCATACATGTCGTCAGCCTCCTCGAAGGCATAGTCGAGCATATCGGTTAAATCCTCGATAGTGGCTACTAAGTGGGTGGTGGGTGGGACGTAAAATTCCCTATGGCCTACCTCAAGGCTCTGTTGAGCGTGAGCCGAGGTCGGGCCATCGACAATAGTCATCGTCTTGATCCGATCGAGCGCCTCGTTTAATAGGGCGAGGCTAACCGGATCGGTGGAAGATATTTCTTTGAAGCTGACCTCCGTTACCATGGTGGGGAGAGGCACGAGTCCGGCCAGGGTGAAATCCTGGTCTCCGGATGTTGTATCTGCGTCGAGGCTCACCGCCGGATCTGTAACGAGTCCAGCTGGGGCTGCCTCCCAGTCTTCGGGCGCCGAACTCCCGTTAGGGCTCAAAGCCGGATCCTCGACGAGGAGTAACGGTCTGGACGGAATTAATTCTTGGTCTTCGAACGCAAGAGCTGCACCCAAGCTCGAAGCTGATAGTGCAATAAGGGTCGATCCGGAGATCAGATCGGAAAGATGCGCCGAAGTTAATGCTTCGAGAGCCGTGGTGGATGATACGTCTCCAACGTATCTATAATTTTTGATTTTTCAATGCTATTATATTATCTGTTTTGGATGTTTTATATGCATTAATATGCTATTTTATATTATTTTTGGGACTAACTTATTAACCTAGAGCCCAGTGCCAGTTTCCGTTTTTTCCTTGTTTTTGACTTTTACAGAAAAGGAATATCAAATGGAGTCCAAACGGAATAAAACTTTACGGTGATTTTTCTTGGACCAGAAGAAACCCACGAGACTTGGAGAGGAGGCCAGAAGCCCTACGGGGTGGTCACAAGCCGTAGGGGCGTGCCCTAGGGGGGCGCCCCAGGGCTTGTGGACCCCCCGTAGACCTTCTAACCCTAATCTTCGCACTATAAATCCTCAAATATTCCCCCTACACCAAAGGGCACACCAAAATACTTTTTTGCCGTCGCAAGCCTCTGTTCCCATGAGATCCCTGATATCGCTTGAAACTGCATCGGTAATTCCCCAAAGAGGAAGGGATGATGCGGTACAGCTACGGTAGGTATTTCCCTCAGTTATGAAATCATGGTATCAATCCAGTAGGAGAACCAAGCAACACTATGTAAATGGTACCTGCACACAAAGAACAAATACTTGCAACCCAACGCGTAAGAGGGGTTGTCAATCCCTCCTAGGTAACAGCGCCAGAAATTGGCAAGTTGATGGGGAAATATTTGTGATATATTGGATAAATAGCTCTCGATAAAACGCGAAATAAAATAAGTAATAAAAAAGTGCAGCAAGGTATTTTTGGGATTTTGGAATAATATATCTGAAAATATAAGCGAATAAAAATAGATCTCAAAGCAAATATGATAAAGAATAGACCTGGGGGCCGTAGATTTCACTAGTGGCTTCTCTCGAGAAATAGCACACGATGGGTAAACAAATTACTGTTGGGTAATTGATAGAAGATCGAATAATTATGACGATATCCAAGGCAATTATCAATATATAGGCATCACTTCCAAGATTAGTAGACCGGCTCCTGCCTGCATCTACTACTATTACTCCACACATCGACCGCTATCCAGCATGCATCTAGTGTATTAAGTTCATGGAGAAATGGAGTAATGCAAAAAGAACGATGACATGATGTATACAAGATCTATTCATGTAGGAATAGCCCCCATCTTGTTATCCTTAATAGCAATGATACATATGTGTCTTGCTGCCCCTTCTGTCACTGGGAAAGAACACCGCAAGGTCAAACCCATCACAAAGCACCTCTTCCCATGGCAAGAAAAATCAAACTAGTTGGCCTAACTAAACCAAAGATTCGAAGAAGAAATACGAGGCTATAAATAATCATGCATATAAGAGATCAAAGAAAACTCAAATAATATTCATGGATATAGATCTGATCATAAACTCAAAGTTCATCGGATCCAACAAACACACCGCAAAAAAGAGTTACATCAAATAGATCTCCAAGAGACCATTGTATTGAGAATCAAAAGAGATAGAGGAAGCCATCTAGCTACTGCCTACGGACCCTTAGGTCTATGGTGGACTACTCACGCATCATCGGAGAGGCACCAATGAGGATGATGAACCCCTCTGTGATGGTGTCTAGATTGGATCTCGTGGTTCTGGAACTTACGGTGGCTGGAATTGTATTTCGTTGACTCCCCTAGGGTTTCTGGATTATTTGGGAATTTATAGGGCAAAGAGGTGGTGTAGGGGGGCTCCGCAGTGGGCACAACCCACCTGGGCGCGCCTAGGCCTCCTGGTACACCCAGGTGTCTTGTGCTCACCTAGGGCCTCCCCTCTGGTACTTCTTTGGCCCACTGGGTGTCTTCTGGTCCATAAAAAATCTCCAAAAAGTTTTGCTGCGTTTGGACTCCATTTGATACTGATATTCTATGAAGTAAAAAACAAGCAAAAACAGCAACTGGCACTGGGCACTATGACAATAGGTTAGTCCCAAAAAATGATATAAAGTTGCTATAAAATGATTGTAAAACATCCAAGAATGATAATATAACAGCATGGAACAAGCAAAAATTATAGGTACGTTGGAGATGTATCAGCATCCCCAAGCTTAATTCCTACTCATCCTTGAGTAGGTAAATGATAAAAACAGAATTTTTGATGTGGAATGCTGCCTAACATGTTCATCACATATTCTTTTGTTTTGTAGCATGGACATTCGGACTTTTATATGGTTCAAAGCAATAGTCTAGTTTTGACATGAAGATTTCAATACTCAAGCATATCAACAAGCAACCATGTCTTTCAAAATATCAACACTAAAGAAAGTTATCCCTAGCCCATCATGCTCAATCATTGATCCATTCATAAAACACACTCGTATATTAGCTACATCCAATGCTCAAGTATGATCATAGTGCTCCCTAGTTGGTGCTTTATAAGAGAAGATGGAGACTCAAATAAAAATAAAAATTGCATAAAGTAAATAGATAGGCCTTCGCAGAGGGAAGTAGGGATTTGTAGAGGTGCTAGAGCTCAAAGCTTAAATTGAGAGATAATTTTTTTTTGAGAGGCATACTTTTCCCGTCAACGAAAATGATCGAGTAATTCCCAACACTTTCCATGCTAGATATATCATAGGCGGTTCCCAAACATTAAATAAAGTTTATTACTTTTTCCACCATTCTTTCATAATCCATGGCTAGGCATATCCACGGGTGCCTTCCATACCAACACTTTCCAAGGAATTTATTATTTAACAACATAAAGTAAATTTATTTTTCATTTCGGGACTGGGCATCCCTATTACCGTCGTACTCTCAGGCAATGACAAGTGAATAAACACTCATCTTGAGAATAACACATCTAGCATAGAAAATATTGGCCACCCCCTGCCGCTTCATGAGCGGTACGGGTACACAAAAAGGAAATTCATTTTGAAAATTAGAGATGGCACATACAAATTTGCTTAGAACGGCATGGAAATACCGCATATAGGTAGGTATGGTGGCCTCATATGGCAAAACTAGGTTTAAAGATTTTGGATGCACAAGTAGTATTTCTACTTAGTACAAGTGGAGGCTAGCAAAAAGATTGAGAAGCAACCAACCAAGAAACAAAAAATCACATAAGCGAGCATTAAGCATAACTAACACCAAATAATGCACCACAAGTAGGATATAATTTCATTGCATAACTATTGACTTTCGTGCTTGCATAGGGAATCACAAACCTTAACACCAATATTCTTACTAAAGCATAATTACTCACCAACATGACTCACATATCACTATCATCATATCTCAAAACTATTACAAAGAATCAACTTTATTTTGTCCAATGATCTTCATGAAAGTTTTTATTATATCCCTCTTGAATGTCTATCACTTTGGGACTAGTTTCATATATTGCAATTGCTTTTGACAAGCTCAAACAAATTTAAGTGAAGAACATGAGCATAATTTTTTTCGTCTCTCAAAATAATATAAGTGAAGCATGAGAGAATTTATTCAAAAAATTACTAACTCCCAAATAAATCTAAGTGAAGCATGAGAGCATTTCTTCAAAAATATTAAAGCACACCGTGCTCAAAAAGATATAAGTGAAGCACTAGAGCAATTCCATAGCTCAAAAATTTAAGTGAAGCATATAGAGCAATTCTAACAAATCATAGAATAATTTTGGCTCTCTCAAATAGGTGTGTCCAGGAAGGATACTTGTGACAAACTAAAAAGAAAAACAAGCAAAGACTCATATAATACAAGACGCTCCAAGCAAAACTCATGATATGTGACGAATAAAAATATAGCTCCAAGTAAAATACCGATGGTCGTTAGAAGAAAGAGGGGATGCCTTCCGGGGCATCCCCAAGCTTAGTTGCTTGGTTCTCCTTGAATATTAACTTGGGGTGCCATGGGCATCCCCAAGCTTAGGCTCTTTTCACTCCTTATTCCTTCATCCATCGCGATCTCACCCAAAACTTGAAAACTTCAATCACACAAAACTTAACAAAACCTTCGTGAGATCCATTAGTAAAAGAAAACCAATCTTTACTTTAAGTACTATTGAAAACCCATTCAAATTTTGTTATTGCATTGCCATGGCTTATACCCCCCCCCCCCAATACAATCCATAGATTCATCAAAATAAGCATACAATGCAAAGAAAACAGAATCTGTCAAAAACATAACAATCTGTAAAGATGAGAATTGTTATCATACTTATGTAACTCCAAAAATACTGAAACATTAGGAAAACAGAGGAAATTTGTATGTCAATCCTGTATCAAAAATTTAGAATTTTTTGTCGCTTCTGTGAATTTAAACAATTCTGTTACTGGACGCAAAAGTTTCTGTTTTTCAACAGGATCAAATCAACTATCACCAAAGCCATCCCAAAGGCTTTACTTGCACAAATACTAATTAAAACATAAAAAACACAATCATAGCAGAGGCATAGTTGTGCAAACACTCAAGAACAGAAAGAAAAAGGCAAAAATAATTTTTTTTCATTGGGTTGCCTCCCAACAAGCGCCATAGTTTTATGCCCCTAGCTAGGCATAATTCATAGATTCAAGTATTGTCATCTTTAGTTTTTGATCCATAGGATTCCCTCATGATTTATTCATATGGTGGCCTAATTCTTGTTCTAGGGAAGTGTTCCATCCCCTTTCTTAGTGAAAATTGAAATTTAATATTGCCTTCTTTCATATCAATCATGGCACAAATAGTACGTAAAAACGGTCTACCAAGTATAATTGGACAAGATGGATTGCAATCAATATCAAGAACAAAAAAATTCTATGGGCACATAATTTCTATCTGCAAGAATAAGAACATCATTAATTCTTCCCAAAGGCTTTTTAATAGTAGAATCCGCTAAGTGCAAATTAAGAGAACATTCTTCAATATCGGTAAGAACAAGCACATCACATAAAGATTTTGGAATTGTGGAAACACTAGCACCCAAATCACATAAGGCAAAGCACTCATAATTTTTAATCTTGACTTTGATGGTAGGTTCCCATTCATCATGTAATTTTCTAGGAATTGAAATCTCTAACTCCAATTTTTCTTCTAAAGTTTTCATCATGGCATCTACGATATGTTTAGTAAAAGCTTTATTTTGTTCATAAGAATGGGGTGAATTTATCGTGGATTGCAACAAAGAAATACATTCAATCAAAGAGCAATTATCATAATTAAAGTCTTTGTTATCCAAAAGAGTGGGCACATTACTAGTTAAAGTTTTGACCTCTCCAAACCCACTTTTATCAATTTTTTCATCAAGATTTTCACCCTCCAAATTATCAGGACGCCCTCTAACTAAAGTTGACTCTTCTTCAGTCCCTTTATCATCAATTTCAATTTTACTAAACAAGGAATCAATAGAAGAAACACCAATCACTTTAAGATCTTCATCATTTTTATGAAAGCAATCACTAGAAAATGCTCTTTCTAAAAATTCTCTCTTAGCCCTAAGCATAGCGGTTATTTTCTTACTTTCATCCATAGAAACATATAAAGCTTTAATTGATTCATCAACCTTGGGTGCAAAAGTTTTCAACTTGAGATTTTCTACATCGTGAGAAATTCTATCAATGCTTCTAGACATATCATCAATCTTATTCAACTTTTCTTCTATCGTAGTATTGAACACTTTTTGATCATTGATAAATTCTTTAATATTATTCTCAAGATCAGAGGGGTTCCTATTATTATTGTAAGAACAATTACCATAGGAATTACCATAATTATTAGAGGAATTTCCAGGGAAAGGCCTAGGATTAAAATTACCTCTATAAGCATTGTTATTAAAATTGTTTCGCGAGACAAAGTTCACATCTACGGGATCACTATTTTGCTCAATCAAAGTAGACAAAGGCACATCATTAAGATCAATAGGAGCACTTTTATTAGCAACCAATTTCATAAGAGCATCGACTTTTTCACTCAAAGTACTAACTTCTTCAACTGAATTAACTTTTTTACTAGTAGGTGCTCTTTCGGTGTGCCATTGTGAATAATTTGCCATAATATTATCAAGCAACTTAGTAGCTTCACCCAAAGTAATTTCCATAAAAGTAACACCCGTGGCGGAATCTAAAAGATTTCTAGAAACAAAATTCAATCCCGCATAAATTTTTTGTATGATCATCCAAAGATTTAAACCATGAGTTGGACCATTTCTTAGCATCAACTTCATTCCTTCCCAAGATTGTGCAATATGTTCATGCTCAAGTTGCTTAAAATCCATGATTTGAGTTCTAATGGAAATAATTTTTGCGGGTGGAAAATACTTAGTAATAAAAGCATCTTTGCACTTATCCCAAGAATCGATACTATTACGAGGCAAAGAAGAAAACCAAATTTTTGCACGATCCCTCAAAGAGAAAGGAAATAATTTCAACTTCACAATATCATTGTCCACATCTTTCTTCTTTTGTATATCACACAATTATACGAATGTGTTTAGATGGGACGCGGCATCCTCTTTAGGAGTACCGGAAAATTGCTCTTTCATAACAAGATTCAACAAAGCGGCATTAATATCACAAGATTCCGCACTAGTGGCGGGGGGAGCAATCGGAGTGCTAATAAAATCATTGTTATTGGTATTGGAAAAATCACACAACTTGGTGTTTTCTTGAGACATCGTGACTACGCAAACAAGATTGCAAACAAAAAACAGATCTGACGAGATAACGACGAACGAAAAAGAGGGCGAATAAAATGGCAAATTTTTGTGAAGTGGGGGAGATGAAAACGAGAGGCAAATGGCAAATAATATAAATTACAAGGAGATGAGATTTGTGATTAGGAACATGATAGATGTTGATGATGTCTCCCCGGCAACGGCGCCAAAAATTCCTTTTGATGTCGCTTGAAACTGCGGCGGTATTTCCCCAAAGAGGAAGGGATGATGCAGTACAACTACGGTAGGTATTTCCCTCAGTTATGAAACCAAGGTATCAATACAGTAGGAGAACCAAGCAACACTATGTAAACGGTACCTGCACACAAAGAACAAATACTTGCAACCCAACGCGTAAGAGGGGTTGTCAATCCCTCCTAGGTAACAGCGCCAGAAATTGGCAAGTTGACGGGAAAATATTTGTGATAGATTGGATAAATAGCTCTCGATAAAACGCGAAATAAAATAAGTAATAAAAAAGTGCAGCAAGGTATATTTGGGTTTTTGGAATAATAGCTCTGAAAATAAAAGCGAATAAAAATATATCTCAAAGCAAATATGATAAAGAATAGACCTGGGGGCCGTAGATTTCACTAGTGGCTTCTCTCGAGAAATAGCACACGATGGGTAAACAAATTACTGTTGGGCAATTGATAGAAGAATGAATAATTATGACGATATCCAAGGCAATGATCAATATATAGGCATCACGTCCAAGATTAGTCAACCGGCTCCTGTCTGCATCTACTACTATTACTCCACACATCGACCACTATCCAGCATGCATCTAGTGTATTAAGTTCATGGAGAAACAGAGTAATGCAATAAGAACGATGACAAGATGTAGATGAGATCTATTCATGTAGGAATAGCCCCCATCTTGTTATCCTTAATAGCAACGATACATGTGTGTCTTGCTGCCCCTTCTATCACTGGGAAAGAACACCGCAAGATCGAACCCATCACAAAGCACCTCTTCCCATGGCAAGAAAAATCGATCTAGTTGGCCTAACTAAACCAAAGATTCGAAGAAGAAATACGAGGCTATAAATAATCATGCATATAAGAGATCAAAGAAAACTCAAATAATATTCATGGGTATAGATCTGATCATAAACTCAAAGTTCATCAGATCCCAACAAACACACCGCAAAAAAGAGTTACATAAAATAGATCTCCAAGAGACCATTGTATTGAGAATCAAAAGAGAGAGAGGAAGCCATCTAGCTACTTCCTACGGACCCTTAGGTCTATGGTGGACTAATCGCGTATCATCGGAGAGGCACCAATGAGGATGATGAACCCCTCCGTGATGGTGTCTAGATTGGATCTTGTGGTTCTGGAACTTGCGGCGGCTGGTTGTGTTTCGTTGACTCCCCTAGGGTTTCTGGAATATTTGGGAATTTATAGGGCGAAGAGGCGGTGCAGGGGGGGCTCCGAAGTGGGCACAACCCACCTGGGCGCGCCTGGGCCTCTTGGCACGCCTAGGTGTCTTGTGCTCACCTCGGGCCTCCCCTCTGGTACTTTTTTGGCCCACTGGGTGTCTTTTGGTCCAGAAAAAATCTCCAAAAAGTTTCACTGTGTTTGGACTCTGTTTGGTACTGATGTTCAACGAACTAAAAACAAGCAAAAACAGCAACTTGCATTGGGCACTATGTCAATAGTTTAGTCCCAAAAAATGATATAAAATTGCTATAAAATGATTGTAAAACATCCAAGAATGATAATATAACAGCATGGAACAAGCAAAAATTATAGATACATTGGAGACGTATCAATCCCATCTTGGGGCCTTTTCCGGCACTCCGCCGGAGGGGGATTCGATCACGGAGGACCTCTACACCAACCTTGCTGCACTTCCGATGATGTGTGAGTAGTTTACCACATACCTACGGTTCCATAGCTAGTAGCTTGATGGGTTCTTCTCTCTCTTTGACCTTCAATACAATGTTCTCCTTGATGTTCTTGGAGATCTATTCGATGTAATCTTCTTTTGCGGTGTGTTTGTTGAGATCCGATGAATTGTGGATTTATGATCAGATTATCTATGAATATTATTTGAGTCTTCTCTGAACTCTTTTATGCATGATTAAGATATCTTTGTATTTCTCTTCGAACTATCGGTTTGGTTTGGCCAACTAGATTGGTTTTTCTTGCAATGGGAGAGGTGCTTAGTTTTGGGTTCAATCTTGCGGTGTCCTCACCCAGTGACAGAAGGGGTAGCGACGCACGTATTGTATTGTTGCCATCAAGGATAAAAAGATGGAGTTTATGTCATATTGCTTGAGTTTATCCCTCTACATCATGTCATCTTACTTAAAGCGTTGCTTTGTTCTTATGAACTTAATACTCTAGATGCAGGCAGGAGTCGGTCGATGTGTGGAGTAATAGTAGTAGATGCAAAATCGTTTCGGTCTACTTGTCACGGACGTGATGCCTATATTCATGATCATTGCCTTAGATGTCTTCATAATTATGTGCTTTTCTATCAATTGCTCAACAGTAATTTGTTTACCCACCGTATGTTTTCTTCAAGAGAGAAGCCTCTAGTGAAACCTATGGCCCCCGGGTCTATTTTCCATCATATATTTTCAGATCTATAAACCAAAAAACCCAAAAATACCTTGCTGCAATTTATTTATATTTAATTTAATTTGCTGTTTTATTTATCTTTTATACCTATCTCTATTGACAACCCCTTTTTTGCGTTGTGCGCAAGTGTTTGTTAGTTTGTGCAGGTGCATATATTGGGGACTTGCTTGTGCCTCCTACTGGATTGATACCTTGGTTCTTAACTAAGGGAAATACTTATCTCTGCTTTGCTACATCACCCTTTCCTCTTCAAGGGAAAAATCAACGCAAGCTCAAGAAGTAGCAGTGGTTCCAGGTGAGGCTGAGAAGCCGGTGAAGATCAGATCGCCCCGAGCATCGGTGATGTATTCAAAGTTACCAAACCTGATCTGACGCTCAAGGGCGAAGCTATTGACCGGGTTGAAATAACCGACCGAGTCGACGTGCAGAACAATGCTGCTGAACGTGAAAAGTTGCCCGGGGACGAAGATGTCCCCGGTGCTAATGCCATCTCCGATGATCAGGCGAGCCATCGACCCTTCGGCGATCCGAAAGCGGAACTCTCAATGAAAGCACTAATGTCGGTGTCAAAACCGGCGGATCTCAGGTAGGGGGTCCCGAACTGTGGATCTTAGATCGATGGGGAATAGTAGACATGGGACACGATGTTTACCTAGGTTCGAGCCCTCTCTAAGAGGTAAAACCCTACGTCCTGCTTGATTATATTGCTTGTGTATAAGGGGGTTACAGAGTAGATCTACCTCGAGATCAGACAAATTAAACCCTAACTAGTAGGATGGGGATTGTTCTTCTAGCCTCTATGGACTAAGCCCCCTGGTTTATATAGACACCAGGGGTGCTAGGGTTTACAGATAGTCGGTTTCATTAAGGAAACATCGGATCTTCCATCTTGACTTGGGGTACACACCAAGGCACAAAAGGTCTTCGGTCCGGATACGGTGCGGCCCAACAGTCCGGCCCACGTGAGATGAGCCGGCACCCCGAGGAACCCCTAATCCAGGACTCCCTCACCAAGGTGGCCTCACGACGTTCTTTTCAGCATATTTTGGGGTCACAAACTTGTAGTAAAACCATTGTTCAGCCCAGTACGTTCGAATCCATTGCACGCGCGATTTGCGCTCCCCATATGTTTCTTCTGGATCAGACTTGTACAATTCATATAGATCTGGAGGCAGATTCAGTGCAGTGTTCTCACGATGCTGCCTCCCCCCTTCTTTGAGGATTTACCACCAGCCATTGGCTTCATAGAAATGATTGGCTTCGCTCTGCTTGTTAAACAGGAACTGGCTTTAGGAGAGTCAAGGTGAAGCTGTAAGAAGTCTGCAAATGAATTTAGACTATGAGAACCAATAGACTCGCCCACGGACATGTACCTGTGAAAGAATTAGAGATGCGAGGGAAGCAGGAGAGGTCATATGCATTCTCAGAGGATTTTCAAGATAAAATCAGTTTGAAGATATTGACCTCATGGTGCGAACACATTCACTTATAGGGATAAGTTGGTTCAAGATTTGTACGAATCCGAAAACAAGTACAAGTGAGGAATCACACTAGTTATGAAGCATAAGTGAAATTACTTTGTAGATCATGAGATGCAAAAGACAGAAGATCCAGATTTGGAAGTGACAAAAAACTTTTTGAAGATATAGAAAGTTTTTCGGATCAAACAAGCAGTAAGAAGTGAGATTTTAATTACCGCTCAAGAACTAAGGATGAACTGCAAGACGAGGTGGAGAGGAGGCTGAGCAGTTCAATCTCCCACGCCCTTACTTGGCGGCGAAAGACAGCTACGGCGGAGGCGGGGAGAAGATATCCGCTGCCAGCGTGAGTACGTCGACGAGGAAGTCACGGCAGCTAAGCACTTCTTCTCTGGCGACGATGAAGTTAGCGACGGTGCTAGGGTTGCGACGGTGAGAGCGACAGGAGTAGTAGAATTAATGACCGCAGGGGCTTTGTATTTATAAGGAGGAGGTCGGCTCGGTGAATTACTGAGCTACCTCTGGCGGTTCATATTTGCGCGACGCGTGGCATGCATGCACAGTTTCAAGTGATGTGCCATGACCCCACCACATAGCTGGTTTGACGGGAGGTCGGTCCGGCTTCTGCGGGGTCCGGCACAGTGTATAAGAATAATAAAACATTTTAAATGTTTGTCTCAAAATCTTCGACTGATAAGGACACAGTGAAGACAATCGACACGTGTCAACAGAATGCATATGAAGATTTAGAGAGAGTAGGAGAGATAAGCACAGATGAGGTAAGGGTCCGATCACATTCACTTAATGCATAAAAGGCAACTTGAAGACATAGCTATAAGTGAATGATGTTGAGGACAGAACACACACACACACACATATATATATATATATATGTATATATATGTGTATACACACACACACACACACACACACACACACACACACACACACACATATATATATATATATACATCTGGGCTATTCTATTTCGCGTAATAGAATATTATTCTGTTACCCTACTTGAACTGACGGTTTCAGGAGGATGTACTGATGAATTCGAGAGGTTGAACTGATGCTTTCATTTCTGCTTAACAGATCATCTTCTTTAGTTCAAAAAAAATTTGCAATTTTTTTGTCGGAACGGGGCGTGTAATATATCGTTGGAAAACTCTTGACAACTATATTTCAAGTATATTGAACGTTTTTGCAAAATCATCATGGTTTAAGAGCAGTTTTGAAAAAACCATTTTTTTCAAAACCGAAAACACGAATCGTATTTTGGACTCAATTTTCAAACGGTTTGTCGGAATTGAGCAAACAAGATGGCATTGGAAAGCTGGTAAAAATCCACATCTTCCATATATCTATTGTTTTTTCAAATTTTATACAATTTAAAAGTAATTCAAAAAACGGTGAAATTCTGGGCGAAATGTATTTTCGATTTTTTTTTGCAAACGGTTTGTCGGATTGAAGCAAATGATACGGCGTTGGAAAGCTATGGAAAATGCGCAACTTTTTCGTGTTGAAATGTTTTTCTAATTCCTTACGGTTTAAACTCGAATTCGAGTACGGTCAAATTTGATTTTGAACGCGATTTTTTAAAAAAAAAATGTCAAAATGGGGCAAATAATATACCGTTGGAAAGATATCAAAAAAGTGAAACTTAGTCATGTTGAACGTTTTCTCAAAATCGTAACCGTTGAAGAGCAATTTTGAATATGATGAGACTCATCATGTTGTTTTCCCGTAAGAAAAAACAGAGTACTTGTACTGATCTATGTGTGTGTTTGTACTGATGTATTTCTCACAAAGCAATTTTGAATGGTTCCGAAAAAAGAATACTTGAACGGATGTCTGTATGATTTTGTACTGAGCGTGTTTTCACATACTAGACTTTCCTCTGTATTTTCGGTATAATTTTCCTCGTAACTTCTCAATGGTATCGTTGAACTGAATGATATTTTTAATGATAAATGATATTTTTAATACCGAACTTGCATAGTTTATACCGTTGAACTGAATGATATTTTTAATAAAACAAAAAAAATTGTGTCATAAGTTTTCAACGGTCTACTGTATCGTAGTCCCCGAACTTGCATGGTTTATATCGTTGAACTGAATGCTATTTTTTCCAAAAAAAATTGTGTCGTAAGTTTTCAACGATTTACTGTATCGTAGTCCCCGAACTTGCATGGTTTATATCGTTGAACTGAATGCTATTTTTTCCAAAAAAATTTGTTTTATGTGTTTCTTATTTTTTTGGAAGTCAAATTTCTTTTGCAATGATGTTCTAGACTTCTCCTCTTTTGCAACTTGAACTTTTACCATCTTGAATTACCGTGTGTGGATGAGCACTTGAACTTATAGAATTTAAAGTTTTTTCTTTTAATTCTTATTTGTTTTCTTGTCCGAACTTATGGTATCATCATCACTGAACCTGCATGGTTTCTGTAGCTGAACTAAAATAAACTTTTACCCGAATAAATGTGAACACTGGGACATTTGTACAAGAACTGAATCTAATGCCAATATTGAATTTGCAGGTTCCATAAGCAAGCTAGCTACCAACATCAACTTTACTGATCCTAAAATCAATCACCACCACAAGAACACAATAAAGTTCTCCAAATTATTGCTCGAGGAAGAGCTAGCTGCTGAACCCGACCACATTTACCGCTGGGAGTAGCCAACCACCGGTTTGTAGAGGGATTTAGCGACATCGGCGGCCGCCATCTCGCACCTGAGAATCAAACCAAATATGCAGGCGAATAAATAAGTGCACAAGAGATATTTCTTTAGCAAGACATTTTCACGGAACAGACAAACCAAACTTTTTCAATGAACTTTTTTAGGTTTATGTGTTCAAACTTGCAAACTTTCCGAACTAGTACTTAGCTCGCTTGTCATTTTTCACTTCACTATGGGATCAGAAGTGCACAACATATACAAACATTAACACAAAGATCAGTTGGGGCAAACAACAGAACACAAAATTGAACATCAAGGAGATAAATAGCAACAGTCTTTGAACTGAATTAAAATTCTAATTGAACTAGATTAAATTTAGAAACTGAACCAAGTGTGTCATGAGTTAGTCAATGTGGAAGATCATTCCATTTGCTATCTATCTCTCTCTCACATCACCCTGCTGCAGCAACAAGCAGCAGCAGCACACAAACGCGCACGCACAACAAGCAGCAGGGGCTTCAGGCAACAGGAGACATCAGCCAACAGCAGACAGTACTACCATTTTCTGAACTCTCCTTTTCTTTGATCTTTTTATTCCTCAAACTTCCACTGGTGAACACGTGAACTTATCTGCTTTTATAATTTTAACTTTTTCAGAATAGTCATACCATGTGTATACAGCAAGAGTGCCCTCATATCTCAATTTCTATGTATCATACAATAGCATTAACCATAATTGAGAAAAAAGAGGATTTTGCATACACGCCGATGGTGCTAATGCCAAATATAATCTAGCCATGCTCAACATCAATGCTAGAATGACTGGACAAGAAGTTTAGATTTGTAGCAGCACACACACCAAACTTCCGAATTTTTCTTGAACTTATTTAGGCGATTGCATCAGTACTAGTATGACTGGACAAATAGTTCAGATTTGTAGCAGCACACACACACACACGAATCTTACATAATTTTATAGAATCAAAACAAACTTACAGAATTTTGAAAACTGAACTGAAGTTTTTTCTGCACACGCACCGAACGAATTTCACTTCTTCAACAACAAATCTTCTCCTGCAGTCCTGGATCTTTTGTACAACACATGGAAACTAAAGCTGCCCCTCTAGCCATTCACAGAACGAAGAAGATGCATCGTTGCTGCAAATGCTAAGTATTGTAAATTGTAGCAATTTGCAAGCACAAGGGAGCTACAAATGAGCAATGAACACAGCAAAACTAATAGTCCAGTGCACTAAGATATTTTAGCAAACACATGGTGTGCACCAAAAATGGGAATTTTGAGATTGATGAACTGCTGGTGTTTTTTTCGTTGAACTGACACTATAAGAATTTGCTATCTTACCAAGTGTTACAGGGAGTCGAAACCAGAGACGAGGTTGTTTGGCGCATGTGCAGCACAGCGAGCTCGTGGGCGAGGATGGCAGGAGGAGCGGCCGATCGGGGATGAAGGAGCGGGAAGTTCAAGTTCGAGCGGCAGCAAGCGGAGCACCTCTAGGAAATCGCGGGGGCTTAGGGGCGACGGCAGAAGGAGGGAGGCTCGAGGCACCGGACGGCGGGAGGAGGTGGTGAGCCGCCCCGGGAGCGGAGATGGTTCGCGGGATCGACGACGGTACTGGTCGCGCAGGCCCGGTGGCGCGACGGTGGTGGGTGGGGATGGGGCGCCGGGGATGGGGGTCGCCGAGGATGGGGGTTGTCGGGGCTGGGGGCGCTAGGGATGGGGGTCTTCGGGGATGGGGAGCGCCGGGGCTGGGGGCGCTGGGGATGGGGGTCGCCGGGGCTAAGAGCGCGAGGGGTGGGGGTCACCGGAGCTGGGGCTCGCCGGGGCTGGCGGCGCGGGGCTAGTGAGCGAGGGGGCTGAGGGCGTCGCGTGCGGGAGGTGTCGGAGTAGCTCGGTACCGGTTCGGGCCTGAATTGACTCGGGAACACAGGATCGGGCCCTTATAGGGGCGGATGGTAACAGAACAATATTCTGTTACTAGTAACAGAATAGTCCTGTCATATATATATATATATATATATATAGGCAGTGAGAACAAATAGAACGTGAAGATAAATCCAATGTTGATGACAAACCAATTATGAAGATAATGCAATGTCTGGGACGACAAATGAAAATCTTCAAGAAAGTTTGGTGATGGCGTTACCCACCGTATAGGAAGTATTAGACCCTGACACGGCGCACAATTATCGTGGCACTCTGAAGTCAAATTCCACATTAATATCTTCACACTTAGAGTGTATATCTTCATGAATTGAAGACATACGTTACTTCGTGTGTTGCACATCTAAGTCATCAATATGCATAAGCCTTAGGATGTGTGTTCATTCACAGGACATTCGAGGATTCTAAGATATTTAGTTCACACCGCAGCTTGCAAAATCTCTTCTCATCCAAAGGCTTTGTGAAGATGTCGGCCAATTGCTCTTCAGTGTTGACGTGAATGATATCAGTGTCTTCCTTCAACACATGATAACTGAGAAAATGATGATGAATTTGAATGTGCTTTGTCTTGGAGTGTTGAACATGATTGTGTGCAATCTTGATGGCGCTTTCATTGTCACAGTAGAGGGGCACCATCTTCTTGTTGATGCCATAGTCCCTGAGAGTTTGCTTCATCCAGAGAAGCTGAGCGCAGCAAGATCCAGCAGCAATGTATTGAGCTTCAGCAGTAGAGAGTGACACGCAGTTCTGCTTCTTTAAAGACCAACAGACAAGTGATCGACCAAGGAAGTGGCATGTTCCTGATGTAGACTTGTGATTCACCTTGTCACCAGCATAATCAACATCTGAGAATCCAACTAGATCAAACTCTGAGCCCTTTGGATACCATAATCCTAGCGTTGGGGTGTGAGCCAAATATTGAAGTATTCGTTTCACCGTGAGGTGATGCGACTCCTTTGGTGCCGCTTGGAATCGGGCACACATGCAAATGCTAAGCATTATATCTGGCTTAGATGCACATAAGTACAATAAAGAACCAATCATGGAGCGGTATACCTTTTGATCGAACTCTTTTCCATTGTAGTCGGAGCCCAATTGAACATTGGTTGGCATTGGCGTCTTGTAGCCCTTGCAATCTTGCATTCCAAATTTCTTCAGACAATCCTTGAGATATGAAGATACCATTGCTTTGTTGACGGATTTGAAGACCAAGAAAGAATTTCAGCTCCCCCATCATGGACATTTGATATTCCTCTTGCATCATGTGACTGAACTCATCACTGCATCTTCTGTTAGTGCAGTCGAAGATAATGTCATCCACATAGATTTGGCATACAAACAGTTCTCAATCATATGTCTTCGTGAAGAGGGTGGGATCTAGAGAACTAGGTTTGAAGCCTTTGCTCTTTAGGAATTCTTTGAGTGTGTCATACCAAGCTCGAGGCGCTTGTTTGAGGCCATACAGTGCCTTGTTGAGCTTGTAGACCATGTCAGGATGCTTTGGATCTTCAAAACCTAGTGGTTAAGCAACATAGACTTCTTCTTCAATTTTGCCATTCAGGAAGGTGCTCTTCACATCCATTTGATACAGATGGATATAATAGTGATTTGCATAGGCTAGCAGTATGTGGATGGCTTCAAGCCTAGCCACTGGAGCAAAGGTTCCATCGAAGTCAATTCCCTCTACTTGTGTGTAACCTTGAGCAACAAGACGAGATTTGTTTCTGACAACTTGACCATGTTCATCTTGCTTGCTGTGGTAGATCCATTTGGTGCCAATGATGTTGTGCTTGCGTGGATCAGGACGCTTGACTAGCTCCCACACATTGTTGAGCTTGAATTATTGAAGCTCTTCTTGCATAGCTTGAATCCATTCTGGTTCCATGAAAGCTTCATCAACCTTTTTGGGTTCAGATATGGAGACGAATGCAAAGTGCCCACAAAAGTCTGCTAGTTGCGTAGCTCTTGATCGAGTGAGTGGACCAGGTGCATTGATACTATCAATAATCTTCTCAATCTGAACTTCATTTGCCACACGAGGATGAACAGGTCGAAGACTTTGCTGTTGATGATCATTGTCTTCATTTTCAGCATTGTCTTTAGTCTCAGCATTGTCTTCACGCTGAACAGGAACTAGAATCACAACTTCATCATCACCTTGTTCCTCAGTGGGTATGATTTCTCCAGTACCCATTAGCTTGATGGCTTCGCTAGCTGGAACTTCATCTAGCACATTTGGCAGGTGCTCTCTTTGCAGGCCGTTAGTCTCGTCGAACCGCACATCTACAGTTTCAACCACTTTATAATGAAAGAGGTTGAAGACCCTGTAGGTGTGCGAATCCTTTCCATAGAAAAGCATAAAACCCTCATGTGATTTTGGTGCAAATTTGGAAGTGTGATGTGGATCTCTTATCCAGCACCTAGCATCGAAGACTTTGAAATAACTTACATTTGGCTTCTTACCAGTGAGTAGTTCATAAGATGTCTTCTTGAAGAACTTGTGAAGATATACTCTATTGATGATGTGGCATGCAGTATCAATGGCTTCAGGCCAGAACTTTCGTGGAGTCTTGTACTCATCAAGCATCGTACGAGCCATCTCAATAAGAGTCATGTTCTTGCGCCCCACGACTCCATTCTGCTGAGCGGTATATGGAGCATATAGCTCATGTGTGATGCCAAGCGTATCAAGATAAGTGTCGAGGCCAGTGTTCTTGAACTCAGTGCTATTGTCACTCCTGATGTGCTTGATCTTGATGCCATAGTTGGTCGTGGCACGATTGGCGAATTGCCTGAAGACATCCTGCACTTCAGTCTTATAAAGAATTATGTGCACCCAAGTATATCTAGAGTAATCATCAACAATCACGAAGCCATAGAGATGTGAAGTAGTAGTAAGGGTAGAGTAATGAGTAGGGCCAAATAAGTCCATGTGAAGCATCTCGAAGGGTCGTGAGGTCGTCATGATTGTCTTCGAGGGATGTTTTGCCTTAGTCATCTTTGTCGTGGGGATAGACCACGAGTAGCCTCATCCATACCCCTTAGCATTTCAAGACATCGGGGCTAGCAAAGCCCCTCACGCCTTCCGGACATGCGGCCGGCTCCTTGGGCCAGCGGGGCCCAAGCGGCCGGTTCCCAGAAGACGGAGCACTCTTAGGAGGCAGCTTCGGGGGAGGCCGGCTCCCAGCAGACGGACCCTCCCCCCCTTGGAGTCTGCGCTCACCTGCTCTGACGAGACAGAGCGTGGCTACGGGGCCACCCTCTCCCCCAAATCCCGGAGGGGCATGGCTATAGTGCGAGCTGACCAAGCGGTCACCCACCTACCAGGCGCAGGACTGTAGCAAAAGGCAATCAGTACGGCCCACAGGTGGCGGGCTCTATCTGTCCATGAGCTCCCAGAAAACGGCGCATTCCTCGAAGGCGGCTTCGGGGGCGGGCCGGCCTCCAGCAGGCGGCCCTCCCCTTCCCTCGAAGTCTGCACTCACCTGCTCCGACGAGATGGAGCATGGCTACAGTGTGCGTTGACCAAGCGGCCACCAACCCGTCTGACGGTGGGACTGTAGCCATACGACTCCTGAAGAGGCCTCCGTCATCAAGTACGAAGCTACAGCAAAAGGCAATCAGTATGGCCCGCAGGCGGCGGGCCCTACTTGTCGGCTGGATTCTCGGCAGCTGGCGGGGCCCACCAAGCGGCGGGCCCCAGCAGCCGGCGGAGAACCCGGCGACCTTAGACACTGACGTCCAGGTCCTACACCCGGACGTATTACCATTGTACCCCTGGGGGGTTGGCCTATAAAACCCCCCCAGGGCTCACCCATGCAAAGGGTTCAGCCCTCATTCCACCATACACCATAGCAAGGACAAGAGAGCTAGCCTTGCCCTTCTTCCTCCTCTAGCAACACAGCTCAAGGAGCAATCTTGTACACCATTTGATCATAGTCATCATGCAGAGACCCCGCAGAGTAGGACTAGGGGTGTTATCTCCCTGGAGAGCCCCGAACCTGGGTACATCTCGTGTGCGATCGAGCTCGTGCTCACTCTCGCTTCCAGGGCCCGATGACGTCCTCTTGGCTCCACCCATGATAAGCCACCCCCTGGCATCTGACGTGAGAATACCACGACAGTTGGCGCCCACCGTGGGGCCATTCGCAATGTTGGCCGGAGACATGTTCTGGACGGGAACCGCCTTCCTCTCCGGCGAGCACGTCGCGGCCGGCTTGATCAGCCAGCCCGATGCGTTCGCTTGCGCTTGCTCCGATGCGTCGTCCGATGCGGGAGCCGTTTGCCCCGCGGGCTGCCTCGTCGACCTCTTTGGGAAGCTCAGCCTCTCCGATGCAGACGCCTCCGACGGGTTCCCCGGCGGCGTGGTGGTGATTGACGACCCGCTCCCTCCTGTCTCTGGTGTTGCCTCTGCTGCCGCGCTCGACGTCGGCGTCTTCGTGGAGGTGATGGTCACTGGCCACAGCCAGGCCTCTGGCGGGGGCTTCCAGGACCCATTGCGAGCAGCGATGCAGGACCTAGTGGCTCCCGTCGGAGCCAACGCCGACGCAGCAGCGCTAGAAGAAATCCGCATCAAGCTCCTCGACAGTGCCACCAAGATGGCGGCCTTGAAGCGCCGCGCTGAGGCCAACCAGTGCGAGATCTACCGCATAACTGGCACACGCCAGCTGCGGCCGAGCCGGCGCCATCCGGCAACGCGGCGCAGCCATCGCCAGCATGCTGGGGTTCGGACGTCTAATCTACGACACCCCCGTGCAGAACATGCACGCCGCACAGGCGGCGGCAGAAGAACTCGAGAACCTGGAGGGCGACGAATGGCGCAGTCAGCTAGACCGCCTCCAGGAACTCCTCGACGCTGCGAACGCGCAACAAGACGCGTGCAACCGCGTGGTTGGAGCCGGCCGGCAGGTCGAGCTCCTGGAATGGAACCCTCCGCCCCGTCGCGAGAATGGAGCGACCTCCCAGTCCCCAAGTGGCGGCGGCCGCGGCCAGCGGAACCCGGAGCCGACAGCTAGCAGCAGCCGGCGCTCTCGCTAGACGGTCGTGGGCAGCCGGGATGTTCCTCCGAACCCGAAGGGCCAGCGCCAGCAAGAAGAACGACCACCTCCCCCCCCCCCCCCCCCCCCGCGCAGGGAGAGGTTGGCTTCTCCGGCGCCGGTTGAGCACCCGACTTTGGGGGGCAGGCTAGGCCCCCGCTAAGTAGTCGGCGAGAATGACGCTCACCGCCGGATCGAGCAGCTAGCTCGGTCCCTGGCAATGGAGGACAAGGATACAGTCGGCCCGGCCTGCTTCGACCCCCGCATCCGCGACGAGCCCTTCCCCAAAGCGTTCTCGCCTCCTCGCGACACTCCCAAGTGCCACGGTGCTGTGAAGCCAGAAGATTGGCTAACCAACTACGCCACAGCAGTCAGCATAGCGAACAGCAACAAGCGCGTTGCCGTGAAGTATGTTCCGCTCATGCTCCAGGGCACGGCCCGAACATGGCTGAACAGCCTCAAACCCAACAGCATCAACAGCTGGTTGGACTTCAGCGACGTCTTCGTCCGCAACTTCACCAGCACCTACAAGCGGTCTCCCAAGCCTCGCCAGCTCTCCATGTGCGTTCAGGGGCCGGACGAGTCCGCTCGTGACTACCTGACGCGTTGGGCCGTGTTGCGCAACTCCTACGAAGGGGTGCACGAGGTGCAGGCCATTGAGTACTTCACCGCCGGGTGCCGAGAAGGCACCCTGCTCAAGCACAAGCTTCTGTGAGACGAGCCGACTACCTTGGACGAGCTCCTAGTTGTGGCGGACAAGTACGCCACGGTCGACTCCTCCATGAAGTCAGAGATCTGGATCGACGCATCCGGGAAGGTGATCCCGCCGGCCTCTCAAGCCCCAGCTGGTGACTCCAACCGGCGCCAGCAGCCGAACGACAACAAGCACAAGGCCCAGCAGCCGGCTTCCAACAGCCGGCAGGTGGCCACCGTCAAGGATCAGCAACCGACATGTCAACCCGGCCCCAAGCGTCAGCGGGGCGGCAAGGGGGCCTGGCTGCCGGCCTTCTCCTCTGAGCAGACCCTCGACGCTCCATGCAAGTTCCACAGCGGCGCGAAGCCGTCCAACCATACAACCCGGCAGTGCAACTGGCTCGCCCGAATCGCTAAGGGTGAAGGCTTGCCGCCTCCTCCAGCCCGCCCTATCGGCATGCTCCAAGATGAGTTCCCCAACGAGAATGCCACTTACGTCGTCTTCACCAGTGAAGCCGGCGACAAGCATAGTCGGTGTCAGCAACACCACGAGGTGAACGCTGTCATTCCAGAGGTCCCCCAATTCATGCACTGGTCCGAAAGGCCCATCACCTGGAGCCGCGACGACCATCCACTGCCGCCTCCTCCAGCCGGCCCGGCAGCTCCGGCTGCTCAGCAGCCGGCCCGCCCTGTCGGCATGCTCCAAGATGAGTTCCCCAACGAGAACGCCACTTACGTCGTCTTCACCAGTGAAGCCAGCGACAAGCACAGTTGGTGTCAGCAACACCACGAGGTGAACGCTATCATTCCAGAGGTCCCCCAATTCATGCACTGGTCCAAAAGGCCCATAACCTGGAGCCGCGACGACCATCCGGCTCTGATGCCTTCGCCGGGTGCTTACGCCATGGTGCTGGACTCCACCTTCTCAACCGAGAGGCGGGCTTGCCGCTTCTCCAGAGTCCTGATAGACGGCGGCAGTAGCATCAACATCCTCTACCGCGACACCATGGAAAAGCTGGGCATCAAGGAGAAGCAACTCCAGCCCAGCCGGACCGTGTTCCATGGCATTATCCCTGGGCTTTCCTGCTCTCCAATCGGCAAGATCAAGATTGACGTCCTGTTCGGCGACAAGACCCACTTCCACCGTGAGCCGATCTGGTTCGAGGTGGTTGACTTGGACAGCCCCTACCACGCGCTCTTGGGCCGGCCAGCTTTGGCCAAATTCATGGCGGTCCCACATTACGCCTACCTGAAGATGAAGATGCCGGGTCCCAAGGGCATCATCACCATTGCCGGTGACTACAAGAAGTCGCTCACGTGCGCCGCGGCCAGCTCCCAGCTGGCCGAGTCCCCCGTCGTCGTCCAAGAGAAGTGCCTCCTTGACCGGGCTGTGGCCATGGCCAGTGAGCAGCCGGCCATGCCTTCCGACTCCAAGGTGGTTGAGGCTGAGGGCTCCTTCCAGCCGGCCAAGGAAACCAAGAAGATCATCTTGGACCCGGCGTACCCGGAGAAGTACGCTGTCATGGGGGCTAACCTCGAAAGCAAATAGGAAAGCGAGCTCGTCGATTTCCTCCATGAGAATCGGGACATCTTTGCATGGTCCCCCAAGGACATGCCAGGTGTTCCGAAGGATTTCGCCGAGCACAAGCTGCATGTGCGGCCAGATACTAAGCCGGTCAAGCAACCCCTCTGCCGCCTATCAGAAGAGAAGAGAAGGATCATTGGTGAAGAAATCGCCCGGCTTCTGGCAACCGGCTTCATCATGGAAGTGTTCTACCCAGACTGGCTTGCCAACCCAGTCCTTGTTTTGAAGAAAAACAACAAGTGGCGCATGTGTATCGACTACACGAGCCTCAACAAAGCCTGCCCCAAGGATCCATTTGCCTTGCCCCGGATTGATCAAGTGATCGACTCCACGGCCGGCTGCGAGCTTTTGTCCTTTTTGGACGCCTACTCTGGCTACCACCAGATCAAGCTGGACCCGGCCGATCGACTAAAGACCGCCTTCATCACCCCTTTTGGTGCCTTCTGCTACATCACCATGACGTTCGGCTTGAGGAACGCCGGCGCCACCTTTCAGCGCTGCATGCAGAAGTGCCTCTTGAAGCAACTCGGCAGAAACGCCCACGTCTATGTGGATGACATAGTGGTGAAGACAGAGAAGCGCGGTGCCCTTCTGGAGGATCTCAAGGAGACCTTCGCCAACCTGCGCCGCTTTCAGATCAAGCTCAACCCGGAGAAGTGTGTCTTCGGAGTACCAACCGGCCAGCTCCTTGGCTTCTTGTTTCTGAGCGTGGGATCGAGTGCAACCCCGTAAAGATCAAGGCCATTGAGCGGATGAAGAAGCCGACCCGGCTGCGGGATGTCCAGAAGTTCACCGGGAGCCTAGCCTCTCTCAGTCAGTTCATCAGCTGGCTGGGCGAGAAGGCCCTCCCACTGTACCAGCTAATGAAGAAGACGACATGCTTCGAGTGGACCGACCAGGCGGACGAGGCCTTCCTCCAGCTCAAGCGGATGTTGTCCACGCCGCCTGTTCTGGCTGCTCCGGCTGCTAAAGAGCCCATGATCCTCTACATCGCCGCTACCAACCGGGTCGTCAGCACTATGATTGTTGTCGAGCGCCCAGAAGCCGGCAAAGCCCAGCCGGTCCAGAGGCCGGTCTATTACCTGAGCGAGGTGCTGTCCGCCTCCAAGCAGAACTACCCCCACTACCAGAAGATGTGCTACGGTGTGTACTTTGCTGCCAAGAAGCTGAAGCAGTACTTCCAGGAGCATACCATCACGGTCATCTGCACCGCCCCCCTCGCCGAGATCATGGGCAACAGAGATGCCTCAGACCGGATGGCCAAGTGGGCCATCGAGCTGGCTCCCGACACCATCCTCTACCAGCCCCGCACCGCCATCAAGTCTCAAGCACTGGCCGACTTCCTCGTCGACTAGGCCGAGACCCAGTACCTGCCGCCAGCACCGGATTCCATGCATTGGCGGATGCACTTCGACGGCTCGAAGATGCACACCGGTTTGGGAGTCGGCATCGTCCTCACCTCTCCCAAAGGCGACAAGCTCAAGTACACGCTGCAGATCCACTTTGCCGCCTCCAACAACGTGGCCGAGTACGAGGCACTCAACCACGGGCTCCGGCTAGCCAAGGAGATCAGCATCCTCCGCATTCTGTGCTACGGTGACTCGGACCTCGTGGTTCAGCAGTCCTCTGGCGACTGGGACGCCAAGGACGCCAACATGGCCAGCTACCGCTTCCTCGTCTAGCAGATCAGCGGCCACTTTGACGGGTGTGAGTTCCTCCATGTGCCACGGGCCGACAACAAAGCAGCCGACGCCCTGGCGCGGATTGGCTCCACCCGGCAAGCCATACCAGCCGGCGTCTCCCTCGAATGCCTGCGCAAGCCGTCCATCAAGCCTTCGCCGAAATCAGAGTCCATCTTCGTGCCGGTTAACCCTAGAGCAGCTGGATCCGGCTCGGGGACTGCAGCAGCCGGCCCGGGGACTTCGGTAGGCGGCCCGGGGGCTGCAGCACCCAAACCCGGCCCGGGGACTCCAGAACCCGGCCCGGGGACTGTTGTAGTCGGCCCGGGGACTTCAACGACGCAGCAAGCAGCGGCCGACTTCGACCCGCCGCCTCCCAACCCGGCCACCCTGGTGCCGGTTGCTGTCATGACGGTGGTAGAAGCTCCATCTTGGGCGCAGCCCATCCTCAACTTTCTGGTGAGCCGTGAGCTGCCAGCCGACGAAATCTTGGCCCGGCAAGTGCAACGCCAGGCAGCTGCATACACAATGGTCAACAGAGAGCTCATCAGGCGCAGCGTGACTGGCGTTTTCCAGCACTGCGTAGAGCCGGAGAAGGGCATTGCTATCCTCAAAGACATTCATCAAGGCGAATGTGGCCACCATGCCACCTCCAGAGCCCTCGTTGCCAAAGCTTTCCGCCATGGTTTCTTCTAGCCGACTGCTTTGGACGATGCCAAGGAGTTGGTCCGCAAGTGCAAGGGGTGCCAGTGTTTCAGCAGCAAGCAGCACCTGCCGATCTCAGCACTCAAGACCATCCCCATCACTTGGTCGTTTGCCGTATGGGGGTTGGATATGGTGGGCCCATTCAAAACAGCATGTGGCGGTATGACCCATCTGCTGGTTGCCATGGACAAGTTCACAAAGTGGATTGAGGCGAGGCCAATCAAGAAGCTGAACGGTCCGACTGCCGGCACGTTCATCGCCGACATCACCTTCCGGTACGGCATCCCGCACAGCATCATCATCGATAACGGCACGAACTTCGCCAAAGGCGCCTTGGCTCATTTCTGTGCGACGCAGGGCATCTGACTGGACCTCGCGTCCACTGCCCATCCACAGTCAAACGGCCAAGTGGAGCGAGCAAACGGCCTCATCCTGTCCGGCATCAAGCCCCGGCTGGTCGAGCCACTGGAGCGCTCGGCCGGCTGCTGGATCGAGGAGCTGTCGTCCGTCCTTTGGACTCTCCGGACCACGCCGAATCGATCAACCGGATTCACGCCCTTCTTCCTCGTGTACGGGGCCGAGGCCGTCATCCCAACAGACATTGAGTTCGACTCGCCTCGCGTCACCATGTACATGGAGGTGGAAGCCAAGGAGGCACGAGAAGACAGCGTCGACCTGCTCGAAGAGGCCCGGCTGCTAGCACTTAGCCGGTCCGCCATCTACTAGCAGAGCCTACGCCGCTACCACAACAAAAATATCAAGCCGCGTGCTTTTCGCGAGGGCGACCTTGTGCTCCGGCTGATCCAGTGAACAGCCGGCCAGCACAAGCTCTCGGCTCCTTGGGAGGGGCCTTTCATCATCAGCAAGGCCCTGGGCAACGACTCCTACTACCTCATCGACGCACAGAAGCCCAGGGCACGCAAGAGAGACAATGCCGGCCAAGAGTCGGAGCGCCCGTGGAACGCGAACCTTCTCCGCCCGTTTTACAGTTGATGTAGTGTATGTACCACGCTATCTTTTGTATTAAGCAAAGACAACAGGTCCCCCGAGTCACACTCGGGGGCTACCTTTTTATCTATGTGATAAGCTTCACCTATGAATGAGTTTTTTCTTCCGCCCTGTCCGGGTCCGGCCAGCCGCCCCGGGGGCTCGCCGCCTTGACCTAAGTTGGCGCCACCCGAAGTCTGCTAAGTAGTGTGCCGACGCCAAAGCCCTCTCTTCGTCCCAGCCATAGCTCACAGCGCGACTGTCCGGCTGGCAAGAGCTAAAGGCCGGAAATGTTGTCCACACGAAAAATGACTAAGGAAGAACGCCGATTCAGGCCAAGCCGGCCTCTCGCCCCACCTGTCCGGCTGCTCAGCAGCCGGCCGGCCGGCTTCCCACCCGACTAGCTACGCTTTAAGCAGCTGAAGTAACATGCCTATTCTAAACGTCCAAGTCCCTGACTCGGCCACAGACCGCAGCGCGGCTGTCCGGCTGGCAGGGCGGCAGCCAAAGGAAGACGGCAAAAGAAAAAGCCAAAGAAAGCAAAGGCAAAATCGAGTCAGAACTCGGCAGAGCACGCAAGCATGTGGGAAAATAAATTCATTTACATTGCAAAAGGCCAGCGGCCGGCATTCTAAGGTTTAAAATACACCCCCAGTGGGTGGAACTGCGCATAACCAACTTGTTCTTGAGCATAAGACAGAAAAACTTAAAGAGATAAGGGCGGCCTAGGCCGGAGGCACTACGGGCTGCTCGGACGAGTCGGCGGTGGCGGTGGCACCGGCTGGCGGGGCCTCCGGCTGGTCGGTCTCGGTCTGGTCGGCGGCTGAGGCCGGATCGGGCTGATTCCGGCTGGTCGCTCCGTCATCTGGCGCGACGCCATCGCCTTCCTCGTCCTCGTCCTCCTTCGTGGCCTTGTTGCTGGAGGCGATCTCCTCCGCTGGGTCCTCCCCATCGTCCGGGTTCAGCCCGAACCAAGATGGCGCACCTCGGTGCCATCTTCCGCCCGCTCCGGGACGAAGACACCGACGTCGGCGTTGTCGGCAAGGGCTGCAGCGCGAATAGCGATCGCTGCGCGCTCCGCCTCCAACTCCAGTGCAGCCTCCTGGCGGAAGGTGGCCAGCTGCGCCAGGCTCACGTCCGGGTACCACGCCTTCATGAACTCCAGCGTCACCTTGGCACCGGCCCACGCGGCGGCACTCTTCCAGGCGTCGAGCCACTCTCCAGCTACCTCTAACCAGTCGGCAGTCCGACTGGGAGTCCGGGGCACCTGCGCACCCGGCCAGAGCCCTTCCAAGACCTGGGACCCGGCGCGCTGAAATTGGCGGAGCAGCCGGCGGACCGGCGCAAGGCGTAGCTGGACGGCCCGGAACTGTTCGCCCAAAGTCCGAGGCCGGTCCGGCGCAATCTCCTCGCCCACTTGCCTCCGCTGCTCGCGTCGTGCCTCGATCGCCTGGGCGATGATGTCGGCGTGGTCCGGGAAGTACTCTGCGTAAAAAGAAAACAAAGGAATAAGAGATCGACTCCCAGTAACAACCGGCTCCTCCAAGCAAGAAAGAAAAGTTACCTTCAAGCATGCCCTCGATCACCTCATAGCCTTCCGACAGGTGCTTCTCCCTCTCGGCCCACTCCAAACACTGAGACTCGAAGTCGGCCTTGAGGAGCTCCTCCCCGTCCTTCAGCTGTTGGACCTGGTCTGTGTGCCTGGCCGCCTGGTCAGCCAGCTCCTTCTCGAGCCGATTGTGCTCCGCGGCCGCCTGGCTGTGCTCCAGTTCCTTGGCCTAAAGCTGGCTCTCGAGCTCGTGCACACAGTCCCGCAGTTAGGCGGTGGCCTCTGCAAAGGCAAAGAAGAATCATCAGCGATAGCATCAACAAAGACAAGAAGTCGTCGGAAGATCCGGCCCGACTGCTCAGCAATCGGCCCGAATCTCGGGGGCTACACCCAGTGGGTGTGCTTGCGCGCCCCCACTGAAAGCCGGCCTGCGTACCTCGGCTCTTCTTCAACTCGGTAGTCCGGTTAGCAAGTGTCTGGTTCTGGGAGTTGAAGGCGGCCGCACGCAGGTTGTGGTAGTCCTGCGGCAAACACAAACATCTCAGCATCCAGAAACACACCTAGAAGTTCTAACCCGCCTGCTCAGCAGCCGGCTTGGAACTCGGGGGCTACACCCAGTGGGTGCGCTGGCGCGCCCCCACTGAAGATCGACAAAATAAAAAACAAGATCAAGAACATACCCGGACAGACGTCTGCATCGCCATCATCTCGCTCCTCACCTTCAGGAGGGTGGTGCCGTGGGCAGAGAACTTGTCCAGGATGTCCTGCACCGCGAGGTTCAGGGCGGCCGGGCCGGCTCCTGGTGCCCAACCAGGCAGAGCAGAGCTTGTGGCTTCGGTGTCGGCTCCCGGCGAGCTCACGGCCCCGACCTCTACCGGCCTCGGGGCGGAGGCCGCCCGAGACAGGCGCAGGCGCGCGGAGGAGCACGTCGTCAGGGCATGGCTCGTCGCCAACCCGGTGCCGGCCAAAGGCCCCTCCGGCCCTTCGGGATGGCCGCCTCCCCGGTCGCCAGCACCCGGCGCCCGCTGGACTAGCTCCGCCTCCGGGTCAACGGGGTCGGTCGCCCCCTGCTCTATGGCCGTCTGGTCAGCTCCGGCTGTTCCAGGCAGCACCTGAATCTCCACCACCGGCGGCTCCGGCTGCTCGAGGTTGGCGGCCTCCAGGATCCTGCCACCAGTCGGATCCTCCGCGGCCTTGGCGTCGGCCTCCTCCTGCGCCTTGGTCGCCGCTCCGCCTCCGCCTGCGCCGCGGCATGGGCCTTCGCCTGTGCCGATGCGGTGGCCTGGGCATCGGCCTCCGCCCGTGCTGCAGCCTCCCGCTCCTCCCGCGTGTTCTTCTCCGTCACCTCCCGAAGGGTGGCGGCCGGGTCCACGCGCCGGGCCTCCTCAGAGCCACCTGCTGATTCAATCAGCGAGGCGGACGGAGCCCGCAATATGGAAAGGGGAGCCCTGCGCGGCAAATCAAGCAAAGATAAGAAGCTTGCAAGAAAGAAATAATCAAGACAGTGCGCCTAACGCACTTACCCGGACACCATTGGGCGCTCCTTTGGGCCCCGCCGGACGGCGGCCGCCTTCGCGGCCTGTTGCCGCTTGCTCGCGGCCGTCGACTTGGCCTTCTTGAGCGGCTTGCTGCCAAACATCCCCTCAGCACGGCGTTTGGGTGCGCCGGGTGCACCAGTCGGCACTCCGCCTGTCGGCCGCGCCGTCGAGGACCCGACGCCTGCCCTGTCGGCGCCTTCGGGGCGGTGTTGTCCTTCGCCGTCTTCATCATCGTCCGGCCAATCCCGGACATCACCGCCTCCCGCGGCTCCGCCTGCTCCAGCGATGCCTCCCCCAGTGGCGTCGTCGTCGCCTTCGTCCTCCAACCCGGCCGCCCCCAGCTCGGGGTCGCCCACGTCGCTCACCTCGCGGTCCGCCATCCACTAGTGGCCCGGAGCCGGCGCGCCGCCTGCTGCCTGGCCAGGAAAGCGCTGCGTCATGTCCGGGTGGTCAGGTCGGATGAAGAGCATGGCATGAGCAAAGAAGGAGGACCAGATACTAACCAGTGGCGGCGGATTGGCGCGGCTGTACGGCTCCTTGCCGAAGCTCCACTCAGTCTCGCTGAGCTTGCTGTCGGAGAAATAGTTGACATGGCAGACCACCTCCACAGTCGGCAGCTCCTTGGTTGACATCCGGCATGGATCTCGGCGGCCGCTCATGTCGCTGATCATATGAGGCCGGCCTTGGAGGGGCGACACCCGGCGTTGGACGAAGGCGGCCAACAAGTCTGATGCCTTGAGGCCCTCCGAGTCCGTCATCTCCTGCAGCCGGCTGAGGACGTTGTTGATAGCAGCCGGCAACGGCCTGGCGGGCTGCTGGCCCCAGTTGTTCCGTGGCTCGGGCGGTGGGCCGGCTGCGTAAGCCGGCAAGTTGATGTAGTCGCGCGTCGGGTGGAGATTACGCACATAGAAGTACGACTTCTGCCATAGCTTCGCCGACTCCAGCAGGGCGATAGCCGGGAAGCGGGTCCCGGACCCGGTGCGCCGCACGGCGACGCATGTGCCGCACTGGGCTGGCTCGCCCTTGGCTTGGGTGCCGAGCTTGAGGTAGAAGAACCTGCCCCACAGCTCGAGTGTGGGCAGGACTCCAAGGTAACCTTCGCAGAAAGTCACGAAGGTGGAGAGAAGGACCACCGTGTTGGGCGTGAGGTGGTGAGGTTGAAGATGGTAGAAATTGAGGAAGGAACGGAGGAAGCCGCTCGCCGGCAGGCCGAATCCTCTGAGGAAGTGGGTCCGGAAGACGACGAACTCGCCATCCCTCGGCGCCGGCGTGATCTCCCTCACGTCGGAAGGCGTGCCCCCAGACACGCCTCGTTGGGCATCCACCGCGTCGCGCGGAGGAACTCAATGTGCCCCTCGTGAACGTTGGAGCCGTCCCACTCGCCGCGCGCCATGTCCCGCGGTGGTTTGGCAGCGGTGCGGCGAGGCTGGGCGGCGGTGGAGTCACTGCGGCGCTTCGACGGAGCGTGGCGTAGCAGTGCGGCGGCGGCGAGGAGGCAAGAAGCAGAGGAGCAGGGAAGAAGAAGGAGAGGATGGAGGGGGCGCGCGTGGGTCTGGCCGCCCCCCTCCACCCTCATTTATATGGCGGCAACAGCGGAGCCGAGGCGACGCCTAGTGGGGGCGTGGGGATTAACTGCGCCCACGCCCCGCATGACCCCGCAAATCCCGCGCCATCATGGCGCCCATTTAATTCGCCCCGGAAGGGCAACCGTCCACCTCGGCCGCAGCAAATCCGCGCGCGCCGTGGCCGTGTAGTGGTGGGCCCGAGCTTGCGGCAACGTCCCATCACGCGCGTGGGCTGGCAGGCCGGCCTGGTCTGCTGGCGATGCGTGGCGAGCGAGCAACGGGCGGCAAGCATGCCGCCCAGTGGTATACCACCCGGCGCCCACCACGGTAATTCAAATCCGACAGGCGGCCGGCTTCTCCTCGGCCGGTTCCTGGCAGGCGGCTCCTTCAAGCCGGGCAAAGCAAAGGCACAAGATCTCTCGGACGAGGAAACTGCTGAGGCACTCCGGTGTTGAGCCGTGGCACCTCACCAGCTTCAGGGACTACTGTCGTGGGGATAGACCACGGGTAGCCTCATCCATACCCCTTAGCATTTCAAGACATCGGGGCTAGCAAAGCCCCTCACACCTTCCGGACACGCGGCCGGCTCCTTGGGCCGGCTGGGCCCAAGCGGCTGGCTCCCAGAAGACGGAGCACTCTTAGGAGGCGGCTTCGGGGGAGGCCGGCTCCCAGCAGACGGACCCTCCCCCCCCCCCCCCGGAGTCTACGCTCACCTGCTCTGACGAGACGGAGCGTGGCTACGGGGCCACCCTCTCCCCCAAATCCCGGAGGGGCATGGCTATAGTGCGAGCTGACCAAGCGGTCACCCACCTGCCAGGCGCAGGACTGTAGCCATGCGACCCTCAGCATGGCCCTCGTCAGCAAGGGCCATGCTACAGCAAAAGGCAATCAGTACGGCCCGCAGGCGGTGGGCCCTACCTGTCCGTGAGCTCCCAGAAAATGGCGCATTCCTGGAAGGCGGCTTCAGGGACGGGTCGGCCTCCAGCAGGCGGCCCTCCCCTTCCCTCGAAGTCCGCACTCACCTGCTCCGACAAGATGGAGCATGGCTACAGTGTGCGCTGACCAAGCGGCCACCAACCCGTCTGACGGCGGGACTGTAGCCATACGACTCCTGACGAGGCCTCCGTCATCAAGTACGAAGCTACAGCAAAAGGCAATTAGTATGGCCCACAGGCGGCGGGCCCTACTTGTCGGCCGAATTCTCGGCAGCCGGCGGGGCCCACCAAGCGGCGGGCCCCAGCAGCCGGCGGAGAACCCGGCGACCTTAGACACTGACGTCCGGGTCCTACACCCGGACGTATTACCATTGTACCCCTGGGGGGTTGGCCTATAAAACCCCCCAGGGCTCACCCATGCAAAGGGTTCAGCCCTCATTCTACCATACACCATAGCTAGGAGAAGAGAGCTAGCCTTGCCCTTCTTCCTCCTCTAGCAACACAGCTCAAGGAGCAATCTTGTACACCATTTGATTATAGTCATCATGCGGAGACCCCGCAGAGCAGGACTAGGGGTGTTATCTCCCCGGAGAGCCCCGAACCTGGGTACGTCTCGTGTGCGATCAAGCTCGTGCTCACTCCCACTTCTAGGGCCCGACGACGTCCTCTTGGCTCTACCCATGATAAGCCACCCCCTGGCATCTGACGTGAGAATACCACGACAATCTTACTAGCTTCACAAGCACCACATAGATGATCCTTCTTGAACTTGATGCCCTCGATGCCAATGATGTGCTTCTTCTTCACAAGAGTGTACAAGTTCCTCATGCCCGCATGTCCTATCCTTCGATGCCAAAGCCAGCACTCTGAAGCTTTTGCTAGAAGACATACGACAAGCTGTGGTCCTGCGGAGAAACCTACCATATATGAAAGTCTTCAAAACAACAAGGTATTCGAAGACGAACAAGAAAAACAGAGAACTAAACAAAATACAACGAAAGATAAACTACACTAGCCATGCAATAGACAAGGTACAGTACAGAGAAAGCACGAAGACAAGTAGCAGCTAGGTAGAGCAGATCAGAATAAGAAGATAGTATGAAGCCAAATATGCAATCAGGGGTGAATGTCTTCACACAATGAATTCAACCAGAGCAGGCAAGCAATGACTTCAGGAAGCTAACCAATGTCTTCATACATTTTTAGGGGTTATCGTCGATAGGTAAACCGAATCAATAAGGACTTCTACCTGTGTTCTCCTGTGAATCTCACAAACACATTAGTCCCTCAACCAAGTTTGTCGTCAATACTCCAAAACCAACTAGGGGTGGCACTAGATGCACTTACAACGATGGACCTTCACAAGTAGATCCCATGTTGATATACCCTGACGACTTTTTTGAGGGTCCAAAGTTATCATGCCTAGGCTACGTGATTTATCATGCATGTAACAGAAAAGTTACCATCAGAGAAATTAGCGGAGCATAAAATGGTTCCTCCAACCTTATCCCCCACATGCAAATGCATGCATGCACTAGAGGACAAAATTTGATGTCATCTTATTTTTCTCTCCAATTTGAAAATTCAAAATATTTTGTAGCTCATGTTAATGATATGTCTTGCTCCCTTGAGATTTGGGGATTGTTGTCAGAAATAGTATGGGACTGATTAGTTTGGTAGTGCACACAGAGAGAAATAATCCCTGACATATGGAGAAGAATGCTATATTCTGACAAGAAGATAGATATAAACTTCACTGAGACTTATCTGCATTGCAGAGAAGAGAGATATGTTTCGAGAAGAAACTATACCAAGAAGATTGCGTAACGGAGTTGACCCCTAAAAATATTGTTGAAGTGAAGCAACTGGTATCCATGGTGTCCGAGAGGAAATGACTGCTGTCGAGAAGATTGAAGACGAAGCAAAGACGCAACAGTTGTTTCGTTGTTCTTTCTCTTATTCGAGTCATAGGACCACCTTACTACTAAGAGGGGTGTAAATATTTCGAGACTTATGTCTGTTGTGATGCTTAGTCGAAACCTATGAGAGTTGAGAGAAATCTCTTTGTGCTCCGAAACATTTCTTGCCAGCCAGAGACGTTGATCTTGTGGGCTGTGAGAGATATTTTCGAACCGAGGAGTCAGCCTTACTTGTTCCTCAAGGAAAGTTGGAAATGTGTCGGTTGGTGATACGTCTCCAACGTATCTACTTTTTCAAACACTTTTGCTTTTGTTTTGACCTCTAATTTGCATGATTGAGTGAAACTAATCCGGATTGACGCAGTTTTCAGCAAAACTACATTGGTGTTGTTTTTGTGCAGAACTAAGAAGTTTTCATAATTGGACAAAACTCTACGAAGATTTATTTTGGAATAAATGAAAAATACTGGAGCAAAGAAGTGTCAGAGGGGGCCACCCTGGGCTCACAAGCCTGGGGGCGTGCCGGGCTCGATTGTGGGTCCCCTGGACCCCTTCGATCGAGACCGACTTGCCCCATAAGTTAGCTACACATGGAAGGAGTGAATCAACTATTTCATAATACGCCATTACAACACACAACAAAACACATGCACGCACACGCCTAACCTAACTACCTAAAAAATACTAATAACCTTCGGTTTCAGTTTTGGTTTTGACAAACAATTGTTGTCTGGTCTAACACGAGGGTACACGATAATGCAAGCTCACCAGTCAACCATTCTATCAGATTGATGTGATTAAATCTGGAAAATCAGCAATGTTCTAAAGTTACCCAGCTAGTTTTCAAATTTTGGTAGAAACTTCCTCAGTGACAATGCCAAAAAATGTCTTATGTTAAGTTACGGAGGGAGTGAGGACTGGACTGTAGCTCAATGGCAAGGACGCAGTGGTGTTATCTTGCAGACCGGGGTTCGACTCCCGTCAGGAACTTGCGGAGGGAGTAGAACAGAAGCACAACATCTCGATGGGTCGCATACATTACTTTTCTCTCTCGAAAATACAGTCTCATACACATTACTTGCTTGGAGATACATTTGGTTTCCGTGCGTGCAATTTAGTTTTCAGGTGCGATAGAGTTGAAGGAGATCACGATTCGTTCGCTACTTATTTATGATACGACAGCAACATCTCATTCTTATACATAAAACAGCGTACTCTACTACCATAGATGCGCTACTAGAGTTCGGTACTACTTCAGTCACGCCAAGCTACAACGAGCAAAGATTACACTAGTGATGGATCGATCGATTGCTGCGGCGGCGTGAGTGATTGGCTGCCGCGCTTGCTGGCTCACAGGCACCAGAACGACGACGGCCGCGCCCGCTTGGCCGGCGGCGACGTGATCTCCGGCACGGCGAACACGTCGCTGTCACTGTCGCTGTGGTACCACTCCCGCACGTGCCCCTGCTTGGCCTTCGCCGCCGCCGCCGGGGCCACCATAGCGGCCGGAAACTCCTCCAGGCCCCAGGCCGGCACCGGCGTATGCGGCACGTGGGGCGCCCATGCGCCGCGCTTCCCCGGACGCTCGGCGGCGACCACGTCGAACAGGTCGGCGTCCAGGAACGGCACCTGCTCGTCGCGCCCCTTCTGCTTCTGCCAAATGCAACGGTTTGGGCGTTTAGTTTTCGCGCGTACGTTGCGGTGGACAGAACCGGGTAAAGAGATGGTCGGCGACTTACGGCGACGAAGGCGGCGTCGTCGAAGAGGAGTTCGTCGACTTGCCAGCCGGGGCAGATGTTGGTGAGGTAGTCTGAGATGCTGCTTCCTCCTCCTCCTCCTCCTCCGGCGTGGGTGGCGTCATGAACTGCAGGGGCTTCCTCGGCGGCCGAGGCCGAGCAGTCGTCCTGCTCGTCGGAGCTTCCTTCCGGGGAGAGGATCTCCTGGTCCACGGGGTCGGCGGAGAGCTTGGCCCCGACGAGGAGGAAGCGGCTGTGCTTGGCCGTGAGCTCGTTGGCGCTGTGGATGGGCTCGTCGCAGTCGGCGCACAGGATCGCCCGGTCCTCCACGCAGAACACGAGCCCCCTCCGCTCCTGCAAACAAACACCGTCAGCTCAGCTCAGCTCAGTGTCGTAGCATCGGGCGGACATGAAGCGCAAGCACCGCACGCACCTTGCAGACGTCGCAGAGCGGCGCGGCGGCGTCGTTGGTGGCCGACAAGGGCTGGAGGAGGGTGAGGCGGCGGTGCTTGCCGGCGAGCTTGTTGGCGCGGTGGACGCGGCGGTTGCAGGGGGAGCAGAGCGCGGCCTCGTCGGCGCAGCAGAGCACGGCGGCCGGCTCGAGGCCGCACACGTCGCACTGCACGCGCATGGCGATCGGCTTTCTTGGAAGCAAGTCAAAGGAGGAGGAGAGAAAGCTAAAAGCTTTGCGGCTGGATGCGAGGAAGGAGGTGGAGGGAAATAATGCAAGGAGAACAGAGGAGCAAGCAATGGAAGAGGAGCATGTGGAGGGCGATGGGGCTATTTTATATACGCCATGACAGGGAGACGAGAGAGATCTTTCACGCGACGAGTTTTATTCTGCTGCCGCATGGGTTTGTTCAAAAGACCGGGGTCCGGGGTGGGGTGGGGTGGGGCATGGAACTCCAAAATATCCTTAACAAAACCAAAAATATCTAGCCGGTGATCTGTAGTTCTGTACTTCAGGGTGAGGAACTCAGTGCTGGCATTGTCCCTCCCAAATGAGGGAGCCGGGGATGGAGCCGTGGAGGTGGGCAACTGTGTCAGCTTAAAATGTATCTTCTTTTTCTTCCTTTTTTGGCATAAGGTTCCAAAATTTATCAGACTTCAACACAAGCCCACTAAATCTTACTAAATTTTCTCACCGTCTCGATTTCCTTTGTGGTTCCGTGAGGCTGCATTATCACGAACAACATTGATGGGCTGGTGTCCAAGCCCGCCTTGACGAGGTCTAGAGAGTTGTTGAGGCCGCGTGGCTCTGAGGTGAGAAAGGTGACGGTTAGGTTATTTGGTTACCGAGTGACAATCGTCGTGGACAAGAGGGAAAGGAATACGGTGAGAGAATCAGGGAGAAAACTAAGCTGGCGTAGGGGAAGGGCCAATCGAGAAATTTAAATGGTAAGAGGGCATTTGACCTAAATCAAATGGCTCAATGATTATTTTCGAGGAAAGTTTATGCCTAATTGTATCTGAGTTACTATGTTAAATTGGGCCTGCTCAAACCCATTAAGCATTTTCAAATCAACAAGCAAGAAGTTGGAAGGAGGTGCTAAAAAAGGTATTGTGTTTTATTTTGCATGATTACATACAATCAATTCAATACCCTATAGTATTTCGAGCTTAATTTATTTGCTTCTTATTTCCTTCCTTATTTCTTCTTCTTTGGATGTAATCATGGTGGGAGGCGACTCAAAATGGCGATCGAGGCAAAGTTGAGACTAAATGGGTCAAGATTCGGGACCTCAAGACCATGGCTGGTGTTATGTGCATGTCTATATGTGGAGCGGGGAGGGGCGGGGGGGGGGGGGGGGGGGGGGGGGGGGGGGGGGGGTGCTTTGACGATTAAAGGTGTCGACTAGACATGTGGAGTGAATAGGCCGCTAACAAATTTATACAAAATTACTCATTTGCTTATGATTTACGGAATTGAAAGCTTCCAAGATAAAATTCAAAGTGAAGCAATGTATCTGAGTTAACAAAACACAAGCTATAAGCTAAGCAACAATATAAGCTCGTAATGCGAAGAAAGTGAAGAGACGGATGGAGAAGACAATTCATTGATTTGTTCTAGAATTTTGAATATCCATTTTTACTAAACTTGAATTTTGCTTGGAGATGAACATAGTAGTTGGATGCTCAATTAAATTTCGCAGGAATGTACCTCATATTGACATATCAAGTATTAATTGCTAGGTATCAATGTTTAGAGTCATTTATCTCATTAGGCTGAAAAGCCATGGTTCTGGCAAACAAGTTGCAGTAGGCTAGAGTTGAAACCAACCAGTTCACGAAACCTAGTCATGGTTCTGGCATATGGATAGCTAACTTTTATGCGCCCCTGTGTTCATGGTTAGTTCTCTGGTGATATTTCAGCCTTTCATATCTCTCTTTACAAGTAGTACGGTTCATGAGAGGGAAAAGGGCATGTTTTAGCTTAGTGATTGATGGTGACGTCCTCCAGTGCGTACTCAAGCGAACTACTGGTAATTAATCTGCATTGCATAATAGCCAACCAACTGTACAACTAGCACTAGGCACATCAATTTAGTTGCCCCAACAATGTACGCTTAATATTTGTTTTTGTTGCTTCCATAAAGCAAGGAGGGACCAGCATGATCTGGCTTTGATGGATTGGCTAATCTCTTCCTAGAATCTCAAGCCAGGTGCGTGCACCTGTGTGCCCACCTGGATAATGCCATTGGAGAGAATAAATCTTAATAAACTCAACTCATAATGAGTTAGAGAGAAAGGTGCACAAGTTGAAGGTTTTTTGAAGTGATTTTAAGGTGTACAGCTCGACCGATGGCAGTCTCGAACAAACGATAATGCCATTAAAGAGAACAAATCTTAATGAACTCAACTCATAGAGAAAGGTGCACAAGTTGCATGTTTGAAATAGTCTTAACTCGATCAATGGCAGTCTCCAATAGACGATCATGCTTGAGTGAGTTTCCAACAGATGATCTTGCCGGAGTGAGTCCCGACTACGGGTATCACTCCAGCATGAACATCTGTTGGCGACAACCCAGGTTGGCCCGCACTAAGCTCAGTCTTTCCGCCTGCACATGCTGCATCTAATAGTTGTACCCAGACTCGAGAGTTCTATTAGAAAAAGAAAGAAAATCTCGAGTTGTCTAGCGAATTCACCTGCAGTATTGTCCTTTGGTCACATGGTATTAGCCTAAAACTATGAAATTTCAAGATCAAGACCATTGATGAGAAAATCTGCATGTGATCACTATGTAGAGCGACGACCCTCCCTACTTTGAGGTTTGATTCCGAGTAGTTCGCGGTCTCTTTCAGCTAACCCTTTCCCTCTTAATTAATAGCCCTCGTCCTTGTGCACAACTTTTCTTCTCTCTTGCTTAAGTGATTAGCAACTCTCTGATGGTGCGGTACTACTAACACCTAGCCCATCCCAGTCCCATCGGCTTAAAACTCCGGTACACTGGTCACATGGCGCCACCGTGCCGCGCTGCCACCTTGAGCGAGCCTCGGCGGGAGAGTGGGCACATGGGTGGGCGCGCCACAGGTGGGTGTCCCGACGACAAGGACCACAGAGGATCCCAAACTATGGTTTAAGGTTGGCCGGGGACCAGCGTGGGTATGGGGCGGGGAGGGTCGGCGTCGGATTATTTATGGCCCGGCTCTCGCGCCCATCACATGGATCGGCGAGCGAGTAGGGAGCGCTGGTCCTTGGGCTTGGGGCGTAGGATTTGGTGTTAGATCGATCGATCGGGATGCCAGTGTACATAGACTAGAGACATTTTAGCATGGGACTGGCCATTGGACCAAGGGTATTTATGTACTACGTCCGCACAGCATAGCACAGCCATGCCGACGCCGCGATCGATCTCCTGTTGGTTTCTGGACTGCTTGAGATGGCTCTGGAATTTGCAGGGAACCAAAGCAGGTAGTACGAGCCTGATCAAGTTTAAAGACGATGCACATCGGGTGCAAGAAAAATGTGTTTTTTTGCAAGGTCCGAATTGATGGTTTTATCAGTGCAAAAAAAAAAAGAATTGATGGTTTTACTGAAGAAGATAGACGAGGAAATATCGTCTTCAGGCGGGGCTTTCGGTTTCAACCGCAACTGTTCCGAGTGGCTATCAAGGCCGGGACTCACCAATCAGCTCACCTCACCTCGCCCGCGATGGTTCCATGTGCCTTTCAGCGCCCACGTGAACGCGGTGCCAACTTGCGTGCGGCCTCGTCTCCTTTTGAGGTATGGATATGGTTCCCAGATTATGCTATTATGGGCAGCACCGGCCCAGCACTCCCAGAGTATAAACTAGCACTAGTCCTCTTTTTCCATGCACAGCCAGACAAAATTTGGGGAGTTGGGGTTTGAGTGCACGACATATTCGCAGTACATGCAGTGCAGGAGCAATTACGATGCTACGAGCACCAATTTTGAGTATCACGAAAACTTGGCCAAGCACCAGTTTTGAGATGGTAGATCACGACAAGCAGACCTGTGTAGGGAATCGAGTTTATATGCCTCCAAGCATCCCTGTAACCTACAGCAGCTCAAACATGTGTTGGCGACAGCTAAAAGGAGAAGGAAAACAGCAGGGAAAGAAATATCAGACAGGGAAATATCAAGTCTTTCATTGCTAGGATTAGATGTCCACAGCGTGTTAATTGCAACACAACAGTGACTTCCGCGTCGGCAGAGACTGGGGAAGCACGCTAGTTAAGCGACAATACCACGAAGCTCAAGCACAGGTAAAGAATCATTAAGGTTGTATATTCCTTCTGCAGGTCGATCTATCTTACAGGTCTTGAGGAACTTTTTCACTCTAACAGATGTTACAGCATTCCCCTGACCAAGTTTTGCCCCCATTGAAAAAACTAGGAACAGAATCGGAACTATCCTCTTTGTGGCCTCCATGGATAAACGGGTAAACGAAAGAACATGTGTTCGGGTTCACATCACGATGCGGAGAACGGCGAGTCCAACGGCTGATATCGAAACGATGGTACCTATGCAGTATTTGATGACATCGTACTTTGCTGCCTCCAGCTGGGCCTTCAGTGAATGAATTTCCTGCAGATTGTGTCAAAACAGAAGGATCCAGTTATGTCTATGATAAAGTGGTGATGCCAAAGGCCCACACATGCAGGCACTTTTGCTCACCTTGTCAAGCTTTGTGGTGAGATCTGTGGTTTCTTCATTCTGCTTGGCGAGCTCATCACGTATGCGCCTGGAGCAATCATGTTTTAATCATATAACACCGACAAAACAATCTTAATTATTGCGGCAGAAACATGACAAAGACAGAGCAACCACTGGAATTGTCATGGAAGTAAATAAGTAATGCCCAGTGTAAGCACTAATAGATGAAACTACTTTGTTTCCTTTTCAAAAGGTCAAGGGGAAGAAGAATTAAGGTTCCCACTTGCTGCTAGCTTGTTCTACAAAAAAGTTCGTTCTCCCATAACTCATTAATGCTTCAAAAATCAACTAGAATGTAATTAAAGTCTTAATATACCATTAAGTATTAAAAAGTGGCACTGGAATTCTTAAGATAAAATAAAAACCTACTCCCTCTGTTCCTAAATATTTGTCTTTTTAGAGATTTCAAACGGACTACCACATACGGATGTATATAGACATATTTTAGAGTGTAGATTCACTCATTTTGCTTCGTATGTAGTCATTTATTGAAATCTCTAGAAAGATAAATATTTAGGAACGGAGGGAGTAGACACTTAATGGTATATTAAGACAAGAGTTAATATGCTACTTGCATCCTGACCAGCCGAGAATTTTGTCCAGAGAAATTATGAGTAGCCCGACCAAAAAGTATTAAAAGGTGAAAGTTCATACAGCAAACCGAATTTAACCGTAAACACTCTGTAGGTTGGACCTAAAACTTGAACACTGACTGACAATGTTTTGTTACACATAGAAGTGATCAATAATTGCATAGAATGATAGAACAGACAAGCAGTCCAAATTAAAGGGCACCACAGACAGACCCAAAGACGATGGCCACATATACATCAGACAATCTTAGAAGTGAGAAGTTTAACCATTCTTTGATTATTTATTCTTACATAAATTCAAATAAAGTATACTTTCTGATGCTTCAATAGTCAGCGAGAGCTGTTACATAGATGTGTTTTGATCAGATAAGACAAACAAAACAATTGTGGCGGAAATGTGATAAAGACAGAGCAACACTGGAATTGTCATTAAATAAGTAATGCCTAGTAGTGTATAAACACTAATAGATGAAACTACTTTTTTTCACTTTCGAAAGGTCAATGGGGGCTAAGGGGGAGAAGAATTAAGGTTCCACTTGCTGCTAGCCTGAACTATTTGGAACTGTTCTACAAAAAGTTCATTCTCCCATAACTCATTAATACTTCAGAAATCAACTATAAATGTAATTAAAATCTTAAAATATCATTAAGGGTTAAAGGGTGGCAGTGGAATTCTCAAGAAAGCAATATAAATCTAGACAGTCCGGTTAATCAATGTCATGACTCAACATGTGCAGTAAGATGCGCAAGGCAAGAGTTAATGATCATGTATGCTACATGCATCCTGACCATCGGAGAATTTTGCTAAGAGGAATTATGAACCGACCAAAAGTAAAAGTGAAAGTTCAATACAGCAAACCAAATTTTATCTTAAACACTCTGTAGGTTCGTCCCAAAACTTAAGAGTAAAGACACTGAATGGCAATGTCTTGTTACACACCGAAGTGATCAATAATTGCATAGAACAGATAAGCAGTCCAAATTAAAGGCCACAAGGCCAGAGGCTCAAAGATGCTGGACACAGACATCACATGGTCTTAGAAGTGAGAAGTTTGACCATTCTTCGACTATTTATTCTAAAGTATGATTTCTGATGCTTAAATAGTTAACAAGAGCTGTTACTGTTAGCCAATTGCAAGGATAGTGCATGCAGCATATATTAAAAAGGGACATGTAATTTTACCCTCTTTCAAGGTTCAGATCCAACCGCTGCCCTGCAGTGACCTTGTCAATCTCATACCTGTTTCACACAAAATAACCATTAGGTTGAGTATACTATTTAAAATTTGTGGTATAAACAGCTCATGAATGCAGAAGTTCATACTCACTTCAGTTCACTCCTCATCTTATCAATGTCTCCACGGAGTTTTTCAGTCTCCCGCTGTAACAAAGAGAAATGGTTTTCCTGCATACAGAAACTTCCCACTCATGAGCTTATTTAGTAAAAAAATAAGAACATAAGTTCTGACTAACATGGGCAATTGTAAGTCGTATGTTGTAGTTATTATTAAACATATTTTTTGCTCCAACCAAACTCCATAGAGAAATAGGTGCATGAGAAAGGTTCAACAAAACAGAAGTTACAAATAACAATGTTTCTACAATGCTGAGCATTTCCGTTGCAAGCATTGTGCAAAGCAAAACAAAACTGAAAGTCAATAAGCCACACAGCAGTAACATCCAGACAGCACTTTTAGTTTATTCGCTGAATAAGCTTTTTTTTTCTTCTTTCCTTTCAAATCTACTGATCAACATATCCAACACCGTGGAGTGAGCACGAAAACATCTCTAAGGAGTGACTTATTAGCAGAATGAGAGTTCATGAGTTCAGTGGAGAGTCTAGGTTCTGCCCCGTAACATTGGTTAATTAGCTGAAGAAGAGTTAATTGCCATGGAAATATTAATCACTAATCATCATACTTTCAAGAATCAAGAACACCAAATATTGGAAATAGTATACATTTGAGTACTAAATGGCAGAAATGCAGGTTGCTAAACTTTGACTAAAGGATAAAGATCAAAATAATCCTTTCAAATCTACGGATCAACATATCCAATGCTGTGGGGTGAGTACGGAAACATCTCTAAAGAGTGACTTATTAGCGGAATGGAGAGTCTCTGTTCTGTCTCCACAATATTGGCTAATTAGCTGAATGAGAGTTCATTGCTATGGAAATACTAATCACTAATCAGCATACTTTCCAGAATCAAGAACACTACATATTGGAAATACTGTGCATTTGAATACCAAATGGCAGAAATGCAAGTTAATAAACTTCAGCTAAAGAATAAAGATAAAACAATCCTTATATTGTGTTGAAGATTGTTTAGAGATTTGGTAGCATTTGCAGGTTCAAACAAAACTTTATCAGAAAAAACAAACATCAATGTGAACCAAATTCTTTAGGTGAAACAACAGGATAAAGCGTGTGAATACATGTGCTCCATGGTAAGAGCTAGAAAAACCTACTAATCTCACTACAAAATACAAGGTGAGATGTTAATGAAAAAATAAAATTATGGCAGACTATGTAAGAGATAACATTAAACAAGAAAATAAAATGTACATGTGAAGGACACGAAACAAGCCAATACTGTTAGATTAGACGCTTCTACAACACGGGGAGTCCAGAACTGTCAAGTGCCAACAACAGTAACCTAATAGGTCTATTAAGATCAAATAGCACAGAATGATTGGGCATTGGAGCAAACGGTGACCCCAACCCCTAATTACTACCTCCTTTCGGAATTAACTGTCGCTGAAATGAGTGTATCCAGACATGTGACAGTTAATTCCGAACGGAGGAAGTACATGCCAACTATTTGCACAAACCAATTGTATAAGCCAAATGAGGGCTACTAATTCCAATTACCAACATACAATCACGAAATGAAGTAATGCAGGATAACCCAGAGAGAACAATGCTAAGTATAACTTGTACAAGCTAATGATGAAGTCCTAATTACATATGAACCAAGCTATTTGCACAAACAAAACGCTTATAAGCCAAATGGGGACTACATCTTGAAGGTACCAACAGACAATCACAAAATGGAGTAATGCAGAATAACCAAGTGAGAAACAATGGCAAGTAGAAATTGTAGAAGCTATATGAAAGCTATATGATGAAGTTCAACAGAAGGGCAGCAACAGACATAAGAACAACAGCTTCTACAAACGTCAGTGGTCATCAAATTCACATCGAACTAACAGTTTGGTTCCAACCATACCTGCGAGCTCTGCACTTGCGACTTGAACTTGGAGATATTGGCCTCCTGCAGCATCTCACTCTGCACACGGCAAAGCAAAAGCAGGAAACGGATGAGTAAGCTGTCCATTCCCCACCAAAAATACAGTCAGACGGTAAGGGCGTTACCTTCTGCATCTCGGCCTTGGAGACGAAGGACTCAGAGATGCTCTCGAGGCTGTCGTTGAGGACCTCCGTGATGGCGGACGTGATGGCCTCCGCCTGCTTGGTCGGGACGCCCTGCGACTCCAGCTTCCTCACCTGCGAACGAACGCGATCACCCACGCGCGCACGCAATCTCAGCATTGCATTTCGTCGAGCACCTCCAGGGCGCCAATTCCCACAAACAGCGGCCATTTCGTAGGCGGATGGCAGCAGTAAGCGCAGCAGGTGAAGTAGGTTACCAGGGCGAGGGTGTCGACGAGGAAGGCGCGGCGGCCGTTGGTCTTGACGAGCTGCGAGATGCTGCGGGCGGCGGCGGGGCCGGCCCACCGCGTCGGCCACTGGTGGTGGTGGTTGTGCAGGAGCAGGCCGCGCCTGCACGCCGCGGCGGCCGCTGCGGCCATCTCCTCCCCCCCCCCCCCCCCCCCTCCCCCCCGCGAGGCGTCGACCGGAGGAGACGGGGGCGCGTGGGCGGAGGAGGCGGACGGGGAGGGGGGCGAGCGGGGCGCGGGGTCGGTGCGGGGCGGTCGGGCTGGGCTATAAGCGGGCGGGCGGTGCCGGATTCGGGCGGCTCGGCTTGGTTTGAGGGAGGGTGGCGGTGGTGGGGTTGGAGGCGGGGGCGGTGCTAATTTGGGAAAGGTGGGGGAGACGGTGGGAGGCGGAGGAGGTCAGGAGGATGGCGAGGCGTGGAGAAGAAGAAGACGCCGAGGACCCAGGGGGGAAAGCGGAAGAGGAGAACGTGTTTGGGAAGAAAACTAACCGCATCCGTGCCTCGTGTTTGTGTCCCCTTCTCGTTTGTTGATTTTGTGAAACAGCCCTCGGTTCTATGCATGGTGCGGTGCATCCGCTATTCTTTCTCTTTCGTGGGTTTGTTTGCAAATGATTGGCGCGCAGAATATTGTTGAACAGCCGGAATCTGAAGCAGCGCGGTTAGGCGGAGTGTTGACACACGAACACGTCACGTGTACCCTCGACGCCGGGGCTGATGCATCGCAGCTCACGTCGAAGGAGACCCGACCAACAGCGCGATACGCAAGACAGTCGGCGGGCGCTTTTGAGACCCGAAACCCCACACGCCCGGGAGGAACCCCGTCAGGGAGTGCGGCCGCTATGGGCTGCCCTAGGTCGATTCGCTCGCCCCTAGAGCCTCGGGATTCGCAGCTCTCAAACTCGAGCAACAGCGAAGAACGAGAGAGAAAAACGATGGAGGGATAGAACGTAGACTGAAAAAGTAGTATATTGATTTGTTCGATTGTGTGTTGTTCCAATCGGCCGTCACCCCTAACATATATAAGAGGCGGCTGGACTTCCCGTACAAGTAAATGATTCATCTAGGCTTTCCTTACAAGAAAATTACATCAATTCACGTCCTACAGTTCTAGTTTCAGTCCAACTCGGACAGCTTCCACTTTTCCGGCAAGCTTTCCACGCCGGCAAGGTTTCCACACCGGCAAGGTTTCCACCCCGGCAAGGTTTCACACCGTCAAGGTTTCCACCCCGGCAAGGTTTCTACCCCGGCAAGCTTTCACATCGGCAAGCTTCCACGCCGGCAAGCTTTCACACCGGCAAGCTTCCACGCCGGCAAGCTTTCACATCGGCAAAATTTCCACCCCGGCAAGCTTTCACACCGGCAAGCTTCCACGCCGGCAAGCTTTTCACGCCGGCAAGCTTTTCCTTTTGCTGGCAAGATTTTTACTCGGATTTCTCGACTGAAAATATAGCCTGATCTTGATTTGCCTCTCCAGGTCGCATACGACCTTGGATTGAGACGATTTATATATGAAAATCGATCGGCTCGACGAGACGAAGCTTTCTCGTGTTGAAGGTTTTTCGATTTGAGGTCATCTTAAATAAGTTCTTGACCGTGCCAAAATCTGATGTCAACACATGCCCCCCTGTTTTTCGGCAAAGCTTGTGTGTCGAAAAATAATTTGTACCTTGTTTGTTCTAAGGACGATGTCAACACTCCATCGGCCATTTATTTTTCTCAGGACGATAATTATGTATCGGCCATGTTTGTGCTAAGGGCGATAATCATATATCGGCCATTGCCAACTTAGGCTTCTTGCCACACACTCGGGTAGTATTTCTTCAAGTACTTGCCATTGAGAGCTCGAGGTAACAGTGCCCCTTGTACGGATTCCACCAAATAAGAGTTTTCGGGAACTACTCTTGTAACCCTAAAAGGACCTTCCCAACTCGAAGACCACTTCCGAATTTTCTATCTCTTGAACCAATCGGTAGAATCACTTTCCAGACGAGATCGCCAACTTGAAAATTCTTCAACTTAACTTTCTTATTGTAAGCTCTTGCTACCCTCAACTTGTCTCTCTCTATGGCCTTCAAAGCAGCCAAACGTTTATCGGCAACCTCATCAATATTGTCCATCATCAAGTTATAAAAGTCTATTGCCGATAAATCATTTTGTTTGGCTATTCTCAAAGCATTCAAATTTACTTCCACCGGTAAAACAGCCTCTTGACCATATACTAGCTCATATGGAGTCACCTTCGTAGCACCATGCCTTGAGATCCTATGTGCCCACAAAGCTTCAGACAACAACTCGTGCCATCTCCTCGGATTATCCTTAATCTTCTTCTTGATAAGCTTGATTAAAATTTTATTGCTGGACTCAGCTTGTCCATTAGCTTGGGCATAATACGGAGAGGAATTGAGCAACTTTATGTTATAAGATTCGGCAAATTCTCTGACTTGATGTGACATGAAAGATGAACCTTGATCTGTAGTTAATGTTTGAGGAATGCCGAATCTATGAATAATGTGCTCAGTTATTAATTGGATTACCTCTGTATGTGTCATGTTCTTGAGAGGTACTGCCTCAGACCACTTAGTGCAATAATCGGTTGCCACCAACACGAACCGATGCCCCTTTGAGGAAGACGGGTGAATTTCTCCAATAAAGTCTAAACCCCATCCTCTGAAAGGCCACGGCTTGACAATAGGATGTAACATAGCAGCAGGAGCCAATTGAATGTCACCAAATTTTTGACAAGCTTCACACCCTTTATAATATCTGAAGCAATCATTAATCATAGTAGGCCAATAAAACCCAGCACGTCGCAATAACCACTTCATCTTGGGAGCCGACTGATGAGTGCCACAAATGCCTTCATGTACCTCTCCCATAGCAACTCTTGCTTGGTCTTCGTCCAAGCACTTTAAAAGAACATCGTCAACTGTTCGGCGATAAAGGTCATCATCCCTCATCGTATATTTAAAAGCCATATGCTGAACAGCCCTGTCCACCCTTCTACTAGGATCACACAAATAATCAATGATGGGTTTCCTCCAGTCTTGATTTTCTCCTGCATTGAATATTTCATTAGTGGCCGAAACAGTGGGCTCCGGTTCGGCCTCCCCTATGTTGGCAAGACTAGACATCGGCCTTTGAGAAATATGAAACATGCCATGATCAACATGATAGCCGGATGCTTGTTGTGCCAACTCATTTACTCTCCAATTGTCATGTCTAGATATATGAGCAATGCTAAAATAATCCAAAGTAGAAATTATATCTAGACATTTATCAAGATAAACATTAAGTGATTCGTCAAAACATTGAAAGACTTTGGATATTTGTTGCACTACTAATAATGAATCACCAAAAGCCTCAATATGTGTAGCACCTATGGCAAGCAACATCTCTTAGCCGAATAACAATGCTTCATATTCAGCTTGATTATTTGTGCAAAAATATTCTAAACGGCATGAGGCTTCAAAAACAGCACCATGAGGAGATATATAAACAATACCAACACCTTGGCCATTGCTACAAACTGAACCATCAAAATATAATCTCCAAGGTACTAATGAAATAAGGTTTATATCAACATCATGCTTGTCATTAATCCGATGCTCAACAATAAAATTAGCAACGATTTGGCCTTTCATGGATTTTAGAGATTCATAAGCCAAATCATATTCAATCAAAGCATAAGCCCACTTGCCAATTCTACCACTAAGAATTGGCCTATGCAACATGTATTTAATGACATCGGTTTGACAAGCTACTATGCAAGCACTCGGTACTAAATAATGTCTCAATTTTGTGCAAGCATAATATAAGCATAGGCATAGTTTTTCAATAAATGTATACCTTGTCTCGGCGTCCAATAAACGCCTGCTCAAATATGTAATAGCATGCTCTTTTCCTTCGGTTTCTTGAGTCAAAACAGCACCAATAACACCTTCTTCTGCTGCAATGTAAAGCTTAAAGGGTTCCCTATGCTTGGGCGCTTTCATCACCGGAGGAGTGCACAAATAGTTCTTGATCATATCAAATGCTTCTTGCTGTTTTGCCCCCCAAGTGAAATCAACATCGTTCTTTAACCGAAGGATAGGAGTAAATGCATCAACTTTTCCTGACAAATTAGCTATGAACCTTCTCAAATAATTGACCTTGCCAAGGAACTTTTGCATATCTCTCTTGCATGTTGGAGCCTCCACTTTTTGTATGGCCTCTATCTTTTTGGGATCAATCTCTATGCCATCTTCATGAATAATGAAACCCAAAAACTTTCCAGCCGACACGCCGAATGCACACTTCAAAGGATTCATCTTCAATCCATATTTTTTTCATTCTTTCAAAAGCTAAACGCAAATCGGCTAGATGAGATTCGAAAGCATCCGATTTGACAACAATATCATCAATATAAACTTCAAGTATAACGCCAAGTAAATCATGAAAAATTAAATTCATAGCCCTTTGATACGTGGTACCGGCATTTTTTAATCCAAAGGTCATCACTGTCCACTCAAATAAACCAAGGAAACCAGGACATCGAAAAGCCGTTTTGGACATGTCCTCTTCGGCCATAAAAATCTGGTTATACCCCGCATTACCATCAAGAAAGCTAATGACCTTATGTCCAGAAGCATCATTAATAAGCATATCGGTTATTGGCATGGGATACTTATCTTTAGGTGTAGCTCTATTCAAATCTCTGAAATCAATGCACACCCTCAACTTGCCGGAGCCTTTCTTCTCTACTGGTACAATGTTAGAAATCCACTCGGCATACCTGCAAGGTCTAATAAAATTAGCTTTAAGAAAACGACCGATCTCTTCCTTGATCCGGTCATATGTTTTTGGATTAAACTTTCTGGCCGATTGCTTGTATGGTCTAAAACCAGCCTTTATAGGTAACCGATGCTCCACTGGCTCTCGGCTTAAACCTGGCATCTCATGATATTCCCATACAAAGCAACAAACATATTCTTTCAATAGCTCGATCAACTTAGCTTTATGATCGGCTCTTAAATTTTCGTTTACAAATGTCGGCCTAGGAATTGAACCATCTCCTATGTCTATCTCTTCTAATGGATCGGCCGATGTAAAACCTTGTCCTAATTTATCCATATCATCTAACTCCTCTATAGATTCATACATATCGTTCTCATTGGACCGATATTCAACAAAACGCTTTTGCAACCAATCTGAGTTAGAATCCATTTAAATACATCATACCTTGGAGCCGATTACCACCAACCGGCTTTAAAGAAACGGGCACGAAACCACTTTTTGTGGTGCTAAGAAAATCAAATTCTGATAAGTCGCGTCCCGTCAAGCAAGTAGCATTGGGATGTTGCCAATCCATCAATGCATCGGCCAAAGCAACACAAGCCGAATTATCCGCATAAATGACCTCCACTTCATCATCCACCCATTGGATCAAAAACTGGTGCATAGTAGACGGCACACATTGGTTTGCATGAACCCAATCGCGGCCTAATATCACATTGTAGTTACCTTGCATCTCGGCGACAAAGAATGCGGTAGCCAAAGTTTTGCTTCCCACCGTAAGCTCCACATACATTACACCTTTGGCTTCAGTTTTCTCTTTGCCTTCAAATCCATTAAGCACCATGTTGGTCTTTATTAACTCTTCGTCATGCAGCCCCAATTTTTTGAAGACCGAATATGGCATAAGATTCACCACAGCACCACCATCGACAAGCATTCTAGCAACCGGCGATCCATTAATATGACCTTTAAGGAACAATGGCTTCAAGTGTGTCACCGGTTCTTTTGGCTTCTCGAATATAGCATTTTTAGGACCAAAATCTAGCTGAGCCACTTCCCCTTCTTCATCTATAGCATGAAATTCAGCGGGTAAGTAATACACCATATTGATATCCATACCGTCGCGGACCGGTGTAGGCTCATAATCCAACATATCATCTTCCTCCTCGGGTGTGTTCATCGATTCTGAAATCTGTCCGAGCGAAGTGTAATCAATAGGTGTTGTGGACGATGTAATAGTGGTGGCATCGTCCTCCTTTGGTGGTGTAGGTGCTGCTGTGACAGATGTAGAAGCCTGTGACGCCCCCGGCTTAATCGTGCACTAATCATACACGCAAATGCGCACGATCAAGCCTAAGGACTCACTTGACGATATCACAACACAACTCTAAAATATAAATAAAGTCATACAAGCTTAATATTACAAGCCAGGGCCTCGAGGGCTCGAATACATAGCTCGATGGCATACAAGCGTCAGCGGAAGCATTAGATATCTGAGTACAGATATATTACAGAGAGAGAGATAAGCCTTCACAGAGGCGGGGTAAAAATAAAACTACGATCGAAAGGCGTAGGCCTCCTGCCCTGGACCCTCCGATCCTACTCCTGGTCGTCGAACGGCTCCTCGTAGTAGTAGTACTCGCCAGGCGGATAGTAGTACTGGTCGTCGGCTGGGGCTTCTGGCTCAGGGGCTCCATCGTCTGGTGGCATCAAATGGAAAATGGGGGAAAAAGAAAATAAAGCAAACGTGAGTACTCATCCGAAGTACTCAGCAAGCAAGGATCTACACTACATATGCATCATTGTCAAAGGAATGGCTGTATATGTGGACTGGGCTGCAGAAATGCCAGAGTAGAGGGGGAAAGCCTAGTCCTATCGAAGACTAGCATCTTCAACAATCTTCGACAGTCTTGCAGCATCAGGAGAGAGCAGATGAACATAATGTAAAGTAGTAGTAGTAATATCATCAACCTCGACCTGAGATCCTTTCTCGACTCCCTGCGAGAAAGCAATCCCAGAGCCGTACTATCCAGTTCTCACCACATGTTCTAGTTGTACCGATCGGGATACAACTCCGAGTGTCCGTTACCGTAGGACAGGCTATCGATAGAAGTTTCTTCCCTGCAGGGGTACACCAACTTACCCACCACGCTCACTTAACTCTGGCCGGACACACTTTTCTGGGTCATGCCCGGCCTCGGCTAAGCAACACGCCGCAACCCGACCTAGGCTTATAAGAGAGGTCAGCACGCCGGACTAAACCTATGCCCCCAGGGGTCTTGGGCCATCGCCCCGGGAACTCCTGCACGTTACGGGGCCACCGAGAGCAGACCTAGCAACCCCTTATACAAGCGCGGTTGCGTTACCAGTCCAACTCGGCGTGCGCCGCTCCTTACTGACGTCAAACAAGCTTCGGCTGATGTGTACGACGCAGAACGCCCATACTATGCCCACGTGATGGTTAGTGCTATCGGGCCAGAGGCCCCTCGGATCAAATATCCAAACCGTAGTGGATTAGGAGCGCGTGGAAACGAGCAGAGACTCACGATCGATGTGACCCCGTCGCCCCGTCTCGAGGACTTGCGGCAAGGGCTAAGAATGCCCGGCCACGCCTCGTAGTTATCTCGCGGGCACCATCCAGGTCAACCCGACTCCACATCACTTCGCGTTAAGCTCGCGCGGGTACCCCTCAGGGCCGACCCGTCTTTAGTATCATAGTTTAGTGCAAGTCATAATATCCAAGGTAACTGTGTGTCTGACACCGAAGGGAACCCTGAGGAATCACCCTCGACGGAATTCCCGCTCGATGTTATCATCAAGGTGAACGAAGGAGGAATCACCCTCGAGGTCCACCTTGAGGAGTTGCGCGACGACGTCGTGATCGGGGGTGGTGTAGAAGGAATCACCCTCGCTTACCACGACCGAATAACTAACCTACAAGGTTAACATCAGAAGTGCTGACGAGGTATCACCCTCGGCACTCGATGATAACCCAGCAGTGTCGGCAACTAAGGGGAAGTGATGTGCGGTGCCATGGTCTAGTCTTCAATCCCGATGATCGGGTCTTCTGATGTCCAGCAGGGCAGTCGGGATCAAGTGGGGGTCTCTGTCGTGTCTCTACCCACCTTATACTAAGCAGTCTAGGATAATCGGTAAGGTAACAAAGCAGGGTACAATAATCAGGCTATGCAGCAGATATAGGAAAACAGTAGCAGTAGCAGTTCTAATGCAAGCATAAGAGAGAAAAGAGTAGGCGATATAGGCATGCTCAAAATGGGGGTGCTTGCCTGTTTGCTCTGGGGCAAGGGCAAGGTCTTCAGGAGTATCGTCGGGGACGTAGTCGTACTCCTGTGCGGCGTCTGCCTCGGGAGCTACGTCAACGTCGGGGTCTATCGAGAGAGAAGAGGGGGAGGAAACAGGTAAACAATATGCAATCATATGCCACACAGTGCGTGCTATGTTATGATGCAGTGCAGGGTTGCCTGAATATGCATCTAAGTCATTTTAGTTATTTTTAGAATTATTCTGGGATTTAATATCCGACGTGTGTGCACTATTCATCTGCCGGATTCGGGTCCGGAGTTACGAGTTCTTCTACGTAGGAGGTTCCGATGGAGAAACAGACGGCACGATCAAACTCGTCTTGTCGTTCTGAGCAACTTTCATGTTTTAACTTTTTCGATCCGAGCTACGGTTTAAAAGTTATTAATTTTTAAAGATTATTTGAATTTCTGGAATTATTTTATTTAACAGAAAATGAATTATGACGTCAGCATGATGTCATGCTGACATCAGCAAGTCAGCAGCCGGCTGTACCGGTCAAACCTGACATGTGGGTCCAGTGGGACCCACATGTCAGCCTCTGTTTCTTTATCCAGTGAATTAGTTTAATTACCAGGATTAATTAGGGGGGTGGACCCCACATGTCAGTGAGACATTAGGTTAATTAGTTTATTTTTATTTCTAAAATGTTTTAATTAATTAATCAGGGAGGTGGGGCCCACGTGTCAGCGGCTGGGCCGGTCCAGTCAGCAAGGCTGACTGGTCAACTGGCCGGCCGGGCCCCTGGGACCCACGGGTCTGTGACCCAGGGGTGGGCCCCGCCTGTGCCACGTCAGCGGGGCCGGCGACTGGTCGCCGGCGACCAAATCGCACGGCGGCGCGTCGCCGGAGTTGGCCGGAATCGAGCTATAGGGCTCGGTTCGAGCCGGGCGTGGGTGCGTTCGAAAGCTAAGAAGCTCGCGCATCCATCTACGGCGTCAAATCGAGTGGGGGAAGGTCGGAAACGCGCCGGCGTCGAGCCGTAGCAGCGACGGAGTTCGGGCCTGGACGGGATCGCGGCTGCGCGGCTCGAGGGGGTACGTGCGAGTGCGCGTTCGACTCCCGGGGTTGCCAGGAGCACAGCGCGGTGCTTAGCCAAGCACGGAAGCGGCCATGGCCACGAGCACGAGCTCGTCGGCGGCGGCCAAAGCACGACTACGGTGGCGGCTAGCTACGGCGGTTCCTATGGCGCAGCGAGAGAGAGGAGGGGGAGAAGCTCACCGTGCAGGCTCACACGTAGGCCCGGCGAGTGGTTTAGTAGCTGCTGCGCCGGGGATCGACGGAGAGGCGCCGGCGACCGAAGCAAAGGGGGCGGAGAAGAACGACGCCTGTGGAGCTTCCCTGCTCCACCAGAGAGCTTCAGGCGACGCGGTCGACCACGGCGGAGGCGAGGGACATCTCGACGAGGCGATGCGAGGCCGGTAGCCGCGAGCACGGCGTCGAGCGGCGGCGGCCGCGTCCGGCTGCCCCCGGATCTGAGGGGGAAGGAGAAGCGAGGCGAGCGTGGCTGAAGGAGGAATGACGGGGAGGACCAGGGGGAGTGGACGGGCGCCGTTCTTATCCACTCGCGGCGACCGCGGGCGTCGGGGTCGTCGTCGTGTCGCGCGGCGACCGGAGCGCGGGCGCTCGGCCAGGAAGACGACGACACGTGAGGGAGAGAGACGAGGTGGGCCTGCTGGGCCGCGACTCGGGGCACTGTGCACTAAGGCCCAGTGCACAGTGTCCCGCTTTTGATTTTCTGTTTTTGTTCCTCTTTTTCTTTTAACCTTTTCTGTTTTGTAATTGTTAGAGCACTTTTGCATTTTTGTAAAATGTGAGAGTTGTCCCAAATATTGCAATGCAATATTATCTCTCACCAAAAAGTGGTTTGGGCAGATTTGGAGTTTGTTTGAATTTAATATGATTTTAAATATATCAAATATCCTGTTTTTGGGTCTGTTCCAACTTGTTTGAGTCATTTATCCAACTCCAAACATTTTGATGTTGATTTTAGAAATGTTCCTGGATTATTTGTCATTTAATGAACATTTTCCCAACAGTGTTTGATCAGCTTTATAATTCACCTTTGAATTTGAGTTGATTTTCAGATGTGGATTTGAATTGGATCATTAACCCTCATGACTTGGCACTGCAAATGATCATGACTTGGCAGTTTTAACAGAGTGTCACAGAGTTTATTACAAGGGGGTGTTACAAAGCCACTGCACCTTGTATTTGTTTAGGCATCCATATTTGTTTTGTAGGTACCATGGGCCGAATGTCATTGAACAATTTATCTCTTTGCTTCTCGGCCTCCTGTTCTGCCATCTCTTGATTCCTCATGCGCTGCAGTCTCCTTTTTTGTGCCTTGGTCAGACCAGAAGGACACCACTTAGGCTGAGTATATTTTGGATCCCTCGACTTGGCCTTGCTTGTGCTAGCTTCATGATCATTAGCCATGGGACCTTGCTGGACAACAGCCACATCTTTATTGGAACCAGCTGGTTTTTCAACAATAATCGGCTCTTTGATTGTCAATTCTTTAGTGCCTATCATAATAGTTTCAGCACTAGTATTCTTCTCTTTTTGCTTGCTAGGCTCTGAAATTTCTGCACTTGGTGATTTAGCACGCCACACTTGCTTGCCAACCCTTTTTTGATTATCTTGCATTGACCGATTGACACCATTGTTCAAACGGCCTCGTGTGGGATAAGAAAGTCTCTCATGAACGGGCCTCCTTGGTTCTGCCCAACCCGGATGAAAAGCATAAGGGGCCATTGGGGGCTGCCATCATCCTCCATTGAAGTCTCCCATGTAGTATGGCGCATAGGGGGGTGGCGGTATCCATGGTCCCGGTGCCCACGACCCATATGGCCTTGCATGATGCTGAAATTCTTCCCGAGGAGATGACCTTGAGCGCTTCAAATTTGATGACCGGTTAGAGCTAGAACCGGCCGCTTGACTGGCATACTTGGACAACAACATATCAAAAGTTGGCTTGATTTTCTTGCGCTGCACTTTAGCTTCATTCGTCTTCCACTTGCCAACCTCTGGACTCTTGGGCTTAACAAATTTAACACGAGTATTTTCTTGCACTTGCGGTAGCCCCCCGAGTGCAGGATTCTTGATGGTGATTTTGATCACCTCCTTGCCATCGGGTTGCTTATCAAGCACAACTGTCTCCCCAAGACCTTGCCGCCCTCCTTCTCTTTCCTGGGCTCACCAACAATGACATTAGCTTTATTAGCAGATTCGGCTACCTCCGGCCGAATAAGTAGCTTCTTCCCCTCCAACTCCATTGTATTCATTGGAAAGGGCTGTTTATCAACTTGCATCTCAGAAAAGTTCAATCGTCCGTCATTAGTGGCCGATTGTATCTGCCATCAAAAAACATTGCAATCGTTAGTAGCATGAGAAAAAGAATTATGATACTTGCAATAAGCACGCCGTTTCAGCTCTTCAAACGGCGGTAAAGTATGAGATATTCTAATAATTTTGGCTTGCAGCAAAGCATCAAATATTTTATCACACTTGACAATGTTAAAAGTAAACTTCATCTCTTCATCACGATTCTTATGAATCAGTTTCAGATCATTGCAAGTAAAGGGTTTGGCCTTAGATGGCCAAACAAATTCAGTAGCATAGATATCACCCTCATCGTCCGAGTGATCACTATCATATTCAACCATGTTCATCTTAGGACGATCAGCTTTATATCTATGCACTTCTTTGAGATCTTTGCTTCGGCTTTCGTGAGCCAAAGCTGTGACGCCCCCAGCTCAATCGTGCACTAATCATACACGCAAATGCACATGATCAAGCCTAAGGACTCACGGGAAGATATCACAACACAACTCTAAAACATAAATAAAGTCATACAAGCTTTATATTACAAGCCAGGGGCCTCGAGGGCTCGAATACATAAGCTTGCGAACAAGTGTCAGCGGAAGCATCAGATATCTGAGTACAGATATTAAAAGAGAAGCAGAAAGGCCTTTAGAAAGGCGGGGCAAAATAAAACACTACGATCGAAAGGCGCAGGCCTCCTGCCTGGGACCCTCCGATCCTACTCCTGGTCGTCATCCAACTCGCAGTAGTAACCATCCTCGGGGTAGTAGTAGTAGTCGATCGACGGGGAATCTGTCTCAGGGGCTCCGTCATCTTGGTCACGACAAACTGATATGGGGAGAAAAGGAAAACAAAGCAACCGTGAGTACTCAGAAGTACTCAGCAAGCAAGGATCTACACTACATATGCATCATTATCAAGGGAAGGCTGTATATGTGGACTGGGCTGCAGAAATGCCAGAATAGAGAGAAGGTCTAGTCCTATCGAAGACTAGCATCTTCAGCGGTCTTGCAGCAATAGAAGAGAGTAGCACAGTACAATATAATGTAGCAGTAATGATATCAACCTCACCCAGAGATCCTTTCTCAACTCCCTGCGAGAAAGCAATCCCAGAGCCATACAGTCATCAACCTCGTCCGGAGATCCCTTCTCAACTCCCTATGAGAAGCAATCCCAGAGCCTCATATCCAGGTCTCATCTCAAGTTCTAGCTGTATCGATCGGGATACAACTCCGAGTGTCCTTTACCGTAGGACCGGCTATCGATAGAAGTTTTCTTCCCTGCAGGGGTGCACCAACTTACCCAACACGCTCGATTAACTCTGGCCGGACACACTTTCCTGGGTCATGCCCGGCCTCGGCCAAATGGCACATCGCAACCCTACCTACAGCTCAGCAGAGAGGTCCCCGCCGGTCTACATCCTAAGCGCTCAGGGGTCTTGGGCCATCGCCCTGTGCACTCCGGGTCGTTGCGAGCAGGGTGGATACCAGCGCCAATGGCACGATTCGACCCGGCCACAATGCTGAACTGGACGTCTGACAAAGCTTTCGGCTGATGCTACGATGCAGAACGCCCATACTATGCCCACGTGATGGTTAGTGCTATCAGGCCAGAGGCCTGCTCGGATCAAATATCCAAATCGTTAGTACCTTGGGCTTGCGGTAACGAGCAGAGACTCACGAAAGATGTGACCCCGTCGCCCCATCTCGAGGACTAGCTGCAAGGGTTAAGAATGCCCGGCCGTGCCTCGTATTCATCACTCGGGCACCATACCGGCACCCGTCTTCACAACACTCGCCACTTAGGCGCACGCGGGTACCCCTCAGGGTCGACCCGCCTTTCCAAGTAACAACAGTACAGTCCTAGTATCCGTGTGTCCATAACATCAGGGGAATCCGAGGTATCACCCTCGTTTAATTCCCACTCGATGTATCCGTCAAGGTGAACTCGGAGGAATCACCCTCGATGGGTTCACACTTGATATGTTGCACGACAGCGTCGTTACCGGAAGTGGTGAAGGAGGAATCACCCTCGATGACCACGACTGAATAGCTACTCTACAGAGTTAACATCAGAAGTGCTACACGAGGTATCACCCTCGGCACTCGATAGTAACGCTGCAGTGTCGTTACAACTAAGGGGGGTGATGTGCGGTGCCGGGGCCTGATCTTCAATCCCGTTGATCGGGTCTTCGGATTATCCAGCGGGGCAGTCGGGATAAGTGGGGTCACTGATAGGTCTCTACCCAGCCTATACTAAGCAGTTTAGGATATGCAGGTAATTATCAATAGCAGGTTACAATAAACAGGCTATGCATCAGAATAGGTAAAGCAGCAGCAGCAGTAGTTCTAATGCAAGCATGAGAAATAGAATGGGCGATATCGGTATGCTCAAGGGGGGGGCTTGCCTGGTTGCTCGGCGGCAAGGGCAAGGTTGTCAATGGTGTCTTCGGGCTCCGGAGCTGCGTCGGCCTCGGGGACGACGTCGGGGTCTAACGAGAGAGAAGAGGGGGAGGAAACAGTATAAATACACAGCGAACAAGTGCAGCACAAAGCATAACATGGCAATACGCGGTGACAGAGGTGATCTGACGCAGTGCCGGGTGATACTGGCGAAGGGGGATTCATCCGGGAAAGTATTCCCGGTTCCGAACAATTGTCGGACAGATGACCGGAGGGGAACGGTTCCATGTTCAGGTAGTTAGGGACGCGTGACGGACGAACGGACCGCGTATCCGGATTCGCCTCGTCGTTCTGAGCAACTTTCATGTATAAAGTTTTTCGATCGGAGTTACGGATTATTTTATATGATTTTTTTAAAGATTTAAAACATTTCTGAAATTATTATTAATTAAATCAATTCGAAATTAATTTATTGCATCAGCATGACGTCATGCTGATGTCAGCAGAGTCAATAGTCAACTCTGACTGGGTTGACTGGTCAAAAGGGGCAGTGGGGCCCGTCTATCATTGTCACGAGCTAACCTAACAGTTTAGTTAAGACTAATTATGTAATTAGGTCAATTAAGCAAGGTTAATTAAGTTAATTAATTATACTACTAATTAACTAATTAATTATTTTTATTAGACATATTTTTATTTCTTCTTTTTTTTTTAAAAAGAAAAGGGGGCTGGGCCCCACGGTCCAGTGGCACAAGGCCATAGCAGGCGCGCGGGTTAACGGGGCTGCAGGCCCGGGCACCACGGGCGCGGGCGCCCGTCGGGGCTCGACCCGGGCGCGGCGTACGGGGCGCCGGTCGGCCGGGGCCGCGGCCGGCGGCGGCGGCGAGGTGTGGCAGGGGAGGCCGGAGGGGGTAGGCGGCAGCGCGGGCGGACGAGCAGGGGCATGGCGCCGGGCAGCAACAGCGAATGGGGACGGCAGGCGAGGCACGAGGCAGGCGCGGCGCAGGGATGCGGCCAGCAGTTCGTAGCAAGCGCGGCCGGCGGTGGCGGACAGCAAGCAGCGCGAGGGGGGGCAGCACGGCAGCAGCGGGAGGCGGCAGTTAGCAGCAACAGCAGCACTGCAGCGACAGCGGCGGTCGCGCGCGAAGGGGAAGCGGGGCGCGGACCGGAGGTGGTGGTGGCCGCGGTGAGCGCGAGCGTGTCGGTGGGGGGGCGCGGCGACCGGCTCGGGCGCGGGCATGCGTGGGAGACAGCGAGGAGGGGGGTGCTCACTTTCGATGCAGGGGAACAGAGGGGCGGCGAGGCTCGTTGTAGCCGTTGGGGAGGAGGACGGGGGCGACGACGAGGTGGCGGTGATGACGGGCGACGGCGTGAGGTCGACGACGAGGCGAGGCCGCGGCGTCAGGCGGGCGTCGCGCGAGGGAGAGGAGGGGCGAGGAGGAGTCCAAGAGGCAAGCGGCGGCGCGATGGGGTCGGCGGTCGGCAACAGCGGGCGTCGGGGCGGCGCGGTCGCCGGGGTCGCTGCCCTGGTGCCCGATCCAGATGGGATCGGGAGAGGCAGAGGGGGGGGAATGGGGTGGATCGGGGCTAGGGTTTCGGGGTTGGGTTAGGTGTAGGCAGAGGGTGGGCCAGCCTGGTTGGCCTGGTGGCTAGCTGGGCCACGACCTAGCAGGGGGGGTTGGTTTTTTTCTTTTTTTTTCTTTTAACTTTTCTTTTTCTGTTTTGTATTTCTGGCACCGTTTTCTATTTTCTTTTTGTACCAAACGATTTTTGGTGATCATGAAATCTGGCACATAAATAATACAGATTATTTTGAGCTAGCACAAAAAGTTTGGGGGAAACTGGAGTTAAATAAATAATCGTTTATTTTGAAAAGGCCATTTTATTCATTGCTCGACCACTTATTAATTTCCTAGAAATTTATTTGTGATTCAAGTGAAGTTGGTTTTAACATTACAATGATCAGGGGAATTTATAGAATTATTCGAACATTTTAGTTGTACCCTTCGAAGAAATAATTATTTCACTTGCAATTTAAATTTGAATTTGACTTTGATCTTGGACAAGTGGCCATTTGCATAGTAATCATGATGACATGGCACAATCAAAGGGGTGATTACTGTAGCTAACCACTGGGGGTGTTACAAAAGCCCTTTGTAAGACTTGGTTGATATTTAAGAACTCATAGCCTTCTAGCTTTTCTCTAATGGGAGTTCTCAAACCACTCAGCACTAGGTCTGCCAAGTCTCTCTCGGTTATCACCAAACTATAACACCGGTTTTTTGTTTCTCTAAATCTCTTGACGTAATCGGAGACCGATTCATCATGCTTCTGTTTAACCGATGTTAGATGTGACAACTTGAGTTCATTGTCGCCGCTATAAAAGTGATCATGAAATTTCTGCTCTAGCTGCGACCAAACCCGAATGGAACCATGTGGTAAAGAAGAAAACCATGAAAATGCAGTACCAGTTAATGATAAAGGAAACAAACGCACTTTCAATTCATTTAGCGAGCCTGCCTCACCTAATTGTGCTAAATATTGACTAACATGCTCCCATGTGGTTTTTGTGCCTTCTCCGTTAAACTTAACAAAATCTGGAATTTTATATCCCGGAGGGCACTGGATGGCATCAAAGTACTCGGGGTACGGCTTTTGGTAAATCCGATTCCGAGGCAACTCAACTCCAAAATTCTCTCTAAGCATCTTAGCCATCTCCTCTCTAAAATTAGCTAGGGCATCGTCTGTAGTAGACGATGAAGCTTGTTACAGTGGCATAGGAGGAGTAGGACTACTAGCTGTAGGTAGGAATTGTGGCATGTATGCCGAACCATAGTTCGGTAGTGGCCGAGTGGTTGTACCTGTAGGTAGGGTTTGGTTCGGTGTTGCCACCGAACCTGGCATGCTCATGATAGGATTAATGGGTGCAGCCACAATCTGATTGGTTTGGGTAGGATAATAAGTCATCGGCACGGGAGGCGCCGATGAAATAGGTAAAGCCAGATTAGGGTTTTGCACACTAGCAGCTATACCACCATTACCACTAGATGATTGAGATATATTCTTCTGAGCATTAGTATTTTCTAGGAAAGTTTGATAAACCAGATTGTTACCATCAGCAATACGACTCTCAATCTCAGCCCACTGCTCAGGAGAAAAGGCAGTACTTACAGAGGGTTTAACCTGCTCAGCTTGAAGAGGAGGGAACTTGATTTCTTCAATCGGAGTGATGTTGCCTTGGTGATCCTTCTTAAACTTTGCAAGGAACTCCTGCAAGTCCTTCTCCTCACGCGCCTTCTTGTACTCCTCATAGACTTGGCGATGATCGGCCGATATCTCATCAAGACTGGGCTTAATGATGTTATCGGCGTCTACCTCAGATGGCTTGGGAAGATTGGACATGGTGGATGATGACGATTGATCTTGACTCCCCAGCGGAGTCGCCAAAAAGTGTGTTGACACACGAACACATCACGTGTACCCTCGATGCCGGGGGTGATGCACCGCAGCTCACGTCGAAGGAGACCCGACCGACAGCGCGATACGCAAGACAGTCGGCGGGCGCTTTTGAGACCCGAAACCCCACACGCCTGAGAGGGACCCCATTAGGGAGTGCGACGGCTATGGGCTGCCCTAGGTCGATTCGCTCGCCCCTAGAGCCTCGGGATTCGCAGCTCTCAAATTCGAGGAACAGCGAAGAACGAGAGAGAAAAACGATGAAGGGATAAAACGTAGACTGAAAAAGTAGTATATTGATTTGTTCGATTGTGTGTTGTTCCAATCGGCCGTCACCCCTAACATATATAAGAGGCGGCTGGACTTCCCGTACAAGTAAAGGATTCATCTAGGCTTTCCTTACAAGAAAATTACATCAATTCACGTCCTACAGTTCTAATTTCAGTCCAACTCGGACAGCTTCCACTTTTCCGGCAAGCTTTCCACGCCGGCAAGGTTTCCACCCCGGCAAGGTTTCCACACCGGCAAGGTTTCCACCCCGGCAAGCTTTCACACCGGCAAGGTTTCCACCCCGGTAAGCTTTCACATCAGCAAGCTTCCACACCGGCAAGCTTCCACGCCGGCAAGATTTCCACCCTGGCAAGCTTTCACACCGGCAAGCTTCCACGCCGGCAAGCTTTTTACTCGAATTTCTCGACTGAAAATATAGCCTGATCTTGATTTGCCTCTTCAGGTCGCATACGAAATTGGATTGAGACGACTTATGTATGAAAATTGATCGGCTCAACGAGACGAAGCTTTCTCGTGTTGAAGGTTTTTCGATTTGAGGTCATCTTAAATAAGTTCTTGACCGTGCCAAAATCTGGTGTCAACACGGAGCCAAATCTATTTAATTTTCTTTTTTCGGGAAATCTATTTGTTAGAGCATCTACAGTCGGACTTGACAAATCCGACCGCTCAAACTCCCGCGACGGGCATTGACTGATCACACCTCATATTTTGTCCCCTAAATCCATACAAAACCATGCAAAAGTTTTGCTACATACTACTACACCACTAAATTTCGTCGTCAGAGATGTCCACGACGTGCTCCGCCTCCTGCAAACCATCCGCGACATGCTCCGGAGAAGCCTCCTGCAGACACCGCCGCTTGGCCCCTGTTGCCGATTTCGACCAGAGAGAATCGAGGATCGTATGTTGCTCCGCCTGTAGATCCACCGCCCCAGCGTCCCCCATGTCCTCCTCTTGCAGACCATCCGCCTACAGCTCCTACTCCTCCTTCTCGCCCTCGTCCTTGGATCCACGGACGGGGAATGGTAGGTAAAAGATCAAGGATGCCGCCTAGAGGGGGGGGGGTGAATAGGCGCTTTAAAATAATTACGGTTTAGACTTGAACAAATGCGGAATAAACCTAGCGGTTAATTTGTCAAGCACAAAACCTACAACAACTAGGCTCACCTATGTGCACCAACAACTTATGCTAAGCAAGTTAAACAACTAAGTGATAGCAAGATATATGACAAGAAATAATATGGCTATCACAAAGTAAAGTGCATAAGTAAAGGGCTCGGGTAAGAGATAACCGAGGCACGCGAAGATGACGATGTATTCCGAAGTTCACACCCTTACGGATGCTAATCTCCGTTTGGAGCGGTGTGGAGGCACAATGCTCTCCAAGAAGCCACTAGGGCCACCGTAATCTCCTCACGCCCTCGCACAATGCAAGATGTCGTGATTCCACTAAGGGACCCTTGAGGGCGGTCACCGAACCCGTACAAATGGCAACCCTTGGGGGCGGTCACCGAACCCGTACACTTTGGCAACCCTTGGGGGCGGTCACCGGAACCCGTCAAATTGCTCGGGGTGATCTCCACAACCTAATTAGAGACCCGACGCTTGCCCGGAGCTTTACACCACAATGATTGAGCTCCGAACACCACCATCCATCTAGGGCGCCCAAGCACCCAAGAGGAACAAGCTCAAGGGTACCAAGCACCCAAGAGTAATAAGCTTCTCAACTTGTAACTTCCACGTATCACCGTGGAGTACTCAAACCGATGCACCAAATGCAATGGCAAGGGCACACAGAGTGCCCAAGTCCTTCTCTCCCAAATCCCACCAAAGCAACTAATGCTAGGGAGGAAAATGAGAGGAAGAACAAGAAGGAGAACACCAAGAACTCCAAGATCTAGATCCAAGTGGTTCCCCTCACATAGAGGAGAAAGTGATTGGTGGAAATGTGGATCTAGATCTCCTCTCTCTTTTCCCCCAAAAACTAGCAAGAATCCATGGAGGGATTGAGAGATAGCAAGCTCGAAGAAGGTCAACAATGGGGGAAGAACACGAGCTCAAAGGATAAGGTTCATTGGGGAAGAAGACCCCTTTCTTTTATAGGTGGGGAAAAATCCAACCGTTATGCTCACAGCCCGCACAGAGCGGTACTACCGCTCATGGGAGCGGTACTACCGCTAGGCCTGTGGAAGCCCTTTGAAAAACAACAGCGAGGAGGTAAAAGGCCAGTAGAACCGCCGGAGCGGTACTACCACTCGTCCTCACGGTACTACCGCTAGGGGTAGCGGTACTACCGCTAAGGGTAGCGGTACTACTGCTTGCGAGCGGTACTAAAAAAATACATCCGTGCCTACCACCGCTGGACTTAATACGAGATTTTGGTCCGGAGCGGAAGTAGCCACGGTAGTACCGCTCTGGGGCGGTAGTAAAAAATTACATCCGCTCCAAGCGGTAGTAGCCGCGGTAGTACCGCTGTAGCCTTTTAATAAGGACACCAAAACTGTCACAACTTCTGCAAACGGACTCCGAATTCAACGAAACCAAGTTTGTTGGAAAGCTAACGACATGGGCTAACACAATCTTGATATAAATAACAATAAGAAGCAAATTATAAAAGGCCCATAAGAAAATGGTGAGAACCCTTCCCCGAATAAGACCGGTAAAACCTCCAACACCGAAAACGCAATAGAAGAAGCATATGAAATCCGTTTTCGATGTACTAGAGCTTGTCACGAAGATAACCACAAGCTCTAAAACCTCAAAAAGAGAAAATACAAATAAGAATCAAGAAAGATGATGCAAGGACACAATTGTTTGAGCTCTCAACGAACGATACGATCAAACTACTCACTTGAGAGCCCCCCTTGATAGTACGGCTATCGATCCTATAACCCGGTCTCCAAACTATCACCATGAGACCGGTAAAATAGAAAACCTATCAAGGGCAAACCTTTGCCTTGCACGAAGTCCACTTGAGCTAGATGATGACGATCTTGACTCCCTCAAGTTGGACCACCTTTCGTGATTGCGTTGGCTCGATGAAGGCTAGTTGATTGCTCCCCCATACTCCACTATGGGTGAGTCACTCTTCGGCACACCTTCACAAGTCCATTGTCACCACAATGGACGGCAAGCTACAAGCATGATTTCTTTGTGATGCTCCACTTGAACTTGCACAACACAACCTTGATTTGATGTCATCATCCATGGGTTGTATGTGATCTTCCTCTTGACGCAAGCCCATGGAAGCAAACCTAACCCCACATAGAAATCTCACAAAGACCATGGGTTAGTACACAAAGCGCAATGGACAATGCTTACCAAACCGTGAGATCACTTGATCCCACTCGGTGTATCTTCTAAATCTTCTCTCTTCATAAAGATGATGTCTTGAAGATACACAGGAATGTTCACACAAACTTCTTTTTCAAGACATGCTAGCAATTAGCTCAACACTCACTAGACCAATCTTTGGATAGATCCTTGGATACCACCTTGGTCAACCCATAAACTCCTTGAAACCAACAAATGGACTTCAAGAAAAGCCTATGGACAAATCCTACGAATATAACTCAACGCAACCATTAGTCCATAGAGATTGTCATCAATTACCAAAACCAAACATGGGGGCACCACATGTTCTTTCAATCTCCCCCATTTTGGTAATTGATGACAATCACTTTCAAGAGAGTTTATATAATGAATTAAGCATCACCATGCAAAGCAACAACTAATAATGCATGAGCATGAGATGCAAAAGCTTAGGAACAAAACCAAAGCAAGAAGAGATAGCTCTAAACTTCTCCACACAACTCTCTAAACTTCTCCCCCATTGGCATCGATTGCCAAAATGGGCGAAAAGCTTAGAAGGCCAATACAATATGTGTTCCTCCATAAATTGTGTATTTCTCAAAATATGAGTGGAATACAATACATATATCCAATGATGAATAGTTGGAGGAAGACAAACTATATTGAGGATCCAAAGATTGCAAAGGGATGATATGGCAAAAGGCATACCAAGAATGAAATTAGCAATCAAAAGATACCAACTGAAACAATCCGACAATGGATCCTACAAGCCACATGGATACAAGATATTATGATATGAGCGAAGGAGTGTTCTAAAGAACATAGAGAAGCTCCCCATGATTTGTGCAATATTTAGTTTTGTATTTGGGTACAACATGCACAAAGTAGGATCATCACTCCCCCAAAATCAATAGAAACACACAACAAGTGCAAGTGAGAATATAGGAAACTAAGCCTAGCACTTGCAACAAACACATGGTTGAGCAACATGTAAAAGAGGCAACTTAGGAATAGGCTCAACCAAAACCGATGTGTGTGAGGCAAGGCAATGCACTTGAGAAGACTAATGTACGGATGAGCATTAAGCATCAATATAGTCTTGAATGAATGAGATACACGGTGCAAGGCCTGCCATTCCCGCACACAACTAGCAAATGGGTTCACAAGCTCACTAATAAGCATATAAAGAACCTATGCTTGTGACAACCCGTGGTGAAGATATAAAAGGAAGCTTCGTTAAGAGGAGGGATACCAATTGAATTGGCAAAAGCCTCATCATGACAAGCAAGAGCAAAACAATCTTCACCACAAAAGAGTGTAACAAGATGCAAAGATATAAGATCCGCACTCAAGACAAATCCTTTCACGGAGCCACCTAGGAAATACAAAGGAAAGAAAGGTGGACGTGAAAGAATAAGGATATCCACTAAAGATGTAACTTCTCTCAAGTGTATAAGATTCTAGGTAGATGAAAATCATGATGATATCAATTCACAAAGAAGGATGCACACAAGAAATGGTTACTCAAGGAAAGAATAGGATACCCAAACGGAAGTCATAAAATATACTGATAAGATCTTTGCTTGAAAAGCATATAGCGCATGGCTTAATATTATCTTATAGTATATAAATGAGCTTCAACCAAACGAACATCAAAGACATCACAACTATCAACAAGAGATCATTGTTGAGATGCTTTGAGAAGGGAAATAAGTATCACAAGAACTAATCAAGAAATTCATGCCATGATGCAACCTACACAAGGTTGTATGTAAGAAATGTATGCATGAGTAGATGCTTGTTACCGAGATAGCATTGGAAGGATGTAGTAGATACCAATTGAATGTAAACGATAGTAGTTCATTGAACGTCCTAGCTTGACTCCAATAAGCACATGGTGACACCACCTTCCTTTTGAATGAGCCGAGCATCCAATGCATCTCTAGTTGTTCCCAGAACAACACCACAAACAAAATGGTACCCAAACTCATTAGGACCAAAGAGTTAGCAAACCAACAATACATATGATAAACTCCACATAAATATGTGCATATAGATATGAAATAGAATTTCATGCACATCTTAGCCAATTAGAGACTTGGTGGAGTTTCCCTTATATATTGGATCAAAGAAAGAAAGCATGCCAAAGAATGTACATAAGGTAAATATGCATGCTCTAGACTTCAAGGACCAAATCAACACATGGTTGATAGGATCCCAAAAGAAAAGATACCAAGTGAAAATAAGATACTCAAAGAAGAACTTATCACTTGAAGGATACCAAATACAAGATACATCAAGGAATGAGATATCTATTGATACACACTAAAAGGAAGATACCAAACTCCCAAAAGAGAGGAAGGTTCCTAATGAACCAAGACCTCTACAAAGTTTCATGATGGCACACAGTACCAAAAAGAAATGACTTGTCTTCTACCAACACACACTTGATAAGGATCACAAGATGAGTGTTCTAAAGAAAATAGGATAGCTCCCCCAAGAGTTGTGCATTATAGAGAATTTGCATTTGAATGCAAAATGTACAAGATGGGATCACCCTTTCACTATATCCATAGACGCACTAGACGAGATCAAGAAATAAACATGATCCACAAGTGGCACGGAAGACAACGGGAGTTGAAACAATCCTAGGCAAGAGATAAGGCAAATAAAACCAAAGGCCAATGTAAAGATGATCAAAAATTTCTACGACATAAATGATTACCAATTGTCAAGAGACAAGAAGTATTTGGAAATAATTCCCGGTGGTAGATTTCAAAGATATCCTCCATCATCATCTTCACACCAAACACAAAAGCAAATTGCAACTTGTAGAGCTAACATGCCACCTAGGGACAAGATAATTTACAATATCAATTCTAGGTGACAATATCTCAAATGTACACATTTTCTAGGCTTGTAATTTGCACATAGCACATTACTCCCCCATAATGTGATACCAAAGAAAACTGCACAAGAGGCAATAAGAATCCAACAAGAGATAATTAATGGACTATTTAGAATTTGAATTTCTCATGAGAAGACATACCACATAGCGACTAGATAAACTTGTAATATCAATACTAGATGGTATTCCTCATGTACACGCATTTATAGGATTGTGAGGTGCACAAGGCACATCACTCCCCCACAATGGGATATTCCATTAATCTCTCACAAGAGCCAACTAAGATACAAACAAGATGCACAAGGGCTCAACATACGACACACATGTACATGATGTGTAAACCAACATACACATACTTGATTACTCAAGATAAGCAACTTGGAGACACAACATATACAAACACATGCAAGGAACAAAACCAAAACATGCAAAGGGGCAAGTAACTTTCAATGTGAGCAATTTAAGTACAAGTTACCGCAAGGAGGCACATTGGATATAAGATAGAAACTTGATAACCCAATTGACTTGGCTTGAGACAATAAGAATGATGAAGTCCCCTTAATTCTTCATGATGTAGCCAAGTCTCTAATGCCCTCCAACAACACCTATTGATCAAGTTTGGGCTAGTTGGTCCCCAACTAAGTTGGGTCCTAAGAGGTTAGTCACAATAGGCTTGGTAACCCAAATGGTTCTTTTCTTGACACCACTTTGAGTACCAACAAACTTGGCAAACACATTGCCAACCTTATCCTTCCCAAGAGAATAGACATCATCTATTAGAATAGGATTGGATAAGGTACCATTCGTGCATGAAGAAGCTACGTGACCTTTCTCACGACATAGGTAGCAACGTCTACTCTTCACTTTCTTCTCACTTGATTTCTCAACTTGAGAAGCATTAGCTTGAGTCATCTTGGGAAGAGGCCTTTCTTCGACTTGAGGTTGAGCATGGGAATGAACTTGTGGCCACTTCCCTTGTTGCTTGTCACTTATGGCCTTCTTCTTCAATGTGCAAGATCTAACATGATGCCCTTCAACTTTGCACTTGAAGCAAATAATCTTGGCCGAATTCTTGACTTGTTTTTGGCCCTTTTTCTTGTTCATCTTGGACTTATTCTTCTTATTGGAGTTGAATCCAAGTCCACCTTTGTCATTGGGGGATTTTTGCACACTCAAGATATTGTTGAGTGTGGACTTCCCTTCATGACTCTTTTCCAAGTCTTTCTTCAAGGAAGTGACTTGGGCCTTGAGCTCTTTGATTTCCTCTTCATGGTTAGTATCAACACAAGTACTAGAGGAAGTATAAGCTTCATCGTTAGAGCAACAAGGCAAGGAAAGTAATTCATCACAAGATGTAGCAACATTATGAGTGGATGAATTACGAGGACTAGCACATGGCAATATAGCATTTAGACTTGAAATAGTGCTAGTAACCACATGAGGCTCACTAGATGTTACCTTAGTCATCATAGCCTCATGAGCTATCTTTAGCACATTATGGGATACTAGAAGATCATCATGAGAGCTTGAGAGCTTTTCATGACTTTCTTCCAATTTCCCATAATTGCTAGATAGCAACGCAAGTTGAGCCCTTAGCTCAACATTCTCCTTCAAAATGGATGCTTCACAAGAAATAGAGTTAGTAGTACTAGCATCATCATTAACAACAAGAGGAGCAGGCAACTTTGCAAGCTCTTTTGAATATGAAGCTTTAAGTTGAGCATGAGACTCGGTGAGTTTGATGAGCTCACTCTTAATGACCCTTGAGCCATTTTCGAGGTGCCCAAAGTCCTCAAGGAGTTTATCATGCGCAACTTCAAGCTTCTCATTTTTAGTTTCAAAATCATTGGCCACCTCAAGAGCTCTATCATGAGATTCCTTCACTCTAGACAATTCTAGAGCAAAAGTCTCCTCAAGAGATTCCTTGGTGGTTTGTTCAAGTTCAAGAGCTTGGGAGAGGTCCGCAATCTCATTAGCGTAATCATGCTCATGACCTTCCATTTTCTCAATGGTGACCTCATGCTCCTCGAGATGAGATTCCAACTCCTCAATATATTTCTTGCCCTCAATGGCAATGGACATGATTTCCATGAAGTTGGAACGAGCAATTTTATTTTTATGAAGAGCTTTAAAAACCATTTCCCCCTTAATTTTTAAGGAGGCAACATTATCACTCTCTTCACCATTATCCTCATCATTATTAGCATTAACATCATCATCAAGAGACATATTGGGGTTCAAAGTAGGAGATACCTTTGAAGCCTTAGCCATAAGGCAAAAAGCAATAGATGACGATGTAGGATCCCTTGAAGCACCGTTCAAGACCACATCTTGTTCCATGGAGTGTTGGGTTTCCTCTACATTGTTAGCACAACAACTCGAGGAAATACATGCATTTTTATCAATGCAACAAGATATAGCAAGCATATCATCATGAGATTTAGTCAAGCAATTTCTACATGATATGCACGGACTCTCAACACAAGCATGTGAAACATTTGGAGTGCTCAAAGTGCTAAAGTCCAAAGATGAAGCATTGCAATAAGAAAGTGATGAAGGATAATCAACAATAAGCCCACTATCATCATTGCAATGAACACCACTACTCACCATGTCATTACCTTGTGGCAAACCACATGTAGGTGAAGTAGAAGAAGTTGAGAACACTATATGACCGGAGGTGGAGGGAGGAAAATTATCCTCACAAATCTTGGACACACCATATTTATCTTTAAGCTTTGTCCACAACTCATGAGCATCCCGAAACGGCATGAGTTGAAATATAACTACATTGCTCAAAGCATCAAAAAGCACATTAGAAGCTTGAGCATTGAGATAAGAGTTTTTCTCATCCTCTATAGATAATCTTTGAGGATCCTTCAGAGGAGAAAAACCCATATCTACAATTCGCTCTAAACATGGGTCAATGCCCGAAATGATTAAGCATGCGAATAACCCAAACATCAAACTTTGTGCCATCAAAACTAAGAGTGTCAGAGAATCCTAATCCCCTAGTCGACATCCTTACTCTCTAGGCGGTTAAGACTGACAAAGAGAGATGAGGCTCTGATACCAATAAAAAGATCAAGGATGTCGCCTAGAGGGGGGTGAATAGGTGCTTTAAAATAATTACGGTTTAGGCTTGAACAAATGCGGAATAAACCTAGTGGTTAATTTGTCAAGCACAAAACCTACAACAACTAGGCTCACCTATGTGCACCAACAACTTATGCTAAGCAAGTTAAACAACTAAGTGATAGCAAGATATATGACAAGAAACAATATGGCTATCACAAAGTAAAGTGCATAAGTAAAGGGCTCGGGTAAGTGATAACCGAGGCACGCGGAGACGACGATGTATCCCGAAGTTCACACCCCTGCGGATGCTAATCTCCGTTTGGAGCGGTGTAGAGGCACAATGCTCCCCAAGAAGCCACTACGGCCACCGTAATCTCCTCACGCCCTCGCACAATGCAAGATGCCGTGATTCCACTAAGGGACCCTTGAGGGCGGTCACCGAACCCGTACAAATGGCAACCCTTGGGGGCGGTCACCGAACCCGTACACTTTGGCAACCCTTGGGGGCGGTCACCGGAACCCGTCAAATTGCTCGGGGTGATCTCCACAACCTAATTAGAGACCCCGACGCTTGCCCGGAGCTTTACACCACATTGATTGAGCTCCGAACATCACCATCCGTCTAGGGCGCCAAAGCCCCAAGAGGAACAAGCTCAAGGGTACCAAGCACCCAAGAGTAATAAGCTTCTCAACTTGTAACTTCCACATATCACCGTGGAGAACTCAAACCGATGCACCAAATGCAATGGCAAGGGCACACGGAGTGCCCAAGTCCTTCTCTCCCAAATCCCACCAAAGCAACTAATGCTAGGGAGGAAAATGAGAGGAAGAACAAGAAGGAGAACACCAAGAACTCCAAGATCTAGATCCAAGGGGTTCCCCTCACATAGAGGAGAAAGTGATTGGTGGAAATGTGGATCTAGATCTCCTCTCTCTTTTCCCCCCAAAACTAGCAAGAATCCATGGAGGGATTGAGAGATAGCAAGCTCGAAGAAGGTCAACAATGGGGGAAGAACATGAGCTCAAAGGATAAGGTTCATTAGGGAAGAAGACCCCTTTCTTTTATAGGTGGGGAAAAATCCAACTATTATGCTCACAGCCCGCACAGAGCGGTACTACCGCTCATGGGAGCGGTACTACCGCTAGGCCGGTGGAAGCCCTTTGAAAAACAACAGCGAGGAGGCAAAAGGCCAGTAGAACCGCCGGAGCGGTACTATCGCTCGTCCTCACGGTACTACCTCTAGGGGTAGCGGTACTACCACTAAGGGTAGCGGTACTACTGGTTGCGAGCAGTACTAAAAAAATACATCCGTGCCTACCACCGCTGGACTTAATACGAGATTTTGGTCCGGAGCGGAAGTAGCCATGGTAGTAGCCACGGTAGTACCGCTCTGGAGCGGTAGTAAAAAATTACATCCGCTCCAAGCGGTAGTAGCTGCGGTAGTATCGCTGCAACCTTTTAAGGGCACCAAAACTGCCACAACTTCTGCAAACGGACTCCGAATTCAATGAAACCAAGTTTGTTGGAAAGCTAACGACATGGGCTAACACAATCTTGATATAAATAACAATAAGAAGCAAATGAGAAAAGTCCCATAAGAAAATGGTGAGAACCCTTCCTTGAATAAGATCGGTAAAACCTCCAACACCGAAAACGCAATAGAAGAAGCATATGAAATCCGTTTTCGATGTACTAGAGCTTGTCACGAAGATAACCACAAGCTCTAAAACCTCAAATAGAGAAAATACAAATAAGAATCAAGAAAGATGATGCAAGGATGCAATGGTTTGAGCTCTCGACGAACGATACGATCAAGCTACTCACTTGAGAGCCCCCCTTGATAGTACGGCTATCGATCCTATAACCCGGTCTCCAAACTATCACCATGAGACTGGTAAAATAGAAAACCTATCAAGGGCAAACCTTTGCCTTGCACGAAGTCCACTTGAGCTAGATGATGACGATCTTGACTCCCTCAAGTTGGACCACCTTTCGTGATTGCGTTGGCTCGATGAAGGCTAGTTGATTGCTCCCCCATACTCCACTATGGGTGAGTCACTCTTCGGCACACCTTCACAAGTCCATTGTCACCACAATGGACGGCAAGCTACAAGCATGATTTCTTCGTGATGCTCCACTTGAACTTGCACAACACAACCTTGATTTGATGTCATCATCCATGGGTTGTATGTGATTTTCCTCTTGATGCAAGCCCATGGAAGCAAACCTAACCCCACATAGAAATCTCACAAAGACCATGGGTTAGTACACAAAGCGCAATGGACAATGCTTACCAAACCATGAGATCACTTGATCCCACTCGGTGTATCTTCTAAATCTTCTCTCTTCATAAAGATGATGTCTTGAAGATACACATGAATGTTCACACAAACTTCTTTTTCAAGACATGCTAGCAATTAGCTCAACACTCACTAGACCAATCTTTGGATAGATCCTTGGATACCACCTTGGTCAACCCATAAACTCCTTGAAACCAACAAATGGACTTCAAGAAAAGCCTATGGACAAATCCTACGAATATAACTCAACGCAACCATTAGTCCATAGAGATTGTCATCAATTACCAAAACCAAACATGGGGGCACCACATGTTCTTTCAGTAGGTTTTTTTTCCAGCTTGGGATGGATGGGCCGTGGCGTCCTTGGATCGGTACTGGCAGGCACATGGGTCTGGCCCAGCAGGCACAGTTAAAGCTAGCGACAAAAGCTCACGCCTGTTTTTTTTCATTTCGATTTTTATTTCGGTCTGTTTAATTTTAAGTTGAAAAAATCATGAATTAAAAAATGTTCACGAATTTATAAAAAAATTCACAAGTTTGGAAAATGTTCATGAATTCAAAAATATGCTCATGAATTACAAAAGATGTTCTGAAGTCAAGAAAAGTTCATGAATTCAAAAAAATATGCATGAACTCGAGAAAAGTTCATGAATAAAAAAATCAATCCAACCTTCGTTTGGGTACAACAGCAGCTGCCTTGTCCACCATCTTTTTCTCCAGGTGTTTCACATCTTTGATCCCACCTTTCAGCCGCTCATGTACTTCCTTCTCCTTGCCTTTATTGTGAACACACTTGAAGCACTGCCCACTTTCTGATTTGCCTTTCACAAGTGGACCTGGCGTGAAAGAAACGGTATGCTTGGCGCGACAAGTACGCCTTGCAAAATCGGAGCTAGAAGAGTCTGCCATCTAATCTGACTCGGTGATGCTAACCATGGTATGATCCGGATAATAATTGTTCATAGCGATATACAACACAAGACATCAAACAAATAATTATAAGGTCACCTAGGGTTTAGTACATACGGGGTCACTGCTATCCGAATGGCAACGATACAAGCTTACTTTAAACAGATTATAAAACATTCACATTACAACAAAGGCTCACACTGGCAGAGTTCAGAATTGATCTTGCTCATAACAGTAGTTCAAAGTATGCTACATGGATCTGAACTACCTACTTCACATGGATTTGCAGGGGAGTTAAACCATAATGCAGGAAGCACATACCTATAGGCGGATCCAAGCACTACTAGGAAAACCCATATAGGCAATCACATAATAGTGGCGCGGGTTATATGCCCCACGCTACTGCTACATGGTATTAGCATGGGCTAAAAAAGTGCGCTAATAGTAGAAACTAGCAGTCGCGTGGGCTCCGGTACCCCGCGCTACTGCTAGGTGGTCCCCACCGTTCCCCGGGACAGGCCACTTAGTAGTGGCGCGCGCTACAACTACTGGGATTAGCAGTAGCCCGGTGCCCATACCCCGCGCTACTACTAAGCGCAGCATCCGTATTCTCTCCCTGCCGCCCGTTCCTCACTCCCTCTCCCTCTCTCGGCATCACTCCCGCTCCTCCTCCCGCCGTTGCCGCCATCCCCGCATTGTCGCCGTCCCCTACCGAGGTAATCCTTCTCCCTCCTTCCCTTTCCCTTACTGGGGCACCGACCCTCTTCCCCTTCCCCTACTGGGGAACTGGCCCTCTTACCCTTCCCCTACCGGGGAATTGGCCCTCCTCCCTCTCCCTTCCCCTACCAGGGCACCAGACCTCCTTCCTCTTCCTCCCCTTCCACCACTCTTCCCTCCTCCCTCCCCTTCCCCCACTCTTCCTCTCGAATTTGTATGGTTGAATAAAATGTAGTACTATGTGCTAGTTTATTTTTTTTCTAAATCCTTATAAAATGTAGTACTATGTGCTAGTCTAGGATTTTTTTCTATGGTCGTTTGATTTGTATGGTCCACAAATGTTTATATAGCTCATTGAACATAAATTTGGCACATACAAAAAGGTCATGATCGGGAATGTTTTGCAGGGAACCTACGAGTTCCTATGTTTTGCCAGAATGTTGATTAATTTCCGTTTCGACAAATTTCGGGCACTCGATATGTCCTATTTTTAGCAAAGGCCGTGACTAAATTTTCCGTGGATTTTGGCATGAATTTTGCTAAAAAGTAGGACATATTGAGTACTCGGACATTTCGGCATGACTTTCGATATATGTAATGTTGATCGATGTTAGGGTTGACTTTCAGTCTGATGGGGCTCCCTGTGTGATAGATTGATGTTCTTGAAGGAAGAATCCTAACTGTTGTTTTGGGGGTCGGTTCCCCCTCTTCTCCTTGTGCTAGACCTTGGTAATGCACCCGAGGAAGAAGGGGAAGCGACCATCACCCACAATCAAAATATCGAGTGCCGGGAGTGTCCACCATATACACCACCAGAGATTAGAGTTGTTCAAGGGAGACTCGACAGACCGAAAGTTAACTCGTGTTGAGTAGTGATCCGTGTGTTGAATTTCTGGTATTTGCCGTCAAATTTTTATTTTTCAATTATGAACACGGTAAATGGATGATGACGATAGGATCCCCGAGTGCGATGACTGCACCGACGAGGGGTGTGTGTGTGACAATCCTCACTTGGAAACCATAGGTGTTTCTCCCTCACGCTTAAAGAGGCCTTCGAATATTATATGGTATATAACTTGAGCAACACACATTTCTTCTTAATTAAGCATGGCTTAAGATTTTTGCTTTAACGTTTAATTTCCATTTTTTTAACAATTTGACTAGTGCATCCCCTGTTATGCAATTCATTATGTCCTAGATAAGCTCAATTTCGATGACATGGATAAGGTGGATAAGAGGACAGCTCACCTGAAGACAAAACATGGTTTCATTTTCGAGGCTACGATCTACAATGGGATAGGTCGCACATATTTTGATTTTGCAAATTGGAGAGGACTATGCAAGGCTTACGAATTTAACGAGGGTATGAGAATAACCTTTGATACTGGCATCGTTCCTTGATATGATCCAGCCACCGATCCTCAATATGATAAAGACATTTGGGTGGATCTGGACATGATTCCAATTCTACCTCCATGTGAGTTTGGTTAAATAATTTTGTTAAATAATCTATATTGCTTATTTAAAATAGTTTTTATTCACCCCTAACTTAACTTGTTTATTTATAATGAACAACTTATTTTCTATCTTCTAGAAATACATGGAATATAGTAGACGAGACCTATTACACTGCTGGCTTAGAGCTAACTTGGGAGGAGAAGAATTATCTTGTCTAGTCCCTCCTTTTTAGTTTATAGGGCTTAAATTGAAAATCTCTTCAACCAAGTTAGATGATGAATGGTGGAATTAATTTCGTAGTTTGCAAAAATACTTAATTAGTACTCTCATTTTTCTTGAAAGGTTGTGACGATACGTGCCACTAGTCCACAAGTTGAGCGATGCTAACATTTGTAGAAAACTCATGGTAAGATTTTTTTACTATTGTGTCACTAGCCCATCTTTTTCATACATTCTTCTTAAGTAAACTACATTGCTAACTATGTTACTATTATGTTCTTCAACAGAAGCTCCCAATATTGTTGCGTCTGCGTTGATGGATGTGGAAGGTGAGATGACAACTATTTGCCATTTGAAGACCAGTTTCAAATATAGATGATCGACTGAATGGCAACAAGATGGATGCCTTAAATTGAAGGATGGAGGCAAATAGTGAATGAGCACAAGACACAAATTAGAGACCGGTGGATCTTTGTGCTCCATCATGGAGATGGAGGTTTTTTTTCTATTTTTTCTATATTTCCCTAAGAGAGAGGAGTAGGTCCTAGTACTTGTCATGATCTGGGTTATGACTACTATGTGCTCGGAGTTATTTACTAGGATGGTAACAATTAGCTAGTGGTTAACTGATGATGATGATGATGATGAGACATTGTTATATCATTATGATGATGATGATGAGGCATTGTTATATCACTATGATGATGAGACATTGTTATATCATTATATGCCGATGATGAGATATTGTTATATCACTATGATGATGATGAGACATTGTTGTATCAATGGTGCATGTACATGTTGGACTGTATAAAAATATGTATAGTTGTTGTATAAGTATTGCATAAATATGCAAAAAAAGAAATACACAGAGTTAGTAGTGGCGCGGGGGCCAGAACAACGCTACAGCTAGAGTGCGGGTCAAACCCCGCGCTACTGCTAACATAAGTAGTAGTAGCGCGGGGTTTGTCCCGCGCTACTACTAACCAGTTAGCTGTAGCATGCTAGTAGTAGCGTGGCTCCCCGTGCTACTACTAAACTTTTACCCTGCGCCAATAATAAGCTTATCCCTAGTAGTGAAGGGGGGCGGCGACGGTGCTAGCTACTTCAAAGACTAGGAGCCGATGGTGACATGGAAGATCTAGGACTTGATGGAAGGAAACGGCTACCAAACTGATACTTACAAATACATATGGTGGCGGAAAATGGCGACCTTCATCCTAGGTAATCGATGCAGAGGGGGAAAAGATGCAATGGGCAGGCCTGGGGTTTTAAGGGGAAATAAAAATGCCGCATGGAACCGACGGTTCAAATTACTATACACGCCTATCAGTTTGACTACTAAATACCGCAAACATTTAGCCCCAATTACAAAACGATATATTCTAGGTTCTGACAACTTTTGTGTGACACGCCAAATAGCTAGACTAGTTAAGATAATGATACTGAATACCCCGACAAGAACAATTAAAGGCTCTGACAAACCAAATAGGCCAGCATCTCTGTTAAACCAAACAAGACAAATGCTTTGACAGATCCATATCGCTACAGTGGCAGTCAAAAAAATCATCAAGGATGCGTTTGGTAGATTGCATAGAGCCAACCAGGCCTAGGTGGGATGAAATTAGGCCGTTTGGTTGCGTGCAAGTAGGCCTAGCTCGCATCGGCAAGAAACTTAAAGCACCACAGAGCCTGGCCCACTGGAAACACTCGTATCGGCCGTTTCCAGCCAGCCAGGCTGACACGGGCGCAAAAGCTGGTCCCGGTAGGGTGCGGTGCAGGGAGGATTCGGGCAGAGATGGCAGAAAAGGGAAATCGACAGAAGCAGGATGGCGTGAAATATACCCTCACCCCTGGCTTTAGGACAAGTCCTCCTCTGTTCTTGGCACCGGCGGCGGCGACGGCTCAGATCTGTGGTTGTGGCGGCGGCGGCGTTCGTGGCGGCAGCACTCCCCGGCTGCGGCAGCTGCTTCTCCCCTTCTTCTTCGACTCCGTCCGACCATCATCGTCTCAGGCATGTCCCCCCGACACCGAAGCTGGTAAGATATCCCCTTCTCCTCTGTTGGGTCGTTCGATAGGACCGTTTAGGGTCGATTGCGCCATTGCTAACCACACCATAGATGTCGCTTAGGTTGCGGATGAAGCTTGTAGTTCAGGCAGTAGCGCTGATAGCTGTGGTTCAGGCCTGGATCCGGTTGGTCCATAAGAGAGTTGTTCATCGGAGTGAGAAACCTCTGATCCGGTATGGTCCAATGTTAATCCGAGATTGGTAGAGGATAGCGAATCTGAACTACATCTACAACTGCAATGACACAGAGGCTCTGCGGATGCTTCAAATGAAAAGAGCACCTTTGCAAGGCTTCTGCAGACGTTCAGGAGCAGGGGCTGCTAGAAGATAGCATCCACACCTCTGTGGTAGAGCAAGTAGCCATGTTCCTCCATGATGTTGGTCATAGCGAGAGGTTCAGGATTATACAAAACACCTTCGGGAGGTCAATGGAGACCATCTCTAGGTACTTCAAGCAAGTGTTGTATGTTGTTGGGGAACTTAGAGGAGAGATGATTGTGTCACCAACCGGCCGGACTCCTACCTAGATTCACACTAGCCCAAGATGGTATCCATACTTTAAGGTGAGCACTGACAGTATGTATATCATGCCTTGATATGCTCTTATTGTTCTACTGTAGCCATAACGCCATCTTGTAATGCCATTTCAGGATTGCATCGGGGCAATAGATGGTACTCATGTCACTACCAGAGTGCCGAGGTCACAATCTCCAACATATAGATTGAGGAAGCACTACACAAGCCAGAATGTGCTTGTTGTTGTTGACTTCGATCTGAAGTTCACATATGTGCTGGCTAGCTATGAAGGATCAACACATGATGCTAACATTCTCAATGACATCATGTGTAGACCTGATGGCATCAACATACCAGATGGCAAGTTCTACATAGGAGATGCTGGCTATGCATGTCGGCCAGGTGTTCTTCCACCCTTCAGGAAAACTAGGCACCATCTGAACAAGTTCTGTGGTAGGAACTATCCTAGGACTCCTCAGAACTATTCAATCTCAGACACTCTGGCCTTAGAGTAACGGTTGAGAGGGTATTTGGAGCTCCCAAGAATATGTTTAAGATCCTGAATCATAAGCCATTCCATCCTTACCCTACCCAGGTTAAGCTTGTTCTTCCATGTTCCATCATTCATAACTGGATCCTACAATGGGGAACTGGTGAACTTGTGCCGGAGGAGGAAGATGTGATGCCTGATGATGTGATCAGCTCCGGCCTTGGTGTGGAGGTGTTTGACAACGAAGCATGGAAGAACAAAAGGTTGGAGTGGGCTCAGGCAATGTGAGATAACAAAGGTCAGACAAGGATCTGAAGAAGAAGAAGTAGAAGAGGCAGCAGCACAACAGAAGAAGAAGCAGCACAACAGCAGCAGAAGAAGAGAAAGAGGAAGAGGATGGACTTCCACCTAGTTAGCATCATTGAACTTTCCTCTATTCAGCCATATTTTGGCTCTTAATAACTTGCACTGCCATTTGCTAGTACATAGGATAAACTACCATTTGTTTCTTAGTTATGACAAGACGATGTTCAGTGTGTGTGGTAAGGTCACCACTAGTGAGAAGTGGTGATCACACCTTATGACGTTTGCAACCAATTAAACAATGTGCTGTTTGTCTAACAACAGGGACGCATGCAACCAAACAACGTGGTAAAAATTTCTCTCCTCATGCACGGAACCTAATGCAGGCAACCAAACTACATGCAAATGTTGTTTTTTAGCCTGCATTAGCTCAAACAGGCCCAACTGAAACAAGTATGCAAAATGCCCTAAAATAGAGATATAAACCAAACGCATCCCAAAGGTTCTAGTAAATATAAATGAAAAAAGCGCAATACAAAGGTGTGGCGAGCTACGGAAGACGCCTAAGAGCATCTACAGCTGGGCGTCTCAAACCCGCCTCATACGTCCGGGCGGGCCTCCCGGTCACGATTTTTTTGACCCAGACGGCCCCTTCAAACGACCCTCAAACGCCCGAGCTGACCGGCAACCCCTCATATCCAGCCCAAATATAGGGTAGATATGGGGGCGCCCGGGTGCGCCTGGGCACGCCCGCCATGTCAAACCCGGCCCACCCGACCCCACATATATTCCTCCCTATCCGCTCGCCGGACCAAACCCTAGCCACTTCACTCCCCTCCCCTCCACTCCCCTCCACCACCTAAGCTCGTCTCCGGCTCCTTCCGGCCGTCTCCGGCATGGCGGATAGCGGATCCGAGTCCTTCACCTCCAGAACTGTCGACCCCGAGCTCATCCCACGCGGCCCCGAGGAGGAGATGGCCGTCCGGCTTGTGCTCCGCCCTGCCCGGGAGGAGGCCCGTGCACGGCAGCACTCGGACTCCTTCCGTCGGGAATCCATTGCGTCCGCCCAAATGGCGCATGGATCCTGCGCTAGGCCAGCCGTAGCTGCCTCGCCGGAGGCCGTGCGATCCGTCTGGTGTCCGAACGCGCTGGCGGACGCCCAACCCCTCCGTTGGCGCGCCGAGCATCGGGACGCACCATGGGCCTCATCCGATGAGAACATGGCACGGCATGCCCGCCGTGCAAGGCACCGGGCGCGGGAGGCGACGGCAGCCCTCGCGGCGGTGGACGTCGGCGAGGCTGAGTCGCGTTCTTCGACGCCCCGTATGGCGCATCAATCCGGGCGCCGCAACCGCATTGTGGTGGACGTCGATGGCTCATCATAGGACATATCCGTCATCGATCTGACGTCCACCGGCACCCAACGGGTTCCGGGCTCCGACGAGGAAGAGTAGGGCATGGGACACGGCCGGCTCGTGTCCCATACCCTACTCTACCTTGCCGGCGATCGGACCAACACTCTGAGGGGCGTAGCCAGCCGCCGCACATGGCCACGGCGGAGCCGGGCGGGCGGGGAGCGAAACCGGACGAAGCTCCGCTCAAAGATCACTGGGTTGCATGTAATAATATGGATTTGAAGTTTCTAATTTGAGATATCCGGATGTGGAATGCATTTTTTGAGACGTGACCGGTCACTATCCGCGGACGTTTGAAGGGTCGAATTTGTCAAGTCCACCGGTAGATGCTCTAACTTTTGTAGCTTCAACAGACTAGTAATTGTGCACGTGCAAGGCCTGTGATGACCAAATTCAGTATCACATGAAGGTTCACATTTCTGAACGATGCAATATTCTGAGCAGAACCACATTCTACAATCATATCTAGATGGAATAACAACGGTTCACATTTTTTGCCACAAAATTTTGCTTGAAGATTTGTCAATCAACAGATCCAGGCAAAAAAAAAACATGTATAACATGTAGATGCAGCTAGACAATTCCAATATAAAGAACAAAATCATGTCATCTCTACCTGCATATCAAAATTCTACATCAAAAACTAATGCCACAATATATTGCTCTTCGGCCTGACAATATTCTGCACCTGCAAGGTCTCATCCTTCCTCTCCTAGATATCATCCTTCAAATTTGAAGAATTCAAATACTACATTAGTAACTACCACATCAGCTCTCAGGTATGAAATCCTAAAAATAGGGATTGCCTTACTATGCAATATGGAGTATAACTACAATAATGATACATGAGAACATTTGATTTTGAATAACATTGCTCGCTATACAAACTTGCTACAAAAATAATTTTCACCACACATACCTGAATATATGACAGGCCTAACATGGTCTCCATTGCAATGTAAATACACATACATGAAATTATCAATAAATCAAGCTGCATTCAACCTGGCAGAAATAAATGAAGCAAATCATACATGAATATGCACAGAAATCTAGAGGACATTTGAGTAGTATCAAAGTTGTAAGCGAACTTGTATATGTGCGAACCTGTGGTAATCGAACTAATGTGCAACAGTCTCTCCTCCCTAGTTCTCCACAAAATGTTTTGATCTTCTCATTCAATCGTGCTATCAATAATCCAGTGAACCTGTGTACACCCATAACAACATTATATCGACTGGGGTGAATAATGAGTGGTCTCTGCAATAAAGAAAACAAAAAAACATACTCCGCTTCAGGCAATTACTCAATTGTTCAGAAGCTTCAGGCAATAATGAATAGCAAGCAATTAGTAATACTCTGCAAGATTCAGGAAATGAATTAGTGTTGAAAGTGAAAATATAAGAGTGAAATGACTAAAAATTGTTCAAAAGCTTCAGTTAGTTTATAACCGAAGCAAGAACCGTCAGTGCGTAGAGCGCCCAGTTTGGCGACGACGACAGCCCGCCGCCGAGGGCAAAAGTGCTCCTGCCCAAGTTCCACCTCGAGACGGCGGCGCTTCGTCCCGAAAGCCCCCCCTGATTTTTTTCTAGGTCAAAATGACCTATATACCAGAAGATGGGCACCAGAGGTGGGCTGAGGAGGGCACAACCCATCAGGGCGTGCCTGGGGGGGCCTGGCGCACCCAGGTGGGTTGTGCCCACCCGGTGGCCCTCCTCCGGTAGTTATTTGCTCCAGTATTTTGTATATATTGCAAAATAATTCTCCGTAAATTTTCAACTCATTTGGAGATATGCAGAATAGGTAACTCTGATGTAGCTTTTTTAGGTCCAGGATTCCAGCTGCTGGTATTCTCCCTCTTTGTGTAAACCTTGCATATTATGAGAGAAAAGGCATTAGAATTACTCCCAAAAATATTATTATGCATAAAAATATTATAAATAACAGTAGGAAAACATGATGCAAAATGGACGTATCAACTCCCCCAAGCTTAGACCTCGCTTGTCCTCAAGCGAAAAACTGAAATCGAAAAACATGCCCACATGCTTAGAGAGAGAGAGAGGTGCCGATAAAAACAAAATACGGACATAGAAGCATCTTGCATATTATTATAACAACAAGGAACTTTAACATAAAATTTTACCAAACAAGTTTTATCATATAACTTCTCATGAACAAGTAACAATTCATCACAACATTGAAGTATAAAGCATAAACCTTATTGAAAACCGACAAACTATGTTCTCAGTCAACTTTGCAACTACAATTCATCATATTTTCAGGAAGGGTCACGTATCGGAGCCTTTAGGCAAGTCCACATACTCAACTATCATTTAATCTTCTATGATTGCTAACACTCACAGCATACCCATGAACAAAAAGTTTCAACCGGACACATAGAAAGATAGGGGCTTATAGTTTCGCCTCCCAACGTATTCACCTCAAGGGTGATGTCAACAATAATAACGCATGCCCACTCATATCCAACTGGATATATGTGCCTAGATCTTTTCTCAACACATGATGCTTGCAAAAAGAGAAAATAAAAAGGAATAGGGGAGAATACGTTGACTCTTACATAAAAGTAAATGCATAAAAGTAAAAGATAGGCCCTTCGCAGAGGGAAGCAAAGGTTGTCATGCGCTTATTTGTTTGTATGCCAAATCCCTTAATGCAAAAGAACGTCACATTATATTGCCCCTTATGATAGCAACCTTTATTGTGCAGTCTGTCGCTTTTATTACTTTGCCATCATAAGTTTGTACAACGCTCAATTTTCTCTTAAACTAAACAATCCAACACTTTTAGAAGCAATTTTTATTGCCTTATTGCACCGATGACAACTTACTTGAAGGATCTTACTCAATCCATAGGTAGGTATGATGGACTCTCAAAATAAGATTTTGGGTTAAGGGTTTTTGGATGCATAAGTAGTATCTCTACTTAGTGCGGAATTTTGGCTAGAAAAGATATTGAGCAAGCACCACATGTTGAAGGATCTATGACAATATAACTTCTATGTGAATATGAACAAACATAAATCATTACGTTGTCTTCCTTGTCCAACGTCAACAATTTTGACACAAAATATTTAATGGGGGCTAACAATCATAAAAGATGTCCAAGATAGTGTATTTGCATGTGAATCTTCTCTTTCCTTATTAATTCTTTCATGAATTGCATCATTGACCAATGCTATGTTTGTCAATCTCCAATAAATTTTACCACTTATACTTTTCCTTATGTGATGTCATTACTTACCATAAGATTAGCATATGATCTTTTTCATTTATTTTCCTTTCTTTTATTGGAACAAAAGAGTAAAGAAACAAAACTCAAACTACTCTTTATTATATATCTCGCACATGATTACATAGATGGATCACTAAGCAAGCACTCGAAAAGAAAGGATCGAACTAAAATTTTATTCAACTAAATCATAGGATAACTAAAGATCGAACTAAAATAGATGAAAGCAAAGATAGTGGTGGTGATATGATACCGGGGCACCTCCCCCAAGCTTGGCACAAGCCAAGGGGAGTGCCCATACCATGAACTCAAGTTTCTTTTGTTGGAGAAGATGATGAAGGTGGTGGTGAAGTAGTAGCGGGCTTATCCTCCGGCTTCAATGGCAGCGGCTCACCATCATAAGAAGAAGCGCGAGTCTCACGAGTCCTGCAACTGGCAGCTAAACTCATACCTTTAAATCTTGCCTCATATTCAAAGACTTGATTTTGGAGATCATAGATTTGGCTTTGTAGAAAATTGATTTGCTCATTGAAGGTGAAGACGATGTCCTTCATGGATTTTCCATCCACCTTGAGATCACGGGTGTAATCCGCGATCATGAGGTGATTGGCATTGAGTCCACGTTCCGCCATCCCCTTGCACTTGAAGACTTCTTGCTCCATAGCTTCGAGCCTAGCCTCCACGGTTCTCGTCCCCTTGGGACCCTGGACGTCCCGGATGTGGAGCACCCCCTCGCGCATCTCAATGGCTTGAGGGTGCTGCATCACCTCCCACATATACGGGTTGATGACATTCTTGAAGAACTTGTCCTTGGAGGAGCTCAAAGCGGCCATGGCGATCTAGATCTGTCAGAAAAAAGCAAGAAAGAAGAACAGAAGATTTCTCCGCGATACGGTGGCCAATACGTTCGGGCGGTATATAAAGATTTTTTATCTTGGGAAACAAGCAAACGGGAGGAAAACGGAGTCGGGAAGGTTCCCGAGGTGGGCACAACCCACCTGGGCGCGCTAGGGGGCCCAGGTGCGCCCTGGTGTCTTGTGCCCTCCTCGGTTGCCTTCCTGGTTGTTTCTTATTTTCCTAATTTTTGTAATATTCCAAAACTGACAGAAAATATTTTTGCAGATTTTTTGGAGTCCGTTTCCTTACCGTATCACTTACCTCCTCTTTTTTAGTATTCTGGAGTGTTTCGGAAGGTCTCTTTTATGTGTTCCTCCGGTGTCATAGTTTGAATAATATTGCTTTCAACATTAATAGGCGTACCTGAGATATAGTGTTTAATTCTTTGACCATTGACCACCTTCGGGTTAGTACCTTCGGCATTATTAATCTTGTTGGCTCCAGAGCGATAAACCTCCTCGATAATATATGGTCCTTCCCTTTTAGAGAGAAGTTTTTCTGCAAAGAATCTAAAATGAGAGTTGTACAAAAGAACATATTCTCCAACTTTGAATTCCCGCTTTTGGATTCTTTTTTCATGCCATCTTTTAACTTTTTCTTTAAATAACTTGGCATTTTCATAAGCTTGGGTTCTCCATTCATCTAATGAGATAATATCAAATAACCTTTTTTCACCGGCAAGTTCGAAATCATAGTTGAGTTATTTAATTGCCCAATATGCTTTATGTTCTAACTCTAGAGGCAAATGACAAGCTTTTCCATAAACCATTTTATAAGGAGACATACCCATAGGATTTTTATATGATGTTTTGTAGGCCCAAATCCAATTTCTTAGACCAATTCTTTCGGGACCTATTAACAGTTTTTTGTAATATTAGTTTTATTTCTCTATTGCTAAGTTCAACTTGACCACTAGATTGAGGATAATAGGGTGATGCAATTCTATGGTTAACATCATATTTAGCAAGCATTTTACGGAAAGCACCATGAATAAAGTGTGAACCACCATCAGTCATTAAATATCTAGGGACTCCAAACCTCGGGAAAATAGCTTCTTTAAGCATTTTATGGAAGTGTTATGATCAGCACTACTAGTTGGAATAACTTCTACCCACTTAGTAACATAATCAACAGCAACCAAAATAGGTGTATACCCATTAGAGGAAGGAAAATGTCCTATATAATCAAAACCCCAAACATCAAATGGTTCAACAACAAGTGAATAATTCATAGGCATTTCTTGACGCTTACCGATATTACCAATTCTTTGACATTCATCACAAGATAAAACAAACTTACGAGCATCCTTGAAGATAGTAGGCCAATAAAAACCAGATTGCAATACCTTATGAGTAGTTCTGTCTCTCGCATGATGCCCTCCATAAGCTTTGGAGTGACATTTCCGTAAGATTTGTTCCTGTTCATGCTCAGGTACACAACGTCTAATAATACCATCTACTCCTTCTTTATAAAGATGTGTGTCATCCCAAAAGTAATGTCTTAAATCATAGAAGAACTTTTTCTTTTGTTGCTATGTGAAACTAGGTGGTATGTATTTAGCAACAATATAATTAGCATAGTCAGCATACCAAGGAGTATTATTAGAAACATTTATTGCAGCTAGTTGTTCATCAGGAAAGCTATCATCAATAGGTAGTGGGTCATCAAGGATATTCTCTAACCAAGATAAGTTATCAGCTACGGGGTTCTCAGCTCCTTTTCTATTAGTAATATGTAAATCAAATTCTTATAGCAAGAGAACCCACCTAATGAGTCTAGGTGTAGCATCTTTCTTTTCCATGAGATATTTAATAGCAGCATGATCAGTGTGAACAATTACTTTGGAATCAACAATGTAAGATCTGAATTTATCACAAGCAAACACAACTGCTAAAAATTCTTTTTTAGTAGTAGCATAATTTCTTTGGGCACTGTCTAGAGTTTTGCTAGCATAATGAATAATATTTAATTTCTTATCAACTCTTTGTCCTAGAACAACACCAACAACATAATCACTAGCATCACATATAATTTCAAAAGGCAAGTTCCAATTAGGTGGTTGAACAATAGGTGCAGAAGTTAAGGCTTTCTTAAGTGTTTCAAAGGCTTCTACACAATCATCATCAAAAACAAATGGAACATCCTTTTGTAAAAGATTAGTAAGAGGCCTAGAAATTTTAGAGAAGTCTTTAATAGACCTTCTATAGAAACCAACATGACCAAGGAAACTATGAATACCTTTAATATCTTTGGGACATGGCATTTTCTCAATTGCATCAACTTTAGCTTGGTACACCTCAATACCCCATTCAGAAATTTTATGCCCCAAGACAATGCCTTCATTAACCATAAAGTGGCACTTCTCCCAATTCAAGACAAGGTTAGTTTGCTCACATCTCTGCAAAACTCGATCAAGGTTGCTTAAGCAATCATCAAAAGAAGTTCCATAAACTGAAAAATCATCCATGAAAACCTCAACAATCTTTTCACAAAAATCAGAGAATATAGTAGTCATACATCTTTGAAAAGTAGCAGGTGCATTGCATAAACCAAAAGGCATACGTCTGTAAGCATTAGTTACAAATGTGCAAGTAAAGGTGGTTTTCTCTTGATCAGGTTGTGAAACAGGTATTTGAGAAAAACCAGAATATCCATCAAGAAAACAAAAGTGTGTGTGCTTAGAAAGTCTCTCTAACATTTGATCAATAAAAGGCAAAGGGTAATGATCTTTTCTAGTTGCTTTATTTAATTTTCTAAAATCAATTACCATTCTATAGCCAGTAACAATTCTTTGTAGAATAAATTCATTTATGTCATTAGGAACAACAGTAATACCTCCCTTCTTAGGGACACAATGAACGGGACTTACCCATCTACTATCAGCTATGGGATATATTATACCTGCTTCCAGAAGCTTTAATATTTCAGTTCTTACCACTTCTTTCATCTTAGGATTCAAACATCGTTGATGATCAACAACGGGTTTAGCATCAGGTTCCATATTAATCTTGTGCTGACAGAGAGTGGGACTAATGCCCTTAAGATCATCAAGAGTATATCCAATAGCAGCACGGTGCTTCTTCAGAATTTTTAATAGTCTTTCTTCTTCATGTTCTGAAAGGTTAGCACTAATAATAACAGGATATATCCTTTTCTCATCGAGATAAGCATACTTCAAAGTGTCAGGCAATTGTTTTAATTCAAACACGGGATCACCTTTAGGTGGAGGAGGACCTCCTAGAGTTTCAATTGGCAAATTGTGTTTGAGCAGGTGTCGTTGTTCAAAGAAATTTTTATCTATCTCATTTCTTTCATGCATATGCATATCATTTTCATGGGCTAGCAAATATTGTTCTAGTGGATCAGTAGGAGGCACGAAAATAGAAGCAAGACCAATTATTTCATCCTTACTAGGTAATTCTTTCTTGTGAGGTTGTCTATTAAACTTGGAAAAATTAACTCATGAGACTCATCACCAAAGCTAACACTGACAGTTTGTTTATGACAATCTATAGTAGCACTGACAGTGTTCAAAAAAGGTCTATCAAAGATAATGGGACATAAGTCATCTTGTGGGGAACGAAGAACTAGAAAATCAGTAGGGTATTTTATTTTCCCACACAAGACTTCAATATCTCTAACAATCCCAAGTGGTGTGATGGTGTCTCTATTAGCAAGTTTAATAGTAACATCTATGTCTTCTATTTCAGCGGGTGCTATGTCATTCATAATTTCTTGGTATAAGGTAAAAGGAATAGCACCCACGCTAGCACCTAAATCACATAAACCATGATAACAATGATCTCCTATTTTTACTGCGACAACATGCATGCCAACAACAGGTCTATGTTTATCCTTTTCATCGGGTTTGGCAATTCTAGCAGCTTCATCACAGAAGTAAATAACATGCCCGTCAATATTTTCTACTAGGAGATCTTTAACCATATCAACACTAGGTTCTACTTTAATTTGTTCAGCAGGTTTAGGTGCTCTAATATTACTTTTGCAAACCACAGTTGAAACCTTAGCATGTTCCTTCATCCTAACAGGGAAAGGTGGTTTTTCAATATAAGCAGTAGGCACAACTGGATCAACATTGTAAATAATAGTTTCATCTTTAACTATGTCGGATTCTTTAATTTCTTCTTTGATAGGGGGATGATATTTAAACCACTTCTATTTGGGGAGATCAACATGAGTAGCAAATGATTCACAATAAGAGGCTACTATCTCAGAGTCAAGTCGATAGTTAGTGCTAAACATGTGAAAAGCATCAGTATTCATAAAGGATTTAACACAATCAAATTCAAGCTCAATACCTAACTCTTTACCTTCGTCGAGTTCCCAATCTTCATAGTTGCATTTAATTCTTTCTAAAAGATCCCACCTGAATTCAATAGTCTTCTTCATAAAAGAACCAATACAAGAAGTACCGAGCATGGATTGATCATCACGAAAAAGTCGAGCATAAAAATTCTGAATGATAATTTCTCTAGAGAGCTCATGATTGGGGCATGAATATAACATTGACTTAAGCCTCCCCCAAGCTAGAGCGATACTTTCTCCTTCATGAGGCCAAAAATTATATATATAATTCCGATCACGATGAACTAGATGCATAGGATAATTTTTTTTGGTGAAATTCCAATTTCAATCGATTCCAGTTCCAAGATCCAATATCATCGCATAGCCTATACCATGTCAATGCTTTTCCCTTCAAAGATAAAGGGAAAACCTTCTTCTTAGCTTCATCTCCAGATAAACCTGCAAGCTTAAATAATCCACAAATTTCATCCACATATATCAAATGCATATCAGGATGTTCAGTTCCATCTCCTGCATAAGGATTAGCTAGCAGTTGTTCTATCATACCCGAAGGAATTTCATAACCAATATTTTCAGTAGGTGCAGTAGGTTGAGGGATAACTAATTGTGGTTTCGGTCGAGGTGAAGATACCCCGAACAATCCCCTCAAAGGATGATTCTCCATAGTAACAAGTGACAATAAATTTTAGCACGTAGTAATAATTTTTCCTTACCAAGAGCGCTTCACTCCCCGGCAACGGTGCCAGAAAAGAGCCTTGATGACCCACAAGTATAGGGGATCAATCGTAGTCCTTTCGATAAGTAAGAGTGTCGAACCCAACGAGGAGCAGAAGGAAATGACAAGTGGTTTTCAGCAAGGTGTTTTCTGCAAGCACTGAAATAGTCGGTAACAAGTAGTTTGATAGCAAGATAATTTGTAACGAGCAAGTAACGGTAACGATAAATAATATGCAGCAAGGTAGCCCAATCCTTTTGTGACAAAGGACAAGCCAAAATGGTCTCTTATGATAAGCAAAGCGTTCTTGAGGGTACACGGGAATTTCATCATGTCACTTTTATCATGTTGGTTTGATTTGTGTTCGCTACTTTGATAATTTGATATGTGGGTGGACCGGTGCTTAGGTGTTGTTCTTACTTGAACAAACCTCCTACTTATGATTAACCCCCTCGCAAGCATCCGCAACTACGAGAAAAGTATTAAGATAAAATCTAACCATAGCATTAAACATTTGGATCCAAATCAGTCTCTTACGGAGTAGCGCATAAACTAGGGTTTAAGCTTCTGTCACTCTAGCAACCCATCATCTAATAACTACTCCACAATGCATTCCCTTAGGCCCAAATATGGTGAAGTGCCATGTAGTCGATGTTCACATGACACCACTAAGGGAATCACAACATACATATCATCAAAATATCGAACACATATCAAGTTCACATGATTACTTGCAACATGACTTCTCCTGTGACCTCAAGAACAAAAGTAACTACTCACAAATAGTAATCATGCTCAAGATCAGAGGGGTGTTAAATAGCATAATGGATCTGAACATATAATCTTCCACCAAATAAACCATATAGTAATCAACTACAAGATATAATCAACACTACTAGTCACCCACAAGTACCAATCTAAGGTTTCGGTACAAAGATTGAATACAAGAGATGAACTAGGGTTTGAGAGGAGATGGTGATGTTGAAGATGTTGATGGAGATGGCCCTCTCAAAGATGAGAGAGTTGTTGGTGATGACGAGGGCGATGATTTCCCCCTCCAGGAGGGAAGTTCCCCCAGCGGAATCGCTCCGCCGGAGGGCAAAAGTGCTCCTGCCCAAGTTTCGCCTCGAGACGGCGGCGCTTCGTTCCGAAAGCCCCCCCTGATTTTTTCTAGGTCAAAATGACCTATACACTAGAAGATGGGCACCGGAGGTGGGCCGAGCAGGGCACAACCCACCAGGGCGCGCCTGGGGGGCCTGGCGTGCCCAGGTGGGTTGTGCCCACCTGGCGGGCCTCCTCCGGTAGTTATTTGCTCCAGTAATTTTTATATATTGCAAAATAATTCTCCGTAAATTTTTAGTCATTTGGAGATGTGCAGAATAGGTAACTCTGATGTAGCTTTTTTAGGTCCAGAATTCCAGCTGCCGGTATTCTCCCTCTTTGTGTAAACCTTACATATTATGAGAGAAAAGGCATTAGAATTACTCCCAAAAGCATTATTATGCATAAAAACATTATAAATAATAGTAGGAAAACATGATGCAAAATGGACGTATCACCCCCACATACTTTGTCAAAATAAACAACTCCCCGATCAATGCATTTCACTGTTCTGTGCAACGCACGGGCACCTTACTATATATAGTACGACCATAAATTTAACTAACAAAATGCTCATGCATGTCACAAAAAATTATATCATTGAAAACTATGTTCAAATACGAATCCAACGATATAGTTTTTGTTGACATGCACTAACATTTTGTTAGTTAAATTTTCAGTCAAATTACGTGGGGGACTAATAAACCACGACGAAGGTAGTACTAGTGTAGAGGGCGGCACTGCACGAGAGTCTCACCCCGCTCATGGCGCGGCAGTAAAGCTGTCATATCACAAAACCCCACCACTCCCAGTAATAAGTGGCCTGGTAAAATAAACGGACAAGCAACCATCACATCCCTCTGTCTTTTTTGCATTTCATCTCTCTGCATTTACTTTGTCCGGTTCATCTCGCACACTCGATCCCTAGCTACTACTCCTAGTACTAGTAGTAGTACTCAAGTTGGAATTCCTATTGCACGACACAACTTCTTAGGCACAAAATTCGGTACAGGGTGTATGAAATGGTTTGGGAATTTGCATGCCTTCCCGACCAGTGAGATACTCCGTACAGAGAGAAGGAAGCTAAAGTAAACAATCAAACGAGTATTTTGCATATCTTTTGCATTGAATGGTTTCACAAGCTTGACTAGTGCTATTTTTCTACTTTTACGAAAACCGCATCGTAATGTTAAAACGTGCATTTGCACGTGTGTATACATACAAGTAGTAGTACAGTCTACAAGCATATATATATATAGAGAGAGACGTGTACTGCGATATATAGTTAAGTTTGTGCTATATGCACGTACTTACAAATGCGTACGGATACAAAAGGTTTTCAAACTTTTCCATTTACATACTTAATTAAGGACGCTAATAATTCCCGAACGTTCGGGATTTATCATTTTCGTCCCAAAACTAATGAGATCGCCTTACGACACTAAATTATTCCTAATAAAAGCCACGTCGCTCGTAGGAGCGCTTGCGGCGCGCCACGAGTGCCCTGGTGTGTGTCCGTTTCCCAGCGAGGCGACACAACACCGCTTCCTCGGCCTCGCAACTTGCGAGGTGCTGATTGGCGACTTGCCGGTGGGCAAGCACGATCTCACCGGTCTGGTGATCCGGCGCCAACAGGTACTCCTCCTCACTGGAAGCGTGCACCCAATCCATGTACCGCCAAGCGTAGATGAGGCGCTTGGGCCCGACTGCACTCAGGGCTTTGGCACGGGCGTCCTCCGCCACCCACACGGCCCTCGCACGAGCCTTCTGCCAAAGAGCCAATTGCCTGACTCTCTCGGACACGACATAGGCCTGCCAGGCAGCATGCCTCGCGGCGCGCTTCTCTTCATCGGCCTTCTTCTCCGCCTCTCTTTTAGCGCTCTCTACCGGAGGTAAAGCTTCCCACAAGGCGACCACCATTTCTTTCCAAAGCTCCTCCAAGCTGGGGAGCTCGGCAGGCGGCGTGACGTTCTCCTCGTAGCGGGGAGCCGACGTGTCCTCCGATACGCGTGGTGGCGAGACTGGGAACACCAATGCGTCCACCTCGACGCGTCGCGGTGAGGAGCAGAACGCCGACGCGTCATCCTCCACTGGTGGCAGCTGATGTCGCTTGAACTACATCGGTATTTCCCCAAAGAGGAAGGGATGATGCAGCACAGCTACGGTAGGTATTTCCCTCAGTTATGAAACCAAGGTATCAATCCAGTAGGAGAACCAAGCAACACTATGTAAACGGTACCTGCACACAAATAAAAAATACTTGCAACCCGACGATTAAGAGGGGTTGTCAATCCCTCTACGGGTAACGGTGCCAGAAATTGTCAAGTTGACGGGATAAAAATTGTATAGATTGGATAAATAGCTCTCGATAAAATGCAAAATAAAATAAATAGCAAAAAGGTGCAGCAAGGTATTTTTGGGTTTTTGGTATAATAGATCTGAAAATAAAAGCGAATAAAAATAGATCTCAAAGCAAATATGATAAAGAATAGACCCGGGGGCCGTAGATTTCACTAGTGGCTTCTCTCAAGAAAATAGCATACGATGGGTAAACAAATTATTGTTGGGCTATTGATAGAACATCAAATAATTATGATGATATCCAGGCAATGATCATTATATAGGCATCACGTCCAAGATTAGTAGACCGACTCCTGCCTGCATCTACAACTATTACTCCACACATCGACCGCTATCCAGCATGCATCTAGTGTATTAAGTTCATGGAGAAACGGATTAATGCAATAAGAATGATGACATGATGAAGACGAGATCTATTCATGTAGGAATAGCCCCCATCTTGTTATCCTTAATAGCAACGATACATGCGTGTCTTGCTGCCCCTTCTATCACTGGGAAAGAACACCGCACGATCGAACCCATCACAAAGCACCTCTTCCCATGGCAAGAAAAATTGATCTAGTTGGCCTAACTAAACCAAAGATTCGAAGAAGAAATACGAGGCTATAAGTAATCATGCATAAAAGAGGTCAAAGAACTCAAATAACTTTCATGGATATAGATCTGATCATAAACTCAAAGTTAATCGGATCCCAACAAACACACCGTAAAAAGAGTTACATCAAATAGATCTCCAAGAGACCATTGTATTGAGAATCAAAAAGAGAGAAGAAGCCATCTAGCTACTGCCTACGGACCCGTAGGTCTACAATGAACTACTCACGCATCATCGGAGAGGCACCAACGAGGACGATGAACCCCTCCGTGATGGTGTCTAGATTGGATCTCGTGGTTCTCGAACTTGCGGCGGCTGGAATTATGTTTCGTCAACTCTCCTAGGGTTTTTGGAATATTTGGGTATTTATAGGGCGAAGAGGCGGTGCGGGAGGCCAACGAGGTGGGCACAACCCACTAGGGTGCACCTGGGCCCCCAGGCGTGCCCAGGTGGGTTGTGCCCCCCTCGGGGCACCCCTCTGGTACTTCTTTGGCCCAAGTTGTTCCTTCTGGTCCATAAAAATTCTCCAAAAAGTTTCACTGCGTTTGGACTCCGTTTGGTACTGATATTCTGCGAAGTAAAAAACAGCAACTGGCACTAGGCACCATGTTAATAGGTTATTCCCAAAAAATGATATAAAGTTGCTATAAAATGATTGTAAAACATCCAAGAATGATAATATAACAGCATGGAACAAGCAAAAATTATAGATACGTTGGAGACTGATACGTCTTCGACGTATCTATAATTTATGAAGTATTCATGCCATGTTTACAACAATTTTATATGATTTTGGTATGATTTGATTAGAACTAACCCGGACTGACGTTGTTTTCAGCACAACTACCGTGGTGTCGTTTTTTGTGCAGAAATAAAAATTCTCGGAATGGGCTGAAAATTTACGGTGATTTTTTATGGACCAAAAGAGACCCCCGAAGCACCAGAGCTGGGCCAAGAAGTGGACGAGGTGGCCACAAGCCACCAGGGCGCGCCCTGGGGGGGTAGGGCGCGCCCCTACAGCTTGTGGGCCCCTCGGGCACCCCCTTGACGTGAGACCGACGCCAAAAATTATTATAAATACCCAAACCTCCGAAAAGAACCCTAGATCGGGAATTCCGCCGCCGCAAGCCTCTGTAGCCACGAAAAACCAATCGGGAGCCAGTTCCGGCACCCTGCCGGAGGGGGAAACCATCACCGGAGGCCATCTTCATCATCCCGGTGGTCTCCATGATGAGGAGGGAGTAGTTCACCCTCGGGGCTGAGGGTATGTACCAGTAGCTATGTGTTTGATCTCTCTCCCTCTCTCTCGTGTTCTTGATTTGGCACGATCTTGATGTATCGTGAGCTTTGTTATTATAGTTGGATCATAAGGTGTTTCTTCCCTCTCTATCTCTTGTTGTGATGAATTGAGTCTTGCTCTTTGAGGTTTCGTTATGCTGGATTGAGTATTGGATTTGAGAACACTTGATGTATGTCTTGCGATGGGATATCTATGGTGACAATGGGATGTTCTATTGGTTCACTTGATGTATGTTTTGGCACTCAACTCGCGGATTCCCGAGGTGACATTGGGGTAATCTATGCATAGGGGTTGATGCACGTTTTCGTCCTACGTTCTCCAATAGAAACTTTGGAGTGATTCTTTGTTGCACGTTGAGGTATTGTTATATGATCCAATTATGTTATCATTGTTGAGAGAATTTGCACTAGTGAAAGTATGAACCCTAGGCCTTGTTTTCAAGCATTGCAATACCGTTTTTGCTCACTTTTTTTACTAGTTACCTTGCTGTTTTTATATTTTCAGATTACAAAAACCTATATCTACCATCCATATTACACTTGTATCACCATCTCTTCGCCAAACTAGTGCACCTATACAATTTACTATTGTATTGGGTGTGTTGGGGACACAAGAGACTCTTTGTTATTTGGTTACAGGGTTGTTTGAGAGAGACCATCTTCATCCTACGCCTCCCACGGATTGATAAACCTTAGGTCATCCACTTGAGGGAAATTTGCTATTGTCCAACAAAACTCTGCGCTTGGAGGCCCAACGCGAGTCTACAAGAAGAAGGTTGCGTAGTAGACATCAAGCTCTTTTCTGGCACCGTTGCCGGGGAGGTGAGTGCTTGAAGGTATATCTTTAGATCTTGCAATCGAATCTTTTAGTTTTTTGTTTTATCACTAGTTTATTTTATAAAAGAAAACTACAAAAAATGGAATTGAGATTGCCATATATAATTCATCTTTATAATGTCTTTCTTGAAAATGATGGATCGGAAAATTGTGCCAAAGTGTTAGAAGAAGAATACAATAAAATGTTTGGCATAAAATCTTTGAATGATGAGCATGATTGCAATGTTGTTAGTATAAATTCTTTGAATATCCATGATGCCAATGATATGCAAAGCCACAAGCTTGGGGATGCTATGTTTGATGAATATGATATTTTTAGCCCCCCAAGTTTTGATGAGAATATTTATTATGATGATAGCATGCCTCCTATTTATGATGATTATATTGATGAAAGTGGGGTTGGAAGAGTGTCAGCTCGAGGTAGAATTGATCCCACTATTTTGGAGGGTGTTGAATCTTATTGTAATAATTATAAAAGTGGATTTGGAGAGGTCATGACTTTATTTAGTGATGAATCCATTATTTTGGAAGAGGTTTCAATTGATTATTATGAGAACAAAGTTGCTATCTATGATGATTATTGTGATGGCACTTATTATATAAAGAATAATGATAACCATGGAACTTGTCATCATGATTTTAATTTTCAATTGGATTATGCCTCACATGATAGTTATTTTGTTGAGTTTACTCCCACTACTATCCATGAGAATAAATTTGCTTATGTGGAGAGTAATAAAATTTCTACGCTTGTGGACCATGAAAAGAATGCTTTATGTGATAGTTATATTCTCGAATTCCTTCATGATGCTACTGAAAATTATTATGAGAGAGGAACATATGCTTTTACATATCTCAATAATATCAAGTTTCCTCTCTATGTGTTGAAAATCTTGAAGTTTTGCTTGCTTTACCTTCCTATGCTAGTTGATTCTTACTCCCATAAATTGTTTGCTCACAAAATCCCTATGCATAGGAAGTGGGTTAGACTTAAATGTGCTAGTCATATGCTTCATGATGCTCCATTATGTTTCAATTCTTATCTTTTATGCGAGCATCATTGAAATCATCATGCCTAGCTAAAAAGGCATTAAAGAAAAGCACTTGTTGGGAGACAACCCAATATTTACCCCTACTGTTTTTGTGTGTAAACATGATTAGGCTACTTTAGTAATCATGTTTTATAGGTTTTGTTTCAATAAAGTGCCAAGTAAAGCCTTTGGGATAGTGTGGATGATAGTTGACTTGATTCTGTGCAAAAAACAGAAACTTTTGGATCCAGTAACAGAATATTTCAAATTCACTGGAACATGGAAAAACTCTGAATGTTTTACAGAATATTGACATACAAATTTTCTACATTGTCCTAATTTTTCAGAATCTTTAGAGTTACAGAAGTATGAGAACAATTCAGATCTTCGCAGACTGTTCTGTTTTTGACAGATTCTGTTTTCAATGCATAGTTTGCTTGTTTTAGTGTTTCCATAGCTTATATTAAGTGATAGAAATTGTGGAAATGATAAGTTAAAGTATGCATTGTGTGAGAAAAATTATGAATCTTGTCTTTTACAGTACCCAAGTGAATGATTTGCTTTATTATACTAACGCATCTCATGAAGTTCCGTTAAGTTTTATGTGATTGAAGTTTTCAAGTTTTGGGTGAGATATCGATATGAGGAGAATAAGGAGTGGCAAGACACTAAGCTTGGGGATGCCCAAAGCACACCAAGGTAATATTCAAGGAATACCCAAGCAACTAAGCTTGGGGATGCCCCGGAAGGCATCCCCTCTTTCGTCTCCAACATTATCGGTAACCTCACTTGGAGCTATATTTTTATTCATCACATGATATGTGTTTTGCTTGGAGCATCATTTTCTTTTAGTTGGATTTGCTTTCTGTTATTTATATAATGTTTGCATCTTTTATTTCAATAAAAGTGGCAAGGATAGCCTTCACCATGCTTATTTTGCAAGTATATGAGTTGCTGTTTCAAAACAGAAAGTTTATCGCTGTTGCAAAAGTTCCCTAGAAAAGTCAGAATGTGATAAAAGCTTGAAATTTTGACACAATATGAAATGATAAATTCTCTACAGTTTGGTAAATTTTCATAATTTTTTGAGTTAAATAAGTATGGATCTTCCTTAATCCTTTACAGACTGTCCTGTTTCGGCAGATTGCTGTTATGATTGCATTGTTTGCATATGTTTGCTTGTTTAATTATTCTATTTGAGGATAGGAGTATTAAATATGCAAAGGCATTTAGTATGCAATGTCAAATTATAATTTTAGTGATTTTCTACAGTAGAGAATGATAAGGTTTTGCATGGATTTATACTAACTTATCTCACGAGTTCTTGTTGAGTTTTGTGTGCATGAAGTTTTTAAGATTCCGGGAAACTATGATATGAGAGGAATTAAAGAGACACAAGAGCTCAAGCTTGGGGATGCCCAAGGCATCCCAAGTTAATATTTCAAAAAGTCTCAAGCATCTAAGCTTGGGGATGCCCCGGTAGGCATCCCACCTTTCTTCATCAACAATCATCGGTTAGCCTCGGTTGAGCCTAAATTTTTGCTTCTTCACATGATATGTGCTATCCTTGGAATGCCATTTTATTTTGTTTTGCTTCTGTTTTAATAATATCTTAAGATCTAAATTTTCTTTATGAGAGAGATTCTTCACATAGCTACTTAATTATTTGACTAATCATTGATCTTCACTTATATCTTTTTTGGAGTAGTTTGTCATTTACTCTCGTGCTTCACTTATATCCTATGAGTAAATGGTTGAATGAATTGAATATCATAAATCTGAAATTATATATGTTTCATATGCTTATCCCATGGGGAGTAATGACTTCACATATAAGAAGTATAGGTGGTAAAATTTATTGAAAGTTAGCAAACACATCATTGGTCACTTGAACGATTCATGAAAGAATATTGAAGGAAGAGATGTTTCACATATAAATATACTATCTTGGACATCTTCTATGATTGTGAGCCCCATTAATTATTTTCAAACTTGAGCAAATTAGTTGAAGTTGGACAAGGAAGACAAGATAATGAGTTATGTTTGGGCATATTTGTATAGAAGTTATATTGTTATGGATCCTCCAACATGTGGTGCTTGCTTAGGATCTTTTGCTAGCCAAAAATTCGTACTAAGTAGAGATACTACTTGTGCATCCAAAACCCCTTAAACCCAGTTTCTTGCCATGAGTGTCCACCATATCTACCTATGGATTGAATAAGATCCTTCAAGTAAGTTGTCATCGGTGCAAAAAGCAATAAAAATTGCTCCTAAATATATATGATCTTTTATTGTAAGGGAAAATAAGCGTTGTACGAACTTGTGATGGTAAAGAAATAAAAGCAATGGACTGCATAATAAAGGTTTCTATCACAAAGTGCAATACAACGTGACATTCCTTTGCATTAAGGGTTTGCACATCCAAAAATAAAAAGCGCATGACAACCTCCGCTTCCCTCTGCGAAGGGCCTATCTTTTACTTTTATGCAAGAGTCAATAGTATTCCATCTCATTTCAACCTCAATTATTCTCTAGTTGGCAAGTACCATGTGGTGGGGAAAGATCCAAGCATATATGGCCATTCAAATATATTTGATCATGAATTATTATTGTTGACAATTATCTATATGATAAATAAGTTGGGAGGCAAAACATTAAGCCCCTATCTTTCTCTATGTTCGATGGATGCTATTTGTTCTAAAAATATGCTTTGAGTGGTAGCAATCATAGAAGACTATATGATAGTTGAGTATGTGGAATTTGCTAAATCAAAGCTCTTACATAGACCCTTCCTGAAAATAAGAAGAATTGCAATTGTTTGATGACTGAGAACATAGTTTGTTAGTTTTCAAGAAAGTTAATGATCTATGCTTTAACATGTGAATAGCTTGCTACTTGATCATGAGAAGTTTTATGAGATGAGCTACTGTTTATAATATATATTGATGCTAGAAAAAGTGTTTGGAATTATCATTGATCAAACTTATGCACTATGATAGCATTCACACTTCATAAATTATTTCTTTTATCATTTACCTACTCGAGGATAAGCAGGAATTAAGCTTGGGGATGCTGATACGTCTCCAACGTATCTATAATTTATGAAGTATTCATGCCATGTTTACAACAATTTTATATGATTTTGGTATGATTTGATTAGAACTAACCCGGAACTGACGCTGTTTTCAGCACAACTACCGTGGTTTCGTTTTTTGTGCAGAAATAAAAGTTCTCGGAATGGGCTGAAAATTTACGGTTATTTTTTATGGACCAAAAGAGACCCCCGAAGCACCAGAGCTGGGCCAGGAAGTGGACGAGGTGGCCACAAGCCGCCAGGGCGTGTCCTGGGGGGTAGGGCGCGCTCCTACGGCTTGTGGGCCCCTCGGGCACCCCCTTGACGTGAGACCAACGCCAAAAATTCGTATAAATACCCAAACCTCCGAAAAGAACCCTAGATCGGGAGTTCTACCACCGCAAGCCTCTGTAGCCATGAAAAACCAATCGGGAGCCCGTTCCGGCACCCTGCCGGAGGGGGAAACCATCACCGGAGGCCATCTTCATCATCCCGGCGGTCTCCGACGAGGAGGGAGTAGTTCACCCTCGGGGCTAAGGGTATGTACCAGTAGCTATGTGTTTGATCTCTCTCTCTCTCTCTATCTCTCTCTCTCTCGTGTTCTTGATTTGGCACGATCTTGATGTATCGCGAGCTTTGTTATTATAGTTGGATCATATGGTGTTTCTTCCCTCTCTATCTCTTGTTGTGATGAATTGAGTCTTGCTCTTTGAGGTTTCGTTATGTTGGATTGAGTATTGGATTTGAGAACACTTGATGTATGTCTTGTGATGGGATATCTGTGGTGACAATGGGATGTTCTATTGATTCACTTGATGTATGTTTTGGCACTCAACTCGCGGATTCCCGAGGTGACATTGGGGTAATCTATGCATAGAGGTTGATGCACGTTTTTGTCCTACGTTCTCCGATAGAAACTTTGGAGTGATTCTTTGTTGCACGTTGAGGGATTGTTATATGATCCAATTATGTTATCATTGTTGAGAGAATTTGCACTAGTGAAAGTATGAACCCTAGGCCTTGTTTTCAAGCATTGCAATATCGTTTTTGCTCACTTTTGTTACTAGTTACCTTGCTGTTTTTATATTTTCAGATTACAAAAATCTATATCTACCATCCATATTACACTTGTATCACCATCTCTTCGCCGAACTAGTGCACCTATACAATTTACCATTGTATTGGGTGTGTTGGGGACACAAGAGACTCTTTGTTATTTGGTTGCAGGGTTGTTTGAGAGAGACCATCTTCATCCTACGCCTTCCACGGATTGATAAACCTTGGGTCATCCACTTGAGGAAAATTTGCTACTATCCTACAAAACTCTGCGCTTGGAGGCCCAACACGAGTCTACAAGAAGAAGGTTGCGTAGTAGACATCAGAGACGTATCAGCATCCCCAAGCTTAATTCCTACTCGTCCTCGAGTAGGTAAATGATAAAAACAGATTTTTTTGATGTGGAATGCTGCCTAACATGTTCATCACATATTCTTTTCTTTTGTAGCATGGACATATGGACTTTTATATGGTTCAAAGCAATAGTCTAGTTTTGACATGAAGATTTCAATACTCAAGCATATCAACAAGGAACCATGTCTTTCAAAATATCAACAGTAAAGAAAGTTATCCCTAGCCCATCATGCTCAATCATTGGTCCATTCATGAAACACACTCGCATATTAGCTATACCCAATGCTCAAGTACAATCATAGTGCCCCTTAGTTGGTGCTTTATAAGAGAATATGGAGACTCAAATAAAAATAAAAATTGCATAAAGTAAATAGATAGGCCCTTCGCAGAGGGAAGTCGGGATTTGTAGAGGTGCCAGAGCTCAAAGCTTAAATTGAGATATAAAAAAATTTGAGAGGCATACTTTTCCCATCAACGAAAATGACCGAGTAATTCCCAACACTTTCCATGCTAGATATATCATAGGCGGTTCCCAAACAGAAAATAAAGTTTATTCCTTTTTCCACCATTCTTTCACAATCCATGGCTAGCCGTATCCACGGATGCCCTCCATACCAACACTTTCCAAGGAATTTATTATTTGACAACATCAAGTAAATTTCTTTTTCATTTCGGGACTGGGCATTCCTATTACTGCCGCACTCTCGTGCAATGACAAGTGAATAAACACTCATCTTGAGAATAACACATCTAGCATGGAAAATATTGGCCACCCCTTGTCGCTTCATGAGCCGTACGGGCACACAAAAAGGAAATTTATTTTGAGAATTAGAGATGGCACATACAAATTTGCTTAGAGCGGCACGGGAATACCGCATATAGGTAGGTATGGTGGACTCATATGGCAAAACTGGGTTTAAAGATTTTGGATGCATAAGTAGTATTTCTACTTAGTACAAGTGGAGGCTAGCAAAAAGATTGAGAAACAACCAACCAAGAAACAAAAATCACATAAGCAAGCATTAAGCATAACTAACACCAAATAATGCACCACAAGTAGGATGTAATTTTATTGCATAACTATTGACTTTCATGCTTGCATAGGGAATCACAAACCTTAACACCAATATTCTTACTAAAGCATAATTACTCACCAACATGACTCACATATCACTATCATCATATCTCAAAGCTATTACAAAGATTCAAGTTTATTTTGTCCAATGATCTTCATGAAAGTTTTTATTATATCCTTCTTGAATATCTATCACTTTGGGACTAGTTTCATAAGTTGCATTTGCTTTTGACAAGCTCAAACAAATCTAAGTGAAGAACATGAGCATAAAATTTTTTTGTCTCTCAAAATAATATAAGTGAATCATGAGAGAATTTCTTCAAAAATTTACTAACTCTCAAACAAATCTAAGTGAAGCATGAGATCATTTCTTCAAAAAATATTAAAGCACATCGTGCTCAAAAAGATATAAGTGAAGCACTAGAGCAATTCCATAGCTCAAAAAATTTAAGTGAAGCATAAAGAGCAATTCTAACAAATCATAGCATAATTTGGCTCTCTCAAATAGGTGTGTCCAGCAAGGATACTTGTGACAAACTAAAGAGCAAAACAAGCAAAGACTCATATAACACAAGACGCTCCAAGCAAAACTCATGATATGTGACGAATAAAAATATAGCTCCCAGTGAAATACCGATGGTTGTTAGAAGAAAGAGGGGATGCCTTGCGGGGCATCCCCAAGCTTAGTTGCTTGGTTATCCTTTAATATTAACTTGGGGTGCCATGGGGCATCCCCAAGCTTAGGCTTTACTTACTCCTTATTCCTTCACCCATCATGATCTCACCCAAAACTTGAAAACTTCAATCACACAAAACTTAACAAAACCTTCATGAGATCCGTTAGTATAAGAAAACCAATATTTACTTTAAGTACTATAGAAAACCCATTCAAATTTTGTTATTGCATCATATCTACTGTATTCTAACTTTTCCATGGCTTATACCCCCCGCTACAATCCATAGATTCATCAAAATAAGCACACAATGCAAAGAAAACAGAATTGTCAAAAACAGAACAATCTGTAAAGATGCGAATTGTTCTCATACTTATGTAACTCCAAAAAATGTGAAAAATTAGGACAACATAGGAAATTTGTATATCAATATTTTTTAAAAAATTCAAAAAAATTCGTTGCTTCTGTGAATTTAGACAATTATATTACTGGACCCAAAAGTTTCTGTTTTTCAACAGGATCAAATCAACTATCACCAAAGCTATCCCAAAGGCTTTACTTGGCACAAACACTAATTAAAACATAAAAAACATAATAATAACAGAGGCATAATTGTGCAAACACTCAAGAACAGAAAGAAAAAGGCAAAAATAAATTTTATTCATTGGGTTGCCTCCCAACAAGCGCTATCGTTTTATGCCCCTAGCTAGGCATAATGCATAGATTCAAGTATTGTCATCTGTAGTTTTCGCAAATTTTGTAAGGGCCTTTTCAAACCCAAAAGGATCTTTACGCTTCCCAGGATTTTCTGGAAAAGTGGCCATCTTGAGAACTAAAATATCCAAACGCTTATTGCAAAGAGTAATCAAAGTATTCATGCGATTGAGGTTCCCACTGATATGTTTAAGAGGTTCGTTGTATTTTTGCAACTCAACCAAATGTTTATGCAATTCGCTTAACTTGTCTAAAATTTGAGCCCCTTCTTGAGTAAAAGAAATCCCCTTTTTGGTTGGTGCAATTCCCAAAATTCCCTCTAGGATCTCATAAGTGGTATTAGCATCAAGTTCAATAATTAGCGGCAAAATTCAAAAGTTGTCTATGATGTAAAGCTAGTCCTATATAGAAATTTCGAAGCAAAATCTTTGCATCCCCTTTTAGATTGCAAATGCGGTAAGATTCCATTAGCCTATACCATGCATCTTTCAAATTTTCTCCTTGTTTTTGCTTGAAGTATAAAACTTCAAAATCTGGTGATAAAGGAGGAGTAGTCATGCTAGCCATAGTGACAAATTAGGCAAACAAGATAACACACAAGAAGATAAATCTGACGAGAAAAGGCACGAAGAAGAGGGCGAATAAAATGGCAAATTTTTGTGAAGTGGGGAGATGAAAATGAGAGGTAAATGGCAAATAATGTAAATTGCAAGGAGATGAGATTTGTGATTAGGAACCTGTTAGATGTGGATGATGCCTCCACGGCAACGGCGCCAGAAATTCCTTTTGATGTCGCTTGAACTACGTCCGTATTTCCCCAAACAGGAAGGGATGATGCAACACATCTACGGTAGGTATTTCCCTCAGTTATGAAACCAAGGTATCAATCCAGTAGGAGAACCAAGCAACACTATGTAAACGGTACCTGCACACAAATAACAAATACTTGCAACCCGACGATTAGGAGGGATTGTCAATCCCTCTACGGGTAACGGTGCCAGAAATTGTCAAGTTGATGGGATAAAAATTGTATAGATTGGATAAATAGCTCTCGATAAAATGCAAAATAAAATAAATAGCAAAAAGGTGCAGCAAGGTATTTTTGGGTTTTTGGTATAATAGATCTGAAAATAAAAGCGAATAAAAATAGATCTCAAAGCAAATATGATAATGAATAGACCCGGGGGCCGGAGATTTCACTAGTGGCTCCTATCAAGAAAATAGCATACGGTGGGTAAACAAATTACTGTTGGGCAATTGATAGAACATCAAATAATTATGATGATATCCAGGCAATGATCATTATATAGGCATCACGTCATGGATTAGTAGACCGACTCCTGCCTGCATCTACTACTATTACTCCACACATCGACCGCTATCCAGCATGCATCTAGTGTATTAAGTTCATGAAGAAATGGAGTAATGCAATAAGAACGATGACATGATGTAGACGAGATATATTCATGTAGGAATAGCCCCCATCTTTTTATCCTTAATAGCAACGATACATGCGTGTCTTGCTGCCCCTTCTGTCTCTGGGAAAGAACACCGTACGATCAAAGCCATCACAAAGCACCTCTTCCCATGGCAAGAAAAATCGATCTATTTGGCCTAACTAAACCAAATATTTGAAGAAGAAATACGAGGCTATAAGTAATCGCGCATAAAAGAGATCAAATAACTCAAATAACTTTCATGGATATAGATCTGATCATAAACTCAAAGTTCATCGGATCCCAACAAACACACCGCAAAAAGAGTTACATCAAATAGATCTCCAAGAGACCATTGTATTGAGAATCAAAAAGAGAGAAGAAGCCATCTAGCTACTGCCTACGGACCCATAGGTCTACAATGAACTACTCATGCATCATCGGCGAGGCACCAATGAGGATGATGAACCCCTCCGTGATGGTGTCTAGATTAGATCTCGTGGTTCTGGAACTTGCGGCGTCTGGAATTGTGTTTCGTCGACTCTCCTAGGGTTTTTGGAATATTTGGGTATTTATAGAGTGAAGAGGTGGTGCGGGAGGCCGCTGAGGTGGGCACAACCCACCAGGGCGCGCCTGGGCCCCCAGGCGCGCCCAGGTGGGTTATGCCCCCCTCAGGGCACCCCTCTGGTACTTCTTTGGCCCAAGTTGTTCCTTCTGGTCCATAAAAATTCTCCAAAAATTTTCACTGCGTTTGGACTCCGTTTGGTACTGATATCCTGTGAAGTAAAAAAACAAGCAAAAAACAGCAACTGGCACTGGGCACTATGTCAATAGGTTAGTCCCAAAAATTGATATAAATTTGCTATAAAATGATTGTAAAACATCCAAGAATGATAATATAACAGCATGGAACAAGCAAAAATTATAGATACGTTGGAGACGTATCAGCAGCGAGGGGCGCCTAGGGCTTGAGAGGGGCGATGCCATGGTGGTCGACAGGTCCTTAACTGAGAGGGAGGGGGAGGAGATAAAGGCGATGAACGTGAGCGTTCTTCCGAATGCCGTGGGAGGCGCAGTATTTATAGGGATCAATGCCACACCTACGTAAGATATGTTGCGTGATTAATGTAACAGCTAGGTGGGCATATTTTTGTTGGAGTAAATTACGGTGGAGGGGAGGGGTGGAAATATTACTGGTCACAACGGATTGGACGAGCGCGGGGGGATGAGAGTCATGCATGTAGATTGTTTTCACAAGGGGAGGAGGGGTGGGACTGCCGGAGGGAGAAGGAGAGGTGGGACTATATATGACATGGCAATGTCATAACGCACCCGGACGGAGGAACTAGTTTGCATAGTGCATATAAGTTTTGCTGAAGTCAAAGTACCTCTACTTTGACCAAACTTATAGAAAAATGTATCACCATTCACAATGTCAAATCAATATTTTTATATTCATTATGAAATGTAGTTTCATAAAATATATATTTGGTATTGTAGATACTGATATTTTTAATATAAATTTGGTCAAACATTTGCAAACTTTGACTTGACACAAATCTTACGCGGAGTAAAAAGGACCAGAGGGAGTATCATGCATGCGGAGTAGGCAAAAGAAAATTGCTCATTTATAGCCGTCCGAAGTCTTAAAGGGCGCGACCACGCGAGGGAGGCGAAGGTCATGGGAGGCACGACGGTTGATGGAATTAAGGGAAAGTTACATGCACGCGTCGGCATGGCGTGCGAACACGCAGAAGATATACCATCAGGCCTATGATGTGGGTCTAGTAGACATGACATCTAGTGGGTCCCGCATAGTACTCGAGAACTCTTTGGGGGCATGCAACCGTTTATCCACCGGGGAAGCCACCACCCCACGCGTTTCGCACGCCCTACTCGTCCACGTACCTTACAATAGTTCGCTCTCAGTCGTCCCGTCCTTTCACATTACACCAGTTCCACTTCTACTAACTCGCCTCCAAAATCCATGGCCTCCCAAATCTCCATGATCGGTGGTGAGTACAAGGTTAGAACCATCACCGGCAATGAGTTCATCGTCATCTACACCCATAGATCTGCGGCAGTGGAAGCATGCCTTGGTCGCTTCCTACACATGTTCCAAAGTTCAAAGGATGAGTGGGTCGCTGGGCTAGATGTTGAGTAAACCACAGTCCTGGAAAAGGAGAAGCTTCTAAAGGAGGCAGAGATGAAGAAGCCCGCCGTGATCCAGGTTTGTGTACATAACGTGTGCTTGGTCTACCACATATGCCATGCCGATGTTAGGTGCCAGGATTTTGAGGTCTTCCTCAAGGACAAAAGAGTGAAATTCGTTATTGTAGACTTTACGAACGACAGGAGAGTCCTGGGTCGGATAGGCCTCGTTGTAGGCCAACCTTTCGATCTCCGGAAGGAAAGCCTGGTGTCCTCCTCTTAGCCTTCAATGCTGACCCTCGCAGCAACCATGATTGATCCTTCGTACGATGAAGTGAAGAAACCTCACCCCAAGTTTCATCATGCATAGGAGTCGAAGACAATATATGAAGATCACATCGTGTATGCAGGAACGGATGCCTACCTTTGTTTAAATATCTACAAGGGTTGGATGAAGAAGCAGAGTCCAGTGTCCGGTTCAAGCAAAGAAGTGTCGGCAAAGAGGAAGAGGGACAAGGAAGTCGAGGACGTGGACAAGGACTCCGAGTAAGGTGGAAGTGCCGTTGCTCATGCTGGTTCTACTGTAGTGTCAAGCGGACTAGTTGCTTAGTTTTATTTCAGGGGTGTGATATGCTGAGCCCCCAGCAGAGCTATGTTATGTTCTTTCTCGTTATTTGAACTCTTTAGTACGTACTAGTATGTCTTACTACTGTTCTTCTTGTAGTTGGTACTAGTACTCGTTTCTTCGCATTCCTACTGTACTTAATACGTACTAGTAGTATAATTTGGGTCAGTCGATTTGTGAAAGAAGAAGTTCACCGGAGCAAAGGAAGAAGACGGTAGAGAAGCTACCCCAATATCTATATTAGGGTGGCAGGGTGCCCATGATCTATCTTATGAGTGTTGGGTGTGGAATGCAGTTCGCCAGAAAAAATGGGTCATGCCCGGGGTTAAACGGATGGCGGGGGTGGGGGAGCATGGCGGTGGCAGGCGGTTTAGGGGAGGGTGGGGCAGCGGCGGCAGGCGGTTAGGCCTATGGCGGGCTGGTGGCTCGATGGTTGAGAGAGAAGATGAACATTGCATCATTTTTGGAGGTTGAAGAAGCCCTTCTGGCCGTCCATGTTGCATCCAACGGCTCACAAGAGTCGACTGACCCAAATTGTTCCTTCAGATTGCATGATCCACATGGCATTCAAGGTCTCGAAGGTAGATTCCATGTCTGCACCCGGTTTGCTGGCTCGACGCGGGCGCGACCGGCTTCCACCGCGACAGCCACCATGCGAGTCTCCTCCGGGCGGGTAGAGACAACAATGACACGCTAGATCCTCCTCGCCGGCATGCTGGAGCACGCGCTCGACCTCCTCCTCTTTGTACGCTACAGGCTTAGACGTGGCTCGACCTGCTCGCGTGCTTGGCATCGTGGCGTCATCGCGAGGAGGGACTACAGACTTCGTGAGCGAGCGAGGGGTTGGGATCCTCTGTAGTACCGTACGGTGCTGTAGTGCGGATGACATGTGGGGCCAGGTCCCACATGGCACCGATAGTACTGCACCGTACAGTACTACAGCGACTGTACGCATGCGCAACGGCGACGGCGGCATACTGATGAGGCGCTTATGGGAGCTTGGTTATAGGGTTGGTCAAACTTAAAAGAACACCGTACTAGTACACATAATCCTATGCAAGCACGTGCATCGCGGCCGCGCTTATACACCACATTAGTTAGCATAACATCGATACGGAATCATGTGCAAGCACGTGCACCGCGGCCGCGCGGTCGATCGAAAGGTGCGTCGGTGTCGCGCTGGAAGGACATCGACTAAACCTTTTTGTGTGTGTGAAAACAATCCCCGAATATTACTCTACTTTTTTTTGCTGGAAAAGTTCATCACGCTACAATATTTCTATATATTTGTATTTAGCTTCAGTTCGTGATTATTTGGATTTGGACGTTTTAGGTGCCCCCTACAAAAAAAATTAATAGAGATTATGTGTGTGTAACGTAGAGAGAATGCGTGTATGTGTCTACATGTGTGTTGTGGCGGAAGGGCAATGTGGAGACGGTGTGTGTGTGTGTGTGATAGTCATAGAGAGGTGTGAATGTGCAAATGATCATGTATGAGTGAGACATATAGATATACCGAGATGTTGTGTATACATGAGAGAACGGTCTTCTATTTGTGTTTTGTGTGTGCGTGTGAGAGAGAGGAGCATCCGTCACACAACAACCATCTCTCTCGATTCGACCGTCCCTCACACAATCGCATGTAACACATGCATCAACACACACATTTTTGACACCCTCACCCAGCCCCTGCCCGCCTCAAGGCCCCTACATCGCTCTCTATCTCGCACACACAATATCTTCATGAAAACCCTATTTGGCATGCATGTACTTCTCTGTCACATACACACCATGTACCACGCACACACATTTATCTCTTGCTATGTCTCTTTGCCTAGCAAACACACTCCCCATAGTCCTATCTTTGTATCCCGCACACGATCTCTCTATATTGCTTAAACATTGACGCACACGATGTATCTGTCTCGCACCATTAGCCTCTCTCGCATGGTCACTATGCACACACATTCTCTCCATAGGTTTGATTTCTCTTAATATTTGACACACACACAACCCCCCCCCCACACACTTTTCATCCCCATCCAAGGTTATATAGCAACCACTGTCGTTTGTGCTTGTCTGCACCCCCACATGCACACCACCTTGATCTTCAAGGAGGGCATCAGGAAGAACGAAGACGACGACCAAACCGCACTAGAGACTGCGGGGCCATTTGGAAGCATGATGACATGGCGACGGCTGAGTAACTCCTTTCCCCCCTCTCTCCCTCTCCCTCCCTCCTGCACAAAATTATCAATCCCTCAGCCCACAAGATTCCCCTCTATTCCATGTTCTTTTGAGCTCTCTCATCAAACCTTTTGTCTCTTCTCCTTCCACATGTACAAAATCTCGATGCACACGCATCTCACTCCTTATATTACATGTCTCTATATTACTCACATACCTAACTTCTTCCTCTGTTTACATCCCTCTCTCGCACACTTCCTCTTTCTCTCTCTCTATCTTTCTTGGTTTCTCTCCTACTCTCTCGACCACATATATACAATCTTTCCCGTCCTCTGTCTCTTTCTTCCATTGGGTGTATATCTTGTGTGTTGAGCGCACACATCTCTCTCCCGCCATTGCTCCATCTCCACAAACTCTCTACGTTTCATTCACACATTGGGATGCGTTCTGAAAATTGCTTTAGACCAGATCATGTAGAGTTATGGTTGGTTTTGTTGCATCCAACAGATTAATAACTATGAAATGCATTTAGATTTTCATTTGAGTTGGATTATGTGAGTTTGAGCATATTGTGAAGTACTATAGACCTGGTATTCATCTTGGAATTCAACAACGATTCTAAATATTGAATTATACAAACCATTACATTCGAAGTCAATAACTTAATATATTTATTTCACAATTACAACAAATAATTAATGCCATGACAAACTAAGAAAACAGATGTGTACTCCCTCCGTTTTTATTTAAGTCCGCGTATTAGCATTGGTCAAAGTCAAGTTTTGTAAACTCTGACAAAGTTTATAAACAAAAATATTAACATATACAATAACAAATCAATACCATTAGATTCATTATTGAATGTACTTTCACATCATACAGATTTGTTATGGTAAATGTTTATATTTTTTCTATAAACTTTGTCAAACTTTAGGAAGTCTGACTTCAGTCAAACCTAATATGCAGAGTAAATAAAATCGGAGCGAGTACTACTAGTACTCCTAGCTGCTCAGCCCAATCACCCAACACGCCAGACGAGGAGTAGGGAGTAGTACAGTGTTACAAATTTTCAGGTCGGCGGCAAAATCTCCCGCTTCCATCGAGATCTCCCACGACTCAGATTCGACCAATGCAAAGTTACCATCATACCCTTGGTCGAAGAGGCCGACGTATGCTGGTTGGTCGGGGGCTGTTTTGGTAACTTCACGTTCACCCCACCCATCCAACCCTACCTTGGCACCCAGAGTACTCCTCATTACTCCCCATTTTCTATCCCCACCGCAAAATAGACATCTCCATGGCACCGCAGCACCTTCGTGCCCCTCCCCTTCTTTATCAGCGCACTCGTCCACCACAATGCATTTGCCTCATCGACGATGTCGTACGCCACACTGGAGCCGGTCCGCCGTCGCCGTCGTACACGGAGCCGCTTCCCCGGTGCCATCTTCCACGGTCTCGGATCTGCTTCCCGGAAGCCGACGCCAAGCGCAGCAGCACCACCGTCATCGACAATGAATTGACTCCCGTTGCCGATCATGATGCACAGACGCCGCCGCGACCTTCGTACTCCTCCTCGATTGGTAATATGTATATTGATTCTCTAAGCAGTACATGTGTAGTTCCGATTATGTTCATACCTACCCTTCAAATTTCTTGGCTGCTATTGTTCCGGTAAAAGTAATTGGTTATAGCATGCATTGTCCAACATAATATCATCCTGTAATTATGCGTCGCTCCTGTATTGCACTGTGCTTGGGTAGGTTCTTCATCTGTAACTAGTAATTTCGCAAATGATGGAATTTTTTTAGAATAACAGGGAGGTGACCCCCCCCTGTTCTATTCACTCAAAATGAAACCACAACATAGTTCTAGCAAAGTTGAAGAGCCACGTAGTAGGATATTAAAAATCACTCGTGCTAACATGGCAGATGAGTGCTTTAATGTTGCCCACAAGATGCATGAGTATTACTATATTTTTCTTGCCATGTTGAGATTTTAAAACTATGAATGTGAACATGCAGAGGAGCAATGAAGACCAAATACGGGATGTTGGGGACATCTTCAATGAACGTCGCAAGTTAAAGAGGAGCTGCACTGAACCTGTAAAACGAGATTTGGTAAGTAACAACCTTTCAATTACTTTGACATTAAGAACCTGACTAGGAGTGGTGGATGTTTTGTGTGTCCTTGATGGTTTCGTTAATGAAATAAGAGGGAGCCCCCTCTTTTGACCATTTTTTTTACTTTGACATGGTATGTATCTGGCAGCAGTAGTGAACATAGGACCAGACCAGGCCTTGGGCAAGCTCCGAGCCGAAAACAGCGTCAAACCATGTTGTCTACTTGGCTAGGGTTCTTGCCATGCAATCCAGCAGTGTGGCAAATTATTAAAAAATAATAGGCGAGACAAACAATTTCCTGTACACTTGATTAGGCTCTCAATCATTTGTAGGATCTCAATTTACTTAGTGGACACACCATGCCGTAGGATGAATCTTTTGTAATTTAGTGTTGAAGCTAGTCAGTCAAACCCGCCTACAGACGCCCTGGAGATCATCTCGTTGCCGGTTGTTTTGCTGCAGCAACCCTTGGCTTAGTGCACCTCTCTGCTGGTTTTTCTATTTCTCTTAGCCTTGTGTTCTTCGATGTATATGTCGTAGTTTCTATAAGCTGGCTTTGCTTGATATGTAATAAGCACAGTCTTAATCGTCCTAATGCTTTCCTTTTTAGCTTGATGTAGGAAGTTGGTGTTCTCACCTTGCATTCTGTTTTTATATTTCTCCTTTTGAATTCACTTCTCCTAGTCCTGTTTATCGGGCTTCTACTTAATGGATCTGGGGATCTCTGACTATTGATCTAAAAAAATAAGTAACTTCTTCATGTCAGGAAGCAGTTCCTACGAGGAGGGAAGTATGGTCAACCTCAAGATCATGTTTCCAAAATGAGGCTGGATTACACACAAGGTGCCATTTCCCTAATGATGCCGGATTAGACACAAGGTGCAAATTCCCAGATGATGCTGGATTACTCACAAGCTAGGTGGAGTCGTCAAGTGTTCGTGTCCTCGTTGCTCTAGTAAAGGCTAAAAGAAACCGTGCAACAGCCCTTGAGAATGTAGCTGAGTTCCTGAAGAAGCGAAAAGAGCAATCATATGCTCTCTTCACCCAAGCCAAAGAAGAGATGGAAGAAGCCAGAAAGAAGCTAGCAAAGGCAGAGCAAGCTAGGCGTCTCTTGCTGTCTAAAACTGTCGTCATTACAAATTTTCATTCATAATAGCTAGGTTCAAATGTTTATCCAGTCAGCATTCCTGTTGTGATGTCCGTGCATCTACTGAGATGTATGTAAGTCTGTGATGCCTAGATGTGGCACAAAATAATTTTTTTCCGGGTCATGTAATAACAACCATTACTTTCCGAACAATAACAGACTAACCATTGGACATGGTATAGTTCACACGCAAGCCCAACATTCCAAGTTCAACTTCCACATCAAACTCATGTTCACAGATATCTGCACATTCATAGATAATGTCCACAACCATGATTCACTTCAAAGCCAAAAAAATGTGAGGAGAGTTATAAATAAAGAAAAATCTCTAGTTCCTACTACTAGTGCGAGCATAACAAATCAAGACCATACGTAATTAATTATATTTTGGACATTTTTTAACTAAACGCGAATAACTTCTGGAAGCAGGTATAATCTCTAATGCCGGCCGCAGCTGGGGTCCATGATGTTTTGAGCCAAACCGGGTAACACACTGGGTGTCTATGCCGGCGACGCGGTGGTCGTAGCCTTCATGGGTTCGGAGCGGCGGCGGCTCCTGTGGTCTACTATTCCTCGGTGTCGGCGGTGGCCGCGGACGTGTTGGCCACCTCTACCGGCATGCCGCAGTTCCGCCAACATTTGCGTCGGATGGCGCGGCCAGCCACGGTGCCCTGTGTGCCGGTGTGCAACAACTAGCCACTCCTTTGCGAGCAGGCTTGTAGCGTCGAGTTGATGCACCAGGGGCCAGCTTGGAGCGGCGCCTTGCTCCTCCGCTTGCCCGCCTGCAGCCTCGCACATGATACTAATGTCCTGGGGCAGGGAGGGAGGTGGGGCAGCGAGTTGCCTGGCTCGTCGGGGCACCCAGCCGGCTTTTATGCCGGAGAACTCGTCTTCCTGCTCACCGGATGCTATGGAGAGTGTGGAGAAAATGGTGCAAGGAGGATATGGGGAGCGGCGGTGTGGTGCGGTTCTTGCCAGGCGTCTGGCCTTGTTTAAATAGTGGGCGGACGAGAGGAGCCAACCGGCGTTGTGTTCTAAAATGCCGGCCGGCTCATGGAAGGACGTGTTGCCGGCACACGCGCGGACTCAATGGAGGTAGGCGGGGCAGTCTGAAGCCGGTTGAATGCGGCGAGGAGGTGTGTTCAGCCTGGCATGCAGCGAGTGGGGCCCTCTTGGCTGGCGCGCCGGTTCAATGCCTGCGCTAGTGAGAGGTCACGTCCATGTGAGAGCAATCACTCCCTCCGGTCCTTTTTTGTTTGGGTATAAGAAAATCTCATTTTCCATTCACATTTTACAAGTAAAATTCATGGACAAACTTTGACCCAAAATACGATGGGGACTAGTAAACCAGGACGGAGGTAGTAGTGATGAATTCCATTTTCGCTCCATACCAATTGTTCTAAAAACTAGTATAACACGCCATTGAAAATCAGAACTCTTACCCCGCTACAAAAATGATATTTTAAACGTGGCAACTCGATCAGTGGTGACTAGCGAGCCACCGCCTCCAAGTCGTTCACCTGTGGTCCCTGACCATCATCTCCTATGGATCAAATTATCACGTGAGCTGACTATTGATACAAAGGTGCGCTCCACCTAGTACCCAGTACCTGCGCATGCAGAAATCGTGCACCTATGGGTTTATTTGTTCACCGTGCCTTACGTAACTCTCATGTGTGCGAGACAGCGAGAGACCGACTATGTGCGTGCGCCTCTTCTCTTCGTATATGTACTCCAGCGTTTGTCTGGTGTCCAAAAAATAATATAGTAATAACTAGCAATGTGCCAATGCGTTGCAACGCATCCAGAGTAGAGTAATACATATTCACCAATTTGATAGAAAATAGTCTAGTTTTGATATACATATATCACTAAAATTATCTTATGTTTCACTCAAAATATATTCCTTTGGATGTTTTGATGAGATAAGGGAGGAATGTGGTTGGTTTCAAGATTCGAGAAGTGGGATATTGTTGCAAAAAGCCCATGTGTGTGTGTGAGAGAGAGAGAGGAGGAGGACAGAGTGCGTGTGTGACAAAGACATGAAGAGTGTGTGTGCGAGAGGTATTACCATAAAATGAGGCGATAGTGTGCGTGTGCACGATTGAGAGGGCGTGTCTCAAGAAGGGATGAAAAATCTACATAGATACAAGGAGCGAAAGTGTGCGGTGGATGGATAAACCTATCTAGAGGCTGGTCGATCAATGTTTGTGAGAGAGATACGAGTCAGGGGTGTGAAAGAGAGAGTTTTGTGTGTGTGATAAAGAGACGGTAGTCGGTAGGGGGTTCCAAAGCGGGAGTTGTGTGTGTGTGTGTGAGAGTGAGAGAGAGAGAGAGGGGGGGGAGAGAGAGAGTTTGTCTGATCGGTAAACAAATGAATAATGTCAGTTTTGGAACAAAGATGAAGACGTAAAGGAGACCCCAACAAACGATGTGTATGCAGGAGAGAGTAATTTTAGTGGTAGGAGTCATATCTAGAAAGATATAGGGTGCGTGAGAGAACCCTGGAGAAAAAGGCAAAGTGAAAGACGAGCGAGAGTGTGTGTGTGGCGGTGAAAAAGAAAGCTTAGGTAGCTATAGTGATACCAGAGAACGATAGAGACGTGAGAGATAATGAAAACCGTGTAATCTATGAAGATAGAGAGAGTGTGACACTTCTCGAGGGAGACGACGAGAGACTGTGTTTGCAAAAAACGGAGAAGCATGTAGTGAGCGTGCGAATGAGATGTAGAAAAGAGAGTCATAGCTACATGAAGGAGCACGCGAGAGAGACCTAGAGAGAGATGGGCGTGAAACGAGATTCAAATATTTAGTTGTGTGTATAGAAGATGTCAACATAAAAGGGATTCAAATATTTGAATTCCAGATGATGATACATGTAATTCATACTCGAACCAAAATTGATCTATCAAACATGCATACTAATTTGAATTTGCGAGCATGTATGTTATTTAATATATTTATATTACCGATCCATACATTTGAGCTGAACATAATTTGGTTTCAAAAATTTGAATTCAAAGTCGAACATAATTTGGTTTCAAAAATTTGAATTCAACCTTATGATTTTGAGATCATTGCATTTGTAAATCATATTTTATATATAAAGGAGCAGAATTCTTTGTTGTGCTTTTGAAAGTATATATAAAAAATGATGTATATAGATTTGTATTCGAATACAAAATGGATCCTGACCGAAGAAAAAAAGAATACAAAATAGATTTGGATTGAGTTAGCACGGTAAACGTGCAATATTTTTCTGCAAAAATTTAACGAAGCGGGGAAACTTGCAATAACCGCCCGAAACCAAAATCTGCGAGATGGAAATTACTACTGCCTATCCCTGACACGAAAAGCCTATCGGCTCGATTTCTATAGGTCTCGATAGGGTTAGGCTTGTAATTTCACTCAAACGTGACATAACCGCCTCTACCTCTCACCTCCCCAGATTCATACACGGTGGGCGCCGAAACACAGTTTCTCCTCATCCCATATCGCCTCTCACCCCGATTCATACACGGTGGGCGCCAAAACACAGTTTCTCCTCGGCCGAAATCTCCGTCGGCAAATATTCGGTGTATGCGAGATTACCGTCCTATCCCCAACCGACCAATATTGCTGTGATGTAGGAAATTGTAAACGGGGGCTAAGTTTGTAAATTTCCTCGCATTTGCGACAAGCGCGTTCTGAAGACATGGTTCCCCTACCTCTCTCCCTCCATTTCCCCATTCGTACTCCTTGGGCGCCAAAACACACTCTCCACCCCAGTCTCCTCCGTCCACCACCCGTCCTCCTCCACCATGCCGGAGCTGATACCCCGACGCCGTCGTCCATTACAAGAGATCGACCTCTCTCATCCACGGCTTCGGACCAGGATCCTTGCATCGCGTCCTCTCGCTTCATCCGCGTCGTCGTCCACCTTGCCGAGGCCGCTCATACCACCGTCTCATCCACCGCGCCGGGATATTCCCCTCGCCGCCACCATCTGCCCTCCTAGATCTGCTTCCACGCCGCCGACAGCCATCACTACCGCAACACCCTTAACGCCTCAGCAGATGCTTACACGGCGCCACACCAGAGGCGGTACTCTTTCCTATCTGCTCAAGTTATTTATCTTAGCACGAAAATAGATCACGACTGCTTTACTGTGATTTCTTGTCCATCATTTAGAATCTTACTTGTTAGTTGAAAGCAAACATTGGTTGCGAAGTTGCCTTTTTCCAGTTTGCACCTTCAGATCCGCCATGGCACACTCACCACTACAGTTGCAATGCTTATAGTTTTCCCCTTTTATATTCCACATTAGCTTAAATGACAGTCGACTGAATTTCAATTTGGGGACAGTCCATTTTGAGAGTTCGCCGGAGGGAAGGAGGGGGCTCACCGGAGGGCTTCCCCATTATATATCTTAGGGTTTCGGGTGGGGACAGTGGTTGTGGGGGGCTGTCGTCGGGCTATGGTGGGGCCTCGCCAGAAGCAAAACTCGATGCGGGTGGGGGGCTGGGGGTGGGGTTGGCTAGAGGGATGGCCGGGGGCTACGGAAGACCGGAGGTGGTGGGCAGTTCAGTGGAGGGCGGGGGCCGGTGGTTCGGCCGATGGCCCATGCGGTGGTCTGTAGGGGAAGAAAAATAGGTGAGGAAGAAGAAGGGTTAGGAGACGTAGGATCTTCATCCAACCGCCTGAAATGGTTGACTGGCCGAAATGACGATAGTCAGGCGACTTGCATGTAGACATTCCCTTTATATTCAATGTACCATCATCCTAGGTGCTTCGAGACGTGCTAGCACTGCTCCTCAACCCATCAAGCTAAACAACATGCCACTCATAATTCCAAACTTTGTTGCTCAAATATGAATCTGATATGATGCTGATATTACTAAAACAGAGAGCATTTAATTGGTCATCTAGTGTTCCTACTTTACTTTCAAAAAGCACGTGCACCACATATAGAGAGATAACAGGGAGCTGCATTCTTTATGCTCTATGGTTCATCATGTGTGGGCAATGGATATTTTATTATCCAAAATCTGCTTGCTCTTCTTTAGCATGTTCCTCTTCTGTTCTTCTTTAATAAGTACTCTCTCCGTTCCTAAATATAAGTCTTTGTAGAGATTCCTCCATGGACTACATACAGAGCAAAATGAGTGAATCTACACTCTAAAATGTATCTATATACACCCGTATGTGATCCATAGTGGAATCTCTACAAAGAGTTATATTTAGGAACAGAGGGAGTATAATAGTTGTACAGTATGTTCCTTGTAGTGAAGAGGAGCAGGGACATTTGTAGTGTACAGGTCTATTCGGTCGCCTGTCATGGACGCTTTCAACTCTTCGTGTTGGTCTGCCCTAATATCCAGGAAATGCTGGGAGCTGTGTCGCCTTTGAGAGTTAGACTGATAATAACAGTAATGCTCCTTTAGTTGTAGAGATCTGGTATCCCAAGCCTTTCTAGCCGTACCGGCAATACTAGCACATATTTTCTAGCAAGTTCCACTTTCCTGATTTTACTCGTGATGCTTAGGGTTTTCCCATTATATCTACACTATGATCTGCGTAGGTGCTTTGTGTCCTACTAGTAGCAGTCCAGCCTTTAAAGCTAAACAACACACCAATCATAATTCCAAAGCTTAGTTATTCCAATACGAATGTGACATGATATTCATATTAGCTAACAGACATACATTTAATTGGTCAAATAATGCTCCCACTTGAGTTTCCAAATGCCTGTGGCCACATAGAGAGACACAACATGGAATTGCATTTCTTTGGATGCTCTGATTCATCATGGGTGGGCAACCAACATTGTATAGAAAGAAACGGAATCTCCATAATATGCTTCCTCTTCTATTCTTTAAAATGTTCCTCTCCTGTTCTTCTTTAATAAGTAAAGTAAGTTCCTCATCAATAAGGCAAGCAGGGACATCTGCAGTCAACAGGTCTATTTGGCCGCTTCTGCAAGTTGCTTTCAGCAATTCGAGTTGGTCTGCCATAATATCCAGGAAATGTCGGGAGCTGTGCGGCCTTTGAGAGACTAGACTGATAGTAGTAGTAGTGCGCCTTCAGGTGAATAGAGCTGGCATGTAGGTGATTGATAGGCTTTCGATTAGTAGCAGCAATACAACCCCATATTTTCCAGCCAGTTCCACTTCCCCGATTTATTTATGATGCTTATGGTGTCCCCTTTTTGTCGACACTACAATCTGCGTAGTGGCTTTGTGTTGTATTAGCAGCACTCCATCCTTCAAGCGAAACTACATGCCACTCATATTTCCAAAGCTTACATTTAATTAGCTAATGTTACTACGTGAGTTTTGAAATGCATGTGCGCCACATATAGAGACATGTTGGAATACTATTTCTCTGTGCACTCTCGTTGTCATGGTTTCGCAATAAACTTTCAATATAGCATATTATGAACCTATCATCTGCCAACTATCCTTACTTCTGGAGCTCCCAACAGGGAGCCTATTTTTTTGTGTAGTTGTGCCAGATTATATTATTGTATGCACCAAATTACAGCACACAAGGGCTCTCTCATCAAAATCTAGTGATAGCACACAAGGGTTTACAAGGACCCCCTATTATATTAGAATATCCTCTGCATTACCAAGATAATCTCACTACTATTTATGTTGTCATGCTTCTCAGATATTGAACAAAAATCACAATGAATATGAGAATGCGCACATCAAAAGAGTATCGCGGAACAGTGCAATGACTAACAAAAATGGGATCGAGGCATTGAGTTCCATTCTGGATGGAATGAAGCCCACACGCTCCGCACCTACAGATTCGTGTTCAGAATATGATTCTAATGACTATTCTGAGCTCAAGGAGTCAAAGGAAGATGGCCTATCCTGTTCACCCTACAAGGTGCCTATTCTAGTTTGGCAGGGTTTTATTGGTTGCACGCAACTTGCGTAAGCTGTCTTGCGTTTCTTCTTCTTCTTTGCATATATGTGAAGTTGCCATGCCCACCCATTATCAATACGCATTCCATTTGTCATCATACCATGTTTTTCCATTCAAATGCTGCTCTTGTGTATCAGACATCCAAAAGGAAGAGAGTGATGGCAGAACCTGAAGGAGTAGTAGCAAAGTCCTTGAAAACGGTGATGGTACCGCAGAAATCAGACAACACCCACTTATATTGGCGATAGAACCAGCGCCACAAAACCTAGGATGTCGCAACTATGCTGCTCGCTGCTTTGATCTTGTTAGTACCTGTTGTCTTATATCGTTGTACTTACATTCATACCTGGTTGATTATGTGACATCAGTGTGCATGATAGCCTGCACATCCACTGTTCTCTCCTAATTATCAGATCTATATTAATTGTTACATTAATGTAGAATAAACCCAATGCTTATGAAGAAGTTTTGCTCTACATTATTCTTGTAAGTATGTGTTATCCTTTATCACTGTACTTATACTGTCAGCTAGTTGTTTATGTACCATCACTTTGCAGCTTATTTTCCCTTGGCATCCATTTTGTACAAATCTGATCTATGTTTACTCTTACCGAAATGTTGAATAAAACCAATGCTACTGAAGATGTTTAGCTCTGCATTACTCTTGTCAGTACCTTTTGGCTGTATGTTGTACCTACATTTATAGCTAGTTGATTATGTAGCATCATTCTGCATCTTAGCTTAAATAATCTCCATTTGTTCCTATATTATCACTTCTGTATTTACTCTTAACAAAATGTAGAATAGAGGCAATGCTTATGAAGAGGATCTGTGGTAAACTTCTTGAATTGCCTGCCCTTCAATATGGAAAAGGGCTTTATAGAGCCGGTCTTCATTACTAATGTATGTTTGTCCTTCTCGAGCCTTCAAACTTTGTTGTATATATTTGGATAGCAATGACTGCAACTGTTGTTTATTTTTGTCGTTTGCATCAAATTGCATGTTTAAAGTTTATTATGAAGTTCATAAACATAAGTTTCTCCTTCTCAATTTCAGTTTTTAGTTGTACAACATAGTTCCTTATTCATACCATGTAAATTAAACTAAACATAGCAAGTGATCTTCCTTACCACTGCATGTATGCTTGTCGATCTGTAATCCAGTGGTGTGGTCAAACTACCAACTCCAGGATAATGTCATATCCTGCTATGTCTTAATTGTAAACAATGCATATTATGTTCATGTTATTTAAATCGTGTCTCTTTATTTACCAATCTGAAATGGGATAAATTGATAGAACACTCACCATCGATGCTTATACATTCTTTAGCACTGCATGTATGCTTGTGTTCTTGATATGTAATCCAGTGGTGTGGTGAAGCTGGCCACTCCTGCATAATGCCATTTCCTGCCATGTCTTAACTGTGAACATTTTTATTCTATTGTAATCTAGGTCTCTTTATTTGCCACTAAGAAATGGGATGAATCGACAACACTGTTGCTTATATGTGCAAAGCATGTTATCTATCTGATTTTTTCTCTTTCAGGGTGATATCAATGACGCCAAGAACTGCCATTGATGCTATGCAGCTAGAGTTGGATATAAACGTCAAACAAGTGCAGTCATCAGCTTACTCAGCTGCTTGCGCTGCAGCTCCCAGCCAGGGCTGACCTTTCTTGAACTATGTTGAAGTGCTGTCGGTTCTGTATATTATTTTAGGCAGCGTGTTTATTTGCACTGGTAGTGTCCTTTGATGCCCAGTGTATGTAATCAGCTGTCTGGTTGCGCTTTATTATCGCTGGCGGCGAAGTTTTATGTCCAGTGCACGTAATATGCAGTAATTTCTTTGTTGTATAGTCTAGGTATATTCTTCGTCATGATGTTGTAATTTAATTTCTGTATATGCTGTCGTCGCTCCCTGAAAAGGCCGTAAGCTTTGACGGAGCGCAATGGGCCTAAATGTTCGGTTTATTATATAAAAAAATTATGGTACTAAAACTGGCCGGCACACCAATCGCTGTAAATGGGCCGAAACATGGGCCTACAATCATGTCCGGCCAATAGCAGGCCTAGACGTAAACTCACCAACTATTAGTTTCGGGCCTTTAACAGGCCGAGTAAACTAGTTGCCTAAGTTGGGCCAGAAAAAAGAATGGGCTTTTAACAGTTTGAAAAGTAGATTGGGCCTGAACAGTGTTGGAGGCCCATGATTGGCTCAACCACAAGACATGTCGTTAACAGGCCAAAATATTTGTCGAGCCACAGTTGGCCGAATAACATAATGGTCGTAAGCAGGCCGGATGCAAAGTGAGCCATCATTAGGCCCAGTTGTCTCACTTGCCTTTAATGGGCCAATAGTCAGGTTGGGCTAAAATATATCCACGAAGACTACGGGCCTTTAAGAGGCCGAAAGTCACTTCAGCCCAGAAATAGGCCCACATGCAGCATAGGCCGTTAAATGGCCGAAAGTGAAACCGGGCCGACAACAGCCCATATGTACCAATGGCCATTAACAGGCCGAAAGTAATATCGGGCTGAACTATTACATGGGCCTTTAAGAGGTCGTACTTCAAATGGGCCCCCAGTGGGGCCTAAAGCACAGTGCCTGTTAACGGGCCAGATCATATATGGGTCGTAATTTGGCCTAAAGAATGTCAGGAAGTTAATGGGTAGGATCCTATATGGGTCGTCATTTGGCCCAAAACATGGCAGACTATTAACGGGCCGGATCTGATGTGGGCTGTCATTTGGCCCAAAACATGACAGACATCTAACGGGCCGGATCTTATGTGGGCCGTAATTTGGCCCAAACCGTGGTAGGCTGTTAACGGGCCGGCCCAGTAGAGTATGACAAAATCTTGAGGGCCCTTGGCTGGACCAGCCTTTTTATCTTAAATGGGCTACTGTTGGGCCTTGCCACGTGTCGAGGTAACATAGGTGCGTTCCCTCCAATGTACGGATGGCATCTGTCCCAACGCTAAGCCGACACGTGGATCCTCCGGCGAATGAGAATTTTACACGTGGAAAATCCCCATTGGTCTGGGCTGTTAACGGGTTATCGGATCCAAACCGGAACCCGATAGCTTAACGGCAACCCGTTACGGTGGATGCCACGTGTCGGTTACCCTTGACGAAAACACTTCCATGACACGCCATTTATCATCATGGAAGTGGACACTTCCGTGATGATAATTTTGTTATTGTCATGGAACACTTCTATGACAACACAGGTATGACTATCTTGATTCTGTCATAAAATCATCATGGATGTACATGCATGATAGAAAACGTGACCTACTATGACAAACACGTATCATCACGGAAGTGGTTTTTTTGTAGTGAGCGGACTGGTCTTGGTGGCTGTACTACTCGGGTAGCACGATACTAGCGGCCGGTGGATGCGGTGTGGCTGGCTGGCATGTGAGTCTTGGTGGCCAGCGGTGGGTGGCGGTGCAAGTCTATTGTGGTGATGGCGACGTGAACCTGGCAAGAGTGCTCCAGTAGGCGGTGATGAGGTCACCTATTATAGGTAGGGTTGAGGACCCATCATATAGGACCCACATGGGGCCCATCACCATCATGGGCAGGTCCCTGGACCATACCAGCATTCGGATGCATATATCAGGAAGTCCACTCAGACAGCTCAACAGCACTCGTATGACCACCCGTCACTCGGCTGGACAACCACCACTCGGACTAAAGAGGTGAAGGGACGGCGTGGGAGCTGCAACGGTCGAGGAATCCTAAGTCCCCCTTAAGGCGGAGTCAAGACTACTGTTACCTCTAACTGCTGTAGTAGAGGCTCTTTACACCTGTAACTGACACAATCAATGTCATTAAATGCCTTGGCGACATGGAGGACATGGGGCTACGACGCACTCTATATAAGTCCGCACTCCACCGCCTGAGCTAGGGTCGAGCAACCTTTGTAACCATACCCGTCAAATCAAAACCAAGCCTCAGGGCATGAGACGTAGGGCTGTTACCTCCGCCGAGAGGGGTCTGAACTCGTTAAACACCGAGTGTTACACCTGCGCTGTAGCTAGGTTCTGCCCCTTATTTGTACCCCTAGTACTCATTGTCAGGATCGTAACCCCAACAGTTGGCCCCCACCGTGGGGCTAGGCGTCTAGCAAAGTTTCACAACGTAGGTGAATTTCTTCATCATCATGTTAGTCGGCGGCGAAATCCGTTTCGGGATGCTCTTCTTCATCGCCGATGACTCAGCATGGCTTCGCGAGGCCCCGCTGGATGTGGAGGCGCTACCCGTTCGCGGCGCAGCGCATTTTTGCGCGTCCTCCTATGTTGTCCTTCTCCGGCAGCCCTCGGTTCCGTACCGAGTGGCCACTCACCCTCCCATCACGCGCCACCGCAAGCGTTCCGGGCGCTCACGGCTGCAGCGCTGGATCAAGCACACTGTGGCCATCCAGGCCACGGCGGAGCATGTGGCGGCTCTCGAATTCGACGAGCCTGCCCTCGACCTCTCCGACGGTTCACTCAGCGATTCCTTCGAGGAGTCCGAGTGTGAAACTGTCGAGTCGACCCCCGAGGTTCTCATGGTGGACAACTCCGAGCATCATGCGCCCCCGGGGTACACAGATACCCGGGACGGTTGTGCAGGTGTGTCACACGATAACGCTAGCGGCGGCGACGCAGGCCGTGAGCCGTGCGTGCCCCAGGCTCTCACACGAGAGCAGTGTGACGAGCTTCGCCGCAAGAACGAGCAGCTCTTGAACACCCCCATCACTGGGACGACCCCTGAAGCGTTGGCCATGGAGTCGACTCGCCTAGCCACCCTGGCCGAGTGCGACCGCCTCGAACGACTTCAGAGGGAGCTGGATGATCGCTTGCGCCGCCAACCCAGCTCCAGTTGGCACAAGCGCCGGCTTTACTCGAGTTACCAGCCTCGTAAGTATCAAGTTCTCAGTACTCCGCTACAAAACCTGGCAGCCGCCACTCGGATCACGGATTCCATCCAGCCCTCCGGCTCCACAGCCGAAGAGGGAATTCAGCAAATCCAGGCGCTCTTGAAGACAGTGCTATCACAGAATGCGGCGGTGTCCCAGTCCAGAGATCGCATCCATAGCGCATCGGCGCGTGTAGAGACCGTTCAGTCGGCTCACAGCCCACTCGGCTCCGGCAGGCGCCGAGTCACATCCTCCTCGAGAGATCACTATGAAGATTGGAGGTGCGATCGGGTTGCGTCACCCCAATGCCATGACGATTACGACCGTGCCCTGATGCCTCCACCGTGAGATGGTGCATACGGGCGCCAGCTCTACGATGATAGACGGACACATGGCGTGTGGTGATTGTAGGTCGAGTCCTTCTCGTCACACGAGGGACACCCAAGACACGCAGTTCAACGCGAGAAGCGTTATCGCTCAGAACCTGGTCGACAGGGGCCGGGCCTTGCGAGAAGGCCAAGATGCCTACGTTCCGAGTGGTTCCATACCCTCGGGTCCCGAGTGTTTCAGCCGGTACATATGAGCGGCGGAGATCCCCAGCAACTTCAGGTTGGCCACGGGGATCAACAGGTTCACTTGCGAGTCCAAGCCAGAGCTCTGGTTAGAAGATTACCGAGTGGCAGTCCAGATCGGCGGCGGCAACAACAACGTGGCCATGAAACACTTGTCGCTGATGCTCGAAAGCTCCGCTCGGGCATGGCTCACGCAGCTCCCGCCTGGTAGCATATACTGCTGCGATGATTTGGTGAGAGTGTTCGTCAAGACCTTTGAAGGCACTTACAAATGACCGGGTGGTTTGGCCGAGTTGCAGCACTGCGTGCAGAGAAAAAACAAGACCCTCCGTGAGTACATTCAGCGATGGACCACCCTACACAACATGGTGGAGAACGTCACCGAGCACCAGGCGATCTGTGCCTTCAAGGCCGGAGTCAGATACCAAGAGCTGAACATGAAGTTCGGCCGAACTGAGACCCCGACTCTCAGTCGGGCTATGGAGATAGCCAATCGGTATGCCAACGATGAAGAGGAGGACTGACTAAGAAGTGGCAAAAGCCGAGCAGGCAACGCTCATCAGTCAGACAACAACAAGGGCAAGAAGCACAAGTGGAAAGCTGAGGCTAGAGGGAGTGCTGAGGCTGCGGCCCTGACCGGCCAAGGCAAAGGCAAAGGCTCCCAAAAGCAGAAGAAAGACTGAAAGGGGAAGAAGCAAGTCACTCCGAAGAGTGACATCCTCGATCAACCCTGCCAGATCCATACGAAGAAAGACAAGGAGGGAAATTTGATTTTGCCCAAGCACACCACTCGGGAGTGCCGACTCCTAAAGCAAGAGATGCGGAAGGATTCCTCTGGGGACAAGGACGAAGACGATGATGACGATGGAGGCAAGGGTGCTTCCGGGTACCCCAATGTCGAAAAATTCTTGATGATCTTCGCCGATGTCGAAAGGAAGAGTCGCCTCAAGGTTATAAACCGAGAGGTCAACATGGCAGTCCTGACTGCCACCAAATACCTCGACTGGGCCAAGACGCCCGTGATCTTTGATCAGTCAGATCACCCAGCCCACATACCGACCCCCAGGCAGCAGGCTTTGGTGGTTGACCCAGCCATTGGAGGGGTCAGATTGCGCAAATTCCTAATGGACGGTGGCAGCGTGCTCAACATTATTTACACCGACACTCTGGAGGCAATGGGCATTCCGATGTCCCGGCTCAGCAAGACCAACATGCAGTTCCACGGGGTAATCCCCGGGAAGAAGGCCAAGTCACTTGGCCAAATTGCCCTCGACGTCGTATTCGGCGAAAAGAAGAACTTCAGAAAGGAGCGGCTAACTTTTGAAGTGGTCGACTTCCGGAGTGCTTACCACGCCATCTTGGGTAGGCCAGCCTACACATGTTTCATGGCCCGCGTGTATCTTAAACTTAAGATGCGAGGGCTGAGTGGTGTGATTACTATCACAGGCAATCGGAAGCTGGTCGAAGAGTTCCTCCAGAAGGGCTCCCAGATCACTGACAAGCAGATGGCGATGGCCGAGTTGGATGAGTACAAGAAAGTGGTGGATTCGAGTGATCTATTGAAGTCCAAAAAGCCGACTGTGGAATCCGCGTTCCAGTCGACCGAAGACACGAAGCCAATGCGCATTCATCCCGATGATCTGAATGCCGCCCCAACCAACATCTCCACCACCCTTGACAGCAAATAGGAAGGCGAGCTCATCCAGTTCCTCCGTGAGAACTGGGACATCTTCGCATGGAAGCCTTCTGACATGTCGGGTGTTCCCAGGGGACTGGCTGAGCATAGACTCCGTGTCGACCCGAAAAAGAAGCCTGTCAAAGAGCACCTTCGATGATCTTCCACTAAGAAGCGCAAGGCAATTGGCGAGGAGATCGCACGACTCTTAGCCCCGAATCCATTCGAGAGGTGTACCACTCCGAGTGGCTCGCCGACGTCGTCATGGTGCAGAAGCAGAATAACTCTCAATGAATGTGCATTGATTTTAAGCACATCAATCGGGCCTGCCCAAAAGATCATTTCCCTCTCCCTCGCATAGATCAGATAGTAGATTCTACTGCCAGGTGTGAGCAGTTATCTATTCTGGAAGCGTACTCCGGGTACCACCAGATCCGAATGTATGGTCCCGATGAAATAAAAACAGCCTTCATCACCCCATTCGGGTGTTTTTGCTATATCACTATGCCATTCGGGTTGAAAAATGTTGGGGCTACATTCCATTGAATGATTCAGAAGTGCTTGCAAAAGCAGATCAGTCAGAATGTGGAGGCCTATATGGATGACATCATGGTCAAGTCTAGGAAAGGTTCCGACCTCCTGACTGACCTCGCTGAGACCTTCGCGAACTTGCGCGCTTTTGGCATAAAACTCAACCCGGCTAAGTGTACTTTCGGGGTACCTGTTGGCAAGTTGCTCCGTTTCCTCGTTTCCGAATACGGGATCGACGCAAATCCCAAAAAGATCGGAGCAATCATCTGGATGAAACAACCAGAGCATCTCCATGACGTACAATGCCTCACGGGCCATCTGGTAGCCCTAAGTAGGTTCATATCAAGACTCGGTGAAAAAGCCCTGCCACTTTACCGATTGATGAAGAAGTCCGACATGTTTGAATGGACTCCTGAAGCGTAGGCTGTGTTCCAGGAACTCAAAGCCCTGCTTTCCACCCAGCCGGTGCCAGCTGCCCCGAGTAGCAAAGAGCCACTGCTCTTATACATCGCGGCCACGAGCCAAGTTGTTAGCACGGTACTCACTTTGGAGTGGGAAGAACAAGGCGAAACCTTCAAGCTCCAATGACCAGTCTACTACATCTCTAAAGTTCTGACCCCTTCCAAGCAAAGGTACCTGCATTACCAGAAGTTAGTGTATGGGATCTATCTGACTGCAAAGAAGGTGGCACATTACTTCCAAGAGCACTCGGTCACAGTGATAAGTGACGCCCCTCTATCTGATATCATGAACAACAGAGACGCCACAAGCTGAGTGGCGAAGTGGGCCATCGAGCTCCTTCCGCTGGATATCAAGTTCGAAGCTAAGAAAGCCACCAAGTCACAAGCCCTAGTGGATTTCCTCGCCAAGTGGATAGAACAAGAGCAGCCCATCCCGAGTCTCCCTGAGCACTGGACGATGTTTTTTGATGGCTCCAAGATGCTTCACGGCTCCGGGGCCGGAGTTGTCTTGGTGTCCCCTAAAGGAGACCGACTCAGCTATGTGCTTCAGATTCACTTCGACTCCTCCAACAACGAAGCCGAGTATGAAGCTCTCTTGTATGGGCTACGGATGGCAATTTCTCTGGGAGTTCACCGACTGATGGTCTACGGTGACTCGGACCTAGTGGTGAACCAAGTCATGAAGGAATGGGATATCCGTAGTCCGGCAATGACAGGCTATTGCAATGCCGTCAGAAAGCTGGAGAAGCACTTTGAAGGACTAGAGCTCCATCATGTACCACGACTCAAGAATCAAGTAGATGATCTGGCCAAGATGGGTTCTGCTCAGAAGGCGGTACCTAAGATTGTGTTCCTAGAGCACTTGCACTCGCCCACGATCAAAGAAGACCCTTTCGTGGAGGAGCCCCCGCAACCAACCAGTCCCTCCAATCCGACTGAGGTGGACATCCCTGCGGTGATCGACCTGGTCCAAGAGATCCTTGTTATCACTTCCGAGTGGACTGAACCGTATCTGGCTTATCTGCTCAGGTAGGAACTCCCAGAAGATGAAGCTGAGGCCCGTCAGATCGTTTGCCGATCTAAAGCCTTCACTGTCATGGGAGATTAGTTATATAAGAAAAGCACTACCGGGGTCACTCAGCGCTGCATATCGCCGGAGGAAGGGTAGCAGATTCTGCAAGAGGTTTCACTCGGGAACTTGTGGGCACCATGCGTCCTCTCGGATGCTAGTTGCCAAAGCATTCAGAGCCGGGTTCTATTGGCCCCGTGCCAATGAAGCCGCCCGAGACATAGTGGATCAATGCGCCGGGTGCCAATCTACGTGAATCAGTCGCACAAGCCAGCGTCCGCCCTGAAGACAATCCCCTCACTTGGTCGTACACCGCCTGGGGGCTCGACATGGTCGGCCCTCTCTGAACCGTGGCGAGAGGTTTTACGCACCTATTGGTGGCAGTCAACAAGTTCACCAAGTGGATCGAAGAGAAGCCCATAAAAAGCTGAACTTGACAACTGCCATTCAATTCATCAAGGAAATAATCCTCAGATTCAGGGTCCCTCACAGCATCATCATTGACAATGGGTCTAACTTCAACTCGGATGAGTTCTGCGAATTCTGCTATTCCCAAGGTACTCAGGTCGATTATGCCTCTGTGGCACACCCGCAGTCGAATGGGCAGCCGGAACGGGCGAATGGATTGATACTCCAAGGGCTGAAACCTCGCCTCATGCATGACCTGAATCACGTGACAGGAGCCTGGGTCAAGGAGCTGCCCTCTGTCCTCTGTGGTTTGCGGACGACCCCAAACCGGTCCACCAAGCGCACACCATTCTTTATGGTGTACGCGTTGGAAGCAGTATTGCCGAGTGATTTACTTCACAACTCCCCCCGAGTGGATCTTTACTTAGAAGCCGAGGCCGAAGAAGCACGACAGGACGGTCTCGACCCCTTGGAGGAGGAACATGAATTGGCGCTCATAAGGTCAACAATGTATCAACAAGACTTGCGTCGTTACCATGACAGACACGTCAAAGTGCGAGCCTTTCAGGAAGGAGATCTGGTCCTCCGAGTGGATCAGCAGAGGCCTCACAAACTGGCACCCCCATGGGAAGGGCCATTCGCTATATCGAAGGTGCTACATAACAGAGCCTACAGGCTCTACAACTTCATCGAAGAGATAGAAGAGCCTAGGGCCTAGAACGCGGACCTGCTCCACAAGTTTTACACTTAGAATAAAAATACCCCGTTGTAATAATTTTCCAAATGAACTTAGATGAATAAAGTCTTACTTTTCCTGTATATCGTCTAGTTCAGACTAGAGCCGCATTTTCACTCAGGTGACTAGCTGCATTCGGAAACTAACACACACCCAGTGGGTGTACCATCTTAGTCGCAAACCAGCTTTCGCCCAAGTTAGAAAATAATCCGAGTGAGGATCTGTTCCACACTCAGGGGCTTAGCCGCGAACCAGCTTTCTCCTAAGTTAAAAAACAATTCGAGTGAGGATCTCCTCCACACTCGGGGGCTTAGCCGTGAACCAACTTTCGCCTAAGTTAATAAACAATCCGAGTGAGGATCTACTCCACACTCGGGGGCTTAGCCACGAACTAGCTTTCTCCTAAGTTAAAAAATTAATCCGAGTGAGGATCTACTCCACACTCAGGGGCTTAGCCGCGAAGCATCTTTCGCCTAAGTTAAAAAATAATCCGAGTGAGGATCTGATCCACACTCGACGGCTTAGCCGCGAACCAGCTTTCACCTAAGTTAAAAGAAAATCCGAGTGAGGATCTCCTCCACACTCGGGGGCTTAGCCACGAACCAACTTTCGCCCAAGTTAAAAAACAATTCGAGTGAGGATCTACTCCACACTCAGGAGCTTAGCCGTGAACCAGCTTTCGCCCAAGTTAAAAAGCAATCCGAGTGAGGATCTGCTCCACCATCGGGGGCTTAGCCGCAAATCGACCTTCACCTAAGTTAAACAAAATGCAGAAGCAAATAAGAACTCCAAAGTTCACAAATCAAAGGGTTTGATGCGTTTGAATGTTCCAAGCATAAGCGAAAGTGAAACGAGCCCGAGGCTCGCCAAAGTATAGGGTTACATCAACCACCCGGCATTCCGGGGCAAATTTAATCAAGTTTCTCAGGCATCTTCCTGGGGGCTAGCTGGCTCGACGAAGGTCTTCAGGTCGATTCCGTCTGTGATGCGCGTGGCGGTGATACGTCTCCAACGTATCTATAATTTTTTATTGTTCCATGCTGTTATATTATCAATCTTGGATGTTTTACATTCATTTACTAGCAACTTTATATCATTTTTTGGGACTAACCTATTGACATAGTGCCCCGTGCCAGTTGCTGTTTTTTACTTCGTAGAATATCCATATCAAACGTAGTCCAAATGCAACAAAACATTTTGGAGATTTTTTTTGCCCAGAAGACAACTTGGGAGCCAAGGAAGTGCAGGAGGGGAGGCCCACTGGCGCACCCTGGTGGGTAGTGGGGCCCACGGGTGTCCTCTCCACCACCTCTCAGCTCTATAAATACCCAGATATTCCAGAAACCCTATAGGAGTTGACAAAAAACAATTCCAGCCGCCGCAAGTTCTAGAACCATGAGATCCAATCTAGAGCCCTTTTTTGGCACCTTGCCGGAGGGGGAAACAATCACGGAGGGGTTCATCGTCCTCATTGGTGCTACTCCGATGATGCGTGAGTAGTTTATCACAGGCCTACGGGTCCGTAGGTAGTATCTAGATGGGTTCTTCTCTCTCTTTGATCGTCAATACAATGTTCTCCTCGATGTTCTTGGAGATCTATTTGATGTAATGACTTTTTGTAGTGTGTTTGTTGGGATCCAATGAATTGCGAGTTTATGATCAGTTCTATCTATGAATATTATTTGAGTCTTCTCTGAACTCTTTTATGCATGATCTTTATAGCCTCGTATTTTTTCTCTGAAACTTTGGTTTGGTTTCGCCAACTAGATTGATTTTTCTTGCAATGGGAAGAGGTGCTTTGTGATGGGTTCAATCTTGCGGTGCTCAATCTCAGTGACAGAAGAAGAAGTGACATGCATGTATCGTTGCCATTAAGGATAAAAAGATGGGGTCTATTCCTACATGAATAGATCTTGTCTATGTCATGTCATCGTTCTTATTGCATTACTCCATTTTTCCATGAACTTAATACACTAGATGCATGCTGGATAGCGGTCGATGTGTGTAGTAATAGTAGTAGATGTAGGCTAGAGTCGGTCTACTAATCTTGGACGTGATGCCTATATACATGATCATTGCCTTGGATATCGTCATGATTATTTGCTTTTTTATAAATTGCCCAACAGTAATTTGTTTACCCACCATATGCTATTTTCTCGAGAGAAGCCACTAGTGAAATCTACGGCCCCCGGGTCTATTTCCTATCATATTATTTTCATATCTATTATTCCAAAAACCCCAAAATACCTTGCTGCACTTTTTCTTTATTTATTTTATTTTGTGTTTTTTCAGATCTATTTATCAAATCTCATACAATTTTATCTATCTCAATACCGAGGAGGGATTGACAACCCCTCTTACGCGTTGGGTTGCAAGTATTTGTTATTTGTGTGCAGGTGCTGTTTACATAGTGTTGCTTGGTTCTCCTACTGGATTGATAACCTTGGTTTCATAACTGAGGAAAATACTTACCGTTGTTGTGCTACATCATCCTCTCCTCTTCGGGGAAATACCAACGCAGATACAAGTAATCAAGAAGAATTTCTAGCGCCGTTGCCGGGGAGACATCATCAACATCTATCAGGTACCCAATTACAAATCTCATCTCCTTGCAATTACTTTATTTGCCATGTTCCTCTCATTTTCATCTCCCCCACTTCTAAAACGTTTCTACAAAAATACAAAAATATTTTCCGTTTGCCTTTTTGCGTGTTTTCTTGTTTGCTATCTTTGCTTGTGTTGCCATGTGCCTTCTATTTGCTTGCATCTTCGCTTCCTAAAAATCTATTGATATGGATCCTCATCCACTTGCTAATCTTTTTAAAATATCCAATTATGATGAACCAATTACTAGTGATTTGAGTGCACTAGATTATCTTTATGAAGTTTTGCTTGAAAATTGTGAATCTGAAAATTGTGATGAAGTGTTAGATGAAGAAATTTATAAAGTGATTAACGATAGCTCCTTGAAAGAAAAGCACAATTGCAATGATGTTACTATAAATTCTATTAATGTCAATTGTGCTAATGATATGTAAAACCCCAAGCTTGGGGACGATGATTTGGTATGTCCACTACTTATTGCAATGATCATGATTGGAGTGATAATGCTTCTTATGATCTTGAAAATTTATTTAAGCCTCTTGACAAAATTGTTTGCAATAACATTGAAAGTGGGTTTGGAATAGTGTCAACTCTAGGTCAAAATAATCCCACATATTTGGAGAGTGTTCAATCTTATGAATTTTTTGATGAAAGTGGGTTTGGAGAGGTCATGACTTTAGTTGATGTTAACCCCGCTATCTTGGAAGATTGTAAAACTTTTATGCATGTGGATCATGAAGAGAAAATTTTATATGATAGCTATATTATTGAATTTGACTATGATCCTACATGTAATTGTTACGACAGAGGAAAATATGGTTGTAGAAATTTTCAGGTTATTAAATTTCCTCTCGTTATGTTGAGATTGTCAATGTTTTATTCCTCTCCTTTGCATATGCTAGATATTTCTTGTCTTGATAATTTGTTTGCTTATAAAATTCCTATGCAAAGGAAGAATGTTAGACTTAAATGTGTTTGTCACAAGTACTATGATGCTCTCTTTGTGCCTCAATTCTTGTCTTTTATGTGAGCATCATTGAAATCTCAAGCCTATCTTAATGGCTATAAAGAAAGAGCTTGTTGGGAGACAACCCAATAGTTATTCTTTTCTGTTTTTCAATAATTACACAATTATGCCTCTGTTATGATTGTGCTTTTTATTTTTTAATTAGTGTTTGTGCCAAGTAATGCCTTTAGGATGGTTTTGGGTGATAGTTGATTCGATCTTGTTAGAAAACAAAAACTTTTACGTCCAGTAGCAGAATTGTTAAAAATCACTGGAGAGATGAAAACCTTTGAATTTTTTACACAAGATTGATATATGAATTGCCTCTGTTGCCTAATTTTTCAGAATTTTTGGAGTTATAGAAGTATGAGTAAAATTTGAGTCTTTACAGACTGTTCTATTTTTGACAGATATTGTTTTCGTTGCATTGTGTGCTTATTTTGATGAATCTATGGACTATACCGGGGGGTTTTAGCCATGGTAAAGTTAGAATACAGTAGGTATAATGCAATAACAAAATATGAATGGGTTTGCAACAGTACTTAAAGTAAAGATTGGTTTCCTTATACTAACGGATCTCACGAAGGTTTTTGTTAAGTTTTGTGTGATTGAAGTTTTCAAGTTTTGGGTGAGATCACAATGGATGAAGGAATAAGGAGTGAAAAGAGCCTAAGATTGGGGATGCCCATGGCACCCCAAGGTAATATTCAAGGATAACCAAGCAACTAAGCTTGGGGATGCCCCGGAAGGCATCCCCTCTTTCTTCTAACGACCATCGGTAATTTTACTTGGAGCTATATTTTTATTGGTCACATATCATGAGTTTTGCTTGGAGCGACTTGTATTATATGAGTCTTTGCTTGTTTTGATTTTTACTTTGTCACAATTATCCTTGCTAGACACACCTATTTGAGATAGCCATAATAATGCTATGATTTGTTAGAATTGCACTATGTGCTTCACTTAAATTTTTTGAGCTATGGAATTGCTCTAGTGCTTTGCTTATATCTTTTTGAGCATGGTGGTGTTTTAATTTTAAAGAAATATTCTCTCATGCTTCACTTATATTATTTTGAGAGATGAGAAAAATTATTTATGCTCATGTTCTTCACTAAATTATTTCTGCTCATGTTCTTCACTTAAATTTATTTGAGAGCTTGTCATAAGCAATGGCAATATATTAAAGGGATAATTGGTTTTATACCCTTAGTTGTGTCCCCCTCGTCAGGATTGCCCCTAGTTTCTGAAAACACGTGGTCTTGCCCGACCCACTTTGGTGTCTTGTTCTTTTGCCCTTTGACCGTTTGACCGTCACTTTGAAAACTTCAGAACTAATTCATACTAAATCATAAAAATGCAAATAAGATACCAAAATGTTCGGAAAAACATCACCTGTATGTCAATGTCACTTGCATTCATGACAAAAGTGTTGGTAAGTGCCCATCCAAGTTTTAGCTCTTATCATACCACCATGAATAGTAAAATCTAAAAAAATTCAAAAATAAAGTTGGTGGCAAAGAATGCCAAATGTTTTAAGTGCTTGCCAAGTTTCATCAGGGAATGATATTCGTGGAAGTCGTGGCAAAAAAACAATCAACACTCGAAAATATATTGTTTTTTTGGCCACAACTTCCACGAATGTCATTCCCTGATGAAACTTGGCAAGCACTTAACACATTTGCCACCAACTTTTTCTTGAATTTTTTGAACTTTTTTAGATTTTACTGTTCATGGTGGTATGATAAGAGCTAAAACTCGGATGGGCACTTACCAACACTTTTGTCATGAATGCAAGTGACATTGACATATAGGTGACATTTTTCCGAACATTTTGGTATCTTATTTGCATTTTTCTGATTTAGTATGAATTAGTTATGAAGTTTTCAAAGTGACGGTCAAATGGTCAAAGGGCAAAAGCACAAGACACCAAAGTGCGTCAGGCAAGACCACGTGTTTTCAGAAACTAGGGGAAATCCTGACGAGGGGGACACAACTAAGGGTATAAAACCAATTATCCCTATATTAAACTAGTCCCAAAGTGATAGATATTCAAGAGGATATAATAAAAACTTTCATGAAGATCATTGGATATTATAAACTGGATTCCTTGTAATAGTTTTGAGATATGAAGATAATAATATGTGAGTCATGTTGGTGAGTAATTATGATTTAGTAAGAATATTGGTGTTAAGGTTTGTGATTCCCAATGCAAGTACGAAAGTCAATAGTTATGCAATGAAATTACATCCTACTTGTGGTGCATTATTCGGTGTTAGTTATGTTTAATGCTCATTTATGAGAGTTTTTGTTTTTTGGTTGGTTGCTTCTCAATCTATTTGCTAGCCTTTCCTTGTACTAAGTGGGAATACTACTTGTGCATCCAAACTCCTTAAACCAAGTTGTGCCAATGAGTCCACCATACCTACCTATATGCGGTATTTCCATTCCGTTCCAAGTAAATTTGTATGTGCCAACTCTAATTTTCAAAATGAATTTCCTTTTTGTGTGCCCGTATAGCTCATGAACCGGCAGGGGGTAGCCAATATTTTCCATGCTAGATGCGTTATTCTCAATGAGTGTTTATTCACTTGTTATTGCATGAGAGTGTGGCAAGGTAATAGGGATGTCCAGTCCCGAAATGAAAAAAAATTATTTATGTTGTCAAATAATAAATTCCTTGGAAAGTGTTGGTATGGAAGGCACCCGTGGATACGGCTAGCCATGGATTGTGCAAGAATGGTGGAAAAAGGAATAAACTATATTTTATGTTTGGGAACCGCCTATGATGTATCTACCATGGAAAGTATTGGGAATTCCCGGTCATTTTTGTTGACGGGAAAAGCATTCCTCTCAAAATATTTTATCTCTCAATTTAAGCTTTGAGCTCTAGCACCTCTACAAAGCTCTGCTTCCCTCTACGAAGGGCCTATCTATTTACTTTACACAATTTTTATTTTTATTTGAGTCTCCATCTTCTCTTATAAAGCACCAATTAGGGAGCACTATGATCATACTTGTGCATTGGATGTAGCTAATATTCGAGTGTGTTTCATGAATGGATCAATGATTGAGCATGATGGGCTAGGGATAGCTTTCTTTAGTGTTGATATTTTGAAAGACATGGTTGCTTGTTGATATACTTGAGTATTGATGTCCTCATGGTAATTATAGACTATTGCCTTGAATCATCTAAAATTCCAAATGTCCATGCTACAAAAGAAAACAATATGCGATGAACACGTTAGGCAGCATTCCACATCAAAAATTCTGTTTTTATCATTCACCTACTCGAGGACGAGCAATAATTAAGCTTGGGGATGCTGATACGTCTCCAACATATCTAATTTTTTTATTGTTCCATGCTATTATATTATCAATCTTGGATGTTTTACATTCATTTACTAGCAACTTTATATCATTTTTTGGGACTAACCTATTGACATAGTGCCCAGTGCCGGTTGCTGTTTTTTTCTTGTTTTTTACTTCACAGAATATCCATATCAAATGGAGTACAAACGCATCGAAACCTTTTGGAGATTTTTCTGCCCAGAAGACAACTTGGGAGGCAAGGAAGTGCATGAGGGGAGGCCCGTGGGGCCCACAAGGCACCAGGGCATGCTAGAGGCGCCTGGCGCGCCTGGTGGGTAGTGGGGCCCACAGGTGTCCTCTCCACCGCCTCTCAGCTCTATAAATACCTAGATATTCCAAAAACCTTAGAGGAGTCGACGAAAAATAATTCCATCCACCGCAAGTTCCAGAACCATGAGATCCAATCTAGAGCCCTTTTCTGGGACCTTACCGGAGGGGGAAATGATCACGGAGGGGTTCATCATCCTCATTGGTGCTCCTCCGATGATGCGTGAGTAGTTTATCACAGACCTACGGGTCTGTAGGTAGAAGCTAGATGGCTTCTTCTCTCTCTTTGAACTTCAATACAATGTTCTCCTCGATGTTCTTGGAGGTCTATTTGATGTAATGACTTTTTGCGGTGTGTTTGTTGGGATCCGATGAATTGTGAGTTTATGATCAGTTCTATCTATGAATATTATTTGAGTCTTCTCTGAACTCTTTTATGCATGATCTTTATAGCCTCGTATTTCTTCTCCGAAACTTTGGTTTGGTTTGGCCAACTAGATTGATTTTTGTTGCAGTGGGAAGAGGTGCTTTGTGATGGGTTCGATCTTGCGGTGCTCAATCTCAGTGACAGAAGGAGAAGTGACACGCATGTATCGTTGCCATTAAGGATAAAAAGATGGGGTCTATTCCTACATGAATAGATGTTGTCTACATCATGTCATCATTCTTATTGCATTACTCCGTTTTTCCATGAACTTAATACACTAGATGCATGCTGGATAGCGGTCGATGTGTGTAGTAATAGTAGTAGATGCACGTAGGAGTCGGTCTACTAATCTTGGACGTGATGCCTATATACATGATCATTGCCTTGGATATCATCATGATTATTTGCTTTTCTATCAATTGCCCCACAGTAATTTGTTTACCCACCGTATGCTATTTTCTCGAGAGAAGCCACTAGTGAAATCTACGGCCCCCGGGTATATTTCCTATCATATTATTTTCAGATCTATTATTCCAAAAAACCAAAAATACCTTGCTGCACTTTTTGTTTATTTATTTTATTTTGTGTTTTTTCAGATCTATTTATCAAATCTCATACAATTTTATCTATCTCAATACCGAGGAGGGATTGACAACCCCTCTTGTGAGTTGGGTTGCAAGTATTTGTTATTTGTGTGCAGGTGTTGTTCACATAGTGTTGCTTGGTTCTCCTACTGGATTGATAACCTTGGTTTCATAACTGAGGGAAATACTTACCGTTGTTGTGCTGCATCATCCTCTCCTCTTCGGGGAAATACCAACGCAGATACAAGCAATCAGGCTGCTTCAGCGAACGTCTCCATGAAGTCCTCAAACTTGAGCTTCTTAGTGTTGATCACTCGGAGGTTCTTCAGCTTCTCCTCATTGATGTCCTTGCAGTGGACTCGGACGAGCGACAACGCCACATCAGCACCACTCTGAGCAGCTGACTTCTTCCAAGCTTGCACCCGAGCAGGAATCTCATTCAGCCGCATCATGATTGACTCCAGATCCGTCTGGGTCTTCTCGCTGGGCTACAGCTGCTTGTCGATTCGCCTCACCACACCCCTCATCCGAGTGATGTAGCCCAGGGCATTCTCCAGACGGTCTTCCAGTCACAGGATGGTGAGGGCCCCCTTGTCGTCGACGAGGGACCTTGAGGGGTTCAGATCCCTCTCAACCCTCTTCGTCTCTAGCTCCACGTTATAGCAATGCTCAGTTGAGAAGAAACCATTCCCGAATGAATGATTGAGAAAAACTTAACAACATGTGGATTCCATTCGGATAAGAAAGAACTTACCAACAAGCTTCTCGTTCATCTCCGTGCAGAAATCCTCAATGTATTGCTCCAGGGCATTCTTCTTCTCAACGAGCTGTGCGACCTTCTCCTCCAGAGTCTGCTTCTCCTACTCAAAGGCACCGGCTTGGTCCTTGCACTTGTTCTCCCATTCAGAAGACTCGCCTTTAGCAGCAACAACATCAATTTTGAGGTTCTTGATTTCCTCCTCCAGCTTGCCGACTGATGCCAGCTTCTCGTCAGCAAGCTTGGTCTTGGTTTTGGCTTCCTTCTGGGCTAGCGCCAGCTCCTTGTCTTTGTTCTCCAGGGCCTACTTCATGGTTTCTAAAGAAATAGAAGTCATGAGCCTCTTTACAAGTTGGGTGTTCTCGCTACGAACATCTGTCGAAGCGGAATGACTCGGATCAAAGGGGAAAGACATTGTGCAACAACCAGCCAAAAGAAATGTCTTACCTCCCAGGGCCTTTTTCTCCTTCTCCAATCGGGCGCTCTTGTGTTTTTCCGCGTCCAAGTCCACCCGGAGGGATATCACCTCCTTCTCCAGAGCAGCGTAGTGGCATCCCAGCTCACAAGCCCTCTGTGTCATACAAAAGATAGTCAGTCGGAAAGCGTGAAGGTAAAACTGAAGTTCTGATCTACTATCACTTGGCCGACCACCGAGTCAGCCATGCACCCCCGAGAGGAATAAGCTTGACCAATACCAGATCCTCAAGTACCCTCTGACCACCGAGTCAGCTATGAAGAAGATTGAGGACAACAACACCCTTGTCTACTTCACTCGGCCGACCATTGAGTCAGCTACGAAGAAGATTGAGGACAACAACACCCTGATCTACTTTCATTCAGCTGACTTCCGAGTCAGTAATGAAGGAGATCCTACCTATTGTCTCACCAGAATAAGAGTGTTGCCGAGCACCCCAAGTGCCATGCGATAGTTCTAAAGACCGCCGCTGATTGCCCGCAATCGACACAGTCTCGGGGACTATACCCAGTGGGTGTACTCAGTGTGCCCCCACTGGAAAGTGACTCATGCCCTCACTGAAAAAAGGCAAATAGCCCCAGGGCAAAGGAGCCACAGTTCTAAGACTACCATCGACTGCCTCCAGTGAGTGGTAGCCTCGGGGACTACACCTAGTGGGTGCACTCGGCGTGCCCCTACTGGATCGCAAACACTCGAAAATGCTCCGAGTGAAAGTGACAACATCAAAAAGCATTAAGTTCTAAGACCCCTGCTGACTGTTTCCAGTGAGCGGTAACCTCAGGGACTACACCCAATGGGTGCACTCGGTGTGCCCCCACTGGATCGCAAACACTCGAAAATGCTCCGAGTGAAAGCGACAGCATCAAAAAGCATTAAGTTCTAAGACTCCTGCTGACTGTTTCCAGTCAATAGGAGCATCGGGGACTACACCCAGTGGGTGCACTCAGCGTGCCCCCACTAGAACATCATCACACACCTAGTGGGTGTGCCCTGCGCAAACCCACTAACAAAACCCTACCACAGAGAAAGAAAAAAAGAAACTTCGACTAAAAATCTTACTCACAATGGTACTTACTCGGACAGTGGTTTGCAGCGCCTCACTGGCGTCGTAGGCATCCTTCAGTCGGCTGCACATCAACCCCACCTGGATCAGAGCCTCCTTTGCTCACCCCCACTTGATATTAAAGGACATGGTACAGGGGAAAGTAGTGGCGGAGGACGACAGAGGCCCTGGTGTGGGCTTTGGAGCTGGGATCACTGTAGTCACGGGCACTGAACTGCTCTGCGCCAAAGGACTCAGTCCCGTGGGCTTCGCAGTAGTCTTGGCCGGTGACGCATGCTCCACTTGGCGAGGCGAGGCCTCTTGCATGGCCATGTCAGTGTCGGGCGCCTTCCCCTTGTTGGCCTCCAGGTTGGATGGATTGTCCCGCTCATCATCGTCCAGCTGGATAACCTCGGGTGGAGCTGCGCAAGCATGTGAGTCAGAGAAGCTAATAGAACTCAGTCGGATATGTTCTGGACATCAATAACCAGTCGACGAGAAAGTACCTTTGGAAGTGGCGGCATCCGCCGCGTCACCATCACCTTGGTCCCGCTTATGAGCATGCGGGTCCGCCGACATTGTCGAGGTCTCATTGCTGCAGAGTTCAAGAACACTTGGCAGTCAGCCGAGTCAATGCAACAATATACAAAGAATCGACAGAAACACTCATGTTGAGGCCACGTGCACTGTCACCCTGATCCGAGGCACCATGGCCTTCCGAGGCTTGGACGCGGCCTACTTGGGCTGCTTCTTAGCAGAAATCTCCGCCTCCGTGCGCGAGCGCTTCGAGCTGCGAGTCGCCCGTCCCAAAGCAGTTGGCTGCTGAGCTCTCCCTGCCTTGCCACTCGGATCGTGCTGTGCCTTGGTGTGGGATTCCTTGGGAGCCTCATAGGATGGGGAGGACTCAGCCTCCTCGCCCTCCTCCGAGCTCTCGTCCTCGTTGCTTTCGTCGTCGTCCTCGTCATCGTCAGACTCTTCCGAGTAGTGACGTTCGGTGTCACTCGTCACGTCCTCGGGCGATCGGTCGACCGCCAGAATCTCGGAGATCATCTTCTGAAAATCCTGAAGAACAGAAACACATCAGAACACTGGAACCAAGTACACAAGGAATAACGCATGGACAATCTGAGTGACCACTAGATGCATACGTCTAGGGGCTGCAGGTCCTTGGAGTACGGGGTCACCCTCCTGGCCCCCCTCGGGTTGTCTCGAGCACAAGTGATTGCTCGGATCTTAGCCCCAACATCCGTCTTGGCGAGCTCTTCCGGGTGCACCCTAGTGGGATCATTCGGCCCTTCGTACATCCACATCGGGTGGGCCCTGGCCTACAGCGGCTGGATCCGCTGAGTGAGGAACGTCTCCAGCAGATCCATCCTGTTCATGCCGGCATTCACTGCACTGACAAGGGTGACGGCCAAGATACCGATGTCTGTCTTCTCCTCCCGCGTCACCAAAAGGGACTCAGGAGCCCGTACCCTCTCTGCCGAATATGGAGGGAGACCTGATTGGCCGTTAGCCCCGGGAACGTCTCTGAAGTAGAACCAGGTTCCCTGCCACCCCTTGACGGAGTCAGGAAAGCTCATCTTTGGAAAGGCGTTGCCACCCCGGAGCTGGATGCCCAGCCCCCCGCACAGCTGGGTGACCCGAGTCTTCTCACCAGTCGGTGAATCTTTCTTGACGGCTATCGACCGGCAAGTGAAGATGTGCTTGAAGAGCCCTGAATGGGGGTGACAACCAAGGGAGTCTTCGCAGAGGGAGATGAAAGCTGAGAGATAGATGATGGCGTTTGGAGGGAGATGGTGGAGTTGCGCACCGAAATAATCAAGGAACACCCGGAAGAAAGGGTGGGGAGGCATCGAGAATCCCCTTGCGATGTGGGTGACCAACAGGACGCTCTCGTCCTCCTGCAGCGCTGGCTTGACCTCCCTGAGCCCAGACGGTACCACCCGTCCTATGGGATGAGTCCCTCCGCCGTGAGCTCTTGCAGCCGCTTGGCCAAGACACACGAAGGGATCCACTCCCCCTACGCGCCTCCAGCCGCCGCACCAGAGTCGGAGGAGGTGGCTTTCCCGGCCTTCTTCGCCTTCTCCGCCTTGGCCGTGGAGTCTTTTGCCATTGTTGAGGGGGCTTTGAACACTCGAGTGGAGAGGAGAAGAGGAGGAGCCGGAACAGACAGAAGGCTATCTGGGGTCCTGGCCTCAGTCTCCAAATCTTTTATATCACGGAGCAAAATCGGGAGCCGGATCTCGCGCCACAGATCTCCGGATCAACGACGCACACAACAGGGCGTCGCGCAGAGCAGACGCGGCACGTGGCAGATTTCGTGCTAAAAAATCGAGGAGCCACGCCCCCACTTTCCCCACTAACGCATGTTGTTACCGCTTCTGTGCGGGCACACACAAATTCAAATCCCGAGATTTTGGGGGCAAATCAATCCGATTGATTACCCACGATTACTTTCCTAAAGGACGCATGTCAGTCTGACTGACCACCCTCCACGGGGACCCATGCACTCAGCCACGCTAAACACCCGACTGAAGTCCTCTTCAGGATTGCTATGAGACGAGGTTGACGCCCCTCTGGGGGTTGACTTGGCCCTTTCAGTAGGCTCAAAGGCGCATGACTCGTAAACCAGGACTCGTAGAAGGTATGCGCTGGCGTTCCCCTGGGATAAGGAGTGGCACCTCTCCGGAGAGTCAGACCACGCACCGGCGTCGCCACTCGAGTTATAATGGCATGCCCTCACTCAGGCCCCAAGTCTATCTCCTCCGAGAGACAAACGAATGCCACCGGGTTTTTCTCGGTGATCAACCACACCCGGTCATCTAGGAAAACTTGTAGTCCAGAATCTGTTGTGTTTTCGTCTAGGGAACAGCGAACCACGACTCGAAAACGTATTCTGAGTGCTCAAGCAGCACTCGGACTTAACCGAAGGATTGGCTCGTTTGTCCTACGAAACCCCAACCAATTCGGGGGCTAATGATGAGGTCACCTATTACAGGTATCAAGGACCCATCATATAGGACCCACATGGGGCCCATCACCACCATGGGTAGGTCCCTGGACCATACCAGCATTCAGATGCATATATCAGAAAGTCCACTCAGACAGCTCGACAACAGTCGAACGACCACCCGTCACTCAGCTGGACAACCACACTCGGACTAAAGAGGTGAATAGACAGCGTGGGAGCTGCAACGGTCGAGGAATCCTAAGTCGCCCTTAAGGCGGAGTCAAGACTACCGTTACCTATAATTGCTATAGTAGAGGCTCTTTACACCTGTAACTGACGCAATCAATGTCATTAAATGCACTGGCGACATGGAGGACATGGGGTTGCAGCGCACTCTATGTAAGCCGCACTCCACCTCCTGAGCTAGGGTTGAGCAACCTTTGTAACCATACCCGTCAAATCAAAACCAAGCCTCAGGGCACGAGACGTAGGGCTGTTACCTCTGCCGAGAGGGGCCTGAACTCGTTAAACACCGAGTGTTACACTTGCGCCATAGCTAGGTTCTGCCCCTTATTCGTACCCCTAGTACTCATTGTCAGGATCGTAACCCCGACAGGCGGCGCTCTTCCTTCCCTATATCCAAGGCGCCGACGGTGGTCAACCTAGGGCTCGTGCTCAGGCGGACCAGAACTCGGCCGGAGATGGGTCGGAGCGATCGCTCCGGGTGGTTATGGTTGGGCTCGGTCTGAGTGGTGGGTGCGGTCGGTGAGGTTCCTCTCCTCATGGGCGGTGGTGGTGGTCGTGGAATCAGTGCACCGATGGAGGGATCAACACGAAAGGCCACAAATGTGCTATAATGTGAGCTTACCTGGTACAAGGCCAGAGGGCTATGGTCGGGGCTTGTTTGGCAGCGGCCGTCGGCATTCACTGTTCGTGTCCCCCCAGGTCCATCGGGACTTGCAGGGGACATACGGGTGGGCATTTCCTACCGTGGAGGCATTGACCCAAACTCGGTGGTTGCCGGGTGATGGTGTCCTAGACTAGGGGGTACTAACCTAGTCGGCCCATGCTCCTCGGATTTGGCTGGTGGGCCCTTATTCTTACCAAGATGGACTCCGGAGGTTGCACGATGTGGCATGATCAAGACTGTGTTTGACCGAAGACTTGTCGTATACTCCAAGACTTTCCCTACCGCCTCCATGCCAAGATACCGACCTTGTAACCCTAGATACCCTACCTGGCGTGTATATAAGCTGAAGGGTTTAGCTCGTAGCGGGGACATCAATGTAATCTCATTCACCTAGCCCTAGAGTTAGACCACATCTTATGATCTCGAGGTAGATCTACTCTGTACTCGATACATCTATATCAATATAAACAAGAGCAGGACGTAGGGTTTTACCTCCATCAAGAGGTCCCGAACCTAAGTAAAACATCGTCTCCCTGTTCCTGTTACCATCTGTCCAAGATCCATAGCTCGGGACCCCCTACCCCGAGGTCTGCCGGTTTTCACACCGACATTGGTGCTTTCATTGAGATTTCTGCTGTGAGATCAAGAGAAGGATCGATGGCTCATCTGCAGATCAATTACGGCAACAGTCGCGGGAGCTTTTATGCCCCCAGCCAACCTTTTGTGTTTGGCAGCATGATCTTCTGCGCCGACTCGACTGGCCATCTGGCCTCCGTTGAAAACTACGCCCCAGGTCAGATCGTGACCTTTGGCGGCCTAGAGTACACTACAGATTCACGTTGCGAACTCGTCCTGTCAGGCTGGACGCCCAGCTCTGGAGGCTCGACTTCCTTCGAGGACGTCGGGCCAGGACCCTTGGTGTCACCAGAGAGCCCCGACGTAACGACTCCGTACGGTCCCCTCTAAAGGTGCGTCGGATTTAGAGCCGACCCCGGCGCGGGATCTAGGATCACTCGGATCCCCTTCACGCTGAAAACACGCCGAGCTATACGTCGGGCACGCTTCGAGTCAGCCCCGCCTATAGCCAAGCCATGAATTCCCAAGAACTATCCGACCTCAACGAGATGCTTGACCGTATCTAGAGCATGTCTATCTCGGGCGGCAAGACTTCGGTATACGACCAGATCGAACTTAAAGCCGACGACCGGGAAATTTACATCCCACCAACCACCCACCTAGTCGCCATGATCGATGACTTAGCTGACGTGTTGGACTACGGCAAGGCCACAAACATGGATGAAGATGCCGATGGCCCTGCAGAACAAACTTCACCATTGGTAAACACTGGCAGGTGGACTGCAACATCCACTTATGATGTCTACATGGTTGACACTCCCAGATCCCCTCCAAGGCGTCGGCGAAGATGCAGAAGGGGCAACAGCGGGGAACCCAGCAGCAGAACCGTCACCGCCGATGACGGCGACGCAGCAGCCCGTGACGCCAATAACCCTGAAGAGGACTTTCAAGCCTCCCCAGTGTAGAACAGAAGTCCCAAAGTAAACCCCGAGGACTTAGATCCTGATGACCTCTTTGAAGGGACCGACGACAATTACATGCTGGAGTCCGAGGAAGACGAGAGCCTCGACACTGAGGACTACATCATCCCTGAAGACCCTTTCAAACAAGAGCGGTTCCCACGGCGCCTTGTCGCCACCGCTCGAAGCATGAAACACAAGCAGCTACAGCTGCAAGCAACACAGATGCGCTAAATGAAAAGTGGGTCGAAGTACTCTCGGCCAAACAAGATCTCGAAGACCGACGCCATAGTGCACCAAAATCATACCCATGTAGGCACCTACTGCCGGAGTTTGATGAAGAACTAGCCGTCAATGAGCCTGACTGACCCCCTAGATGTCGGAACAGGCCAATACGGGAAAATCTCAACACTCGACCGGCTCCACGCTGTTATGGCAAGGACCCTGTGGACTATCTAGACCCCCACGACGTTCGACGTCACATTGTGGCAAACCTATGGATCAAGAGGACGCGCACCCGCCGGGTCGGACGGCTACGACGCCTGGTTAGACAGGAATGGCCGTGCCCGAGACCAAGCCTATACATGGCTCTCCCCCGGCCTCCGACGGGACACTACCTAATTCCAAGGTCCATCCCACCCAATCTGTTTTACGGATAGGGTAATGGAACATCAGTTACCAAAAGGGTTTAAGCCCATCAATATAGAATCATATGATGGCACTACAGACCAACTGTCTGGATCGAAGATTTCCTTCTCCATATACACATGGCTAATGGAGATGATCTCCACGCCATCAAGTACTTGCCGCTCAAGCTAAAGGGACTGGCTAGGCACTGGCTTAACAGCCTGCCTCCTCATTCCATTGGTAGCTGGGAAGCCCTTGAAGACGCTTTTCAGGCAAATTTCCAAGGCACTTACGTCCGACCTCAGCAGTGTCACCCAGCAACCAGGCGAATCAGCTCGGAAGTTCTGGAACAGGTTCCTTACCAAGAAGAACCAGATCATAGACTGCTCTGACGCCGAAGCCATTGCCGCCTTCAAGAATAACATCCGAGATGAATGGCTTGCCCGCCAGCTCGGCCAAGACAAGCCGAGGACCATGGTAGCCCTTACTTCGCTAATGACCCGCTTTTGCACGGGAGAGGATAGCTGGCTTGCCCGAAGGACCCACAATGGCGAGGCAGGCACCTCGGAAACATGTGACGCCATTGGAAAGCCTAGACGCAATAAAAACAAGCGCAAGCATAATAATGGCGGGAGCAACACTGAGGACGCCGCGGTCAATGCAGGGTTCACCGGACCTAGATCCGGACAGAAGAGAAAACCCTTTAAAGGGAATAAGGATGGACCTAGCCAGTTGGACAAGATCCTGATCGACCGTGCCAAATTCATGGCACCCAGGACAAGCCAGCAACCCATACTAATAGGAACTGCTGGGTCTTCAAGCAGGCTGGCAAGGTAGCGACGGAGGGTCAAAGTAAAACCCAAAATCGCAGCGAAGACGAGGATGAACCTCGGTGGCCGAACAATGGAGGCCAAAAGAAGTTTCCCAATGAGGTAATAGAAGTAAACATGATCTATGTTACCCACATCCCTAAAAGGGAGAGGAAGCGCGTACTTTGGGACATCTATGCGCTAGAGCCAGTCACCCCAAAGTTCAACCCATGGTCGACTTACCTGATCACATTCGACAAGCAAGACCATTCGACCAGCATCAGGCATGGTGGATCGGCTGCACTTGTCCTGGACCCAATTGTCGATGGTTTTCATCTGACGCGCGTCCTTATGGACGGAGGAACGAGCCTCAACTTAATCTATAAGGACACGGTTAGGAAGATGGGCATCGACTCATCCCGAATCTAGCCGAGCACCACCACCTTTAAAGGTGTCATCCCAGGTGTTGAAGCCTGCTATACCAAAATTGTCACTCTAGAGGTAGTCTTCCGGTCACCGAAGAACTTCAGGAGCGAGGAGTTAATCTTCGACATTGTCCCCTTCCGAAGTGGATACCACGTGCTCCTAGGGCGCATAGTGTTTGCTTGTTTCAAAGCAGTCCTGCATTACGCTTACCTCAAGCTTAAAATGCCAAGACCTAACGGTGTTATCACAGTCAATGGTAACACCGAACTCTCACTCCAGACGAAGGAGCAGACCGCGGCCTTCGTAGCCGAGGTGCAGGCGTCCAAGGAGGCAGCCTATGGCAGTAAACACACCACCAGCTCTTCGAAGCGCACGCGGGCCGTGCCAGTCGACCTCGGCCATGCACCCCCACACCCTAAATAGGGGTATGGTCTCCTGGCACGCTCTCCTTGGATGGGCATTACGTCCGCAGGGTGCACAATTTTGCACTCAAAATTCCTTAGGCCGTCGAGGGGCCAAACTTAACGGAAACATCGGATCGGCTCGACCGAGGAACGACGGAGCTTCAAGCTTCCACATCGGCAAGACCCTATCAAAGAGCTAGCCAACAAAACCATATCAGCGTCGCCTCAACCACACAATGGACATCTACAGACCTCTTTCAAAGGACTCAGCCAGCAAACGCTTTAAGCGCATGCAGGGCCGAGGTCGCATTCCGTCCACTTCAGTCCTCGCCATCAATGATGACAAGCTGGTCAACAGCTCAAAGACGCGGACGTGCGGCAGGAAGTGGCCCAGGCTCATAAAACCCGATGACATTATCCACCCTATTTTTATTCCTCCTTTATTTACTTCTTACATTGTATTCTTTCAGCTCCTCTCATTACAGCTCGGCATGTAAAGCTTGAAGTTATAAAATAAAGAAATCATGCCCTTTAAGGTCCTTATTGTATTTCTGTACAAGCACTACCTTTGAGCTACAAGAAAGTCTTTAAGATACAACTGTTAAAGGGCTTCGTTTCCCTGTCTTGAAATACAAGTCCAAAGTACTCGGCATCTCGGATGTTGTGTTATATGCATCAGTTTTGAACCTGGATTTTGGTCAATAGTTGGGTTGCCCGACTCCTATGTGTACCCCTTACGTTCCTGACAAATTTGGCTAAGTGTGTAACGGGAGAACCACTGCGATAGTGCCGCCAGTTTAATTGGTAGAGCACCTCAGTGGAGAAAGCCGAAAACTGACTATCTGGGTAAGCGAAAACTGGCCGGCCATCCGAAGACCGTGTTAAGAGACGTGATGATAGAGATCACCCGTGTTAAATGAAGGGCTTCTCTTTCACATTAGCCGAAGTGTGTAATGGCGTAGACCTCGGCTGACTAAGCCGACCACTTCACACACCGGGTGCTCATCATCAGCCCCCACAGTCAAACTCCTATGACTAAGTGAAAGTTACAAAGCTATTATAGTCTGACTGCCTAGTTCCTACGAGCATAGACCACCTTCGGGCATCGAGACGTCGGCTAAGGGTCAGTGTTGCCTCAAGGAACACCCTCTGTATATTCTACATTGGGGTAGAAGCCGACGACTGGCCACTTTCAGTTTAACACGGTCGAACAGGAGGAAAACTAATTAAAAACAACACAACTATATGAGGGAATTTAACACCATACTCATTAAAGCAAAAGATAGTTTTTTTACATCCAATGTACTTCGGCATTCTGAAGTACTAAAATGGGTACAAAGTGTCTTTCGGACATATGGCCATGGTCGCCCGGGCACCTTCCTCCACCTCAGCGAAGAACTGCTCCGCGGTGCACTGCTTCCCTTCGGGGGGGCCCCACAGCAACGATCGCCGCATCAACCTTCCGAAAGTGCATCTTCACACAGGCGTATGCCCGCCGAGCTCCCTCGAGACATGCGGAGCGCCTCTAGCAATCCACTTGCGGGCAGCGTCTCGCAGCCGAGCCATCAGGCCGAAGAAGCTGGTCGACAGGGCTTCGGCGGGCCACAGCTTGATGTAGAGGTCCTGGAGGCCCGGCCTTGCCATGCGGAATAGCTCCACCAGCTGCTTCATTCGATGATTCAGCAGGTGTGACCACGACGACTCCAGGAACTGCCGCCAGAATGCCTTCTCTGCCTCATGACCCTCCAACTGGTCAAAGTGTTGGACGGCGTCCGTGACACTCTTCGGAAGATCTGCGAAGACCTCCGTGGAATGCCTCAGCTGGGTGAGCTTGATGCACCCTTTGCTACCAAACACACACTACAATAAATACGGCTTACCCGCGAATATTTGCTCCACTTGCTGGAGCACCTCGCAGTCGGCCCGGGCCACGGTCTGGAGCTTAGTGTGCGCAAGCTGGAGCTTCTCGAGCTCTTCTTTCACCTGCTTCTCCCCAGCCTGAAGTTTGTCGCATGCTTCGAACATGCCCTTCAAGGTCTCCTCGATCTCCATGACCCACGCCTGGTCCTTCTCCCTGGCCACCTTCTCAGTAGCTCGGGCCTTCTCCGCTTTCATGGCCATAGCCTTTTGCTGCTCTACCTCCTGATGTGCCTTCTTGAGCTCGGCCTTGAGCCCCTCAAGCTCGACCAAGGCTGCTGTCATTCAAAACAGTTCAGCAATAGCTCCCAATTCACAATAAAAAAAAGCAAGTATTCTCGTATCCGAAGTAACATTCAAGGGCACGAAGTATTGGCCGCTTACCTTGAGACTGCTCGAACCGTCCATTCATCAGGTCGAGGTCCTTTTCAGACCTCTCGAGCTTCTGGTTTACCTCCGTTATCTCCTCGGAGACGAATCTCAGTGCCGAGGTAGAAACCTGCAAACAAGGATTTTTTACATAAGCCCCACAATCAATTTATTGAAACTTCGGACAAGCACCTCATGTCATTGGACAGCGTCCTAGGGGCTACACATTAAGCTCCTACTTTCATACAATCCCAACGCCAATTTCTTTAAACCAGCTTCGGGCTCGGGGGCTACTCCCTGACTATGCCATTTAGAAGGCCATGAGAATATGTCCTTGGACACCTATGTGGATTTACAAAGTACACTCAAACAGGAATCTACTTTGACACAAGGATAGAAGAGTACCTCGAAGCTCATGACGAGGCCCTTGAAGATCTCGTGTAGTCCGGCCCCCGCGGACTGGAAGCCCTGTAGCGCCGCGCCAATTAAGGCATGGTGCTCTTCCTTGAGGGAGGAGCCCTTTAAAGTCTCCTCCATCTCTTCGGTACACCCCGCGCTAACCCGCCTTTGAGGGGGAGGCAGGGGTGGCAAGACCTTGGACCCGAGCACCTGGGTGCTGGGGGGGGGGGGTCTCCAGCTACGGTGATGGAGCCGGAGTGGACGTCGGCTAGGCCGATGACTCGCCCAGCCCCTCCTTGATGACCTCAGGGATCTTGTCCCCTTGGTCCTTTGGGGCCGAGGTCTCAACCTCGCCTATGACGATCGACTCTCCGACCCCCGCCATGTTGACTTGGGGGGCCGGAGTGGATGTTGCCTCTGCTAGCCCATCATGAGCTGGCAGAGGTGTGGCGGGATCCGGGGTCCCGCTGGTGGATGGCAACCCGCTCGAGGAGTCGCTTGGGCGCACCTTCGGCGGACTGCATAAAAGACGCATGTATAAGCTTTCTACTATTAAAATAGCTTGTTAAAACATGAAGTATAAAAGGGATGACATACCCCTGGGGTGTCGGTTTCTGCCTCCCCATGGCAAGGGGGTCATCCTCTGATTTGTCGGAGAGCTCGACTCTCTCCAACGACTTGCCGGTGGCCTCGGCCGAGGTCCTCCTTGGCCTCTTTAAGCCCTTGGGCCGCATTCTGGCTTCGGCATCCTCCGATGCTGCCCTTTTCCATTTAAGGGGAGGGTTCTCCCCCTCTTCCTCCTCCAGCGCATCATCATCATGGAAAGAGGATGCGTGGGTCTCCTCGGACCGGGTGACCGATGTCTGCCGGGTCCGAGCACTCGCCTTGACCCTTTGGGACTTTGTTCCTTTGGGGACCACCATGTGCGGCTCCTCGACTAGGAGTGCCGTGAGCAGGGGAGTTCTTGGCTCCTCTGGCAGTGGGGTCGGGAACTACACTTGTTGCATCCAGGCCGACCACTTCTGCAAATATAGAACAAGATGACTCGTTAAAGCCTGTCTCGACATGCAGGAAAGGGAAAACATAAATGTCTATGTTAGAACACTTACCGAGGGGCTTTGTAGCCGTCCTTGAAGCCGAGGTCCTCCCCCTCCTTGGGGATCTTGTCCTTGGCCAGCTTGAACAGTCGCATCCACATGCCGGCCAGGGAGGTGTGGAAGAAGTAGAGGATGGGCCCCACGTCCCCAGATTTTGCTCCCACATCGGGTTGGCCTGGAGTTGGAGCGGGAGAATGTGGTGGTGGAGCATGACGTTGACGACGTCGGTGAGCTGGAGGTGCCTCGTGGTAGACCACCATTTGATCTTCTTGATCATGGCCTCCACCTCGTCTGGGTTCCCCCAGACAAGGCTCTTCTCCCTCCAGGATTTGAGCTTCTTTGGAGGTCCGGCCGAAAAGGCTGGGACCTCGGTCTGGCCAGGGGAAAGCGGATCAGTGATGTAGAACCACTCACACTTCCATTCCTTAACCGTCTCAATGAAGGTGCCCTTGAACCAGTCAGCATTTTGGTTCTTGCTGACCATGGCACCTCCACACTTCGCCAGGTCGGAGCCGCTGGACTTTGATTTGACCCCGAAGATCTTCAACCACAGGCCGAAGTGCGGCTCACAGTGGAGGAAGGCCTCACAGACTGTGATGAAGGAGGCGAGGTGGAGGATGGAGTTCAGGGACATGTGGTGGAAGTCGAGCCCATAGTAGAACATCATCCCGTGCATGAATGGGTGCAGCGGGAACCCCAGGCCTCGGATGAGATGGGGGACAAAGACTACCACTCCCCTGCGTTGGGAGCAGGCACTTGCTAGTCTGCGCCAGGGGCGCGGGCGACTATGTTGGCAGAGAGATATCGTGCGCCGCGCAGCTCCAGGATGGTGCCGTCCGTCACGGTGGAACCACCCCAATGCCCTTTGCGGGTATCGACCATGGCTGGAAGTGGGAGCTTGGATTTTCTAAGGAAGAGGAGTGTGAGATTGGATCTGGGCGCTGGAGCTAGACAAAGTAGTAGGCAGGGGAAATGAGAGCGTGGTTGCCTACGCTGCCCTCTTTTTGCTCTTATAGGCTGTCGAAAGGCCAAGAGTCCTGTTGTAGGGTGGAACCCTAAGTGGAGATCTTTTCACACTTGGAGGGGGAAAAGGATGAACAACAAGAACACAAATGGGAAATTCACTCAAACAAAAACCAATCACACATCCACTAGAATAGCATAGTTGAGATCAACAAGAATACAATAACAATCCAAGGAAACAAGCACAAAGGTAAGGTTCTTCCCACTCCTAAGGAGGTGAGATCTTGATGATAGTCTTCTCCAAAAGGAGGTCTTGATATCCACTTGGGATCTTCTCCTAGGAGGTCTTGATCTCCAAGAGGAGTGGTAGATGAGCAAAGCTCTCTCAATGTCTCACATATACTTTGCTAACCCTAAATAATGTCCTAGGTACGAAATATATAGGTAGCTGTAGGAGGGAGACGAAGTGGAGGCCCAAACAGCTGGCTTTCGGCCAGGGCCCTGATGGGTCCGTGCGCACGGGGTAAGTAAGGTCCGTGCGCACGGAAGCCCCGTGGGCATAGTACACGCCCGTGTGCACGGGCTATTAGTAGCTACAGCAAGGGGCCTCGTGCGCACGGGGTCTTTTGGGCCCGTGCGCACGGGGTGTCTAGAAACTTTCTGGACAGGCCGTGCACACGGGGCCTAGAAAGGTCGTGAGCACAGGGTCGGCTGGGAGTTGGTTCTCCTTGCAGTTGTCGGCCTCCGTCTTCCTTGATGACTTCCCGCTCCTCTCCTTGGACTTGGTGAGGCTCCTCGGCTTCCTCGATGTGGTCAACCTCGATGATGGTGTACATGTCCTCTGGAGCTTGGACTCCTCCTCAATGAATGTGTAGCTCTGCTCATACCTATGTATGCAGATGAGAGAGGAGTCAAGTAGTATACCATCCTCGAAGAGTGTAAGTGGACACGCGTAATGGAGATGATTCACATTTATATGCATGAAGTAGATGTTGCACGTGTCACTTGGCGAAGGGACTCTTGACATGGTGATGTCTATAGGATGCTCCGCATCAAGTCCTCCTTGCCGCGCCGATAAAAATGCCACTCCCCCGCAAAAGATGTCATTATGCATATGGGGGGAAACAAAATGTTGATGATATCCCTGAGAAAATGGGCACGATCTCCACCTCGATGGGATGTGCCAGTAAAAAGGCCACCTCGAGCCACGATTTAGGGGAAGCAGTAACTGCCCGACCCGTCGTGGGGTGCGCCACTTTGATAAAGTTGTCAGACTAGGTGGAACTATTCACACCTAGGTGGTCAGCCTTTGAGGCTAAGTTACCCCGTCTCTTCGGGAAGGATATGAGTTTGGTTAGGTCTTGTTTGACACCGCTCCTCTAAAAGAGTGGTCTGGGAATCTTGAAATCACAAAGGGGAACTTGTCTGTCGAGCCAAGGACTTCAGATCCGAGGTTGTCCTCGTCAAGGGAATCGTCCTCGGCGTAGAAGACCAATTCGGGTGCTACTGATGGTGTCCTGGACTAGGGGGTACTAACCTAGTTGGCCCATGCTCCTCGGAATGGGCTGGTGGGCCCTTATTCTTATCAAGATGGACTCCAGAGGTTGCACGATGGGGCGTGATCAAGACTGTGTCTAACCGAAGACTTGTCGTATACTCCAAGACTTCTCCTACCGCCTCCACGCCAAGATACTGACCTTGTAACCCTAGATACCCTACCTGGCGTGTATATAAGCCAAAGGGTTTAGCCCGTAGGGGGGACATCAATGCAATCTCATTCACCTAGCCCTAGAGTTAGACCACATCTTATGATCTCGAGGTAGATCTACTCTATACTCGATACATCTATATCAATGTAAACAAGAGCAGGATGTAGGGTTTTACCTCCATCAAGAGGGCCCGAACCTGGGTAAAACATGGTCTCCCTGTTCCTGTTACCATCTGTCTGAGATCCACAGCTCGGGACCCCCTACCCCGAGGTCTGCCAGTTTTCACATCAACACCGGGCTAGGAGTGGATGGAAGTGCATTTGCTCCTCCTACCATGATTAGTGCGTTATGATGTGGCCAGTTTCCTATGTCTCTGGACATGGATACTGGGGAAGCGGTTCCCGGGTGGTGGTCCGCATGGTTGGCTCTCCGACGAGCACTATGACAGAAGTGGCGGCTAAATCTTTTTATAGGATCGAAGGTATGTCTAAAGAGGGGATTGAAAGCATGTCTTCGAGGTTTCGGACACTTGGGGCGCGACAGAGTGGACGCCTATGGCCACGGACATGCTTCTTGCTTGGAGCACCTCCCACGTGCCTCAAGCAATAGCCCGGAAATATTTCAATTCGATGATGTTGTTGGTGTTTTGGACTATGTGGAAACATCGCAATGACCTGGTGTTCAACAAAGTAACACCTTCTACAGCTTTAGTGCTCCGGAGGATCTTGGAGGAGAGCAAGTCTTGGGTTGTGGCCCGCTTGTTTAGAGGTGATTTGGCACCACACTTTGAGGAACTAGCTAGGTGGGTGAGTAGCGAGTAATTGTTATATCATACATGTGGTGGAGGCCGTCGGGCTTTGTAAAACTCTGGACGGGCGTCTTGCCCTCTCTCCTATCAATATACAATACACATGCTTGTGTGTATTATAAAAAAAGACTAATTGTCAAAATAAAAGGACTATTTTTCCAACTTTAATTCTTGGCTGATTTAGCTTTACCTAACAAATAAAATAACACTCTACACATGCAAGTCTAGAGTATAGGCAATGGAAAGTAAACACATTGCAAGTGACAGTAATTTGGAGAGATGGGTTTAGAGATACGCAAACACAATGGTGATATGGATGATTTTTGACCCGTGGTTCAGATAGGTGGATCTCCGTGGATCCAATCTTCATTCATGTCTCTATGTGTTGGATCCTTCTGATCTACGCTTCTTTCATCGGCGGCAGTTTTTGTTCTGGTGCGCCGGTTTTGTGGGTCTTAGCACGGCGACTTCCTGACTGTCTGCTACAAAACAATTGTCCTGCTCTGGGTGAGGGGCGATGACAGCCGCACCTACGGCTCACTCCAGTGCATGTAGTTGTCGCTAGGTGATCTATGGATCTGGATGTATTTGTTTTTGTGTCTAATGTTTCTTTTGCAACCATGAGATAATGAATAGATAGATATTTTTTCTACTAAAAATTTCATTTATTTTGGTATCCTATAAACACATAATGGACGCATTTGAAACCACGACTGTACCCATGAAAGAGTCTCAACGGGTACCGGCGTTGAGACCTCGCACATTCCAACATAGTATAATAAAATTTTGAAGTATCCAATGATCAGTGAGGAACATCGACTAGATGACCAACCTCCAAGGATTATAGTGCAACGTCCACCGAAGGGGTGACTTCATCTAATCCAAAAAAAGGAGAACTTCGAATAACCAGCTTGATAAGTTTGGCAAAAACTACCACTTCTTGGGATAGGCGGATAGCTCCTTACTCCTTACTCCTATTCCCCGTGTAGGTCGGCCATGAGGGGCGTACCTATGTCTCGTGTTCATCGAGTCGAGCTTCCAAATTGCTGAAGTGACTCCCAGTGCGCGCGAGCATATGGGCCGGCCTAGTTGTTGGTGCAATGATAGGCCCCTTATGTTTTGGAGTTTGTTGACATAAATAGTATGGGACTTATGTGTTTGCTAGTGCATAAAGAGTAACAGGTCCCTGAGGTATCGAGGAGTTTGATGCAAACGACGAAGATAATCTCCCTACGTTGCAGTGAAGGTTATCACCAAAGATGATGTTAAGCAAGAGTGACCCCTAAAAAATGCTGAAGTAAACAAATTGGTTCGGCTTCTGTCGGAGGAAGATGACTGCGTACGAGGAGGTTGAAGACGAAGTAAAGACGTAGCATTTGTTTCGTTATTCTTCTTCTTTCATTGAGTCATAGGACCACCGTACTATTAAGAGGGGTGTAGCGTTTGAAACTTTGATTCTCTGATGCTAAACCCAAATCCTATGAAAGTTGTGAGAGAAATCTCTTTGTGTTCCGAGCAAATACTTGCCAGCAAGAGACTATGATCTTCTTTGCTGCGAGAGATTTATCTCAGACCGAAGAGTTAGCATTACTTGATCCTCAAGTAATGTTACCGTTGCTCCAAATCTGACCGTTGTGAATGTGTCGGTTGGCCATTGGCTGGACCGTGTGTCCAAAATGGTCATTTCCCATCTGGGAAGGTTGCGGCTATAAATAGGCACCCCGCGCCGGCTTTGTCCGGTGGCTGCTCCTTTTGATTCTGAGAAGATTATTGAGCAACCCAATCTCTGAGCGATTTGAGTTTAAAATCCACAGAGAGAAAAACCCCTAGAGCTGAAGAATTAGATAGTGGTTCAGCATCACTGGAATCTAAGTCTAGTACACTCCGCCTATTACTCTTGAGAGCTGGAAACTCTCTAGATGGTTAGGTGTCAATTTCTTCAGAAACTAAGAGTAATTGTGGTTCTCAAAGAAGAAGTCTGTAAAGGTTCGGAGATCGGCTTCAAGTATCTACCACGAGTAATCAGCATCAGTTGATGAATTGATTGTCGAGGAGAATAGGGTGAAGAGAGTTTATCTTTCGTGTTAAGTCACAGCCCCTCCAACCAGACGTAGTCCTTGTGCAGAAGGATGAACTGGTCGAACAAATACCTTGTCGCCATCAAGCATCATCGGTTATCTCTGTCATCCATGTTTACCTTCGATGCATTTTCATTCGTGTGATTTGTATCAATGCATAACTTAGTTTCCTTTCGGTACTCAGTTTTAGTTCGATGTAGTTTGTTTTTCATTTGTTCCACTACTGGGATATGAGAGTTTTGAGTTTTTCGAAGAAAATTTAGAACTCCCATTCACCCCCCCTCTGGTAGACATACTTCATTCCTACAATTGGTATCAGAGCAAGGTACTCCTTGACTCTGCTCATTTTAGTCTAACGACTTTGGAGTTTAAGTATGTCTTCAGTGAACTACAAATCGCATCTCAAGATTCCCATATTCGATGGGACGGACTACCCCTTCTGGAAGGAGAAGATGAAGATCCGTCTCCAAGCAACAGATGATGATATGTGGAACGTGGTGAAGTTCGGGCTCACAATTGCTGTACCTCAAGCCCTTACCGACGAAGAAAAGAAGCTCATTCAGCTAGATGCACAAGCCAAAGATGAGATTGGCGGCCATCTCAATCGAGCGCAATTTCTTTGCTATCGCCAGTGTGAAACTGCGAAGGAATTGTGGGATGTCCTCGAGAAGATAAATGAAGGAGTTTCATCTCAGAAAGAAGCTCGAATTGATACTCTTTGAGCCAAATTCAATCGATTCAAGCGCATTTGAAATGAAAGCTGTCAGCAAACCTTCGATAGCCTGAGTGACATCGCAAATGAACTTCAAGGTCTCGGCACCAAAGACATCACTGACCATGAAGTTGTGAAGAAACTGCTTTGATCTCTTGACAGTTCTTTTGACACACTTGTTCTAATGATTCATGAATGACTCTGCTGATATCATGGAAAGACTGAACACCCACGAGGAATAGGAAGAAGAGAAAAGAGATTTGTATGGCTCAAGGCAACGCAAAAAATAATGCCCTCAAGGCTGTGGCTGATTCCTCCTCCGATGGAAATGCCGAAGAAGATTCAGATGACCCAGAAAGACCCAGCAAAGATCTTGCACTGATCAGAAAAAGATTCCAACGCTTTCACAAGAAGAGCCAGTTCCAGAAAAGAAGTTCAAGCAACTCTGGGGGTTCAAAATCTTCATCAAAACCCGCTAGAGAATACACCTATTTCAAGTGCAAAAAGCCTGGACACTTCATTTCAGACTGTCCTCTCTGGGAAGCAGAAATCCGTGCTAGTGGAAGATATGATTCTGGCAGCTATCGAAGCAAAAGCAAGAGCAAGAACTATGACTCCGATGATGAGAAGAAAACAAAGAAATTCTTCAAGAAGAAGAACAACTCCACTTCAAAATCTTCGTCAAGATCTTCATCAAGGAACCCTTCCAAGTCCTCCTCCAACCGCAAGATTAACTCTCGCAAGGCTAAGGCGTACATCGGCAAGGAAATGGATTCCGATGAAGAAGAACTGTCAGAATCCAAAGAAGAAGAAGAATCCGATGAGGATTCCGACTCCGGCATGGCTGGCATAGCATGTGCCTCTTCTCATACAACCAACTTCTTCAGGAATCCGTCAAGCAACGATGAATCTCCTACCTACTGCTTCATGGCCAAAGCCTCGAAGGAAAAGGACTATGTCTCCAGGTGCACCGAATGGATAATGGATAGTGGATGCACTAGTCACATGACCGGAGACAAGTCGTTGTTTGTTGACCCCAACTTAACTACTTCTCCTCTGAAGTATATCACTTTTGGTGACAACAACAAAGGGAAGGTAATTGGGCTAGGTAAAATTGCCATATCCAAGGACAAGTCCATTGATGATGTTTTACTTGTTCAGTCTCTTGAATTCAATCTTATGTCAGTTGGCAAGCTATGTGATCTAGGCGTGCTAGTTCTATTTTCAATATCCAAATGCATTGTCTTCATGGCCTCTGACAATTCCTTCATCTTCGAGGGAAGTAGAAAGAGTGATCTTTATATTGTGGATTTCTCTAAGGGTCCCTCAGTCCAAACTTGTTTGCTTGCAAAAGCAACCAAAGGATGGCTGTGGCACCGAAGACTTGGTCATGCAGGTATGAGAAATTTGTAGACCCTGGTGAAGAAAAATCATCTCCGTGGCATTCCTGATGTAAAATTCGACAAGAATCGTCTCTGTGCTACATGTGAGGCTGGTAAATTGGCCAAGAAGCATCACTCATCCAAGACAGTTATGACCACAACAAGACCACTGGAAATTCTTCATATGGATTTATTCGGTCCTCAAAATTATGCAAGCTTCGGTGGCAGTTATTATGGTCTGGTTATTGTTGATGATTTCTCTCGATACACTTGGGTATTCTTTCTCTAAGACAAGACCTACACCCAAGATATCTTCAAAAGTTTCACTAAGAAGGCCCGAAATGAATATGATGTGCGAATTAAGCATGTCAGAAGTGACAATGGAACTAAGTTCAAAAATACTCATATTGCTGAATTTCTCGATGAACATGGTATTACTCATGATTTCTCTGCCGCATACACTCCCTAACAGAATGGAGTTGTTGAACGAAAGAATAGAACTCTCATTGAAATGGCGAGAACAATGCTCAGTGAGTACAAAACTCCCATTCGCTTCTGGGCTGATGCTATTAACACTGCTTGTCATGTTATCAATCGTGTTTATGTTCACAAGTTCCTTAAAAAAACTTCATATAAGCTTATCACTTGCAAGAAACCGAATGTTTCTTATCTACGTGTTTTTGGTGCACCTTGTTACATTCTTGATATGAATCATTCTTCCAAGTTTGCACCTAAGGCACATGAAGGTTTTCTTCTTGGTTATGGCTCAAACTCGCATACGTATCGTGTCTATAACTCTCACCACATGAAAGTTATGGAAATGGTAAATGTGCGGTTTGATGAATCTGACGGCTCCCAGAAGGAGCACCTGCCAAATATGATAGATGAACCACTGATATCGGATGCTATTCGGCAAATGGCTATTGGGAGCGTCAAGCCTGTTGAAGGAAATGCACTTGAATCATCTGATGATGATGCTCCTATGACTCAAAGCAGAACTCGTCAAGCTACTGCCGAAGCAAATGCTCCTCCAAATGCAAATGGAAATCAAAATCCAAATGCCGATCAAAATGGCAGTCTCGAAGGGAATGATGATACAAATGCTGATGCTGATGAAAATGATGGTGATCATCATGAAGAAAATGCACATCCTCGAGTTGCTAATCGAGTTGATCCTTCATTAATTCTCGATGAACTTGAGAATCCAGGTTATCGACCCACAACTCGTTCACGCACTCGTTTGGCTAACTACTGTGGCAGTTTCTCCTTTATTTCATTGGCAGAACCTACCAAGTATGAAGAAGCCATGAATGATCCAGATTGGATGAATGCCATGCAAGAGAAGTTGGTGCAATTCGAACTAAATGATGTGTGGGAATTGGTTGACAAACCGAATCCTAAGAAGCACAATATCATCGACACAAAATGGATTTTCCACAATAAGCAAGATGAAAATTGCATTGTGGTGAGAAACAAAGCACGTCTTGTTTCTCAAGGGTACACACCGGTAGAAGGTATTGATTTCGGTGAAACATATGCTCCTGTTGCACGCCTTGAGGCAATTCGCATTCTTCTCGCTTATGCAAATTACAATGATATCTTGCTTTATCAAATGGATGTGAAAAGTGCCTTCCTCAATGGTGAAATTGATGAGGAAGTTTATGTTAGACAACCACCTGGCTTTGAACATCCTGAGTTCCCTAACAAAGTTTTCAGGTTGAAAAAGGCTCTATATGGGTTGAAGCAAGCCCCTCGAGCTTGGTATGACACCTTGAAGAAGTTTTTGCTCGATAAAGGGTTCAAGCCAGGATCCACTGATCCCACACTTTTCACTCGTGCTGTTGATAATGATCTATTCGTATGTCAAATCTATGTGGATGATATTATCTTCGGCTGTACTAACAATGCTTGCAGCTTAGAGTTCGGGAAAATGATGTCTGATAAATATCAAATGTCTATGATGGGTGAACTCAAGTTCTTTCTCAGACTACAAATTCGTCAACAGGCAAATGGAGTTTTCATATCTCAGGAGAAATACCTGAAAGAATGCTTGAAGGAGTTCAAAATGCAAGATTCCAAAATGAAGGGCTACAAAACTCCTATGCCCACGAATGGTAAGCTGGATGCAGATGTGTATGGTAAGGATTACGATCAGAAGGCTTATTGTTCTATGATTGGTTCTCTTCTTTATCTATGTGCATACAAACCTGACATTATGTTGAGTGTTTGCATGTGTGCCCGCTATCAAGCTGCACCAAAAGAATCGCATCACCAAGCGGTCAAGCGCATTCTGAGATATTTGGCTCACACCCCCACCTTAGGTTTATGGTATCCTAAGGGAGCTCAGTTTGATCTTGTTGGATATTCAGACTCAGATTGGGCTGGTGACTTGGTTGACAGGAAATCTACTTCGGGGACATGTCATTTCCTTGGTAGATCTTTGGTCGATTGGTCATCAAGGAAGCAGAATTGTGTATCTCTTTCCACAGCTGAGACCGAATATATTGTTGCTGGCGCTTGTTGCACTCAGTTATTGTGGATGAAGCAGACACTGAAGGATTATGGCATCAAGGTCAAGCATATTCCTCTATATTGTGACAATGAGAGTGCCATCAAAATTGCACATAATCCTATGCAGCATTCTCGCACAAAGAATATTGCATTCAGACAGCATTTCATTCGCGATCATGTTGCTCGAGAGGATATTGTCATCAATCACGTCAAGACCAAAGACAATCTCGCTGATATTTTCACCAAGCCTCTCGATGAGAAAAGATTCTGTGCGTTATGGTGTGAGCTAAATATCCTAGACTTCGCAAACGTGCAGTAAGCTGGACTCGGCACCCCTGCTAACACTTCCACATCTTTGAAGGAATAGGTGCATAACACTCGAAGAGTTTGAAAATTTTGACAAAGTGAAATTTTCTTTCTGAGAGTGAATACATTAACGAAGAACTAGACTAACCGGGTGCCACGATAATTGTGTGACACTCGGGGTTATACAGTTCTTATACGGTGGGTTATGCCACCACAATTCTCTTTCATTGGATTTGTTTTCGATCGAAGGTTTTTTGTGTCTGTCCGAATGCATTTCTCTCATAGCTATTTGCTCGAGTGTTTGTGTTTTGTTCCCCGAGTGAGATGCCTAGGACCCTGTTTTCCCTCTGCTCTATCTTTTCCAGTCTATGCTGTTCCGTTACAAATGCTCAATTTTATCTGGAACGAAACTTTATCTGGTGTCCTTGAACACGATTAAGATTCGGTCCGAACATTAATTTGTTTTGGCGAAAGCTGTCCAAAAATTGGGGTTTCCCGCCCAAGTCAAGACCACAATCTTTATGTCGGTTGCCATGTGCAATACATCAACTGCCACTCCATCTTGTCCATTGTATCGCAATAGTCTCTGAATAGAGGCCGTTCGATCAAAATTCACTGTGTGCGGTTATTTCCTTTCGCATATAAAACCCGCACACCCCTCCTTTCATCCAGTTCACTTCTCTTTCTCCTCGCCTCCACTCCGCCGAAACCCTCGCCGCAGCGCTCCACCTTGAGCTCGACGCCGACGACCTCTTCGCCGCTTCATTACCAGAAAGTGGTCACCGAAGTCCTTCCACGCCGCCGTGGAACATCTTCTTCCCCGTGCCGCCGTAGCAGCTGCATGTCACCAAGCTAGGGTACATCTGGATCAAACTCGGGCCTCCATCCTTCATGATTCGAGTTCGTCCGCGGTTATTTTCCTTCGATTTTACCGCATATCTTAGATCTAGGTTTATACCTTTACTAGCGTGGATGTGGTTTGTAGTTGTCCCTCGCATCCGAATCACTTCAGATCTAGGGTTTGCATTATGTTTCGCTCGAATGGAATGCCTAGCACGCTGTCTAGTATATTCTTCGGACGTACTAGCTCGTTCTATATGTTTCCTTCATTCGAAACATTTCTCAAAGTTTGCAAATAATTCTTCTTCAAAAATGTTTTTGTTCGAAAAAATATTCGCTGTGAGCATTTGTGACCCTGTCCCCTTTTTTCCCTCGTATCTATTCTTATTCACAGGTGTATGCATTCTGTTGAGGATTCTGCTCGACCAATGAGCATGGCCGATGAAGATGAGGTAATCATGGGCACAGCTGATGAATCAAAGGCTCCAAATGCCAAGGGCCCAATGGTAGGCCCATCAACCAGCAAAAGAAAGAGATCCGAACCAAATGAAAACGAGCAAGAAGCAGATGCACCGAAGAAAAAGAGAGGTGGCAGGCAACCATTCACAAATTCAGCTCAGTATATCTCGCATGACAACTACAACACTGTTCCAGGAGAAACAACTATAGAGAAAAGAAGGTGTCTGCAAAAGATTCGACGTCACTGGGTACGAAAATGGTTTAACTATGAAATGATTCATCCTCGGTATGCGAAGAACTTTGCCTTCCATCCTCCGTGGGGTGACTGCCGTGAAATTGGTCTTGTCCGTGCAAGTGATCCCCAGGAGTGACTGCAACCAGCACAAAATGCTCATGAGTCATCTCTTATGACACCTGACTCCTATCCCGATGAAAAGGCCAAGTGCCTGAAGAATGCTGAAAAAAGAGCCAAGAAGGTTGAGAAAGAACAAGGTCGCGAAGAAGAAAACCGTCGCCTTATCAAGTCTGATGTTGACAAGCGAAAGGCTGAAGGAAAATCTGAACGCCGTTCAAAGCACAAACATGGTCCCAGTTCTGCTGCTTTGAAGAAAAAGAGCGCGCCAAAGAGAAGGCTAGCTAAACCTGCTGAGAGAAATGATGAAGGTGATTTCTCCGCTCAAGATGATCCTCCACTCACAAGAGAAGAAGTTGAAGCAACTCTCTCAGAACAAGTGAACATCACCACTTCCACCATACTGCCTGATCTTCAAGTGAGTGCAGTTCCAATAGCACCTCCGAAGAAGATTTCTTTGAAGAGAAAAACGCCTCCTACCAATGTCACTATGGTAGATCATGTGAATACAACCCCTCATCCTGAGGCGATTGATATGCAAGACTTAGTTGTTGAAGCTCCAGTAAGCAGAGCTAAGCCAGGAGAGAAAATTCCAAAGCCGAAGGTGAAGCAAATCACAGCTCCTTCTGCTGAGCAAAATGCTCCACGAGCTGATGTTGTAAAAGAAAAGGCTGCTCAATTTGCTCTGAAGCTGACACAACCATTGGCTTATATGCCTTCGACTGAGCAAAATGTAGTTCAAACTACTCCTGCTGCATAGACTAATGATCACTCTGATGCACCTCATTATTTCAATCAAGTGTTCATCATGGAGCAGCTTGACAGATTTGTGGAGAACCTACTTGGTGGAGAAGTGGCATCTTTGCCCATTCCCTCTGAAGTGATTGCTCAAGTCACTGATCTGGTTCGAGACATGAGAGATGATTCTGTTGAGATCAATAACCTCACTGCCCAGCTTAATGAGCTTGACAACCGTATGAAGGCTATGAAATCCAAGTTTGTCATCAAGCAACTTGAAGAATCATGTATGGATGTCAACAAAGCCTTGACTATCCTTCGGAACAGAAGGTTAGGATTTCATTCTGACCTGGATCAAATTGTTCGCAAGATCTGCCTCGATCATCAAGCTCAAGCCACTGGCTACAATGATGTTGTCAAAGGGCATATTGATCAATCTGCTCAGCCGAAGCAAAAGAAGAAAAAGAAAATTGCAACGAAGAATGCTCCTCCTCCTCCTACGAAAGAAAAGTCTCCCGATGATGTGCTACAGAAGGAAAACTCACCGGAGCCTGCAATTCCCTCGACGGGTCATGAAACAGTCACAGATGCTCCTCCTTCACCAAGGCAAACTGAACCAGTGCCAGTGGCCTCTCCTATTCATGAAGCAAATCCTTCTCAGCAAAATATATCAGAAGAAGGTGAAATTCCTCAGTGTGAGCACCAAGCTTCTCCAGCTCGTGTCGAACCAAATGAATCGGTTCCTCCCTCCGCACCTCAACCATCTGCCGAAGAACATCCCCATCAGTCCCCAGTGCCTGATAAAGTGACTGCTCCCTCTCCACTGCGAATTTCACTCAACACTACGAAGAGAACTTCAGATGTTGGTCCTTCTGTAGTAAAGTCAGTTTCTGCTCATCATTCAGACTCTGTAATTTATGGCGATGAAGTGATTTTCGTTGAAGATGAGCTCAAATATCCATATCCTCGCGAGCAACTGCCTTTATTCTCTGTAGGCGTCACTGGTACAGCGAGGTGCTATACACATGGTTTTTAACCCCTTTCCGCAACGGCATTTGGAACCGTCGCCAAGTGAGTGTGGGCGATAGGGGGGTCCTTCCCACACGACCCAGAAACCGTCGGGGATAGGCCCTCCTGGCACACAGGCTGGGGCAAAATGAGCTCGTGTGCGATCGGGCGAGGCATCGAAACCCAATCGTTTCGGTTCGTATGTACATCCCACACGGTGAATCCCAGAAAAACATTTCCGTTCGTATGTATATCACACACAGTCAATCCAGGGAAAACATTTCTGTTCGTATGTACATCCCACACAGTCAATCCAGGGAAAACGTTTCCGTTCGTATGTACATCCCACATAGTTTTATGTATAGGCTCGTGTGTGATAGGTGTAACTATCACACACGCTCTGCCTTGGTTAACCGTTTGCTTTTATCAACTACATCACACACGATTTGATGAAGAAAACTGTGTGGCATTGGGCTATCCATCACAAACGCTTTTACTGCTAGAACCGTTTGCAAAGTTCCATGACCCATTTAGCAGGTTTATTAGTTTACAATTAATAATTCCAGTATTACGCAAATTCACATTTCATATCGAACAGCTGTTTGCCAATTTCATATCAGGCACATAAATATATTTTAACATCACAGTACGATAGCTACCTGAAAACAGCACAATACAGCATATAGCTAGTTCAGCTTCATAAGAACAATATTATAACAATATATTCATTTCCCTAATCGAGATCATCCAGGCTCGTCTTATCCACCTCTGCTTTCAGTTCTGTAAGAACCTGTTTTGCACTGGCCAACTGGGAAAGTGCCTCCTCCTTCGCCAGCACCATCTTAGCAAAGTCTGATTTAAAAAATCTGAGCTCATTCTCCACCTTCCTCTTTTTATCCCGCATCTTCAAATATTCTTCAGTGTTGACAACACTTTCTCTAAGCCTACCTCTGTTCTCTTCCTCATACATGCTTCAGAGCTTTGCTAGGCACATCTTCAAAGACTATGGCCACTCTTGATCAACCCACTCCAAGTAAGAACACTTCCGTTCAGCCTATAATATTTAAAACTAGATCAATAACAATTGTAGGGGAAATGGGTTTATAGCAACATAGAAAATCACCAATACTTATTTTGAAAAACTGAAGAAACAGGTTAATTATGACATATCTTCTCAAAAAGATCAATGTGTAAATGAATTAATTGCTACTGAGACAACAACCAAATTCTGACACATTAGAAGCTATAATTAACTACAACAACGCTACAAGTTCTTACTCATGTACTATAAATAACAAATTGAACATTTTATGAGGAAGGTAAATATAACTGCAACAGCATAGCGACAGTGTTTGGATGACAGCAAATTGATACTAACAGGTGTGTACATGCACAAATTTAGTAACATAGAACTAATAGCACTAAGGCCGTCCACTATGTATGCCAAAACCGGTGTAAAGACAACTGTTGCTACATCTCGCACCGGTGCCCTGCACTGGCGAGCCGATGCAGCGGAAAAAATCAGGGACCCGGACTCCGGAGCACCTAGTTGCTCCGATGCCCAGTTCCTTCGTGCCATAAAGATTTAGTATTTTACTGCTTGGCTGCTCAGATGTGTGGACCAAAGTTGGCTGCACAAACTGCTGAAGCGGTGACAAATAATTTTCTAATGGCACCGCTGATGAGATGGCAACATTTTTAGATACTAGGTACAAACTGTGACACTGTCTTAGGATGCGTTTGGTTGAAGGTGTGGTATGAATGGGTTGGGACCGTGAGAGTGTATGAATCACATCTAACAAATAATTTGTAACAACGAAAGAGGGTCTAACCTTCTCTGCACATGCCAAAAACTTCCTCCCACTGTCCATAGATTCAAATGCAACTAGCTTCACGCATGGAGATTGATGGTGACAATGAGCAGACAGATCTTCATCCACCCCGCTCCATTCGTAGCAACTGATGGTCCTAGGGAGCTACAAGAGGAAGAAATGACTCAAATCGATCGCCGGGTTAAAATCCTTCATTCCAAGTCATAGCCTGAGAGAGAGAAGAGATGCATACCCGGGTGGTGAAGGAGTCAGAGGAGGAGGAGGAACCGCTGGAGAGGTTATTGAAGAAGACCATGGTAACCCCGGCGGTAGGATGCGAGACGGCGAGAGCAAGGAAGCAAGCGAGGAAGCGGCTATAGCTTAGGAAGGAAGGAAGGAGGAAACAGGGGAAATGTTACTTGTGGTCGGGGAGAAAAGGGGGTGGGGGAGGATATTTCGGCGGTAGGCCAAAAATTTCAAAATGTGGAGGGAAACTTTGCGCGCTGTGCCGCCGGACACAATTCACTTTGAATGATTGTGTGCATCGCAAATGATTCTTCTGCTTTACGTGCATGGGATGAGTTTGATAATTCAAATTTTGGTAGAAATTTCCCCGGGTACGTCATTGCATAATTTAACATCGCTAGCTAATTTGGGCACACAAAAGAGCGTACAACACACAGACCACACTTACTGAATTGAGCAATTTTAGTAATTAAACAGAGCCAGTTGACCTAAACATTGCTCTAACAAAAGACCAGCATTAAAAACAAAGCCTAAGTACGCATAATTTTAACAAATCCGCTGCCGCGCCGGCCTATGCATCGCCGGTGTGAGATGAGACGTTGATGACTTGTCCTGGCGACATGCCGCCGTTGGTGGACTCCGCGTCCCCCCTGCTGAAGTTGACCGCGTCCTCGTCCTCGTCCTCGGCGTCGCCCTCAAGGTTGTAGTACTCGTAGTAGTGGCTGCGCCAGAGCTCGCGTTGGTACTCCACCACCGATTCCTCGACGGACAGACTCTTCTCTTCCTCGACCTCGGCCACACGCAACTCCTCCTCCCGGCGCTCCTCGATCTTCGCCGCCTCCTACATCTCCAGCTCCCGCTCAGCGATCTCATGAGGAAGCAGGTGCTCCATGGCCACCGCCGCCTTTTCGGACATGGGTTGCATGCTGGATTCCGAGGTGGCCTGGAATATCTTGGCGTGTGCGTCCTCGATCTTGGCGTGGATGACCTCGACCCGGGCCAGGGCGACATCGGCGGCACGGACGGCAGCTCGAGCGCTCTTGGCGTTTGCAGCCGCCGTCGCAGCAGCAGCTGCAGCTGCCCTGTCGGCTGCCGCAGACGCCCTCTTGGCGGATGTGGCCGCGCTCAATGCGGATGCGGCAGCACTCTCGGCGTAGGCGGCGGCGCTCTCGGCGCAGGCGGCGGCGCTCGGCGAGGACGCGGCCATCGTACGGGCCTTCACGAAGCGTTTCCACGGTGTCATCTTTGCAAGAAGGGGGTGCGGGAATGGGGATCGGGATTCATGGATTCGGGAGTTGCCGGCACTGGAGCAGACGAGCCAGCGAAGCTTAAGGAGGAAGACTTAAATAGACCTAGAAATTTTCATCGCAAACGGTTCCTACAAAAAACTGTGTGTGATGTTGTTGATATTTTTTATTAGTTGTGAAAGACGAATTCGGAGTAAAGTGGCAACGGATGGTGTTTTAAATGTACGAGAAAATTTGTAGTACTAATACAACTGTCATGTCAAATTTTGGAAAATTTCAGGGGTCATTTGACCTTTTAAGACATTTAAGTGATTTTCTAGCCATTTAATGACCGTAATTCAAATTTGAACTACATGTACATGCAACAGCTAACCATAACGGTTTGAAAAATGATATTTGTGTACTTGTGTGCGAGTTAATTCCATGTGCAGTAAATTAGAAGGAATTTTCAAACATATTGGTCTCACGGCATGGACACATGCATGGAGTGCCATGGCATTTTAATTCCAAAAAATTAAAAAATGATCAGCATCAAGGCCTTGGTTCATGTAATGTCATGCCACCAAGATGATGTGGTAAAAAAATTGGCCTGTTTGATGAAAGTTTGGACACACACCCCTCACAAACCGGAGCAACTCACTAGAAAGCTCGTGGTTCCGAGAGGGAACAATGCATGTTTGATGACAAACGGGAGATAGCTTCCTCTTACGGCCTTCAATTTTTTTTCTACATTTAACATGCACTAATACAACTGTCATGTGAAAATTTAGAAAATTTTAGGGGTCATTTGACCTTTTAAAGACATTTAAGTGATTTTCTAGCCATTTAATGACCGTAATTCAAATTTGAACTACATCTACATGCAACGGCTAACCATAACGGTTTGAAAAATCATATTTGTGTACTTGTGTGTGAGTTAATTCCATGTGCAGTAAATTAGAAGGAATTTTCAAACATATTGGTCTCACGGCATGGACACATGCATGGAGTGCCATGGCATTTTAATTCAAAAAAATTAAAAAATGACCAGAAAAACATGAAACCTTGCTTGATGTAATGTCATGCCACCAAGATGATGTGGTAAAAAAATTGGCCTGTTTGATGAAAGTTTGGACACACACCCCTTACAAACCGGAGCAACTCACTAGAAGGCTCGTGGTTCCGAGAGGGAACAATGCATGTTTGATGACAAACGGGAGATAGCTTCCTCTTACGGCCTTCAATTTTTTTTCTACATTTAACGTGCACTAATACAACTGTCATGTGAAAAATTGGAGAATTCTAGGGGTCATTTGAACTTTTAAAGACATTTAAATGATTTTCTAGCCATTTAATGACCGTAATTCAAATTTGAACTACATCTTCATGCAATAGCTAACCATAACTGTTTGAAAAATCATATTTATGTACTTGTGTGCGAGTTAATTCCACGTGCAGTAAATTAGAAGGAATTTTCAAACATATTGGTCTCACGGCATGGACACATGCATGGAGTGCCATGGCATTTTAATTCCAAAAAAATAAAAAATGATCAGCATCAAGGCCTTGGTTCATGTAATGTCATGCCACCAAGATGATGTGGTAAAAAAATTGGCCTGTTTGATGAAAATTTGGACACACACCCCTCACAAACCGGAGCAACTCACTAGAAGGCTCGTGGTTCCGAGAGGGAACAATGCATGTTTGATGACGAACGCGAGATAGCTTCCTCTTATGGCCTTCAATTTTTTTCTATGTTCAACGTGCACTAATACAACTGTCATGTGAAAATTTGGAAAATTTCAGGGGTCATTTGACCTTTTAAAGACATTTAAGTGATTTTCTAGCCATTTAATGACCGTAATTCAAATTTGAACTACATCTACATGCAACGGCTAACCATAACGGTTTGAAAATCATATTTGTTTACTTGTGTGCGAGTTAATTCCATGTGCAGTAAATTAGAAGGAATTTTCAAACATATTGGTCTCACGGGATGGACACATGCATGGAGTGCCATGGCATTTTAATTCCAAAAAATTAAAAAATGATCAGAAAAACATGAAACCTTGCTTGATGTAATGTCATGCCACCAAGATGATGTGGTAAAAAAAATTGGCCTGTTTGACGAAAGTTTGGACACACACCCCTCACAAACCGGAGCAACTCACTAGAAAGCTCGTGGTTCCGAGAGGGAACAATGCATGTTTGATGACGAACGGGAGATAGCTTCCTCTTACAGCCTTCACATTTTTTCTATATTTAACGTGCACTAATACAACTGTCGTGTGAAAATTTGGAAAATTCTAGGGGTCATTTGACCTTTTAAAGACATTTAAGTGATTTTCTTGCCATTTAATGACCGTAATTCAAATTTGAACTACATCTACATGCAACGGCTAACCATAACGGTTTGAAAAATCATATTTTTGTGTACTTGTGTGCGAGTTAAAAAATCATCAGACAATGTAAATATTTGGTGTTCAAAAAAGAAAATGTAAAGATCTGGCAAGACAACCGGCCCCCACACGATTAGCACCCTATATCGCGCCTCGAGATTTGGAAGGTGAGTGGCGGGGGTTATTAATCAGACACGGTTCTGTATTGGAAACCATCAGCTATTAAGTTCACACACGGATTTTGCTGCGGGAATCGTGTGTAATTCAAACTACAGTACTCGTAAATTCCGGCGACCGGCGTGTGTACTGTTCCCGTCGATCTAGATTCCGGCCGCCAATAAATACTACCTTGCTCATGTCGCCCCGCCTGCATTCTCATCTACATCCTTCCCTCGCTCGCCCTCTCTCTCTCTCTCTCTCTCTCTCTCTCAAATCTCTGCCATGGCGCTGCCAGTTTGCCCACGCGTCGACGAGGAGTCGCCGCCCCCCGAGGATGCTCAGTCGAAGAGCAGTGACGAGGAGGACCCCTACGCGCCACCGGACGAGGTTGCGCCGGACCCCCCAACTTTGGATTGGTTTTGGGGCCAGTACAATCTTTGTCTATGGAAGTCGCTGCCGCCGGCTGAGAAAGCCAGGCAAGTGGCATTCAAGAAGGAGATGGCGGAGGAGGAAGCCAGGTACCAGGCGGCCTGTGAAGCCTGTGATGCCGCCTAGAAAAAGGAGGTGGTGGAGCTTTGGGGGCGGGCGCGTCGTCGTGCGGAGGAGGTGTACGAAGACAGGTACTTCGCAAGGAAGGTCAAAGGCGCTAGGCGCCTCATCGCTGCGTGGAGGTGGGCCGATAAGCTCCAGCGTGCCACCGACGAGGAGCTCCGGTGGGCGCCCAACGAAATGGCAAGATCGTTCGCGCTTGTCCGCCAGCAAGAGGCAGATCAGTACGTCAAGCACTGCGAGGCGGAGAAGGCGGAGTACTGCCTTCGCGCTGGGAAGACACCGCGCACCAGGGAGCTGCTGGCGAGGGGCTACCGGAATACTGCCCCCAGGAGGTATTATTAGTTTTAGTATTGTTCGTTTTCAATTTTATGCATTGTACCTAGTAGTTAAGTATCATCACGTATATGTGATAATATTATATATATTCTGTGATGAACTAATGAACAATTAATATATATATTATGAATTCTATTTTCTATCTGTTTTTTATACTAATTTGTATCTAGCTGTTATCATCCACATATACAGAATGGAAAGCGTATATATACACATTGAAACAGAACATATAAGAACGGAAAACAGAGTACACACATTGAAACAGAGCAATATTATGATTGCTGTGAATACATAGCTATCCACGTCGAAACAACTCAACAAAATAAAACGCGTTCATGAGACCATGACCAGCAGCCCTTGCCTACGGTAGCTCTTGGCTCTGCTTGAACTCGTGCAGGCGTTCGTCCAAGCGGTCGACACGCTCGCGGTACATCTGGAGCGCGAACTCGAGCTCCAAGTTGGCTATTTCATCGGAGATCACCAGCTCGAGGATGTGACGGCCATGTTCCTCTACTGCGCCCAGGTGGACATCTGGGCCAAGGAGGCGGTCGATCCTACCGACCAGCGCATTGGCATCGAGCGGGCCGCGGACAAGGCGAACGGCGCGACCCATGCGAATGGCGCGGCAGGCGTCCGGTGCAAGTACGGCGCGGCCGGCCTCTGGTGCAAGTACGGCGCAGAGGGCCTCTGCCCACTCCTGGCGAGGAATGGGGGTACTGACGGGACGTGTACCCAACTGCGATGCCCTGTCGACAGCAGGCAAGCGCCGATGAATCCGCTCTTGCTGTGCGGCGCGCCGCACCTCTCGCTCTGCGGCGCTCCAACGGTCTCGCCGTGCGGCGAGCCGCAGCCTATCGGCGCAGACACGCCTAGCTTGCTCTGCGGTGCGCCATCGATCATGTTGTGCGGCGAGCTGCAGCCTCTCGGCGCTGACTTGCCTATCTTGATCCGCGGCGCTGAAGCGGCATGCGCCAAGGGTCTGCTCAACCCTGGCGATGACGCACACCACGGCGTCGTCCATCGCGTTGCCGGGGAGCACCTCGGCCTCGACGGGCTGTGGCGCCTTCTCGTTTTCCTCGTCGACGAGGTTGATGGCAGAGGCGGCGCTTTGGTGGGTTGGCATGCTTGGAAAAGGTGGATGTGCTACAGGCTACGCTTGTTGCCTCCGTGCGTCGCGCGCCGCCTAGGTTTATGCGCAATATCGCTGGGTGGCGGGAACCATGTGAGGAAATGGCGGGAAACGGTAGCGTGTTCATAAAATGCCATCAATTAATGGAAACTTAGCATAGAAGGAACATCGAGCTAGCACAAGAAGTAGATGATGATCAGATGATCATTTATCCTAGTTAATTATGCATGTAATAGTTTACTTTGGTGTGTGGAAATATCATGTGTGTACTAGCCACCTATGTAATTGGATGTTTGCCGCGTATTACACACATCTTGTTTATGTGAAACGTTTCTGTTCTCTTGGCTCAACACAAATAGTTTATCGCAATGAACTGTATGCCGTATATCGCACACACCTTGATCTGGCTGACCATTTCTTTTGTGTTGCCTAATCACAAACAGTTCATCCGAGTGAACTGTATGCCGTATATCACACACACCTGCATCTGGCTGCCCGTTTCTGATGTTCCGCCTCATCACAAACAGTTCATCCGAGTGAACTGTATGCCGTATATCGCACACGCCTTCATCTGGCTGCCCATTTATGTTCTTCTTCCTCATCGCAAACAGTTAATTGAACTGAACCGTATGCCCTGCATCGCACACGCAACTAAAATCAGAACCGTGTTTGATGGCTCCGCCATCGCAAACGTTTTGCATCTTTTTTGACTTTTTTTTACATCACCGTTTGCGATTAATGCATCGCACACAGTTTCGTCAAAGGGTCTCTGATCGTAGTGTCGCGTTAGCAGCATCCTGCAGTAGTGTGTTGGCATCAAAGGGCCACTTTTCAATCGGAACACTCATCCTCTTTTCTTTCAAGAGAGTCCATACAACAAGCCTCGCACTTCTGAATCTCCTTGGTTTTGGACCCAAGAATAGGCCATATATTATTCTCGGATCATGTATGACAGCTGCAAGATATTTCCTCATGAGTTCCCAGATATCACTGCTATGAAGAACATAGGCTGATTTAATCAACTCTTGCAAGATATCAAAGATTTTGGCCTCACGCATGTCTTTGCATTTCAGCATCCATGGAACAGAGAGATAATACTTCAATTCTACGCCACACTGTACATCTCTGGCGGTGAATCTGATAGTAGCAAATGGATCATGGAATGGATGACCGAAGGGAAACGCATAAAATGATCTGCAATGGACTTTGTCTCTCATTTTCATTTCCCTCGGTTTGAGCATGGCAAGACTGAAATTCGAGTTCACAATATTGATGCCATCTCCGATGAAGATTTCCGTTGCACCATGGACCAAGAGAAAATCAGTGACTACAATGGTCCTCCCCTGCCCGAGCATTTGACTTTTGACAATCAGACTTTATACCACATGCTCACTTATACCATCTGTCCTCTGGCCGGGATGAATGCTGAAAATGTTATATCTGATGTTCTTCGAAACACAATTCATGCTATCTCCCAAGGATATATCTTTGATGTCGAAGACATGTTTCTGCGCATACTGATGGACTCTGCTCAGCATCCAAAAACCATCAAAGTCTTTGCGCCTTGGATTCAAAAGGTGGTTGATTATGCAATGCACACCGAATATTAGGCGAAAGTCAGTCACAAAAGCTCCATTCCTCCGGTACGTGATACGTTGCGAGTCATGGAAGATTTTCTTCGGGCAAAGCACTAGTGTCAAGCCCTCTAGATTATCATAACACATTCGATGGGCCACGGCTACCTCAGCGTGATCGCCAACCAAATACCCAACCTCCTTCACACCTTGAAGTGAGTTTGCGTACTCAACAGCTGTTGTTGCAGCATATGGCTGAGGATCACCGCGAGAAAGAACATTTGGCTGCCACTGAATGCCATCAACAACCGTACGAAAGTTGTGCACGTGATCACGGCTGAAAATAAGAAGCGCCTATGGAAATTGCTTCGAAAGTTCTTCTCCAAGAAACAACTTAGCAACTCAGATCTTAAAGAATTCTATGAGTATATTGATCAAGGTTTTTCTGCCGAAGACTTTCAAGATCGTATCACTCCACCTCTGCCACCTCGTGAGCCAAGAACTGATTTACTTCGGTTTCAGCTGCGCAAGTTGCTCGACGAATCAGAAGCTATGTCACCAACTGAGAAACCAGCTGAAGCAAATGTGCTGTCTCGCAAGAATCAACAAGCTGATCCCACCGTGCCATCATCCTCTCAGCCTCAAGCAAGTCTCAAAGGAACATCTGCTGCTGACGATGAAGATATTCCAGCTAGTTCCGAATCAGAAACCTCTTCGGCTAGTTCTTCTGGAGATGCCTCAGAGTGAATCAAGTTCACCTATTTTGCACTCTTGTTCTTCGTCACCTTTTTGACACTAGTTGACAAAAAGTAGGAGAATTACATCGAGTTTTGATAGATTTGCTCTGATAAATTTGCTCTTTGTGTTTATTTGGTCTGGTTTTATGAGACTTTTGTGCTATAGGCCTTAAAGACTTTCTGTGGTCTGATGTAAAACTTCTAATATGTGATGTAATTTTAATAACCCCGCCTGCTGCACTATTTCTCTCGAAGCATTTGTCTTGCAGGTGGAATTCTTATCAGAAGTTATGAATGATTGCACTACATTCTCGATGGATTATATATCATCAGTGCGAATCATTACCTCGAATGATTGAAAAATCCTCCACATACTTCATTGAATTGCAGAAAATTTAATATCATATTTCTGACCCTGCATACATCTAGGGGGAGTATATTTCATCATCGAGCCAAGTAACGCAAATTCACTCTTGTTCGATTTACATTTCATTTAGCTATCTTCACTTCGATGACTATCTGTTTTGTCAACAACCGTCCCAAAAGGGGGAGATTGTTGGTGCAATGATAGGCCCCTTATGTTTTGGAGTTTGTTGACATAAACAGTATGGGACTTATGTGTTTGTTAGTGAACACAGAGTAACAGGTCCCTGAGGTATCGAGGAGTTTGATGCAAACGATGAAGATAATCTCCATGCGTTGCAGCGAAGGTTATCACCGAAGATGATGTTAAGCAAGAGTGACCCCTAAAAATTGCTGAAGTAAAGCAATTGGTTTGGTGTCTGTCCGAGGAAGATGACTGCATACGAGGAGGTTGAAGACGAAGTAAAGACGTAGAATTTGTTTCGTTATTCTTCTTCTTTCATTGAGTCATAGGACCACCGTACTATTAAGAGGGGTGTAGCGTTTGAAACTTTGATTCTCTGATGCTAAACCCAAATGCTATGAAAGTTGTGAGAGAAATCTCTTTGTGTTCCGAGCAAATACTTGCCAGCAAGAGACTATGATCTTCTTCGCTGCGAGAGATTTGTCTCAGACCGAAGAGTTAGCATTACTTGATCCTCAAGTAATGTTACCGTTGCTCCAAATCCGACCGTTGTGAACGTGTTGGTTGGCCATTGGCTGGACCGCGTGTCCAAAATGGTCATTTCCCATCTGGGAAGGCTGCGGTTATAAATAACCACCCCGCGCCGGCTTTGTCCGGTGGCTGCTCCTTTTGATTCTGAGAAGATTATTGAGCAACCCACTCTCTGAGCGATTTGAGTTTAAAATCCACCGAGAGAAAAACCCCTAGAGCCGAAGAATTAGATAGTGGTTCAGCATCACTGGAATCTAAGTCTAGTATGCTCCACCTATTACTCTTGAGAGCTGCAAACTCTCTAGACGGTTATGTGTTAATTTCTTCAGAAACCAAGAGTAATTGTGGTTCTCGTAGAAGAAGTATGTAAAGGTTCGGAGATCGCCTTCAAGTATCTGCCACGAGTAATCGACATCGGTTGACGAATCGATTGTCGAGGAGAATAGGGTGAACAGAGTTTATCTTCCGTGTTAAGTCACAGCCCCTCCAACCAGACGTAGTCCTTGTGCAGAAGGACGAACTGGTCGAACAAATACCTTGTCGCCATCGAGCATCATCGGTTATCTCTGTCACCCATGTTTACCTTCGACGCATTTTCGTTTGTGTGTTTTGTATCAATGCATAATTTAGTTTTCTTTCGGTACTCAGTTTTAGTTCGCTGTAGTTTGTTTTTCATTCGTTCCGCTGCTGGGTTCAGAGAGTTTTGAGTTTTCCGAAGAAAATTTAAAACTCTCATCCCCCCCCCCTTTGATAGACATACTTCGTTCCTACACTAGTTCGTGGTAGTATACTGCCTCGTTTTCTTTACTTTTTTTTTCAGGTTTTTATTTAATTTTTTTAACTCCATTTTTACTTTTGTTTACACTTTCAAATAATATAAACATATATATTACAAATATATACTTTACATAATGTTTTGAAAATTATTAATCATGCATTTGAAAAATGTTGAATGTGTATACAAAAAATGTTGACCATGTATTAAAAAATGATGAAATCTTTTGATCATGTATATAAAAATATTAATGAAGCATTTGAAAAAAGTATTGAACAAGTACTTAAAATGTTAACCAAGCATTAGGAAAATATTAAATGTGTATAGAAACAATGTTGACCATGCATTAATTTTTTTTTGTATCATTGTATATAAAAATGTTAATCCAGCATTTGAAAATATGAAACAAAACTGTTAATCAAGCATTTGAAAAAATTTAAATGTGTATAGAAAAAATGTTGACCATCCATTCAAAAATATGTTAATCTTGCATTTCAAAAAATGTTGATAAAGCATTTAAAAAATGTTAAATGTGCATAGATAAAAATGACTAAAATTAGAAAAATGTAATCATTTTTTGAAAAATATTAATCAACCATTTAAAAAAGTGTTTAAAGGTGTATAAGAAAATGTTGACTATGCATTCAAAAAATATTAATTTTGTATTTGAAAAATCTTAATCAAGCACTTGATTTTTTTAAAGTGTATAGAAAAAAATGTACACAATGTTTAAAAATTTATTAAATTTGTATTGGAAAAATATTAAACGTGTAATAGAAAAATGTTATTGACATATTAAAAAAATGTAGAATGAAAAACAAAGAGAAACAAAGAAACCCAAAAAACAAATAAGACAAACCAAAATAAAAAATAAAATGGAAAATAAAACCGAAGAAATAAATGAAAATGAATGAAAAAACAAATAAAAAGGCAAGAAAAAAGAAAAAATAAACTAAATAAAAAGGAAAGAAGGAAAAGATAACCCGAAAAACCCGAATAAAATAGAAGAAAATGGAGAAAGAAAATGAAAATAGTAAAACTAGTGTAAAACCAGGTCTTGTCCTTCTTGTAGGTTGCACCCAAGTTACTTTACATGAATTCAATGTTGGCTCAGTGGCTATCAGTGTAACGAAGCAACCAGGAGGTCCCAATGGTGGTTCAATCCGCCACGCGCTCCCTTTTTTTTACTCAATTTAAAAAAAAAAATCCTAGTGGACTGGCTGATTACTCCAGACGATTTAGCGAGAGATCCATACCTCTCGCGAACGACCGCACCTACCCCCCAGGCTCCCCCGCTGCATACATGGGCCGGCCCACTGGCTTATTTCCGGTTTTGGGAAGGATCTACAACCTTCCCAGACTGGGTTTTCTTTTTTATTTTTTCTTGTTATTTCATTCGATTTTTCTCCTTGTCTTTTTCTTTATTTCTTTATCTTTTATTTTTCATTTTTTCTTCTCGTTTTTCTTTATTTTTCATTTTTCTTTCCAAATTTCACGAACATTTTCTGAAATTCGGGAAGGTTTTTTCAAATTGGATAAACATGTTTTCCAAATCGGAGGTGAACCTTTTTTGAATTCAAAATTTGTTCACCGAATTCAGTTTTTAATTTTTATTGAAATTGAGATCATTTTTTAAATTCATGAACTTTTTCCAAATCATGTTTATTTTTCTAATTTATGAATATTTTTTTAAATCGTTATCATTTTTCAATTTCGTGAACATTTTTTAGACTTGAATAGCTTTTGAAATCATAAACATTTTTTGAAATGATGAACATGTTTTACAAACTCATGAACATTTTTTGGATTTCACAAACATTGTTTTTGAAATTCTGTACAATTTTTGAAAATTTATGAAAATTATGAATATTTTGTTTGAAATCATGATTTTTTTGAATCCGTGAGCATTTATCATTTTCTGAACATTTTTCAAATCATGAATATTTTTTTTAATTCGCGAACATTTTTTCACAATTCACAACTTTTTTGAAATCCTTAATTAATTTAGAAAAGGAAAAAACTGAAAACAGAAAAAAGAAACAAAAACAAGGAAAAAAATAAAGGGTCTTCCCGCCCCACCCATGGGCCAGCTCGTGATAGCGCGCGCGGGAGCGGGGGGTGCGCGCCTCCCTCTTTTCTGGCGCGTAGGTCGCCATATAGGAGCCCCCTTGTCAGCAATGTCCCCAGGTGGATCTCTCGGAGGAAGGTACGAGCAAAATTAACATGGATGGGGCTGTTCCCAGACATGGCTCCTAGGTTCAATTAGTGCAGTTGCACGCAGCTTATCAAGAGTGTACTTGGGTTCTCCTGCAGTGATGTTTGAATCAATGACTGATCCTGAAATTCTGGAAACGATGGCCTGTCGAGAGTGGGTCTGTCCTTGGTAGCGGATTTACAACTCACCAAGATTAAACTTGCAACAGATTGTAAGGGTGTGGTGAGTGACCTGATGAAAGGATCTTCGGGACCGAATGCGACTATACTCCATGAGATCAACCAACAAACTTCAGCTTTTAGTTCTTGCTCTTTTGCTCATGGAAGGCGCGTTCAAATATGGAGGCTCATGGCTTAGCGAAAAATACTCTTTCTCTACCTCAAGGTCGTCATGTGTGGTTTTTGAATCCACATGACATTAATGTAATTCCTATAAACCTTTTATTTGAGCAATAAAGTGAGTATGTTTCCCCTAAAAAAAACTATATAGCATGCATGTAGCTAAAAAACACACGCATGTAGCTATGGAATGAGAGTAGTGCCGTAATAGAAATAAAAATTTGGTAGTGCCGCTATGGAATGAGAGTTTCTCAAAAGAAAAGAAAAAAGCTATGGAATGAGAAAACCGGGCAGGCGTGGCAATGAGATGCTTTTGCTCGGTGACCATGGGATGGATGGACTTGAACGAGATGAGATGGTCCTTGAAGCATGAGGTTCAGCTGTCTGTTTTTGAATAGGATGGTTTGGCTTGCAATTGTTGACCGAGGAAATAAACTTCCAAGGACGAAGCTTCATTGCAGGTCCTGGGATTGGCCAAGCCAGACCCACTACATGTTACAGTGCATCAAAGATGCTCTTCTATTGCGTGCTACAGCGCATGCACCCAGCACAAGTGGTCAAGTGGCCAGTGCTGTCAAGAATCAATCAGCATTCGGCAACAGCAACATGATAAGAATTTGACACGGTGTGCTCTACCATTGTTCATTGTTTTTGGAATAGCTCACCATTCAGACAGACCAATGGCTAACTGCATGAAATAATCTTGCACTGCTCTGCCTACCTTGTTTTTCAAAAAGAAAAGGAAACAGCTATGGACATAACAAACAAGGTCGTCGTCGGTACATGAATGAAATGGTATATCTCCATAAGTTCATGGAGAAACAAGACGTTCGCCAAAGGTCAGCGGTTCGGAGTGTATGCAATGATGCCTTGAACAGTTAAATGTTTAGAATGCCATATACTATTTGTTCTCCACATGTTGCTAGTGTTGGTTCTTCAGCTTGCTGCGGTCTGTACCACATGCGCTTATCTCTTTGAATCCGATGAGATGTGGTCCCTGCAAAGTGGTTCAACAAGTTGAATGAGGTAATGTGACAACACAGCATGTATACAACAGGTGGTTCAGGTTTTCCCCCAATGGTAGCTACGTACATCCTACTTGGATTTTGGTTCTTTTGTTGGTATTTAAGAAAACTAAGTATTAAAAATGCATACATGTATAGAATGCTGAAAAGTTTGCACGATTTTTGTCAGTGGCAACAGCTGGGTTAAGTTGACCCGTTTGCAGTGGCGTCGTCCCCTATTCGCCAGCCTTGTCTTCCCTCACGTTGCCTCTCCTATAGTCCTAGGCCTCCTTCATTGAATAGCCGAGCCAAGGCCGAGCAAGCAGACATACGTGCACAGCAGCCATGGCTACTCTCCACATGTTCCTCAGCATCCTCCTCCTCTTCCTCCTCATCTCCGTGCAGACTATTCCTCCAACCACAGCTGCAGAAGACGATACTCTCGGGCCAGGCCAGGCATTGCCCGTCGGCGACAAGCTCGTTTCCAGCAACGGCAAGTTCGCGCTTGGCTTCTTCCAGCCCCGCGCCGGCAACGTTAGTAAGTCATCTACCTCTCCCGGTTGGTACCTTGCCATATGGTTCAGCAAGATCAATGTCATCACCCCCGTCTGGGTCGCCAACCGAGAGAGGCCGATCGCCGGACCCGATCTGAGAGCAACACAGCTCCAAATCTCAGAAGATGGCAACCTTGTCGTCTTAAACAACGCCACCCAATCCGTCGTCTGGTCCACTCACATCACCAGCAGTAATAGAACCAACGCCACCACCAGCAGCAGAAGCAGCAGCAGGGCCATCCTCTTGGGCAGTGGAAACCTCGTCATAGAAAGCCCGTCAAGTGAGGTGCTGTGGCAGAGCTTCGACGACCCAACCGACGTGGCGCTCCCGGGCGCCAAGATCGGCTGGAACAAGGTCACCGGTCTGAACCGCGTCGGCATCTCGTGGAAGAGCCGGATCGACCCGGGCCTCGGCTCCTTCAGCGTGGGGCTGGAAACCAATGGCACCAGGATGGTGATGGTGGGGCACCGAGGCTACCCTTCCCAAGTGTACTGGTCGTGGTCGCCCGACGAGTCGCCGATGCAGATGCCAGCACTCCGAGCGCTGCTGAAGATGAACCCACAGACCAGAGGGTTGGTCGTCCCGGAATACGTCGACAACAGCGAGGAGGAGTATTACATGTACACCTCACCGGACGAGGCCTCCTCCACGTTCCTCTCCCTCGACACGTCTGGTCAGACCAAGCTGAACGTGTGGTCGCAGGCGAAGCAGGCATGGCAGACCATCTACGTCCAGCCCATCGATCTCTGCCGCCCATACGCCACCTGCGGACCGTTCACCGTCTGCACCGGCAGTGCGCAGCCGCCCTGCGAGTGCATGGAGAGCTTCTCCCAGACATCGCCTCAAGATTGGGAGCACGGTGATCGGACAGGAGGGTGCTCCAGACGCACTCAGCTGGATTGCAATGGCAACAGGAGTTCGACAGACGTGTTCCACCCCGTAGCTCGTGTCACATTGCCTTACGGACCGCGTAGCTTACAGGATGCTCCTGCAACTCGGGCCGAATGCGAATCGGCCTGTCTCAGCAACTGCTCCTGCACTGCTTACTCCTACCAAGGCAACAAATGCTCTGTTTGGCATGGGGAGCTGTTCAGTGTAAACAAGGATGATGGCATCGAGATCCGCTCTGAACATACTCTGTACATTCGCCTTGCCGCCAGAGATTTCCCAAGTTCCACAAGAGATAAAAGAAAACCAGTACTAACCGGAGTTGTTATTGCTGCAAGCGTTATCGGTTTTGGGTTGCTAATGCTCATGCTGCTACTAGTGATCTCAAGGAACAGATTCAGCTGGTGTGGTGTGTCGTCAAATGCCACCAATGAAGGTAGTGTTGGTGTTGTTGCCTTTAGATACGCCGACTTGGGCCGTGCCACAAAAAACTTCACAGAGAAGCTGGGAGCCGGAGGTTTTGGTACTGTATTCAAGGGAGCTTTAAGTGACCTGACTAGTGTAGCAGTGAAAAGGCTTGAAGGTGCGCGCCAGGGAGAGAAGCAATTCAGGGCAGAGGTAGGTGCACTTGGACTGATCCAACACGTCAACCTGGTGAAATTGGTTGGTTTCTGCTGTCATGGTGATAAGAGGCTACTTGTATATGAACACATGTGCAATGGTTCTCTCGACTCCCATCTGTTCCAGAGCAATGGTACTGTCCTCGACTGGAGCACCAGATACCAGATAGCCATCGGAGTTGCTAGAGGATTGTCCTACTTGCATCAGAGTTGCCACGAATGCATCATACACTGTGATATCAAGCCAGAAAATGTACTCCTCAATGAAGTGTTTGTCCCGAAAATTGCGGACTTTGGGTTGGCATCGGTCATAGGAAGGGATTTTAGCCGGGTTCTAACTACATTCAGGGGAACAATGGGGTATCTTGCCCCAGAGTGGCTTAGCGGGGTTGCTATTACATCAAAAGTCGATGTTTACAGTTTTGGCATGGTACTGATGGAGATCATATCAGGAAGAAGGAATGCATCTGTGGTACACACTAGCGGCAGCGACCATGTCGCTTATTTCCCTGTGCAAGCCATCAACAAGCTTCACGAGGGAGATGTGCAGAGCTTGGTGGATCCACAATTATATGGCGACTTCAGCTTGGATGAGGTTGAAAGAGTTTGCAATGTAGCATGTTGGTGTATCCAGGATAATGAGTTGGTCCGGCCAACGATGGCTGAAGTGGTCCGAGTTCTTGAGGGTGTAAAGGAGCTCGATATGCCCCCAATGCCAAGGCTGCTTGCGGCTATAACAGCAGAATGCTCTGATGTTGCTTCCATGTAATAATTCTAATTACTTCGAATGTCTATGCTACTTTTATTTGCTTCAGCAAATTTTATGGTTTTGGTTCGGATTGTGTAAACAGCTCAAAGATCATAAGATATAAAATAATATAATAAATAATTTCTTTCTTGCATCTTATAGTTCATTTGATCTCTTACGTACTGGAATTCTAAGTCGCTTAGTGAATAATTTTCTAAAAAATAAACAATAATTTCAAAAATAACTATATTTATGGCTTTTAGTTGTCGTTCTATTGGGGAACTTCCGTTTCTTTAGCAACATTTTCGTATGGATATTTTTTTTATTTGAGGTAAGCTCCAATATTAAATAGAGAAACAGCAAATGAGGAAATAAATAATCCTGAAAAAACAGTAGGACATAGTCTGAAATGTTAAGCACTGAAGCAGGGCGAACATGGTTATTCAATCTAAACTCAACAGCAAAGATGACAGAACGAAGCATGTAGAGATTGATCGCTTCTTTATTAAAGAGAAGTTAGATAGTTAGATGAGGATATAGTAGAATTAAATCATGTTAGTTCAGGGAATCAAGTAGCAGATTGTCCAACAAAGGGTTTAGGAGTTAAGGAATGTAATTTAGCTTGTAACAAGATGGGAATGATAGATATCTATCACCCATCATGAGGGGGAGTGTTGCGTTGAGTGTGTGTATGGGTTTGATCCAAAGGCTCACCCTTGTGTATATACTCATACCTGTAGGCTGTGGAAGGAAGTAAGAGAGAATTCCAGAATTTTCGCAAAGACAACAGCTAGTATGAAAGCAATCTCAGCATATGAAAGTTCTTTCTTCATGCAAATGAATCCTCTATAAGATAAATCCCTCTGCTTTCATACTGTGGGCAAAATCTAAAGTCCTACGCTAGCTGCACATCTCACGATATCAGACGAAGTACATAAGATGAGAAAGAAGCAATGAGTGAATCTTTATGAATCAGCAATGTAGATTAAGTACTTTCCAGAGCAGCCATGCAGGAGTTCCTTATACTATTTATAAACTTCTATTCTTAGATGATAGACTTTGCTCCATGAAATAACATGCATAGTTGCGTACATAGCACAATACAAAACTATAAGTGCATAATCATGATAAGTACTCATCCATTCCAAACTATGAAGTGTACTATTTTTCAAAAAGTCAAACTTCTCAAACTTTGACCAATTTTACAGAGAAATATAACATTGTCTAGAATACCAGATCATTACCATAAGATTCATTATTATGAAATATATTTTCAAATTTTGTTTATTTAGTATTGTAGATGTTGATATATTTTGCTATAAACTTGATCAAACATAGAAAACTGATGACTTAAAAAAAAATATGACGCGTTATATTTTAGAACGGTGGGGGTATAACTTAAAAAACGTTGGGAGTATATTTTAGAACTGTTAAGCTTTTTTGGCTGCTAATGTCGTGCAAATCCAATCCCCGGACATAGCATCCATAGCATTGTGACAAAGTAAATATTAAACAGTAACCAAAAAATAAGAAGAGAAAGCATTGAAAGGCTGATATTTGAGTAATTACCGCCCAAGCAGAAAACTTCTATTGTCCATACTCAATAATTCATATTTGCATAGTCGAGTCGTGCATAAAAAGTCCCCTGCAAAAAACAAATGTAATAGGAAATAATAGGAATGAGTACATGTATTGAAAAAGATACAAACTCTGCAAGATGATAAGAGGGAAATCCCCCAAAAAATGAAAACTCCCTGAAACAACAACATAGATGAAACATTAACAAACATGAGAGGGGAAGTGTTTTAACACCCCCCCCCCCCCCCCCCCCCAACTCATGGTGGATCGACAATACTAAGTTTGGGGAGATAGAAGGCATGGTGTGCTCTAGTATGGGCCTTCATAAAGAAATCCACAACTTGTATTTCCAGGTGACCAAATATATACCAGCATATATACACGTGCAGGTGTGGTACAATATGCAGAAAGCCCCTTATAGAACAGGGGAAACACAAAGGGTACACGGCTAAAAATATATAGCTCTAATATGAAATTCTTTAGTAAATGTCAATGGGCAATGAAATAATGCTACGAATCGAGAAGAGACAACAAAAGAAAATCGGCGACATATAAGGATTTTCTTGGAAGAAAGTCACATAATATAGTGGGGCACTTTCAACATGCTATTATATGCAGAAGCACTACTTATTTCTATTACGAGACTAAAAACAATGTGTATAGAGAAAATTATCTCAATGGAAAAAGAATTATACTAAGAAGCTCACCTCTACAAACAAACTGAAACTGAATAGTGCAGCGATAGAAACATTGTTTATAGAAATAATAGGTGAATTAAATCAGTACGGGGAAAAACCTAGACATAATCAAGATAGTATATTGGTATTTGCTATAGTTAACAAAATGGACTTTGTGAGAATAACCTGGAGAAAGATGTACTTGTGTGGCAGTAAGAAGAGTATTTAGTGTGGAACATGTAGACGAAGGAATATACATACCGGAGTGGATAATTGAGTCGGACCTCCACTAACGTAAACAATTTTACTGTGACATATGGAAAATTGCCTATGAAACTTAATTTCTAATGAAAGTTGATATCTGAGCCACAAAACAATTTAGTCAAATCCATTCCATTAACTTTATTTTACTCTCAGAGATTAAAAATCTTTTGCATGGACACATGCCTGTCTTAAGATCAACGTAAAAATTACAACGCTGCCTCTCTCCTAATTCCATTTCTATTGATACGAAAATAAACGAGTGAAAGCAAGATATAAATCACACAAATAGTTTTCTTCTTGTGATGAGATTCTTCTGTCATTCATGTACCGCAGAGCCTTGGTTTCAGACTTCTAGGACAGACCTAGAGTTAGAAGCTCCCACACGAGGTGGGGTCTGGAAAAGGATTATACGAGGCAAGCCTTACCCCTACACAGTGCAATGCAGAGATGCCACGTCAAACCCAAGACCTCTTGGCACAAGTGGGGAGTACTTCACCACTGCGCCTGGCCTTTCCTTCTATTGGAACTTTATTGTTATGTTATAACTAATTCAACATTTATGAGACATGTAACAAATGTACTTAAGGGTGAGCTTCTAGTAATATCCCTTTTCCAAGAGAAGTTACCTGACCACAATATGACCTTAGGGAGTTGACCATGTGCAAAATTCATTAAGCAAGAAAGAGCTATAAAAAAGAAAGCCATTCACCTTTACAAAGAGCAGCTACCTGAACAGATTATGGCCATAGAAAAGAGCGCATCCACCCGGCTCGTTCTGCAAGAAACACCTATCACTACTAGAAAAACCCCTATAGGCAACCACTTAGTAGTGGCGCGGGTTATCTGATACGCGCTGCTGCTAATTAGTAGTAGCGTGGGGTATAAACCCCGCGTTGCTACTAAGTTGATAGTAGTAGCGCGGGGTATAAACCCCGCGCCGCTACTAAGTGGTCTCCACCTTGTCCCCTCGGGGACAGGCCATAGTAGTAGCGCGGGGTATAAACCCCGCGCTGCTACTAAGTACAGGGTTTTTTAACAACCCTGAAATCCCTCCTCCCCTGAATCCCTTCTCTCTCCCGTCCCTCTCCCCCCTCTCTCCATAGGCTCTCCCATGGCGCTCCTGCCCATGCGTCCTCCTCCTCCATGGCGCCCAAGGAGGCCGCCGCCTCACGCCGCCGGCCTCCAGGAGCTCGCCGGTCTTCGCTCGCGCCTCCATGTCATCACGCCGGAGCACCTCACCACTGGCGACCAGCCCCGCTGCTCCCTCCATCTCCTTCCTCTCTTCCTCGTTTCTCTTTTTTCCTCTCTCCCTTTGGTTTGACTCACCCTGCCATGTCCATGCCCATGCAGGTCGTCGCCATGGACGACCAGGAGCTCTCCGCCTTGGCCGTGAAGAGGATCCCCACACCGCCGCCTTGCTCTGCCCTGGATCCGGTCCCTCTCGAGCAGCCGCTACCGGATCTGGTCTGCCGCTGCCCGTCCGCGCCTCCGGCGACCCCTGCCGTCGCTGGATCGAACCATTGCCACCATTGACAGCACGCACAGGATCGATAAATTTTTTGTTTTGAAATTAATAGTAGTAGCGCGGGTCCCAGACACACGCTACAGATAATTAGTAGTAGCGCGGGTGGCACCTACGCTACTACTACCCAGTTAGTTGTAGTGCGGGCACCCGCGCTACAACCAGCTGTTTAACCCGTGCCACTACTAGGCTTTTTTCTAGTAGTGTATTAAAACAGCATGCAAGGCATTGAATGGACTACACTTTGAGAGAGAACATGATTTCTGACAAACTTCAAAGAAAAAACACTTTGGTTCCCTTTCCTTCTACTTCCATCATCATCTTCTCATAACCAAATATACATTAACACATTCAAATACTTCGAAAATGTCTATCTCAAGTATCAGTCTCTCAGAGGCATATCAATTTCTGAACTTCATTAATGCAGAATCAAATTAAAGTAGATGCTTGTTGCGGGATAAATTGGATAAACTTTTGCGCCAAACTCTCACATCCTAAAGTAAATGTAAGCATAACATTCTCAGTTGGATGTCATTATATATCTGCTAGGATCATGTGAGAGATTAGGTACTTATAAAAGGACACCAAATATGCAGCAACCGAACTTAAGAAATTTATATACCGCAGTACATAGTAAGTGCTTAGCATTGGATCTGTGGTTTTGACCAATAGGCCACTTGCCCTTTTTCTCAAGTAGAGATGACAATCTAAAGATTCAAAAGTACAACTACGTTGACTATCGCAGCACATTCACGGAGTAACTGCGTCAGTTGATGCATATTTTATTGCTGAGCCTCAGGCCAAAACCAGTCTGATTTCTCGAACCTTTCTCCTTTGTTATTTTCACAACAATTGCTCATGATGGACTCGAAATTATAATGACTTGTCAATCCTTATAAATTTGAACGAAATCACATTAAAAACGATGTGTAACAACTTGTAACTGCTAAAAACAGCAGCTCTCACCTGCTCGCCTCTGCAGCCTCATGTGCTACAGAATCCACCTTGATTTGAAGTATTAATTTGAACTCTGATGCCCAGGACCGTGGCGCACCAGAGGGCAAAGAGAAACAATCTTTCACATACACAGGTTGCGTGTGTGCGGTGGCGGTTCTTGCCTTCTTGGTGCCGTCTGCCAGAGAGACGGAGGGCCTGGCGGCCGGTGGAGGGAACATACCAGACGGCGAACCCTAGGTGGCATGCTGGCGATGCAGTCCGACCGCCGGAAGCAACTCAAGCAGGACACGTTGATAGAGAGGGTGAACGGCGGCCGCTGTACCGCCGGAGGCGAGCGGATCGAGGGAATGCGCGGTTGGAGAGGGGACGGCGGTCGCAACTGGTTCGTGGACACTTTTTTTTTATGAGGGGCGGTTCGTGGACACATGAACCTATATTTTTTTTTGAGAAATACATGGACCTATATTCTGGGCCGCACGTTGAGTTAAAAAAATAAGCATTCGGCCCTGCACGACCCCGCCAGGTCCTACAGGACTCAACCCTAGTTGCCTCAAACAAATACAAGACTCAAGCCTAGACACTTTTTTCATTTGCAAGCCTAGACACTTTTTCTTTATTTCCAACCCGTGCACGTTATCCATTTTTTCATGCATGTTATCCAATACAATTATACTTTTTTCATGCATGTTATCCATTTTTCGTATACATCATAAACATATTTCAGTATGCGTTTACATTTTTCAATTTTTTATGTAAATTGCTTTTGAAATATATATATATAGAGAGATAGAATATTTAGAAATATAAACAAAATAAATTACGAAAACAAAAATATGAAGGAAAAACAAAAATACAAAACACGCATGACGTCATACTAGCGTCAGCATGACGAAGCAAGTGGTTACTGGGCCGGCCTAGTTCGGGCTCCCTGCACGCAAGCCGTGAGTACACGTCGCTGCGGGCAGCGCAAGCTGCGCCCACCCTAGACACTTTTTTTTTGGATTTGTGATATGTCTTCAACATATGTATAATTTTTAATTGTTCCATACTATTAAAGTATCATTTTTGGATGTTTTATACTCATTTACTAGCAATTTTATATCATTTTTTAGACTAACCTATTGACATAGTGCCCAGTGCCAGTCACAGTTTTTTGCTTGTTTTTTACTTCACAGAAAATCAATACCAAACGAAGTCCAAATGCCACGAAACTTTTTGGAGATTTTTTCCTGGACAGAAGACACCCAGGGAGCCAAAAAAGTGTACGGGAGGAGGCCCGTGGGGCCCACTAGGCACCAGGGCGCGCCAGAGGCCGTAGTGGAGCCCACGGGAGGCTTCTCCACCGACTATCAGCTCTATAAATAGTCTAAAATCCCAAAAACCCTAGGGGAGTCGAGAGAAAATAGTTTCCGCCGCCGCAAGTTCCAGAACCACGAAATCTAATGTAGAGGCCTTTTCCGGCACTCTGCCGGAGGGGTCAACGATCACGGAGGGGTTCTTCATTATCATCCTTGCTCCTCCGATGATGCGTGAGTACTTCACCACAGACCTACGGGTCCGTAGGCAGTAGCTAGATGACTTCTTCTCTCTTTTTGATCTTCAATACAATGTTCTCCTCGATGTTCTTGGAGATCTATTTGATGTAATGACTTTTTGCGGTGTGTTTGTTGGGTTCCGATGAATTGTGAGTTTATGATCAGTTCTATCTATGAATATTATTTGAGTCTTCTCTAAACTCTTTTATGCATGATCTTTATAGCCTCGTATTTCTTCTCCGAAACTTTGGTTTGGTTTGGCCAACTAGATTAATTTTTCTTGCCATAGGAAGAGGTGCTTTGTGATGGGTTCGATCTTGCGGTGCTCAATCTCAGTGACAGAAGGAGACATGACACGCATGTATCGTTGCCATTAAGGATAAAAAGATGGGGTCTATTCCTACATGAATAGATCTTGTCTACATCATGTCATCGTTCTTATCGCATTACTCTTTTTTCCCATGAACTTAATACACTAGATGCATGCTGGATAGCGGTCGATGTGTGGAGTAATAGTAGTAAATGCAGGCAGGAGTCGGTCTACTAATGTTGAACGTGATGCCTATATACATGATCATTGCCTTGGATATCGTCATGATTATTCGTTTTTCTATCAGTTGCCCAATAGTAATTTGTTTACCCACCGTATGCTATTTTCTCGAGAGAAGTCTCTAGTGAAATCTACAGGCCCCGGGTCTATTACCTATCATATTATTATCAGATCTATTAATCCAAAAATACCTTGCTGCACTTTTTCTTTATTTATTTTATTTTGTGTTTTTGCTAGATCTATTTATCCAATCTCATATAATTTAATCTATCTCAATACCGAGGAGGGATTGATAACCTCTCTTACGTGTTGGGTTACAAGTTTTTGTGGTTTGTGTGTAGGTGCTGTTTACATAGTGTTGTTTGGTTCTCCTACTGGATTGATAATGTTGGTTTCATAACTGAGAAAAATACTTGCCGTTGATGTGCTGCATCATCTTCTCCTCTTCGGGGAAATACCAACGCAGATACAAGAAATCAGGAAGAATTTCTGGCGCCGTTGCCGGGGAGGATCAAGTCAAGATAGTCTCCCGTCAACTTGCAAATTTCTGGCGCCGTTGCCGGGGAGACATCATCAACATCTATCAGGTTCCTACGCACAAACTCTCATCTCCTTGCAATTACTTTATTTGCCATTTGCCTCTCGTTTTCATCTCCCCCACTTCTAAAAAGTTTTGCAAAAAATGCAAAAATATTGTCCGTTTGCCTTTTTTCCATTTGCCTTTTTGCTTGTTTGCTATCTTTGCTTGTGTTGCCATGTGCCTCCTATTTGCTTGCATCTCCGCTTGCTAAAAATTTATTGATATGGATCCCCATCCACTTGCTAATCTTTTTAAAAGATCCAATTATGATGAACCAATTGCTAGTGAATTGAGTTCACTAGATTATCTTTATGAAGTTTTGCTTGAAATTCGTGAATCTGAAAATTGTGATGAAGTGTTAAAAGAAAAAATTTATAAAGTGGTTCACGATACCTCCTTGAAATGAAAAGCATGATTACAATGTGGTTATTATAAATTCTATCAATGTCAATTATGCTAATAATATGCATAACCCCAAGCTTGGGGATGATGATTTTGTTATGTCCACTACTTATTGCAATGATCATGATTGGGGTGATAATGCTTCTTATGATCTTGAAAATTTATTTAAGCCTCATGATGAATTTGTTTGCAATAACATTGAAAGTGGGTTCGGAAGAGTGTCAGCTCTAGGTAAAAATAATCCCACATATTTGGAGAGTGTTCAATCTTGTGATTTTTTTTGATAAAAGTGGGTTTGGAGAGGTCATGATTTTAGTTGATGTTAATCCCACTATTTTGAAAGATTGTAAAACTTTTATGCATGTGGATCATGGAAAGAAAATTTTATATGACAGCTATATTGTTGAGTTTGATTATGATCCTACATGTAATTATTATGAGAGAGAGAAAAATATGGTTGTAGAAATCTTCATGTTACTAAATTACCTCTCCTCATGTTGAGATTATTATTGTTTATTTCTTCTTACTTGCATATGCTAGATATTTCGTGTCTTGATAATTTGTTTTCTTATAAAATGCCTATGCATACGAAGAGAGTTAGACTTAAATGTGTTTGTGACATGTTTCGTGGTGCTCTCTTTGTATTTCAATTATTATCTTTTATGTGAGCATCAATAAAATCTTATGCCTAGCTAGCGGCATAAAACAATAGCGCTCGTTGGGAGGCAACCCAATATTTATCCTTTAAATTTTTGTTTTCTTTATGTTTTTCAATAAATAACAATTATGCCTCTGTTATGAATTTTTTTATGTTTTAATTAGTGTTTGTGCCAAGTAATGCCTTTAGGATGGCTTGGGTGATAGTTGATTTGATCTTGTTGAAAAACAGAAACTTTTTCGTCCAGTAGCAGAACTGTTAAAAATCACTGGAGCGAGAAAAAACTCTGATTTAAAAAAAAAATTATATATGAATTATATATGTTTTACCAATTTTTCAGAATTTTTGGAGTTATGTAAGTATGAGTAAAATTCGAGTCTTTACAGACTGTTCTGTTTTTGACAGATTCTGTTTTCATTGCATTGTGTGCTTATTTTGATGAATCTATGGACTATACCGGGGGGTTTTAGCCATGGTAAAGTTAGAATACAGTAGGTATAATGCAATAACAAAATATGAATGGGTTTGCAATAGTACAAAAAGCAACGATTGGTTTTCTTATACTAATGGATCTCACGAAGGTTTTTGTTAAGTTTTGTGTGATTGAAGTTTTCAAGTTTTGGGTGAGATCACGATGGATGAAGGAATTAGGAGTGAAAATAGCCTAAGTTTGGGGATGCCCATGGCACCCCAAGGTAATATCCAAGGAGAACCAAGCAACTAAGCTTGGTATGCCCCGGAAGACATCCCCTCTTTCTTCTAACGACCATCGGTAATTTTACTTGGAGCTATATTTTTATTCGTCACATACCATGAGTTTTGCTTGGAGCATCTTGTATGATATAAGTCTTTTCTTATTTTGCTTTTTAGTTTGTCATAGTCATCCTTGCTGGACACACCTATTTGAGAGAGCCATAATTATGCTATGATTTATTAGAATTGCTCTATGTGCATCACTTTATTTTTTTGAGCTATGGAATTGCTCTAGTGCTTCACTTATATCTTTTTGAGCACGGTGGTATTTTAATTTTGAAGAAATATGCTCTCACGCTTCACTTAGATTATTTTGAGAGTTAGTAATTTTGAAGAAATCTTCTCATGCTTCACTTATATTATTTTGAGAGATGAAAATTTTGAAGAAATTTTTGTGCTCTTGCTCTTCACTTAAATTTATTTGAGAGCTTGTTATAAGCAATGGTAACATATGAACCTAGTCCCAAAGTGATAGATATTCAAGAGGGATAATAAAAACTATCATGAATATCATTGGATAATATAAACTTGATTCCTTGCAATAATTTTGCGATATGGAGATAGTAATATGTGAGTCATGTTGATGAGTAATTATGCTTTAGTAAGAATATTGGTGTTAAGGTTTGTGATTCCCTATGCAAGCATGAAAGTCAATAGTTATGCAATGAAGTTATATCCTACTTGTGGTGCATTATTGCTACTCCTTGAGCTTGCGTTGATTTTTTCCTTGAAGAGGAAAGGGTGATGCAGCAAAGTAGAGATAAGTATTTCCCTCAGTTAAGAACCAAGCACTACAAAAAAGGACACATCCGTGACATTTTGGGCTGAACGAATTTTTTTCCTGTCATGCTTATGACACTTCTATGACGATAATTGTGACAAAACCCGGTATCATCATAGATGTGGTGGGCTCCTACTTCTATGACAAAAAATCATGGCAGAAAATGGGCTTTTCGTCTTGGGCGGGCCGGAGACGCACCTGCATGACATTCTTTGGGCCGTCCATGACGGAAAAAATCATGGTAGAAGCGAGGGCGAGGAAAATTTCGGGGAGTTCCCGGTTACGGTGGGTGGTCGGGGCCGAGCGATGCACGTTTCTCTCGTATACGTACACTCGTGTGTGCGAGGCATTGGGCTCTAACTGAACCCGAGAGAGGCGTTCGCTCACTGAACCCGAGCGATTGCACTAGCTACGTTACTGAACCCGAGCGATTGATCCCTTGGCTGTTAACTGAACGCGAGCGATTCCTTCGCTACTGCTACTAACTGAACCCGAGTGATCGATCGCTGCTGCTGCTTACTGAAGCCGATCGAACCTGCTGCCTCTTGATGAACAGTGACCATGGGGGTTGCTGTTGAACGAGTCGAGACGGACGTGGTTGGGTTGGATGAACAGTTCCCGGTGGGGGTTGGATGAACAGGACCCCGTGGTAGTATATAGGTGTTGCCGCTGGATGAACAGGACCCCGAGAGGAGGCCGCCACAGCCGAGCTGGTTGGGGGTGGATGAACAGGACCCCGTGGAGGGCTGGTTGAACAGTAGCCGGTGGAGGGCTGGATGAACAGTTGCCCCGTGGATGAATAGTAGCTGATGGAGGCAGGAGGAAGTCGCGGTGGATGAACAGTGCAGGTGGAGGCTGAAGCAAGTCGACGGTGGGTGAACAGTAGCCCGTGGAGTCCCATTTTGCGGTACGCCACACCCCTCCGATGAACAGGACCCCCGTTTCGACCGTAGCGCTCCAACACAAGTTCATTTCCTCCGTTTTGCGGTACGCCACACCCCTCCCGATGAACAGGACCCCTGTTTCAAACGTAGTGCTCCAACACAAGTCTGTTTCCTCTGTTTTGCGGTACGCCACATCCCTCCCGATGAACAGGATGCCGTTTCGACCATAGCCGGCTGAACAGAAGGCCGTTTCCTCCGTATTGCGGTACGCCAGACCCCGTTTCGGCTGTTCCGTCCAAGCCGGTTGGCTCCCGTTGAACAGGATGCATTCTGACCCAGTCTGTTGCCTCCCGATGAACAGGACGATGTTTCTCCGTTCCGACCCAGCCGGTTGGCTGCCCGATGAACAGGACGTCGTTGCTGCCGTCTGTTGCCTCTCCATGTACACGAGCCCTGGCCGTACGTATGCGCGAGTAGGCATTCGAGACCCCGCCCGTATGTACATACGTGGCCGTATTTTTTGGCATGTGGCTGTACGTACGTGTACATGGTTTAGAAGGGACTGCCTGAACTGCTACGTCGGGGGCTCTACTACTACACGTGCCGCTGCTTGCTCGGCCACGGTTCATCGTTGCAGAGAGACCGATCGACCAATATGTACGTACACGTTCACGACAATGCTACGTATGCTTCGACCGGGTGCGAAGATATAGCTAGTTGGTCCCGGCTGTCAGGCGGAGGAATCATTTTTATTTTGCGAGTAATAAGGAGGCACTTCCTTGTGTTCGAAGATGTAGCTGGTGGGTCCAGCTGTCAGCCTCACAGCCTAAAGTCCACTTCCGATGGCTGTCGTTCGTTGACCTCATTGACCATGAGGCGCCGAGAGCATCAAGGCGGTGGACGACGGTGAGGCCTAGGAAGGGAACGACAAGGAGCCAGAGAAGACGAGGCGGGTGGATGCCCACGTGGAGGGGAGTACGAGGGTTCACTGGTTTGGCTGCGGCGTAAGGCTGCCGTTGCCGGAGAATAACAGGGGGTGTGGGTGAGTAGAGGGAAGGCCTGGCCAGTCATAGTATGGTCGATCCGTGAGGCCTGCGCGGCAGCATAGCCGGCCACGGGAGGCTGGAGCAGGCGGTACGGCGGGCCTGGTTTGGGCGGCTGGAGCAAGAAGACCAGAGGTTGAAGACGCAGCACGGCCGCTGATTTAACATCCAACGGTCAGTGCAGCTAGAATCGTTTTGACTATAAGTTGACAAAGCCCGTAAGCGTCAACTTAGTTGGCCCACAAGTCAGCCTCCAAATCTGGTGGGTCCCAGCTAGCAGGGAGGAATCATTTTTTTGCTCGCAATAAGGTGGCACTTCCTTGCGTGCAAAGATGTTTTCTGGTTTTTTTTAATTTCTTCTTTTTTGAGTTAGAATAAAAAGAAAACAATTTAGCATCTTTGGTACAAAATACATTTTCGCGAAATGGATGATAATAAAGCTGGTGGGTCCCAGCTGTCAGGGAGAGGTAACTTTTTTTTCTGCGTAATAAAGGAAACACTTCCTTGCGTGCGAAGATGTAGCTGGTGGCTCAAACCTGTCAGGGAAAGAAATCATTTGTTTTCGCATAATAAGGAGGGACATGCTCGCGTGCGGCGATGGGCCATGCGGATCCCTACTATCAGCCATTCCACGTACATGCCTCTTCCGATGGCTGTCGTTTGTTGACAAAGTTGACCACGCCGCGCCGAGAGAACCAACGCGGTGGACGATGGCGAGGCCTAGAAAGGGAACGACCCGGAGCCGGCGAAGACACATCAGTGGATGCCCACGTGGAGGGGAGTACGAGGGTTCACTGGTTCGCCTGCGGTGTGAGGCTGCCGTCGCTGGAGAATAACAGGAGGTATTGGTGAGTAGAGGAATGGCCTGGACGGCGATGGGAGTAGGGTGGGCCGGTGAGGCCTGCACGATAGCACACCCGGCCACGGGAGGCGGTAGCAGGCGGTATCGCCGGCGGTGGTTTGGGCGACTGAAGCATGAATATCCGAGATTGAAGAAGCACCACAGTCGTTAGATTGACATCCAATGGCCACTGCTACTAGAATCCTGTGTTGACTATAAGTTGACAAAGCCATGCGTACGCGTCAACTTAGTAGGCCCACAAGTGACCATCACATCTGTGGCATAGAACATATAGCCCATTTGCGATTTGTTATAATGTACAGCCCATTTTTTAATTCTAATGAAATTTACTCAGCCCATTTACTGTTTGTTAAAATTACAGCCCATTTTCTAGCCAGGACAACGGTTAATAATTTCAACCAACTGCTCAAAAAAATCAACAAAATTTCCCACATTTTGATGGGATCCAAAATATTTTTTAACCCGAAATTTCGAGTCAGATTAAATATAATTTCAAAATAAATTTGTATTAGGTAAAAATCTAACGAAATTTTGCGCGTGCAACAAGTAATGAAATTAAAAAAATTACCTGTTCAGTGCATTTTTTATATTTACAGCCAATTTTTTTAAATTATAGCCCATTTATTATTTCTTAAAGCCCATTTTCTTGGCAAGTCTAATGCGGGGCGGAGAATAACAAGTTGACCTGGGTTGAGTATTCCGCAAAAAAGTATAGCTTGGCTAGCCATTTTCACATTGAAAAATTAATATCTGGGCTGGATATTTGGTCGACATAAAACAATAGCCTGGGCCAGACGGGCCACAGCCCGCCCAGTTGATACCCTGCTCCTCTGAACAACAAAAAAAACATCGCTGCACAAAAACTCTGCTCACATGTCAAAAAACATATACTGCTCGAGCTGCTGGGTCCCAACTGTCAGCCGCTTCTTGTGCAATTCTCTCGTTTATTGACTATAAAGGTTGACAATGGTGTGGGACCGTGATGTCAGGAAACTAGGAGGAAGCAAAAAAAAATTATAGTTGTATATAATAAGGAGGCACTTGCGTATGTGCGGCTATGGCCCTGGTGGGTCCCCACTGTCATCCTCTCCAAGTAAAGTCATCTCCTCATTCCTCATGTTCGTTGACCATGTTGACAACGCGAGACGGCGGCGCCACGGCGAGCGCAACAACTCGAAGGACGACGGAGAGGGCCTCGCGGGCCCTACGGATGGTCTGATACAGCGCCCGCTGCTCATTCAGGAAGCCAGGATCATAGGGCCACATGTCCACGACGGCATTGTCGTTCGCTTGTTCGCCGATGATTCGTCCTTCCGCGAGCCGGTGCTCGTTGAGGAGACGGAGGTTGCAGCACAGGTCCTCCTGCGCTGGTAGCTCTTCTGCTATTAGGGCGTTGAAGTGCGGCCGCACCTACTCTATGGTGAACACGGCATGAACTGGCTTGGGTGGTGGCGCCGGCTCCTGGTCGGAAGCCACGTCCATCGTCTGATTGTGGTCGCTCAACTCGGCGAGCTCGCTGGCGAGCCAGCATGTCCAGCTGCTGGACCGACCCGCTACCAAGCACGAGTCTGACCGCCCTAGCCCACCCAGAATGCCTCCCTCGCCCGCGCGCGCTTTCTGCCTGAAATGGTCAGCGCCGCCCGCGCCGCTTCCCGGTGCAGGCGATTGCTCCGTGTTCAAACGACACAAGTGCCGTCCGTCTGCCGTCCACATTAATGATATGCGGTTGCCGAGGCGGCCACTTTGGCGCCACCCGTCCGTCCCTCCGCCGCCCACCATTGCTATATAAACTGCTGCGCCGGCCATAGCCGCAGTCATCCGCCTCCGTTCCCTTTCTCCTGTCCACACCACTCCCACCATGGCTTCCTCGCGCTCTAGCGCTCTTCGGGACGGGCGAACGACGGACAAGAAGGACCATCGGCGAGGACCGTGCCCAATACATGGACATGGTGAGGCAGAAGCGTGAGGAGCAGTTCCAGGAGGCGCAGGCCGACGCCGCCTACAACCACCATGTCCTCCAGGAGGACCTGCAGGCGGAGGAGCAGATCACCACGGAGCGGGCAGAGCAGGAGGCGCTGCTCGAGTCGTACCGCTCCGCCCGTGAGAGCCGCCTCGCGCGCTGGCGGTACCGCATGCTTGTGGCGGAGGTTGCGGCCGCCTACAAAGAGGGCGATGAAGCGGACAAGGCGCTGTTTGGCGAGACCGACGATGAGGCGGAGGACAATGCCGGCTCCGCCGAGGCCCCGCCCCGCCGGCACCGAGGCAGAGGACTTCGCCGGCTTCGGCGAGGCCCTGCTCCGCCGAGGCCCCGCCCCGCCGGCACCGAGGCGGAGGACTTCGCCGGCTTCGGCGAGGCCCCGCCCCGCCAACAACGAGGCAGAGGACATCGCCGGCTCCGCCGAGGCCCCGCCCTGCCGGCAACGAGGGGGAGGATTTCCCCCGCTCCGCCGAGGCGCCACCCCGCCGGCAACAAGACAGAGGACATCGCCGGCTCCGTCGAGGCCCCGCCCCGCTGCAAACAAGGCCGCGCCACACAGAAAACGAGGAAGAGTAGAACACGGTAGGTCGCCGCCGCTCGGGTCCAAGTAAGGCCACCGCTGCTACCCTCCGGTTGAAGCCAAGCTTGGCAGATTGAACACTGACGGACGATTAGCTTCTTGGTGGCGATGTGGAGTCAGAGAGCTATGCTGGAGAATAAGCTTCTGTTCGGCTCAGCCGGACACAGGAATTGGGCACCGGAGATCATAGATTAGGTTAATTAATTATACCTGCAGCGCACCCCTTTTTAGTTGAAGAATGTATGAAATGTAATGAAATCCGGCATGTTTATATGAAATTCGGCCATGTATGAACGAATTTAGTTCAATTAGTTCGAATTCTTGTATCACTGGAATTGGATGAACATGCAAAACAATACGTACTAGCATTATTCCCAGGACGCACGGTGATCACCTCGTTTGCAGCAGTTTCACACATACAAAAAGTTTGAGCAGCTTTTTAGCATGCATGTACATTGCAATCAAACTCACAGGCCTGGCAATTCATAGAGAACATTCAAAACAATTGCTGATTATGCATCTCAGTGATTCACATGTCAGAGCCAATATTTACTACTAAAGAGCGTCCCATTCAAAAATATCTAACGCATGTCTTCTTGCTAACATCAATAAGCAAAATTTGACAAGGTTGTCCCATTAAAATATCAAATGCGTGTCTTTTTGCGTACATCAATGAGCAAACTTTTACAAGGTTTTCCCATTCCAAAATATCAAATGCCTATGATTGTGGAATGGGCGGGGTTTGCCATCAGTTCGGACATTGACGTGGCACCTCGTGCTAAATAAACCAGCTGTTCTTTTTGTGCAGTTCCACCAAAATCAACCAAATTCGTGCGTAGCTTGTATGATTTCACCTTTATATGTTGCAATGCCTTGAACATATCGGCACCTCCTTTCTTGTAGCTAATTTTGTGGCTGGAGGTGGAAATGAATGATTCGAGAACATTCGATGTATTGTGCATGATGAAGTATAATGGGCACGAACCATCAGAACATTTTGTGCAGTTCCCATTGAAATCAAGCTGAGCACCCCTGTTTGCATAAATACAAAAGAATGATTAGTAAAGAAAATTGTATTATGAATTTATAGTTTAAACAGGCACCTGCATGGTCCATGCAGAGCACACATTTAAAAAAATGGAACTCACCAGAAAGAATCCTAGAACAACATTGTACTTGCCCATCACAGCAAAAAAGATGGAAATCTGTGAGTCCTTCTGAGCTAAAGTTAGTTTGGTCTTGTGGGGAGTAATGTAACCATCCTTCAACTGCTCCTTCTGATGAGAAGATAGACTGGGCTTCTTCATCCTGGCCTAATCGGAACTAGGCACTTCACGTACTCCATATTCTTCTTCAGAGGAGGATGATCCTGTTGTGCAAAGACAAGAGAACAACTAAATGCTAGCATCCCTGTTTGCTCGAAAAAAGGAAAGGAAATATTTAAAACATCCATTACATTAACAAAGGGAGTAACTGATGAAATGTATAGTCACAAAGAGATGCATCTCCTCATTATCCTCATAGGAAACGATATGATACCAAACACAGCAGCTCAACTTGAACTGTATTATTACTTAATTTTATCAGTGGCTATAACGGTGGCAAACCGGTGCATCAATTTATTAGCAGCCTTAGATTAACATGCGAAACAATACCACTTTCTCATGAGAGTAGCTAAACAGTAGTAGCATAACACCAATAGAGATGACAAAGCTCAATCATATGGATGAAATCCGTGGGCCGGTACCAACCTTTGTCAGGAGGCTTATTGTGTAGAGCATGCAGATGAAGCACTTCTCCGGAACCATCCGTTATTATCTACTGTGGTTGCCATGCTTACTATAAACTCCTCGATTAGTTTAATGTTTCCAACATCTTCTTGTGCAGTTCCACTAAAATATATGTTATCTTCAAACAAGATCCCTGTTTGCACAAGTAGAGATAATTACATATTACATTAAGAGTGGCATCAAATCACAGTGGCAAAACAATTGCTCATTCCAGCCATAGCAATAAATTAAGATGCAAAACTATATCATTACTTGTGTCATCACAGTTCCAGTGCTTCATTACAGCACCGGGAGTTGATTTTTGTTCTTCTTCCGCTTGTTCTTCCCCTTCATCACTTGGTTCAATAACAGACAAGCTTCACCTTCAATGTAAGATTTGGCATGTCAATTATGGAGCAAAAGTATAGCACTAAACAACAACATTACTTTTCTGATGACAGTAGCAAAATGCAGACCAACAGTTGTGAAATATCATTATCTTACCTCAATGGGATATTACGGTGCACATACAGATTGGAAGTCTGGTCTCTTTTTGTGGAGTTCACTAAAATCAAGCAACATTACCGTATAAGTAGCAGAACATATGAAAGCACGCTACACAATCATGTGGAAGAAGGCCATTACTGACCTCTCATGACGCGGAATTCAAACAACTCACAAGAAGAAGATCTGAAACAAATTTGCCAACACAGATAGGAAGTTAGATCTCCTCTTGTGCAGTTCCACTAAGATCAAGCAATCAAGCAACGTTGTCGGTGTGACATTTTGGTTGAACTGCACAAAACACTCTTAAAGCAAAAGTGTTTTGTGCAGTGCAACAAAAGGTCGCAATAGCAATGAGGTGAAGTAGATAACCCTGTTTACACAGAGGTGCAAAGGAAACAGTTACTGGTTAATAACGGTGGATGACACAGAAGCCCACAAAAAGAAGCATCTTACTTATCTAAATGGGAAAGAAAGCAAGACAGTAGTATTTCTCAAACAGTGGCATTGATCCATATTAACAGAGAGATTATATTAACAATAAAATTCGTTAAGCATGTAATTTGCTTTTAACTGTGGCATTGCTTCAATTTTCCAACGGCATTATTAGATTAACAACAGCTAAAGAGTTGCACGGGACAGTGGACGCACCAGCACCATGTGCATCTACTGATGTATATAAAGGGGTGATGCACAGTCTGTTGCAACAAAGAACAAACAACCAAGGAGCATATTTGTGTTGGTCCTAGTTTTGTTATCTTTAGACACCTTTCCCTATGTGAGGGCAGCAAATCTAGTCCTGCTCAAACTCTACAACATTGTCCCCCACCCACAGAAAGATCATTTCGTTACAGATGTGTGTACTACGTTTGTTATTGTTTTCCCTTTTCGACCAACGTAGGTGCTGGATAGCCAGTCTGTACTACTTCCCCCCCCCCTTCCTTTCCTCTTTGAACCATGTTCTAGATTCATGCTATACAACTTTCCCCACTACTTTCCTGAATGATCCAACACCTAGATTCGAGTGCAGAAGCGGAAAAAATCCACATGCAGCTAGAGCAATGCATGTGGATTAAGTAAATTATACCTTAAGGTTCTCGGGGTGTGGCTCAGTGGGCGGTCGGAGGCCGATCTGCCCACACTATGTACGGCAGCGAGGAAGAAGGGGTTGGAGGCCCTCCCGCGCCGCCGCTGGGTGAAAGAGAACAGTTGCGCCGGTAGTGGATACCCTTCCTCGCCGACGGCGACAGCGTTAAGCCTGCTTCCCTTCCCCGGCAGATGGGATCCTGTCGGCTCTTTGACCAGTAGTGAGGGGAGTGAGAGAGAGAGAGGCCAACGCAGTCTTGTTTAGATCTGGAGAAGGTGAGAGAGTGTGAAGAGAGCAACTACAAGGGCTGAGGCTCCAGCGTGTATGTATATAGTGGAGAGAGAGTGTGACGAGAACAAACCCTAGAAAACAAGCGCCGAGGCTGCAGCATATATAGTTGGAGTGGTTTTCTTTTTCTCTCCATAAAAATCATTATAAATTGTGCACGAAACGGAACTCTTTATTTAACGTAGTGAAGAAAAATACTAGGGCAATGCTAATACGTGAAGAAAATTTAACGCTCGAAGGAGTCAACTCGCAATTAACGCTGCACGCCTCCCGGTCGCGCTTACTATCGTTCACATGTGGTACACGACCCTCCGAAGTGAACAACAACTGAAGCACACACGGTCAAAATATCGGAAAGGTGGGCTGCACCATCCTCCAATTTTAAATATTTTCGAGAAATTCAATTTTAATTACTTTGTATGTACACTTTGCTCTCTTTCAATAATGAGCGGGCACTTGTATTCGGCCTAAGTCATACTACTACCTCCGTCCAGGTTTTTACCCCACGTCATATATTTTTTGTCAAAGTTTGACCAAAATTTTTAACTACTCCCTCCTCTCCGGTTTATAGGGCTTAAATTTAAAATCTCATCAACCAAGGCAGATGATGAGTGGAGAAATGTACTCCGTCTCGTAGTTTACAAAATTACTCAAACTTTAATCTGCATTAATTACAATATTTTCATGGACGACCACTAAATGAGTAGGAATGGTTACATGCACTGGTTAGTTTCTTGTAATCCTTGCATGCATCAATTTAATGCACCTTGGAATGTGAGCATGTGGTGGAAAGAAGTGAAAATAAGACTATAATAATATGGTAAAACGAAGAAAATGAGATTAGCCGGGAAGTAGTAAACTGCTAATACATGCCAACAAAAAATAAATATTATTGGCTTCTTTTTTTATGTGTTCTAAACGCTATAGTGCGAGGCAGAGACTGTGTCTTCGACGGACGTGCGTGTACCTATTCTCTTCTTGTACGTACTCCATTTATCTCACTTCCCGTGGCTTCCCACTCCCGCGATATTCCTATTCTATGAACCTGTGTGTGCGGTTGTGTGTGTGTGTGTATTTTAACAGCGTGTGTGTGTTAGAGAGAGCGACACATCGACCTACAGAGAGATGGTGTGTAGTACTACATACTTACTAACTATGAAGCCGCGAGAGTCGGTGCATCCTCTCGTTTCCGGGCGTCCGGTCGGGACAGCTGCCACGCCCGCTCCTGACTGACCACCCTGGCCCACCCAAGGCCCCTCCATCGCCCGCGCGCGCTTCCCGCCCAAAACGGTCAGCGCCGCTCCAGAGAATCGGTGCCGCATTCATGCCCGGGCAGAGCGGACGCGACCTCTCACTGGTGCATGCATTGAAGGGAGAAGCGGATTCCACGAAGAGTGATGGTTGCTTCGTCCGTCCAACTTACTACCGGGTCTATGTGATTTGACGACCCATTGGTCATTATTACTGAGGTGGTACGACGGTGCTGAGTCTCACTTGTACTGTACACTTTACTTTGGTGCATGACACGTGCATCGGATGCTGGATGTCCCACGTTTTGGCGAAAGGAGGTAGAGCGTGTCCACTCTTTACAATTTTCTCCACTCTTACAGTGGAGGAGTGCGAAATCAGCGAAAACATGACATCTCAGCGAAAACACGAAAGCAGCGAAAAATGTATAATGCTATGTAGCTTTCAGCTTCTGTTTCATGTATCTTGCATCCAAGGTTGCCCCGTTGCAACATTCCATCAAATACAAAGGAGACTAACATGCATGCTATTGCATCTCAATGATTCACAAATCATAGCCAATACGCCCTCCATTCTAAAATAAGTGTCTCAACTTTATGCCAACTTTGCCAACTTTAGTACAAAGTTGTACTAAAGTTGACACTTACTTTGGAACAGAGACAACTAAAGAAAAAAACGATCCATGCAGTCCCTAGGCCTTGAACCCTAAACCCTAACCAGGCTTTAATTTGCTGGTGAGGTTGAACCTTCCGAAGGAATGAAGTTTGCAACCCTTTGACCATCGGATCATTTTGTGGAGTTTCACTAAAATCAAGCTGAGCATCCCTATGGCAAAGAAATTGAAGTGTGATTAGAATAAGACTAGTGGGACTAGTTTTTATGAGACATAAACTCATCACAAATACAGTAGAAGCCAGTAGAGGTACGTGCGGGGCAAAGAAGTAGAGAAATATCCACATGGAGCGATGTGGGCAGCTGGGGCAGTGGTGCAAGCCGGCTGTAAAGGAAGTTGTACCCGAGGGATGTCGGGATGTAGCTAGCTTAGAGGAGGGCAGCGGGAGGCGGCAACTTCCCACGTCGCGGCAGTGAGCAAGGGGCGAAGGCAACCGCACCGGCTTTGTGAGTGAGAACGGCAGGGACCCCCGATCGGGACGCGCCGACAGTGGGTTTTCGCCGTCGGCGACGGCGACTGCATCTACACAAAGCATCCACCTGTTCCCCCGGCGGACGTGATCCACCCGGATGTTAGAGATGTGGCCACAGTCGTTTTGTGCGAGAGAGTGTGAAGAGAGCAACCCCAACAAGCAACCGTGTAGGCTCCTGGCTATGTTATATATAGTGGAGCAGTTTCATTTTCTCTCCATATGAACCTATTTATACTGCGTACGTGCCACTGAAGAAAAAAACTTTTCTTTCTAAATAACGCGGCACCGTTCATGCGTGGTTCCCGACCCTACATTAAGTGCTACTGGACGCGTCAAATTATCACGTGGGCTGCATCATCGTACAGAAATGAGCTCCACCGTGTCACGTGTGTGGTTGGGGTCTTGGGGAAGACGCAAAGAGTGCTACTAGTACATGCGTGGGTGCGTGCACCTCTTCTCTTCGAGCATGGTTATTAAAAGTATAGCCAACTACTCTACCACGTGGTTATTATATGGGCAAAGAGTATAGGCAGTAATAATGACTAATGAGCCATCAAATCATGAGGCCCACCTTTCTCTATGTTTAACCGAGGAAGCAACCATCATTTCACTCCTCGTTGAATATCCATCCGCTGCTACCTCCGTAAATAAATAAAAATCCGCTGCTACCTCCGCAACATGGTTAATAAGATAGCCATGTCAATCACGACGTACAAATATCATTCACTGATACAATAGGGATGGCTCTAAGGCTGGTGATTTTTTTACTTTGTCTCTTTCTCTTTTTGTCTCATTTACTCATTTGACATAGGAGCACGTGTAGAGGATGGCTATTCCTTTCGATGGGACTTCTTCATGGGGTTTAAGACTAAGCAGCTCCGAATTATTCCCGCTGCCCACCACTCTGAATTGTGCCATCTATGATAGTACTCCCATTGCAACAATGAGGTCCACTAGGTCTAGCACGTTCTGTAAGAAGAGACTGTCACGCAAAACATACATTCTTGTTGCCTTCTTCCTCTTACAGTACGTACTACTAGTACTAGTACTACTCGTTCTCCTATAAACCTTGCGCTTGGCTCTTCGCCTCTTCGGGAAGTCGAGCAACGATGGTACTACAGTATATGGTTCTGGCTATCTGAGACCGAATGAATTGCTGCACATCCACCACGTGGGTGAGGGTCGAGGGGCGAGGGGCGAGGGAGAGTGCATACTACTACGTCCATTTCAATATGGACTACATACGGAGCAAAATGAGTGAATCTACACTCTAAAATACATCTATATACATCAGTGTTTGGAGTATGTACTAGTAGTTCATATTGAAATCTGCTAAAAGACATATATTTCAAACAATATGATAATCTCTCTAACCAAGGTAGGGGAGTATATGTCTAACGAAGGGAGTAGTAAAATTTTCTCCTCGTCCTGCGAGCCACCGCGTGCGTGGGCGAGGGAGCGGGCGTAGGCGTAGTAAGCAAGCTTCTCATCGTCCTGCAACTCTGCGAGCCACCACGCCCGTGGGCGGGGGAGAGGGCATACTAAGTAAGCTTCTCCTTGTTCTGCGAGTTGACGGGACACATCAAAAGTAGTACAGAGCATCTCCAGTGTATAGAGCCTTGCCTCTAAGGTAGGCCCCACATGGTTTGCCTCTTTTTTTAAATAACGCGTCAAGTCGCAATTTGTTTGTTCACCCGTGGCACACGATCCTCCATCAAGTCGACAACTAGTACACGCGTCAAATTACCACGTGGGCTGCCTTTTCATACAGAAATGAGCTCCACCGTGTACCCGCGCAGGTGTGGTTGGGAAAGAGACGGGAGTACGTGTGCCGTGCGTGCACCTCTTCTCTTCATGCACATCCCCCACCTCCATGGGTGTGTGTGAGAGAGATACAAACCTAGAGAGATGTCGTGTGCGTTCGTGAGTGTTTTTTGTTATGGGGGGGGGGGGTGATTTCGAGAATGTATTTGTGGGAATATGTGTCGATGATGTCTCAAACAAAAATGTGACACATGCAATGTGTGTGAAATAGAGGCCTACCTATACCATATATAGAGGGGGCGATCCACGAGAAGAGAGGGAGGGGTCATACATATCGATAGAGTCGAAGAGAGGATCAAGTGTGTGGGTGCGAGATCGATGAAGAGGGCCATCGAAATTGTGTGTGTGCACGTCAAAGATGTAGGACGACTAACCTACCGGAACGTCAGAGGGGAGAGGGCAAGTTTGTGTGTGGCGGGGAGACACGACTAGAGCGCTTGATGTATCGGTGTGTGTGTGGGGGGGGGAGGCAGAGACCTAACTAGAGAGGTAGATCGACTCATATATGTGTTGAGAAGGAGAGACCTAGCCATGTCTTGAGGGAGATCGGTCGACATCCATACATAAGTGAAGGACGGGAAATAGGTTGGGAGAGAGAGAGAGAGAGAGGTAGAGTGCCGGAGGGGTGGTGGAGTTGCTTCTCGGAGATGGTGGGAGAGGCCTACTAGACAAACTGAGGGTACAACTGCAATATCAAGAAGAGTGGGGATGTGTTTCTGTGTGTGCGTGTGCGTGATAGATGTGTCGGGAGGCATGCATGGATGATGAAGGGGGACCATGTGTTTGGTAAGCAGACCTAACTAGATCGGTAGATCAATTGTTGTGTGTCAGAGGAAGGGAGAGACATAACTAATGAGGTAGATCGATCGGCGCGTGTGGAAAGTGAGTTATAAATGACCTAGCCAGCTATACGTATAGTGGGAGATCGATCGGTGTACATCCATTTGTTAGAGGCGAATAAGGCCTAGAGAGACGGATAGAGAGAGATGGAGCTAGGAGGTGGTGCGAGAGGCCTACTAGCTACATAGGGGGAGGAGTGTGCGATTGTGAGATCGATGAAAAGAGGGCGAGAGTTTACACGTGTGTGGGACCATATGAGAGACACGAGGCATGGACAGAGAAAGGAGGAGATGGAAAGTGTGTGTGTATGTGGTAGGCAGACATCGCTAGAGAGGTTTATCGATCGGTGTGTGTCGGAAAGAAGGAGTTGTGGAGACCGTGGGAGAACAACCTAAAGAAAAAAATGAATGTGCGCGATGGATAGAATGCTGAGGGAGGGGAGGGCGAGGAGGGCATGTGCATGCACGAGAGAAAGTTAGGGTTAGCTACAAAGGTTAAAGGATTGTGTGGGTGTAAGAGACTAACAAAGATCATAATTCGATATGAAAGTGGATTCATATATTTGAATAAGAGATCGTAGTGTTATACGCGTGGTGTGGTTTTGGACATGTTATACTATAATGTGATAATGCGTGGCATTTGCAACTCACAGCTAAATATCGAACAATCTAAACCATACCATATATCGAACAATCTCACATTTTATTTGAATTTGTGATAATATGTGGCGTTTGCAGCTCACAACTAAATATCGAATAATCTGAACCATACTACTATATATCGACCATCTCACATTTTATTTGAATTTGTGATAATGTGTGGCATTTGCAACTCACAGCTAAATACTTGTAGGCGTAGAGGGCGGGGCACCATACATTATGTGATAAACACATTATACATATGAGACATGGTTTAGATTATGAAGATCTAGCTAGAGCTTGAAATGTACTGTGATTTGAAATCAACATAAAGTGGATTCAAAAAATCGAGTTCGAGTTCATATAGTACACATAGTTCATATCTAACTCGACAGTAATCATGTGGTGTGCTGTGAAGATAATGTACAAACGATGGTTTAACTTGACAATAATGATGATTGTAGATCTTATCAAAATAGAGAAAAGAATTCAAATGGTTTAACTTGACAACAATCATGATTGTAGATCTTATTCAAATAGAGAAACGAATTCAAATTTAGTTCATATTGAAGCGTAGTATATACGTTTGGAATGCAATAAAATGTTCATTTGAGTAGCAGGTTTCATGCATTATACACATAGCGAAATATTTTAATTGAACATAACATGGATTCAAAGTTTTGAATGGCATTTGTAGTGCGAATTGATTTGGTATAGTACACGGGACTAGACTCTCTTGTGTGGTGCGAATTGATTTCTTTTTGGTTTTTTCGTCGAGGGAAGTGCGAATTGATTCGATATAGTATACACGTTAGGCTTGTCCGAAAATTTCAACCCACGCCTTGTTATCCCGAAATTTTAAGATATCTCTTTGTCTCGTTGTGCTCCTAAAATTCCCTCCATCTCAACCCGCGCCTTGCTATCCCAAAATTACAACGCGCACGAAAACTCCCGCCTCCTGCGAAATCCAGAGACGCGAAATTCCCGTGATACCCCTGAACCAAAAGAACCACCTAGTTCAAATCGGTGGGGCTACTTTCGTAACTTACCCCATATTTCGGACAAGCGCGTCCCTAAGCCATGGTTGCCCCCTCCCATCCCCTCCGTCCCCCCATTAGTACACCGAGGCCCCGAAAACCCACGAAGCCCCACACCCTCCTCCGTCCGCCACCCAGCCGGAGCCTCTTCCCCGACGACATCGTCCATCGCAACAACTCGACGTCCCTCATCCACCGCACCGGATGAGGATCCGTCGTCGATCTTGTCGTCCCGCCGGTTCAGCCACCTCGTCCTCCACCTCCAAGGAGCTGCCCCGATGTTCGCCTCATCTATCGCACCACCTACATTCCCACAGTGCCATCTTCACCTGCACCACCGGAAGAGTAGCACCATCACCTATTCCTGGGATGAAGCTCAGGCCTAATCGGCGCCACCAAAGAGGTTCTACAGTAATCGCTGCATTTTCTTGTTGATTCGATCTCACGGTGCTGCCAGCGCTCGGTCCGGAGCCACCATGGCGCGGCTCCATCTATGGCGGCGTCGCCGGCCACTTCCTCCACGGCGTCGATCCCTCGGTAGCGATGTCCACATCAATAGGAGCTGCTGCTGCTCTGGCTCTCGCTGGCCGTGCTGCTGCTGTTGCTTCGGCCCTCGCTCGCGCTACTGCTCTGCTCTTGCTCTCGGTCCCCTGCCTTGTCTGCTCTTGCTCTAGCTCCCGCTGCTGCTCTTGCTCTTGCTTGCGCTGCTGCTCTACTTTTGCTCGCGCTACTGCTGCACGAGCAGCAGCTCCGGCTCTCGCTCGAGTCCCTGCTGCTACTACCCGAGATGCTGCTACATGACCAACTGCCCTGGCTCTCGCACGCGCTGCTGCAGCTGCAGGACCAGCTGCCCCGGCTGCTCTCTGGTAGTACGTTCCCTGCTGGAGCGGCTACCGATTTAGATCACTGCTCCTCTGCCACTAGTGCTCGAGTGGCCAAAACTATTAGTGCACTGCTTTTCTGCTACTAGTGCGTTCAGTTTCGACAGCAAAATTCAGTTTCGACAGTTAAATTCAGTTTCGGCAGTTAAGTTCAGAGATGAGCGGCTGATGTATTTTACATCTAGCACTTTTTGGTGATGTATTTTATTTACATCATCTATTGCAGATGCTATTAGAATACCACTTCAGGTTAACGTTATCTCTCTTGTCCTGCTTCAGCCTCGCCGTCGTACACCTCACCGGAGCTGCTCCAACGACGAAACCCTCCATCACAGCGGAGCAGTACCCTTGACTCCACCTCCAGACGCCTAAGATCTTCTTCCCCTCCTTTGACAGCCACATCAGCCCCAGTATCCTCAGCATCCTCAGCCACCAACCCAATGATGCTGGGATCGACATGGCTTCACCATGGAGGTTGTACACTTGTTGCATTGTTTTTTTACTTTACAGGTTATATATATTGTCCACTTAGCAAGCGTAGTAATGAGGAATACGATTAGGTTCTCCTATATGACAAGCAGTGCATACTAGGCAAGTTAGCTATCCATGATGGACTCTCTCGAAAGCCATCATTATTTATTTCTGCGCGTTGGATCTATGCATGTGTAGATGGGCTTGGGAGTTTAGCTAGTAGGGCAGTGGCCTGGGTCCAAAGTATTATTTGTTCCTTTAGTGTCTCTTTCAAAGAAAAACCGTAGGAATTTTAATATCCACTTGGCCCTCCTTTTTAAATCCTTATTCATGAAGAACAAGACTAAGTGATAGTAGCTTAATAGCATTATAACTGTACATTTTCTTGTGGTTTGACTTAATTTCACCATGCTTCTTTGCATTCTTGTGAACCAAACACCCAGATTGACAGAAATCCTGTATTTGCAAATGCTCTGTTTTGCACATGCATTCCTATCCTATTCCTATGTATTTACTATCCCTGCGTTGTTAGAATCCTCCAATTCAAATGAGCCCTTACAGAATTACTTCTGTTACAGATAGGTTTCGAAGAAAACCTTGTGTGGTTTGTTCCGCTCCTGCCGCGCCATCGTCCACCCCAGCTCAGCTGCTCCAACGGCGGAAGGGTCTAGCACAGCAGGGATCCGCCCTCCAGACTGTCTTTTGCCACCTCAGATCTTCTTCCACGCCACCGGCAGCCAACACAATTGCATTACCATCATCAACTGAGAAGATAACCTTGAGGACTACACGGGTCTGCAAGAGAGGTCGCACCCTTTTGTGTCTGCTTATGTTATGCATTGCTTAATATTACCTGCTACTTTATCGTCCTCTTCACCTGTTAGACTCTGAGTCAGCTCCAAACTAATGCTCAAACTTAAGTTTTTAAATGGTTGTGGGGTACATATCGGTGCAGCAATGAATATTATCTGTTTACTACCTGGTTAATCTTGGGTGTCTACTATGACTTTCATGTTGGGTGGGAAACAAACAGTAAAGGAGCCATTATCTGTATTTTTTAATGGCAGCTATTATCTGCCTGCTATCACTGGTTTTGGGTCTGTCCACAGGTTGCTACCATCAATCTAGATTTCTGCATGCACTCCTTACATAATCTCACTATGTTTTATTCCTATGCATGTCAGTTATTGTACACAATGGTACTGAACATGTAGAGCAAAAGAGATGAGCCTTACGTGGCTATAAAATTTCATGCAGACATCGCTCCATGGTGGGCGCAAAGGCAGCCCACCCTCCCCCCATTCCAGATTGTAATCAAGAGGAAGATAACTATTCAGAGGGGGATTCAGAGGGAGCAGACCACTCCTTTTTACCCCCTGAGGTCTTTGCTCTAACTTGCCATGCTGATGTTGGTCATATCATGCATATGGCACCTTGCATTGCTTACTTTATACATTAAAAATGCCATCTACTTAGTTTAGACATGCTTTGTGTGAATGCCATCTGTTTACTTTCTATATCACATATGTGAATTATGCAATACCATCTTGTTTAGCCCGGCATCATATATGTGAATTTTGCAATGCCATCCTGCTTAGCCAGTCATCTTATATGTAAATTATATCATGCCATCCTTTTTTTTCATTACATAGTACATTTGTCAACAATGTAAGTACATTCAACTACTCTTCCTGTGCATCAGCCATTTGACACGGTGATGGAAAAATCTGGAGTGAAAACAAGGTCTTCAAAGCAGACAATGCTATCTCACGAAGCACATATCTTACTGGTTACGGATAGCTCCTCAGAGGAGGATTTAGAGACAGATGACCAGTCCTATTTCCCCCCCTAGGTGTATGCTCTTAACTTGGCATGGTTATCTTGCTCATATCGTGCATATGGTGTCTTGCCTTGCTATGTCATTTGCTTAGTTTAGACATTCTTTATGTGAATGCCACCTGTTTAGTGTCTAATTACCATATATATGTGAATTATGCAATGCCATCTTGGTGCAAGGCATTATATATGTGAATTATGCAATGCTATCTTGTTGCAAGGCATTATGTATGTGAATTATGCAATGCCATGCTATTTAGCCAAGCATCATATATGTGAATTATATCATGCCATCCTTTTTTTGTATCACGTATTCCATTTGTCGACAATGTTCTTATATTCAACTACTCTTCCTGTGCATCATCCATTTGAATTGGTGATGGAAAAATCTGGAGTGAAAACAAGGTCTTCAGAGCAGACAATGCTACCTGCTGAAGCAGATATCTTGCGGGTTACAGACAGCTCCTCAAAGGAGGATTCAGAGACAGATGACCAGTCCTATTTTCCCCCTGAGGTGTATGCTCAAACTTGGCAGGGTTATATTACTCATATCATGCGTATGTTGTCTTGCATTGCTTAGTTTTTACATCATATACAAAATATTGAATGCCATCTGCTTAGTTTAGACATCATATATGCGATTGCCATCTGCTTACTTGCTTAGTACATAAATCATATACAGTATTTGAATTATATCATGCCATCATGTTTACATAGACAACATGTATCTGAATTATGCCATGCCATCCCATTTAATAAAGACATCATATTAGTTATATCATCTCATCCTGTTTACATAGTCATCATATTTTGAATTTTGTCATTCTATCCGTGAATTATATCATGCCATCTGGTTTCCATAGACGGCATGTTTGTGAATTATAGCATGCCAACCACTTTAATAGACACATCATATAGTTATATCATGTCATCCTGTTTACATAGTCATCATATTTTGAATTATGTCATTCTATCCTGTTTAGTTAGCCATCATATATGTGAAATTGTGTCATCCTATCCTGTTTAGTTCGCCATCATATATTTGAAATTGTGTCATGCTATGCTCTTTGATTAGACAACATAAATGTGAATTATTTTATGCCCTCTTTTATTCCCCGCTATCCATTGCACCTGTCTATCATACAATGTCTGTACATTCAATTACTTTTCTTGTTTATCAGCCATTTGAATTGGAGGGGGTGATGGCAGTATCTAAGGGAGTAAAAACACGGTCTTCAGAAAAGATAGTGCTACCCGTCGATGCAGATAGAACTACGGTTGTACTTGCCCAAGAACCAGCCCCACCACATATAACCCAGACTCTTGCAGATTGTACCCCTACCCAGTTCGACAGACAACCAGCTACACCTCTTCTAACCCCAACCCCAGCAGATAGTAACCCAGTTCCAGTTGACACAGCACCGTCTCCACCACAGAGCACCCAAACACGAGCAGTTAGTAAGGCAACTGCAGTGCCCAAAGCACGAGGACCACCACTCCGAACCCCAAGTCAACGCTTAAAGCAGAAGAAGAATTGTTCTCAGGTCAGGTTCCGTAACAATGGTTCATACTCCTTTGCTCTTGCATTACTGTATTTACTTATACCAACTAATTTCAAATTTGAAGGATGCAATTGAAACTCCAATGGCACAACAGGTATGTTTTAAACATGTTTCTTTAACTGATTTGCTATTGTAACTCGCTCTATGTTGATTTCAGTTTCAATTGAATAAACAGTTATGTTCTCATGTCATGCTCTGTGGTTTCCCACACTTATATTCTGTCTATCCTGCTTTGTTTTAAACAGATATGATTTGAACTGTCTCTATCTTGATTTGACAACATACACTAGAGTGATATAGACCATACAGTGACCATAGTACATAGATATATGTTTGTTTCATGCTGTTATCCTATCCACCTTACTGCTGAACTGGTTTACCAAAATGAGTTTCATATACAACATGGTAAACCTGTGATGTGTCTGCTTGTTTCTCTTTTAGAATGCGGACAAAATATTTGAGAAGAGTACCCCGTTATGAAGTGGTAAAGGAAGTAATGCAGATAAGGTTCAAGATAGTGAGACATCCCTGTTGGTCTCCAAGAAAGCTGATAAAAACTATCTTGAAGACAGTGAGACAACCCCAAAGTCCTATCTTGATGTAGTATTCGAGTTACTGGCCACTACTGCTGGCACAAGCTCTTCGAACTCTCTGCCTGAATCAGTTTGGTTTCTTGAGTTTCAACTTCAAGTTGAAAGACATCGATCAGATGTGCTGCGACAGTGTCGGTGCAACAAACCCCAGGTGTGTTGCCTAGACTGTACACAGGCTTGAGAACAAGGTTGCAGTATCTAAGACAAGACCAAGCAGAAGAAATCAGCTCTTTGAGAAATCAAAGGGTGGATCAAGAAGACCAAGGCCAACCAAAGGAGCAAGATACCACTAAGGAAAAACCTCCCTTGCCGGGCAGGCGAGCCTGGCGGGGACGAGGTTGCCCCGAAGACAAGTCTCCAGATTGCCCCGGCAGGCTTGCCGGGGGCGCCGAGGGCGGATTACCCCGCCAAGGCTCCACCGCTCCACCTCACAGCAACGCAAGTCATCGATCGGTGCGGTGTTGAGCCCCCAAGTGGCTAAGTGGCCGCTATTTGGCACGTGGCGGCCACTTCCAGAGGAAATCACCTCCAAATGACAACCGTCCAGGGACGTGTCACGCAGGTAGGTGAGAAGGTGGCCGAACGGCACGGCAAGGCTTGCCGGGCTACGCTACAATGTGACACTAAGCGGCGCATTTAATGCGCTCTGTCCTGTCTGCAGAGTTAGGTATGATAGCACTGTTTTCTATCTAATTAGTACGCAATGACTGATTTGCCATTGTGGTGACCCCTTGATCTATAAAAGGAGGGCCATGGCAACCTTAGAGGGGATTCAGACCATTGTACACTCATACACGCGTAGTTGCTCTCGCCCCAAGGCAACCCTGCCGGGCTAGAGCACTGCGTCTCACCTCGGTCCTCTCATCAATCCACCAAAGCAGGAGTAGGGTTTTATGCCTCATGGCGGCACGAACCTGGGTAAAAACTGCCCGTGTGATCACTGTCATGCTGCTCCGCGCCCTCCGCTCTTTGTGCAATGCGTCCTTCCCCACTGCCGAACCACAAGGGGCTGATGGCCCCATAGGTGGTTGTGTTTTCCCACGACATTTTAGCGCGCCAGGTAGGGGGAAGCGCTTGCGCGAACCCGAGAGCGTACACAGCGCGTCATCTTTATCATCAATCTTTTCATCGACGGCTTCATCATCCATGGTGCCCAAGAAGAAACACGGTGCCGCAGCTCACCCGTCCACCTCAAAGGCCCCTTCGCAAGAGGCCGCCGACGCCGTGGGGGCTACGGGGGCGCACGGGGACGTGGATGCTGCGAGGGACGTGGCCGGTGTGACGCCCCCGGCTCAATCGTGCACTAATCATACACGCAAATGCAAACGATCAAGCCTAAGGACTCACGGGAAGATATCACAACACAACTCTAAAATATAAATAAAGTCATACAAGCTTTATATTACAAGCCAGGGCCTCGAGGGCTCAAATACATAGCTCGATGGCATACAAGTGTCAGCGGAAGCATCAAATATCTGAGTACAGATATTAAAAGAGAAACAGAAATGCCTTTAGATAGACGGGGCAAAATAAAATACTACGATCGAAAGGCGCAGGCCTCCTACCTGGGACCCTCCGAACCTACTCCTGGTCGTCGGCCAGCTCGTAGAAGTAGCCACCCTCAGGGTAGAAGTGGTAGCTGAAGTCGTCAACCGGGGCAGCGGTCTCAGGGGATCCGTCATCTGGTTGCATCAAATGGATATGGGGAGAAAAAGAAAGCAAAGCAACCGTGAGTACTCATCCGAAGTACTCAGCAAGCAAGGATCTACACTACATATGCAACATTATCAAAGAGAGGCTGTATATGTGGACTGGGCTGCAGCAATGCCAGAATAGAGGGAAGGCCTAGTCCTATCGAAGACTAGCATCTTCAGAGGTCTTGCAGCATTGGAAGAGTGTAGATTAGTACAATATAAAGTAGTAGTATCATTAATTCTCAACCTCACCCAGAGATCCTTCCTCGACTCCCTGCGAGAAAGAAATCCCAGAGCCATACAGTCATCAACCTCGTCCAGAGATCCCTTCTCGACTCCCTGCGAGAAGCAATCCCAGAGCCATAGTATCCAATTCTAGTTGTATCGATCGGGATACAACTCCGAGTGTCCTTTACCGTAGGACCGGCTATCGATAGATGTTTTCTTCCCTGCAGGGGTGCATCAACTTACCCACCATGCTCGATTAACTCCGGCCGGACACACTTTCCTAGGTCATGCCCAGCCTCGGCCAAACGATGCACCGCAACCCTACCTATAGCTCAGCAGAGAGGTCCCCGTCGGTCTATATCCTAAGCGCTCAGGCGTCTTGGGCCATCGCCCTGTGCACTCCGGGTCAGTGTGTGCTGGGTCGAGATGAGCACCACCTCAGTCCTGGATGGTACTGGCCCGGCCCGGCCACGAGGCTGAACTGGACATCTGACAAAGCTTTCGACTGATGCATACGATGCAGAGTGCCCATAACTCTTCCCACGTGATGGTTAGTACTATCAGGCCAGAGGCCTGCTCGGATCAAATATCCAAATCGTTGGCGGACTAGGGGCTTGCGGTAACGAGCAGAGACTCACGATCGATGTGACCCCGTCACCCCGTCTCGAGGACTTGCTGCAAGGGCTAAGAATGCCCGGCCGCGCCTCATATTCGTCACTCGGGCACCATCCAGGTCAACCCATTTCCACAACACTCACCACTTAGGCTCACGCGGGTACCCCTCAGGGTCGACCCGCCTTTCCAAGTAACAATGTAAAGTCCAAGTATCCATGTGTCCATAACATTAGGGGAATCCGAGGTATCACCCTCATTGGATTCCTACTCGATGTATCCGTCAAGGTGAACTCAGAGGAATCACCCTCGATGGGTTCACACTTGATGTGTTGCACGACAGCGTCGTTACCAGAAGTGGTGAAGGAGGAATCACCCTTGATGACCACGACCGAATAGCTACTCTACAGAGTTAACATTAGGAGTGCTATACGAGGTATCACCCTCGGCACTCGATAGTAACGCTGTAGTGTCGTACAACCAAAGGGGGGGTGTAGTGCAGTGCCGGGGTCTGGTCTTCAATCCCGTTAACCGGGTCTTCTGATAATCCAGCGGGGCAGTCGGGTCAAGTGGGGTCACTGATAGGTCTCTACCCAGCCTATACTAAGCAGTTTAGGATAAGCAGGTACGGTTCCAATAGCAGGTTACAATAAATAGGCTATGCATCAGAATAGGTAAAGCAGTAGCAGCAGCAATTCTAATGCAAGCATGAGAAAATAGAATGGGCGATATCGGGATGATCAAAAGGGGGGGGGGGGGCTTGCCTGGTTGTTCTGCGGCAAAAGCAAGGTCGTCAACAGTGTCGTCAATCTCCGGATCTGCGTTGGCCTCGGGGACGATGTCGGTGTCTGGGTCTACCGAGAGAGAAGAGGGGGAAGAAACAGTAAATATAAAGCAAACAAGAGCATGACATGACAATACGTAGAGCTAAGGGTGTTCTAACGCGGTGCTACACGATATAGGTGAAGAGGGAAAACATCCGGGAATGTTTTCCCAAAGTTCGGCACCTTCGGACAGAGGAAACGGAGGGGGACGGTTGCATGTTCGCTATGCTAGGGACGTGTGGCGGACGGACAGACCGCGTATTCGGATTGTCTTGTCGTTCTGAGCAATTTTCATGTATAAAGTTTTTCGATCTGAGCTACGGATTATTTTATATGAATTTCTAAAGATTTAAACAATTTCTGGAATTATTTTAACTATTTAAATCAACATTATCCAGAACAGTGTGGGGCTGACATCAGCATGACCTCAAGATGACGTCAGCAGGTCAACTGACCGGCTGGCGAGGTTAAACCTGACATGTGGGTCCAGTGGGACCCACTGGTCAGTGTCTCAGCTAATTAAACAGAGTTGGTTTAAACTAATTAACCTAAATAGCAGGTTGGTCCCACTAGTCAGTGACTAATTAACTAATTAGATTAGGTTTTAATTAAAAGTTGCTTAATTAGTTTAATCAAACGAGCGGGGCCCACTGGTCAGTGGGTGTAGCGCCATGTCAGCGATGCTGACCCAGTCAATGAAGTCAACACGGGCCACGGGCCCACTGGTCAGTGTCTCTAGGCGCCCCCCATGCTTCGCCACATCGAATGCCGGCGCCGGAAAATGCTCCGGCGAGCGCCGGACGCGGCAGGGAGCTCCGGCGAGCTCGGATTCCGCACTCGGTGGCCCGTTTTCGGCGCGGTTTGCTGCAATCGAACGACCAGTGCCGTGCGCATCGAGTGGAGGTACCAGTTGGACTCGGGGGTGGCCGGAACTTCGCCGGTGACGAGCGAAGGCGGCGGCGGTTTTTCGGGCGCAAACGGAACGCGACTCCTGGGGGTGTTTCGAGCGAGCTAAGTGGCTGTGCGGACACCTGGACGCGCCAGGAGCATGACGGGCAAGGCAGCAGGGCTCGGGCGGCTGCGCTTCGAGCTGCACGCCGGCAATGGCGGACGACAGCGCGTGGCGTCGGTGACGGCTAGCTACGGGGCAGCAGCTCGCAAATGGAGGGGGACAGGAGAGAGAGAGAGAGAGACGCTCACGTTGGGGCTCACGAAGGCCGGTGATCTGTTTAGTAGCAGCAGCAATCGAGGGAGGTCGCCAGAGTTCCGCGGTGGCTGGAGAAGAGGACGATGATGACGCGACGGCTATGGGGTTCCCCGACTCCAACCAAACGCACCAGGGGAAAGGGAGGACGCTGGCGGAGCTTGCAGACGCAGTCAGTGGTCGCGGGGCCGCCGGTGGCCGGGGAATCGACGGAGCCGCGACGGCGATGGCGCTCGGCAGAGGAGGGGACGAGGCAGGGAGAGGGAGAGAGTGGCGAGGGAGAGGTCAGGGGGGGCGGGGGCGAGGTCAAGTGGCTGATGTGTGCGCCTATAGCGGCCGTTGTCACGCGAGGAGGAGGGGGGGCCGGCTGCGGGGTGCGCGCGGGCGACGACAGCGCGCTCGGATGAACAGCGGGAGGTGGGAGGCGATAGGCGGTGGGCTGGGCCGCACTGTGCCACTTAGGCCCAGGCGCATAGGCCTTTTTCCTTTTCTTCTTTTTGCTTTCTGTTTTCTCTTTTCTTTTCTGTTTACAAAAATGTTAGGCCACTTATGGACTTTTGTAAAATATGTGACCTAACCCAAATACTGCAGTGCATTAATACCTTCCACCAAAAACTAGTTTGGGGAAAATATGACTTCATTTGGAGTTTTATTAAATGAAATGGGATTAAATGGGTGCTGTTTGTTGCTGTTCTAGGCTGTTTGAGTCACATAATTAATTTAGTAAATGTTGATGATAATTTTAGAATAGTCTCTGGAATATTTACAACCTTATGAACATTTTAGTTATTGGGTTTGAACAACTTTTATTTGCACTTTGAAATTTAATTGAAGTTTGAATTTCCATTTGAATTTGAACTAAAAGGGATATGATCCAAATGATGTTTAAGCACTGATGATCATGATGACATGGCATTATCAACAGGGGGATTACTGTGGCTAACCACTGGGGGTGTTACAAATCTCCTCCACTAATAAGAATTCTCGTCCCGAGAATTAAGAGGAAGACTAAAAGAAAGCGGGATATTCTTGGAAGTTCTTCCGAAGAAACGTTTGGAAAATCTTGAACGACTGGAATGTTTTCGATCCCCTCAAGCGGAGAAGTATTCAACGCATCCAAGGTGTATATTTTAGCCTCAGCATTTTGAGTTGTCTGGGCACGGTAATTCACTAGCCCAGCTGACTAACGGAGTATTCATTTACTCATAATGAAGATCATGCATGAATGCAATTTTTTCCAGAGATGAATGAATGTGATGCTGCTGAATTAAATAAAACAGAAGCAGGTACTGAGTTAACGGGAAGGGTACCCATTTCGGTGGCAGGTTGATCCTGGACTTGTATAATATCAATGTTGTAAGCGTGTCAACGACCATATGTTTTTCGCTTCTGTGTTGAGCCCGAGGATGAGCCAACATCACGATAGCGCTTCTGCGACTCCTTATGCTTCATTTGAGCAATCTCAAGCAGAATAGCCTTGTCCACAAGAGTAGTAATGTCGGTGAAATCTTGAGCAGCGAGTGCAAGCTCGATGTCTGTGTGGAGTCCATTATGGAACTTCTCTTGTCTACGGGCATCCGTGGCGATGTCTTCTTCAGCATAGCGGGACAGGTCAAGGAATTCCCGCTGATAAGCTTCGACAGTCTTATTGCCTTGAGTGTAGTTGCGGAACTGGGTTTTCATCCGGTCCATGATTCCTTGAGGAATATATCGGGCACGAAAGGCAGCCTGGAACTCAAGCCAAGTAACGGCTGTTCCAGCAGGCAGTGTACGTTTGTGGTTGTCCCACCATTGAGCAGCGGGACCCTTTAGGAAAAAGGAAGCGAAGGCGACAAAGTTGGCAGGGGAGACATTTGCCGACTCCATCTCGTGAGTGATATCGCGAATCCAGTCATCAGCATCCAGTGGCTTCTCAGAGTTGCGGAACTGAGTGGGGTTAAGACGCATAAATTCCGGCAGAGTTATTGAAGGAGGGTTCTGGTTGTTCAGATGCGGGAACTGAGTCATAATCCCAGTCATGAACTGGCGGTTGAGCTCGAATTGCTGCATCATAGCTGCCATATAATCTGGCGGTGGTGGGCGTTCAGGGGCACGACCACGACCACGACCACTTGGTCTAACCATCCTGCTAAGTTTCATCAGGGGTTGTTCAGTAAAAGCAGTTGCGAGTGTTTAGCGACAAGCATGATGTAACATGAAAATAATTAAGCAGTGTACTAGATACTTAACAGTAGTCAATTAAGACATACAGATCCATACACAGAGTCGGTTACATGCGAATAGCATAACGACGCAAATTCAAAAGCTAGATATGGTAGGCGGCGCGCAGGCACGTGGTAAGGAAGTACACCATGAGACATAGCAAAAGCTACATCAACGTCGGGAAGGTCCACTGAAATGGGGTAGCTGCATGTGCGGACGATGAATGTTCGTCAGGGTAGGTTCCTGCGCTCCATGTGCACTCTGATGCAGAATCCGGTCTCGAGCTGAAAGAAGAGGTCCACGTACAGGTGTGTGACCTCCAACAGCGGGCCAATCAATACCAGCATACATCTGAGTCCTGCTCGGGTAAAGGATGTACTCTGGATGTATCCCTGCATGAACGGCTGGTAGCAACTGTGTCATAGCATCGTAGAGGCGTGCTCGAGTGGCAACCAACTCGACGGCAAGAGCCCGAACAGTGCGATCCAGAGCCTGAGTGCACTGAATCAGAACGTGTGGGTCGTATCGACGACGCTCGTACGGGGCACAGATAGCTGTGTAGTATCCAGTAGCATCTCCAGCAGGGGCATACGGAATGTATCGGAACTCAGAGGCATCCAAGCTATCGCTGAACTCTCCTCGGAGACGTGCGACAGCAGAGTAGGCGGCATCATGTACTGCCATCTCAATCGTCACGCCGATACCGTGGAAAAGGTGCAGCTCAGTGTCTGAGTCATTGCGCTGATCATAGATACGAACATCAGCATGCATGGTACTGCTCCTGGTTGAACTCGCGGTAATCCTCGTAGACCATGTACTTGGGATACCAGCGGTAGCCCAGCCTGGTCAGGAGGGCGATCAGGACAGCTGGAAAACCAGGGGCACCACGAGCCCAAGTGCGAAGCACAAGCTGCGTCGTTGGGCGTGGTGGAAACAAACGATCCATCTGAAACAGAGGAAATTCAGGATTGTCAAATGACAATGAGAAGTATAATCCAACTCAGAGAGAAAGGTTAAACAAAACAATGGGAAGGAAAATGATTATCAGACTAATCAGATCAATGGTAAGGAATTAAGCACAGATATCCAGCTCTCCGGGTAGACGAGATTTACGAGATCCTAAGTGTCGGCGTTAGTAAAATTTCATTTAACCCGAATAGAAGAGAGGTCAGAGTCCCAGAGTATAGACAAGGAATAAAAGATCCTAATACCACCCAATTGGCGACGTGGGCCCGTAAGCCACACAGCCAAGTTAGTAAAATAGTTTTTGGTTAATAGACTCAACTTCGGCCAATGAGTTGGAAAGGGGGGATCCTACAGGCAGTCGGCTCTGATACCAACTTGTGACGCCCCCGTCTCAATCATGCACTAATCATACACGCAAATGCACACGATCAAGCCTAAGCACTCACGGGAAGATATCACAACACAACTCTAAAATATAAATAAAGTCATACAAGCTTTATATTACAAGCCAGGGCCTCGAGGGCTCAAATACATAGCTCGTTGGCATACAAGCGTCAGCGGAAGCATTAGATATCTGAGTACAGATATTAAAAGAGAAACAGAAATGGCTTTAGATAGGCGGGGCAAAATAAAACACTATGATCGAAAGGCGCATGCCTCCTGCCTGGGACCCTCCGAACCTACTCCTGATCGTCGGCCGGCTCATAGAAGTAGCCACCCTCGGGGTAGAAGTGGTAGCTGAAGTCGTCAACCGGGGCAGCGGTCTCAGGGGCTCCGTCATCTGGTTGCATCAAATGGATATGGGGAGAAAAAGAAAGCAAAGCAACCGTGAGTACTCATCCGAAGTACTCAACAAGCAAGGATCTACACTACATATGCAACATTATCAAAGAGAGGCTGTATATGTGGACTGGGCTGCAACAATGCCAGAATAGAGGGAAGGCATAGTCCTATCGAAGACTAGCATCTTCAGAGGTCTTGCAGCATTAGAAGAGTGTAGATTAGTACAATATAAAGTAGTAGTATCATTAAGTCTCAACCTCACCCAGAGATCCTTCCTCGACTCCCTGCGAGAAAGAAATCCCAGAGCCATATAGTCATCAACCTCGTCCAGAGATCCCTTCTCGACTCCCTGCGAGAAGCAATCCCAGAGCCATAGTATCCAATTCTAGTTGTATCGATCGGGATAGAACTCCGAGTGTCCTTTACCGTAGGACCGGCTATCGATAGATGTTTTCTTCCCTGCAGGGGTGCACCAACTTACCCACCATGCTCGATTAACTCTGGCCGGACACACTTTCCTGGGTCATGCCCGGCCTCGGCCAAACGATACACCGCAACCCTACCAACAGCTCAGCAGAGAGGTCCCCGTTGGTCTTTATCCTAAGCACTCAGGGGTCTTGGGCCATCGCCCTGTGCACTCCGGGTTGGTGTGTGCAGGGTCGGGACGAGCACCACCTCAGTCCTGGATGGTACTGGCCCGACCCGGCCACGAGGCTGAACTGGACGTCTGACAAAGCTTTCGGCTGATGCATACGATGCAGAGTGCCCATAACTCTTCCCACGTGATGGTTAGTGCTATCAGGCCAGAGGCCTGCTCGGATCAAATATCCAAATCGTTGGCGGACTAGGGGCTTGCGGTAACGAGCAGAGACTCACGATCGATGTGACCCCGTCGCCCCGTCTCGAGGACTTGCTGCAAGGGCTAAGAATTCTCGGCTGCGCCTCATATTCGTCACTCGGGCACCATCCAGGTCAACCCGTCTCCACAACACTCGCCACTTAGGCTCACGCGGGTACCCCTCAGGGTCGACTCGCCTTTCCAAGTAACAGTGTAAAGTCCAAGTATCCGTGTGTCCATAACATCATGGGAATCCGAGGTATCACCCTCGTTGGATTCCTACTCGATGTATCCGTCAAGGTGAACTCGGAGGAATCACCCTCGATAGGTTCACACTTGATGTGTTGCACGACAGCGTCGTTACCGGAAGTGGTGAAGGAGGAATCACCCTTGATGACCACGACCGAATAGCTACTCTACAGAGTTAACATTAGGAGTGCTATACGAGGTATCACCCTCGGCACTCGATAGTAACGCTGCAGTGTCGTACAACCAAAGGGGGGGTGTAGTGCAGTGCCGGGGTCTGGTCTTCAATCCCGTTAACCGGGTCTTCTGATAATCCAGCGGGGTAGTCGGGTTAAGTGGGGTCACTGATAGGTCTCTACCCAGCCTATACTAAGTAGTTTAGGATAAGTAGGTACGGTTCCAATAGCAGGTTATAATAAACAGGCTATGCATCAGAATAGGTAAAGCAGTAGCAGCAGCAATTCTAATGCAAGCATGAGAAAATAGAATGGGCGATATCGGGATGATCAAAAGGGGGGGCTTGCCTGGTTGCTCTGCGGCAAAGGCAAGGTCGTCAACGGTGTCGTCAATCTCCGGAGCTGCATCGGCCTCGGGGACGATGTCGGTGTCGGGGTCTACCGAGAGAGAAGAGGGGGAAGAAACAGTAAATATAAAGCAAACAAGAGCATGACATGACAATACATAGAGCTAGGGGTGTTCTGACGCGGTGCTACACGATATAGGTGAAGAGGGAAAACATCCGGGAATGTTTTCCCGAAGTTCGGCACCTTCGGACAGAGGAAACGGAGGGGGACGGTTGCATGTTCGCTATGCTAGGGACGTGTGGCGGACGGACGGACCGCGTATTCGGATTCGTCTCATCGTTCTGAGCAATTTTCATGTATAAAGTTTTTCGATGTGAGCTATGGATTATTTTATATGAATTTCTAAAGATTTAAACAATTTCTAGAATTATTTTAACTATTTAAATCAACATTATCTAGAACAGTGCAGGGCTGACATCAGCATGACCTCAAGATGACGTCAGCAGGTCAACTGATCGGCTGGCCAGGTCAAACCTGACATGTGGGTCCAGTGGGACCCACTGGTCAGTGTCTCAGCTAATTAAACAGAGTTGGTTTAAACTAATTAACCTAAATAGCAGGTGGGTCCCACTATTCAGTGACTAATTAACTAATTAGATTAGGTTTTAATTAAAAGTGGCTTAATTAGTTTAATAAAACGAGCGGGGCCCACTGGTCAGTGGCTGTAGCGCCACGTTAGCGACGCTGACCCAGTCAATGAAGTCAACACGGGCCAGGGGCCCACTGGTCAGTGTCTCTAGGCGGCCCCCATGCTTCGCCACGTCGGACGGTGGCGCCGGAAAATGCTCCGGCGAGCACCGGACGCGGCAGGGAGCTCCGGCGATCTCGGATTCCGCGCTCGGTGGCCCGTTTTCGACGCGGTTTGCTGCAATCGAACGGCCAGTGCCACGCGCGTCGAGTGGAGGTACCAGTTGGACTCGGGGGTGGCTGGAACTTCGCCGGCGATGAGCGAAGGCGGTGGTGGTTTTTCGGGTGCGAACGGAACGCGGCTCCTGGGGGTGTTTCGAGCGAGCTAAGTGGCTGGGCGGACTCCTGGACGCGCCAGGAGCATGACGGACAAGGCGGCAGGGCTCGGGCGGCTGCGCTTCGAGCTGCACGCAGGCAATGGCGGACGGCAGCTCGTGGCGTTGGTGACGGCTAGCTACGGGGCAGCAGCTCGCAAATGAAGGGGGAGAGGAGAGAGAGAGACGCTCACGTAGGGGCTCACGAAGGCCGGTGATCAGTTTAGTAGCAGCATCAGTCGAGGGAGGTCGTCGGAGTTCTGCGGCGGCCGGAGAAGAGGACGATGATGACGCGGCGGCTACGGTGTTCCCCGACTCCAACCGAACGCACCAGGGGAAAGGGAGGACGCTGGCGGAGCTTGCGGACGCAGTCAGCGGTCGCGGGGTCGCCGGTGGCCGAGGAATCGACGGAGCCGCGACGACGATGGCGCTCGGCAGAGGAGGGGACGAGGCAGGGAGAGGGAGAGAGTGGCGAGGGAGAGGCCAGGGGGGCAGGGGCGAGGTCAAGTGGCTGACGCGCGCGCCTGTAGCGGCCGTTGTCGCGCGAGGAGGAGGGGGGCCGGCTGCGGGGTGCACGCGGGCGACGACAGCGCGCTGGGATGAACATCGGTAGGTGGGAGGCGACAGGCGGTGGGCTGGGCCGCACTGTGCCACTTAGGCCCAGGCGCATAGGCCTTTTTCCTTTTCTTCTTTTTGCTTTCTGTTTTCTCTTTTCTTTTCTGTTTACAAAAATGTTAGGCCACTTATGGACTTTTGTAAAATATGTGACCTAACCCAAATACTGCAGTGCATTAATACCTTCCACCAAAAACTAGTTTGGGGAAAATATGACTTCATTTGAAGTTTTATTAAATGAAATGGGATTAAATGGGTGCTGTTTGTTGCTGTTCTAGGCTGTTTGAGTCACATAATTAATTTAGTAAATGTTGATGATAAGTTTAGAATAGTCTCTGGAATATTTACAACCTTATGAACATTTTAGTTATTGGGTTTGAACAACTTTTATTTGCACTTTGAAATTTAATTGAAGTTTGAATTTCCATTTGAATTTGAACTAAAAGGGATATGATCCAAATGATGTTTAAGCACTGATGATCATGATGACATGGCATTATCAACAGGGGGATTACTGTGGCTAACCACTGGGGGTGTTACAGCCGGCACAGGCGGCGTCATCACCACCTCCCCAATGGCCGAAACGGGAGCGGGAGGCACCGGAGAAGGACAACGCCAACAACTTCCCAGCGGCCACGCTCCACAAGGTGCGGGTGGAGAGATCATCCTGTCCGCGCCTCTCCACCCCACCGAAGGACACAACCACAGTGGTGGCGCTCGCCCTAGGGCGAACCGCAACCTTCCGGCTGCCCCCGCTGCAGGTGCGGCCGCAAGGCACGCGCCACCCCCGGAACGGGCTGGCCAAGCCGATGCGCCGAACGGAGCCGCCGATCCCCAAGCACAACCATCTCGTCACCACGCCACCCTGGCAACTGACTCACGGCGATGAGAGCACGGCGCTGCCACTACCGGCACCGTCAGAAGCTAGGCAACATTACGATCTACATCGTCATCCATGCCGAGGACTGCTTCGGAGGCCATGGCGCGGGCCCAACTCCTGTTGAGATTTCCGTCGGCGGCCGATCAGATGGATGAGTAGGGAGCCACCATTCAGAGCCTGATTGGTTTCGCCGAGGTGGGAGGATCACAGCAAGCGGGCCCGTCGTGGCCTCCGCAGGCGGCGACAATGGCCCGAGCCGCTGGCCATATCGAAGGGGCCACCCCCACGGTGCAATCCCCTCCACGGCAGCAATCACAGGGGCCGCAGCCAGAGCCACATGACCAAGAACCCGATGACGTATAGATGGCTTCGTCCGATCCTCGAGAACGACGAGACCAGCGGCGAGTCCCGGAAGACAGGCGGAGGGAAGACGCGCGCACCACCACCGAACGACGCTGCGAAACCCAACGCCAGTCTGATAGGCGCAATGGCCCCGACGTCGACGAGCCCACGCCGGGTGAAGGTGGGTACCTACCTTTCGAGGTTGGGTGCCCGGCATTCACTCGCGAGCTGCAGCAAGTCTGAAAGTGCAACTAATCCCTGGGTGGTTTTGGTAATTCTTAACAACATATAGCTCATTGAACTAATACTCTTTCAAGATGATCATTTCAGAAAGTTCAATGATTGGCATGGCATGGACTAGAGATGTCGACCCCTCAAAATGCTAAGGACATATATTGGCAAAAGCTCAAGACTCTACATTTTCTTTTTAGTGATCCAAGATCACATTGAGTCCATAGGAAAAGCCAATACTATTAAAAGGGGATGAGGTGTTGCTTAATGGCTTGCTTGCTCAAAATGCTTAGTGATATGCTCCAAAAGCCCTCAACCACTTTCTCATTTCCACATATGTCCTACACCTAAAGTCAAACTCGGCCCCACCTATTTGATCTATCCGGCGCCACCGAGTTCACTTGACATAGCCATAGCCAGAAACCCTAATCAGTTCGGTCTCACCGATAGGGATCTCGGTCTCACCGAGATGGGATTGCAAACTCTCTGTTTCCCTTCATAACGTTTTGGTCTAACCGAAATGAGCGATCGGTCCCACCGAGTTCGCAATGCAAACTCTCTGTTTCCTTTTCGTAACTTTTCGGTCTAACCGAAATGAGCGATCGGTCCCACCGAGTTTGCCTGACCAACTCTCTGTTTGCCTATTACTAAAATCAGTCCCACCGAGTTCATGTGATCGGTCTCACCGAGATCAAGTTATGCCCTAACCCTAGCACATCGGTCCCACCGAATTGATCACGTCGGTCCCACCGAAAATCCTAACATTCACATTTTGAACTGAATCGGTCTCATCGAGTTTGGTAAATTGTGTGTAACGGTTAGATTTTGTGTGGAGGCTATAAATACCCCTCCACCCTGTTCTCCATTTGTGAGAAAGCCATCAGAACGTGCCTACACTTCCACTACTCATTTTCTGAGAGAGAACCACCTACTCATGTGTTGAGACCAAGACATTCCAATCCAATCACAAGAATCTTGATCTCTAGCCTTCCCCAAGTTGCTTTCCACTCAAATCATCTTTCCACCATATCCAAATCTGTGAGAGAGAGTTGAGTGTTGGGGAGACTATCATTTGAAGCACAAGAGCAAGGAGTTCATCATCAACACACCATCTATTACCTTTTAGAGAGTGGTGTCTCCTAGATTGGTTAGGTGTTACTTGGGAGCCTCTGTCAAGATTGTGGAGTTGAACCAAGGAGTTTGTAAGGGCAAGGAGATCGCCTACTTCATGAAGATCTACCCAAGTGAGGCAAGTCCTTCATGGGCGATGGCCATAGTGGGATAGACAAGGTTGCTTCTTCGTGGACCCTTCGTGGGTGGAGCCCTCCGTGGACTCGCGCAACCGTTACCCTTCGTGGGTTGAAGTCTCCATCAACGTGGATGTACGATAGCACCACCTATCGGAACCACGCCAAAATTCTCCATGTCCACATTGCGTTTGCTCCCTCCAAACTCCTCCCCTTTACCTTCATATGCAATGATTTATATTCCGCTGCTATACTCTTAGAATTGCATGTGTAGGTTGATTGCTTGACTTGTGCTAAGTTGCGAAAATCTGGCAAGACTTAAAATTGGGAAAAGGCTAGATTTTTATTTGGTCAAGTAGTCTAATCAACCCCCCCTCTAGACATACTTTCAATCCTACAAGTGGTATCAGAGCTTTGGTCGCCATTTGCCTTGATTTCCATAGCTTTGGTGATCATAGCCTTGGTTTCACAACCTAGGAGAGTATGGCGTCTAGCGAGGGAAATTACCACCGTAGGGGTCCTTACTTTGATGGTACTAATTTTGCTAGTTGGAAGCATAAGATGAAAATGCATATTCTTAGACATAACCCCGCCGTTTGGGCTATTGTGTGCATTGGTTTGCAAGGTGAATTCTTCGATGGGAGAGAACCGAACTGTGAAGCTACCGCTGAAGAATTCAAGATGTTGCAATACAACGCTCAAGCTTGCGATATCCTCTTCAATGGATTGTGCCCCGAAGAATTCAACAAAATCAGCCGTCTTGAGAATGCAAAGGAAATTTGGGATACTTTGTTTGATATGCACGAAGGTGCCAACTCCGTCAAGGAATCAAAATTGGATGTGCTTCAAAGTCAGCATGACAAGTTCAAAATGAAGGATGGTGAAGGTGTCGCTGAAATGTACTCTAGGCTTGCTCTCATCACAAATGAGATTGCCGGCTTAGGAAGTGAAGAGATGACCGATAGATTCATCATCAAGAAGATCCTAAGGGCCTTGGATGGAAAATATGATACCGTGTGCACTTTGATCCAAATGATGCCCAATTACAAAGATCTCAAACCAACCGAAGTCATTGGAAGGATTGTTGCTCATGAGATGTCACTCAAAGATAAAGAGGAGCTTCACAACAAGTCTAGTGGTGCTTACAAAGCCTCATGTGATGCTCCTACATCATCAAGTGAGAAACAAGCCTTCAATGAAGAATTGAGCCTAATGGTGAAGAACTTCAACAAGTTCTACAAGAGTAGAAGCAAAGAAAGAAGTTCCAAGTCAAGGTCCTACAATGACAAAAGATCTTCTAGTCGTGAGCGAAATTGCTATAATTGTGGAAGACCCAGACACTACTCCAATGAGTGTACGGCCCCACACAAAAAGAAGGGAAAACTCACCTAAGAGAAGAAGTAGAAGAGAAGAATCACCTCCAAGAGAGAGAAGGAGTAGAGATGATCGTTATGAACAATGACCCTCTCGCAGAAGCAAGGACTCGGAAAGGAAGGACAAGTCATCAAAGAGCTACACAAGACGAAGACATCAAGCTCATGTTGGTGAATGGGTATCCGGTTCCGACTCCAACCACTACTCCGAGAGAAGTTATCACTCCGACTCTGAATATACTCAAGATGAAGGTGTTGCCGGTCTAGCACTTGTGTCAACCAACTCCTATGACATATTTGATTCACCAAATGAAGGAATTGGAAGATGCTTCATGGCTAAAGGCCCAAAGGTATCACACCCCGAGTATGTTGACTTCAATAGTGATGAAGATGATTTGCTAGGAGATGATGATTTACTTGTTGACAACTCTAGTAATGAAAACTATGATGAACTTGCTTTTAATCATGCTAATTAAGATAAACTGAATGACAATGATAAGGAGGAGATTGAGCGTCTAACTAAAGAACTAAACACTCTTAAGTTAGCTCATGAAACTACTTTAGAAGATCATCGAGAACTTTTAAAGACTCATGAGAAGCTACGCTTTGAAAAGCTCAATCTAGAGCAAGAGCATGAGTTCTTAAAAGCCATCAATGATGATCTTCGGAAGAAAAGTTCTTCTTACATTGCCAAGCATTTACTCTTGTCTACTTACATGCCACAAGTAAAATCTAGCAACAAGAGTAAGAAAGATTCTTCTTCTAGTAGTAACAATAATCATGCTTAATCCAATATTGTTGCTTCTAGTAGTTCTCTTGATTCCACTAATGATTCTCTTAGCCAAGTTACACTTGAGCAAGAAAATAGCTTATTGAAGGGAGTTATAGAGAAAGGTGTTTACAAGAGCCTTGCCGGAAGTAAGCAATTTGAGGAAATTGTACGCAAGCAAGGAAGGCACCGGAAGAATCAAGGTGTTGGTTTTGAACGAAAGTTCAATGCCAATGGAGTTGAGTGGGAAGAAGATCAATACCCCAAGACGAAGTTTGTTCCTCAACAAGAGAAGTATGATCCTACTTCCTTTGAGGGGACACAAGCTCAAGATGATCTTCCACCACAAGACCACAAGCTAAAAGGCAAGGACAAGCTTCAAGAAGAGATTGATGCATTTGAAGAAGCTCCAAAGGCCTTGGTCAAGTGGGTTCCCAAGACTACATCAAGTTCTACTTCATCAAGTTCATCTACAACCCCAAGGATTCCCATCAAGATGGTGTGGATCCTGAAGAAGAAGAACTAGAGAGTTCTTGAGGGTGACTCCGCCAACATACTTCACTCACATTCACATTGGCAAGGACAAGTGCAATCAACTTCCACATCTTGCACTAGTTCAAGGAGTCACAAACCCTCTTGTTGGTAAGTCAAGGGACAAGGTAACCTAATGCTTTCATGGACATCATCTTGTGTGTACTTCACTCTATGTCTATGGATATACTTGCTTGTTCCTTGTGGGACTAACCCATGTAGGTATTGAAAGTGCAACTCACTCCAATGGATTGCTCCAAATGATCTACATCAACATTGAGCATCCACATCTTCAACATCTACATGAAGTCATCATCGACAAAACCCAAGGTTAGTTCATCCCTCTTAGGGGGGACATCACATCTAGGGGGAGCTTTACTCTAAGAATTGAGCTAAAGCAACTCTAATGGTGTGAACACAACAATGCTTTATGTAAAAGTGGTAACCCCACTTATGCTTAAACGATGAGTACGACCTATGATCAAATGTTCTCATTTGACTCCTAAGTCAATATACTCATATATAGATGACCTAGTCATCGCCAAGTGCTTGACAGTTGCTAGAGTGTTTGTGCATGCTTTGCCACATATTTCATTTGCTATCTTATTGTGTGAGCATGTTGATTGCATATTTTTTATTATTCGAAGACATCTATTTGTTCCTTTGATTGTTTGGCTCTTTTTCTTTTGCCAAATGGATGGTCAAGAATGCCTAAGAACTTCCTCTAGCTATCTATGCTTTTCTCGTCTCAAACTCTATTCTTGCTACATCACAAAGTTTGATCAAGTCATATTTGAACCCTCTGGGTGAGGAGCACTCGAAGCCACCGATTCGTCATAGACTTAAACTTCCAAAACCTCTCACTGTATTTTGGTCTGACCGATTCTTTCCATTCGGTCACACCGAGTTCATTGAGTTGATCTAGGTTTTCAATCTCGGTGCAACCGATTTGAGCAATTCGGTCACACTGAGTTGCAGTAACCGCTTGCGATTCTGCATCTCGGTGCCACCGAGTCATTCCACTCGGTCACACCGACAGGGTCAGGATATAAATACCCACGGGTTGAATTTTGGAAATTTCTCCAAAAACCCTTCGCCCGCGCGTATCCTGCTCTGCCGACTCGAGTCTCCGGATCGTCTCCTCATCGCCAGTGACCTCCAGCCGCTGGTCTCCGCCGCCGTCAATGGGAATCTTCGTCGCCGTTGCCACCGTAGCGAGTTCACCACCGAGTTAGGGTATGAACTCGACCCCTATGTGCAATCTTTACCTCCGATTCCCGCACTTAGGTTAATGCCATGATTCTTACCACATATGACATTACTCTATCCAGCAAAAACTTCCTTTAGATTAGTTTTGATTTGAAAATTTAGGGTTAAGTTTTCGCCGAACTCATCTCGGACCGACCGAGTTGTAGAAATCGGTCTCACCGATTTGGCCTAGGCCATTGCACTTGTAATTTTCGGTCTGACCGAAACTTACGAATCGGTGTGACCGAGTTCAACTCTCAGTGAAACCCTAGCAATCTTGGAGTCACCGAACTGTGTCTCGGTCTGACCGATTCCACTAGTTTAGACTCTTATGTTGCTTCGGTGTCACCGAGTTTAACAAATCGGTAGATCCGAAATGCTTTCTGTAGAAAACTAAAACTAAGTTCTTGACTCAATTGTTTTGCAAAATCTCTGCACTTTGTGATGCTCATCCACTCTATCCAAACTACATCTATTCACAGGGTCAGCTTTCAGGGTCAGTTTGTAGTGTCAGCTATGTCAGATCAAAGTGACAGCCAGAACAAGTCTGAGGAGCAAGTTAGCACAAGTGAGGGCACTAGTCCCTCTGGCAGCTATGATGAGGGTAGCAGAAGCACCCCAAGCAACTTGCCCAAAGCAGCTACCAGGACAAGGAGAAAGAGAAACTCAGATTCTGAGGATGAAGATTATGTTGAGGAAGAGGTTAGCTCAAAGAAGAAAGTTGTCAAGAAAGAATTTGGCACTATAGCTTCAACCAAGCCTGATCTGCACAAGAAAGCTCCTGCCAAGAGAGTGCCCATGTCTAAGGCCAGAGCCTCAACTCTTGAAGCCTCCAAATCAACTGTTGAAGAGGCTACTGGTGAGGGCAAGAAGAGAAAGGAAAGGGTCAAGAAGACCATGGCCAGAGTGATTGGCAAACCCTCTATGATGAGAGATTCAGCTGAAGAAGAAGATGAAGAAGAGGATGCTGCACCAGCACCCAAAGCTCAGAAGCTGATGGGGGATGCCATCAAGTCTGGGGATGCTCCATCAAAACCCAAGACTGCCCCCAAAGCTACTGCTCAAGCCTCTAAGACTGCACCAAAGAGAAGCACCAGAAACATACCTGCTGCAGAAAAGAACAAGGCCCCAGTGCCTGAAATGGAAGAAGAAGAGGAAGCCCAAGTGCTCAGAAAGTTGAAGCCAAAGATCCCTGATCATGATGATAATCATCCAGTAGCTGAAAACATGAAGGAAAGAAAGGATGCAGGTCCCAGATTGTGGAGACAATCAGACCCCTATGCTACAAGGAGAAAAACTGCTGTGGACTACAGATTTCACACCAAGGAACAACAGGACTTTTATGAGACAATTCTATTGGATAAGAAGCCCATAGTCAGTGACATGAGATGGGTTGATTGGGAATACATTGATGAAAATGAAGACCACTTCCCTGGAGTACATGAGAGCTTCAGACTAAATGGAGTTGACACCTTTGTGGGTCAGAAATTAACCAAGTGGAATGATGAGCTTATCATGCAGTTTTATTCAACAGCTCACTTCTACCCAGATGGAAGAATTGTTTGGATGTCTGAGGGTACAAGGTACCAGTCAACTGTTGCATAATGGGCCAAGCTTATCAATGCCCCTGAAGAGCAAGAGGATGACACTGATGTCTATGCAAAGCGCAAGAAAGATCACAACTCCATGGCCAACATGTACAAGGAGATACCTGACAAGGCCTTGGAAACTCACAAGCTAGGCTCAGTGTACTATCTGTTGTCTGGACTGGTCACCATAAGCACCATTTTGAGGCACACCCTGTTGCCCAAATCAGGAGATCACAGGATGATCAGAGGCCACTCCATCAACTTGCTTCAATTGTTCGATGTGCCACAAAAATTCAAGGTGATGAGCTTGATAGTTGAAACCATCAAGAGAACTGCAGCAGACCAAAAGAGATCATGTGGGTATGCTCCACACATTCAGATGCTCATCAACTCCGAGATGGGCAAAGGCATATATCTGTTAGACAAAGAGCACCTTCCCTTGAGGCCTGATTTTGAGGACAACACAGTTGTCATGAATGCTACATATCCTACTTCAGTAGAGGCTCAAGAGAAGAGAGAAAAAGTAAAAGCAGAAAAGGCAGCCAAGATGCCAAGAGTTGAAGAGGCATCCCAAGTTTTTCTCAAGTCTAAACAAGATCAACTTAGCTATCTCATTCAAGCTACTTTGAGGATTGAGGAAGGATTGGCCACCCTGACTCATAATCAAGAGAGTCTTGAGAGAATTTTTGAGACAAAACTTCATGACTTGGATGTCAAGGTGACAGAGATTCAGACTTCTATGGAGAAGATCCAAGAAGAGATTGAGGATAGGAGTGACAAGACCACCACTGATGCTTATCAAAGGGTGCCTAGAAGACAGAGGTCTGCAGCAGTGCCAGTGACAGACACTAGAGCTACAACTTCAGCTCCTGCAGCCACAACTTCAGTTGCCCCTCCAGTTGCAACTCCACCAGCTCCTACAACCTCTTCAGATGCATTTGTTGTAGGACTCCTCTCCACGCCACCTCCCGAAGATCAAGCTTAGAGAGCCGCATAGCACTATGCATTTTCGAGCTTTTCGGTAACTTGTTGCCAAAGGGGGAGAAAGTGTATAGATCATAGGCTTCGAGAGAGAGAGCTTTGCTTCTTTTTTTTTTGCCTCTTTTGCTACTTATTTGCTACTTTAATGCTTGTGCTTGGATGATGATATTCTCTATCTCTCATGTATGATCATTCACTTTGTCTTGGTGATGAGTGTATATTTCATATTCTATCATTTTGAGCACTCCACCAAGATGTATGTGACATGGAAGAGTAACCCATGATCCTAATCGATTGTGCATTTGCATTCACAAGCAAATTTTTAAATAATGCACAAATTTAGGGGGAGCTCTTGCTTATCACATACTTCTCAAAGTGACGATGTATTTCGTTCTTATTATCATTTGTCGAGCTTTGATCTATATGTTGTCATCAATTACCAAAAAGGGGGAGATTGAAAGGGCAACTAATCCCTGGGTGGTTTTGGTAATTCTTAACCACATATAGCTCATTGAACTAATACTCTTTCAAGATGATCATTTCCGAAATTCAATGATTGGCATGGCATGGACTAGAGATGTGGACCCCTCAAAATGCTAAGTACATATATTGGCAAAAGCTCAAGACTCTATATTTTCTTTTTAGTGATCCAAGATCACATTGAGTCCATAGGAAAAGCCAATACTATTAAAAGGGGATGAGGTGTTGCTTAATGGCTTGCTTGCTCAAAATGCTTAGTGATATGCTCCAAAAGCCCTCAACCACTTTCTCATTTCCACATATGTCCTACACCTAAAGTCAAACTCGGCCCCACCGATTTGATCTATCCGGCGCCACCGAGTTCACTTGACATAGCCATAGCCAGAAACCCTAATCAGTTCAGTCTCACCGATAGGGATCTCGGTCTCACCGAGATGGGATTGCAAACTCTCTGTTTCCCTTCATAATGTTTCGGTCTAACCGAAATGAGCGATCGGTCCAACTGAGTTCGCAATGCAAACTCTCTGTTTCGTTTTCGTAACTTTTCGGTCTAACCGAAATGAGCGATTGGTCCCATCGAGTTTGCCTGACCAACTCTCTGTTTGCCTATTACTAAAATCGGTCCCACCGAGTTCATGTGATCGGTCTCACCGAGATCATGTTATGCCCTAACCCTAGCACATCAGTCCCACTGAGTTGATCACGTCGGTCCCACCGAAAATCCTAGCGTTCACATTTTGAACTGAATCGGTCTGATCGAGTTTTACTATTCGGTCTCACCGAGTTTGGTAAATTGTGTGTAACGGTTAGATTTTGTTTGGAGGCTATAAATACCCCTCCACCCCGTTCTCCATTTGTGAGAAAGCCATCAGAACGTGCCTACACTTCCACTACTCATTTTCTGAGAGAGAACCACCTACTCATGTGTTGAGACCAAGACATTCCAATCCAATCACAAGAATCTTGATCTCTAGCCTTCCCCGAGTTGCTTTCCACTCAAATCATCTTTCCACCATATCCAAATCTGTGAGAGAGAGTTGAGTGTTGGGGAGACTATCATTTGAAGCACAAGAGCAAGGAGTTCATCATCAACACACCATCTATTACCTTTTGGAGAGTGGTGTCTCCTAGATTCGTTAGGTGTTACTTAGGAGCTTCCGTCAAGATTGTGGAGTTGAACCAAGGAGTTTGTAAGGGCAAGGAGATCGCCTACTTCGTGAAGATCTACCCAAGTGAGGCAAGTCCTTCGTGGGCGTTGGCCATGGTGGGATAGACAAGGTTGCTTCTTCGTGGACCCTTCGTGGGTGGAGCCCTCCGTGGACTCGCGCAACCGTTACCCTTCGTGGGTTGAACTCTCCATCAACGTGGATGTACAATAGCACCACCTATCGGAACCACGCCAAAAATCTCTGTGTCCACATTGCGTTTGCTCCCTCCAAACTCCTCCCCTTTACCTTCATATGCAATGATTTACATTCCGCTGCTATACTCTTAGAATTGCATGTGTAGGTTGATTGCTTGACTTGTGCTAAGTTGCTAAAATCTGCCAAGACTTAAAATTGGGAAAAGGCTAGATTTTTATTTGGTCAAGTAGTCTAATCACCCCCCCTCTAGACATACTTTCGATCCTACAAAGTCCGTTGGCCATCTGCTCGCACGTTCAAGCCAGAAATACCAGAGAAGTACGATGGAAGATTGAACCCGGCAGAGTTCTTGAGCATCTACACCATCGCCATTCAAGCTGCCGGGATAAGAGACGAGAAGGTGTTCGCCAACTACTTCCCTTTGGCACTCAAGCCAAATGTGAGGTCTTGGCTAATGCATTTGCCAGATAATTCCATCTCGACCTGGGCTGACCTATGCCGTTAGTTTGTTGGCGCCTTCACGGGCGGCCATCAAGAACCAGGGTGGCCCAGCGACTTGCAGCTCCTTCCACAGAAAGAAGGAGAGAGTCTGCGGAAGTACATGTAGAGGTTCAGCTGGGTGCACAGCAATATTCCAGACATCCACCCTACAGTTGTGATAGCCGCGTTCCAGTCCAACGTGCGCAACCGCCGGATACGTTCTAAAATGAACGTTCGGTTGCCCAAGACTGTGAATGAGCTATACACTCTGGTGGATAAGTGTGCCCGAGTAGAAGAGGGGAGATGACTCCCCTGTGAATAAGATGGAGTCGACATCGACTCAGAGGACGATGATGACGCCACCAACCAAAAGAAGAAGAACAAGAAGTGCAACAAGAAGCGCAAGGATAAAGCGGTGATGACCGTTGAAGGATCGAGTGCACCTAGTACCGGCAAGAAGGCCAAGATCGAGGTTCCCGGCAAAGAAGCTGCCGTGTGCACTGATTGCTGGGAAGCCGCGGCTACCGAGAAGGCTGCAAAGAGTGATGGGCCGTACTGCAAGATCCATCGGACCAAGAGCCACGATCTTCAGGAGTGTCATAAGGTTGAGCAACTCGTCAAGAAGCAGAGGGTTGAGTACGAGAAGCGTGATAAGGAGAAAGACCAAGATGGCGCTGGCGGGAAGGGCCGAGGCAGCAGAACAGGTCGCCCCGGCAAGGCTCCTCTGTATCAGGGGAAACGCGCCAAAGGCCATGAGAAGGATTGCGAGGACGAGAGTGATGAAGGAGATGAAGAGGAAACTAGCGAGCAGGAGTTCCAGAAAGCCACTGATGCCCTATGCATTGACGGGGGTGCATCCTTACACTCCTCTCACCGCCAACTCAAAAGGTGGGCGCGTGAGGTCAATGCCATGGAGCCAGCAGCAGATTCTCGGAAGCCACTCAAGTGTCCCGCATGCCCATCATCTTTGATGAGGAGGATCACCCTGACCGCACTACCGCGGTAGGGTGATTGCCGTTGTTGGTTTCACCAACGATCCGCAACCTCAAGGTCACAAAGATGTTGGTTGACGGCGGGGCCAAGTTGAATCTGATTTCTCCAAAGGTCATCAGCAAACTCAAGATAGCAGATGAAGAGCTCAAGGTTACTGGTACGTTCCAAGGGATCAACCCCGGTAGGAGTCGTCCTAAGGGGAAGATCACACTGCCAGTAACATTCGGGGGGGAGTTAAACTACCAGACTGAGAAGATCGTGTTTGATGTGGTTGACCTCCCCCTGCCGTACAATGGAATCCTTGGTCGCCCTGCCCTGGCCAAATTCATGGCGGCATCCCACTATGCCTACAACACTTTGAAGATACCAGGGCCAATGGGCATCATTTCCATTCCATCAGACAAGAAAGACGGAATCATATGCGTGGATAAGATGTACCGGGAAGCAGTTGCTGCAGAGGCCACGGAAGCCACTGCTCCCGCCAAGGAAAGCAAGAAAAAGAAGAAAGCCAGCAAGGAATCCAGGAAGCGTACCTCTTCAGAGTGCGCTGCGCCTGTTGATGACTTGCCAGAGAGTTCCAATAGCAAGAGGTCCAAGGCTGCTACACCCGCTGTGAAGAAGGTCCCGGCAGGGCTGGCTGGCGCTGACGGTACGTTTACCATCAGTGCCACCCTCGATGACAAATAGGAAACCGCGCTCGTTACCTTCCTACGGGCGAATGTCGACGTGTTTGCTTGGCAACCATCTGACATCCCCGGTGTTCCCAAGGAGGTAATCGAGCACCACCTTGCTATCTGCCCACATGCCCGGCCCGTCAAGCAGAAGGTCCGGAAGAAAGCTTTGGAGTGGCAGCAGTTTATTGCCGAAGAGATCAAGAAACTTGAGGCAGCTGGTCTGGTTACAGGAGTGTTGCATCCAACATGGTTAGCAAACCCAGTGGTAGTACGCAAGGCGAATGGGAAATGGAGGCTTTGCATAGATTTCACAGATCTGAACAAAGCATGCCCGAAGGAGCCGTTCCCCTTGCCGCGCATCAACCAGATTGTGGATTCCACCTCCGGGTGTGACCTGCTTTCCTTCCTGGATTCCTATGCTGGATACCACCAGATCTTCATGTCCAAGGAAGACGAAGGGAAGAGCGCATTCATAACCCCATGTGGCACGTACTGTTTTGTACGAATGCCCTTCGGGTTGAAGAGCACTGGATCCACTTTTGCAAGAGCAGTATAGATTGGCTTTGAGTCCCAGCTGCACAGAAATATTGAAGCCTACATGGATGATATAGTGGTCAAAACCAAGGACAGAGTTACTCTCATTCAGGATTTGGAAGAGACCTTTGCAAATCTACGCAGAATCAACTTGAAGCTGAACCCGGAGAAGTGTGTGTTTGGCATTCCTTCCGGCAAGCTACTTGGCTTCTTCGGGTCCCATCGGGGGATAGAGGCCAACCCTGACAAGATCAAGGCTATCGAGCAGATACAAGCACCCAAGACAGTTAAAGACGTGAGGTGTTTGAGTGGATGTGTTGCCGCGCTGAGCAGGTTCATTTCCAAGTCCGCCGAACACGCCTTGCCTTTCTTCAAAATCTTGAAGAAGGCAGGACCCGTGGAGTGGACCTTGGAGGCGGACGCTGCGCTACAAGATTTGAAGACCTACCTTTCCTCTGGTCCCACCTTAGTCGCTCCTAAACCACGAGAGCCGTTGCTGCTATATTTAGCAGCGACCAATCAAGTGGTTAGCGCAGCGCTGGTGGTGCAGCGGGAGGTAGATGACGCAGCAGTCGCCACCGCCGTCCCCTCTGGAGAGGAAAGTGAACCCGTCCCGGCAAGGTCAAATGCAGTTCAAGACAAAGAAGAGCAAGGCAGCGGAGACAGTTCCAAGATCACGGCAAGGAAGAAGGTGGTGCAGTGCTCAGTGTACTTCGTCAGCTCCCTGCTGCAGGGGGCTAGGTCGAGGTACTCTGGCGTGCAAAAGTTGATTTTTGGCCTCATCATGGCCTCAAGGAAACTGCGCCACTACTTCCAAGCCCACGAGATCACGGTTGTCACCCGCTTCCCCTTGCAACGCATACTCCGAAACCCTGAGGCCACTGGCAGGATCGTGGAATGGGCTTTGGAGTTATCTAGCTTTGGCTTGAAGTTTGAAAGAACGTCAACTATTCAGAGCAGAGCACTGGTAGAGTTCATTGAGGAGTGGACGCCGACCCCTGATGAAGAAGTACTGGAGACAGTCATCCCCGGCAAGGAAGCGCCCCAAGAATGGATTATGTATTTTGATGGTGCCTTCTCCCTACAAGGTGCAGGAGTTGGTGTGCTTATCGTTGCTCCCACTGGGGAGCACCTTAAGTACGTCGTTCAAATGCATTTCCCCCAGGAGAAGGCTACCAACAATACTGCAGAGTATGAAGGGCTCCTTGCCGGGCTCAGAATTGCAACAGAACTAGGAATCAAGAAGCTGATTATCCATGGAGATTCACAACTGGTGGTGAGACAAGTGAACAAGGACTATCAAAGCCCATTGATGGAGGCATACGTCGAGGAAGTGAGAAAGTTGGAGGAGCGCTTTGATGGATTGCAAACAGAGCACATACTGCGTGCGGAAAACAGCATTGCTGATCATCTGTCAAAGTGCGCTGTGCAAGAACTCCCTGTGGAATCAGGGACTTTTGTTCTCCATCTAACTCAACCCTCCGTATCCCCAGCAACAATGGCCAGCACAGCAAGAGTAGGAAATTGAACTCCGGCAAGCCTCTCCCGGCAGAGCTTCGCGAAGCCCCCGGCAGAGAGCTTGGCAGGAACGACTCCCCTTCGATCAGTGAGTGCACCCTCCCACCGAACTACTAGTCTTTGCGGTCGAGGCATGCGCTCCCATCGACGGGGAGGTGCCGCTAGTCCTTGTTGCTGAGCCCCAGGATCCAACTTGGGCGCGGCACATTGTTCATTTCCTCCAAATAGGAGAACTTCCCGAAGAGCAAGAAGAAGCTGAAAGAGTAGCCCGGAGGTCCAGTATGTATCAGTTCATTGATGACACGCTATACAGAAGAAAGCCCAATGGTGTGAAATTGGAGTGCATTTGCCGGGAAGAAGGAAAGGAACTGCTAGAAGAGATACACAAGGGTATGTGTGGCTCCCACATCGGATCAAGGGCCTTGGTTGGGAAAGCTTTCCGGCAAGGCTTCTACTGGCCCACAGCCCACCAAGATGCAATTGAGCTAGTCACCAAGTGTGAAGCCTGCCAGTTCCACTCCAAGAATATCCATCAGCCTGCTCAACCTCTCCAAACAATCCCTTTGTCATGGCCATTTTCGGTCTGGGGGCTTGACATCTTGGGCCCCTTCCCCCGTGCTACCGGGGGCTTTGAATTCTTGTTCGTTGCAATCGACAAGTTTACAAAGTGGCCGGAAGTAGAGCCTGTGAGAAAGGTGACCGCGCAGTCAGCTATCAAGTTCTTGAAAGGATTGGTGTGCCGCTTTGGGGTACCTACCCGAATCATCACCGACAATGGCACCCAATTCACAAGCCACGCCTTCATGCAATACATTCATACCCTCGGAAGCAAGGTCTCATTTGCCTCTGTGGCCCATCCCAGAAGCAATGGGCAAGCTGAGAGGGCGAACGCCAAAGTGCTGCGAGGTCTTAAGACAAGGACTTTTGATCGGCTGCAAAAGTGCGACAGGCGATGGATCGATGAGCTGCCGGTGGTTCTTTGGTCCCTCCGTACGACACCAAATCGAGCTACCGGGCAGACTCCCTTCTCCCTAGTCTATGGGGCAAAAGCAGTTATCCCCACGAAACTCATATTCAGGTCTCCTCGAGTGCTTGCCTACGATGAAGTAGTGCAAGAACAGCACCGGCATGACGACGCTGTGCTACTTGAGGAGAACCATCTCTGGGTTGCTACACATGCTGCATGCTACCAGCAAGCCCTACGTCGCTATCACAGACGCAGGGTTCATGCCCGGAGTTTTGAGGAAGGCGACCTTGTCCTTAGGCATGTTCAGTCCGCCAAGGGTGCAAACAAGTTGACGCCGAAGTGGGAAGGCCCTTACCGGGTAGTACGAGTCACCAGACCTGGCGCAGTCCATCTGGGGACAGGAGATGGCATTCAATTGCAAAACTCATGGAACATTGAGCATCTCCGTAAGTTCTACCCGTCAGGAGCGGCTGTCGGACCCTACCCTTTTGTACAAGCTTTGTCGAAGTTGCATGTAACCCTTTGTACAAAGCCAAGCGCAGACCCTAAGCAGCAGAGAAATAAACGAAGCGCTGGGGGGCCCCCAAAACTTGCATGCATGCATAATCATATCATGAGCATAGCATGATCTTGTAGATGAGGTCGCATGTGGCATTGTTTTCATCTGCACTCAGTTGCAGGGTTCTTGCCGTGGACTTGATCCCGAAGAGAAGAAATGAAGACGAGCCTACGTGACGATCCCCAGTAGACCAAGTAGATAAGTTCCTTCTTATCCATACCTGTTCTGTAATTTGAAAACTTGTGCATATGGAAAAACCCCGCCACCTTCGAAACATAGGTTCTCCTACCCTTTGACTCGGACGCTGCTTCGGTCAAGGTGATCGCAGTGGCCTTTGGCTGAAAAGGTTCGGCGGGGGGCCGGTCCCTTTTTACGGTTTTTTGCCCGGCAGGCCTAGCCCCGCAACAACAAACTAGGGGCACAAGCAGGATAGCCTGTCGGGGAAACTTGTTTACTTAAATGTATAGAGGCATTTCACCTCTGCATGGATATGGTACATGCACAAGTGCTCGGCAAAGCTTGTCTTTTTCATTAATATGCTGATAAGCAAGTACAGATCTTACAGAACACAAACATGGATAAAGAAGTTTACATTATTTAGACTAAAGTTTGGCCGATGCCTGCACATTTTAAACTGAAAAAAGACAAGTGCCCCGTAACCCCTTTCTTGTTCCTCTCCTCCTAGGCACTACGGTGAGAAGAGAAGAGGGCAAAAGGGGTGCATGGGCAGAAGCCCAGCCTGACCCCGTCGGGCCCCACGACTGGGAGCCCGACAAGATCAGGAGGGCACGGGTGAAGGCGATGGTGAAGAGAGCGGCAGAAGGGTCCCCCTAGCCACCGCCACCAGGGCCAGCAGGACGTGGCAGGGCGAACGAAGTTGCAGCCCGAGAGGAAGCCTGCCGGGGTTCAGCTGGAAGGCTGCTGGAGGAGCCGAGGGCACCACCCCCACCTCTGCATCCAACTCCCCGGCAAATCGCCTTGCCGGGAAGGAGATGCAGGTGCAGATGATGGTGCCGCCGTCGGACGGTGATGGTGCGGCTGGTGTTCAGCTGGAGTCGGAGCCGTCGTCCTCCCCATCGGCGCCGTCGTCATCGCCATCACTGTCCTCCTTGTCGCTATCACTCGAGGAGGAGCTTTCGTCATTGGTCGAGCTCTCCGCGCAGCACCCGAGCATCCGAAGACCTTGACGGAGAGCAGCTCGGCGTCCATTAATTTAAAATGGAGGACGTGCCACTCCGACAAGCTGTGGGTGCGGGCAAAAGTCTTCCAGCCGCGTCGGAAGAGCATGACATGAGGGGCGAAAAAATCCACATCCACCCGCATGCTACCATTACAGCAACCCCTCATGTGCAGCTTCAGTGTGCGCGGTTGTTCAAGCTCCATCACCCTCGCAAATGGAGTAGGGAGGCGGAGGCAGCTGAGTGGAGGCTTATACAACCTGATGATGAACTCCAGCGGTTGGTCTCCGACGTGGCCTTCCATTGGGGGATGAGCGGCCGGCGGAGGTGCCATCAGAGCACCACCCCATCCTCCTTGACCCCGGGCACCACGGCGGCCGCGACCTCGCCCCCTCCCACCTTCTCTCGCGGCGGGCTCCGCCCTCGCATTTTCAACAGGAGGAGGGAAGCGCTGTCGAGTAGAAGCCCTCGTCGCCACCGCCGGAGAACCGCCACGACCCCGGCCCCTCACCATGGTGGGCGAGAACTGCTAAAGAGAAGGAAGGGGTGAGATGTGTGGAGAAGCACCCTGCCCTGCGTTCCTTTTTATAAGCGAACGGGGCAGGGGGCTGGCTCCTCTCCCTGAAGGCAGCTGCCCTACTCCTCCAATCCGGCTTCCCCGCGCCACCAACAGCTCGTGGAATCAAGGCCAACCCTCAGCACCAATCCACGGCGTCTGTGTTTCTGCCATGGCAAGCATTTCCACGCCCTCCGCGTCCGCCACCAACCCCGCTCAACGCATGCAGTACACGTGGCGGAAGCGCTGCAAGTGGGAAAGATAATGGAATGGCAGTTACCACCCCATGAACGTGGGACGTGGGTAGCCCATGGATCGTGGTTCATAATCTCCCCCACAACATCTTGCATGATGCACGGGAAAACTGGAAGCTGAATCAAGCTCAGATTAATGAAGAAGCAAAGAAGATCTCAAAGGGTAAGCTACCGCAGCCTCCCCGCCTGTGTACTGGACATGGCCTACCCCGACAACGCTCGACAGCGCGTTCGGGCCAGGCCCGGGGGCTCCTGTCGGTGCGACAAACCCCAGCTGTGTTGCCCAGACTATACACAGGCTCAAGAACAAGGTTGCAGCGTCCAAGACAAGACCAAGTAGAAGAGATCAGCTCTTTGAGAAATCAAAGGGCGGATCAAGAAGACCAAGGCTAACCAAATGAGCAAGATACCACTAAGGATAAATCTCCCTTGCCGGGCAGGCGAGCCTGGCGGGGACGAGTTTGCCCCAAAGACAAGTCTCCAGATTGCCCCGGCAGGCTTGCCGGGGGCGCCGAGGGCGGATTACCCCGCCAAGGCTCCACCGCTCCACCTCACAGCAACGCAAGTCATCGATCGGTGCGGTGTCGAGCCCCCAAGTGGCTAAGTGGCCGCTATTTGGCACGTGGCGGCCACTTCCAGAGGAAATCACCTCCAAATGACACCCGTCCAGGGACGTGTCACGCAGGCAGGCGAGAAGGTGGCCGAACGGCACGGCAAGGCTTGTCGGGCTACGCTACGATGTGACACTAAGCGGCGCATTTAATGCGTGTTGTCCTGTCTGCAGAGTTAGGTATGATAGCACTGTTTGCTATCTAATCAGTACGCAATGACTGGTTTGCCATTGTGGTGACCCCTTGATCTATAAAAGGAGGGCCATGGCAACCTTAGAGGGGATTCGGACCCTTGTACACTCATACACGCGTAGTTGCTCTCGCCCCGAGGTGACCCTGCCGGGCTAGAGCGCTGCGTCTCCACCTCGGTCCTCTCATCAATCCACCAAAGCAGGAGTAGGGTTTTACGCCTCACGGCGGCCCGAACCTGGGTAAAAACTGCCCGTGTGATCGCTGTCGTGCTGCTCCGCGCCCTCCGCTCTTTGTGCAATGCGTCCTTCCCCACTGCCGAACCACAAGGGGCAGATGGCCCCATAGGTGGCTGTGTTTTCCCACGACAGACAGGAAGCCGAAGGACTGAGGAAGTCCCTGCAGAATTTAGATGCATACTTTCTAGTGCAACAGCAAGCGCTGGAGGATTTAAGCGCCAAACAAGAGAAAGTTAATAAGCTTGCTAAGCATCTTGCCTGCAGGTTGGGTACCCAGAATATTGTTTCTTGAGCTCTTCTGAAGTGGTTTCAGTTCTGGACTTGTTTTGCTGCGGCGTTTATTTGCACTGGTCGCCAACTTTGACAACCAGTGTATGTGATATGCTGCTTTGTTCCCTATATTTGCACTGGTGGCAAACTTTGATGCCCAGTGGATGTAATTTGTGTAATAGCCGTAATAGACTAGCGTTAGTTGCTTGCTTATTTATTTCCTTATTGTCTTGTTTAGTTGTTTGCTTGTAGTCACTGCAGTTCTTTTTCCGCGTTTTTCTAGTGGCCACAATAACCTATTTTTTATAACTAGGCCACAATAACCATGGGCAACATATGGACCGTTGTAACCATGGTCATTCTACCTGCTGTAGTGACCATGGGCCTCCTACGGGCCGTAGAATCCATGGGCCTTCGACGGGCCGTAGAATCAATGGGCCTTCTACGGGCTGCACGATCGATTGGCCAAACATGGGCCGTACTATAACGATCCGCAAAATGGGCCGTAAATGGGCTAGAGTGGAAATCGTGTATTTATGGCCCGACCATAATGAGCCGTTAATCAGACGAAATGTATAACGGGCTTAATTCTATCGACAGGCATCACGGGTCGTTAATGGGCCATATTTGATGACGCTATGGAAACAGCCCAATGGGTTAACGGGCCACAAACGGGCCGACTGTAACCACAGACTAAATTTGGCCCACAAGCAGAACAGGCTAGTAACGGACCGTAAGTAACCGAATGCTAGAAATGAGCCCAAGAATAAATGGGCCCTTAGAAGGCCGAAAGGTAACACGGGCTAGAAAAGGCCCAACGGAATAATGGGCCGTTAATGGGTGTAAAGCGATACACTGTTCATTGTAGGCCAGTTTCACCACGGGCCTTTAATGGGCCCAAAGTTACGAAGGGCCTCGTGTGGGCCGAAAGATGTCACGGGCCATACATGGGCCGGAAGTTACAATGGGCTAGAATCATATTGGACGACCCAGATGACGCTACTGGGCCCAATTCGGATAGGCCAGAACGGGCCATGAGTTAGCGGGCTGTAAATGGGCTATATGCGAACAAGCTGTTAACAGGCTTTCCATGGGCCGGCCCGCTACCTTTTGACCAAGTCAAACGGGCTGGCCTTTTCACCTGAATGGGCCTCTATTGGGCCGAGCCACATGTCGACTTATCATAGGCGCGTCCCGTCCATTGGCTGGATGACATCTGTCCCAAGGCTGAGCTGACACGTGGATCCTCCGGCGTATCAGAATTTTACACGTGGAAAATCCCCATTGGTCAGGGCTGTTAATGGGTTATCGGATCCAAACCGGAATCCGATAGCTAAACGATGACCCGTTACGGTGGATGCCACATGTCGGTCACCCTTGACAAAAACACTTCTATGATGCGCCATTTATCGTCATGGAAGTGGACACTTCCGTGATGATAATTTTGGTATTGTCATGGAACACTTCTATGACAGCACATGTATGACTATCTTGATTCTGTCATAAAATCGTCATGGATGTACATGCATGACAGAAAATACGACCTACTGTGACAAACATGTATCATCACGGAAGTGTATTTTTTTTGTAGTGAAGGTATCAATCCAGTAGGAGGCACAAGCAAGTCTCCAATATATGCACCTGCACAAACTAACAAACACTTGCACACAACATGAAAAAGGGGTTGTCAATCCCTTCACGGTCATGAACAAGAGTGTGATCGAATAGAGATAGGTATAAAAGATAAATAAAGGAGCAAACTAAAGTAAATATAAATAAATTGCAGCAAGGTATTTTTGGGTTTTTTGGTTTATAGATCTGAAAATATATGATGAAAAATAGACCCGGGGGCCATAGGTTTCACTAGAGGCTTCTCTCTTGAAAGAAAACATACGGTGGGTAAACAAATTACTGTTGAGCAATTGATAGAAAAGCGCATAGTTATGACGATATCTAAGGTAATGATCATGAATATAGGCATCACATCCATGACAAGTAGACCGAAATGATTCTGCATCTACCACTATTACTCCACACATCGACCGACTCCTGCCTGCATCTAGAGTATTAAGTTCATAAGAACACACCAACGCTTTAAGTAAGATGACATGATGTAGAGGGATAAACTCAAGCAATATGACATAAACCCCAACTTTTTATCATTGATGGCAACAATACAATACGTGCCTCGCTACCCCTTCTGTCACTAGGTGAGGACACCGCAAGATTGAACCCAAAACTAACCACCTCTCCCATTGCAAGAAAAACCAATCTAGTTGGCCAAACCAAACCGATAGTTTGAAGAGAAATACAAAGATATCTTAATCATGCATAAAAGAGTTCAGAGAAGACTCAAATAATATTCATAAATAATCTGATCATAAATCCACAATTCATCAGATCTCAACATACGAACTGCAAAAGAAGATTACATCAGATAGAACTCCAAGAACATCGAGGAGAACATTGTATTGAAGATCAAAGAGAGAGAAGAAGCCATCTAGCTACTAGCTATGGACCCGTAGGTCTGTGGTAAACTCACGCTTCATCGGAAGGGCAACAAGGTTGATGTAGAGGCCCTCTGTGATCGAATCCCCCTCCGGCAGAGTGCCGAAAAAGGCCCCAAGATGGGATCTCACGGGAACAGAGGCTTGCGGCGGCGGAAACGTATTTTGGTGGACGCTTATGATGTCCGGGGAATATGTGAGAATATATAGAGCTGGAATTAGGGTTAGGGGACTCCCGAGGGGCCCACAAGCCAGGGGGCGCCCCCCTGGGGCGCGCCCTAATGGCTTGTGGATCCTCAGGACTCTTCTGGCCCTCTCCCCAAGTCTTCTGGGTGTCTTATGGTCCAAGAAAAATCATCGTAAAGTTTTATTCCGTTTGGACTCTATGTGATATTCCTTTTCTGTAAATGTCAAAAAGAAGGAAAAAACAGAAACTGGCACTGGGCTCTAGGTTAATAAGTTAGTCCCAAAAATAATATAAAATAGCATATTAATGCATATAAAACATCCAAAACAGATAATATAATAGCATGGAACAATAAAAAATTATAGATACGTTGGAGACATATCAAGCATCCCCAAGCTTAATTCACTAGTAGAAAACAGGGCACTTGTCCCGATTCCAGAGGGCCTTTAGTCCCGGTTCTGCAACCGGGACAAAACGATCGGGACTAAGGCCCCTCAATTTAGTCCATGTGGCCGCTGTGGGGCGCCCAGGTAGGAGGACCTTTAGTCCCGGTTGGTAACACCGACTGGGACTAAAAGGCAGCCATGCGTCAGCACCTGCCAAGCGCTGGGGTTTTTGTTTTTGTTTTTGAAGGGGGGGGGGGGTTAGGGGTTTTGGAGGGTTTATTAGGGGTTTCATATTGTGTTAGCTAGCTACTACATATAGAGAGAAGTGACCTCTCTTTCTCCGTGCTTGGTCGACGCTAGCTACTACATATAGAGAGAACTCAATGCTAGCTAGTAAGCAAATGAAGGAACCATTAATTACACAAGATCGTCATGAACATATATAGAGAGAAGTGTCCTCTCTTTCTCCATACTTGGTCAAAAAACAAGTTTTCATATATCTATCCGAAGCTACTACATATATACAAAATAACATCTCTTACGATCCCTGACATCATCTACCGAAAATCCATTTGAATTTCCGTATGGTATTCTCCCTTTTCATATATGACGTGGTCAAGAAAGAATCCCGCCAATTCCTCTTGAATTGCTCGTATGCGATCATGTGGTAGGAGTTCTTCCCGCATCTGCCACATCTAATTTAAATAAGGGGGTCAATACATATATATGAATGAAACTCAACACAATTGATGGTAATAAAATAAAATTGTGAATATTGTTTACGTACTTCAAATTGTTGGTCAGAGAAGGCCCGCTCAGTGGTTGAGTGGCGAATGAACTCGCAAACGTAGTATCCACATAAATTATTCCCGCCTGCTTGCCACAAGCACTTTACGAGAATAGAGTTCAATCAAATTGATAATCAAGCATGATAATCGTATTGATGAAACTATAATTAATGAGAGATGCGCGGAACTAGCTAGTACTACTTACTTTGGGGTGTGTAAATTGCAGCTCCTTCTTTAGATCCGGAACCATTCTGGTGAACTTTTTCCAAACCCTGCCCGGCAAAGAAAATGATTACTTGATATCAGGAAATGAACGAAAGTTGCCGATATGGTGCGATAATGATTGAACTTACTTCTGGAGCATTGTACTCATGTCTGCATAATCCTTATGATCTTTACGTCTCGAGTCTAAGACAGTTACTACTCCCCCAGCAAGCTTAATGGATAGCAGAATAAAGTGGAACCTGCGCACGCATAACTCATCAATTACAGTACTTAACCTCGAGTAAGCGAAACCGAATATGCACAAAACAGTAACACTCACTTGAAGTTGTAAGGAAAGAGTATTTCCCTTTTGTTTTGATGTCGAAGTAACGCTTTTAGAAAGTTTTCCTCAGTATCTTCAACTCTGTTTTGTACCGTCCATTCATTTACGGTATTTGGGCTAATGAACCCAATGTCATAGATTTGTCCTCTTTTGCCTTCGACGATCTTCAATCTACATAATATAGTGAGGACAATTATATATACATGCAATAAATGAGCTGAGCTAGAGACTTAATTACAGAAATAATACTTACAGACAGTAGCAACTCATGAGTTGTTTGTCGAGGGCGTCTTGATTGAATAACTGAAATAATTCCACAAATTCAACAGGCATCAGGTCGACTCCAATGAAGTCATGCTCATCTTTAATTCCCACCATCATACTGTCGGTCCCATCCTTGCTACAGGTTTCCAAGTACCAGTCATGCAATCTTCGCATCATCGTTGGTAGATGCGGGAGCTGATCAGGTTTGACGAGAGGCTTCCCGTGCTCGTATCTAAAGGGTGCTACTACCTTAGCAATTTCAAGTTGTACATCATCGCCCACGTAATCACCAAGTGTGGTACTGGGCGGTAGTCCCGGATGATTAGCGATATCGCTAGACACCTTGAGCGGGGGGCACGATTGTGTCTCCTGTTCACCGAACTGGGGAATTTTTTCCCACTTCGTCTTGCAGCACTGGTAGTACTTCCCGACCGCCGCGCTTCATCATATGTCTTTTCAATACAGCGGTCATAGTTGGATTGCGGCGGAGGCGGTGGTGGTCGCTTAAGGGCATCCAGAGTGCGCTTCGCTTTCACCGGATCTACTATTTCCTTCGGAGGTGGATGTTTCCGTTCAAAATGGGCCCGCACTTCGGCATCCACGATGTCCTTGCTTTCCTCGTCAGTCCTCTCATATGGTAACTTTGGAGGAGCCCCGAGGCTTGGACCAGCTCTGAATTTCTTGCCTGTTGTGCTGCTAGCCGCCGGAGCGACGGCGACTCTCTTCCACTGTTGCTGTGGCGATGGAGTCTGCTGACGCGGCGGAGCCTGTTGATGTGCCAAAGATGGCTGCGGGGCGGAGACGGCTGACGCGCCGAAGACAGCTGAGGCGGAGGAGGATTCTACTGAGGGGCCTCCTCCGTTAGAGTCCGCTGAGGCGGCGGAGACGGCTGACGCGCCGAAGATGACTCAGGCAGCGGAGATAGCAGAGCTGGACTGTGAGGATGAGTCCGCTGAGGATCTGGCTGAGTCTGCTGAGGCGGCGTCCAGTTTGGAAGCTTGATGTGCTCCTTTCTCCATAGACATGTACTCCTTAAGGCATTTTCCAGAAGCATCTCCCCTTCACCTGTAGGGTACTGAAGCTCCAGCCCCTCAAATCCCTCCATTATTTCATCCACCCCGACAATAGCAAAGCCATGTGGAATCAGACGGCAATGGAAAGTTCCCTCAGCTCAAGGAGGTAGGACAGAGCCGACCGCCACCTTCACTGTCAGGTTATGACATTTTGCCATTAGCACACAATGTTCATTCTCCGTGATACTATCCACGGGGTAGCAAGGAGCCGTGATATCAGGCTGAACGAGCTCCGTGGAAGCCACGCTGCTTCTCCGCTGAGATGGTGGGGTAGCTTCGGGGCCAGCGTCGAACGAAGGATCTTCGTGCCGCTGAGATGGTTGGCCGGTAGCTCGCTGGCTCTCAAGTTCCTCTAGTTTCGCTAATCTTGCATTGATCTTCTGCATTTCACTTGCTTCCTCTTTCTTCTTTCTCTCTCGGCTTCTATAACCATCGCTGTCGGGAAACCCATGCACCCACAGAACGAAGCCTGATGTGCCTCGTGTTCGTCCAGGGTGTTCAGGATTCCCGAGGGCCTCTGTCAGCTCGTCCTTCTCTCTGTCGGGATGGAACCTCCCTTCCTGCGCTGCCTGGATTGCTTTCTCAAGCTTCTTGATGGGTATTGCAAGTTGAGCATTCGTCCAAACACACTTCCCTGATTCTGGGCCCAAAGTTCCCCCAACCCCGAAGAACAAAGTCCTTGCCCGATCTGGCCAGTGCAATTTCGCTGGTTGTACCCCTTTAGCAAGCAGGTCTTGCTCAGCTTTGTCCCACGTAGGCCGGGCTTTGCTGTAGCCACCTGACCCCGTAACATGGTGATACTGCTTCTTTGCAGCATTTTGCTTGTTTGTCAGTGACCTTTGCTTAGCCTTCTCCGATTTCTTGTAGGCCACAAATGCGGGCCAGTGATCTCTCATCTTCTCATATTGACAGGTGAATTCTGGAGTCTCGTCTTTGTCGACAAACTTTTTCTTCAAATATTTCTTCCAGTTCTTGAATAGTTCTGCCATCTTCTTCAGAGCAAACACCTTGACCTTTCGCTGTATAACTGGGTTATTCGGATCCTCCTCTGGCGGTAGGCTGAAATTTGTCATCAGCGAGGTCCATAGATCATCTTTCAGTGTATCTTGGACATAAGAAACTTCAGGGTCCTTCTTCTTATTCCATTCTTGGATGCTGATCGGGACGCTGTCCCTAACAACAACTCCGCACTGATTTACAAATGTGTCCTTGGTCCGCTTGGGAGCAATCGGTTGGCCATCTCGAGTGAATTCTTCGATCATGAACCTTTCATCTTGGCAAAACCTTTTCTTCGGGCCTCGTCTCCTTACGGAAGTTTGGCTCGATCCGGAGGGCTAAAAGAAGAAAGAAGCGTTAATGTATGTACATACAAAACAATTAATGCATTAAGTCAGCAGAGGCTTAATTAATATATATATATATACCTCGCCAGACTTTGCAACAGTTAAGGCTCCCTCCTCCGTTCGGTCACCAGAGCCATCATGATCTCCTTCCTCCTCCATTCGGTCATCGGAGCCGTCATGATCTCCTTCCTCCTCCATTGGATCACCGGAGCCGTCATCCTCTCTTTCCTGACCATCGGTGTCGTTGAGAAACGACAAGGTGATATCACCTCCGTCGCGGATTATATCCCCCAACAACTCTTTTTTCTCTAAGTCTCTGTCCATAGTTTCTGCAAATATTACAACATGGCAATATACAAACATGAGAGATGGATTAGTGGAAAACATGGACTTAATCACAACAAGGAATCATATGCATATGAGCAATGGATTAGTGGCAAACATCATGGAAAGTTCACAAGTTTTATAACAGTCAGTTTCAGACGATCGTCGAGGACTCCTCCCCCCTCATGTTTGAGTTATCGGGGATATGTTGAATTCCCGAGAGAGTTAGGGGTGTTCTAACGCGGCACTACACGATATAGGTGAAGGGGGATAACATCCGGGAATGTTTTCCCGAAGTCTGCATTTTCGTACAGATGAACCGGAAGGGGACGGTTCCAGGTTTGCTATGCTAGCTGCTTGTGACAGTCAGTTTCAGACGATCGTCGAGGACTCCTCCCCCCTCATGTATGATGAGTCGTTCTATCTTTCGAGAGAGGGTACTTTGCGGACTGCCTCTCTCAGGATCGTCGACGATACTTGCGGACCCCCCCCACCCCCCTCATGTCAAATTTATTGGGGATATGTTGAATTCCCGAGAGAGTTAGGGGTGTTCTAACGTGACACTACACGATATAGGTGAAGGGGGATAACATTCGGATAGATGAACCAGAGGGGGACGGTTCCATGTTCGCTATGCTAGCTTTAACAGAGAACATTCATCGAACAAACTTAATATGAGTTTTAGCAAGATCATCATCGGCAAATATATTTTAACCAAGTCTATAGAAAAACAATAATATCACCTCCATATATGAGTTTTAGCAAGATCATCATGAACAAAAATTTTAACAGAGAACATTCATAGAACAAACTTAATATGAGTTTTAACATAGAACATTCATCGAACAAACTTAATATGAGTTTTAACAGAGAACATTCACCGAACAAACCTAATATGAGTTTTAGCAAGATCATCATGAACAAAAAATTCACACTAATTTATATGAACAAAAAAAATCCACACAACATCTCATCTCATCTCCACAAAACATCTCATACATCTCATCTCATTTTAGCTCATCTGAAAAAACAGAGCACATCTAAAAAAACAAAGCACATTTCATACATCATATCATCTCCACATGAACATCTATCTATCTATTCATCTAAAAAACACATTTTTAGCAACGGTCGGCGGCGACCATGGAGCAGCTGTGGCAGCAAGGGGCTCAGGGGCACGCGGCGACGGGGAGCAGGGGACCATGGGAAAGGGGGAGCTCACTGGGGGGCGGCGATGGAGCTGGAGAGGCCGGCGATGAGAAGGAGGGCGTCGGGGCACGCGGCGACAACGGGGAGGAGGGCGCGCGAGGAGGTTCGGCGCGTCGGCGAGGGCGTCGGTGCAGGGCTCGGGGAGGCGACGACACGGTCCAGCAGCCTAGCGGCGTCGAGAAGGTCGTTAGCGCCGTCGGGGGGGAGGAGGAGATCGAAGAAACTGAATGGAAAACTTCTAAGTGATGCATATATACCCAGAGCATTGGTCCCGGTTGGTGGCACCAACCGGGACTAAAGGCCACCCTTTCGTCCCGGTTGGAGCCACCAACCGGGACTAAAGGTCAATTTCGCCAGCCCAAAGGGCGGGAAGGACAGCCCTTTAGTCCCGGTTGTTGGCACCAACCGGGACGAAAGGGTGGCCTTTAGTCCCGGTTGGTGCCACCAACCGGGACTAAGGGATGTGCTGCCGCATCCATAAGTTTAGTCCCACCTCGCTAGTTGAGAGGGGCTCGGAGTGGTATAACCGCTGCTCCCGCTACCCTCTCGAGCCTCCTCTCTACTGCAGGCATACATGCCTATTTGACGCCCTGTTGGGCCTGCTTGCACTCGCGGCCTGCTCCTGGCCCATTTCTAGGGTTTCTAGTCTTATGCGGCCGTGGTGGCAAGTAGGTGGGCCTTTTTTTGCATTTGTTATGTTTTAAATTTTTAATGTTATTTTTTGCATATGTTATTTTTAGTTAAATAATTTGTTGCATAAATTTTATATAATTTAGTTGCATAAATTTTTATATATTTAGTTGCATAAGTTTTATTTTTATTGATTCATTTTAGTTGATTCCTTTTGCTATTAGAGTTTTATAAAGCTTTTTAGTTTTCTATTAAAGTTTGTAACAAAAAATACTTTATGAAAATTCTTTTTACTATTAAAGTTTTTAACAAATAAATACTTTGATAATTTTAGTTAATATTATTTTGATTCTTTTTAGTTGATTCTTTTTGCTATTGAAGATTATATTTAATTGATTCTTTTTAGTTCATTCTTTTTGCTATTAGAGTTTTATAAAAGCTTTTTAGTTCATTCTTTTTGCTATTAGAGTTTTATAAAAGCTTTTTAATTAATTCTCTTTGCTATTAGTTCATTCTTTGAGCTAAATGACCATGAAATTGAAAAGCAATACAAATTAACTCTGAAAAGGTTGAAAGTTGGCATGGTATCATCATTTCACCCACATAGCATATGCTAAATAGTTGAGACGGTTACGGCAAAAACTGGATGCACTTCGTGTACAAAATGGACAATCTCTTTCGAAGTATCATGGTTTCGGACGAAAACTCATCTGTTACAAAGGCATTTCATTTTTTTTCACTTATTTCAACTCCAGACTTTTTGTGCGTTCAACATGCACCATTCAAAGCCACATCATCAATTTTTAACCTTTTCTGACTTCATTTGCTGTTTTTCATGCATTTACTGATTTTTTTAGCTAAATGACCCTGAAATTGAAAAGCAGTACAAATGAACTTTGAAAAGGTTGAAAGTTGGCATGGTATCATCATTTCACCCACATAGCATGTGCTAAAAAGTTGATAGGGTTACGGCAAAAACTAGATGCACTTCGTGTACAAAATGGACCATCTCTTTCGAAGTATCAGGTTTCGGACGAAAACTCATCTGTTACAAAAGGCATTTCATTTCTTGACATGTAACTGCAGTGATATTATAGATAAAAGCCATCATCAGAATAGTTGTGGGGAGAAAGTCTTCACTTTTTCTTCGCGTGTGTCCCTTGCTTATTGCGCCGTAACCATCATTTAACATGATGCTTGGGTCAGCCTTCACTTTGAAGGGAGGAATTTCATGAAACTTTTCATAATCTTCAGACATGTCTGTCTTGCCCTCCACTCCCACGATGTCTCTTTTCCCTGAAAGAACTATGTGGCGCTTTGGCTCATCGTATGATGTATTCACTTCCTTATCTTTTCTTTTTCTTGGTTTGGTAGACATGTCCTTCGCATAGAAAACCTGCGCCACATCATTGGCTAGGACGAATGGTTCTTCTGTGTACCCAAGATTGTTGAGATCCACTGATGTCATTCCATACTGCGGGTCTACCTGTACCCCGCCTCCTGACAGATTGACCCATTTGCACCGAAACAAAGGGACCTTAAAATCATGTCCATAGTCAAGTTCCCATATGTCCACTATGTAACCATAATATGTGTCATTTCCCCTCTTGGTTGCTGCATCAAAGCGGACACCACTATTTTGGTTGGTGCTCTTTTGATCTTGGGCGATCGTGTAAAATGTATTCCCATTTATATCGTACCCTTGGTAACTCAATACAGTCGAAGATGGTGTCCTGGCCAACGAGTACAGCTCATCTCCAACAATGTTGTTACCCATGAGATGTGTGTGCAACCAACTGCCGAAAGTCCTGATGTGTTCACATGTAATCCAGTCATCACACTGCTCCGGGTGTTTGGAGCGCAGAATATTCTTGTGTTCATTGACATACGGGGTCACCAAGGTAGAATTCTGTAGAAATGTGTAGTGTGCTTGAGCCCAAGAATGCCCGTCCCTATATATTATTGAATCCGCTCCTAGCGTGCCTTTTCCAGTCAGTCTCCCCTCATACCGCGATTGAGGGAGACCAATTGGCTTAAGGTCAGGAATAAAGTCAACACAAAACCCAATGACCTTCTCTGTTTGATGGCCCATGGAGATGCTTCCTTCTGGCCTAGCACGGTTACGAACATATTTCTTTAAGACTCCCATGAACCTATCAAAGGGGAACATATTGTGTAGATATACAGGACCCAGAATGGCAATCTCGTCGAGTAGATGAACTAGGACGCGCGTCATGATATTGAAGAAGGATGGTGGGAACACCAGCTCGAAACTGACAAGACATTGCACCAAATCATTCTTTAACCTTGGTAGGATTTCTGGATCGATTACCTTCTGAGAGATTGCATTGAGGAATGCACATAGCTTCACAATGGCTAATCGAACATTGTCCGGTAGAAGCCCCCTCAATGCAACCGGAAGCCGTTGCATCATAATCATGTGGCAGTCATGAGATTTTAGGTTCTGGAACTTTTTCTCTGCCATATTTATTATTCCCTTTATATTCGACGAGAAGCCAGACGGGTCCTTCATACTGAGAAGGCATTCAAAGAAGATTTCCTTCTCTTCTTTTGTAAGAGCGTAGCTGGCAGGACCTTGATACTGCTTTGGATGCATGCCGTCTTTTTCGTGTACACATTGTTGGTCCTCCCATACCTCCGGTGTATCTTTTGTCTTCCCATACACGCCCAAGAAGCCTAGCAGGTTCACGCAAAGATTCTTCATCACGTGCATCACGTAGATTGCAGAGTGGACCTCTAGGTCTTTCCAATAGGGTAGGTCCCAAAATATAGATTTCTTCTTCCACATGGGTGCGCGTCCCTTAGCGTCATTCAGAACAGATTGTCCGCCATGACTCTTTCCAAAGATTACATGTAAATCCTTGAGCATATCAAGTATGGCATCACCAGTACGGAGGATGGGCTTCTTCCGGTGATCTGCCTCACCTTTGAAATGCTTTCCTTTCTTTCTTAAGAGATGGTTGGTTGGAAGAAATCGACGATGTCCCGGGTACACATTCTTCCTGCATTTGTCCAAATATATACTTTCGGTATCATCTAAACAGTGCGTGCATGCGTGGTATCCCTTGTTTGTCTGTCCTGAAAGGTTACTAAGAGCAGGCCAATCATTGATGGTTACAAATAGCAACGCATGTAGGTCAAATTCCTCCTGTTTGTGCTCATCCCACACACGTACACCTTTTCCATTCCACAGCTATAAAAGTTCTTCAACTAATGGCCTTAGGTACACATCAATGTGGTTGCCGGGTTGCTTAGGGCCTTGGATGAGCATTGGCATCATAATGAACTTCCGCTTCATGCACAACCAAGGAGGAAGGTTATAGATACATAGAGTCACGGGCCAGGTGCTATGATTGCTGCTCTGCTCCCCAAAAGGATTAATGCCATCTGCGCTTAAACCAAACCATACATTCCTTGCGTCACCTGCAAAGTCCTGCCACCTTCTCTTGATTTTTCTCCACTACGACCCATCAGCGGGTGCTCTCAACTTCCCGGCTTTCTTACGATCTTCTTTGTGCCATCGCCTCAACTTGGCATGCTCTTTGTTTCTGAACAAATGTTTCAACCGTGGAATTATAGGAGCATACCACATCACCTTGGCAGGAACCCTCTTCCTGGGGCGCTCGCCCTCAACATCACCAGGGTCATCTTGTCTGATCTTATACCGCAATGCATCGCATACCGGGCATGTGTTCAAATCCTCGTACTCACCGCAGTAGAGGATGCAGTCATTAGGGCAAGCATGTATCTTCTGCACCTCCAATCCTAGAGGGCATAGAACCTTCTTTGCTTCGTACGTACTGTCGGGCAATTCATTATCCTTTGGAAGCTTATTCTTCATTATTTTCAGTAGCTTCCCAAATCCGTTGTCAGATACACCTTTGTCTGCCTTCCATTGCAGCAATTCCAGTGTGGTACCAAGCTTTGTGTTGTCATCTTCGCAATTTGGGTACAACCCTTTTTTGTGATCCTCTAACATGTGATCGAACTTCAACTTCTCCCTTTCACTTTGGCATTCTCTCTGTGCATCAACAATGACCCGGCGAAGATCATCATCGGGCACATCGTCTGGTTCCTCTTGATCTTCAGCTTCCCCCGTTGCAGTATCACCGTATTCAGGGGGATAGTTGTCATCATCCTCTTCTTCTTCGTTATCTTCCATCATAACCCCTCTTTCTCCGTGCTTGGTCCAAACATTATAGTGTGGCATGAAACCCTTCTCAAGCAGGTGGATGTGAAGGGTTTTCAAGTTAGAGTGATCCTTCGTATTCCCACAGACAGTAAATGGACAATACATAAAACCATTCTGCTTGTTTGCCTCAGCCACTTCGAGTAATTTATGCAGGCCCTCAATATACTCAGAGGTGCGTCGGTCACCGTACATCCATTGCCGGTTCATCTGCGTGCATTATATAATTAAGTGTATCAAAAACCATTACAGAACATCATGAATAAAGAAGTGACCAAATTAATACAAGTTCATCATCACATTAAAACCAAAGTACAGTAGTAATCAAATGTTATTACTAAAAAAATACATAAAGTTCATACATAGTTCTCATAGAACAACATACAGCGCTCTAGAGCATCTAATTAAAACATACATTGAAACTAAGATACAACTATGTAAAACATTTAAATGCAACAATAGATGCGATCATAATCGTAACTAAGGTAACAATTGATCCAACAGCATAATGATACCAAGCCTCATTATCAATGGCATATTTTTTATCTTTCTAATCTTCAAGCGCATTGCATCCATCTTGATCTTGTGATCATCGACGACATCGGCAACATGCAACTCCAATTTCATCTTCTCCTCCTCAATTCTTTTCAATTTTTCTTTCAAATACTTGTTTTCTTTTTGAACTAAATTTAACCTCTCGACAAGAGGGTCGGTTGGAATTTCCGGTTCACATACCTCCTAGATAAAAACATCTATGCCACGTTGGTCGGCATAATTGTCATAAACACTAAATGAAACAAATAGTTATAAAAGATAATATACCATATCCGAATCATAGACCGGACGAGGGCCGACGGGGGCAGATACCAAAACCATGGCACTATATAATAACAAACAATAATAAAAGTAAGAAATTTATACAATTATATCTATCTAAATCATACAAGTAAGAATTTTTTCTTTTAAAAAGAAGATAAGAACAAGAGGCTCACCACGATGGTGCCGACGACGAGATCGGCGCGGGCGATCGACGACGGTGAGGACGGGAACGGGACGGCACCCTACACATGTGCAGACTCTAAGAAGTTAATTTGAGCTCAAATTGTGCATCTAAATCAAAAGAACTCCCACATACACTCCTACACTAAAACCCACAAACCACTCTACTTCTAGAGCATTTGAAATGAGCTAAACTAGTAGTGAGAGATGAAAGGATGAAGTAGCTAACCTTTTAGAACACTTGCGTAGTTGATGCACCGCCAAACCTAGACAAGTCTTGGGGAAAATGGAGCTTGGAGGTCGAGCTTGGAGAGGACAAAGCTTAAGTGTGGCTCCGGCATTTCATCGAACACCTCATGTGCATAGGAGGTGAAAACAGAGAGCAGCACACCTCCCACCCTTCCACGGCCAAAAAACAGAGGAGATTGGGGGAGGGGCGTCGATATATATAGGCAGAACTTTAGTCCCAGTTTGTGTCTAAAACCGGGACTAAAGGACAACCTTTGGTCCCGGTTCCAGCCACCAACCGGGACTAAAGGGGCTGCGCCAGGAGCGAGGCCCTTTAGTTCCGGTTCTTGTCTGGAACCGGGACCAAAGGGGTCAGACGAACTGGGACCCTGGCCCGGCCGGCGCCACCCTGGCACGAACCGGGACTGATGAACCCATTGGTCCCGGTTCGTAACAGAACCGGGATTAATGCTCTTAGCTGGCCTGGACCAAAGCCCTATTTTCTACTAGTGATTACTGCTCATCCTTGAGTAGGTAAATGATAAAAACAGAATTTTTGATTTGAAATGCTACCTAACATATTTATCAATGCAATTTTATTTATTGTGGCAAGAATATTCAGATCCATAAAATTCAAAACAGAAGTTTAATATTGACATAAAAACAATAACACTTCAAGCATACTAATAAAGCAATCATGTCTTCTCAAAATAACATGGCCAAAGAAAGTTATCCCTACAAAATCATATAGTCTGGCTATGCTTCATCTTCATCACACAAAGTATTTCATCATGCACAACCCCGATGACAAGCCAAGCAATTGTTTCATACTTTTGGTGTTCTCAAACTTTTTCAACTTTCACGCAATACATGAGTGTGAGCCATGGATATAGCACTATAGGTGGAATAGAATATGGTGGTTGTGGAGAAGACAGGAGAAAGCCTCACATCAACTAGGCAAATTAATGGGCTATGGAGATGCCCATCAATTGATATCGATGCAAGTGAGTAGGGATTGCCATGCAACGGATGCACTAGAGCTATAAGTGTATGAAAGCTCAAAAAGAAACTAAGTGGGTGTGCATCCAACTTGCTTGCTCATGAAGACCTAGGGCAATTTGAGGAAGCCCAATATTGGAATATACAAGCCAAGTTCTATAATGTAAAATTCCCACTAGTATATGAAAGTGACAAAATAGGAGACTCTCTATCATGAAGAACATGGTGCTATTTCAAAGCACAAGTGTGGAAAAAGGATAGTAACATTCTCCCTTCTCTCTTTTTCTCTCATTTTTTTGTTTGGGCTTCTTTGACCTCTTTTTTTTATTTGGACTTCTTTGGCCTCTTTTATTATTTTTAAAGTCTAGAGACTCATCCCAACTTGTGAGGGAATCATAGCTTCCATCATCCTTTCCTCACATGGTACAATGCTCTAATAATGATGATTATCACACTTTTATTTACTTACAACTCGATACTAGAACAAAATATGACTCTATATGAATGCCTCCGGCGGTGTACCGAGATATGCAATGATCAAGAGAGACATGTATAAAAAATATGAACGGTGGCCAAGTCACAAATACTATGCCAACTACATGATCATGCAAAAAAATATGACAATGATGGTATGTGTCATAATAAAACGGAACGGTGGAAGTTGCATGGCAATATATCTCGGAATGGCTATGGAAATGCCATAATAGGTAGGAATGGTGGCTGTTTTGAGGAAGGGTATAAGGTGGGTTTAATGCACCGGTGAAAGTTGTGCGGTACTAGAGAGGCTAGCAATGGTGGAAAGGTGAGAGTGCGTATAATCCATGGACTCAACATTAGTCATAAAGAACTCACATACTTATTGCAAAAATTTATTAGCCATGAAAACAAAGTACTACACGCATGATCCTAGGGGGATAGATTGGTAGGAAAATACCATCGCTCGTCCCCGACCGCCACTCATAAGGAAGACAATCAAAGAATAAATCATGCTCCGACTTCATCACATAACGGTTCACCATACGTGCATGCTATGGGAATCACAAACTTTAACACAAGTATTTCTACCAATCCACAATTACTCACTAGCATGACTCTAATATCACCATCTTTATATCTCAAAACAAATGCAAAGAATCAAACTTCTCATATATTCAATGCTCTTTATATAAAAGTTTTTATTATATCCCTCTTGGATGCCCATCATATTAGGACTAAATTCATAACCTAAGCAAATTACCATGTTGTTTAAGACTCTCAAAATAATATAAGTGAAGCATGAGTGTCGTGGTTATCTCACGGGGGGGTGTGGGTGTCGCGAGACGACAGATGCCACAGGGTGGCTTGAGGTGAGGGCAAGGCTGCTGTGGAGATCCGGGGACGGGATTAGGCAAACAACACGCGGTGGTTTACCCAGGTTCGGGGCTCTCCGAAGAGATAATACCCCTACTCCTGCATGTCTGGAATATATGTGGAGTATGCATCTGGTAGTACAAAGCGCTCCTGGAGCTGTATCTGAGATCAGTGCCGTGGGCTACTAGCTTCATACATGTATGAGTGTGTGGCATGGTGGAGCTTGTCCATGCTCCTGGCTGAATGGCTTGTGGACCGGAGGCCGTGGCCATATGAGTGCGTCCGTGTGGATGGATGGATGTGTGTTTGTATATATAAGTGTGTAGCTTGCATGCTAGGCTACATCTTGTCCCTGAGGCATTTTATAAATCAATGCCCAGGGGACAAGGTACACTGCAGATGATGTCGCGTGTGACGAGTGAAGAGCGTATGCTTTATCAGCAACAGTGGCCGCGGTATGGCCGTCTTGTCGGTGTCGGGTCGATGCAGCGGTTCACCCCGCGCAGCAGGCCTGCTGGAGTAGCCGGACGGGGAGCAGGTTGGAGCAGCCGGGTGGCGAGCCGGCCGGAGCAGCCGGACTGAGGGGCGTCGGCCGCCCCGATGTTTTGAAGCGTCGTTTTGCCGTCTTGGGCCTACCCGGGGGTCATCCCCCCGACAGTAGCCTCCGAGCCTTCAGGCGACTTGGAAAAGTTGCGTGGAGGGTTTTAGCAGGCATCGATGAAGTAGAAGATGTCGATAATGGCCGGCTGCGGACCACATCCGGCACGTCTCGCTTCCGGTGGGGGCGCGCAAGCGCACCCACTGGGTGTAGCCTCCGAGCCTCCGGGCAACTTGGAAAAGTTGGGCGGAGGGTCTTCGCGGTTGTTGGTGCAGACGATGGTGTCGAGGGTTCCGGGTGCAGCCTGTAGCGGGCGTGCAACTGGCACAGCGTGTTCCGAGTGGGTGGGCGCCAGCGCACCCGCTGGGTGTAGCCTCCGAGCCTCCGAGCAACTTGGAAAAGTTGGGCGGAGGGTCTTGCTGTTGATGATGAAGGCCGGCTGCGGGCGTGCAGCCGGAGCGGCTTGCTTCCAGCGGGGGCGCGCCAGCGCACTCGCTGGGTGTAGCCTCCGGGCGACTCGAAGAGTCAGGCGGAGGGTTTTAGCTGTTTTGTCTTGTCCTGCGAGGTCCGTGCTGCTTGACGGGCGTGGAGCACCGCCAGGCGCGGATGCCTGCTGGTGGGCGCGGACGCGGGGTCCGCCGGCTGATGCTGTCGAGCGCGGACGCGGAGTCCGCTGACTGATGCTGTCAGGCACGGACGCGGAGTCCGCCGACTGATGCTGTCGGGCGCGGATGCGGAGTTCGTCGACTGATGCTGTCGAGCGCGGGCGCGGAGTCCGCCAACTGATGCTGTCGGGCGCGGGCACGGAGTCCGCCGACTGATGCTGTCGGGCGCGGACACAGAGTCCACCGATTGATGCTGTCGATGACAGCCAGCTGCGGGCTGCAGCCGGTGCGGCTTGCTTCCAGTGGGGGCGCGCCAGCGCACCAACTGGGTGTATCCTCCGGGCGACTTGAAGAGTCGGGCGGAGGGTTTTGGCCGTCGATGTAGCAGAGGCAGCCGATCGCGAGCCTGTAGCTTGCGTGGCGCTTTCCCAGCGAGGTGTGCCGGCGCACCCGGCGCACCCGCTGGGTGTGGGTGTACCCTCCGAGCCTCCGGGCGACTCGAAGAGTCGGGCGGAGGGTTTTTGCCGTCGATGTAGCAGAGGCAGCCGGTAGCGAGCCTGTAGCTGGCGTGGCGCTTTCCCAGTGAGGCGTGCCGGCGCACCCGCTGGGTGTAGCCTCCGAGCCTCCGGGCGAGGAGGGGGGTTTCCCCACGGAAATGATCATGCAAAAGACAAAGTTAGCCAGTGCAGATATATCAAATGCTTTGGTTTTTGCAGTGCAATTTTTATGTGGAGGGTGCCAACTCGGTTTCGTCCGAGTCCCCTTCAATCTTTTTCATGTCCTCTCTGCTCTTTGGCTTGTGCTCTCGCTAGCCGGACAGTCGCGCGACGGTCTGTGGCTGAGAGTGGGCCGCGGAGTGAAGCATACAGTACTCGAACTTTCGGGAGTAGACTCGACTGAGCAGATACTCATAAAGCAAACGGTCGGGTCGCCCGAACCATTTTCTCCCTGGACGTTTTTCGCGTGGGTGGCCTCTAGCGTTTGCTCTTGCTAGCCGGACAGCCGCGCTGCGGTCTGTAGCTGAGACGAAGAGTGAGCCTTCGGTATCGTGCATGCTACTAAGCCATCTGTGGGAACGAACGTCTCAGGCCAATCGACCAGCCTCCGGGCCGAAACTAGCTGGGCCTGGGGCGAACAGCTAAGCAGCTGGAAAAAATGCAGAGATAGCCCCCAAGGGTCGCTCGGGGTTATCTGATTTTGTTTGCGGTGCAAAGAAACACGGATGGGAGCTCACATTGCTTTTGGCGTAGTCGGGGTGGGATGATCTCCGGCAGGCGGCTCGAGCCTTCGAGCGCTCGAGGGACGCCACAGCCGGTCAGCCCGAACCGGCCGGATTGCGGAGCGGGGGCAGCCGAACCGGCCCCTCAGCCGGTCAGGCGGCAAAGCGCACAGGCGAGCCAGCCGGCCGGGCGGCGACGTGGGCAGTTGACCAGAGCAGCCTACGGGACTGCAGTCCGCGCAGCCGGCTGTGCACGCGGCTACGCAGCCGTGCTTGTGGACGTGCAACCGGCCATGCATGCAGGCATGCACGTGTGTGTGTGTATATATATATACATCCCAGCTATTCTGCAACCCATTCCTGAATAAGCTATTCAGGAACCCTTCCTAACTGCTCGAGAATAGATAGCTAACTATGCGAACTATACTAGTTAACTGCCGGGCGGACTTTTTCTGGCACTGTTTTTTCGCACTATTTTTGGGTCGTAATTATTGAACCATTAATCAGAATGATGCAAATGATATACTGTTGGATAGCTATTGAAAAGGAGCAAAAAACTCATGTTGATCATTTTCCCAAAATCGATTTGGTTTTTAAACAAAATTCAAAAAACTGAAAATCCATCAAACGAGTTTTCAATGTTTTTGTGAAAAAAAAATTCAAATGTTTTGTCGGAATGATGTGTATGATATACCGTTGGAAAGCTATCGATTAGCCCGAACTAGGACACATATAACACTTTTTCAGATTCGCTATGGTTTAAGAGCAGTTTTCAAAAAACTAACGTCATTTTCGACCTTTTTGCCCGAACTGCTACAGTACACGCTAACTGCTCGAGCGGAATAGCTAACTGCACTACGCTCAGAAAGCTAACTGCCTGACTGAAAACACTATATTTTATTTTATTTTTCTATTTTTTCCCTGGTAAAGTTAACCGCCGGGATTTAAATAGCTGACTGTCGGGGGTGTGACAGTTAACAACAAGTTAACTGCCAGGATTGAAAATACTTTTTTTACCCGGTTCAAGCTAACGGCTGGGAGTAAAATAGCTAACTGACGGGGATTGCGGCAGTTAACACTGAGTTAACTGCCGAGGTGAAAGATATAATTTTTTTCTTTAATTTCCTTTTTGCCCTAGTCACGCTATCGGTCGGGAATGAAATAACTAACTGTCACCCGACGAGCAAGCTAACTGCTGAGGCGATACTTTTTTTGCTTCGTTCATTTTTTGTGGGGTGTCACACTAAGTGCCATGAATATCGATGTTAACTGCCACACCAGCGGATGTTAACTGCCACATTTGATGAACTTTTGTTTTTTTATTCTGAATTACTACGGTTCTCATAGTTAACTCCTATAACTTGTAAAGTTAACTGCTTATGGTTGTTTGTTAACTGACTTTTTTATAATTAAAGTATTGGATTTTGGATTTTTTTTAATTTTTTTGATTAACGGTTGGTTGAGTCGAGTTAACTATTGATGCTCGGTGCTAAACTGTGCTCGATGGGACGCATAAAACGCAACACTCATAGCAAATTAACTGCTAAATTTAACCAAAGTTAACTGCCACATTTTAGCAAAATTGAGTTAACCCCTGGGTCACCGATGTTAGCTGGCATGGTCGCGGGATTGGAAGGCTGCCACAGACGCACAAGGTTTTTTTAGGGGAGACACACAAGGTTAACTGATACGGTCACGTGAGGATAATTAACTTTTTTAAGTATTTTTTATATTGAATTTCTCTTTTCTAATTATTATTTTTCCACATGATGACTTGCTGTACTGGGACGAGTTAACTGTTGATGCATCCGAGAGCAAACTGCATCGGTGTTTAACATTTTTCCTTCACCGAGTTCAACTGCCACAATTCTGAGAGTCAACTGCTACACTTTTTTTTAGAGAAATAAAGCCTTGTTGTAGAGCAGCCTTTTTCTGCACGAGATCACCACGCAATGAATAATTGCTAGAATTCAGATAGGGAGAAACCATGCATGCATTAGCATTGCTGCACATGCACACAAAATCGAACATGACCCTAGTACTACCTATCATCCAGTGAGGTATATATTACATATAATCCAACGAAGTGCATAGGAGTACTACTTTTTTTAAACGACAAGTACATACTGCTTTTTTAACGAGAGTACGCAAGCAGTATCATTCAGTGTAGTAGGGTACAGTATATACTTCTTTCAGCAAGGCCCAGTAAAAACACTTCCTTCAAGGTCTCTATACGACTTATCATCTAACGCAGTATATATCCATTCATGTGGTTCAAATATCCAAGCACTAGGGCCGCAGTGCATGCACATGGGCATGCACCAGATCACACGTTTTTATAGGAGGTTGTTTTATAGGGCGACGCCCATAGAGAAGGATATTCACTAATCCCATACCCAATCAGCC